>OZ022305.1:2738072-4107108 GCA_963989215.1 Hedychridium roseum
ATAACAAGGGAAATACTGAGGATCCTGCCGCCGTGTAATGGATCGTTTTGAACAGGTAAAGTCCGGTAATACGAATAAAATTTCGTAAGACAAAATTTATTGGGATATTCTCCTTCTATAGGAAGGACGAAGATATTTATTAAGGTAATTTCATTTGCCTTATACGTCTTCTTTATCTTCAGGATCTCCTCTGTATACATATTTTGCTACCGATTCTGGGGACTGAAATGACTCGTATACGTTTCTTGTGTTCCGCGAAGCTCGGCAAAAATATGAGGTTCGCGAATGCTGTGGTTTATGGGAGTTATTTTCTTGTTATTTCGTGGTCGGTGCTTGCCATGTGAGTTTGCCAGGGTCTCTCGCAGCTTTGTGCCCGGAGGTATTCACGTGGTAACTAGCCGATGCTGCAGTTTGCTGATATATTGCATCATCGACCGGCAGTATCTCCTAATTGTCCAGCCGCCTCGTGTGAATTCCGCGGCAGTGATCGCGCGGGGAACAATTGGCCAGAGCACGGCCGATCGATTCGTCGGTCCGCGGTGAACCGGATGCAATGACCTTGGCTCCTTAGCACGGTTTCCCCGTGGCTCGAGGACAGGCAGAGATCACGTTCGGGTCGATGTCGGGCCGGGAACACGGCTCCAGACGTTCTGGCAGCGGCGCAAGGACGAGAGAGGAATTCCGAGCTCAAGGGTGGCTCGGGAGGGGGGAGGAGTCGCGCGAGATGGGCAGAGACGGAGGTTGTTGAGGAAATTTCATGGAGAGAGAGGGAGAGAAGGAGGCAGGGCTGAGGAGGCGTGAGAAAGATGGCGATAATCAGAGGCGTGAAACTGTAACGCTCGGTGAAAGGGGCAAGGAAGTCTAACGAACAAGGGGACAGGAAGAGAGGGAAAGTGAGTTGCGAGCAATCAATTCAGGCCGGACGAAGACGGACGATCAACATGACGAGGACCTTCATCTTCTCAGCTTCGTTTGGTATTCCTGCCTACTCCGAGGATCACTCTCCGAATTTCCAAAACGTTTGCACTGTCCTCGCGACTCGTCCGTCATATTCTCTCGCGTCGTTCGCGACGGAGATCGACCACGAGTACGTTGGAAACTGTTCTCAGGGCCACGGGGTTTCATTGTCCTCGACGGACCGTTATGTACAGTGCGAAGTTACGGTACTGCATTATCATTCTCGTCTGACTGCACGACGAGTCCTCGAGTGAACCGAAATCTCACAGTCCCATTTCAAGAGCGACAGTAACTTATATTCTAAATGATATTCAAGAGAAGATGGAGAAAGAGCTTAAGAAAAATCCCGCCGTTGCCGTTGATACAATTTTTTTTATGTCGCTCAACATTTTGCTGAATTTTTAAGCAGCCAATACGTCGACTTTTCGGATCCATTCTGGGGATTAGCCTTTCTACTTCAGCTGCAGGTTTATCAGAATGGTTTCCGGGGCTTGCGAAGAGCCCGATGGTCTCCGCCTAACACTTATATATAGCCTCGTAAAGGGGAGATCTGTCAGAATCAGCATTTTCGTTTTATCGTCCGGTGGACTATCCTTTAACCGCCCACCCTGCCCCCCTTCGCCTCTTCCCGCGATGCTCTACATTTTTATGGACTTCCTCGACTTTTCGCTCGGGCTACGAGCTAATTCCGCGTCCTGCAGCGAGGACGAAAGTTGCCGGATAATTACGCGGGGAATTAACGTCTCGTCGTCGGTGTGAGGGCCATAACTGTCGGGCCGAGGTATGCGTTAACACAGGAATAGCGCGCTAATGAATTATTCTATTATCAGGGAAGGAAGATAATGGTAGCATGAAATTTCTGACGCAATTTTCCCGGTTTACCGAGTTGTGAAAATCCCTTTTAAAAAGCGTACCGCTCTCCTGGTTTTTTTTGCCGTCCTTCGGCCTCGAACTACTTTTGCGTACGAGCGGTGCATAAATAAGGGACCGCGACACGAGCAGTCGTTATCAGATAATTAAGCGCAAAATTAATAGTCGGTCCTGTCGTCCTCGGATTTACCGCGGTAAGACGGTTTTATAGAGTCAACGCGAATAAGTCCAACACGCGGCACTGCTGCTCTTTGATCCACGACGTGTCCAGGAAATTAAATAGCAAGAAGGGTTTACGTTCTTGTTAGGAACGTCGTCGCCCGGCTCGTCTTTCCACCTTGGAATCCAGGTTTATGTTCTCCTTACTGCAGCCCTTTTTCAGCAGGAACATGTTAAACTCTCGGCACTTTCAAGCCGGATAATAAAACGAGAAATCATCTTTTTTTCTCTACCCAGTTAAATGGATTCAACAAATCACGTGACCTATATAACAACATGGAAGAATGCAAGCAACAAAATACAAGGAAAATTATTCACGTACTTACCTATTTTGCAAAAGTATTAATCTACCGACGAAAAAATTCTTATAAACCTTGTGAAATGGCAGGAAGTGCGAGGTAGAACGTGTTGACGAGGTTCTAAGGTTTGAAAATATTTATAATAATCGTGTCTACATTTCTTGCTACATACGTGCCGATAATTACATGTACTAATGCGATTACATAGGTCATTGGGAAGTGTAAATCGCATTGCGCGGGGGAATGCCGGTTGGTGGACCATCGATGGCCCCATTGCGGTGGCAAATGGACATGGGCGGATCGATAATACCCTCGTTCCTGTACGCAATTGCACTTTGCCCATCGATTAGCCGATATCTCCTGATACATTCGGCATTCGTCGTTAATGAGAGCCTCGATGATTTCCCATCAGAGCGCGAAATTCCAATTCTTCAAGGTGCGCTGCCCTCATCTACGTTAAATCCGCTAACCCGAACCTAATTCAGGGTCGTACGGTGTAACGAGGATATTTGCCCAAAACGTAAAGCGATGATGTTCGCTTACCATCTCGATATAGCTATTCCGCTAAACGTAATGACGAGAACAAGTTTCTTCAATAAAGTACCCGAAGATTATGAGAAACTGAAGTTACCGAACGCGCCGAAATTCGTGAATTCGTGACAAAAGGGGGCCATTTATGATTCGTGCACGGCTCGACATTTAAAAAATGAATATTCTTAGATTTATTTAACACTGATATGTCGATCTACTACGGATATTTAAGTTACTTCTAATTCTCTGGTTTCGACTTTTGATTTCGGACAAGTAGGTACTTATCTGCTCAGCATTGGCTAATTTCCAAAGCTCTCAGTGTTCCGGTGAACGTACGTGTTACAGCAAAATTTCCTTCGATTCCAGTTACGTACAAACGTTAAAGATACACGCGTACCGTTTGCTTTTAGAATTGTCGTTTGCGGTGCAGTTACTTACAAGGGTAAGGGTGCCTATTGGTGGCTAACTCTGAAGGTTCTTTGGTCTTCGACAGCTCGAGATATGCTGGCTAAAGTGAAGGATTTACATTGTCGTACAACTGTTTAGCACGTACCGACACCGACATCGACATTGCCACGGTTCTCGGGAACATTTACTCTTGACGACGTTCATCAGCGCGGACTTTCGTGAAATTCCTACGTTTCTGGCGACGATACGCCTAACGACGAGACCGTAATGACGAGCTCGTGAGAAAATCGTTTTAGCAAATGTCCGTGTAAAAATATCGACCATCTCCTCCGGCTGATTCCTGTCCTTCCCTCTCCCCTCCCTTCGTCTTTCGCCGAGAGGACGAGCGATCCACTTTCCTCGCCGAGTGGCTCTCGTCTACACCGGATCCGGTGGGGGTGCCAGCAACTGCATACTGCTGCTCGATTTCGCGATCTGTAAAACCCAAACCGCGCTTCACGTCAGCTGCCACGACACGGAAATCAGTTCCCTCGTTCAAAGGAGAAAATCCTTTCGTCGATGACAATCCGGACCGAATAGAAAGTCACCATCGAAATGGATAAAAAAAAATATTCGTTATGAAAAAGGCCTTGAAACTCACTGAGAATATCGTAAGATTAGAATTACACTCAGTTTCGTTATGAATTCGGTGTTGTTCTGACTTGATAATTGGTCGAATAATGTTAGATTTCTTTTTATTGAGTTCATTGTCGTATGAGAATTGATGATCGTCGTGTTTACCTGCTGTTTCGGTTGCTTGTAGGATTTCCTGGCGTAGACCTTGAGGACTCTGCAGTTACAGGCCACAGACAGGGCAACGGCCAGGCCCTAGAAGATAAATGAGTGGAAAAGTCCTGCTTTTGGACGGACAATGAAAGGAATATCAAAGATATAATACAAAAATATCAAATTCTTTCCAGAGGGAAACGGCGCGGAGAATTCACGTTTGCCCAACGTTTATGAGAAACTTATGACGCGGGAGCGTACGTTAGAAAAGTTTTCGGTCGAAGAATTCCGGTGTTCTAAGGTTCTCGCATTTTAAAGTTTCTCCAAGTGAAATACATTCCCGCGAAACGAAGGGAAGGCGGGGTAATAAAACATCCACGTGAGGAGGGGCTCAGGACGATCGACTCGATTCCCAACTTTTGTCCCCCCCTCTCCCCCTACTTCTCCGCATTGCCCTCTCGGCGAAGAGTCGACATTTGCAAGTCGTTTACACCTGACGCGAGGGTGATACATTGGGAAACTTTCCTGCAAGGATGCAGAAATATCCTCGACTATCGTCGTCCTTCGCGCCGTTCATAATCCCAAACTTGGCGGACTGTTTCGTCGTTTAACCGAATAAAAATCCACGAAATTAATCAACGAACAGCGGTAAGCGAAGTGTTCATGAACTCCGTCCTATTCCCAGTTACACCGCTGACGTTCACAGGATTAAAAGTTTTCGCGCGCGTTGGGATAAACTTGAGTCCCGTGGATCCCGGAGTGAAAGCGTCCGCGGAGTTTGTAAAAAGTTGCTTACGCGTAATACATTTCTTTTTTTTACCCTTGAGACCTCGGGCCGGGCGCGACGTCGCCGGGTTTATCTTATTTCTCGGCGGAGAAGCGTAGCCGTGGACGGGAAAAAAGGGAAGGAAGGGAATGGTGAGTGCAGGGGTTGATGCTTGACACGGGGATTTCAAGTGTCGGGGGAGTTTCTCGCGCGGTGCTTTTCCGTAGTTACGTTTTTTCGTGCCTTTATTTGCCGTGCTCTTCGGAGGATCCTCACCTGGAGCGAGTGGCCGGTGCAAAAAACGGCCCAGAGGAAGGGCATTTTCCAGACTCTCGAGGCGACGCCACAGCCGGCGACCATGCCGACGATTAGGCTGACTTTCAGGAAGAGCACCAGCTGCAAGGCCCGTCTCCTCTTCATCTTCTCTCGCTGCTTAATCTCCAACTGCATGCTGCACGTGTACCTGCGGTTCAACACCTTTCTCTTAGCCGGCCAACTCGCGCAAAAACCACGCTGCTTCTGCAGGCTTTAATGGAATCGACAAGAAGCACCGGCGAAACTTTGCCGTGGGGACATACTCCCACGTACCTTGATACAATGGCGGCCTTTATCAGGTAATAACCAGCCAGAAGCAGCAGAAGTACGATTGGCAGACCGTACGCGTACACCGTCGCTGTTTTCCCCAAAAACCTGTGAGGGTAAACGCGTTGTGCTTAATTAACTGTCAATTCAAACAGCAGAGTTTGCTCTAGAATAATAAATGGATCTTACTATTGAAAAGGATGTTCATTATTAGTGTTTGAAATAACTGAAGAATAACTAACATCAACGTTGAGTCATTAAAATTCATTTTGCTATTGTAGGGTAGTAATGTATTTTGCAGTCGGGTTCTTCGGAGACGCGAAACTCGATGTGAAATTTACTGCCGTTCTAGCCGCTGGCGTTGAGACAATAAATCGCGACTCGATAAAACATTCCATTTTCCCGAGACTCTCTGTAACTGGCAGGTCATTGAATATGCATATGCATCGCAGGTTCTCCAAAGAACGAGCCGTTCATAGGTCAGGAGTCACATGAAAGCGCGATAGAACAGTAAAATTTCTGTTTAACATGAGAAAACGAACCGCGAGCCGATTATAAAATACTGAGACACGAATTAAATCCTTCATTATTTATTGTTGACAAGTGATTTTCGGTGTACACGAAATCTAAGTAATTTAGGGTGAGGGGACGTCGAAGTATTGGTTTCTTGGGCGACGGATGCAGTCGACACTTTTAGCCGGTGTTTCATTATATTCGGCCGGTGGGCCGTGAAAAAACAAGTTGGAAAGACGTCGCGGAGTGTTTCCCCCTTCTCGGGAAACTTTGCGGGTGGAAATCAAAGTTTATCGATGGGTTCCCGCAGGAACTCGCCGCGTAATAATGACAACGATACCCCAACGTCTTTCGCGTCGGAAATATTGATAACAAGATTGATCGCCCTCCGCGAGAGTTCGTGACGGAGATTACAAGCAGAGGGTCGATGGAATTGACATTCTCGCGCGGCATATTTTCACAGACAGAAATTTCTTCGTAGGCCCGAATAATTAATAACGCAGTGAAATTTTACGTCGCGTGGGCCGTTGTTCGTGGCTGATAGCAAAACGTAGAGAGCTCCTTCGCTGCTTTTATCCGTTTTCATACATTTTTACAGCGAGTGGATGTCGAGGAGATTTCGGTGTTACGGGCCGTAAAGGAAAATTGGAAATTTAGGATGGCAGATAAGGCCCAACAGCGAGAACACGTCGAAACGTATCGGAAATTCGTTACACACGAGCTAACACGATAGAGAAAATCCACCTCGTCTGGTTTCCTTCATTTTTATCCTTCGTCGGGGCAATCGAGCGCGTTTAATAGAATCTTCGAAAACAAAGCCTCCGGGCAGCGTTTCTCGGGGATTCCACGAAAAGGTCGATGAGAATCGTAATGGAATTTCCGCGGAATCTTTTGTCGTGAGAAAGTTGAAATGAGTTTCGTCGGTTCGAGGAATTTCGTAAATTCCTCCGGGTGGCCGGAAGTTGCGGAAACTCGTCAAGGGCGTTAGATCGCTGCGGCTGGATTCTCGGCCGGCTGAATGGAGTTAGTTTACCAGCAGTTGTAGGGCGTGAGGTCCTGGACGTTCCAGAAGTCGGTGCCCTCGCGGTACTGTAGAAGGCTGGCGATTCCGAGGCTCAGGAGGGGTGCACCCCAGGCGAAGACGCTGTACTTCAAGTACGTCGGTGGATCGTCACGCCGGGGAATTGACGCGACAGTCGCGTAAAGATGATGACACATCGCGGCCAACCAGCATACTACCGATACCCGCAAGTACTGCAAACTCAGACCCAAAGAAATGCAAAGTTCCGAGTCCTGAAAGAGAAAGAAAAAATCTCATGAAAACCTGTCAATGATTTTCAAACGCAAGAACGGATACATGCGATATAATAGAAATTTATCATACTTATAACTATATATCAATGTCGGGGAATCTTACGAAAGTTGGGAAAGAAGATTTTCCAAAGTTTTTTTTGTTAGTGGAATAATGGTTGTCGGTGAGCTCGAACGGTTTGTTTGACGAACTATTAGGGCAGACGTCAGCCTGGCTTTTCTTCTCCATGGGATTCTGCTTTTTGTCTAATTCCTCGGCGGCTTTTCCTCGCGACAAATGTGTGTCCGAGATTCGAGACCCTGATGCGTTTTCGAAGAGTGATGTACGCCCCCGAGGCTCAAAAAACAAGAAAGCCCGCATGACTCGCGATACGCCGGTGTGATTTATTACCGTACTTTCAGCGTTCTTCCTCTCCCGCGTCGTCTAAATTTTTTCCTTTTATTTACAAACGCCGCGGCTTCGCGAGAAATATTCTCTTGTTTCATAACACCCGTCCTGATGGACATTCGGAAGAATTAACGTGACTGTTCGACTGTTTTTGCGAGAGTCGACGACGGAGCTATTCACGTTCGCCGGAAAGTTCTTTCTTTCAATTCTGCGGGATGGTCGATGAAGAAGAAGAAAAAAACCTGCGGCACGATGATAGACGTCTGTTGCGAACATTCTCCTTTTCCGTTGGCCGTCTAGGGAAAAGAATTTCCCAGGCGTTTCGTCGAAACTTGCAATTGCCGTCGATAGTCTTCCCGTCCGCGGGGGAACTCGAGGTTCTTCATTTTTCCCTCGTTCCACGTTTTTTCGCCCGAAACCCCATTCGTCTGGTTCCCCCCTCCCCCCTCGCGCGCCCTGCTGTCGCGACGTGCTGGCCTTCCTCGAACGTTAAACTTAACAAGACATTTCCATCGTCCCAGAAGGATCCTCGTCCGGCAAATTACACGTGGCCAACACGGAGGGACGCAACGGGGGGGGGGGGGGGGGGGAGAGAGGTGATCTCGCTTGTGCGAAAAAGCGAGATAAAAAGGGCGAGAAGAGGGATTTCTGGCTCGTCGATCAGCGTCGGCTTTCACGAGGGTTGCCGTCGTTCCCGTTTGCAGATTTCGCGAATTACCCCCGGTCGATGAAAAGTTTTATGATAGATCGTGCCGTCCCAAGTGTGAACGTCGTAAATCGGACGTATGACGAAAACACTTCCTGCACGATATTCGGCCAGCAATTAACCCGCCCCCTGAAACGTACGTTGCAATTGCAGATACGTGAAACTCTTGCTCGTAGAGGTCGAACGGTAAAACCGGCAATTGCGATTAATTTAAACTTCGAAACAATTGCCTCGCTGGAAAAATATCTGAGCGAAACGCAGGCCGAGGAAATTTCATTAGCCGGCCGCTAACGAACTGAAATTGTACGGAAAAATGAGTGTAGCGTGGCGACGTTAAAAACCACTTACGTAATTGCCGTAATTATCGGCTAATCGAATCATTAGCCAGCGCGGAATGACTTTTTAGTGAAAGACCAGAGCCCGGGCTTTTCTACTCGAGTAATTCGAGCCTTTGGATAGAATCGTGCGTGTAACGTCGTTTAATGACGTTGCTCGCGACACGCGACATGTTAATCGATTTCGCGGCTTATTCGGACGGTCCGAGCAGGAGGGAAAATCGAGCCAGACGTATAATTTCCACCGACTACGAAACACGGGTTCCATAACAAAAAAGAGGAAACGATATTACGTCTGTACTAAAAAAAAAATAAACACTTTACTTAGAAGATTTGACTTTGGGGAGCAAGAAAATTTCGTGACAGAAGGTGACAATCTTTTTTTTGGTAGACTCAAGAAACTGGAGCCCGGGGAATTTTATTTAAAGATTCGGATTTTCGATGTGAATCTGTACAGTAACGTGAGTGAAGCCGAAAGGTATAAAAGCTCGATTGGAACCCTCGATACGTGGCCGAGGAATAAACCTGGATTATCCTCACACGGCTGACGTCGGCGAGATTTCATTTCATTTTCGACGGTCCTCCGACTGACTGAATAACAACGGAGACCCTGATCTCCTCAGACATCGGACGATACATTTTCATGCCGAAGCCATCGAATTTCCATGTAATCACAAGCCAGCAAGAAATCAGTCATGGAAATAAAGTGAATTACCTGCCGAGCTTTACATAAAATGGACTTTCGAATAAACTCATAAAGCAAAGAACAAATATCGAGCAATTGGATCATTTTCCTTGAACTTTATGGCAAGGAAGGATTTAACGGTTCAATTCCAACTCAAATTTTCGAGCTATCATTTTGTACCCTTTTTACTTACGGACGTAAATATTTACTTTCGAGCCCGTTTCGCCGGTGAATGTCGTTTATTGAATTCCGTCACGTGATTTAATGGTTCATAACGGTCGGGATTTTCGATTACCGAATGAACGTTGGTTAACGAAACTGCCGACGGTCTTTTTGCTTTAGGGGGACGATAAATTGGGTTCTGAACTTGGGAAACGTCAGTCGAGATGCCAGTGAGAACAGCCGACTGGGCTTATGAACTTATCGGGAGGTATCGCTTGGAAAATAGAAGTCGCGCCGGTACAACCCCTTCTCAATTTCGAAAATGTCAGGCCACACGTCGTTCGTCTAACTCGTCTGCCCCGAAACTACTAAGTGCTGCTGCATTTCGCCTTCGGCTAAGACTCGGAGTTTGTATATGGAAATTGGTTCACCGACGAAGTCGTGTTTTGCATTAAGATCGCGCGCTGCAAACCCAAAGAACTCGAAGGCATTTTCACTAAAACCACCATCAAAATGAATTCGGTAATTGTCGTTAACCATGAATTACGGGACATTAATTCCCTGTTTTCCGTGCATTCTTTCCCGTCAATTAGCGTGAAAAATAATCCGAGTTCATTGTTTTCTTTTGGTGGATTGTCTTTCGTCTGCAAACGAGAGAATTTCTCGGGCTTTTGAGCATTCAAGGCAACGAGTTATTGTGCAGAATCTTGCAACCTGTTCGTTCGAGTGGGATATCGTTAAGGGATTGTCGGAAGATTCGTAAGGAGAGTCGCGTATTTCAGCGGCTCCGAACAAAGCCGGTCGGTTTTATTCGTCAGTTGCCATTCTCCTTTCTGGGGCATTCGTTACCAATGCCGCGTTCAACGCGTTTCCACGGGGAACATCTGCATTTCTCCTCCTTCTCCCCCTTCTCCCCCTTCTTCCCCTTCTACCCATTCTCCCCCTTTTCCCCTTCTACCCTTTCTTCCCCTCCTCCCCCCTCTTCCCTTTCTTCCCCTTCTCCTTCCTGCCCCTTTCTTCTTTCTCCTACCTATTTCCCTTCGACCGTCCTTCTTCCTGTTTCACTTCCTTCGTCTCCCTTATCAAAGCGATTTCACCATGGTAAAAGACACACTCAGTGTGTATTCTCTTTACACTTGTACGAGACAATGAAGTACGGCATGGGAAAAACGGAAAGAACATATACTTCGTTTCCCCGCTACGAGCAGAATCGATATGAATATGTTGTACATTTTATCTGCGGTCGTGGGGTTGCATTTCGATAGTCGTTGCATAAGAGATGGCAGCCTGTGCTTCGTATTTTCCTGAATATCATGGTTTTTGTGAGGCCATAGAAAATACAGTGGAAACGAGACCAAACGTAGATCGCATTTTACGTGACTCGAATTCGCAGTTTCTTTTGCCATGGTTTCGCACTTATTCTCCGTAGAGGAAAATAGAATCCTTAATACTCTAATAATTGTAATTAACACACTTAATTCCTAGCATGCTAATCCGATTTTATTGGTTTGAAGTTACAGGACATTAGCTAAACTTTTCCCGAGTCTTCGTTCCGTAAATATCGAAGTTCGATGCCAGTTTTCTGGTAAACGATGTTCCTTGGGTTCGCGAGTCTACGTAAACTACGGGGTGATGTTCGATTCCGTAGTATATCGAACTAGGTGATCAACTCCTACCCCCAAAGTGTCCACTAGCAAACTATCCCCGGTGGCCCCCGCCCCCGTAACTCCGTAGGTCTGTTGGAGGGGCTTGCAAATTGCCGCATTACGCGCCAGGGTACACGTCGGACTCGACCAGAGTGAAACAAATTGGTTTTCCTCTACGCTGCTCGCTGCTCGACCAGAGACGAGAAACATTACCGACGTGGCGAACCAGGAAGACGGCGAAAAAAAATCACGGCGAATAAATCCCGCCCAATTAAGACACCGAACTCCGGGCGAAACGGAATAATTCATAATTCTGAATAATTCAATACGTACGTGGAGAGAGCCCGGGGAAGACGATTTATGTAGCTACTTGTCATTCGTTCATGATCTATATATATGTATATATATTTGAGGGAGGGCTGAGGGTGACGGGGAATCAAGGAAAGGGGCGAAAGCAGGAAGGGAATTAACGCTTTTCCCGCGGAATATGAGGGGTCCCCGGGATAATAAGACGATTTCGGATGTAAATTGGTCCGGGGGGACGATATTTCCCGTGGACCGTCGTAAAATATACGTCCATGTCGACAGTCCTGGAAACGCGCTTATTGAGTCCTTCAGTATCGTAACCCCGCGGATCCTGTGACCTTCCTTATCGTCGCGTTCACGCAGAGGGTTCGCGTAATATATTCCTCGGCTTTGAGAAAGCTGTCAGACCTGTCACGAAATTACAGCTTCGTCGGCATATTTCTAAATATCGCATAAATCATGCGAAAGTTTTGAACCCCGTCGAAATCGGACTTGGAAGAATTTGGAATAATGCATTTGTCACTTTCTCCGGTCGATGCGTTTTGCGAAAAGCAAGTATGATCGATGGATCGCTGGTGCTCGCGGAGCGCAATGATTTATTAAAAATGCCGGAAATTAAGAATGGCTTGAAAATGGCGGCAGGGCTCTCGCCCGATGCTAACAGTGATTAATGAAGGTACCGTGAAAAATCTTACAACCGCGGGGAATCGATTCTTCATTTCCTTCGTGCATATTAGTCGTTGTCAGTTGTTGACCATCATAGCCCACTAAATATATACAGTCGAAAGCATTTGTTCAATGTCGCTTCTATAATCGCATTTCACGTGGCTACTTGTTGGGAAATTGATAAGCGAATAATGGTATACCGTTGCAGCTACCTGTAGGAACCGGAAGTTAAGGGAGTTAAGGAAGTCTACCGAGGAAACGAGTAATGACTAAAAAAACTGGCTAACGGTGTATCTGCAGTTCTTATTTCCTCGGGTTTCTCTGCAGTTCATAAAAGACATGCAAGAAAGTGCAATTGCCGCGTTTTACCGGGATATCCATTTCCGCGAAAGGTTTCTCTATGCGCGCCTCGAAACGAGTCATTCGGCCTTAAAATCGATTGCCCAGGGAAACCCCTGCGCGATTTTAACGAACGTCCTCGCCTCGCAAACGAACTCGTTTGCCGTCGCTTATTCCCACGGAGATAATCCCCCATGGGATTCGTTTATTTACGCGTTAGTACGACGTAATTGCATCGATTTAAAAGGCTTCCGGATTAGTCCTCTTCGCAGCAAGATAAACATTTCCGCGTCGACGAGGATTTACTTGCCTTCCCTGCGAGTCCTCGAAATAATTGGGTAAAAGTACGGGAAAAAGGAAAATAAAGGCAGTTATAGCGAATTCGTGAGAAAGAAAGAAAGTGTATTATCCTTGGGAGGCATTATCTTCGTTGAACCATTTTGTTTTTGGGAAAACGTCGAACATGTGGATACCTTACGGGAACGTGTCGCCGTGGAACATTGTCGAACATGGTCGAACGGTGCTTAATTGCAGCGAATTCCAGCGAGAGAAACGTTAGTGGTTTTCGCTGAAATCGTAAAAATCGGATGGAAAAACGTTCTCGTCGTAACTTTCTTCGGAGATTCTTTCTGTCGAGGCAGGGCCGACAATTTCTTCCCGCTCAAAAGTCCTTCAATGGAATTCAACCCGGCTATTTTCATTCGGAATTTTCGAGATGTCGCGAGAATAACATCTGTGCGCTCGGCGCAGATCTTGTCGTTCGAAGAAATATTGTATTGAACGGGGTGGACGTGAAATATCGAGTCTCGGCTTTTTCGCTGGCTGCTATCATGAAATAATCTTTCCTTTTAATGGGACTCAGTGTTCGGAGAGGTTCGTTCAAAGAGCTTCCATTGGGGAACCGTCTGGACTAGCGATCGGCAAGAAATCGATGCTTCTTATCCGATCCCCTTTTGAAAATGGTCGCCGGGTAAAAGCTTTCGCTCACGAAACCCATGAAATTTGAATAAAGGAGGCCTTCCTGCCGTTCCGACTGTCCTCATTTCGTCGACCATTCCCCCTCCTCCCCCTCCCCCCACTCCCTCGAAATCCAAAATCTTTCCCATCAGCCGCACGTGTAAAGAAAATATCGCTTAACGTCGCTTTTACGCGTATCCCTCCGCGTCTCGTAAAAAAGGATCGCCCTCCTTGGAAAAAATGTGCTCGATGGGACCGCACTCGTCGGGGGTAAATCATTAATCCCCGGAAAAGGGTTAACGAAGTTAAAAATTTTTAAGTACCCGCTTGAAGCGGTCGACGAAAAAATGCGAAAACAAGGCCGAAGCGTGGACGGTTAGAAAAAAAGAAAATGTTGCCTGAAATTCGCCGCGACGTACGGTGCACGGGGGACGATTGCACGCGCGCTTTCTGCGCGGTTGAATTTTTAATAACATATGCACGGCTGAGCTTTTGCCCGGGAAATGCGGGCCGTCATGTTTACCCGGCAACACGCGGAAACGCGCCAGTGCGGATACGGCAAATGAGATCCGCAGGGCTGAATGCAGTCGACGTTTATAAATCTCCGCGTAAGGGAGAATCCTCGAAAATACCCGCTATTCGCGTTCCTTTCCGCGAATTCTTTGCCCTCCTCGCCCAGCAATGGCCGCGATGTAGACGTTGTCGGTGGATTTGTTACGATACCCAGGAATTTTTCTGTGTATTCAGATCGAAATTACACCTAGCGATATCCGGCACGATCGCGTGCACGTTAAAAATATGATATATAACTTGAATATTCAAACGACAAGGATATAAATACTGTAAAATCATAAAACGGCAATAGGAATTATTATAGGCAATAGGAATATAGGAAAACGGCAATAGAAAAGAAAAAGGACGAATTTGTGAGTCTTAATTGGAAATTAAGACGCGTTTATTTAGTAATTTAATGTAATGTCGGAAGTTTTAGTGTTTTAACGATGTGTTTGAGGGAATAACGTTGTAGGTGTTGTGGAGGTTTCAAAGTCGAGCAGGGTCGAGGGTGGACTGTGAATGAAGCGATGATTCTCGAAACGAGGAGCAAAGCAGGTGAGGCTTTCCTGTCCGTCCGGTGTTAGGGTGCTGCGCGTGAGGAGAATACCCTAAAGTGGGAGTTCCTTTAAAAGAGACTCAACGGTCGGCTGCAATGCGGTTTTCCCCGGATTAAATACGACCCCCGATTTTCCACCTTGTGAAACTAATGAGTGGCTTAATTGCCGGCGGTGCTTTTAACGAATAAATCCAATTTCCTCTAAATGGAATGGCTGTACAGTGACGCGTAGGTGTAAACGTCATGTAGGCCAACGTCAGTATTAAATTTCTACGTGTATTCACGACGTTTATACATAGGGTTGACGCGGGATGTGTACCTCGAGTGCAGGAGCAACAACCGTTTTAACGACATAATTCGTTGAAAGGGCGTTAATTAACTTGCACGGTAGTAGGAGATTAAATAACTTTTTCCCCCCTCGTTCGGTCTTCACAAAAGCATCGATCGTGTTTCCGGGCTTTCGGGAATCTATCCGAGGAAAACGAGCCGCTGAATAATTGAACGGATCCGCCCGGTAATTGGGATTGTTGCTTTTACACGGTACGCAGGGAGACGGCTGCGATTTTCCCTGTTTTTCCGTCGGAGCCGTCCGATTAAATTGCAACCAGTTGCTGCGCCGAGTCCTTATCGTTAAAAATCAGCGGCGACGAAGCGCGACGCGATCGATAACGAACGGCGACGAACACGCGCGCGAACATTCGTTTCCGCTGAGAGAAAGTCCAGCTGCAGAGCCATTCTCTGTATTTATCCGCGGCACACGCGTGTTTTGCGTTCGCTCGCGAAGTACCGTTTCAAAAAACTACGGTAAATATGAAGAACGTGTAAATAATCGGCGGACGGTCCGCATGAACTCGTTGACACGGCTTAAAATGCAATTAACCTGGCGGAAAATGCGGAGGTAAAAAACATTGGGGAAAAATACTCACCGATCGGAGAAGCGTGTACGAAGGGGAAGAGGGGAAGGGAAAATTCATGGGATTTAATTTATTCAAACGATTGAAGACACTGCAAAGTGTTTTTCTAACGAGTCGCGCAGGTAAGACGAACGGCCCTGACGAAGGAAAAGACGGATTTATGTCGGTCGATTTTCGGGATGGGTCCGCACTGCACAGTCGAACCATACATCCGGGATCCTAAAGGGGAAAACAGACACTTTCCGATAGATTTCCCGTTTCAATCAGACCAGATGCCGGAGCAACGCAACTCAGTCGGACGATTTTGTTTTCCCCGGCAGAGCGGGATTGAGTTCGATTCACGATTGTTAGTTGATCTAGGAGTTCCATTACTACTTCCGACTCGAACGGAAGTAAGACGATCCTTTATACGAGCTATTTCAGACCTCAGATGTGAACCAATAATTCTCCGAAAAACCTACTCGTCCTCATCGTAGATGCATTTTAAGAAAATCACGAAAAATGTGTTTATTTTCTCTCTCTATTAAAGAAAATCGAATCTATACAGATCGCTGTTAGGAAGGAAAATGATTTTCAGTATTTGCACGGTGTTCTTGGAGCCCCGTTTTACTTGCTTTACTTTATCCTCTTATTAAACGAATTAAAATTCATTGGTTGGCTATTAAGAAAGAAGAAAATTTGCACGATTTACAAGGTCATCTTCCATCTTCCTTTTTTCCCTACGTTGCTTTATCCTTTCCGTTAAAAAAGATTAACATTTAATGTCCGCTATTAAGACGAACCCGAAGTTATGAGAATTAAAGGGAATTGCGAAAGAAGATGATTCCTTGGCGGTTTGCAATTACTACGAGGAAGACTGTTGAGAAGGTAGCCCTGGAGGCTCGTTTCCTCGGGTTTTACATTACCGCGAGCTTGCTTGCATGTAAAAGCGAATGTAAACGCATGGTTTAATGCGGCATTCGCGGTATATCACATTCCAAGGGTGCAAGGGGAATGTGCTTTCGCGTCTGTTCGCGCACGTAAGCTGCATAGGAATGCAGTTGCAGTGCGTTGCAGATGCACGCGTTGTTGCTTAAAACCGGTTTGAGGAGGGGACGGGGGGAAAGGAAGGGGAACAAGCTGGCTCGGCCGGACGTGGATACAAATTACGGAACAAAGCCAGGGATATACAGGAATTTCCCCGAATTTCCCGCCAAGCGCCCCTTACAAATCGCCTCGGCGGGGGGGATAATGCCGTCTTATTACCTGATACACCCCTACAATCTTCCGGTAAACCTGCTGAAACCGACCAATTCCCTCGGCAAAGGGTAAAAGCTTGCGGGACAGGAATTGTGGCGAAAGGCAAAGTGATTGGTCCCGCGGTAACTCGAAAAGTTGGCTTTTTATTCCTTCGAGAGGGAAATGAAAGATTTATTGCGAAGACTGGACCATTGGTTTTTACATGAGAAATGGCAATTTGCCTTGGTTTCGCGAGGAAATCAGCTCGATGTTCATTGGCAATTGCTGGAGGTTTGTAGTTTTCATGGTGGAAAGGATTGCATTTTGTAAAAAGTGGAAACGCTTGCAGCAGCACCATTAGCGGAATGATTTCGACGTTTTTCCACCTTTCCTCTGTTCCTTGCCTTTCACGGGGAACTGCCTCCACGGACGTTTGTAAAAAACAGAACGCCAGCACGGCCGGGGGTTTCTATCGGACGTATCGGCGGTTTTAATGGTTTCCATCGGGGAAAATAAACGAGGACGACTTACAAAAGGAACGGAACTGTAGAAATGCACCGTCGACGTTTTACCGCAACCGGCTGCATCGTTTCTCCCTTTTCCCCTGTTGTTCTTCGCCGATGCATGCGTAACACAGTGCGAAAAACGAAGGACATGCTTATCCATTTCGCGGAACAAAGCAAGAATTGTACTCTCCCGGCGAGGCGAATTCGTAACTCTGGGGAAATCCCGGCGAATCAGTAGAACGGTTGCTAATTTAATCGGGGAAAAAATCATAACAGTTCGAATGAAATTCGCTCCATTCTCCCCGAATGAAACAATCGCACAACTTCCGTTTTCCAGGATTTTCAAAGTATTTCCCGCCAGGCATGTGCCTCGACAAAAGGGAAAACAAAAGAAGCGAATATTGCATCTGGCGATTTGGAAGTTCAGTTCGAAGGAAAAAATCAACTATTTTACAAACCCAGTCGCTTTGCACATGTACATATCTAACTTCTCAGGCAAAGTTCTACTCCCAACGAGTACCGCCATTTTGTCCTTGCATTCTCGTTAAAACTGCTTGAATTTTTATTGAGTAAAACGCCGGGAAGTGTCATTGGATGGCCATTTTCTTTGGTTTTTCCATCGACGCGTTTACGTTACACCGGGGAGTCCGTGAAATCTTCCGTTGTCCGGAAAAATGGGAAAACTTGGGTGTTTTCTGTGAAACAGCTTCCGCGGAGACGAAAGTCGCGGACGACGCGCGGAACTGCATTTTTCCCGTCGGGGCGAATTTAAGCCGTGAAAAATGTCGCGAGATACGTCTGGCCTGTCTCTTATCAGATTTCAATCCGGACGGTATTTCCCGGGGACAGCCGGGAGAAAACTGCTGCTGGGGAAATATCGTCGGGAAAGTTTTCGCGGATATTCGGATATTTGCGGAGGCCAGCTGGATACTTCTGTGTCCTGCCTTTTCTCTCTCCTTCCCCGTCACCTCTGTTTCCGACCACTTTTTCTCCCCTCACCCCTCTCTCTCAGCCTTGTCACTCTTGTGCTATCGGAGCGGCGCGAAAGACGGAACTTCGCCGCGGGAACGGGGCTAGGAAAACACGGAAAGTTTTCACGAGTTCAATTTATTTCCACGTTCCTTCGATTCCACCTTCTCTGTCTTATCCTCCCTCGCGTTCTTTTATTCGCTCGCCCTTTTTGCCGGAAAAAAAAGCTCGACCTTAGCAGCGTCCAAGTCGCCGATAGGAAATTTACCTCTCGTCCCTGCGCCCTCAACCAGTCCTCCGTCTCCTTTTGCAACATAAATTGACTTCCGCCCCATGCACCTCGATCTCGTAATTCACCAACGCGATTCTCACGGGGGTGAGGGATGTGACGATAATTACGCGTCGTAATCAGCGCGCCATGTTGGAATTCCTTTTTTTTCTAAAGCCTCGCGCAAAAACTCGGCGACGTGCGCCACGATTTTCCTTCTCCATGGGCCCCCCCCTCTTTTTTCCCGTGTAGATTTCCCTGGCATCAAAGGTACCCGAGCTACGTCCGCAGCGCAGGGAATCATTAAATCCTCCGGTGGATGCGCTAAGTGCTCTTCAGCGCATCGTCCTCTATGCACACGGTTCTACGTCGTCGTTGTCGTCGTTGTCGTCGTAGTCGTAGTTCTCGTCGTTGTAGACGAGGTGAAAGCCTTGTCTGCACGTGCGATACAGCGCCGTAATTACGGCAGAAGTCGAGAGGACAGGGGGGGGGGGGAGGCAAAGGAGGACGATGCCCGCGGGGGGCACGGGGGGGGGAGGGGCGACTGGAAAAATAGGAGAGCGTCAGGGGGTGAAATGACGAAGGGCTGAAAGCGAGGACCAACGAGGAGCAAAAAAAATGACGAACTACGCCAGCGGGTAGATGTGAAAAAAACAGAGAGAAATACCGGATGATCATACGAGAAAAACCGAAGAACGACAAACAGGGAAAACGAAAGACATTCTCAAAATTAAAGGTACAATCGCGAATGAATTTTGCTGGACGAAGAGTCAAGTGCGAACGTACTTAGGGAAAGTACTGGCCACGTAAATTTTTAGGAAACACGAATGGGCAAAAGTAGAGAAACGGGTTGACGAGAGTGAATTACCGGGGGGAAGCAGGTAGACGTTCGCTTGACGAAAAAGAAGACAAAAGAGACGAGGAAAAACTGGGAAAAGGAAAGTCGGTAAAGGCTAGCAGTCCCGTCGTCATGAAAGCCCAAGGAAAATGTGTGCAGAAATGTCCAACGATCGTAGACGAACATTTTCTTCTCTCGTCCCGTTGGTTTTTGCACTTGCTTGTAAAGAGAGACAGAGAGAGATAGAAGCGTCGTCAAAGTTTCAGGGTGGTCGATGAATTGCGCGTTTGCCCCCGTCCGGTGTAATCGACATGTTCGTTAGCGCAATTTCTCCGCGGGGTTCGAGCTCTCGCCGCTACTAAATTCCGCTTGCCTAAATATTTGCCCGCGCGTTCCCCGTTTTACAATTTTCCGGGGAGGTGACCGCCGGTCCGTGGTTGAGGTACAGTCCTTTTTTTTTCGACCTCGGCCGAGCCTTTTAATTTGCTCGCCGGAAGAAGGAGAGAAAAAAAAAGCCGGACCAAAGGACGAATTTTTGCCGCGATTCCGTTCCCTCGGTTCTTGCCGTCCCCTTTTGGGGAAAATCAGTGGGTCGTCTCTGCACTTTTGCCAGGGGGAAAATCAAAGACCGACTCTCCCTCCCTGCGGCCCCGTCCTTTCCCACGCGGGCTTCGCTAATTAACCCTCGACGATTTCCCGCCAAACTGCCGGAACTTTGACGGATCATGACTCATCTTTTTTTTTTCCTAGGAACCCTGCGTGACGAGCAAATCGATCTTCCTCCACTCACGAAACAACGAAGTACAGTGTCGCGTCTGAGTTTCATCGAGGAACGATCGTCGCCGGTATCGTCCTCTAATTGTTACGGTTAATCGTCGCCCCGTTTGGCCCGGCTTTTCAGGACATTTTGACGAACCGATCCTGTCACGTGCGAGTTTAATCACGCTAATTAAACGTCAGGAGCAGCCTGCTAAATAAGAGAAGCGTCGGCTTCTGGCAGGAGCAGAGTATTAGCCTTGCAGAAAATGCTAATTATAATTGTCCCAGAAACGTCCCGTGAGTTATCGTCTGCGACGCGAATTAATCCTCGTAAAATGACGTAATTCTTGGCCAATTCGTGCCTTATTAAATTTTTTGCCTCAAACACGTACCACAATGGGGGCGGTGGAGGGGGGATAGGGAATTGATCCAAAATTTCGTTGGCCCTGCCGCGAGTTATTCCTTCGTGCGGACGGAAAGATATATTTTGACAGTGATGGATTTGGGCTTCCGTAGGATTTCCTTCTGTATCGGGAGATATCCACTCCCGTCAAAATCATATTCCCCTCGTTTTTGTTCAGAACTGATACACCCGTTTACCTCGCCCCTCGAGCAATTTCATATCTTTCCCCGGCGGTCGGATCCACCGTTAAATAGGGCTTCCTTGAAATCCATTATTTCGCCATCAGTGTCACGTTAATTCCCTCTACATGTGCCCAAGAAACAGTAAAAAAAAGTTAAGAGCGATTAAACGGTCCGTTCACGTGATACTTATTTAACGATCGCACCTTTCCGCAGTTTCCTGTCAACTCGCTATATAAAAAAAGGTACACAAATCCTTACGGTCGATCGGCTCACTCGGCGTTCTATTTATTTATTTAAGAGCAGCATTCCCCCAAGTGGCCATGCGTTTCTCCCCGCAGAAACGACCTGGTCTCGCTCGTCCTGGGGCTTAATCAAAGCGGATTTAAGTGGCCGCCAGGCTGGCCAGGTTTTTCTATGATAAGATGACATCGGTCGCGGGGGGGAAGGAAGAAGTGTCGGTTTGAGGAGTGCCGTCGAACCTTACCTGAACGCCTCCCACGCCGACGATGAAGAGCAGCTGTACCATGAAGAGGGCTGCCAAGAGATTCATGAGGGTCGTACCTGCAAGGCTCCTCAGGTCCGAGAAGAGGCTGTAACACGAACAGACGTCCACGTGCTTTGAATTATTCTCACGTCGATGGCCAGGTGAAATATATAAAAGCCGCCGAGACAGCCGGGGAATACATTGTGGCCCGCGATTCGCGAATCCCCAAATCGTTGGACCGTACGAACGCCATTTTGCCGTACGAACGAGCCTCTTACGCGGCCAGACTTGGCAAATTTATGCGGCTTATGATTCATGCATGCCCGCACGTTCCATTATTATTTATTAGCCGCAGTCGGCGAGCTTCTATAAACCACGTACCTTTTAACGCGATTGCGGGCAATGGCGGTGCACTTGAAATTCAGGCAAAGGGATCCGCGGAATCTGAGTTATCATGTGATTCATCTACCTCGAGTGTTTCCTTTGATTCTCGGGGGGTAATATTTAGCGGACAAGTGGATATATTTATTCTGGCCAGTCGCGATTACGGATCGTCGGGCTTCTGATCACCTGTAATTAAGTCCTAGGGTTGGCCTCGCGAGATATTCTGCTGAATAATCCGTCGGACGTGAATTATTCATCAAAGGATGTCGCAGTGGATGCCAGGTGAGGTCGATTTCATCGCCGAAACCGTTCATGCCGCGCTCGAGTTTCTTTCGCGGAGAGCATGGAAGGAACTCGGAGAAAAAAAGGGCAAGGACGAAAAAAGTCCGGCGCGTCGAGGGAAGAGTGTAATAAGGGACGGGTATTAATATCTGCGGGAGTTTTCTCGCCGTAAGGAAAACAAATAAAGGGTATCTTTGAAGCGAAAGAAATTTACGGAACATAATTACGATTCCCCGCGCGTTCTTCCCTCCCTCCTGCTCCCTCTACCCCTTTCTCTTCTCAGCGAAGCTGGGATAAACGCGCGGTCGAGTCTTTTTTCCAAAGAATGCAGCAAGGCATTCGCCGCTAACGTCGAAACGACGGTAAAGCGGGAAGGACGGACGAAGGAAAACTCCCGCGGGAGATAAAGGAAGCAAAACTGAATTAGTTAATTGCTTCCGAAGAGAAAGACGCAAGAACCGAGGTTCCCGCTGACCGAGATTTTCCCCGGGAAAACAAGCACGTTTTACATTCCGCCTCACGCGCACGTAATTCATTTTCGTAATTAATTTTAATGACTTCCCCACGAGGAGTCATTCCCTTTTTACAACGATATTACGGCTGTACGTTGTTTTACGGGTGCAATAATAACGCTGAGAATTTGGAAAAAGCGTCGGATTAATTGTTGTTTCATGCGCGTCCGGTATTCCTGGCTGTTGGTATTTGCCGAGCGTTCGCCATTTTCTATTATAAAGGCAGAAAATAAATCCAGGCCAGAGCGTATATTGCCGCACATCCGTAGATATTACTCGGCAAGGCCGCGATCCATCTCTTCTTTATTAAAATTCTTTGACCACGGAAAGATCGAAGCCCGGAATTCAAATTGAAATCGACATATCACCCCCTTTCTTTCCTCTTATTAAACATCGCAATAATTCTCGCCATGTCTATCCTCGCTTATTGCAATATCATCTCGGAGCACTCAAAGAATCGAGCATTTGAAAAATTTCAGCGCGTTTAAAGAAAAAGCTCCACTTCCGTGCGTTATCCTCTTGGCGAAAAATTCAGCGGAGGTTTCGCTCGCAGATTCGAAACGTTCGCGCGGGCCGCGCAAAAGATGTTATTAAATTGAACTTCGACGTGCCGGGAAAACCTGAATAAAAAGTTCACCGGGGTAACTCGCCGAACGTAATTCGAGTGTTCTCGCGTTTTTCCGAGGGAAGTGGGTTAGAGTGGGTTTTCGAAAATTACCTTCAACTACCTGGCCAACTTTTCCGGAAGCTTCGTAAGGTCCTTCGCGGGGGCGGAGGGGGTAAAATTTGTGGCGGTAAAATCGGAAGGGCGTTATGATCGAGTGATCGCTAGCATATCTGGCATTATTCCTCGTCCAATCGTCCAATGATTGACCGACGGCCAGAGTTTACGTTTACCGCCCTGTGAATAATTCATCCGCTGAAAAGTTTCAACGGCGGTGAAAAGGAAGAGCCGGGAACGAACGAGGAACCGGGGAGATGCTTTGCCCCGTCCCTTCGATGGCTTTTCATTAGGATACCGCGGTGGACACTCGAGAAGAATCAATTCTGCTCGCCACACAAAGAGAACCCTGCTGTAGAAACAACTGCGCCGATAAGCCCGAAGGGAAAGAAAAAGATAAAGAAAAAGGTCGAAAATATAATCAATATTCAGCTATTAATTGATTTGAATTACACCCAAACAGCGTCCTTTTTTTTACTTATCTTCTGAATTGAATCTACGTTAAGTTGAGGTCGAGGAGGAAATTGATCAGTAGCCGACAGAATGGTCGGTGGGTCTTCGTTTCCCCTTTGGTGGGTACGTCCCAAAAGAAATTCGAGGGAATCTTAGTTCCGCGTGGCCGGGGCTCAATGGTTCCGGGGTAACGGAAATGGACGTGGACGTATAATTCGCCTGATGGATTTCGAAGAAAGCGCGCCGGAAAATTCGCGGCACGGCTGAGGGAAAGGGAGTAATTCCGGGGATATCCTCGGCCGAAAAGACGGGCTGAATTCTTCGAGACGACAGGACGAATTAAGCTCTCGATGCCGATAAGCCGGGAGACAGGCAAGGGGAACAATTTATCAGCCTCTTGACAGTTCTCCACTCTATAGCACTGACCTGCAATTCCCGAATTTTATTTCTCCTTTTCCTTCGCGCCAACGCGACTCGTGTTAACTGTCCGCACCTTCACTTCCGCTTTCCCTTTGCCCAGAGGAAGTCGTAAATTACGATAAAAGTCGATCCGGTCTACCCTTACTTTAATTAAACACAATACACGTATTTAACTAAATCAATTTCAAATGAATATTAGATTATACATTTAGAATTACGTTTAAGAAGTGATTGTTTATTTTTTGATACGTCTTAATTTCTTCATTAAGATTTTGTTTGTATAATTGGAGATAAGGATGGACTTGACGATGATGTTGGGTAAACGTTTGCCCTTCGGAAAGTGATTGACGTCACAGGTGGGGGGCAAGAAAGGGACGAAGGACGAAGGACGAAGGTCTAGGGAATTTTACGAGATTAAGGATACTAATGAAGTTCGCTAGTAGGTGTCTGGCCATTAGCCTTGGATTTTCGTGGTCAGAAACCGAGGGAACTTTCGAGCCTCGACAGCCCTCGAATGGATTTCGAGTGGTTCTCCAGCGGGGAAATTCACGACTCCTGCGAAAGCTCGTGGCAGGGAATGACCCATTCAACTCGATTGCATTCACCGCTTCCTCGAAGCAGACTACGCAGTATTCCTCCGGTGACTTCATAAAAAAAATTGTAATTCTATCCTGGGGGAAAATGGAAAGAATAATTCCTCCGCGAAAAGGATAAAACTCGTGAGCAGCTCGCTGTTCGTATCGAAGGAAGAGTCACGGTTTGAGAATTTCCTCGTAGTACAACAAAGCGAGGAGAACAAGCAGAATAGCAGGCAATTCCCCATCGGGAGTTTAATATTAAAACAGATATTTACATAGCCATAAGATCAAACACAGTCGGTGGATTGCCTCTTGATAGTTACCGAGGATCGAGTGGGAGGCTCTCGAGGGGGTTGGAAGTGAAAATCGATAGCCTGTAACATTCGGTTTTCGAAAGGACGGGCCAAAGGCCGAGCGATACGCGTCTCTATAATTCCAGTAATCGTTTCAATGATTTATCGATATCCATGACGATCACTCCGAGCGATATACCCACTGCCCCCTCCCCCCTCTCCCGAACTTTCGAGACCGAGAAACTTCTGCCTAAGACTTCGATAACTGAAATTATACTCGCGTCGCAATACAATTTCACCGACAAGGGAACCGTAACAGTTCGAACACCAAACCAAACTGGACAGGAATGGAATTGTTCATTGAAACACTTCGCCGAATAATGGTTAATTCATTTCGATACAAGGCTTTAGAATGGAATTTTTCAACTGAATTTCCTGCTAAACTCGGGAGGTCTTTTACTTTATGCCGTGATTAGAATCAATTCGCTGTGCCGTTAAATTTCGAGTACATAAATTCTGGCGTATCGTCGAGCGTTTTGCGGCTGAGGGATCCTGAATCGACTGGAAGAAATGTGTCGGTCGACGGAGGTTCGAGTCCTTCGGTGGGAAAGTCCTCTCCCAGTTACCGCGTATCACCGTCTTAAATCTAAATCGCACCTCTGGGACCGTGAGGAGTCCATTACGTTTCTTCGCGACCCGCAGGCGTCAAAGTTTCACGAGCCCGATTCCCCGCTCTAATCTCTTTCATTGTGCCCTTTTTTCTACCTCCCCCTCTGCCTCCTTCCGCGCTGGTCATTACCGAAAAGCTCGACTCTACCCTTCCACCCTAAAAAACAGGGACAAAGAACCTAACTCTTAATAACTTTGCTTGCCGACCTTTCATTCGATTCCATTTTTTAATCAATCAGAATACGCACTATCGGCAAAAACCCGAGGACAATATTCTCAACTCCTTTCAACGCACATCCGCTATTTTTATTGGCTCGGGTGATTTTTGTAGAAAGTCCCGGGTTTCTACGTAAATTGCATTTCTACTTAACCGACCGTAAAGCTAATGCACTTCTGCCAGTAGCAAACGAAGTTTTATATTGACGGGGCCGGACTCCACGTTGACTTTTACTACTGTTGTCCGAGACTATCCGGACATAATGGCAGGCCGCGCGTAAAACCGCCGACGAAATGGATTAGCTCGGCCGATCGATGGGAGATGTTTCCCAGGAAGCGGATATACCTGTCGATCGGAATTTTCTCCGTGTCCTCGTAAAAATGTACTTTACGAGTTCGGTCCGAGGGGACGGCAGTCGCTCGAACGGCATATTTTTCGAATAAATCTCATCTCGTTTCCCGCGGTCGCGATAAATCTCTCGTTTCCCATGGAAATCACCGTTTTTATTTGCGTTTTTCGTTCGGTGTTAGGGCAGACAAAGGGGATGAGAGGGGGGGGGGGGGTTGAATTGTTTCGAGTCACGTCGGCAAGTCTCGTTCGGACATCCATCAGGCGGTCTCGCGAATTTCCCAGCCTTTTGCCCGTCGTACAAATTTATTTATCTATTTACTCAGCGATTCGTTGCACCCCTCCACCCTCCCCCTCGAGGCTCGCGTCAACGCGCTTCTCGCTGGCGCTCTTCGCCTTTCAGCGCGTTTTTTTCCTCGGCCCGGCCGATTTTGCAATGCAGATCAAGCGTGATTTTAATCCCCGGAGCCTCGCGACCACCGCAGTTTTTCAACTGAAATTTCTCATTTATCCACGGCGGCTCGGGAAACGACGTTTTCATCGCCGGCTAAGCACGTCCCGTACACCCGAACTTTCCGGGTAAACATGGAAAAGACGAAATATTGGCATCACTTTTTTGGTCCTGGCCTCAGAAAGATTCGTGCGCCGTTAGAAAACTTTTTCTGCCGGCATGGAAATAACGTTGAGCATTCACTTGATACGAGGGGCACTTCGATTTGCACAGGGAGAAGGAGCAGAATGCGAAAGAGCGGTGGAAAAATGCTTGAAAAGGGCAACGCGGGCAACAACGGTTTGAAACTCTTGAGTTTCGTCGGTTCTCTCGGTGCTTTATGGAGCGAAACACGTGGAAACGCCTGGTAATTTATACTTCTTAGCCGGACAGCCCCTGCCGCGGTTGCATTTTACAAAAGGCCCCCTCTCTCTCTGGGCACTTTCCCCCCTCACCCAGAGTGCGATTCTCCGGTGAAAAAGCCGAACGTGACTGTCGAACAGCGTTTAACGTCGATACATTTTCCCACATTTTTCCGATAATCCTTTCCACAGGTTTCCGACATTTAGCCTGGATTCGCCTAACGGATTAACGTTGAGCCTTTACTCGACTCGACTGGTAATATTTCATGCTTCGATTTCGCCGTTGGTTTGCCGAACGCTTTCCAAGTGCATCGGTTTTAATTGCATCCGCCCGGCGGGGCAAACAAACGCGAGCATATGCCTCGAGCAAAGGCTTTCAGCTAGATAATCAAGTCGTCATGTCCTCCAGTTTCGCGTGTTTAACAATTTACGATAGCACTTTACCAGCTCCGCGGGAACCCAATAGCGCCGCAAACATTTCATACAAACGACCTCGGCAGATCTCTTATTAAGCGGTGGCAAAGTTGCACTTTATAACGTCCCACCCGTCAGATTCTTCGTAATTACCTCGGCTAACTCCCTACCACTTAAATTTCGATTAACAGCTAACGCACTTAGGGAAAAAGGAACTCATGTATATTAATGACTGGACTTTAAAAGACGTTAGAAATTGATTTAAAAATTCCTTAAGCGGTAGCAAAGTTGCACTTTTTAACGTCTCACGCGTCAAATTTTTCACTATTACATAGACTAACTTCTTACAATTTTATTCTTTCTTACAAGTCGATCATTACGTCGCTCCTTGCAATACTGAGAGAGTTTAGTGCTGTTTAAATTTCTGACGTGCACGGTCAAGGCTATAAGTGAGACTTTAATCGGCCGTAAATCACGGACCGTAATGCACGTTCGAAGAGGAAGTAGTAACCACAGTACTCCGTGGAATATCCGGTTGATATGGATCGCCAGGTGGCCGTTCGCCCTCGGAGTAGGTACTCTTATCAATATCGTGCCACGATAGAGCCTAGTAGGTTCCTCGTAAAACCCATTCCTGCATTTATACGCCGGCAACTTTTCCGACTCGATGGCCACCGACCCCCCCAACCCCGCCGTCTTACGAGGACATCATTATCGAAAATCGTTACTCAACTCCTAGGAAAACAGACATATATCTTAACGATAATCAGCAGAAAAATGTAGGATCATAGCAATTAACGTCTCACAAACGACTCATGTAACGTCGAAGAATTTTTATTACATAATTAATTTCATGCTGTTGTTACTGATTTCAGTTTCATATATTTAGCTTTGATTATTTTATTGAGAAACAGCTGATGAAATATAATTGTGGTAAGTTGCTTCAATTCCTCAGCTTTTCCGACTTCATGCGCGAAGCTGGGACGCATGGAAAATCGACCTATTTGCGTTCGCGGATGGTCGGGAAATCGCTGTTATTTCGGTGATACTGAATAATAGTGGATATTAGGGACGAAAAGAGCAGTGAGCTGAGCTACAAGTGGTTTCGCCGTAGAAGCAACAACGATCGTACGAGAAAGCTCGATTCTTTCCTAACAACACCAGAAATTCTGCCCCAGTTCACCTAGTAGTTTCCACCTATTTCACATCTATCAGCGAGAAAAATGAGTAACGTTAACCTTACTTCTGAAACAGGCGGAAGAAGCTTTATCAGAAATCTTAGATTTCGTAATTCATGATTGGAAAATATTGAATAATTTTCTCGGAAACTCGTGTTTGAATTACGGAGAATCGTTCGACTATTTATCTTGTATGAAGATATTTCTCTTAGGACCACGCGGTAAGACAGTGGAAAACTTTTGGCCATAAAATGAGAGGAATACCCTGAGCTTCACGGTCGATTAGGGGGATAGCCGCGATTTCCGGGTCGGTGAGTCGTTAATTCCGGAATTGCCGGTGTGTAAGTTTCGCCAGGGCGGCGAGTACAGGGGAATTTGCCGGGTAGCCATTTTCGCGCGAGCGGAAAGTCCCTGGGGAGGGTGGGAAACCGCGGTGAATGAAATTCTCGTGTTTACCGCGTGTTTGCCCTCCTGATTTACCGCATTGTCCCCCGCGCTGGCAATCTTTCCTAATCGATTTATCGTTGGCCCGTATCGTCAATTTTATTAGCCGTCCGCGGAAAACTCGCTTTTCCTCTTCTCCCCGTGACTTTTTCGCCCCGTAGTACGGACATTTTTCCCCACTTGCGAACGAAACGAGAGAAACCGAATTAAAGATAACTGCCGGCAGAGTATTTTATTTTCCTACGCTCGTAATTGTATCTCTCGAGGCAGATTGCGATGGTAACCGGACGTTGCGTTCTCCAAACGTTTTTCTACCAACGCGCAGCGTACTTCAAAACGAAAACTCGTATTTTCCGCTTACGTATCGCCCGGCGGATTTACATTTATATTCCGTACCCATTGAGAGGAATTTTATTTTGACGAGGATGTTTACAGCGGCGCATTGCGACGTGACGCTTTCCACTGATTTTCCGGCTCTCGCCGTGGATTTTTCGTCCTCGCGGAGAAACGGGAAACGTCGATTTCCCAAGTTTCTTTTCCGCAGCAACTTCTCCAGCCGGTCTCATTGTCGGCCGACGACATCGTTCGACTTATCGGAATTAACGAGTTGCTTTATTCCCTCGTACTGTCGAGAAAAACTTCCGAGGACTTCCCCCCGTGCGCTAGCAATCATTGACAACTGTTACAGGAGGAACTATCCGTTGAAACGTACATAAAAATGCTCTTGAAAAGTTTCCGCTTCGAGGCGAGCGCCGTGAAGCGTTATAGAATTTCAAATGGCACGGGCTAAATGGATTCCGAAGTCTTCGAAATCTCCCATTGCTATTTCCGTCAATTGAATAATTACCTAGAGCTCTTCGCGAGTTTTCGCTTTGCGTTGTTTCATTCCGGCTTTCATGGCGGTCGTACGCGTGGTAGAACTGTGCAAAGGGATTTGATGGGCAGGAAAAACGAAAGGACGAGGAAAAATAGCGTGGAATCGCGCGCGCACCGGTGGGACAAGTAAAGCCGTCATTTCGCGCAGGATTTAACAGCTTTTTCGAGTTTCATTTTGGCGCTGCGCGAAAAGTAAAAACAAGTGGCGTTGAATTACCGGGGGAGGAAAAAAAATCAATAACCCGTAGGGTTCGATAGAAGGACGTTTGTAAAGTTACGAGCCATTTGCCGTTGTATCGGCAATAAACGTTATTCCGAAGGGTTTCCTTCGGCACGTCGTTTCCCGATAAAACAATTTCCCCTGACCGCTCGGACGAGCCGGCCAGCGGTGCATTCTTCCGACGCATTTTTTGGAAATCGATATTCCACCGAGCCCACGGACTGACGTGAATTACGTTCCGTCCTTGGAGATGCAAGATTTCATTAGACGCAACGTCATGCCGCGGTCACAATGCATTAGATGCACTGACGTTAGCTCCCCCCTGAAATGTCGAACGTCGGTCGCTTGAATGAGGTTGAATACCGTCGATAAAATCCATCCAACATCCCGAAATACTCCCCGTGACGGGACAGAAACACGAAACATTTTCCCATTCCACCGATTAAAGTTAAGAAAACCAAAGAGAAAATGCAACAAGGGTCCTAAGTATCTATTAAAAATAATGCTTTGTTATTGCTTCTTCAATATCAGCGATGAATGAAACGGCGCTCGATACTCTGGGCTGGAATAGTCCTTAATAGATCGAGTCGATGGAATCATAATCAATAAAGGACGATAACGGTAACGGTGGAAGTTTCATGGCGGATTAGTTGGTCCGCGATTAATTGGGTCAGGAGTCAGTCGGTTTAACAATTCAGCCGGCGAGAGAAAGGATCGAGGGAGAGACGGGGATCGAGGGACAGAGATCAAGTGCACTCGGCGAACGTAGCGTTGAAATCTTGGCAGAATTCCCGAGACCGAGCAGACGGCGTCGATGAAACCCTCTGTCTTCCCGTTTCACTCTATATTCGCACCCTGACATATCACCCGCATTACTTTTCCTACCTAATTTACATCTCCCACCTGATTTACATTTCCGTCTATCACGTTCCGCGCGAATAACTCAGCTCCTGGGAATCCCTTGATCGTAATTTTCTCTTAGCCAAAAACTCCGCTTAAACGCTTCATTATTAAACCGAATAAAATCTAGGTATTCGATTAATGATGGAAAACTTTACACTCGTACTTTGACATACTACTTTTTATACCTGATTCTACCACCTGATGCAATTCTAGAGAGACAACGCTGTCGTTTGTGTTCTCTTTTTTAATTCTCAGGCTTACGTGAACATTTGAACGTTGAATTGAAAAAAGAAATTTGTCAATCTGCGGGTGGGAGAGGCTTGTTTTCGAGTCGCAGGGCAAGTAGATTATTCTCGCCGAGAGCGAGGGAGCTCATGAAACTGGCAGCTCTCCTGGCCTCTATTTCTCGTAAAACTTTTTACGTTGGCCCACTTTTCTACGCGAACATACGCGCATATCTGGCCGATTTCGAGGTCAATTCCCATCCCGGGGAACAAGAATTATGCATCCAGCGTCCGTTACGCTCGACGCGTTGATTTTCAACGGGATTTCCAAGCGTTTCCCCTATTTTTCAGGCACGCGCCGTTCGAAAAAGTCATAAAACTCGAGCGAAAAACGAATTTGAAGAACCAACGTTTTACCTACGATTCATATTTCATTAAAAGTTTGCCTTATGGCGAATCCGGGGGCTCGCGCTACTGGTTGATCCTCATAAAATTCCTTCTCTGTAGAAAAAAACCGATCCACCTCTGGGCTATGATGTTCATTAAACTTCCAGTTTAATTCGCTACGTATCGGAAATACGCACCGGCTGAGCTTTGCAAGCTGTGCGATTAATTTCGTCGTGCATTTCTCGGCAGATACGAAAAAGGTACGTAAACATTGGGGGCTCGAGGATTACTTTAAACTTCGCGGGAATGTTCCTTCTGATCCGCAGTAATTTAATAACCCGTCTTATAATGAAAGAAAATTCAATTTCCTCGACAAAGGATTCACGGGAATAATCCGACCGCCTCAGAGGCTTTTTTCGTGGTAAAAATCTTTTTTCCTAAGGACGATTAGCGTTATAATATTATCAACGTCGCAGACAGTGCATCATTTTCATTGTACCTCGGAGTGCATACAAACTTTCAAGCAGAATAATCCGAGGAAAGAGACGTAGGAACTTTGTTAACTTTGCCTGCAGTATTGTGTTAGTATCCTTTCGTTTTACCCACCGAGAGTTCCTCGTTGTCCTTTTATTCCGACACTTTTTCCAACCCTTATTCCCTGGACCTTCCAGAAAATTTTGTAAAAAAAAAACTCTCGTCCTCTCCCGCTTTGCGAAGGAATAAGCATTTTACCGTAGTTGTTTCAAATCGTAAGAAAGTGTTAATAAAGAGAGCCGAGAAAGGAGGAATAAGTAGACGTTGAATTATTTTCCTTTAAAGCGAAAGTCTCGACGCGTTGTTCATCGACTGGGAGAAATTGTGCGAGGTTCCCGGCGATTTTTCGTCTTTTCCGACGGGACCCGCCGAGACGGTACTGGGTAAATACGCGAGCGGAAAAGTCCTCGTCGTTTCCCCGTGTCCCGCGATTCCCGTTCGGCTGAATTTGAAGCACGTAGACACACGTGCAGAACCGATCGCGAATCCCACGCTGTACATACACCAATGCCCCCCCGTCGACATTGTCAATATAACCAGACGAAATATTACGATCGTGCCTTCGCGCTGTCTGCTCTTATTCACAATTCCCCGTGAACCCCGCTCGCCATTCCCCCCCTCCCCCTTCCACCCGTTATTCAGCCGCAATACTTCTCCCCGCCGTCTGTCATCGTGTCCTTGACGACTCGCCTTACGACGGAATCATTCCGCATTGACAAAATGGCGGAAAAAAGTTAAAAATGGCGACTTTCAAGATTCCCGTAGATTTGCTTGCTTGCGTAATTTGACGAGGGAAGACACAGGTGTAATTTCGTAATAAATGTATGATGAATAGCAGAAAATTATTGTTATTTACTTGTCATAATTTTAGTCATTAAAATTATTGGCAAAATGGCGGAAAGATGGGAAAATGTCGACTTTCAAGGTTTCCCTAGGCTGCCCTTGTTTGCGTAATTTGGGGAAGGAAGAAACAGGTCTTACTTTCTTATTGAATGCATAAAGGGCGATAAATTAATATCGAATGAATATCCGGAGTGTGGGTGGATCGGTCGAATGTCGATCAAGTGTTCGATTACGTCCCTTCGGGAAATCAGAGACCACGGTGGAAGCCTTAAAGATCGGCTTAAATGTCCGGGGAGCTGCTCGTTACGTTCCCGCTATTCCCCTGGGACGTGTATACAGTTTCAAAGGACTCGACGAAGCGTCGAGCACATTGTCATCTCACTTTCTTCTTTGAACCTCCAAAGAATACACGACACAGAGGCTTCCGCAGGGTATTCCTTTATGGCGCGATATTCGGGATATTTAATAATAAGAGAGGCTGGCAAATGAAAAATATGGACATTTGAATACGAATTTATTCGGCTTCAATTGAATTTTATTAGCTGGCCGAGTGCGTATCAAAAGGATATTGCCTTCTCTTTTTTTGCCCACGAGAGAAGGAGTGGGGGGGAGAAAAATGCAATTTCGTGCAGCGTGTATACCGATCGCAATCGAAGTGCCACTTACAGCTACAATTGCCTTCATCAGAAAGATTACGAGTCGAAATATCCCGGTTGAGGCGGGCCAGTCGGCAGCGACGGTTTTGATTGCCGCCGTGTGTTGCTATAAAATCCAGGATAAAAGTCATATAAACCCGCAGCGTCGTCCCTCCGTGTCCTCCTGTTTTTTTTTTTTTTATAAACGAGCAGCATTCGCCGGTATACTTTCCATCCTTCTTCTTCGGTCCCCTCGCTCCTGGGCGAGAAATTCGAGGCATAATTTTTCCGACGTTGCTACGTTCGTCCCGACTATTCTAATTAAGTCGCAAAGGTCGTACGGTTTGAGAAGAGAATGCCGTTGCGGGATATTGCCAAGCGTGTCCCGCACTTTCATTAGGGTAATCGTGTGTTAGGAACAAAGCGCGTTAGCCGGGTGCCGCGTTAAAGGTAGCCCCGTTGCAAAGGGAACTTCTAAATGCACGGTTAAAGGGCGCGAAGGGCTGAAAAGCGGCTTACGGTTTGCCCCTGCGATACCCCCGGCCTTTCATTTTAAACGAACCTACGCGCCGCACACTCGTATGTATTTCCCTGGAAATTACTCTCCGCCGTGGGTAAGCCCCGTCTGATGCGCGGATTAGGCTTGTTTGCATAAGATCCCAGGGGGAAAGGTGGGAGCAGGGCGGGGAACGAGGGGGTGGGGGGGGGGAGGTGCAAGGTGGCTTGCGGATTCGACCTAAGTCTAATCTAGTCCACGATTTCGTGAGTGGTATGAATATTTCACGCGGTCAGAAGGCGCGACCTTTTAGCGCCAGACCCTCCAAGGACAACGAAAGTAACGTCCCACCCCCCTTCCCCCTGCCGACCCTCTCTTTCTCTTCTCGGAAAATACGGTCGATGGTGTCCTCGCGAAAGGAAAGTCTCCTCGAACGTACGAGGAACTTTACTTAACTTAATCATCAAGAAATCTTTCGTATCAAGCGGCATTAAAAATATAAACTGGCAGCGAGATAAAAAGTCTTCCTGTTCCCGCGCGTTCGTTGATGGTTTCCGGTAATTGAAAGTGGATCTTTCGCTTGGTCGGACTTGAAAGGAAATAACGTATATACGCAACCTCATCAGAGATATTGGCAGCGTAGATTTTCAATCTCGACGGCTTGCATTATGGTCTAAAGCCTTCGGAACCCCTTGAAATTACTTTCTAGCGGACCTAAGCTCCGTATTATGTCCTTCCGCCGCCGACACGTTGGATTAGGTCAGGTGGAAAAATTCAATTACATCAAAAAGATGCACTTCATGACGCAGTTAATTTTTTTAATAAGCTGCACAAGGATCCTAAAAAAAGTTTCTTAGGTTTTTCCTGTCATTATTGACACTGTTACAACTTTCAAGATCCTCGGGCGACATTTTCTGCACGATGAGAGACGTATGTGTCAGTTGAGAAGTCAGGTCGATGGGACTTTTCCCTCAGCGTTTCAGCTTCCGCGATTCATGAGGCCGTTAAAAAGCGGATAACCTAGTGGACGAATCTCGGTGAAATTTCTCAAAGGATCATCAGGGTGGCTCTTCTAAGCGGCTTTCTGTGCTTTCAGGACGGAGGGAGGGGGGGTAAAAACGTGCTCGGACCACGGGCAAGATCGCGGTCTTCCCCAAGAATTTTTAAAGCCATTACTCGTGCCGGGGTTTCCCCCGGGCCAGTGAGTTAAGTGCGCGGGGTGGGGAATTAAAAGTGCGGGGGGGAAAGGAGGACCAGTGAAAGAGCGGAACGGGACAAAAGACGGACTTGCCGTAACGGGGAAACCTCGAGGAATTCCCCCGAGTTCCTATCTGCCGTTTCCCCGGCTCTGATGAGCGCGGGAAATGGTGAACCGAGATAACGATGCATCGCGTAATCGGCGTACCCTCATTTTTCATGCGGGAATACAGTGAAAAGTCCAAGAACGGCGAAAACGGATGAACTTCTGCGAGATAAACGACTCCGAAACGCGTTAATGAAATCGGATAGGGCATATCGACGAGCGGCGTCGTTAAAACTTCATAAATCAAAATTCAGTCGCCCATTGCGCGCCGATAAGGCTGAGTATCTTCGACTACGGGGTTCCTGAGAAACTTTCATTCTCCATGGACTCGTCGATGCTTTTGCGACGAATTCTGCGCGACACCATTCACTCAAGAGTTCGGTATTATGAAGAAATTTACGACGAAACTTGGCCTGGTAATTCCCTGAGGAAACTACCCGAAGGAAGCTACCGTAATATTCACTCCGCAAACAAGTCTAATCGAAAGAAAGTACGTTGAAAATGACCACGTTATTACTTTCTCAATTTTCTCTCGTTCTTGTTATTCTTTACGTCTTGATCTCATTGTTTGGCCAATAAGCACGGTGTAGGCCGTGAATTGCCCGTGAAAAAGGGGTGTAATCTCTATGTATACTACGCTGAGAAGTTCTATCTTTATTTATGAAGACATTAGACAGTCGACGTTTCGGAGAATCCTCATAAAATCGTGATGGGCTAGTCCATGGCGTGAAAGTTTTCAGACAAGCCGCGAGATATCCTCATCACGCCCCATAAAACTTGGAAGTCCGTCGATTGGATTCTTTCAACTTTCATGAATAAATAAACGGCAGCGCACGGTCGTGTTAGTGAGCGGCTCCTCGGGGGAATGAATGCAACAAACAAGCTTCGCAACAAAGCACTGTGCACGGCAAGAACATGTATATCCACTTCGTTGTTCGGCCCGCGAAATAAATTTCAATATAAACTTCAGATTACCAGGGGAAGGAGAACGGAGAAGGGTAATTATACCCATACAGAGAACCGATGTATATTCTGTAAATATAATTTAGCACTCCCAAAAACCACATTTACAGGATCATTCTATTCCTTATCGAAGTGTAAAATTATGTCTACAATAGTTAAATTGATTTTTCGATAAAGTCTCGTATCGTAACATTTGTTTCTCCACTGAATTTTGTTTCTCCAAGCACTGACAGTGTAGTATTTCTTTATTATCGGTGCGCCAATTTATTGTACGCTGACGACAGGTTTGCTCGGCTGGCGAATCCTCGTGGGACATCCTTTTTGGGCCGCCGGGAGAATTGGAGGATAATTCATAGCGATACATTGGCTCGCAGACCACGTTCGAGCAACGCTTTCGATACTGTCCGTTCCCCGCGTCGTTACGTGTGCATATTTCTCGTGAGACCGTCATTTTGCATTATTCCGCGCGGCAAAACGACACCTCCGGCACAGCCCTGTCTCCGAATATTCACAGGAGGGAAATTTCAACGTCATTACACGCCCACATCTGGCGAATTTCAAGCGGAAATAAATCCCCGTTTTCCTCAAACAATCTTCGAACACAACGCAACGTGAATGCAAGGTAATTAAAAGAACGAAAAGGAAGGAACACTAATTTTGTACCGCTGTACGATACTGACGCTTTAAATTTTAAGAGTTTTTTATTTGCTTTTCGACCTGTTAGAATGTAACTTTTCGTGAGCTTTTTTTTAACTGTTGTTTCTTGCATGACTTTCAGTCTGTGTAGCAGAGCATGTCCTGTCCCGGATAATTAACTTTGGCCCGTCATTAGGTACCTGCACGCTGCAGTTCGGGGTGCATTAACGTCGGCAAGAATATTGAAAAGTCCGCTCAGCGGAGTCTGCGGATAAGTTCTCGGCATTAATGGCATTCCGAGGAACTCGAGATAACGTCTGCAAAGTAATTAATTACACGAGACGGCGTTTGGGGGCTCGCGCGGGCACATTCGCTTTAATTAGCCTCCTAATCACGGCCGGTGATACGTCGCGCATGGACCATTTAATTACGTAAAACTGGGAGTGGGGTTAAGTGTGACAAACGAATCGTCGGGCCATGGGAAATTCCCTGTGCTCGAGCTTTTCGGGGACCCTACGAAATATCGTCCGGCCAGCAATTATTGTCCTCCCTTCCGGGGAAAAAGCACGGGAGCCCCATACGTCGGGCTAATTATCGTGGAAGTTGGTGCACGTGTTACAGAGGACGATTAATCAGCGCGGAAATCCGCGGCTTTGACGTCCACTTGCCGTGCACTCTCCCGTTAATTACGAGCCGGGAGATCGCGACGATCATGTAACGCGACAATACGTATCGATTGCGCCCGACGATTCCTCGTTTAACGACTCTAATTCGCCCTCCGACGTGCTTCATATTATTCCCATTATCCGGCCGTATCGCAGCTGTTGCCGGCGATAAAGGCCATCCACCAATGCCGCTAATGAACGGACTAATTTTATGCCACACTAATTGTAACGCACGGAAAGTCCATATTCACGGATCTACCCGGACGAGTCGATGAATGAGAGACTACCAAACTTTCTCACTACTAAAACCACCAGGAATATCGAGTAAACATTATTTCCCTTTTCACTATTTCGCTCGTTTTTTTCTGCTGGAGGTCCTAAAGTAAGTATTCATTTTTTCTATCACAAAAAATATCCATATTGAGCGAAGATTTTTCGAAATTTTTAGTATTATGGTCCGATTTTGTGCTGTCAGTATAGGAGAAGTCCTGATCGTTGTACGGCTCGAGTTTCGATAAAACTGAGATCGCTGTAGTTTGGCTGGTCGTCGGCGAAGAGTCGAGTATAACAGCGGCCTAATGACATTGGCTGCGACGATAGGATGTCACTATGATTTTAACCTCGTTAAAGATAACGTGAAAACGAAGTTACACCTCTCTCTCTTCCGGTCGCTCCCTTCTCGTTCGGGGAGCCTCACTCTGCACGGCGAAGCGCGGAACGGACTCAATTACAAGCCACTCGCTTGCTTTCACGAAACGTTGATACCCTTTAACATGACTCCTTCACGGCAAATAAAAAGTCTATCCCCTCTCCTTCGGCCGTCCGATAACGGCGACGTAATAACCGGCAATTAAACGGTAATTAACCGACGAAAAAGAAATCCACGCGCGACCAAGCCCACGATTACCAGACTTTTTTAACCATCGATTCGGGCGGCCATTTTTGTCGATCCTGGCTAAACGTTCGGAATATAATACACGTTCTGCATTGGACGTGGAAATGGTAGTCGGTGGCACAAAATGCATTGCCCGCAATTGCTGCTACAGTTGGCGTAATTTCTCTGAACCCAAGGGACAATAATCTCTCGATTATTTGGTAATATGAAATAACGAAGCCCATTGTTCTCCGGTAATCGATTACATCGTTGTAACCGTGTAAGCGTGGCATTAGAATCTCCGGGAATATTAAAGCTGGAAACCTTAGTGCGTTAATTAACAATGATGTAAAAGAGAATCTTTGTGGGCAAGCTTCGAAGCTGGTAATTCTCGTGAATATACATAACAGGTACTATCATTGTAATATTATCGAGAGGGTCTACGGTCTTTGAATGGTCTTTAATAATCGATATTATCGACGTTCATTAACGGCTATTGTATGGCCGCCGATAGATATAATCGACAGCGACGATGCTGCATTAAATTACAATCGAACTGTAAACTTGAGAGTTTCGCGTTCGTCCGTCCAAACTGTTGAACAGCGCGAGAACAATACAGGGGAATGCAGCCAATCAGTTCTGCAGATGGAAATGTAATTGCAACTATGTAAATCGTAATGGGAATGCCCGCAATAGTCGTAATTAAATTGTTAATGAGGTTTCGCGTGTGAAAGATCGGACAATAGAAGTGTCACACAAATGGCGCAGTAAATTTTTGTATACTTCTCCCACATCACCACAAAAATGTGTAAATTAATACGACGAGGTTTAATGACAGTTTTTGGAATTCCAACAAATTTTAAACGATTGTTATAATTAGTGTAAGCGTTTGACAACGAATTTTTAGCACTCTATTTTCGCTAAGAAGCCTAGCTAAGCGGTTTACCCAAGTTTTCCCATTGTACAAAGCGTTTCGGTTAATTCGCTTAATTCCGAACATTCGGGCAAACAAATGATTGGCTGTTGCCGACGTGCAGGCGTTAAACATTAACGGAGAATTGTGGCCATCCGCATTCCATTGGGTGGGTTATTCGCGGAAAAGCCGTGCGACCAGGTACCGAATTTCAATGAAATTTCTCACTGTAATACAAGCGAATGCCCGTTGCCGCAAATTAAACAAGCCAACGATACGACGCATTACCGCAACGTCATCGATCATGTTTTTCCACTTAACCGTGCGACGTTACAAATACAAGGACAAAAACCTGCAACAAACACGAATATACCCCGTGAGGTAATAGTGGAAATAACTGTGACTGATTCGTCTGGTCGACGAATACAATGAATTCCTTAACAATGTAACTTGTCGACGAGCGTGTAGTTAAATTCGCGTAAATAAATGTAGGACATGTTGCGTAGGGTCAATAATTTAAATGGTCCCTCATTTGCCTGTCATGTTTGTCGCGAAAGGATAGCCCTGCGTTTTCGTTATCGCACGTTCCTGAGGCCGGGGCTTATTTAGTTTTTTGCCGCGTTTGCAGTTGCCTGGAAAATGCAAGCCGAGGAGAAGAGCGTGGAAACCGAGACGGAAGCGACGGAACTGTCCCCGCGTATCTTTATGTCCCTGCGTGGCAGGGTTCACGTGCGAAACGGCCATTTCCCGTGAATCCTTGGACTCTGACTCCCCGGGTTTCCTTCTCTCTCGTCGACGTTCCATTTCCCACGAAGTCTCGTGTTCGCCCGGCGACTCGGATTTGCCACGTGCGCCCGGGAAAAGTGGAAAACGGCCAAGCCGGAAAAATCGACGAGACGTATTACGTTTCACCGTGGGCTCCGTACGTGTATAATTTCTCGATAACGCTGTACCTTCCTGCGGACGTATGATTCTTCGCTTTTCCTGTCATCGGAGCGAAATTACCCCTGCACAAGCTGCTTGCACAGTCCGCGGGAGGGGGGAGGGGAAGGGGTGCGGATGTCTGTGTGTAGTTAACGAGGACTTCGGGGCCGGAGAAGCGGAAGCATCGGCCTGGAACGGCGATAAGGGCAGTCGTTTCGTTTGTTCCCGCGGCCGAAGGAAAAACGACTTCTGTTTTCCTTGACAAAAGCATTCGGAATTTCAAGGAGGCCAAACAGCCGGGCCTCCCTAAGTGCCGGGAAGTCAAATACTCCGGGGAAGCTTTTATTATCTCTGCCATCTCGCCGGGAAGATTATTACTTGACTCGCTGCGACAGACGTAATGCTACATCTTCTCGGTCACCCTTTTTTCGGCGTAAGCTTTTATTGTGTATTTACTCCATCGACGAGCGGCGGAAATGTGTCTATAAATAAAAGAAACCTGCGATAACAGGCCACTCGATAAATATTTTAACGTCGTTCCGAAAATGTTTATCGGACGAACGTTCCCCCGGTAAACATTTACTATCAATTTCATTTATCCGTGTTCGCTGGTCAATGTCAATGCAGCGAAATCACGTTATTCCGCGAATTTATTTTATTATTCCTCTCTCTGCTATGTACCCATTTTGTCGCAGATGCGAGTATACAATATACATATGTATATGCTGTAGTGCACCTGCAACAAATTCAATGATAATCGACGGCCAGCGGAACGATAATGTTCATTCTGGAGGTGAACAACGGGCTGATTCCACTTAGTTTCGATGGCTTTTGCAATTCTCCTGTGTCATCAATCTTCCCGTAAGCGAACAACTGCGAGTCTCGTTCAGCCGCAATGCGGCCTCGTTAACAGTTACGTCATTAACAGAATTGCGTGACAGTTTCGTCGGCTCACCACACGGACTTACGTATAAAAAAAAATGAACAGAAATAATCCTTTAATTACGACCTCACGATTTTTCTTAAAGACCCCCTCACACTTGACGGAATATAGACATTTTTTTATAATTTTTGGGTATTTGTTGAAGAAGTCGTTAAAAAAAAAATGTATAATTATTTTAGATCTTTCGCAATTAAATTTCTAAGGACAGTTCTGTATTTCTGTAAGGACACAGCTTTACATAGGTTTCCGGCGTTATTTACATCACGATTATAGCCCGTCTGGTAAGTTGCCGAGAAGTCGAAGTGGATTATAAATTCAGGGCTTTCCTCTAAAAGTGGACCTCGAAACCTGTTGATCCACAACGCATCTCCTGCACCATTGCACCCTTTTACAGTGGATGGACGAGGGGTGAGGAACCTTCTTCCCGCAGGAGAAGGAAAAAGAGTGAAATCGACGGGGTGAGTAGCTCGGTTTTTCTCGATTTTTAAACTCTCTTCGAGCTTCCTCTATTTATATCTGAATAAAAAATCGTTCAAACCTTCACCCTTTTTTTTGACTCTTCTCCAGGACAGTCATAACATTCTTATTCTAGTTTTTTATTAATCGACGAATAGTCGTGTATTTTTTCGATGATTCAAGTGCAACGAATGTCAAGTCACTGACGTGTTCTTACGAGCAGGCAAATTTCGTCTGCTTTCTTTCCATGTTCTACGCCGGGCGAATGGGTTTCACGTTTCTCTGAGAACCGTGGAATCTCCTCTCGTCCGCGTCTCCGATAGCGATCGATTCACGTAGAAGGATGCCTTCGCTTTTCCATTTCCCACCAATTTCCGGGATGGGTCACTCGATCATAAAACTAGGCCCCTTCCCCTCTCCTCCCCCCCCTGCCCTTAGTACTCTGGCGATCTTTAGTCGTCGCTCTTCTTTTCTTTATGATCTAACGTCGCGAAGTACGAGCCGTGATGGTCACTTAAAGGACATAAAAACGTGGGAAATTGACCTTCGTATTGTTGGCTAACGCGAATAACCGAACGACGTAATTCACTGGAATAAAAGGACGAACGTTACGCAGTCATTGGGGAATCGTTATTCCTTCGCTTCCGTCACTTAGGAAACCGGGATTATTTCGTGTGGAAGTTCGGCAAGTTCGGCAGAGATTTATGGAATATTACGATGTCCACGAACGAATGTTCCAATCTCGACGTACCTCCAAAGGGGCGGGAGAACTTTTCTCGGATAATTGAATTGGACTTTCTCAGCACGTATTACGAGGCCGCGCACTAAGAGGACAGTTTCTCAATAATTACCTCAGCCAGCTGGACCGCCGATAGATCGATAATCGCGGAATATTACGGTTTCAGCGAGAATAGAATCGTAATCCTACGCACGACAAAGGATGAACAAAAATGGGGTTATTGATTGCACCGTGTTGACGAAGAATTATAAGTCACAGGATATTAATAGGCGATAAATTTGTCAATATTGCACGTAAATTTCGTACTGACGTTGGCTTACCTGTACGTTATAAATGCGAATACGAGAGCCACTAGAGATAAACTACCGCCGAGAACGACGATCAAGCTGAGCACTCCGTCTTTGTCGAAATTGCCGGCCATGGCGGTGGAAATTCCATTGGCAAATCCGCCGTTTGGCTGCGGGAATCCGTGAATCCCGCCCGTGTAAAACGGCTCCATCGTTTGGCCCTCAGAAAATCAGCATCTCTGCAAAGGTAACACGATATTCGGCTTAAAAGGGGTCCACCAACTTTTCTGTCCGCTAGAACCGAGATCATAGGCTTTTACTATTCACCGGGGATCTGTGTACAACGTGAAGCACTTGCGATTTCGAGTAACAGCTCGAGTGGTGTACCGGCTAATCTCGAAAGCGTGCGTGCTTATGTTGGACTTGAAGCTTCGCTTAATTCGTTCCCCGATGGATAATCCAGGGGATTTTGCCTTGATCACGCATTCTTCTCCGTTATCTCGACGAACCCTTTCTGTACAGTCACCGCCGAGATAGGACATTTAATGAACTTCTCGCGATATTAAACTCTTAGAATTTATCCCAACTTATCGAACTTTTTCGTCATTATAATTGCCGAATTTTTTCCTTTGGACAAAGTTCATCCATAAATCGTGGGCAATCGACGTGATATCCCGGGGTTTATCTTCGTCATTGAAACTCTAGCATTAATCGAAGTCATTAATTACCGTAAGAGCGAAATGTCTGTGCCAACTTGTGGATTATTACGAGGACATCGTAGGCAGCTGAGAAAGTTTGATTTACGATTTCTATATCGGCCAGAAGTGCCGTGTGGAGCTTAGAAGGAAATACCCATGGAGATTTATCGCCGTGGAAATTACGCGGTGTTGCTTACAGGTTTCTCCAGAGCGATTTTGCAGTTTCCGAAACTATTGCCGGGTATTTACTTAACTATCTTACGATTTCCTAAGTTTCCCTGCGCCCTTTATGATGCAATAAAGTTTAACGACTACGTCGTTTTTACGCAAGCACGAGGATACAATTACCTGCAACGTATACCCCCTGGAAATGATGTTTCGCCGGGGAATTCCGCTGAGGAAAATGGCCATCCGGTAGCGAATCTCATTACGTGCGCATAATATGCGCAGCGCGGATGAGAAAATAATATTTAACAAATATTACCCGATCTACGAGGCTCGTTAAACGCATTTTCAACGGCAAAAAGGACATTAACGTTCGCACGAAATTTGTTGAACGATGATTCTCTGGGTTCCTTTTTGCGACGGAAGTACTTTTATCCGCAGCTCTTTGAGGCGACGAGCAAAAACAGAAGCACCGGAGAGTCTCCGGAGGATCGTCGAATGGAAGGACGTCGAAGAGCAGGCAATTTTGGAGAAATAGCAAGAACCCGAATGAAGATGTCGAGGCAACAATGGTGAGTTCCACGGCGAGTAATTTGCGGCGGGCCGTTAAGAAAATGGCGAGAACTGTATCGCTCGTCGTTGGAAGCAGACGTCTTCGCTCTCGAAGGAATGAGAGATAGCTAATTGCTTTCGCCGCTAATCGAAATTTACGGGCGCCAAGAACGTTCTGCGATTTTCGCCATTCCGGCCCCCTCGAGAGAGCGTCGAGGGTGACGCTGCTAAATGCCCGGCGATTTATTACGTCGTATTTAATCGACCAATGAAAATGACGTGCGCGCCGTAATTAATATTTCCGCCTCCAACCGCCCACGACTTGGCCTCGGCAATTTTATTCCGAGGATTAAACGTCATGTTTTCCGAATAAATTATTAACACGGCAGCGTATGCGCCAAGTGCGCAGTCGTTATTATTAACCGGTTGAAATTTTAATTGAAGAACCCATTGAAAAACGTACCTGAATCGTATTCGTATCTAACGACGGGGAAATACGTTTAAGGATTACAGGGTTTAAGCGAAACGTTGCACGTTTGAGGAATTATCAAATGAATGAGGTCATACGATTCCCTTCGTGCTCATAGAACGGAAATCGGTCAGAGCGATTCACGGGCGAAGCAATTCTCTTGCTGAGCCGGTAAAAGTAAAAGCGTAAAATTTGCGTTCTGCGCACCGCGGACGCAAAATTTTTCGAATCGCGACGTGTTCGCGGGGCCACGCTTTACGGGAATTTTTTTTTTAATTAAATTGCCAAATAATCCGGCTTCGTTGAAAAACCTGATATCTTCGAATTTTTCGATATCGAGCTTTTCCAAGCGGCTAGTTTTTTTATCGCCAATATCTTTCAATCATTGAAATTCGCGAAAATCCCAGGATTTCATAACGTTTGTTAGTCCCATAAAGTCGAGAACCGTAATAAATGTAAATTATCCATTCTTCGTCGTGGACCACCGCGAATCACGGAATCGGTGGGGGGTATTTTTGACGGAAGCCATTTCATTCACCGTAAATTCCATTGTGACTTTAAGTGCCTGCTTGTAATTTACGAGGAAGGTTTTACATTCGCGCTGAGTTTCCCCGCCTCTAAATTACCCTAATAAACTACCGGTCCCATCGAGTTCTGCCTGCGATTTAGAATGAATATTCCCATCGGCACGTAGCGTCAAAGAAAATTCCCCGGAGGCCATAAAAAATGTTATTTCCGGGAACTTTGGAATCTCTTTGGAAACTTACCGCGTAGAAATTAGCCGGAAATGGAAGGAAGTGAGGGACGTTAAGGTTCGTTTCTTTCGCAGTGTTCACATCGTCGGGCCCCCACGTGTCTAGCGGTTTTGCCGCACGTGTCGTCGCCGCTGCTAGCCTCGCGTGTCTTCTCGCCTGTTATACAGGAATTGTACGTTGCCGTTGGTTAAAAAGCCCCTGGTTTCCCTGGTGCCAGGGCATTCCTCGCGTGCTCAGCCCGTTATACGTTCTTTCAACGACGACAGGATCGATCTGCTCGCTCAACCAAACATATCCCTTTCGTTTTCTTCCAAGGTCATCCGCGGTATCCAATTTTCACGCGCCTCGTCCATCAGAATCTTTCCACGACGACACAGCCAAATACCCGCACGATTTTCAGCTTTTCTCTCCTATCAATACTTTCCAACGGTACCCCATGTTTGTCAATATCAATCCTCCGAAATTCTATCGCAAGGACTTCCTTTTTATTGCAACAGGATCGACTGGGATCTAACGAAGAAATTTTGATAAACGAGTAGTAAAATTTCGGTTTTTTAAGATAGACTTAAACGGTGGTCTCTTCGTTCCGTTACATCGTGCAAGGCCGTGTATGTATATCTTTGATTTTCTTACGATTTGTTTAATGTAACGCCGTGTTTACGCTGGATAAATAGGAGAAATTGTGCGCGCGTGTCGACTCGACGACTCGCGGCCCGCAACTACGAAAGCCAGGCTTTCCGCGCTCTGTTCTCCTTCCGGATCCTACGGCGCGCATGTTCTTCGGCAACCGACTAGAAAAGGAAGGACGGTCAATCATCGGTCAGACCACGATCTACGCTACGTCAAGCACTAATGAAAATTATTACAAAATCTATACAAAACTTCGTTCATACTTGTCCTACTTTACCTACGTTGCACTTTCCTCGTTCTTTGTCTACTTTAAGTTTAATTTCAGTTTGATTAATCCCATTTTTTGTAATCATCCACGATGTCTCGTTTTGCGATCGTAGAATATGGATTACACAGTTTTCTAGAACCACATTAATTGTGACTGAAAAATTTATGAATAGGAATAGTTGTCATTTATCTTGTTACAATTTTATCGTGTTACCTTACAAAGAAATAAATGTTCCTGGTCGATGAATTTAATTCATGCTTCACTTGGTACCAAAATGGCGGCCTCATTGGACGAAAAGAAACCATTTCCTACCGGAATTTTTGTTGTCGTCCGTCATTCGTAACCTATTTGATTAGTGAATTTATTTTTATTTCGCGGCATAGCAGCGCAGACGTTTTTATCGCTCGTGAACATGATAGAGAACTTAGAGGGGACAGGGTTGTGGCTGTATCCGTCTATTTCTGATACGTTTTGTCCTCGTTCGTAATCGGACGAGGATACGGCGAGAGTGATGGCTGATGGGTCGACGGGGCTAAGTACAAAATGCGCCTGTCAAAGCGTATAACCATGCTTCGGTCGGAATTGCTTCCCTGATCAGTTGAAAGCTTTCTCGTAGAGAGCTTCATTCGTCATCTGCCATATTTTACAAGGATACAACTCTGCGCGAATAATCCATTGTTGAAATGCAAAAAATTCAACCTTGCAAAATCGTTTTATTTTTGGATCGTGAAAATCCGATAAAATCGTTCGCATACAGTTTTCGATTCCCTCTATTACAATTTCCTCCGAAACAAGTGGACGAAAACTAATTAGTTAGCTTTTTAAATGTGGATAATTAAAAAAGTCGATCGTTTGTTTCGAGTTAGAATTAATCTACAAATATTAAGCCGATACGCAAAGTATCATTGTAATCAGAATTTTCGAGTCGGGAAAGTTCTCCTGTAAACTATATACGCATTCTCATTTACTTGCAGCTGCCGTGCGTTGTGGTGGAAACTATTTGTGAAGTTGGAGCGTTAAATGGTCCGGGACATGCGGCGGAATGAAACTGCGGCCAGAGCAATTTATTCAACGATATAGATGACCCTTGGAACTGGACATTCCTATAGTTATGAATCCTACGAATTTGCATGGAAATAAATCTTAATTGAAGAACTGCACGTTGCCCTTGGGGGTCGTAATAGATGTTCACTGAATCTCGGAGAATATATTTCAATATAGAAGAAGTCAGAAGCAAACGTATTTCACTTTTATACGTTAAAATGGATCTTTTCGTGGGTAGTAAAAGGCAACAAGAATTGGGTTAAAAATAAAAACCTTTTTATTCGACATCTACTGTGTACAAAAAGTTCGTGTCAATACATTTACAATAAGCATTATGGAGGTAAAAATAATGAGTAAATCAAGTACAATAATACGAGGAATATGAAGGACCGAGGGGAGTCCTGTCCTTTTGTTAAAATACCAGAAAATGTACAATAATTTATATACACATATACATAAAAGGTGTCATGTGATTTACAAGGAATTCTGTTGTCTTAGTAGCGTTAGGTCAATATCAATCCCCAAAACTGTAGTCATCACAGAATTCAATTTCATGATATGTTTCCGCAACCCACCCTAAAAGGTACTTCACTTTCTCCGCGTCTTCATTCGAAGCTTTGAAATCCGCTATGGCTTCCGTCAGGCACTTTGATAAATGCTTTAAGAGAGGCTGCAAGAAGATTACATCTCATATTTCTCGTCTCATACAATGGCGAAGATCAACGGATTTTCTCCATACTTACAACAGGCCATTCTTGCCTGAATAATGCTACACATTGGTCGCTGAGAGCCTCGATGCTTAAAACATTGTTTTTCAGTAGTTTCCTTAAAAATTTCCCATATAATAGCCAGACATCGCTATTCTCTGGCTGCGCAAGTAACATAATATTTCTAGGACTTAACCACCTATACGTCGGCTCATTTGATTCCGACCTTGTGAAACGATCTATTTTCCAAATCCTAATTAACTTGTCCTGAACATCTTCCGTGAACAGGTCTGGCCTATGTGTAACTGAAATCAAATACTTCTGTCACAAAATCGTTCTTGTATCATACGGCTGAGTAAACTATTGTGACAATAGACTTACGTAAAAACAAGGCGAAATCAATACTCAGCGAATAAAGAATTTTTTCAGGGCCAGATGAAAAATCGGCCCTTTCGTTTAAACTTTCATAGAGTCTTTCAATATCATTCAGTATGGCTGCCAATGTTAAACCTTTTCCACCAGTATCAAGCAATTCCCACGTAAAATTCTATAAAATGCAATGAATGGGATTAAGTGAGACTCCAGTTACCACTTCTAGTTTCAAAGGATCAGTAAAATGCTCACCCTAAGGTCAACTATAATGTCGGTGGGACTAGCAGGGTTCGTATTATGATTTTTTCCCTCTACTACTTGAGTAGAACTACTATTTCTTAGAAATCTCTTAATTTCAAGTTGCATGTCCTTAATAAATAGAGAACCGCCAACAATATGAGACTGAATCCATTGATGAATGCGTTCCATGGCCATTCTAGTAGTGATTTTCACACACATTTCTTTTACCGGTGCCAGGGAATCTTCTGCTAGTAGAGAATCGATAGATTTAGCAACACGACCTTCGCAAATGGATGGTATAACTTCCTCACATTTGTCTTTCACTTCTTTGGAGTATTTACTTGCTAATACGTTCATAACGCCTGTGAGTACGGACTAAAAGTAATACTGATAATTATATATACTGCATATAATTTTCATGCATAATGTGTGTTTGAAAAAGTACCTTGAAGTTTGTTGAATCTTCGGACAAAAAATCGTCATTAATATCCAGCTGTTGTTGGTTCTGTTTTTCGGTCATGACCTTCCTGAAAGCATTCAAATTGTCTTCCCTTGTGCTAGCCAACAGTGTGTTGCAAATATGCTTGACACAAGTAGATGCAACTCTCTCGGAAACAAATTCGACTGTTTTTCGCGTAGAAGCTGGCTGGCCATGAAAGAATGCTTCTTCCAACTGTAACTAATAAGTAAAATTCCTAAATACGTATTAACCACCATCAAAGATGAGAATTTGACAATATATTTCTTACTTCTAAATGCTTTGTATTTACACCACCGCCCGTTGTAAGTCGACTAGAAACTGGCGTTATGTGTCTGTTTGTGTGACTATTATTTATAGTTCCGTTTCCCGATACCAATTGTACTCTCTTTTTTTGTAAATACGGACAACAAGTACGTAGCACTTTGTCGTCGATGATTTCGAGTTTGTCTAAAGTGTGTTTAGTGGGGTTTTTAAGGACTGCCGATTCTACAGATAACAAATTCATCTGTTCGACGCTCTTAATGCACTGTTTATTAAATTGCTGTATACTTTTCAACTCTTTTTCTTTACAATTTTTCTGCCAAGTCATATATAAATCTTTAGGAACGTTTGGTAATTCAAACAACCAGCCAAGTATAGATTTTAGCAAGACTGCTGTTTGCTGGGATAAAGGGGAATCGGCAACGGAGAAATCGTAGTGACCAACAGACCAAAAAATGTAATAAAGTATTTCTAAAATTTGTTTAAAATAAGGTAATCGAAGGGACACTACGTCCAACATAGCCAAATATTCTACTATCCATGGCATTGTTAACGATAATTTTCCTTTCTTCAGTGCATGTTGAAGACAAATTTGTAAATTTAATGCCGGCATTACCTGCAATCAATAGACAAACATTTTTGAAATTTTTCTTTAGAAAATCGATCTTGTGAAGATCTTATGATAAACAAGGGGTTACTCACATTACTCCTTATGTCAACATGAGTATCTATTATTTCTTTAGAAATACTTGACTCAGATCTATAAGGTAATGCTACAATAAGACCCAATACTTTTGCAAGAAGTTTCAAGCTGGACAAACAGGTAATAAAATTCTGCTTGGTTTGTTCATCTACGATTGTTTCTACAATATGAACATTAAGACATAACTTATTGAGAACCAATTACTAGAACATTGTAACTGATTTGTAGTATACAATACATACCAGAATCTTCTATTTCACTGCTGGCAAACTGGGTGTCATTAAGTTCCATTATCTCATGTACTAAACAGTTTTCTAAATGTATATAAAAGATGGGATTGAATGCATGTAATATAAAGTCTTTAAAAAATTCTTGTACTCCAGGAAAAGATGGTCCGGTTAAATTATTTTTTGATGGCAAGGGAGCAATTAATCTTTCTTTGAGTTGTGTCAGCTTTTCAGGGTTCACATTTTTTAAAGTCTTTAGGAAGGACACACTTTCATCATCTGCAGCATCATCCTAAATACAAAATGTGGTTAATTTTACAACACATCAAATATAATTTAATTTTATCATATTTTTCTACCTTTTGTCCATTCTGTACACAAGAAATCAGAAGTTGTGATTTAAATAATCTTGCAAAATGACAATAATTTGTAGCGTCATTGCACATTGTTAACATTGTCCTGATTTTTCCTCCTAAAGCGATCTGAAATACCCATCCTGGCACAGAATGGTTTTCTTCCCATATCTTCAGAATTTCATAAAATGAATCCCTTTGCTTTCTGAATGTTGTAAAGGCAAAGCTTGATGGAAAATTTTCACGATTATCAGTGTCTATTTGAAATGATACATTCAGTTCTCCCATTGTGAATAATTTCTAATTCCTAAAAGTATAAAAATAGCCAAATGTTCCATATTGCACTGCACAGCTTTATAATATTTAGTTTTTCTTCACCATTCCTCAATGGATATTTATACAATGAAATAAATATTACTTACCCTGTGTTTAAAGACTAGTTGCCTTGTCAATGTTTCAAAAAGACTATTTAAAAAAAGGCAGACATAGTTTTAGGTTATGTTTTCGAAACATCACACACTTCACAATTTTTTCGAAATATTTGTGAATGTATAACAGCATATACTCTTTGTAATCATTTAAATCATTACTGATAACAAATGGTTAAGAAGTTAATAAGTTAAAACAAAGTTTTAACTGCAAAAACCTATCTGCTGCATCGGTAATATGTCGATGCCTTCCTTGACCGTTGACTTAACCGACATGTAATGTCCATCACTGAGGAGGTATAGGGATAAACCTTCCACCTTATGGGACTTCATGTCACCAGGTCTGAAATACCGACATCGTCAAAAAATAGAAGCGATCGAGCGCACTATTGACGCATTTTAACAGATTTTCACGCACCACAATGCATTCTTAACCCATTTTAACACATTTTTACGCATTATAACGCATTCTTATCATACTTCAATGTATTTTCATGCATTTTAACATATCTAAACGCATGTTCGACGCAATTTTAACGCATTTTAATGGATCATATTATAGTAGAGTGTGACACTAAAATGGTTAAAGGGCCACAAGGTCCCCAAGAATGTATCTGAAAAATTATGATGGACGTTAGGTTTATTCTATACCTCGTCTGTGACCATCATTGAGTTTCATATAAACAGTCTCATGACGCTTAAGTAAAATTTCACATACTTATGAAATAAGACATTGAACAGCTGTTATAGAAATATTCTTTTATTTTGAGCTTTTAGCCTCATAATACATACTGTTTGTTATACATGTAAACTCTTAGGCAAGCATGCCACGAGTACTAGTTGTTCCTAAATAGAAATATCGCACTTTTGTTCTAAATGATCACTTGTAAAATACGTGTATAAAACTTTTTTATTATTTACAATAGTCATGATGATTCAGCTGCTCTTATCACGGGTCCTACGCATCCAACTTTTTAAACAAGGGGATAACTTGCAGAAGAAGCGATACCGCAATTGTTGTGCTTATTTCTAGTCATTTTGATGTATCCATTATCACCCCAAGTTGTGCCCCAGCTGTTCTTTACCAACCAGTAATCCTGGCCTTCTTCAGTTGTTCCATATCCAACAACTAATACACCATGATCCAATTCAGTGCTGGAGCATTCAGGCTCATAATATACACCTATAAACAGAGAATATCAAAATACAAATGATTTATATATAAATCCTATGTTGCATATTATAAATGAATAAAAAATTGTAAGGTTACCTTCTGAGTAAAACTGGAATGACTGATGGGAAGCATCAATGGCAACAGAAACTGGTCCAATAGTTGCAACTGCAGCTTGTAATTTCTTTTCATTTCCTTCAGGAATATCAACATAACCAGCATCAGTAGCGCCGCTATCTCGTGGGTTGTACCTAGTTTTGAAAAGAACAATTTTAATGTATTAGGACATCAAGGAAGATCTGAAAGTACATTTCAATGTTGTGTATTTCTAAATAACTAACCTGCACTTATCATCTTCAGCCTCATAAGGATAGCTCTTTTCAGTATCAACGCCACGATTGTCTCTGATATATTGGAAAGCCTGATCCATAAGGCCACCATTGCAACCATTATTACCGTACTTTCCAGAACAATCAATTAAGTTTTGCTCACTCAATGAGACAAGGATTCCCTTCTGTCTGAAGTGCTGACCTTCCAAACTGCCAGTCTACAACATTGATTTATTTATGAATTTTTTGCAATCAGATATATAAATAATATAAAACAATTCAAAAGATTCAGATCAAAACATTAATTACCGATGAGAATGCCCAGCAAGATCCACAATGACCTTGATCCTTTACAGGTGTAACTGCTCCATGTTCCCTCCAGTCTACACTCTTTGGCAATTCCACATGGGCAGGTTCAATAAACGTAGCCCCTACCGGTGGTCTAGTAGCACGGTTGTAGAAGTTCACTGATTTGTTAAAACCGTTGACAGTGTTTATAAATTCTTGGTGTAGCTGGAAGGAATGTAAAAGTTTAAAAATATTGACACATGCAAATATGCAATAAGCACAAAACTATATAATATTTACCATGTCTCCATATTTGTTTAACTTTAATTTATATGGAACTAAGCCCAGCTCATATTTGCGATTATGTTTGGCAATTTTATGTTTGTTGTCCATGAAGATTTTCATCCTGTATTTCTCTTCTGTATCAGATTCATATATCTTCTTATGTTCAATCTATCAAATACAATTCATTAAAAAATTATTTGTGAGATGTTTTATTTACAAATAAAGGATAAATGAAAGGTTCAAAGTTTTAATATAAGTGGTAAAGGCTACAACTACTGTATAACTGATAAGGGGACTGAACTGATAAACTCCATCAAACTTGTAACACGTAATATACTTTTTCATTTCATGCATTGATACCTTGAAAGTTGCCCATTCTTCTAGAACAAGGTCGAAGAAGGAAACGGCCTGGGCAAAGGCAAGTACGGCCACCAATATAAGCAGTGTCTTCATGACTGCTGCAGATCTGAAAATTAAAATTTACGTGTCACGCGCAGTTTCGTGCGTTTCGGTCAAAAGTCGGCAGTCAGCTTTTTCAGTTATTGATATATCTACGATTGCGAAGTAGTTTTATCAAAATTCTGCGAAAGTGATAACCTTCGTAATTAGACGAGCGTATTCAGTCTTTGGTGTACATAATTCATGATAGATGACATCATAAAGGACGTGACACACTTATTTTGAACTTCCGCATTATTTGTAAATTCGTAAATATGGGTTTGAGACTATCATTGAAAACATATCGAAACGTATGTACATACATATCTTTCGTAATTCAATATTGAGTGGCTCGAGTGATCTTTAAAACCGATACGGCTCTGAATGTCATTAAGAGAGACGCAAACAGCGTTCACACGATCAAACAAAGGATAACAGTATCGCCTCACAAAGAATGCGAAAATATGTTTCATCATGTCCAGGTCCCGCGTAAAAACACTATTCGATGAGCTGGTAAAACTGGTTCGTGCGAAAACGATAATCATGGGATAAGCATTCGGAAAAATAAACCACAAATGAAGAACATTCTGTACCGTTCTTTGTTGTGTTATGTCAACAATTTCGCGAGTCAGGAAATTACGAACGATGAACGAACCTTATTTCGAAACGCGTATTTCTTTAACTTATTCTAACAATAAATAGAGTCGTGGAATGACTATGGTCTCACCGATGACGAAATAATTATAATCCAATATTCGGTGAGTCAAGAAATCCTGCTTCCTCGATGGACTCTCGGGCACTAATGAAACGAGTAAGAACATCACTCCGTTATATTCCTTATCCTCCCCCTATACTACGTGATTCATTGTGGACACGATACGTTGTCTCGGCTCTCTTTTGTGCATATCCATTGCGTTTTATCTCCTCACGTGAGATCCTACCACAGACTTCTATCTGTGGTTCCTACATGTTCCTCCATGATGTTTTCCGTCTCCCGATCAAATGTCAAGCATTCAAACGACTCATGTGATTATGATAATGGTGTATTGAGGATAACCTACATTGGACAAAACTGCAACCGAATATTCCTATTGTTTCCACAATTACGCATGCACTATATATGCATTATTTGCTGCGTTGCACGAGCACATAACCGCGATATTAATTTCGCATTCATATGGATTATTAAAAGATCACTGACAACAATCATTAGGAATAAAATGCATAGTTGACGTCTTTGTTAGAAAATAGTTATGAAATGTTACTGCAATGTTACGGATGTTTCAATGCAACCTATATTTATTCTTTCCAGAACAATATAAGATTGGAAAAGAATTATACATTCAATTACTAATAGTAACAATACTTTGGATGTGTAATTTTTCAAATAGATGACTATATTGCGACGTATTTTGAAAAGCGACATATTGATAAATCAATGCGTGCGTATAGTATTTGTTTGTAAAAAATGTCAATATTGAACATCATATTACTGTATGAAATTTTTTGCGTTGAATCATTTTGCACTCATAAAATGTAAAGATCGGTAAATCTGCGTAGGAGTTGTTATCGACACCACACGAGACGTTCTCCATTTTACATGGTACTGGTCCGAACGTGACAGATTATTTCCCGGAACAGAGTAACCGAGTAGAAGAGTAAAATGTCTGGCCGGGAGCAATATGATATTTCACGAAAACAACGAGAAATTTTGGAATGGAAGGCTGCGAGACGTGCAAAGCTACGTCACGAATATTTCAAACAGACTTACAATCCTAACAGAATAGAACCAGTGGTGAGTGGTGATTAGATATAACCTCACAATTCTAACATAAATAATAAAACACAAAAGCTCCGTCTTGAGTAATTTATTTCCTAAGAGCAGAGCATTTCAAAATTACTATCGCGCAGTTATACTGTGGCAATATGTTCTGTGAAAGAAGCAAAATATTTTTGTGCACAAGTGTTGTATACATTATGTAATGCAGACTGTAGGGTGGGATGTGGGATTACTGTAACACATTACAAATCATCTTCTTCTAGCTTCTTCTGGCACTAACAATGCAAATGAAAAACTGAACGTTTATTTTTAGTTTGATGAAGGGATTTACAGGGTTATGGCTGCTGACGCAACAGCAGGCCAATATTGGAAGCCTACTTTTAAGAATTGGTGTGCTTCTATGGGCCTTGTACTCTTTTCCACATACACATTATGGTATTTTGTAACAAAATTCAGGGTAAGTTTTATTCTATATAACATGATTTGTAATTAGTAACTCTATGATATTCATTACATTTGTTATTAAACATTGCATTATTTTTCACAGGATCACAAGGAACATCAGTATCGTACAGGCCAAATAGCATACGCTGATAGGGATTTCAAATTTACTTAATTCTTTACCTATGTATGAGAGGTTCACCAAAAATCTTAAATAAAAATAGTGGATGAATATCAAATTTGTTCATTCAAATAAAGAAGATTCATTTAGGATTAGTAGTAAATATGTAAACGTTATGGAATAAAATGTATATGGAAATAATTTGTTTTATTACAGTTATTTCAACACCTGTCTCTGTACATTTTCATTCAAGCTATAGTTAGAAGATTAAGTGAGGAAATTTTATTTTTTGTTGGAAACATTTTATACTTTCATATTTACATTTAGCATAGTAATAAAAGTATTTAGTGTTCATGATACATATTTTGTCTTTCTTAGATTGTAGCACACAATTTATTCATCTACTTGTCTTTAAATCAAAGATAGATTACCGTTCTTCTAATTGTTTATCCCGTGCAACAACAGCATCTTCAAATTTTACCATATAAGTGGTACCTTTATGCCAGTGTGCAGTTACTTTTGCAGGCTATCAAATTTCAATTATTAGTTCTTTAAAACTCAGTTATATTTCACCCCATATCTAGAAAATTGAATATATATATCCTAATACTTACAAAGCCAGAATCACACAGGACAGCTTCTACAATGCCAGCAACAAAAGAAGCACAATTTAAGCTTCCTTTGTCTTTTGGAACAGAAACAAACTTATTCACAAGTGATTCCTTTTCAATAATGTAATAAGTACGTTCGTCATCATTTGCGTGCTCTAATTTATCAGCTTCACGTCCAAATAATGATTTCCATAATGTACTTTTCACAAACAATAAAATATTTATTAGCTTTATTTCTCGTTTTCCTCCTTTTTCTCGCACAACAAGAAGGTCTGTTATTCTGTGACCCACTTCTGCACCTACTTCTGCTAACCTTTAATAAAAAACCATGTATGTACAAATTCGATGTCATAATCATTGTGAAATTTTCTTAATTACCACAACAAAATGTTAGACCTTATTTAAGTAAATATAGATTTAATGCAGAAGAAGATACTATCGGTGACTCACTTGTTTTGTAATTCCGGGACTGTATAAACACGATTTTGACAATATTGAACAAGTTCTGAGAATAACAGTGCAAAACTGGTTAAACTAACCTCCCCTTTACCTTTACTTAGGGATTTGTCGAGAATACTAGTCCGCGTTCGAATAGTTGATATGGAAATACTCGACATTTTGTAGAAACTTACAAAAGTTATGTTATGGTAAACTAATTTACAAGTTCGATCTACGATTTTTTCATATTAGTGGTCAGTGTGATTGGTGTTGACGAGCAAGTGACAGATGATATCGAAAGAAGTCACTAGATATAGATGTAATACAGCTTCATAACTATTCTAGGGACCCTAGATTTCCGGAAAATTCAAATGCGTATCTGCCCTTTGCACTTTTTTAAAGGAAAATAATATACAATAAGGTGATCATTTAGTTGGTTAATCGTAATTCGTTTTATTTTTATTTACCATATAGATATTTGACGGAAAAGTTCATGCTTCACAAGGTGTATTATTTAAATCCACAAATGTTTCTTTGGAACTTATTTCAGTGCGTAGCTTACAATACTCCCACCTATACATTGTTGGGACAATTTTAGTAGATCCATAATTTAGTTAAATAGAGAATGTATCGAAATAATTAATTTACCGATTGCCCTTTCGATCTTCCACTGCAATACGATCAACAAATATCACATCTAAAATTTCCTTCACGAGAATCTCCTTCATCAAATTTTCCTCCTTGGTTTCTTCAGGAATGATTTCATACCACAATACAGCTCTGATGCTTGTCAAATTTTGCGACAATCCACCGTACTTGGCCGCAGCGATGTTGTAAAAGGTCATCGGACGATTATCTCTCTTAGGCAAACTTGAACGTGTACACATGAGGGAAAATTAGTACACAAACAAAACAAGTAGACGTCATATAATCCTTGCTGGCGTACTATTAATCTCAAATAATCGCTAGAATGAATGAGCGATATCTTACACAGAACGAATTGTGAAAACGGTAGTCGATTCCTCGAGTAAAATTTTCAGAAACAAATATCCTGTCGTTTTTGGAGCATCGTCAGTTGTGACTACCGCCGCTCTCAATGGTGTACCTAAAACGGAAAAAGACATTACGGAACGAGATATCAGAAGGGATTGGTTGAAGGGATTCATTTGGATCGGTTAAAGCGGAAAATTAGCGGAGTCGATCTTCCTCTTCGAATACCACAGAATGGATCTTCGGCTCGTGTCACCAGATAATAAATCCCCAGTGGACCACGATCAGCTGCGTAACCCAGTTCCTGGGACCATTGGGTCGACTCCATGGGGAAGCACGTTCCCCTTGCGAAGGCCGCTGGACCTTGAGGACAAGGCCATGCGGTTAATTTGCATTCCTCACGTTGAGTCTTCAAACTCGCGAGGAAGTAGTGCCAAGCCCTCAGGTGACTGCACGCTATGTTCCTGTCTAATGCTTCGTCTGAAATTCAAAAATATATCGGGAGCTTAGTGAATACTTGAAAAGTATTTCGACGTGTAGTTTCATTCCGCTACATGTTCTATTAATATTTATCTAATACAGTAATAATGTTCTTTACTGGTACGTAATATGTGAAATTAAAATCGGATATATATTTCTACATAACGCCGGGAGATATGCGCAATCTGTAGGTCACGAAAACACGAGCAAAACGTTGTTATTCATGATTCATAATAACAGCATGCCGGCTAAACTCCACGCGTAGAATTTATCAAATTCTTGCGTACTTCGTCTCGTGATCGATAATGTAAACTGCAAATGTCGTTATGTTCCTTTGTTAGTTATTGATATTGCCCTGTTGTTCAATGAGACATGTATCCAAGTTGAAAAACAATGAAATAATCCGATTAATTCTAGGTATAAAAATTTCGTCTGTGAGCAATCTCACTGATCTCGTTTAATCGACCATTTCTTAAAAACCGATTAATTATTATTATCAGCCATTGAAGTCAGCGTAATTGAGTGATCATCGTCCACGAGTGAGTTGGTCTGAAATTCCTGCATGTGTCATCAGAGTTCGACGAACTAACACCTTTGAAATGGCTCACAACGACAGAGTTCTTGACGTCTGTGCAACCCGGTTGTTCCCTTCCCCCGTTGGGGAAGAAGTCCACGTGCCCGATGGGTCTGAGTAGACCGAAACCGTCGGCAAAATCGGCCGAGCCGTCGGTGTGAACGACGTCGACGAGAAAGGCATCGGTTACATCCAATTTCCTGGCTGCTTCTCTGAAGAGGTGGTGCCTGAAGAACGGGGAAGCTGGATCCAGCCCGGTTATTCGTCCTAAGAGTATATTCTGCTTCTTGAGAAATTCTGACGCACATCCGGCAACGTGAGCCCCAAGGCTGAAGCCCATCACGTGGATGTTTCGAGGATCCGTGCCCAAGCTGATGGTGTCGAGCAACACAAGAGCCAATTGACGACCGACCAGTTCGGTATTAGCAACTGCTGCTCCATAACTCGTGCCTGCTCCTCTCGTCCAGTCCAGGACGATGACGTTTGCGTCTTCCTGCATTTCAGCACTTCATTAAAATGCACAGTTTAACGTAAATCGGCCAACTCTCGTCAAATCCTTCATTACTGACTTTAATTAACTACGGCGACACTCGTGTTAATAAATTACGTTGCACGTACAATTAAGATATCTCCTTGTGTTCTTTTATATACTTATCTTCCCTAATTGTCAGTATCATTCACTTGTGATAGACATAATAAAAGCATGAATGAGCAGATAAACGGTTTTGTCGTGTAATTTTCGAGTCATAAAAGAATGAATGATCTTTGCGCTAATGAGCTGATGAACCGTCTGATAAATAGATGAATGAGTAAAGTTTTTCCCAGAGTCTGTTTAATTGGAATAACCACATAATAATGTGGGACACGGTTAACGTTCAATGACGCATTATTATTATTTGTTCGTACTATCAAGATGTAACTTCTTTTCGCACTTGTTTCGATGAACAAAACGACATTCTCATAACAATTAATGTTTTGACGCTGCTAAGTTTTCATGGCAGCTGGACTAACATCACATTGGATACTTGTTAGTTTGAATTATGAGGAAGACATGCTTCGTTCTTTTTGTTATTTCAGCTGAGGATGATAAATCTTGACATCAGCCATTATTCATCACCAAATATAAATATCGGGAATTACTTCAATTTTTTTAACGGCGTTCAGTAAATTGGAGCATTTAGTAATGGAAATATTACCAAGTCGAGGAACAAGTTGGCACCGGCGATCGCACCTACGTCACTTCCACTGCCCTTGAAACCATGTATGAGGACTTTCAGACTTTTCGTGGCATTGAAACGCGAACGAACGATGGAATCGAACTCGTCACCGTACTGCAGTATCTCCGGGGTATTTCTCTCCTCCCTCGTGTATAACAGGAACTTTGTTTGAATTACATTCGGCGGTTCCGGTGGACGTTTCAGGGAAAGTCGTTTTGTCCGGTTCTCAAAACAACCCACCAAATCTGCAAATTTCCAATGTTCGTAATCAAACCTGTTACCTTATTTTCTTTGAAAGGAATTGCAAATTAATCTTACCATAGCAAAGATTCGTTCCCATTCGTCGACGCATTGCACGAGTCCGCATGCTACCCATCTTGCCTGAGAAAGTGAACAAATTAATGATAAATTACTGTACGTAAGAAATCATTTGTGTTATCGTCATTTTTCATTATGTTAAATTTCCAGATTACGGTCGATTACTCCTGAACGTCAGTGAAGAAATAAATGAGTGTACCCGATACTTCTTACATCATCTTTCTTATATCATTCATGACACTTGGAAAATACAGTAGGATTTTCGCTATTTTATAACCAGCATTTAAACGATTTGATAGTCTAAGATACCCACACGTGTTGAACGGAAAGATTTGCATCTATTTTGAGATTAGAGACAGACCTTTGGGTTCCTTCGACAGCCACTCACCTTGTCTCCTAGCATCAATGGGATGAGCAAGGATAATGACGACGCAGAGAAGGATGCAGCACTTGGTGAACCGGATGGTCGACATGTTGATACTTTAAGCGTTTCTCATGGAATACCTCAAAGAAATCATCCTCGCATTCTCCTGTTCGTCTTCTCAGATCCGATGGACCCCGAAGTGGGTCCCTTGAGTTGGCACTTGGCACCGTTAAGAAATCTTCCAACAATCGGGACGGCGTTTTCTCGCTGAAGGTTGGACGAGTTTTCTTCAACAAGTGCAACGGTTATTGCTGAACAGAAGCCACGGGGGCTTGGCTGGCTTTTGCGCAACTGTTTTTCCGCCGGTGGATCACCTAACGACTGCTTTGCCATTTGCGTCGTTGGTAGGCAGCTGCTTTCGCGGTTTGCCGATCGCCAGACGATCGGTCTCCATTCCCAGGCATCGCACGTGCGAGCACGTCCATTTGCCCGCGTTTACCCGTTTACCAGGAATTTTCGTCACATTTTCACCGCTCGACAACTACCACGAAATTTGTCCATAAAATCGTTAAAAAACCATCTGTCAACTGTCTGAAAATAAATTAGTAATCTACGGTACTTTATGGCCCTGTAAATAGATTTTCTCGGTAATGAGGGTACATTCATTTCTGTCGCATCGCGGTAATTACTGCTTTTATTAGTCGAAAGATTGCCCTGGGCGGATATTGCGGGCAACGGTTTTGCGGAGAGATGAACAAGCACGTCGTCGACACTTTCCCTGACCGCGATGACTGCGACCCCCTTAAAATGATGCAATGCCAAGCTTCGTGGACAGAACAATCATATGCACGTCCTCGTTAATGTATAGCTTTCACTTAGAAATTATGCGACGAAGAAAACCATGAATTTACCAATTGGCCAAACACGAAGTCCTAATAGGTCGAGTAACGGGGATTATCTAATTGCCGCTCGGTGCAATTATGCAAGTTGTGCTACTTCTGAGCCGCATCGGAGAAAATGGAATACGTCGACAACACTGGTAAAACTGGATCGAAGTACTTGTTCGTGTCACAATTCCACTCGCGTAGCGCACAAGTTTTTTTCCCGTTGTCATTCCTACAGGTTTAAATTAGCCCCGTTTCAGACCGATATCAATTTTTCAAATCAACGTGCGATTAAGTTTCATTAAACGTAGGAAAATATTCCAGTAAATCACGCTTAGAATGCTGGGTTTCTAATGAAGCAATTCCGTTGCATCGCGAGTGCATTACATACCTGGAGGGCATCCATGGAAATGATGAAATGAACGGTATCGTCAGCAGTACGAAAATGCAGTATCTTTCGTTAAAGTTCAGCAGAAAACCGGCCAAGCAGGTTTCTCAGTCCAGTGAGTATTCAATGGTCCCTGGGCGAGTCCGGGTAATTGCGTGGACCCGTACGGAAGTCTGGGTGAAAAAGATTTCTCGATCCTCGGAAGCGAGTTCCGATCGACGGGGATGGAAATAAAAGGAGGTCGGGCCAGTACTTATAACATATTTATTTGTAATGTTTTAGTAATATACTCCTTATCGTAGACATATATTTATATCGTATGGCAGCATATTATTATGACATTGTATAATATAGGTGAGGTGACTGACAGAACGATTCATTTTTTTTCTTCTCCGCGATCGAAGAATGACATTGGTATTTTTTCCCTACGTACTTTTCTCCTCGGATTTCTCACACACGCACACACATGTTTACGTACGCACATATACATACGCGCAGTCGTGCATTCTGTCTCTACCTATCTACCTTTACCGGTTGGTCTTAGGAAACCTCTTCGCAAAAACCGTCAACGAGACCCATATTCCCCCGTCTCTTTCCCACGTCATTCTTCCCTTTCATTTTCTCCGCGGATTCACACCGTGCAGACTCGCAGAAACTGTCGTCAAGTCGATTCTCTTTCTCGGCTGTGAGATTCTCAATCTCCTTTCGTACCGTTCATCTCTCTCATTTTCCTCATTTCCATCCTCTCTGTCGATCAATGAAACGCACTCGGCTAATTTTGCGGCGCCGTCACCGACCGCCGCTGCGAACCGGTAAATCGTCGATAATTCAATTAAATCGATTAATTACATGATATAGTTTCTCTCTGTACTTCCCTTATCTATACTATTACGCTCGTGCTTTAACATTATCTCATACTTACGCGCCTAGTTAAAATATCAATATACATTATAATATACTCTAGTAACGATAATGCAACGTCGTTTAATTTATTATACTTTGCAACTTAGAAAAATAGTCCTGGCCTAGATCGCGACCGTTCTTCAGCGACGCGGGCAAACCTTTCGCCGAGAGTAAGTAATAAAAGCCAACGTAAGATCCTTGGGGGAGAAATGAGAAATTTCGTACTGTTATGTATCAGTTAGACAGTAGGGATCAAATTGTACTACGAATGCAGCTGATGCTGCATCCGCTGTATCTAGAAAGACAATTATTATCACCGCTTCTCCTGAGAATCCTTCCGTTGCGAAAGATTGCGATTCGGAGATACAGAGAAGAAGACGTACTCAAGCGAACTCCCCTTCCGACAACCAAACTGTAAAGACGTTTTTCTTTTAATATATATTCACGGATAATAAGAAAGTACTTTTCCCACTTCAATACCTGTGCATAAAATTATTAAAACGCATCTCACAGGCAACGAGTGCGTATTCTCTCGTAAAATAGCCGTTACGGCATAACAGTACGAACCTTCTGGTATTGCTCTACGAGTGAAAAGGCGGATTAATTGACTAAGGTCCTCGACGGGACCCTTCAGCGACCCTCTACTTCCTTCATTACCTCATCCTTTTGATTTTACCTTTGAGTTTCGTCGCTGACAACCCTTGAATTCCTCTCCGTTTCAATGCTTAACGTTTAATCGCTTAATTCATCCACAATTTCGTCACTGTACTCTCCTATCTCCTCGGACAACAACAACGGGAAACAATGAATTGCGCTAATAAGTCGGGAAAATGGGATTGTTGGAAAGTTAAAAAGCGAATTCCTGGGGGAATTCATTGACTAAATCTCTCGGTGTTCGGCTTGGCTTTTGCCGCGCGCAAAGCTCGGTCGCGGTGCAATAAAATCTATGAAAACAATCAACGGAACAACGGTAGTACTACCCCTTTGAAATCGTTACGCTCTACTATATCTAACTGTTGATTTACAAATCGGCTAACGATCGCTCGTCTTAAAACCGTCGTATTACACCTTCACCTTCACGACATTCGCTCGTTCGCACACGATTTATGTTTTTCCCTCGCCGAGCGGGCTGGCTATGCGTTGTCAAACAAAATCAACGTCACCATAGACCCCTGCGTTTCGTCTCATGTCTTTAAATCCCCGGACACGGCGAAAGTCATCGAAAAGATTCGTGAAAACGCACGATTATCCGCTCGATTCTCAAATCCAATAGGAGAATGCGCGTGTGTGTACAATATATGTATATATATAGTCATATGTATATATGTATAAGTATATATAAATATTTAAAAATGCATATACATCGATAACATTATAAACGCATTTAAAACTATATTATAAACCATGTAAAAAACTTCAATTCTGAAGCGCACGGAGGCATACAGCACATTTTGTCAACTTCTCCTATTGTGTTTGGCATCGGGCTCTGTCAGTTGCATCGCATTGCCTTAAACACCCGTATACTTGAATGGAAAAACAATGGAACGAGAGAAGTTGCGTCGTACTCCACTACCCTACACAAGTAAACGTAAGCGTCACATAAACAAGTGAAAATCAACGCAAATGTAAACGTAAGCGCGACGTATCGTAATAGCGCCGATAACGAATAATCTTAAGTAGAATTCAGTAAACGAGGTTTCGGTATACGATGATTCGCCGCGAAGAAATTCCGTCCGAGAATTCTTTGTAATTGGCGATCCGCATTTTCCACGTTTTTCTTCGACCTTTCGTCAGCCGGGAAATTCTTTGCTCCGTGACCGTCCGACGAGCCCCGCGGGTCAATAAAACATTTGTCAACGATCAGTAATAATATAACAACGTACTCTAGATGCATCGGCGTTAGATCCGCCGTGAGTGTAATATTCTTTGGCGTCGAAGCTTCCCTTCCTCGTCCGGACTATGCTCTCCTGCTCGTACCAACGAAAAACATCGACTCGTCGGGCATTCTTCGGAGAATCGAGGGACCCGTTTTCGCGCTGAAATTCCCGCAAGCCCGGCCGCACGTGTTTTACAATTGACACTTGTTTCCCTTCCGACTCTACCTCATCGCGCTTCCGGGGTTCGCGTTTCCTCGAAATTTCCACCCTCGAGAGACTTCCGTATCTCTCCGTTTTCCCTCGTCCAGTGACCTTCTCTTTTTTCCCTTTAGACGGCGAGAAAATGCGAAAGTCCAGCCGACGGGCGATTTTTCACCAACGTTTCTCCCCTGACACTCGCGCATTCATTCTCGGTGCATCGTATAGCGTTCTGTGTTGCATTTATTTGGTTCGCATAGGCGGTCGATGGCCGACGGTGAATCGCGTCCATGACCGTGCAGTCGAGCTACAAAAACCGAGAGACACGCTACTTATATTCGTTTTCCTTTAATTCTACGTTGCTTGATATAGCGCGATATTATCAACGATAGTCCATCATTCCGCGGCTCGTCTTTCTTCCGTTTAATATTCCTCCGCAGACGTACGTACGTGCGCACTTCTGCGAAGGCAGTTCCGCGAAACGGTCGGTGATGGCGGTTTTCGTGTCGCGTATCCCCCGTGCCGGCGATAATATTATATGAATTAGGTATCTATAAACGCGACGATATATCTCGGTTACGTGTAAATACTGATAAGATATACTTGTCCGTCGTTTACGTTGCACCACCGTCTCTAGTTTTCTCCTTCCTTATCCCTCAGCCCGTCGACATTTTTGTCTCTCCTATATTTATAGCTTTCGTCTGTTTATATATATATATATATTTATATATTTATAGTTATATCTCTCTGTCTCTTTTTTATCATCTTCTGTCCGTCCCCCCGTCCCCCCGTCCCCCCGATTCAGCTCTGTAAATATACTTTATAGACTTAGAATTTTCAATTCTCGGGCGATTTAATCGCTCGGCCGTGCTTCTGTAATTGTCGCGCTCTCAGCCATTCGGTCACCCGGATTTTCCCCTTTTATTTTCACGCATTCCCACTCACTCTTCCGTTCTCACGTTCCTGCAATTTCCCACTCACTCTTCCCTCTTTCTCTTTTCCCTTTCGCTCCCTCTCAGTTCCTATCAATGTACATTAACAGTTATTACTCGTGTGTCGTCACGCAGTCGTCGATTATTCGTCGATCATAATCCATTAATCCACTTTCCCTTGTTTTTTTTTTAACGTCTACGGTTTAACGCGTCTCGCGATTTGTCCCGATTTTTCTAGATCCTCTGGGTTTCCTACGCTCTCGTCCGCTGGGATAATTCTACGTTTACAAGCCGTTTAGCGGACGAGAGAAAATTCCTTGAAATTTCGATGCCATTTTTCGACGACATAATTAACGCCTCGCGGACTTTTCTTTGATCGTCCATCGTGTATGATACAGTAATTGTAGCTCATCATTCGTAACTATACCGCGCAGTTTTTTTTTTAAATCTCCACTAACGAGAGTTTACAGGCTTCACGCTAAGCACTAATTAATTACTCCAACATCCCCGTCCTCGCTTTCCTCTCCGCGCGATATTTACGTGATATTCATGAATAATAATGCAATGGTTCTATGTAATCGATATATATATATATAATTATATGTATATACGTGTAGAAGAACGAGCTCGTCGTTTCATTTATCAAACTCTTTTTTTTTTCATTTGATCCAGCAATGTACGTATAGTGAAATAGAGAGGAAATAAGTTAGTATCTATAGATTTTCTCGTAACAATATGCGATGGAGTGATATCAATGCGATCGTTGTGAAATCTGGCGAAACGTAATTACCTATATCTTTATACCATCGAGAATTCCTTTCTCCTCCGTTTTGCACGCGATTCACAATACGGATTCAGTACGGACATTTTTCTACACCTTGGAATGGCCTTCCCTGTTGATGTTTTCGTTGTGATAATTTGTAGCGAATTCATCGTAGGGCAATACATAAATAAATAAATAAATAAATACTTGAACGTGTGTAACGAGTCGTGTGTAAATGGTTGACACGAAAGTTCAGATGAAAGGTCAATAAATAAATAAATAAACGACGACGAAGAGTGTTATTATATCAGACAGAGAATTCTGGTTAAATGATGTTTCAGCGGAAATGTTGATTAAGCCGTGAATGCAAATATGTACCCATTCCCAATTGACTTTTCACCGTCGCTCATCGGAAAATAATTCTTTCTCCAGCGCAAAGTTCCTCGGACGTTACGCCTACGTGTGCGAATCATTACGTTAATTATCCTGATGATGATACACGCCTGTAAAAAACTATGAGATCTCAAAATGGATATGTCATGAACTCATAATGCACTGATGATGAGTGTCTTTTCGGTTTCTCCCCTCGTTCTTCACTTCCCCCCTTTCCACATGGAGATCAAAAAGCGTCAACGTTATGACGAATTACTTGTCGTTGGGATCGAGGGGAACGATGGGTAAAGTTATTTGTACCGATTTGTAGACGTGGCAAGAGCGAAATCGAAAGGAAATTAAAACAGGGTAAATCGATTTTGAGATAGAGGCGTGCTTTTTGATCTCTTTGTGGCTAGGATGGAGGTTTCGACTAATCCTAAAAGCGTGTTTTCTCGTTTATCATGACCCTCGTGAAAGCTACGTGCTTTTCCCTAAAAAACACGAGTACAGCGTACAAGTAGGAGGCCCGTTTTACACCGTTTTGTTTTTCATTCTCTCTATCTACACGTACTCTTTACTTTGTCATTTATTCACCTACATCCCGATATCCGGCCATCGAATTCGCGTTCCATCGTTCTCGTAGGCCCAGCTTTGTCTTTCTCCTTCCCCCTCTCTTTCCCCTGTGTCTCTTACTTTCGCTAAAATTGTTCTCTCTATGATATGTAGGACGATGAAAGCTTTAGGGTAACTACGACCTAACATGCCTCTGCACGATGAAGGGTGGGAACGATCAAGCTTAATACACGTCTTTCTTCGAGCTCCGATCAAAGCCACCTTCCAATCTTACCGTATCTTTTTGATTACGCAAGAGATTCAGCGCGATTCCTCAAACTTCCATGTAAAAGAACCAAATTTTTCGACCAACGAAAATATGGCGTACCTTGAAGATCGAATATCGTCGCGATCAATGGCTTTGGCATTTCGTTACGTGTTTCCGGTAGAAGGAAAAGCTTCGACGAATGCACAGATGGATTTGAAGGAATTGAAAATTTGAATCCACACTGCCGCCCTCACGTGCCTTTCGACCCTTCAGTTCCTTATCCACAAATATCTACAGCACGTATATAATTCTTCGTTCTCTATAGGATGAACCTCGGATGGGATATGTGTTTGGAGCGATTGACAGATATACATATGTATGTATTTAGTTAATTACACGAGAACCTACGCTCGGAAGTACATGAATGCCCGTGTAAATGTGTGTACTGTGTGTGTGTGTGTATGTGTGTGAGTATGTGTGAAATCGTTATCGTTAGCGATTCGAAAGTCCTTTGGCATGACACGTGAGACGTGAGTTACGTATTTACACGGGAAATCTTGCCGGTATCGATTCGCTTCACGGCCGAGTCGTCGTTATCAAGTTCACAAGAACGTTCGAAATTCGATGGCGCCTGAAAACTTTTCAGTCAAAAGGTCCATCCAAAACCCTCGGTCTTCCTTTGTGCATCGATTCTCCTATATTTGTCCCTATTTACAGTCCTGCCTCGATTATCCACGAAAGCCCCCTTCCCCGCGGAATCTCGAGAATCTAAGGGTCCTTCGAATTCCTCGAGAGCTGTTCTCCGAAATCGGGGCTTTTCAGTTTTGTTCCTCTCTTTATTTTCCTTACGGCGTTCTTAGCTTTTACGAAGACTATTGCTATTATTATCTGTCGAGGATCATTCAGCACCGAAGGAGTAATGCTTCCGGTTTTGCGTTCGGCAAGTGTCTCCGCGGTTTTCAGTTTCCTTCGGGCTGGACTTTCCCGAAAATTTCCGCGGCTTGCCAAAACGAAGCCGTGTTACTTGCGCAGCTCGTGGCTCGAGGAATTCGAAATTTCCATTTTTCCAGCGCGACACTCTCGTGCCAGGTATCGGGTTTTCCGGTTCTCGGAAGGACGAAGGAAGAGCAACGTAAATCGTAGCCAAGCTGAGCGAAAATCGTCCCGAGGCTCGAATCGCCATTTTTTCCCCCACCAAATTTACCTCTCGAAATCGAAATTTTCATTTATCTCTGGAAATCGTAAAGGTCGACGTTTATGTAGCCTCGCGACGATTCGAATGTTCTTCGAGAAAAAGCTAAACTATGCGCGTAGTACAAACGGTTAGTCGTTAGAAGATTGATAAAGTTTATTATATTTTTTATGTATGAAATATCTGCTGCCTGGAGCGCGGAGGAAAAATTGGCACGCTCCTGCTACGATCTGCCTCTAAATCATTAGAAAAATCATTGGAAAAACTCTTGGTTCTCACACCATCAGTTTCTTCTTTTAGAAATGTTTCAGTATGACAAACGTGGTCCATCATATAATTATTCATAGGTTAGTGCTAAATATCCTCTCCAGGGCCCTACGTTACCGGCGTGTACAAAAAACAAATTACCACGGTGATGTATGCGTATAAAAGAGGAAGCGATAGAAAATACCTTCCGAATTGGATAGACGTAAGGACGTTGAATTATCGTGCGGTTTATCGATCGTCTTCTTCGACATTTCCTGAGAACGACCTTGTGGAACAGTCTTGCTGAATAAAACGTCGCCGAAGAACGCAGGACCCCGGATCGGCCGGCCAAAATTGTCCGAAAGTAATTAATTATTAATCGATGAACGCGATTGCACGACGAGAATCAGGTAATGCGAGCACATTAGAAAATTACATTTACATATCGACGTTCCGCCCCTTGCCCCCCCCCCCCTTTCGCGCCTATTTCTTTCTTCTTCTTTTTCTTTCTTTCAAACTCAGCCCGTCCATGGGAAAAACTTGATCCTTTCGGTACGTGGCTCTCGAAATTTGTTTTCCTGTCGCCGAAATTTCGTTGTAACGAGATCTGCCCGAAGTTCGAATTTCGTTTGCCCGTTCCGACGACTCCGACAGGAATTTCCGAAGGACCACGAAGCCATTGGGAAATTTTTGCCCGAGGAACGATGCCTTCTGGCTTTTCGTTTATTCCGCGAAACTCGAGGCGAATTTCGGCCGATATTTCGTTTATCTCGTACGTGGGATCTGTCGGTGTGCGCTCAAAGTATGCTTTAGCTCGCGTTTCGAATTACGAGTAGAGGAGATTCGAAAAGAAAAGAAAGGTGTCGAGAGCACGAACCATGTAGTCCAACGTTCCTGCTCCTTTGCTCAGCTCGTTAAAGGGGATTTCAAATCGGCACACGGTCCCACGAAATCCAAAATTTCCACGGGGATCCAATTAAATTCCACCCCGAAGCCCCCCTGTCCGGCGACCGCACGAGAAGCAATTTTCATAACTAAAGGTAAGTTCGTAAATCACCGTTAAATTCGAAGCTTTTGAGTTCTGGATTTTGTGGGTCGCGTGTCGCACGTCACACTTAATTTCGAATTAATATATGTACGTTAGGTGTAGGTATAACAACAGTCAGTTACAAAATTGCGGCAGTGTGCTTCTTTCACGTATTAATTAATGGTAGTCGCTCCCTCCAGTTATTATCGATTTTACAACTATGTATATATGTATATATATATATATTTGTAATTATATATAAAGTCAGGACGGCGAGGAACACTGGATACCGCTTGGAAATGCCTAAAGCTTTACGAATTTAACGATTACGAAACATTTCAACGTATTCACTCGTACGTACAGATATATACATGTGTGTATATTAGTTCCATGTTAAGTGTATAAAAGTAGACGAAAGGGGAAACGATATTCGTTAAATATTGTTAACAAAAGCTTGTAGAGCATCGAAATCCACGACGAATCGTTCAAAGTGTTGTAGAGTAGTCGATAAAAAAATTATCCTTTGTAGGTACTTGAAGTTGTAACAAAAGTTTGTAGAGACTTCGTGTAGAGAATATTTAAAAAACGTCGTTGAATATTAAAAGATTGTTGAGAGTCGAGCCGCCTGTGTGACATTTCTCAGCGCGTACGCACGCACCTGGGAGAAGGTTCATCTTACGGGAGGTTTAGTCTTGTTTCAACATTTTCTTAGGGAACACTAGGAAGCAACGAACGATCGGTACCCGGCATTCGCTCGCGCAATGCCTACGTCAGTCACATGACGAGCTAATATCCGCTATGGTATATGCGTATTTCCGTGTAGATAATAATCGTATGGAATATGCTACATCGCTGTACAACGATCGAGCTGGCCCGCTGGCAAAATTTTTCACCAAACGCCCAGCTATCTGTGCGGAAAAGAAATTCACGTGATCCTCCTGCGGACCTCGCGAGGAACGCACTTCCGCCGGAAACGAGGACGAAACGTCGAGAAATTCCCGTCCAGCAATTGTTACTCCCATGTTCCAAGTTTTAACGAAATTCAAAATCACGTAAGATCCACTGACGATGGAATTGTCGAAACTGGGAAATATGACTTCCGAGGAAACGTTTTAAGGAACTTCATTAGTGATCGCTCACGTTTCCGTTCAATGTACTTCAGGAAATGAATTGGAAAAATCGTCCGATCCTCGCGACGTCGCTCATTTTTTTCGCGTATCCTTGGCGAGATTTTTTCACGCGGATTCAAACGTTCTCGATAATACTGGCTATTTTAACTCGTTTAACCGTTAAAAGTATAGTAGCTCATTAACCGTAGCGTTAAACTCGTAATTATTATCGTTTTCGGTGAGTTTCTCCTCGATTCGCTGCCATTCGTTTTAGCCCCCCCTCCCCGTCTGCCCCGTATTCTCCCCAAGTCTAGCTATTGTCAACATGTACAATGTATCGTGGGTTCACTCGTGTTCTCTTTACACGCGTCAAATACGTGCAGGTGTGTCAGTGTATGCGTGTATGTGCATCAAACTCTCTCACTCTTATCGGCATGTACCCTCGTATGTATATGTATATCCGTACGCTTATGTATATATATATTTATTTATATATTTATATATGTTCATTCATGTTCAATGTATATTCATTTATGTATATCAGTAGTTTGTAGTTTGTTCGTCTTCTTTGTGTGTACGAGGGCTAACTAATGCTATTAGTAATAGTCTTTATCAAAAGCACATGTATATCATGATTACGCTACGTATGTATACATAATATGTATTTATAGTATATCGTATATAAATCGACCATTGTGTGTATGTCTGTGCCAAAGTCGTCCCGTTCGACCCTTCACCCTTTCACCCCTTTTTCCCTCGGATTTCCTCGGTGTTCTGTTTTTTTTCACGGTCGCGTACCTGTTGCGTGTTTAGAGAGCGAGAAAAGCTTCTTTTTTTACAGAAGAATTGCTCGTTTAATCGCGGGGCGGTCGTGTGTTTAAAAATAGCATTTTACTCGGGGGATATAATCTTGAGTTTCTTTAGTGTCCTTATGTTTTTGCTTTCCTCATCACGGGACAATAAACAATCGGTTCATTAAGGGGCGTCGTTCAACTCGAAATGATTTATTTACCTGTCACGCGGTATCCACTTGCCTGAAAAAAATTCTCATCGTTTCATCGCCATTTTTTTCATTTTTCTCGTTTTAATATTGATTTGTCCTTCGTTTATCGATGGGTTGTTTAAATAAATCTTAAAAATCTTGATAACCATTGTGTTATCAATGCTTATCGCGGATATGCATCTTCGGCTGTGCTAAAAATAATCAGTCCCGTCGCTCTAGTAGCATCAAATCACCTGGGATTCGGTTCTCTTCGAACTCAGCTAGATTTCTGCCGTGGCCAAAAATTCTCACTGGCTCTTAACAAGGTAAAAATCCCGGTAAAATAAGTCCCACGCGGGCAAGTGGTCCCACTTCACCTAATTTCACGCATCTTAACGAAATATTGCAACTCCCCGTTAGGCATTTAGCAAATTCCCGACATACCCCGATCTTTCTTATCGCAGAACGTTAGTAATCCCGTACCCCTGGCAATTCTTACTCGACCTTCCTTATCAACCCCACTCGTCACTCTCACTCTCTCATCTTCGCTCTCTTGATCGCGCGAAAAAAGGATTTCTTGAATGACGCGAAACGTTGAAAGGAAAATCATCGTCTTAACCCATAAAAAATCGTGAAATCCAACAATCTCGAGTATCGATGCTGCGTTCGATCGGCCAAGCAACTGAGCCAACTAAAATTCCTCAAGGACACATTCATCGGATCATTCGAAAAATCCTTTCCCGGCGTTTAAACTCCCCTTTCCCTCGCGTGTCATTATTGCCGAACGATTGAAGGAATTGATTTCCCCGTTATTCCCGGACTAGTGGGATTTATTGTTCGTGTGGTTCTGCTGTCGATCGTCGTCGCTGGCCTCGACACTTTTCTCGGCTTCCTCCTGTTGCGAGGGGTTGCCCTCCTCGGTGTCAACGCTGCTGGTCGGCGTGATTTGTTCGCCGGCGACACCGCCGGAATTGCCCGTTCCTGCCTCGCCGTTGCCGCCATTTTTCTCCCGTCCCGCGCCGCTCAGGAGACTTTTGTTAATCGGCTCCGGCGAGGCTTCGGATTCCTCGCTGCTAGGCGAACCGGGAGACGAGACTATCACCTGTGCACACACACACGCACCCACACAGGCGCGAACACACCGTTAAACGACGCCACTGGTAAGCGGAAGTCCCCTCTTCCCCGCGATCTCTAAGGTTCTCACAGGAAAACAGAAGGGGGCTGGCATGGAAGACAGTTGCGTGCTTCTTTGGAAATTCATTTTCACCCATGATCCGGGTAAGATAGAGTAGTTCAGGACAATCGTCGCCAGCCCACTTCCGCCCGCGATAGTCTCGTGGAAGAATCGCCTGCTCGGGCCCCAAGTCCATTGGGCATTTTCATCGTTACTTTCATCGGTTCGTCTGATGACGGCTCATGATTTTTGCGACAAGAGGAAAGTTGTGCGTATTTCACAGATACCAGAAAATTCCCTCGGTTCATCATTCTCATTGGACAATTGTCCGAGTGTGTCTGTGTACGTGTGTTCGTCGAGGGCTTGCTTCTCTGGTATCTCGTGTGGCCCATGCAAGTATGACGTACAACGAACTAAATGCGGATGTACATGAATGAAAACGACAATGACGATAATACCTGTGCAAGAAGCGGCGTCTCTGTGCTGTCAGCGGTTTGGTAGAGCCGGCAATTTGCGCTTGCTCTGAAGAATACGTGCCCAAACGAAAAAAGATAAAAGAGACAACGTAAATCGTCACTATAGTGGAAGGAAGGAACGTCGAGAAATTATACGCAAAAGCGCCAGAAATCATAGTGCCCGAAATTCCTCCCCTTCTTCTTTTTTTCTTTCGTTAGAGTGAGAGACGTACACAACTGACAACGAGACATGCACGAAGGCACTTTAGCACGAGATATATACGTATATACACGATGAATGATCCATGATTTCGTTAATGAGTATGAATGATACGCGCACATTCACTTGCCTCGCGGTACGTTTTGTTTATTAAAAATCATTACAAATATATCCGACACACGTTTCGGCATACTTCAGCAAATACGTACGTTGAAAATGGATTTGATTATTGCTTTTATGAAACGTCTGCGAGCCAACTGAATGATCGAGTTAATGACAAACTTGATAAGCATAGCGAATGAAGGTCGATCGGGCCACGTTAGATCTCGCGAACCGCAAAGGCGAAGAAAGAAGTCACAGAGTTATCACTTTGCCTACCATGCTGTTGACAATGTTTCAATAGAGCGAAGAACACGAAAAGAAGCGAGACACGAAGAATGGTCGTTTAGTTTGCGACATCGTTGTACACGGTCCATTCTTCTGACCCAGGACATACAATTCTTATCATTCGGTTCAAGAAAAAGTCTTTACACTTCGTAGTGAGGCTTTCTTAACAACGACGATTAGTGTACTACTTGTAGGGATCAGAAAAATGGACTTTGATGGCTGTTTTTTGTAACTTGTTGATGTAGTCGTGAGAGTTAGGTCTATTGGTATCCTCGTAACGCACCTGTCGAGGCTTGACCGGGGGTGGAGGACGAGTGGATTGCGCGAGGGCTGCGGGACCCGTAATTTGGGGCTGATGATGAAGTGAGGGTTGCTGCTGCCAGGGCAGCCCTGTTCGTCCCAAGGTTCCCTGCAGCTGATGCTGGACCTGCTGTTGCACCTGATGCTGTACCTGATGTTGCACCTGCTGCTGCAACTGCTGACTGCTGTTGTGCTCGACTGCTGGTGTAACTCGAGGAAGCGCTGAACCGACTGAAGAAGTCTTCCGAACTGTCTGTGAAATGAGCTACTGATTACTCGGCACTCACTACCCGTTCGCGCTCCGCCAGAAAAGCTGATCAACCAAGGAAAATGCAAGCCCCGTTTCTACTGTTCCGAGCTTCGAAATATTGATATTACGGTGCAATTAAGTAGTTATTGAATTATTCTCGACCGAATGCCCGTCTTTAAGTGTTCGATAACAATAGTTTCTCTTACGCAAAAGCATGTGTGTTCAATGGTATCATTAAGAACAACATTACCTGACTTAACTGGCCATATTTCCAATAAATATTTCAGGACCGCGATGGGTTGCTGGAAGTCCAAGGGCGGACCGGTTTCTTCGGAGTGTAACATCAAGACTGGACCGAAGCAAACCGCCAGACTGGCCGGAGACATTTTGTTGCATTGAGAAACGACCATTGCCAGGTGATCCAGCAAATAAATCAGCGTACACTGTTAGAAACAATAAATTATACGATCAACCCAAAGGTATCACAATGAAGTATAAATATGAATGTTTCTGATTCAACTCACTCTGTTGACTTTAGGCAGGCAATCGAGTATGCTGAACATGAGTTTAGCGTTGCCTTGTGGGTCATCGGGTAAGCAGACGGCAAGTGCGTCGACCATCATCTGATAGAGGCACTTCGTGAAGAGTGGTTCCGGAAGTTCTCTCAGATAATCCTTCAAAACGCCTGTAGAAACGAAAAGAAATTATCCAACACCCTTCAAGACTGTTCCACAAATGTGATTGTCAGTGTAAACGTAAAGTCAAATTATGGGATGTGTCAACAATTTTTTACCGGTGATTACGTTGATATCTGGTACGTTGTCTGGCGAAAGATTGACCGATCTTGCGTTCCTTTCAAAAGCTTCTCTCAGGATCCTCTTCTTAGTTGCCGACCCACAAAGTCGGTACAGACCTAAAGAAGACAAGAATTTTGAAGTTCTTATACACAGATAATAAACTGATAAGCTGGCAGACGTGGAAGGTGTGAGAACTTGCCAATGATGTCGAGTCCTCTTCTTTCCACTTCTTCAACGCAACGCCATACGATTATCGGGACGTTAGGTACTCCTCCCATTGCTAATGCCGTGGAAACACCACCAGGAACACCTCCGGATTTGCTCTCTCGACTCACCTGACACAAACCAACACACAAGACGTTGAAATCGGTATAGAGATATACCTGAATACTTGAGAATAAGCCAGACTCACGACAGTATCAAGGTCCACGCCGAATAACGGGGCGACTCTCGTCGCTAGTGATATGACAGGTAGACCCCTACGCCTGAAAGTTTGCTGAGCATCGGTGTACCGCAACCTCAGATAGATGGTACCGCGTGGTTCAACCTTAACGGCCAACTGGTGAACCGGGGATTCCTTGAGGACCGTGGCTAGATGTACGGAGCCCTTGTAGCATAGTTTGTGTCGGTATTGTGGGTCCCAGGAGTAGACCAGCAGGTCCAGCTGCCGGTTGCCAACGAGATCCAGCTCGAAGGTCTCGTCCCAGTCAAACATGAGATCACCGGTTCGCACTACGGTGCGAGCCTTGTGCACCCTGTCGCACTCCAACACGCAATACAGGTCCCTCAGCCCACAACTAGCTGTAATTCAAACATTTTACACTCTATCAGCAACCACAATGTAATTACATTTACTGCAAATCATCAATAGGTTGGCACAATACCATTCAAACACTCATGATCTATTTTTCTTTTGTTGAATCACTCCAAGATGTGTAGAAATGTTGTCGTACATGACTAATTTAAGGATTTGTGCTCGACACACATTTACAAATCTTTCTGTAACTTTGGTTTTGTGGTCTTATTGTAGTTGCTGGGTTTACGTACCTAAATTGGGCTGACCAGAAGGCGTGGAAGGAGTCGTGGCCGCTGAGGAAGTCGTAGTCGAACGTAGGCCTCGTCCAGCCAGGAGGTGGACCCAAAGGAGTCCACTTACCCCGCCTGTCAAGTCACCGCCGCTTGTCTCCCCGAGAGAACTCAAGAGGGAGCTTGTCGAACTCGGGGTACCTACGGTCGGTGGCTTTTCTATCTTATACTTGAGGAACTCTGCAAGGAATTCAACAATAAAAACCTTAATAATTCTGACTTTAGCCTACGTTAACCTGACCTCAAGGCTGACATACCTGCAGGATTAATATCTAGCAGTCTTTGATCCTGAGTTCTGGTAGGCGTGGGGGTAGGTATGCTCCTCGTGGACTCCAGGTCCAGTAAATTCCTAATTCTCCTGACGGAAGTGGCTCTCTGACCGACGGAACCACCAATCGAAGGTTTCTGGCTGAGGGCCGAGCGAGCATTGGACGCAACCGATGCCGGTCTTGGATTAGGTCCAGCCCGGTGCGAGGTTGAGCTGATTGCTGTTGAGGCCCTCAGGTTCGCGAGGTTCACTTGCTGCGCCGATGCCGACCTCGTCGATAAACGATCCAGGGTGCTCGACAAAGGCCTATACGCTCCATAGCTCCCATAGTCGCCCTGAAATTGATGGTAAAAGACCAAAACAATCAACAAAACAGTCGCCACAAATCGAACAAAGGATTCCCTGCAACTTTCTTACACCCGCGGGACTTTCTCGTCCTACTATCCCACAACTTCTCAACGTTCAGCCGTTCAAATATCGGTTAGTGATTCTCTAAAGTATGAATCAACAACTTCGTGGCATTAATTGGCAGGAAGCTGAGCGTCTTTAACGCGGTTTCCCGTGAGAGTCGAGTATCCTGCGGGATATTTACTCTGCAGGGACGTTTGGTCCTTGCGGGCGAACGTTTGTGGTGAGACCGGGAAGGTCGCGTACCTGATTGGCGGCTGCGTGGATGTTCTCAGCGCTGTACGTGTACCGCGGTGGTCTGCTTGTGGTTGCTCTGATCTGCTCGTAAAGCGCACTGGTGCTCGGCGTTCGACTCAGCCACGCTCGATACTCATCCGACGTGAATACACTCGGCGAGGACGGTATTCTACCTGCTATCACACAACCCGCTACATTTACCAAAGCTCATCATCACACAGAATTCCTACTACTCTGTGTGATATAATCTGGCACACATATCTGTCAATACAATCTTTTACACATGTCTCTTTGACACACTTCGTCCACGTGGCAAAGTAGAACTTTGTAGAACAAACCAGGGAGGAATTAAAATTCACAATTTTTTACATTCAATGAACTCCGTTCAGCTGATTTAATTCAATGAGCTGTTTAGTAGTTTATATAATATTTTGAAAACAGTCGACTGATCCTCGGTTTTACTTGCAAATATTTTTATTGTCACACTGACCTCTGTCACGCCTGATGGAAGGCAATTCTGGCGCCGACAAGGCTCCGTCGCTGTCTTCCTGATCGATCAATCCTGACGCTACCGTGCTGAGGCCTGTCCTCAAACCAGGCTGTTGAGGCAAGGTTCTACCACTCCGGGGCAAGGAATTCGACCTCAGACCTGTCATAATCAAAATATCCAAATCTATAGCTTCACGAAGCATAACATTTCCATCCTAAAACTGTTACTCCAAACAATTTGAACTATTCATTCGGGAGACAGTCAAATTATCGGCCGTACCTGCTGAACTCTGACCGATTTGCGACCTGGAAAGCGTCGCTAAATGCGAGACTGCGCTACTCTGCGACGGGTTACTAATATTGTGCCTGTAGTAGTAGTAAGCCGATTTGGGTGAGCTTGAGCATGTCGCCTCGGTGTCTGAGGCATAGTCCAGCGAGGGTCGATGTCTCCTCGTCAGAGTACCGAACTGCCCTTGTCTCTGACCCGTCGACGTTGTGTCAGCCTGCGTTCCGTACCTGCTGTTATATCTCAACGCTGATGTACCTAAATTCAAGAAGAAACAATAACAACTACCCAATTATCCTAAGACGAGGGTTCATTCTTCCAATCAATTATTTGCATGATAATAGAAGATACCAATTTGTTAAAAAGGAGACTGGGTTTACCAGGTCAGTTTTTTCAGGACTGCTGGGATCTTTGTTAATTGTGCGAACTTCTGTAGCGTGTACTGACCTGATTTAAGGCTGGACCTGAGCAAAGTGTGTCTGGCGGGCGTCGTGATGCTGGTGTAATCGACGCGTGGTAAGTGCTGATCGGATCCGCTCCTCGGCATGATTCTTCCACTTCCGGTGTGCTGTCCGTAACCGTAGTGACCGGATTGTGTTTGCCCGGACAATCTTCCTCCAACCGATTGCATTCCGGCGCCGGTGGACATCCGACGTCCGCCGTTCGACGGCATCACCGGCCCCGTGTAGAAAGAATGTACCTACATTCCCAAAAAAGACAGATTCTTCATCCCTGTTCCTTCCAAAATGCAATCTGTGACGTCAGGAACCGTCATCGTCATCATCCCCTTTGAAGGACAATTTTAAGAAATTTATTTGAACGCCCCATGGGCTGTGCTATGTAAAGCAAAGGTTTTTAAAGCTTTTTGTTTAGTTTTGTAATATCGTGAGAACGACGATGACGATTCGACTCAACGTTTTCGTGACAGGCCTTACGATCACGGATCGTCGCAAGGCTAGATAGCGGGCCAATACAGCGACAGAAAGAAATCGAGACAGAACGGATGCACAGCAAGCATTTTGGAACAACGAAAGTATGGGGTTCACATCGCAAAGAGCGGTAAACGCACGCACCATTTTTATGCTGGGTAGATACCGATAACTGCTTCACCTTTGTTCCTTCATTTCCCTCGAGACTTCACAAATGACCTTATTTAATTCTTTGCTCCACTCTAACAGTATTAAACCGTAGGTCTTTATTTATTACTCAACGTTCGTAAGAGGAAATAGTCTCGAGGGAAGTGAGATAGCGGAGAAAGTTATCGACATTTACTGTGCGCGGCAATACTTTGGTTGACAGCCTTTTTTAAGATCGGATATACAGGTTCTAGATACCAAGAAAGAGTTGTGTTGTCTTTACCTTCGTAAAATCCTGGTCAATTTGAATGTAGCATTCATTCATAGAACCGATTAGTCATGTGGAAGAGGTGGTCGATTGCGATTGCATTGCGAACCGTCGACACTCCGTGTCGTTCGGAGGAACTCGAGAGTTCGCCAGCTCGGAATCGAAACGATTTTTCTCGTCCGAAAGACTCGGAGGTAACGACAGTAAGCGTTCTGCGTATGATTTCTGTCGGGAGTGTCTCGAGACATTGCCAAAGGTTTCACCACTTTCGATAATCCTCTATTTATCGTGACAACGGCATAGAGCGTTAAAACCGGATACAGTAACGGGGCAAACAAGTGTCAAATCGGTGCAGACAGGTATATGAAAGGGTGCTCGATCCACATCGTCTAGAACATCTATGTAGAATGTGCGTTCTGTCGATCGCGACTCGAGGTCCCAATTTTTCAAAATAACAACCAACAACACGCAATCGTTTCCTCCAATTACAGCGTTATACAAAGAACCAGAGTTATTTTTAGATGGTTCGAAAGATCCAATGATTTCACGAGAACAGTGCTACGTAATTTCATGGACCTCGACTCGCATCGAATTTTTGGAAATCCAGCCAGTAACGGCCGGGACTTACTTTTTCCGCTAGGCTCTCGAGGGTCTTGGGATAACCGCGCTCGTATGGCTGGAAATGTTGCGTTGACGTTGGTTTCGGCTGATGTGTGATCACGGGGGGCGGTGGGGGCTGGTAAGACCAGTGTCCTTCCGGCCTGGAATTGTAGTAGAGATCGCCGTTGCTCGAACCCAAATCCTGACTCGATCCCAAACCCGTCAGGCCTAATCTCGATCGAGACGGCAGCATTTCACGTCCGTCACCTCGCCTGCGACTACTGTCTCTGTATTTCCCCAAAATGCAACAATTAACAACAAGCAACTCATTAAAATTCATCAAAGTCTAATAACGCAAAGGTCACACTATAATGACTATAGTATTCTACTTTCAATAACGTTAAATATAAATAGATGCCTGTACAACTTGGTTTTGTTTCATTTATTGTCCTAGATTAATTCGGATGATCGATACTCCACGATGCTTTTGTGAATTGTATTCGATATGAATGAGTTTCTTTGGGAAGGGGAATTTTTTTTTACCTGACGTGATTGCTCGTCGCGTGATCGCTCTCGTCTTCGTTGAGTTCTCTCTTGATGACGACAACCGGGGGTGCTTTGTGCTCGGTTTGACGAGCGTGCGATACCGGCTGGTGCTGTCCGTGTCTCGTCGCCAGGACGAGTCTCCTGGGTATCGACATGATGATGACGACGTCGTCGAGGCTCATGTGCGTCACGTCGACAAGATTCACCGCCAGAATCTCATCGCCCACCTGCCAACCCATGAAAACGCCTCGTTAGACTCCCGAAAATAGACGTCTTTAGCCGGCTAAAAATTCTTCTACCCCGCTCGATGGAGACTTGCTCGACAAATGTCAAGGTGCAACGGAATATTCTCGTGATTTCGCGAGCAAAGCCGGCCTCCGGCGAACCGCACGGAAACGTTATTGAATTTCAGGGAATACCAAGGATTTGCCGTTGGAAAGCCAAGACCCAGGTCTTTTCAATGCCCAGGTCTAAAGAAATCACTCGTCTCAGTTTTCATGCCGATAGTTTTCGCGAAGGGACAGGGATAAATCTGTTTTCCCTTAATCCGTGATCATCGAAGAATACGGCGGAGTTGGCGAGGAAAGTGAAAAAGACAAAACTGTCGTGATATTCCATCGGTCCAACGAGATTAAAAATTCTATTACAACACATAGGACACTCGCCTTGAGGCAGCCGCTGTTATAAACGGCGGTTTCCAAGGCTATCCTCGAGATGAAGACTCCGTCGTTCCTGTCGACGCCATTGCCCTCCCGGATGTACAGACCCAACGTCTGTCCCGGCCTCTTAATTATCTCGACGAAGTGGATGGGGTGCTTCGGGTCCTGGAAAAGGAAATCGACCATTGTTCTTCTCTTCGAGATAAACCCCAAGCCCACGGCCGAGAACAAAAGTTTCGGGTCCAAGGTGAAAGGCAGCTATCTCCAGCGGGGAAAAATTACCCATCAAAGTAAAATCAGGAAAATGAATGACGAGTATTTTACTCATGTTGCACATTACACTTGCAACCAGTCATTGCAATTACTTTCTCCACCCAACAATTGTATTTCTAATGTACTGCACATTAAATGCTATTGTATAAATACTATTTGAGAATGGTAGGACATCTGTATTCATCTTTTCACCTCCTTTCTTATTTTAATCAGGCAATTTCGGTTGATTGTTTATCTTGAGTGATAGATTGTGATTCAGTGAATGATTGTGGTCTGCTGGGTGTTTATTAAAGAGTTATATTTTATTGGAAAATGCAGTTACCTGCGACGCAATGAACTTCTTGGCGGCCTCGGAGGCCTGTCTGCCCATCTGTCGAGGCTCGATGACACGGACGACCATCTCGCCTCTCCGTTCAACAGCCTCGAGGGCTGCTGCCGTGGAGGCGTCATGATCGTTCTCTACAGCCTCGATCTGCTTGAAGATGTCGGTACTGATCCCGCTCACCTGGAACGACAGGTCCTTCCACTTCAGACAGCGGATGTTTCAGTTCATTCCTTCTACTCGACACCGTGAAACTGGCTCGACGAAACTTCAATCTCGTACGACCAACATCTCACAAAAGTCATCTCATAAAACTGACGAGGAAGTTAGTAAACTTTGTTTATGATAATCCAAGGTTCTGTAGCAGGAAAACTACGTTGAGTCAGCGAGTCTTGGATTTTGTTGTAGATTTAACTGTGTCATTAATTTTGTGGAATTGTTTTTACGTTTGTTTCTTCGTGACAGGCACTGGTTACGCAAGAATCTGATTTTGTAGGGGTCGTAGGGCGCGTAAAAGGGTCATCGACGTCAAGTGGTCGAGCCAGTTTCACTTGTAGTGCAATCGTGGCGCGACCTCCGGCTTAATCGTCGTATTTGCACGCGGAAATTGAAGCCTCCCGGGGCGATGATTACGCGATTTGTCCAGCGTGTGCGGGTATAACGAGGCAAACGGGCAAGTTCACGTGATCGTTACCTTCCTGAAGTCTCCTTGAACGACCATGGGGGGTGGTTCCTTGGGGCGCAACTGGTTGGCAGGTGCCTGCCTCCCAGGACTTGCGCTTATGTCTGTCACTTCCCCCCGGCCCTCCTGCAATCAAATTAACGGCAAAGATTAAGAATCGCCCTGCCTTCGGTTCCCAGTTAACTCCGATAAAGCAGCGGGAAATCAGCAGACTGAAAACACGAGACCGGAAGGCGATGGTCTTAGAATGTCATTCTCGTTCTCCGATCATCGCAAGCGCTCTTCCAATTGTCCCAGATCTTTTCCCGGTATATATCGGCTTAGAATTTTGTTCTATTGCGCTGGATAAATTTGTCTCGGTCCTCGGGCGAATTTCGGCAAGATGATCGTTATGCGAAAAAATATGAGAAAGCGTATGAAAAGCTTCGGCGGTGAAAAGCTTCGGGAAGAAAGGTTTTTCGTGGGTCCAAGATGATTTGGATGGGCATGTACGTAATTGTCAACGCACCCCGAAGCAAGTAGCGAAGAACATCCACGCGGCTGATCCACACATCGGCTCGCACGCCGACCACAAAGACATGAGACATCCACGCGCGTCGCTTTCCAACCCCTTTACAGAAGATGATCGTCAGTCAACTATTGTCCTTCTCCTTTTTCACCCCCTCACATCCTTTCACGCTGCAACTCTTTCCCCTCTCGCCTTTAACGTTTCCGCACAGGAGCAATTTGCCCACTTACGCGCCGTTTTTTCCTTAGCGAAAAATTCTCGGGCTTGCCAATTTTTTCGCGCAGGAAACGGAAAGACAAAAGTCGAGGGTTTTCTGCCTTCGCCGGGCTAGACCCCGCGCGCAATTTCGCGAGAAAAAAGGACTTCCTGGGGAGCGAGGTACATGGGAAACGGTGTCAACATTACTGGTGTAAAGTGTTGGAACAGGGGGCAGAAACTTTAATAAGGAGCCATGTCAAGAAGAGAGGTACGGTCAATGTATTTTATCCATTAGCCAAAGGAATACTTGTAATATTTTTAAATTTCATTAACCCGAATGCAGCACTGATCCGTAAAATAAATCTGCGATTACTCCAATGGAATATTTCCATTTCCAGCCTTTACGATAAATTAAATTAAGTGCACTAAACTCTCCTCTTGATATGCAAAATGGGAAAAGAGACGCAGGTCATTCAGGTTTATCAGAAGGATAGAAATAAAAGAGGCGATGGGGGAGAAGAATATGCGGGGGTTGTCGATGAACAGAGAGTATCGCACGATGGGCAAGATGAAAAGTAGCCAACGGCATCCACCCGAGTAGGACGGAGAAAGAAAATGGGTTAGTACTCTTGTTAAGTCGTATCGATAGGCAAAAAGGGAGAAAAACGCGCTTTGAATATCGAGTAACGCCGTGCAGGGAAATAGGAATGAGACGAGCCGAGCCCTGTGAAGGTAGGAGCACCACTTATCGATACAACGGAGGATAAATAACTAGCGGATAATCATGTAAACGAGAAGGCAAAGGTACACGATGTAAATCTATGTACACGGAGAAAGACTGAAACAGTGGCATGCCAAGTGGAGGGGAACACGGTAACTCGGTAATAATTGGCAATAAAAATCACGGGTTCAACTGGAGTGAAGAAACATGGGACGAGGATTTAGCGGGGCGCGAAAAGACGTGAAGGGTTCGGAGATTGAGGCATGGATTTGGCAATGTGAAAGAGAGAGAGAGACACGTGGGACGTGGAGCAACAGCGAGAGGATTTAAGCGACGGGTAATGCTGAACCCCGGGCAACTTGCCGGGGGACCAACACTTATCGACACGGACCGTGAGACGTAAGTAGGCGTCGGTGGAAAAGAGACACTCGGAAGACCGGTAAACTTGACAGTAAGGAATCTCACGTGGTTTGTCGTCGGCCACCGGAGGAAATAGTAGGCGTGAGGGTAGCGGCGAAAAGGAGACCGTCGGATATATACGTGGAAAACTTACGGCCGGAGTCGGCCGGCGAAGGCAGAAAAGAGACGGTACAAGGGCCAGGGGGGGAGGGGGAGTGTGGGTCGAGAGACGTGCGGCACTGATGAAAATGAGAGTGAAGGAGACATACGTGTGGGACAGTGAGAAAGATCTCGCGGCCGCGTTCGTACGTGTGTCTCTGTGCGTGCGTGAGGAACGTAGTCTCGCTTACGTACGTGTGAGAGATGAGAGGTGAAAGGGTTATCGACGAGAACACACGAGAGAGCGCGGGGATTACCTTACGGGAGAAGAAGCACCCCGAGCCACCCCAGTCGCACATCCTCGCCTACCCCATGGCGGCTAATATGGCGGGAAGAGGAACCCGTCGGGAACGTACGAGAGAGTATCCCCCTTCCCCGCGTGCCCCACGTCTGCCCCCTCTACGCGGAGCGCGCATGCGCGCTAACTGTGACGAGCTCCCACGGAGTGTGGGTGACTATCGACCCGACGTGACGTCACCTCACACCCCTCTCACCGTACGTCTCTATCTCCCTTCCTCCCCTAGACTTCTTCAGCAGCACCTGCCCCTCTTCGTCCTCTCCTTCGCCTTTCGGTTCCCTCGGCGATCCATTCCCCGCGGTTTTTCATCCCGACGATTTTTTTCGATCGCCCTGTTTCTTACCCTACATTTCCTCCTCCGTTTTCCGCGTTCCTCGGGTACTCTCGGAGGTCCTTCATGCGGCCCCGCAGGACCGTCTTTTCTCTCTCTACCCCCCTCCCCACCCATCTACCTCCTTCATTCCTCTCGAGATCCTACCCTTCTCTGCCTTTTTGTCCAAGCCTGTTCATTACGTAGCTCTTTATTTCCGGGCATTGGCCGATAAGATCGTACGAGTATTTCTACTATCGGAAGCCAGGGGAGTAGGATACAGGCGAAGCACGGCAGGCAACGATAGTAATTCCGAGCTGCGGCGCTGAACGCTCGCGATGGGAATCGGTGTCAGTGATCGTAGTACTGCCGTACTGAGAATCGTAATAATAGCGCTCTATGGGCCGGTAGAACGGCGATTGAAAGAACGACAATGCCGCTAGTAAGCGTAATATCGGCTTTGTCCACCTATTCCGTCCATTTTGTCGTTTTTATTCGTGAAAAGCCGCGCTTCGCCGATAAAAGACAAACAGCTCTTTTTACCGAGCCAGGGCAGCATTGTCGGAAACATTTTTCCCGTGGTCGGGCCGCGTGCGAAACGGTCGCCGGGGCTCGCAAGTAAGTAAGAAGTTCCGCCGTTATCACTGAAACTCCCTGTAAGGGTAGTAACGGGACGTAGTAAACGGCCAACGTATAACCGTGCAACCACCGACGTGGAAGCCGTAATGGCGCGCACGCATGTCTCCCGCTGTAGTCGCGCGTGTCGTTGATTTGCAATACCGTCGGCTTTTTCTCCGCGAGATCGGCGCGGCCGAACGAATCGAAAGGAACTTAAGGCGGTACGGCGAAGGAAGAAAAAAAAAGCCCGGGGCAATTTCCGCTCGCGCCCGGAATTTCCGAGAAGCGAAACGGCTGACTTACGCGCGGTTTAACTACTTAACCGGCGTTGCTCGCGCGGCTTTCATTTATCAGCCTGCTCCCCCCCCCCCCCACTCCAAGCTTCGTCGCTCCTGCAACGATTCCGAGACCATTCCGCGAATATTCCCGGCGATTCCACCAAACGATAACTCGTCCCCGCGACGAAACCATCAAGCCGGCGTTATTTAATTACGGCGGCTCGTTAAGTTTTACGTTTTTAAAGCGTGTCACCGATGGACTTTCCTGGGGTAATTTCAGGCGCGCGCGAGCGAAAAAAGTTAGCCGGCAGCCAAGCCGGAGAATGAAGTCCCGGTTTAAGGGCTCCGAGGTGAACGGGGACGATGGGAAACAGAAAACCATCGGGCCAACAGGACTGAGAAAAAGGATGAAAAGCAACGCGGAAATGGATGATCGCTTTAACAGACCTCCCGGGGAAATGAATTCAAATAACTATTATCAGAGTTTTCCATCAGCACGAACGTTACTTTCGACCTACACGAAAAAAAAGGAGAAATATCGTTACACTCGAATCTTTTACACCTGTCTCCGGTGCTCGATTCTTATCGGTTTTGATCACGAGCTTCCATAAAAAAAGAATTGGTCGGAATCCACGCGATGCAAAACGACGACATTTACGGGTCGCGCGATGTAATCCGGAATATTCGAATATATTCATACGTACATAGAGGAATGTTAGGAAAATTTCGTGGAAGTTTGCGTTATAACCAACGGACTGGACGTAATTGTGCAAGTCGACGGGGGGTAGGGCAAGGGTGCAGGTTCCCTACGGTTACGGCACTGGGGGTAGTAGTAGCGATGTAGCAAACGTAGTAGTAAGTAGTAAAAGCGTATACGCAGGCGTACGCACGTTGGCCGCTCGAAAAGAAGAGCGCAGTGGGAAGCAATGTTGGGGGGAAGGGGGACTGAGCTGGAGGGCAGTGGAAAAAGGCGGACAAAGCGGACGGTAAAGTCGAAGACACGGAAAGTGGGAAAGAGGAGGAGGAGGATCATTAGAGATGAAAGAATATGAAGAACGAGACGAAAAGGGTAGGGAAAGAGGGACGAAGACGAGAGAGAGGGACTCAGTGGAAGGACGAACCGGGGAACGGGGGGGGGAGAGAAGGGCTGCAGGAGGGAAAGAGAAAAGCAGTGGCTGGCTGGGTCCTGCAATACGATATTCGGCCAGTGCGCCTGCGTTTAACGGCCCTGATGTGCCTTGAACCGCCCTTCGGCAAAGTCTCTGCGCGATTTTCCATCCATGTGTGCACCTCTCACGCTTCCACCCGTCTTACATGTCTGCTGCGCAGGACTTTACGTACATACACCGCGGTAAATGGGTGCACTTGTTACATATGTGCGCGTATATTAGGCGCCTTTCCGGGCTGCACATGACCCCGTCCCTCTGTGAAATAGTCCACCACAGACGCACGTATATATCCTTACATATGTAGGGACATTCTCCTCGGCAATCCTATTCGCCACGTGCTGTCGTTTCAACACTCTCATATCTCTCTCTCTCTCTCGGAACGTGCCGTTTTCTGTCAATTCTGCGGGTTTTTTTTTAAAAAAAAAGAAAAGATCTGCGCAATATGGGAAGTGTATTAAATGTGTTTCGTCACGGCTGAGAATTATTTTCAAGCTTTCTTCTTAAATTCTTTTTATGTCTTCAACCTGTGGCGAGCAGAGAATATTATATATATCATCGGTACGTCGCTGAACGTGTTTCGCCAACTTTCCCGGAGTCTCCATTCGACGAAACGGACGTGTAGACCGACTCTCTTGGTATTTAATAGTTCGCCGGGGGTATCGTATAAACAAGAAGGTGTGCACGCGTGTGTAGTGGCATGTACAAAGGCAGATAGCCCACTTATGGTAAACTCCGTGCAGCCTACTTGCACAAAGTAGTTCGAAGCACTTATACGCGGACGGTCGGGTATTCGTGTTTGACGAGGTCCTCACGTGTTTGCACTTCGCCGTAAGTTCGCATGGCTCTTATGTGTCTGCAGGACGTATGGAAATAAATAACAAGGGAAATGCATGCACAAAGCGCTCCCTCGACAAGCCGCCCCAGTTGATTTTACGACAATTTCGGCGGAGAAAGAAGAGACTTTTGTCTTTCGGCCCCTCACACGCACATTTTTAATTCAAATCCTTGTCGACGACCTTCGGCATTTCGCGCGCAAAAATGGAAACACGGGGAAATGCGCGAAGTGTGGCGGATGACATGCACGTTCGACTCGTCGAGGAGAGGGGGACGGTGGGAAGGGGGGCTCTCCTACTCCGTCCTCTATCCTCAAAACTTTTGCAATTAGTAAAGTAAATTGCTTGTAACCGCTCGATCTCTAGCCTTGGCCCCCTCTCCACAATCCCCCCCCTCCCCCTCGCTCTTCCCTCGTCCGACGTTCTCCCCGGAAGTACGTGCGCGGCGATGTTTCATAAATTAATAACGGTCGTTCGCGAATCGTCACTGCAGTCCACTTGAGAATGTAATTTTATTACAGAGATCCCCGGCGCCGTTGCAGTAATTGAAAAAGTATCGCGAAGCCCGATTCACCCACCTGCCGTTTCAATCGTCCAGAGAATATTCTCATTGGTTTCTCCGCTGTTCCCGACAGTTTAATGAATTACCATGGTATTTCTGTGAGCTTCTAAAATTCCGAAACGTTCGCATTTAATTCCGCTGAAAAATCTGTGTTAATCCGCGGCGGCCAAGAGGAAGTTAAAAATATTTCAAACACCGTTCGTCGATCTTTTTGCGTTATTTTTACGTGGACTTCAGTTTCGTCGACGGACTATTTTATTGATAAATCGTAGCGTTACGACCTAACCGGAGTTTCGTGTAGCTGACGAATCGATTTTTCCCCGATTACAAATATTTACGAGTTCCACCTTTCCGCGGCTACCTCCAGTTCCAATGGATACGACTGACACGAGATTTCATAAAAAATGAATGGCCCACGTCTACGACGCGGTTACGGTATTTCCAGGTACGTGCCTGTATAAACCTACACATGGCTTTCCAACAGTCGTTCTGTGATATCCTGGCTTACCTTATACAAACAAGGATTAAGAACTTTATTTCCTAGATTATCCGGCTTCTACGCGACCAATACTGTCCACGCAAAAACGCACAAGCAAAGAGTACGACTGAAAAAATTGCGTTAAACAAAAACCTTAACCCAGTCAACGAAATCTCTTCGATGATCCCTCGGAAAATTCGATAATTTTCTTTCGGCCGCGATATTGCTGCTGTCTTAAAAAAAAGTTTCTCGACTAAAAAGACAACGTGGGACTGGAACTACCGTTGTTTGTTCTTGTTTAGGAGTTTAGCAATGAAGTTTAGGAATGTCATTAATTTCGGGAACTGCTGTTGGCGTTAACGTTAATATCCCCTGCTCCGCTCGCATATACGATGCAACCGGCCTCTTGAGACACACGAACACGTCGCGAGGCCTCCGATGAAAAAGGCTTTGAACGCGACTTTCCAGTGCCTCCGAGGAGACGACAGGGGCGAGGAGAGGGGTCGGGGGGGGGGGGTGAGGGTTAGGGGGAGGGGAGCGAGACAAGGACTTTTGACTCCATCGAGCGAAATCGAGCCGGTCACTCGGAAGATATCGCCCGGCAATCGGATACGTTTTTCCAAGACTCCGAGCTACAGGGGGAACGGGAACGACCTATATCTGCCCTTTGGGGAGGAGGGGGAGGGGATATCCCGTCCGTCCGTGCGGGAGAACACGTATCGAAAGGGGAGGGGGACGAATATTCTCCCTTTTGACGGTCCTGCGAGATCGATAAACTTCGACGTCGGGCAAGATTTTCCACCGGTAATCCATTCCCTCGCGTCGAAATACGTCACACGTGAGTTCCCCTCCCCCGCGATTCCCTTCTCTTTCAGCGCACATAATGATAAATCCATTGAAACTACCGCGAAACATTATTTCACGTTATACACGGTACATCGGGATTTCCTGTTTTTATACTAAATTCTGCTTAACCGCGAGACGTGTTCTGACGGAAATTTGGAGATCCTTATCGTCGCATTTTTTCGCCGCGGGGAAGAATATACCGAGCTGAAATCCTCTTGTATTCCTGTATTCCTTTCTCTTTATTAGTTCTGACAGACAGAGGAAGAGAGGGGAGGGGGGAATGGATCTTTGCGAACGACGTCGTCCCGTTTTGTAAGGCTTTGCAAGGCAATGAGAAGGGGGTATAACGTGATAGTCGTGACATCCGCGGAGATCTCGGTCGAGCGGAAATATCCTTCGAAATTTCTGGCCGGGTAATAACGTTTCGTACGGTCCCCGTCCTGCGAGGTTTCCGCGCAAAGAACATCGCGTCGGAGTTGTACGGCGGCTCCGGGCAATTATTGTACAATCTCCCAAACGATCCCCCAGAACCGCCAACAATTCTCTTACCCCCCCCCCCCCCCCACCCTCCCGACGGTCCCGTGATTCGCCGTATTTTCACGTCCGCGCAACTCTATTTCAATCATTTCCCTCTTCCTTACAATAACCCCCCCCCCCCCGTTTCGCGGGAAATTGGTGAAACGATTTACGTTACAGGACGGTTCATTCATTAGTTAAAAGGACAATAACCGTAAAACATCAGCCATGTAAAATGAATCCCTCGTTATGGCAATGTACGTGATACTTTGTGGAAATTCGAGGTTTTAAGTTTCATGGGTTTCACCGTAATGGGGCATGCTATTTTATGATGGTAGTTGGCGAAGTTTCAGCTAGGTTCCCCGATGGGTCGATGAAGCTGTTGTAGATGAATTCGCCGCGAGGGAGAGAAAGGGATTGATTGTTTGGAAAGTAGATAAACCGACAGGTCGTACCGCAAACGTCGACTGTGTCTGTTAAGTGTCAAACGTGATCGAAACTTGGGTTGAGTTCCACGTGATAATCGGCGTTTCAACACGACTAGAGCTTCTAATCCAGCGGCAGCAGGCCCGATAGGTTTATCAGCGATCGATATTCCCAACGTGTTAGACTGCGGACCTTCCGACGATAAAGATCAAGTGGAACATTCACTCGGGGCTAATGACAAACTTTGAATGTCACGAGAACTTTCACCTAGTCAAACTCCTCTCGTCCGAGAGATAACATCTGCACACAATTCGTGACAAAACTGTCCGCCAAAGATTTCAATTCTACCCATCCCTATGTCGGTTTCGTTCCTATTTTATTCCTGGCCGATGTTTAGATCGATGCTGAAAATTCATATTTGCCCGCTTTTCCCAAGTTCAGCGGGACCGTAGTTTTGTCGGCTAACGGGGAAACGCAAAAACGCGTGAAAATTTCAAAGGCAGACGGTTCGCAATGAAATTAAGTCGGCATCGAAGCGTATCGCTTTCGCATACCGCCGGTTCAGCGGCAATAACGCCGAATTACGGCAAACGTACACCGGCCTTTCGAATTACATTCGGCGCGATAAACCGCTCTGGAAATATTCGTTGACGGTCAATTTTCATCGCGTCCGCGCACACGAATGACCAAACAAATTTCTTTGTCCTGTGTTTCTCCCCGCGGCCACGGCCAGGGACGAAGGGGGGTGGAATTGGCAGTCGTATTAGTATTTCAACTCACCATCGATATTCCTCGCGTGATTTTCAAAAAATGTATTATTTCATCCCCAGTGACAACAATCGGCAAAGATCACTAAATTTTGTACGACAAATTAAGCGTAACTTCATCTTGGCCCACGTAACTAATGATCAGCGAGTTTCATTTCCTTTCACGCGGCTGTGCGTAATTCTCTCGGTAAATCTTAAGGGCAATTAATTCGGCAGTGAGGCGACGTTCGCGTCAAAGTAATAAGTTTAGCCGGTAGAAATACGCGCGACAGAGGAAATTGGCGGGCTACAATTATCGTTGGGTATTTTTTGCCCTCGCCAGCGTCGGCATTGAGCCGAAAAAAGCCAGGAGACGGGGATATATGAGACTCATTCATGGAGTATGGCCTGTGTTTCGACCTCCACGCCGGCGATATTTTTCTCTCGCTATCTTTCTCCCTCTGTCTCTCTTTCTTTCTATCTATCTCCGTTTTCTCGCCCCCCGCGGGGTTTGAAGGGCCGCTTTTCATAGATTTTCGCGGAACGCCGCACCGGCCTCGGCGCCGGGGGAAAAAAAAGGAGAAGGACGCTGGAAAAGGAGGAAAGCCGTAACGATCCGACTGCTCTAGTTCCGGTATGTGGAACGTGCGAGGGGGATAATTGCGGCCGTCTGAAAATCAAAGGGACTTCCGTTCCGCGCGACGTTCTCGTTTCGTCTTCATTTTTCCCCCACCCGTCCGCGCTTTTATCATCTCCGTCCCTCCGTAGAAACTTTTCACCGGGCGCGCGGACAAATGATCGATAGAATCAACAACACATCTAAATGAAATTGCAACGATACGTAAGAAAACTAATAAGAGAATGTTAGTAATAATTCAAGTTTCACGGAACTTTTCGTCCCGAAGCTCGTACTTTTGCGTTAAATTCATTTTGATCCGTTGGCTCGATCCTTCGGCAATTTTCTCCTCCGGCTCATTTGTCATAGTTCCATCCTCTTAATTTCCCGTCTCCGCGTGTTCATTTTTTCATTCTCCCATTCGGCTGGTTCATCTCTCGAGCTTACAATACGCGCTCCTTGTGCGGCCATTGTCGAGTGGCCGGCTTTTATCCTGGCTCTTCGATTCCTTTCATCTCTCCTCCTCGGCGAGTTCCTTCTTTTCTCCTTTGGCTATCCTCCTTGCCCCCCCCCCATTCTCTCGCATTTCCCTATAGGCATCGCGGACGACAATTAGCCCTCAATTATGATACCTCCCCCTCCCCCTCCCCCCCTCCGGCTAAACGCACCGGGTGACCCGGAAGCATCGTCGTATCTACGTAACGTCATTTAACGACACCCTCCTATGCGTTTACACCCCCTTTCCCCCACCACTTACCCACACGCACACACACACACACACATAGTGAGAGAGAGAGAGAGAGAGAGAGAGAGGGGTCGAACCCTGTAGGTGTTTATGGGTGTGGGTCTGCGGCACCGCAGGGTCGTTTGTCGGAGTCGATCGAATGCCCTCGGCTGCATGCACTTTTTCGTGCCGATGCTAAACCGATGAAGGGTCGTCGGCCAGTTGCGACGGGGGAAACCGATGGCTCGCCTACACCGGGTGTTCCGTAAGATCCTCCCTCGAAAACCTATTCCACCTGACCTACCTCTCAGCCAAGCAAATACCCACGTTCCCCGAGTTTCCCATTCTTTCGAAATGTCTAATCGCACTTTAGATGACGTCAGTTTAGCCCTTAATTCGTGTACCATGACCAGAGATAATTTTCCTAGTAATTTTGGGCACGGGGATTAAGCGGAGCTTTCCTATCAAGCCGATCATCGACAAGTGGCCGATGGAAATTTTTGCCATAATCCCCTGCCGTTTTTCCTTCGGCAAGATCGAATCGCTGGAGCGAAGAACCGCGGAATGGGAAGGGCCAGGGGGACTAGGGTAGATGACGGAAGATAATCAGATATTGATTTCGCATTAGACCGTACACCAAGATGCTCGGCTATTCATTAACGCGTTATAACGGTACCCTCGTCGATCCGTTAAAATTACAGTCTTTCGCGAATCCTGCGCGTTAGACTCTCGTTCCTCAATATTCAATAAAACTCCATTTAATTCCATTCTGAAACTCCGAAAAATACGTGCATTCATATTTTCCAGACGAATAATTACCATTGACGAACTCGAGAAGTCAAAGAAAATGGTAGACAAGGAGTAAAATATGAATAGAATATGGCTGAATATTTTCCTTTACATTGAGCATGTTTCGATTGAATATTCAGAGAATAATTTCCGTGGTTTCGTTGTTCTGAAATCTGCAATAGTGAATTACGGCTGATCCGACGCGATCATCTAGCGAGATTTTATTGTAATGGCGAGTGCCTAATTAGTCGGCTGTTATCGACAGGAGCCTATCGTATGACAATGAGCCCCTGAATCAGACAGCGAATAGTGGTTGTCAGTGGACGGGTGAAAAGTGAAGTTCGAGGGTACCTTCTCTCCCCTGACATTTCTTTGTCCCGTCGCTTCTGTCATTCCCCTATTTTTACCTTGGAATATTTCGAACGTATTTCAACGCTTGGCATTAAATTTACTCTTCGCCCCGGCTCTCTTTCCTTTGACGCTGGGGAAGTTTTGAATTTATCACTTTTCGCCAGTGGCCCAATTTCCCGTCTTTCGGGGAGCCAGAGATGGCTGAAAAAAGATGGAGATTACTATGTCCTGAAGTAGGACGTTGTTTTAGCAATATTAAACCATATCGCTGTATCGTATTTCCTTTCCTTCCGTCGAGCCACTTATATTTCATCCTCTGACTTTCTCACAGCGGTCATAACGGTATCGAAATAAAATAAATCGAACTCTTTTCATCGATTTCCCACACCCCTGCCAGCGACATTAATAATTTTATTTCTCAACTACCTATTCACCGTTCAGAAATGGACGCGCACAGACATACACACATACACGTGACGATCTTTCCCACGCCTGCAATAGAACGTGAAATCCTTGGTAGCGTTATTTTACGTGAAACAGAATTTGGGTCACGCTGAATGATTTACAGGAACAAATCGAGCAGAGACTGTCTATATTTGTTGAGAGTATCGGTTTTACTACAATGCGTACGTCGAATTTCCCAGAGTTTCAACAGCTCAATTTCCCACAATTGTGCATTAAAACGAAACTATTGCATTCAACTATCCAACGTAGAATCCATCACAGTGAATCGGGTGCGCTTAAAATTTCTCCAAAACGGGACTCAAAATTAAATAACTAAATAAAGACTTCTTGTATATTGTATTTTCATCGTTGTCAATTCATTCGCGCATGAGAATTGCAATATTTTTTTTGAAATTATGTCGGCAAGATTTTCTTTATATCGAGGACACCCGTTAGGTCCCGACGTTGCCATCCTTACGAAACGTCCGGTTCGCGTGCACGTGTACTCGATTGCACGTAATGCACTTGGGCCAAGTGGATGAAGCGAGGCGAGGCGTAGTAAGCCGAGGGTGGAAGAGACGAGGGGCGGGGGGGCAGGGGGCGAGGGCCGACGGGGGTGGTTTTCGCGGAAGCATGCAAAATATCCGGACGGTCGACATGCGTGATACGCGGGAGGAACGTAAACCCGAGTTCCGGAAAGCTTCGCAGTAACCTCCGGGCACGAGCCGAGCTCATACTGCAATATTCCAATAATTCAAAGTTTTCTTTAACCTCAGTTAAAATATTGCTCCTTCGTCAATCTTTAGAGTCCACGAAAACCACTGCGTCATCCACCAAAATATCCCGGGTCAGATATACATTTTTATTACTTACAAAAAATATTCCTACGTTACCCGGGGTATAATAAGCTTAATAAACGAAGATTCAAAACGATTTCTCTGTGTTAGAAATTCGATAAATGTTTTTAAGATACTTTGCCCATAAATGTTGATTATTTGCAAGAAAAATTCTCCCGTGACCCGGGGTAAATTTAAACGACGGTTCAGCTCCGTTTCCGTGTTCCTTGAAATTCTGACGACGTTCGCAGAGTATTTACGACGACGTCAAGCGTATGGCGTCGTTCCTTTTTCGTTAGCCGTACGTTTTTGTGCATTACTGCGTCGTCCCGTTAAATATAGCCGAGGGGTTCCGATCGACCGCAAGAAGACGCGTAATTCTCCAGCGACGTTTCCTCTCCTCCCCCTTTACCCGTCCGGCATTTTTTTTTCCATGGCCGGACAATGGAAAATCGACATGGAAGAGGTGCGTAGGCTCGTCCTCGGTGTCCTTTCTCTCCCCCTTGCGAGCAATCTTCGTCTCATCCCCTCGACCGGGCAAAGGGGGGCAGAGAAAGAAAGAGAGAGAGAGAGAGAGAGAGTTTCGATTGTTTCACTTCCGTTGAACTTGCGTGCACGGCTCGTTTTCAAAGGACGCGTTAGCGATCTGGTTTTTCACTGGCTGTCGACGGGAAACGACGGAGGCGTGCATACAAGTTGGTCCGTCGCATTGTGCGGTGGACTACGTCGTCTCCTGCGTCAACTTCACTCTTCATTCCTATTTCCGGTCTTCTCTTAATAGCTACTTCGTCGTTAACACCCCGCCTCACCGTCGTACCCTCTCCGTGCACTTGGACCGCGTCGTAAATGAATTCGTAAATCGCTCACTTATTCACTCTTCGCCCACCATCGCGTAATTTTTGTCCCTTTCGAAATAACTCCGGTTTTTCCACATTTTTTCTCGTTAACTGGATTTACCGGACAGGCATGGAATCGTAAACGAGCGGTCGGTGCATAATGGTCGGGGAATTTTGCAGTTGTTGATGGAACATGTGAGGCGTGATTTTTTCAGATATCAATGAGCGAACGTTGGGCGAACGTGGAGCAATGGCCGCAGGCCGGATATTTGCAGGCAGAATCGTGACAAATATCTGATAAAGCCCGGCCGCTCTGTCGGTCGTACGTGTATCTCGAAATTGATTTAACGCGGCCCAATGCCCTTTCAATATTATCTTCCGCACCCTTTGTTTCTGCGTAATGCACTTATCGCCGTCCCTCGCTGAATTGCCGAAATATCAACTGCACCGTAAACCAAAAACTACGGCTATTTTTCGGCAATTTCGTTAATCTTCAGCTGCAAATAACCCAATCCTATGGGCAGTTTTTCCACTTTTTTCCTACGTAACTCCTGAATCCGGACGTTTCACGAAATTCACAGTGAATCATTGCTATAACCATATCCCCGTGTTTCAATTTACCCCGATATACCGTTGTAACAATTCAAAGGAGAATGGAAAAGAGTAAATAATCAAATTAGCGTGAAAAAAATTTACGAAAAATAGTTTTGGCGTTCAACGAGGCTTGCTCGTTAATTTTCTTTGAACCCTCGAAGGTTTATGGCGATTTTCCCACGGTAGTGACGTACCTTTGTATCACTATAGTCATGTCCACGTGGTCGTAGAGGCTACCGTAGAGGCCCGCGGCACGTGAGCTCGTGACATTAACCCGATTAATCTGATTTCACGGATGCGACGTTCTAAACCGTCGATGCCACGAACGGTTTGCGGCGTAAATCGAGCAGAGCTCGTCCTGGCGAATGCGAAGAAAGAGGAAACCTCGTTGACACTTCCCGATCTCTTCTCCCCGGGCGACGAACTTCCCAAACGAACGTCAGGAAAATCCCCGGGACTTACGGACAATTTCAAGGTGAAAGACTGCACTAGACCGTTCCCACTTCGTCACTACAATTGCACCCAGTCGATCATCGTTAGGCGGAAACTCCGGGAAACCCTGCTCCTCGTACCACGTGATTTCTCCTAAAAATTCTACAAGCCCCAGACTTGGAATATTAGTTTTCAGATTTATCGTCGTTGGTCCTAGGAATGTGAGTATATTAGGAACGTTTCTAGGGCCAATTATGTGCATTGTTTAACGCGAAGAGAAGGTAATTCTTGCCGAGAAAGGGGTAGGTTCGTCGACCTTCGAGGAAGTTTAGTACTTGAAGAAACTTCGTTTCCGAAGAGCCAGGGCATTAGTGACTTTTTTGTCTTTCGTCGAAGCACCCTGCCGGCCTGGCAATATAGCCCCCGGGGGGTGTAAAGTACGGTCCCTTAGTGGAAGTGATCAGCTGCGCGTTTCTGCCGTTACAGCTGCAATTGCAATCCTCGTGTTTCACGGCAATCACGGTGAGGCTATAATGCGTACTGGTTATTGCATCCCCATGCAACCCCTCAGCCCCCCGACGGGTTAGAACTAAGTCTGTCTCTTTTAGTTTCGTCCTTTGCCATCTGTTTCTCCATTTCTTTCCGGCAATCCTCTACCCCTGACTCCAATCATCATACTCTGCCCACCATTTTCGTCTGCCTAAACTCGTCTACCTACCCGTCGTTTCTCTCTATTAACCCCCTACCCCTTTCCTCAATAAACATTCTTTCTCCACAATTTTCGTTCGCTTAAACTTGCCTGCCTATCTTATATTCCTTTTTACCAACCCAGTACTCCTTCGCCAGTAATCATTCCGTACCCACTACTTTCGTCTGTTTAAACCGGTTTGATTACCGCAGTCTACTTCCTACTCTCGTCGGTCTAGTTCCCCTCACTCTTTCTATCTCCCGCTTTATTTCTCGTCTAGCGTATTTGTTTTCCTTTACCCCGGCCATACCCCCTTCTTTCTCCTCGAATGTGCGGAACGGCGCATACAATTGCTCTGTTTTCCACTTATTGCCGTTGTATACGATACGACTCTGCCGTGCAACGTTCTTGATCCCCCTTGCTGCATTTTCCGACTCATGGGAGACGCATTTGGAGTTGAATTAACGTCCAATGGATTTTCCCTGGCCATTACCGATTCTAATAACCGTGCTACTTCCACCGAGGAATATTTCACCGTGGCTCCATTAGCAATGAAAATCATTAAACACACTCAACTTCGAAGAAATACGTTTTACCTTAAGCCCCAGTAAAGTACAAATTTTTCATCGAGAACTATTTCTCCGTCAGCCCATTACGAATAAAGAAAAATACGTTTTATCGCAACTCCCATTGATTTAGGAATGTTTTAACTTAAATCTGCGTTACTGAAGGGTCTCTGTTTCGTCGACTACGGTTATTTTAACGAAACAATTCATTCGCTGGACAAGGCAGTTTGGCGAAACCACCAACAGGTCAGCAGGTACGGACGGTTTTGGAAGAATACTTACTTTCCTGCGACCGCAGCAGAGCATGGCTGCTGCGCTGCAGTTGCGGCGAGCTGTCGACGAGAGTTGAGGCTGCTGACAGACGTAGCTGAGTCGTGCGCCCCCTTCCCGCTGCAGCTGCACCACGTGCACCTGCAGCTGCACCTGCTCCCGCTGCCCTTGACCGACACCGACTCGACCACCGTACTTGATGCGCACGTGTTTTCGCCACTGCATGAGTTCGGTGCGTCATGCCCTCTTCCTAAAATCACAACAAAATCGTCCTTCATACTGGGAAAAACAATGTAACCGATAGCCGATCTTCCAAGAAAGTAAACTTCCTGAAATCTTCTCGAGGCATCTGTAGCTCGAAGATGATCGTGAAAGGACCTTGCTTTGCCTGGCCAGATCCAAGGGATAGATTAGACAAGGAATGATACCCTGGTCCTACAAGTTTAAGGGGGTTCGCGTTGACCCAATTTTCTTCCCCTCTTGAAACCCTCGGGCAAAATCCTAATCATACTAAAAAGCTAAACCCTCGAGGCTAAATCATCGTTTCTTGTAAAGCTCCTCTCACGGAGTCGCTGATGTCCTTTAATAGCGGCGTAGTACGACGGTAATAGATAGAGTAGGTCAAGAGAAAATCTGTGTCACGGTTTCCTCGATTCCGCACTATGTGAGCGTTTAAATGATGACAGCCGATAATTTCCATCGATCCGTCCGAGGGCGTTCCTACAATTTTCCCCTGTGCATGTCGTGCCCGTTATTTTCGTCCATAATCCAATCTCCGGGATGTTAATTTATTAACGAGTCGCGGAGACTCATCGATTCCCAATCGGCCGGTTCCACTTTTACCCGTTCGCTCTACAAACGTACTGGAGTATGCATTTTTCTCCTGTATTTGAAAAACGTAAGTGCGACACTAGCCGACAACTTCAATAATTGTGGACCAATCATGGAAAAGATTGAACTTACCAAAAGACAGTAAATGAAATGATTAAAGAAAATATCATTTTTCTATGTATTTTCATTCGTTTTTACACTGGTGTTTTGATATTGACTAATTATTGGGCCGTATGCAGCATGGCTTATGTATAACTACTCACAAAAAAATTGATTTCTCATATTTTGGCACTTGCACCCCGTTTTCCATGATTGGTCTTCCTTTGAAAGCCACTTTCGTCTATTGAATCCTCTCGATCCGCGTCATCCTGCGATTCGTCATTTTCCGTTCACGCCTGGCTCGCGAAAAAATGATTTCCCAGCGAAACTCTCTTTAGCGCGTCTATGGCAGTACATTCGAAATCCGCAATTCAATAAACCCGGAGTCCATCAACGACCTCCGGGCGGGAGGAAATTTTCCGTCGCGTTGAATTTCCCTTTGACCGACATTGTTCTTTGAAACGAACGTTAAGTGTATCAATTACTGGCCATGACCTTATTACCGACCTGCCCCAATTACTATCCACTTTTAGTAAATCGAATTGCTCGTAAGTGGTCTACAACCGGGCAAGCTCGATAATAAGGTCTACCCGGCCAATTAATATAGTTTCTTCGAAAGACCCATGTCGACCTAACCTATGAATCGTCAACTCTTGGATATAATAACCAGAGGTTATTTTTCACTGTCCGACGAATAATGCGGGTTTCGGGATGCTCTTGGAGGTTGATATTAATTCGGTCAGCGGTGGGTCCTTCGAATCTGGCCTTGATTTAGCTTGTGGTAGACGCTAATAAGCATTCAGTGGTTTACCCCGGCGCCAGAGTGGTATCCCCGGAATTTCATAAGCGACGTCCGTCAGCCAACGGGATTTCGAATTCCGCTTGTCGCCACCGTTACTTTTCCAGTTACGCCCGACATAGCGGGCTTTTACAGTGGCTGGCTCATTAAGAATCAATGGAACTAGGGTCCCCGTGGTTTAACCTTGACCCCACGGGACTCACCCTAAAAAGATATCAGCCCAACCCTCCCTTTCGCCAGGCCAGTCGCTCAGGAAAATATTCGTGTCGTGCATTAAAATCCGATTATGGACACGTACAGCGCTCAATGTAGACTAAGACCATCCATTATGCTCGATGTGATTATCATGGAAAAAAAAAATGATCTCAAAATTGAAGGTTCGAGAATTAGAACAGGGTTATCGACCACTTTCCCCTGTTTTTTACGACGAAGAATTCAAAGATTTTGTTCGTCCGTAGGTTATTATATAAGTATAGGAATATTCCGAGATTAATGTTAGATCGTTGACGAAGAAATTTGATGGACAAGGTTTTTAGGTTAGGTTTCGTTTTCTGATCGATAAGTCTCTAATTCCGAAACGTTCAATTCTGATCGCAAATGGTAGCGGAACTACCGTGCAGAGAAACAATCGTTGACCTACTTTAAATCTACCCTGTGCAGTCCCGATATAGCGTTGAAAAGGTCAGTAGAAATACTTTGTAGCCGGTGGAATATCAAAAGCTGAAATCAGGCCAGAAAGCGAGGGCTGACCAGGCAAAACCTGTGCTACTGCGTCAATTTACGGTACGATGCAACGTCATAGAGATGTAAAGGGATGTAAACGTTTTCCCCGGGTCGCGTAATGTCGAAATTTCGTGTCAACGGAAAATACAATACCTCGGCTGTCCGAGGCAGATGGAATCTACCGCAATACGTCTATTTCTGCCAACGTACCTGACGTGCTGTCATAAATCCGCCATTTCTAATTTGCCAAATCCCAAGGGACTAAATTGAGAGAATCGTTAAAGCAAGATGAGAATGGCCTTCATTGTACCATCACTACTATTTCCGTCTTGTCGAATCTTTCATTCGTACATTGATCAGATTCTATTTCATCAGCGACAATATTTCGGTCACACTCGTGGTACTACAAATACTGTACGCTGCTTGTTCCGTGGTATTTCTTTGTTTCAACATAATCTTCGGTAAATTTCGCGGGTCGTGAGTGATTAAAGCGACGTCGGTTTGAACGGCGGGAAAAGGTTTTAGCGTCAGGGGGTCGAATAATTCGACGGCTGACTAAAACATGGCGAGACTACTAGACCAAGTCCTGTAGCGACTTTAAAAGTCTCTCGTCCGGGATGGCAGGAGGTCGTAAAGTTGGCCGGACGACATGCATCACGGGGGAAATGATCAATCGGTCCCTCGCGATATTCCGTTCGGCCGAGGAAGTATCCGTGCGACGTAATGACGATAATACGTACGCCATACGACGGCCCGGAAAAACTCTCGTCCTTTCCCGTGGGGGTCGTCACGGGGATTTTTTTACCGTTTTTCCTCTTGCCCGCCCGAAGTCGCCTGTACATAAATCTTCGAAACTACGCCGGTCATGCTCCGCAGAGCCTTCATTATTATTCTACACGGTTAAATCCGCGATACCCCCCACCCCCTCATCGCGAGTCTATCCGCGACGGCCTGAAACCCCCTTCCGACCCCTTTACGATCCTTTCTTTCTGACACTTTTTATCGGCCTCAGCGTGCGACATTCGACGGACGTAAACGACGTTAAACCTGTCGCAGTGACCCGGTAAACGTTATTCCAACGGAAGACGGTCAAGGAAAGATGGATGGTCGGCCCAACTTAGGTCCATACTTACAAAAAAATGCCAACATGCTCAGTTACATATGTAAAATGCTGTTAGTAGTTTTGGTAGGTGCATGCATCTGTTCGTACTGTTCCAGAGTAATCGAGAAAACGATAATTCTCTGGGCAACGGGCGAATAGGAAACTACGAAGGAAAGATGAGAGTACGTTGAATGTGAGATATATGTACCTTCTAAAAATCATTTCTCGTGCGAAGGGCCGCTGGGTCCCTGCTCGAGCAGTCTCCGGCAATTTCTTTCATTCTGGTCCTCGGATCACCCTCTCCACCCCTTCTGAAAGATAAGCAGAGACGGTTCCTTATCGATCGTTAGATTTTCCTCAACTACCGGCCGATCGTACGTTTTCCCCCGTAATTGAAACGTCACCTTCACTTTCAACGGTAAATCAAATTTCGTCGGCTAGTCGTAAATTATTAACTTCAATTACGACGCTCGATTGAATTACTGTCGTCCTTGATTACGGCCATTATCTATACCAACCTGATACACTTGGAGCGAATTTAATCAATGTTCCTGCGTATGTTTCGGCAATAAATTCTTAGTTTAACGGTAGAAAAATGTAGCGTTTCCCGAATAATTGGACTTTGGTTTATTCGTTTTAAGAAAAGTCCACACGATCTCGTACTCCGCTTAAGTGAAACGTCACGATTACAAGGGAAAGATCGCGATGGTCTATTGAAAGCGAGTTAAAAAAAAAGAGGGAAAAAAGCAGCAGTCGACGATCGCTTCCATAGACGCGGGATTAACTGCACCGGCTCACGCTACTCGCTTCCCTTGATACTTTTACACACGCCAATTAACACTTATCGTTACACAATTTCCCGGTGTAATTAAACAATAGCGCGGTTCAACGGGCCGGTCGTAGTGCCTCGTACGTATTGCGTATCAGGCGAAATTATGGCGCGAGCATAAAGTAATATCTCCTTTATGCCGGGAGCACTTTAATTAAGGGGGACCTTAAATACATTTTAAAGCGGCGTTAACTCGGCTGTTAGCCGTAAACCTGCTTCGCGCTCGGCGCCAAGGAAGTCAGGAAACCCGGGCTAGAAGGGAAAGCCAACGGTTGGACGAATAAATTTTGTCGCATCTTTTTTTCTCCGGGGAAGAAATTCTCCGTTTCATTGGCCGGTTAGGAATGGCGAGTTGCTCGGGGCCAACGGAACGTCGTGTTTCGTGGCGCTTGGAAAGTGTCGGGCTGAGGGGGACGTCGAGGCGTTGGAAGATCGGTTCGCGCTGATAAAACGTCAGCGGCATACCGCGCGTCGTCGACGTCTCGTGGTCGGCGTGCGCGAGGAAGCCGGTTCAATCGATAAGAGATACATTTAAGGGCGACCAGCAGCAGCAGCACTCTCCAGACACTCGACACAGGGCCTTGGAATTTTTTTTCACACCATTCCTACGATCCGTTAAGCGAACCCTTTGTAGTGAACAATGAGCAAGGTCAACGGCAGGAAAACAAAAAATGACGACACACAAGGTTATGATATACTAAGGATGAAAGAAATGAATTTCTACGTATACAAGATACTTGCTTGGCCGGAAGATTTTTCAAGCAGAATCAACACGTTAGAGAAGCTAATCATTTCGAAATGAACCTGAACAATTAATAGGCAGTGTCATCGTCAAGAGTTTAGCTGAATATAGAATAAATGGTTTTTAGGTTTAAGGGGGGGAAATAAATATTTAATTCTGCCCTTTGACAGGTCGGCAGAGGGAACGAAGTTTGCCGGGAACGTGTTGGAATGATCGCAATTTTTCGTCGTTTCGTCGGCATGATGAGTTTGTGGGATCGGTTTGATAAAACGGCAGGGTTATTTTGTGCGACGTCGGGGTCTGCTGTCGGTGCGGGAAGAAGCCTGTTCGATCGATAAGAGATACATTTAAGGGCGACGAGCAACAGCACCCCCGAGACAGTAGCGTAGGAATTCCTTTCCTTTCTATCGGTGGGTCAGGATCGATCGATCGATCGATCGATCGTGTGTCTCAACCAACAGTCGTTGGATTAACAGCCAAGGTCGTCCCGAATAAAATAGCAGGTACGGCGAGGGGTGAGGAGGGGGGGGGAGTGGATGTGGGAGGTTTCGCGGTGACACGTAAGAAATGAGAAGGGAAGGCCGGCAGGAAGGAGACAGCGAGCACGAAATCGCTGTGGCGTGCCAGCCGATGGTCCCGGTCCAACGGATCGATATACCCTTTTTCGAGAGAGCACGTCTTTTCCTCCCTTTCTGGCGACCCTACGGGTCCATCTCTCCCGCTTCCTTATTCACTGGCTTACGTCCTTCGCCCTCCCCCCCCCCCCTGACTAGTAGGACGCGGCGCAATTTGCCGGATCGTCAATGAACGTCGCCCCGTTTTCATGCTTTACTTTTCTTTTTGGGGTTCGGCGTTGGTCGGACGACCTGCGTTGCCCTCTTGGACCTTTCCCTCTCATTGCCCTGTTTTTCTCTTCGTCTCCTCTACCCACCGGTTACACTTCATTTACCCCCTTACCCCTATCCGGTTGCATGACTTTTTCCACCGTTCTTGTCCCACACGCGCACACTCACGCAGCCCCTGCGCCTTCGGAATCCGGAAGCGGGGCTAAATCTCGTCTACCCGTTGCACTCGACATTTAGCCGCTGTGGAAACCGGAGATCCACCGGCTCAGGGTGAAACAGCGGTTAAAACGAGAAAGACAAGGACGATGTCCGTGGAGGGAGGGGGGAGGGTACAATATTTCCGTCCTTCTCGAGCCTGTTTTGCGCGGTTCTCCGTCTCTGTCGGTCTATCCCACCCACCCTCGGTTGAGCCGTCGCTCGTTCGTTCGCTCGCTTGCTCTCCCCTGCTCCCTCGTACTTTTTCACGGTGAAGAGCAGCAGGTCTTCCGGTTGCAGCCGCTTTCTCACCTCACACACCATATAACGCCACGCGGGAATCAATACGCGCGCCTGCCTCGAGCCTTTTTCGCTCCCTCTCTCTCTGTCCTCCTGCTTCTCTTTCTCCGTCTGCCCCCGTCCCTCGTCCTCCTCCTCCTCCTCCCTTGCCGTTGCCCTTCCGCGTTTTCCGCGTACGCGTGTCTTCGTCCCGTTACGTTTACCCGCGTCTCCGTCCTTCCCTTATCTGTCCCTCGGCCCGTCCTCGTCTGTTTTTCGCCGCTTCTGCCTGTTCATCTCTTTCCCTCTCTTTCGACCCTCCTATCCTTGTCCTGTCCTTCTCCCCTTTACGCGCACCCTCCGGCCACGATCGTACTACTCTCGACGTGTAAACGCGTCCCTACCGTGCTTCCGTCTCGCTCCCTCTGGCCCGGTGGAAACGTATGCTCGGGGTTTCTCCGTTCCTCCCTACGGGAGGCCCAATGACGCCGGCGATATCCCCTCGTGGAGAGTCGCCGAGCTCACTCGTTCCACGGCGATCCTAACGAATGTATCTGCCCGTTTGGCAGATTCCGATGATGCTCCCGCAGGAGACAGGACCCTCGTCCTTGGACCGAGGTCCACCTTGGCGGGCAAACCGCGTGTCCTCCGGAATCCTCCAGCGGGGGGGTAGGGGGGGAGGCACGATTCCCTCTGTTTCTAGCGAGGAAAACAAGACCGATCGAACGGTCCGCTGCGCGGCACACGATTCCACCTCCCCTTCGGTGGAGGGGGGCCAAAAAGCGCGGATTTTCCTGCGACCGTTGACCCTCGAACGAAGGCCAAACTCCGTAGGTTTCTTCCTTCGGCACTCGCGGCTCGCCCTTCCCGTACTTAAACTCAGGCTCGCGAGCAGAAGGGACGACGTACGCGATCTCCCGGTTCCGGTTTTAAGGGCCTTCACGCGAGCGAACCCTCGGCCGTTCGCTACGAAATGGCCGTACGGGGTGAGATAGAACGAGGATACACACGGGACGCACGGTGCGTCGGGTTTTACGGCTGCACCAGCACGGCACCGCGGCGCATACCACGACCCCGAGGCACCCGGGCGGACATCTTGGACGGTCGAAGGGCGCAGACGCTCGTCGCCCCGACGCCGATTATTCTCCCTTCCAACCCCCTCGCCCACGTCGACACCCCCGCCACGCTCGACGTCGGCCCTGGCTATCTCTTCCCTGCGACTCACTATGGCCACGAGATACGCGGGCAAAATCAAACGTCAAACGACGAAATTCTCGGCCCTCCTGACGGGCAATGACGATGCTCAAAAATATTTCCACCTCGTTCGAAGATCCTGCTTCGAAAATTCATCTTAGAACTGCTCTTTCGATCGACCGCAATCGGGATCGACGCTAGTATTTATACGTTTGTGGCCTGGTTTACTGGGACGGTGAGGATTTTTCTTTTACTCATTGTCTTGGTAATAAAAAGAGATTTCCTTGCTTTTTCTCGTGAGCAGGCCCTTTTTTTTTTATTGGCCACTACCGTACGGCGTTCAGTCTTCTCGGCTTCTCTTATTTCAAAAGATCCAATAATCCGGCTCCTTACTTTGCCGGTTCTTTCATCTCTCTTTGACCTCCTTCTTCTGGTGCCCTGTTTTATCTCCTATTGTCTTGGAAGTAAGAAAAATAGTACGTATCATCGTGATGCATCGGTACCTAATGAACCGGGGCAAAGATAAATCAAGCCAGGAATTTCGAGGATGCCGGTGTATCTGTTTGCGCGAATCCCTTTTCCTGTGCATCGGGGGGATATTATTTCATTAAGCGGGCTTTTAGGCAGATTTTTATTCGGGGTAATCGGTGCGCGGGTGAATGTAAATCAAAGACTTTTTTCCTCGGGCCACTTGTGCCGACCCATCCCAAAGCATTATTTCCCCTGGCATCTCCGTCACGCTCTCTTACCCTTGCTCAACCCTTTGCCGGCTTCTTTCTTACTTTCCCACGTTACATCCTCTCGTTCTGCCGTTGAACCGCCGGCACGCAGGCGCCCCTTTTTCACTTAGCGCCGATGCTCGTCCTGCTGCCGGCGATGCCACGGTCAGAATGAACTCAGAGAGCATCAAATCCTCCTCGAATTCCCTCAGATCCATTTAAACCACCACGGCCAATTCGGACGCACTTTGCGTAATTCGAATCCGGCGAAATTCAATCGGATTCCGTCCCGTTTTCCTGCCAGCACCGAAAACTTCACTCTTTCGTTCCTCTAATAAATCCAATTTCCCAGTCGATCCTTACGAGAGGAACAACCTTGTATCCGCAGGCCCCTGCCATATGTCCCCGACAGGGGAAGTACAACCGAACGTCTCGAAGTTTCTAAGTATTTTCTAAGTACCCATGGAATTGTCGTTAAGGGGTCCGCACGTTTGCCAGTAACGAATTTAATCCACGGCAATATCGCTTGATTGCACAGGCTGGAACCGATCCCAGCGGGTCCCCGTTTTCAATCCCTCGCTGATTAGGATCGCATTGTTTTCCACTGACAAATGCACCGAGCCGGATGATGAGAGAGCGAGAGGAAGCCGCGCCAAATTAGCCAGGGGTATTCGTGCTTGCGGATTCGATGCGCCTCCGCTTCTTTTTACCCGTCAGAAGGTTTACAATTAGGAGTCGATTGTCGCGCGATATCACTGAGAACGGCGGAGTGGAAGACCCTCCACAAGACCAACTCAAAGTCTCGTCCAAGTACAACCAGCCCTTGCAACTCCAACCGTCAACTAGGACAGACATTTTTTCAGCTACCCAGAAATTTGCTTCTCTACATTATAGGCAGAAAAGTATTCAGGCCTACAAACAGCATTATTATTCATTTATTAACTGTGGTAGTGCGAGCAGTTACTTTTCCAACAAGTTGTGCAATTAAATTGCTTGGAAATACTTGGTGTCCTCAGTCCCTGCTAAATTTAGCGGACTTACTTCAGTTTCGGACAGTGTATCGGTTTCGCAGGATGTATTAAGTCACCCGATCGATACGCCACGTAATTCTATACTCGAAACATAAGCCATTATAGAGGGTTTGCCCTTCATAGTCCGTCGAAAAGAATTCAAGGCAATTCTCAATGGCGAAATGCCGCCTAGAAATGTGGTTTATGATACTCGTTGATTCTTAAGATGCAGTGGACAGGATTAGACGGGGAGAAAAATCTGCTGGAAGTGTAATTTATACAAATCACCGATTGTCGGATGTTAGGGTGAATAGGATTTGTCCGGGGGATAACAGCAGGCCGATTCGAATCGGATTCTTAATTCCTCCTTGTCATTCCCGTTGAGCCTAAACGTCCTACTTCCGGTTCAGCTATTCTGGCCTCGATCGATCGGAACGACCGTCTCGTGTCAAAAACACTCGCCCCGAAAGACCCAGCGTCGATTCTTCGCCAGGACAATTCGAAGATCGACTGTCGCACCAATAAAACCTACGACCCAACGACCCGAAATATTACTCATTTACGCTACCGATAACATTCCTTATTTAACACAATCCTTACAATTCTATTGATGTTGCGCTCAATGCAAACTCTGTGACCTAAACGTATACAAAATTCCGTGCACAATGAGCTCCAAGAAAATTCAATTCCCTATGGACGAGAAGGTATACGAATGTTCATTATTTTTATCCGTAGCAATTGTTGCATGTATATTACACCTTTTTTTCATTGCGTTTCTGTTAATTATCTTAATTGGGACAACTCAAAGTGTTTGTAAGCTTAAAGAGAAATGCGGCCCTGGCGGTCGGTGGGATGTGCGATGCGATGATTGGACGGCATTTGAATGAATGCCGTCCCGCATTCACACCTTTTTTCAACCCCTTCTTTTCAGCCACAACCCCTGGCAGTGAGCCCCGCGTACCCGCAGGTTACGCTGATGGTTGACACGCGAGCACACCCACGTGTGTGCATTTATGCACCTACGTGCGTTTTACTCTGTACACACGTAAACAGTACCGTAAGAACGCCCCCGCAGAACCCATTGATTAGCGGCGTACATTTACCTACAAACTGCGAATTACGCCGTGCATATTACAATATATTGCATAAGTGAATGTAAAATCTTGACACCAATTGATTTACCGGTCAAACCGGTTATTTCATATCATCACGCGAAATACTACTTTTCTTCGTAATTTTCTTATGCGTAAAAAAACGGCTTTTTTACCGGTAATGCAGGCAACTTCGTACAGCATGTACTCCCGAAAACGGATGTTATTAATAAAAGAAGAAAAATTGCCGGGATTACGTTATTGCGCCGGACTTCGTCAAAGTTTTCACATAAATTTCGCATGGAAATTTTTCCGCTCGGTTTTCATCGGAGGGGGATATCGAAGTGCTTCTTTTTGCGAGAGGCGCGGGGCAGGAAGTTGTTAAACATTCTTCGGAACGACCGTATCTCAGTTGATCGTGTATCGAAAATCGGTCTGATAAGATAAAGCTGACAAGGGGGGTGGGGGGAGGATAGGTACGTCACTGGTTTGACCGTACAACGTTCTCGTCGATCTGCCCGAGAGGGCGTGCGGCTTTACATAGAAAACGACGAGGACGAGGATGCATTACGCCCCCTCTATCACGTACTACGAAATACTACGTTCTGTGATACGGTGCAATTAAGCCACCCCCACCCCTCACGGCTACGGATTCGCAGGGGCGCAAGTCCGTATCTGTATTCGTGTCTTCCTTCGCGAACGCTTTGTGCCCTATCTCCCATCTGTCTGTTCGTTCATTCATCGTTGTACTCCTTTAATGCCAACCCTGCCATAGAAAAGTTTTCATTATATTAATGCACTTCATTTAACCCCTCGAAGTGGCCGAATCCTTTGAAGATTATACACTTACCCGTTCATTCATAAACTGTTATGAATAAACCAATGTAAAATTACTTTCGAAGATTCTGGTAATCATTGTCACTTGGTTTTCTAGATTTTTCTATACACTTACGACAAGGTTGGAATTGTGCAATTACTTTCGTAGGTAAGAAACATACATGTGTTAGAACTAACGAGAAATACATTTCATGCTATGTTGTGGACAGTAATATTGATATGTATGAATTTTTGCTGAGATTTCAATTTCGCGCGATTATTTGGCAGAAATTTTCCACTGGACGAGTGCTGCCACCTGCGAAGCGGAGGTTGAATTTTGCTCGTCGATTTGACGGCTCTGCCTTTAGCCACACACGTGTGTAGCGTGTCGCACGAATCGTCCGTATTTTTGGCGCACAATTAGGTAATTTCGCGTGGTCGTTCGCGTAGTGTTAGACGTCAGAATGGCATAAAACCGGAGCCGCCGACACGGGCCAAGATTTCCGCCCTGGCCGTACGTTCCTTCGCGTTTGGCGAATTCATTTTGTCTCGATCGGCGTGAACGATTCGGTCTTCTCGTCGGATCGTCTGTCTCTCTCGCACTACCGGCTTCCCGCTCTCGCGATCGAGCCGTTTACGGCGATGTAGAATTTTCGAATTTCTTCGTCGCCGTGTTCGCTGCGCTTACTCGGATTTCCTCGTGGACGCACGTGTCGATGGTTTCCTAACCTATGCCTTACGTAATCGAGCTACCCCGCTGGCAGGCTCGCAAGGATCCCGCGCGTCACTCCGCGTTTAATCGGCCCGTTTCCGTGAAATTTTCAGGCAAACATGCCGTCCGACGCGAAGAAGAAACAGCAGCAGAAGAAGAAGGAGGCAGCGAAGGCCAGGCAGTCCGGTAAAAAACCAACGGTGACTAACAATCAGACAAAAGGATCCGAGGACGGAAAGGAGCAGAGTCCTGTTCCCGGAGACGTACAGAACGGTACCAACGGAACTACTATTAGTGCCGAAGGTAACACTATTTTTTGTATCGTTCTTACGGTCATTGAACGTTTCTCGAGGACGTGAGGTATTAAATATATGTTTAGCAGATGTTGAAAACAAACATTATTGTTTATGGTCTTCAACATAAATTTTCATGTTCTATAGGATGTAATACAGTTATTTGAGTGTTTATCAAGTGTTTCTTATGTACAGAATAATGTAACAACAAAATTTTGCATCATGTCTCTTATTTTTTCAGAGGCTCTCTGTTTGAAATTGGAAGCTGATGCTAGATTAAATGCAGAAGCTCGTTCATGTACTGGTTCACTGGCATCGCATCCTCGTAGCCGTGATATTAAGATTTCCAACTTTTCTATCACTTTCCATGGCTGTGAATTACTGCAAGATACTATGCTGGAATTGAACTGTGGCAGACGTTATGGTTTGCTGGGTCTCAATGGCTCCGGAAAATCCACCTTATTGGCGGTACTTGGAAATCGTGAAGTTCCCATTCCAGAGCAAATTGACATCTTTCACTTAACTAGAGAAATGCCAGCTAGCAATAAATCAGCTTTGGAGTGTGTAATGGAGGTGGATGAAGAACGTGTCCGTCTAGAAAAATTGGCAGAAGAGTTGGTAGACTGTGATGAAGAGGATGCCCAGGTTGGAAATTCAACTTAAAAGCCAGCAGCATTATAAGGAATAAATTTATTATAATTTTCTGTATGTTACAGGAACAATTGATGGACGTGTATGAAAGATTGGACGACATGAACGCTGACACAGCCCAAGCACGTGCGGCTCACATTTTGCACGGTTTAGGATTTACTCCGAAAATGCAAAGAACTCCTACTAAAGACTTTTCGGGAGGTTGGCGAATGCGTATTGCGCTTGCCAGGTAAACAGCAAAATCACAAATAATTTTTTGCTCGAGTAGAATCGTTAAACTACATTCAATAATAACCGGTTTTTGCAGAGCTTTATACGTGAAGCCTCATCTATTATTACTTGATGAACCAACGAATCACCTTGATCTGGACGCTTGTGTATGGCTTGAAGAAGAACTGAAAACATATAAACGAATCCTGGTTATTATATCGCACTCGCAAGATTTTCTCAACGGTATATGCACGAACATTATTCACGTGAATAAGAAGCAATTGAAATACTACACTGGTAATTACGAAGCATTTGTGAAGACGAGGTAAGTTGAAAGATACAGAAAATGTAGTTGATGACAAAATTATGGAGGTAATAATAAATGAATTTATTAGAATGGAGTTGCTCGAGAACCAAGCAAAGCAATATAACTGGGAACAGGATCAGATAGCGCATATGAAGAATTATATTGCGAGATTTGGTCACGGTTCAGCTAAGCTAGCCCGACAAGCACAATCTAAAGAAAAGACTCTGGCAAAGATGGTTGCTCAAGGACTTACGGAAAAAGTAGTCAGCGACAAAGTACTGAACTTTTACTTCCCCTCATGCGGCACCATTCCCCCACCAGTAATTATGGTTCAGAACGTTAGCTTCCGATACAACGAAGATTCGCCTTGGATTTACAAAAACTTGGAATTTGGCATTGATTTAGACACGAGATTGGCTTTAGTTGGGCCAAATGGTGCTGGAAAAAGTACGCTTCTAAAATTGCTTTATGGAGATGTAAGTTATCCCAATCCTCAAACTATTTCTGATAACAATTAGTACATTCTGAATTAGTATTAATGGTTGTTTGATGTCGTTACAGTTAGTACCAACCAGTGGAATGATTCGTAAAAATAGCCACCTTCGGATTGGAAGATACCACCAGCATTTACACGAACTTCTCGATCTGGATGTATCGCCCCTTGACTATATGATGAAAGCTTTCCCTGAAGTTAAGGAACGTGAAGAAATGCGAAAAATCATAGGACGTTACGGACTGACGGGTCGGCAGCAGGTATTCATTTAATAAGAACAATCCATACGTGTGACTATAATTTTACCTTGTGTTAACGGCTAGTCAACCTTGGGGAGGACATTGATCACTTAGTATTTTTGTTAACAGGTCTGTCCAATTCGTCAGTTGTCTGATGGTCAACGTTGCCGAGTAGTATTTGCCTGGCTCGCTTGGCAAGTTCCACATTTGCTACTTTTCGACGAACCTACCAATCATCTTGACATGGAGACAATTGATGCACTTGCTGACGCAATTAATGACTTCGACGGAGGAATGGTGCTCGTATCGCACGACTTCAGATTAATCAATCAAGTAAGACCCGTCAGAATGGATCATGACACACGCTAATGTATTACCTAGGTTGCAAAGTAAAAACAAATCTTAATTTTCTCTAGGTCGCAGAAGAAATTTGGGTTTGTGAGAATGGAACGGTGACAAAATGGTCTGGCAATATTCTGAATTACAAAGAACATTTGAAAACCAAAGTCTTGAGTGACAACCAGAAGAGACAAAAAGACCTTCCAACTAGAGGAAAATAAGGTGGATGATGCGATACCTCGATCTACTATTCTATTTCTCTTTCGAACACACTTTCTCCATTATAGGACTTTTAATGAACTACCTATCACTGAACCCGCGCTGCTGTGTAGCGTTAGAGGTGTTCAGAGATTACTTAGTTAATTTATTTAAATAACGAATTGGTATTACTCTGCAATTGACAACTAAGTCGAGGCCGAGCTCTAGTATTTCTACTATGGTAAGAATCTGGACAATTGGGCTTGACATATCGCGAAAATAATACGAATCAAATTTAGATAAATTGCTGCAAGTCATGTTATTCACAATGAAGCACGTTGAGGTGATGCAACTACATTAAGAACGATTAATCATTTTTTATGTATATCTATATTAAAAATTCCATTTTTGTCTATAAATTAATTTGATCTTTCACGAGCGTACAAAGTTGCACTTGGGGCATAATACATACAAATTTATATAAAATATACGTGTACAAACTTATGCAGGTGCGGTTAATTATACAATACCAATAAACAGTTATAGATCATGTGCAAAATCGACAGCGGTAAAACGGCATAGAAGGCGCCACAAGATTCTCTTTGAATCCTTACTACAAAAATACTGAGTCCAATCAGCTCTTATCATAAAAGCAATTTCAACATTATCTAGAATATATTTTAACTTGTCATGAACAATGTATACGTTTTTATAATAAGAATCCCTGCACAGATTATAATACATTCGTAAATCCTGTTGACAACGATACATTCCACTTCTACTTATCTCCATATGCTGAGATCACCAACCTACCTTTATCTCTATGCTATGTACAATTCAACAGAACAGGATTTTCAACTGGAAATCTTAACAGATACTAAAACCTTAGTAACAAATACTGACGAAAGTGCCGATTAAACAGGTGTGGAAGCTGGAATGGAACATGCTGCCTCTTGTGCTAAAGCCGCATTTCGCAATATTAATAAATGCGAATCCATGTCACTGAGCGCTTGATCGATAAAGGCCAGTTTCCTAGCTTGGCTCTTGGGAACGCCGTGCTTGGTGACCAGCGCTAAATGAGTGACCGCTAATACCAAAGCTGCCACTCTGGCTTCGAGCAGTCTCGCATCCAACGGTGGATACAAACTGCGCACAACATCGTCGACACGCGGAGGAATCCGTCTTGCGACCTACGTCATTTGTATCATGAAACAAAACAGTGAATATTATGATACAGAGAGAAGTGTATGGAAAATGTATTTGATTATATCCTTGGATATATAGGCAAATACAAAATACACGTCATATGGTATCGATGTTGGCAATGAAGAATTTAATATTTCAACCCACATCAACTATTTCCAAAGGGACAGTATTACTGTTCACCGTTCCTGCAATGGCTGTAAGACTTTCTGCTAAGGAATGACATGAGCGTAGCACAGCAATACATGGGGGAGCCAGGCCTGTGGCATCATCTACCCATCTGCAATGTAACTTTAATGATACTGTGCTCGTGTTTCCAGATTTTTAGTGTCAATTATAACACACCGTTCTGCACCAGCTAGCCACTCTTCGCTTTCCCAAGCTTCTAAGCCCAACCCATGGTTGTTATCTCCCTCCAGCAGATCTGAACTTAAATCCGGAGAGTCTTTTTGATTCTGTAATTCAGGTGACCATTTCGCATCAACATTAGTGTTCACATAAACTACTTGTCTAAATTCTCATTTCACAAGTATTGTAGTGACTGATAGAATTGAGGAGATGTTCATTAGAGGTCTTACGTGATAACACCTTTGCCTTCTGCAAATTACAAGTAAAACCAGCAATGCACCGAGGAAAACTGCAGCGAGTGCACCAAGTGCAACAGCCACGACAGTTTCCATTCCAGAGGACCCAACCGGTGGTCCAGCGTTGCCTACGGATGAACTCATCGTACGAGACAGCAAACTCGGTCAAAACTTATAAAATTTCCCCAACGATCCGTATTTTCATTAAAACCTTCGCTACCGGTTCGCGTAAGGATGTTCACGGTTCTAATGTTGACGAAATGATCCACATTATGATCGAGCTGTCAATCGCAGGTACGTTACTTTCTTCTTGTTTACAATTACTCGTGATGGAAGGATAACGTACGGTGGGAGGCGGAGACTGACACGAAATTTAAGCTCCGTTCACCATTGCATGCGTATCCGGTAACCGATCGCGTGAGATAACGATGTGAACAAAGAAGGATTAAGTCCAACACAATGCTTTTAGCAGAAGTTTTGTTTTTATTTTAACGACGTCACAAGTAAGAATACAGTGGATGTATGGAAAATTTATAATATAGATATTCTGTATAATTTAATTTGGTTGAGCCCATTTGGTAAACTCGTCATTCAGAAATCGGTTGTGAACCACTCAACGAACTTGCAATGTAAATATAGCAGAATGGAGTAAGGTCATTACTTTACTACACAATAATATGTAGCACAGAAATATTGGAAATAGTATAAGGAATAATTGAGATTAGAATTTTTTTCTATTATGATGTAAATATCAGATGATCCAAATATACATAATGGAATATGAAAATCATTGGAAAGGGTAAATGTTTGAGCACGACTTCTTTCAGCCAAGAACCAAAGTTGTGTTTATTTATTACGAATTTTATCTGGCTACCGGTCACGCAAAATTGAAAAGTGGAGCACGTATAAATTGCTAACAGGTGGTTGATTAGAAACACGATACATGAAGGAGAGTTTACAATTACTGTTCTTTACGTATGGACAGAGATCAGTACTCGTGGAGAAATGAATTTTCTTCAAATTCAACCGCTAAAACACGGTTGATTTGACAAACAATTGACAGCGTATAGTTTTTCATGTTTATTTAGAATAACGATGCAGATGACCAAAAACGTCAAGGATATGACATCATTGCCAGTGGCGACACTGGCGTAAAACAGTATTCGCATGATTCCCACGGCATTTCCAGGTATTTCCAGTCATATGTTTTCTGTCCTGAATGATGACATATCGTGGGGATGGTGCTGTCAAATTAAATGGTATTCGTGAATATTCCACCGAATAACCATCGACAGTTTTCTTCCTTGAAATTCGTATTTCCCTTGGGATCTGTCGTTGCTTTAGCGTCATACTTTCTTCCGGCGAATCGCTTGTTTTCCTTGAAATACGTTTTAAGTGTCACTACGTAACCTGCATTTTACGGTCGCCCGAAAACTTCTGTCCACCAGAAAGGACGTTGATAAAGCGACAATTTCATTCGGGGTAAAATCTAACGCGGGACTTATCGTGAGTAACGTAAGAAACGATAAATCAGATAGCCAGGTATCTACTACGAGGATATCTTAACGGAGTTTTTTCGCTGCTCATTTCGACGAGTCTCGTGGGGTAGCAAAGGAGACAGATTGTTTGGCAACTGCTGCAATTGTACAGTGGAATTGCTTTTCACGTCGACCGAATGGTCAGAACGGACAGAAGATGTATACTTAAACATCAGACACGCTGAGCAGCTACGCGAGAAGTCAATTGTTGAGGATAAAAGGGGCGACGAAGTTCCCACTTTTTGTGGAGGTTAAGTCAAGACTTGATGGTAATGATGAACAGAAAAACAAACAGTGCCACGGCCCGATTAAAACAGGATTATCTCCGTCTTAAGAGAGATCCAGTACCTTATGTTCTTGCCGAACCAGTGCCTTCTAATATACTAGAGTGGTAATACTTCAACATCTTTCATAATTCTTTACCTCTGAGATATATAAGTATACATGCGTATAAGTGATGTAAATCTCTGATCAAAATTTAGACTTATTCAACATCTCGAGATCCAGAAAAGATCAGAATATGGCATATTTAGTGTTTTCATGCTGTTTTTCAGTCCACAAGGTTAATGATTGTGATTTATTACAGGCATTATGTTGTCAAAGGACCAGAGAAAACACCATATGAAGGTGGATTTTATCATGGAAAACTTATATTTCCAAGGGAATTTCCCTTTCAACCGCCTAGCATTTACATGATTACTCCAAATGGCCGGTTCAAGGTTAACAAAAGACTTTGTTTATCCATTTCTGACTTCCATCCAGATACATGGAATCCAGCATGGAGCGTGTCAACCATTCTTACAGGTCTGCTTAGTTTTATGGTAAGTAAAGGATAAATATAGCTCAATATAAGGATCAGTAAGGTTTATTAATAGAACAGTACTAATAGTTGCCTTTATTTCAGATTGAGAAGAGTCCAACGCTGGGTAGTATTAACACAACAGACTATGAGAAAAAACAATTGGCAGCACAAAGCTTGGAGTATAACTTGAAGGACAAAATGTTCTGTGAACTGTTTCCAGAAACTGCAGATGTATGTTCTTTCATGAAAGACAACATTTGATATTGATGTTTTAGGGTTCTAAATGTGTTTACATTACAAAGTCCATATTCATCTTGTTTACAGGCCATCAAAGCAGAACTAGAACATAGGAAAGAACTGGAACAACAGGCTAGGCATCAATCTACTGCCTCTGAAGTGTCCTCCTTGATACGCGATCAATTGCAAAGAGAGCAAAGTCCGCTGCATAGCGCTATTACCAATCTTGTCACAATAATAGGCTTCGCCGCGTTTGCGTACACAGTAAAGTGCGTGCTGACGAGCATCGCAATGGAGTAGATCTGACGGAAATGTAGTCGGTTTATATCTATCCTCCCAAAAATGGTGAAAGGGAGAAAGCTGTGATGGTCATGCGCATATGTTTTCGTTAAGGACGTAAAGGTACGGATAAGACGTAGGCTAACGGTACTTTTTTTGCCCAGGCGTCTACTTATCGAATCTGTGTGGTGACTAGATTAACTATTTGATCACTTTGTTTGAAATTTTCGCCAGTGAGGATGGGTGTTTGATAGATTTTTATAACGAGGGTATCTGTGAGACACAAATTATACTTTTAATCGTATCACCAACGTGATGAACGTAAATTCATAGGTGCGGTTCGCGTTCTTACTTACGTATTGCTTTTCTTCGAATACGGAACAATTTTGTCCGTATTTTTGAGAGCAATACCAGTGATCGATTTGGCTTTTGACGCCTTTCGCTTCCTTGAGTGTTCGTCAAATGAACTTCCAAAGAGAACTTTCCAAGCGTTTAGACTTAGTTCGGTTCCTACAGGAAACGTTTGAAAGAGAATTGTTATTGCTCGTGCTTTCTTCATAAGTCTATCGCGATGACGCAACTGATGAATTTCAAAGAAAGAACATTATAAACATGTTGTTTTCGGAAGTGTGCAAATGCTTTAAACGATAAGTAAACACCGTTATGTAATTTATCTATTTTCCCATTGTTGCGAAGCGTTTGATCGACTTTCAAATACGTATTATAAGTTTACTTACAATCGGCTACGTTACGTCCCGAGACATCATTAAAATATTTCCTCTAATTCCAAAATATAAAAGAATGTTTTTAATCAATGCACTACATTTGCTTAGACACTTCGTGTACATATTCCTCGTCTTGTTGCGATACTATCAAAAGATTTCAATCGAACTGAACTCGGCGTTGTTACAACGGAGCTACTTCGAGTAAACTGCACAAATTCGTTTGTAGGCGCAACCGAAGTCTGCCTCTGTGTTGTGCCAATGAAGCCGACTCGAACTTCACAGTGAAACTGTTCTTAGGCTTAATAAAATAGCTGATTGCGTTTTTCGAACCAATCAATATTGTACATACATTACGAGTAGTGAATGGATAATCGCCGATAAAATATCGAAGCTTAGAGAGAAACGTACGGCCAATATTCCACGACGTTTCAGCATTAATTTTCCATCAATTCAAACTTCCCCTAGCGTGTCAATGCTCGGAATATCTTCAGGAATTAAGAATAAAATAGAAGAGAAGACTTTATGTAGAAAACGAAAAGACCGTCAGTCCCATATCAACTCGTTGATTCGTTTAATTCTTGGATTCCAGTTCTGCTTGTTTCTTCGCTCTGTATTCATCGGTCAATTGCTCCTCTCCATTTTCCATCATTTGTACACTGAGCAGATGAGCTTGTTACGCACGATTACGCGGGATCTACATCCAAACCGAGTCTCAATGGCGAATACATGTAAATACCGCGAATCGTGGGTGAGGCAAGTTTACTCGAGACCACATCCTGAGTTTACGAAATACTCAAAGTTTTGCCTGCAAGTACAGTCGAGTATTGAAGCCCGTAAGTATTCGAAAAAGTTGAAACGAGCGATTGGAATCGAATAAAGGAACAATTAGGAGTATTCTTGGGACAGAGCGGAGCGGGTAAACTGTTAAAGTTTCCTCTCAATGCCTCCTTGTCCAAGTGCGCTCGGGAGGAAGGACGCATCCTGTGAACTCGCGCTTTCATTTTCTTACCGTTCGTCCCCTTCCCTGTTTCTCCCCTCTCGTCGGAACCCCTTCCCCCTGCCGTTCGACCGTTCAACCAAGGTTTATACAAATTCTCATTCGATGAAAAAACAAGTACCACTCTTGCGCAACGATTCTCTGCAACTTGCTTTTAGACCGTAATCGCAGGATTGTAAAAAGTAGAAGCGATCAATTTTATATTTCTTAATCATTTTAGCGACCTAATTCTAAGTCTTCTGAACGCAGATCATGAAGAGACAGTTTCTTCTAGATGCGATATTATGTTGTTATATTTATGTGAAGAGCTTGTTTCTTATTCATGTCTTAAAATTTTTATAACAGAGTAGCTAATTTCCATTGTGGCCTGTTTCTTTATTCATGACCCAAGCACTTTGCGAGAATATTTACGAGCACATGTTATATATTGTAAATATATATTTCGCCATTTTATAAATCATTGTAATTTTTATCTTGGGTTTCGCGTAAATCGATCTACGACCTTTCGAAACCGGCTCTTCATACGTTTATAGTTGTTCCCCGGTAAAAATTTCGGCTAGAAGTGAGCGATATTTAATAAAACATGGACATAAATACAATTCAATCCTTGGAATGTCTTGCCAGTCTTTATTAAACTTCATTTCGCACTGACCTTGTAGATTTTTAAAACCTTTAACATGTCTGGATTTTTTATTAAGGTACTTGAAATTTTTGTTTCACGAGGACAATTACTACGAGAGTCTGCTTTGCGTTATCCTTGGTGCATGTGTCAGAAGGAAGTTGAAAAAAGAGTTGAATAAATCATCTAGATACATCCGTAACGAGCATCTATAAATTATCCTTAACTCCCTGGGCTATGAGTGCACGGAGTTTCTACGGGGACGTAGGACCTCGGTCCTTTTATTTACCTATCAAGCCATGCGTATCCCTTCGTCGCAGATGTGCTGAGAAAGCCTGTCCAGCATCTGTCGCGGACGTGATCTTTTTACCTACGTGCTGGTGCCTCGTAGGATCCACCTTAATCCACGAAAACACGGCGCAAAAGAAGCAAACAGCAATTTATTCGGCCGCAAAATAACAAGGAAGTCTCGGACAGTCGGTTTTCCAGGGTTTTTCGACGGCCCCCTCGAACCCACGGATATATTTATATGTACCATTCCGAACCTCCCTCGTGCCGATCCCCTTTCGTGTCGAACACGCCCACCGGGGTATAAATCATCACAGGAGGCGCCAGGACAATCCTGCTACGGCTCGAATCCTGCCCAAATAAGATCCACATGTCCGCCGGCGAGATGTCGTCGATCAGTGATCACAAGATTTCCAAAACGACCGGCCCGAATTCGATTCCACGCTTTTCTCTCGTCGTCTCGCCGTTGCTCGGCCCTTTAAGCATCAAATTCATCCGCGTATCCTACGTTTTGCTCTTTCACTTTGCCCCTTTCAGAGTCTTCCTAAGACCGGAAAATATGAATTCCCATTAACTTTCCAATTAAAACGTTATTCAACTCGCTTGTTCAATAACGACCGTTGAGAAAGAAGAACCCTTTTTTCTATCATGAGGGATGAAAACCCTGTCACTTTGTTCAAAAATGTACACTTTGCCGTGACTATAATGGTCCCTGAAGTGCGCATAAATTCCGCGTAACATTCTAGGGCAATAAACGTGTATTTACGAGACGCGAGTCGATGGTTTTAGGGCGAATCGTAAAGCCCGGCCGGAAATCTAGATCTGACAAGTCGACGTCGGGATCTAGCATGGCGGTTCGATACCGGAAGTGTCGGCGGAGCAGAAAGCCCCGGTACCGCTGCTATAATTCGAAGCAGTTGTCAATCGTCCCGGGGACCGGTCCTCGAGGTGTTTCGGGGAATCGGTTTACGCCTGCTTTCCTGTTGCCTAGGATCGTACGTAACCGTTGAACCGCGTCGCCGCTCTTACGATCCCCTCCCGAGACCCATGTCGACATAATTAACTACGGGGACGACCTCATTATTGGCTTAATGAGCTGCCACGGGCCTCGCCGACGCGACTGCGATGCACAAAGGGCGGGACTCGAAATACGAGATGTAGAAAGTACCAAACCCCTAGGTATATCGTTCCATGACCACCATCAAATCCATCGTTTCTTCCTCTTGGTTCTCCACTTACCGTCAAATAATTCTGCTAAAACCTTACAACTTGGCCGAGACCAACAAAGGAAATTGATACCACTCACCAGCATATTTAACCTAAAAATTCACTGATTAATTTCTTAACAAGATCTTGTAATTATCAATCGCGTATGTCTCGTTATTGTTTGCTTCTTTTATGTCAATCTTTCGTTGCGTTCTATTGTATTCTCGAGTCTATGCCCTGGCTCTCGGCGAGACGGTTCTAGGAACAAAGAGAAAACGGGGATTCCCGCGTCGTTCTATTTTCGGGGGGTGGCGACGCGAATGAAACTTTGTTGCCGGTACCTATATGCTAGCACTCATTAGGATAGTAACTTACACTAACACATGGCCTCACCTACACCCAGTGGAATTCTCACTGTATGCATAATACCGCACAGAGCGATTTACTACGGGGCGAAATATAGTCGCGGCGAGCAAAAGGACGTTAAAACTCTCTACGCGATCGTAGAACAGTGTATCCAGATTGAAATAGTAAATCAAGAATTCAGCAAAACTATACCGTCCTTAATTTATCTTCACCTGATTATTCGAGGCTTGAAATAAATCAAATAAAATTAAATTATGTAGACAAGTGTTGATTGTGTCACGATTTTTTCAAAATTTAAGTCAATTATATCGGGTGCAATATTTCGAAAGATCGCTTAAGTTGGCATAGCGATCAAGACATTTGCCGAAATGACCAAGGTGTAAATGATTTATTCCGGTCTGTCGGTATTGAATCGTACTACATACAAAGAAAGTCTTGAGCCGACCGTCGTTGGCACAAACCACGGACGATCCATCATGCGCAAGCAAACGAAAGGAGTGACAGAAATTGCGATGATTTAGTATGAAAAGACACAGAACATATGTTAACTCCTGTCTCGTCACGTTCCGTAATCCTTGGATCCTCTTTCTGTTCTCATTCACAGTTTGGCCAACATTTTATTTTCCACTTGTCCGGCCATTTACCCCTTTTCGATGAAACGATTAATTCATTCGAGCCTGAAAATTTAGATTCCTCTTTTTTCGGATGCATTTGAATTCCTTGCCACTGAAGTTTCAGATAAATTTCCTTGGCTTGTTGTTTCTGTGGACTCGTGGGTCCTTTTCTCCGCAGGGGTTGAAAATACGGCCAGATAAATCGGTGCACGCCGATCGTAAAGCAGTTCGGCAACTGCAGCAGAGCGAAGACCTTCTCACACGGTGCTACGAGAAATCTGAGAAACCATCTAAACTAAACATAGCGGGACCCGTCGCGTTTCTGACATTTTATTTACGAAAGCGAAACGTCGATGGCAACCTTACCGGCCACCGCGGACGTCGATTCTTTAGCAATAAATTCCCGACTCTCCGGTACAAATTCTGTCACAGATTTACCCTCATTTTAATACCCTTAGTACCACACATTGAATCCCTATGTCTCGATATAACAATAGTAAACGTAAATCTGTGACACACGCTACAGAAACGTTGTTTTCCAATTTTATTTTAATTCAATTTAAATGAATTTTACTTTAAAACTTAACTGAAATGAGTTATATAAAATATTTATTTTGACCATGTTAATTGTGTGCGAAGTAGTCGTTGTATTGCGAAGTGTGAGAATATTAAATGAGATCACAATGGATCCGAAGATCCGTGATTCCAGCGCGAAAGGAAGGGAGAATCTGGTCGTAGCAACGGGAAGGGGTGGGGGGGTGGTCTTGCCGCATCTTCCGAGGCTTCTGATTGGCCGGTAGACACGGAGATGACATCCTTCCTCGGCCAATCAGCGTGTCGGGCACGTAACTCGCCTTCTCTTGTAATAATATTTGCACTGGCTCGTCTAATCCATTAAAGCAATGCGTCTCGACTCGAATGACGTTTCATCAATTATTTATCGATGTCTTCCCCGTTTCACGAATCACTAAATCCTGTCCATTCCCTTTTCTTTCCTATTCCACCCTTTTCCCGCCATCTTGGATTAAAGCGCGAATAGACGGAAGCTTTAAAAAAAAAACATTTTCTCGCGCGGCTTTGAACTTTTCCACCTTTGTATTTCCACCCCCTTCGTGTACTTTCTCCCCCTCCATGTTTTAACCGTCCTCTCCCTGTCTGCGCCTGCTTTCCAGTCTTCTCGGCGAGACTTCTGATTTACGATCTGGGAATATCCATACGTTTTGCCTGGCCGTAGAACGCGTTGAGCTCGTTACGCGGCTACGTGACATCATAATTGCGTAATTTCAGGCCTCCAGTCCTCCCCGCAACGTTCACTCGAAACGGCAAATGATTTACGCGCAATCCCCGATCATTTCAAGCACCCCCCTCTCCCCGGCCAACCCCGTTAAAGAATCACACTCTCGTCTTAATTTCACCGTTCCTTTATTTGTGAATCCTCGCAAAGGAGATATAAAAATATTGTACATCGAGAGGGTGGGAAATTAGCATCGCCGAAGGAATGAATGATACAACGAATCTCTTCGAAAACGCACAACTTCCTTAAGTGACGATTTTTATTTACAGGAAATGGAATACTTTGCCATATATACAGAACAATTGTCGACGTATTTTGCTTAATCGCTAACTATCATATAAGAATAAATTATTATTGCATTTTCCGGCCAGTAGAACATGCCACGGTCTTATAACAGTTCAAACTTATCTCTTAATGTTAACGTTACAATATTCTCTACAAGATTATTCGTTCTGTTTCGTCTCGTTTCTAAGGCTCTGACAATTTTTTACTAAATCTTTGGTAGCCTGGCTGTATGGTCGGTGTTTCAACCCCGCAAATTGCTTCTGGCTAAAAATTCTACCCCTTCACAATTATCTCCTTCCATTTTAGAATAGAATTTTCCGACAACGCTGTTGCAAAGGAAGACTTACACTCGAAACGTCCTTAATCTAAATATAAAATAACAATATGTCCGTTCTCTGTCGATTTTACATAAAATCTAACTTGGTCGGCTTATAAATAAAAATTACATTCCTCCGTATAGTCGATGTACCCGAACCTTCTGACAATTACAATATTGTTTCGTCCGTAACTGAATCAGGATTTCATTTAAATCTCGTCGCCTGGGTTGCCCACGAAGAAAAGCAGTGGCCATCATTTTTTTTCTACACTTCTCTTTTCCCGGAGTGGCGTGTGTGTTGATCTGTACGGGGTGTTCGAGAAGCAAACTCCCCGACAGTTCAACGGCTTTTCAGAACCCGAACAACGAGCTTACAATTCCAAGCGTTGTCGAGTAATATTTTCCTGACTACTGGTTTTACAAAATGACAATGCCGTTTCTCCTTGGATTTTTCGTGAGTCTTATAGGTACAGCGCAGAAATGCCACGAGAGTACGTGAATCGTGGGATAAAAGGGGTAAACGCATTTTTGCCGCGTGGGTTTTGTATTTTCTGGAGTTTGCCGGTGAAGGGAGAAGCGCGATTGGATACCGGGAGGGTCCGACCGGGTCGCCAAACGCCTGGATGTCTTGCCTAATTGAATTCAAAGAGATTTATGGTCGGCGCAGCGGCGAGTCGTCGCGAAAAGAGGCAAAGAAAGAAACAAAGGAAAGGGGATACGACCACTCGCTGTCAAGATTCCCTTAATGCTGTGTCTCTGCCTCTGGAAGCGCTGATAAATGTTCCCCCGTGTAATTAACGGTCGGCCGGTTGTTTAATTAACTTGACAACGCTGCCAGTTATCCCTATACAATTCTTCCGAACAAGAGGAATTTCACGTAAAAGACAGCACCCGGTCAAAGGGAGTTACATCGGCGGGAATGAGTTTGCTGTCGGTTCCTTAAATAAACTGACACGTAAAAATGTTTCTCTTTTAGCGCGACTTTAGAGCCAACTCCGCGCGGTCAATGGGAATTTCGTTGGAGCTGCTACTAGTGATCGTTTCTCGTTATTTCTCTCGTGCGGATTATCGGTTAAAAATTGTCCGATGGGGGGTACGCTTGCTGCTGGTTTTCTTTCGCGGCGTTTGACCTTTTTTTCACGAAGATTCACTGCGGCAATAAAGACGCTGCGGGCTTTAACGTAGCGTGTCTTCGTTAAGCGAGTCAAACGCCGGGCCAAAGTTTGCTTTGGCCGGTTTAAAATAACTAACACACTCGGTCCGAAATATTCACACGGTCTCGCGGGAACCCCGGGGCCCCGTATATCCCTACCTATACGGCCGTCTGTGTTTATGCGGACGTCGAAGAAGCTCGGTAAAATCATCGGCGGGGGCGAGCCCCTGTCATCCCCGCCGAGGGGAAAAAAATAATAACGCGACCGATCGGCGCCGAAACGCTCGTTAACTTTTTTACCCGGCGATGAGCTCCTTGTTTTCCTCTGGCAAGACCATCTCAAAGACTCTCGAGATGGCCCGAACCATAATTCCAGTCTCACCTCAAAGAGTAGCCAGGATCGTCCATGACGAAAAGGGAAATGGTAGTAGCTCTTCGAGATTTTACCCTATTCTGCTCGAAGTCGGCGAAATTTATTATGAGACCCCTTGAAAATCTCAACGAGGGTAAAACGAAGTGTTTAGCTCGACAGAAAGCACCCTAAATCCAGGGAATAAATATTTAAAGACATCTACCGTGGAGGCAAAAGTGTTTCACTGTAAACAATGGAATACGTAAACGTCTGGCTACTTGTCCTTCTTTTTTCATGGATCGAGGCACCTTTGAGGGACACGAGTAAATGTCGTATGTGTAACGTGGGACGTTAATCTTAACGACTATCTTGAAAGCGCTTCGTGATCTTGAATCGTCGTAAAAACCCTCGTAAAAGAGTAGCAATGACGCATGGATCGCGTCGGAGAGTCGCGTAGAGAATCGTCTCCGCTCGACTTATCTAGCGACACTCGAGGAACCCTATGTAAAATCTCCGCGACTCATAAAATCGGTTAGAGGATTTAAGCGCGAACGTTTTGACTTCCGGAACTTCGCAAAAGCACCGTAAAACCTGCTTCCAGTTGCTTCCTTTTCCTGCTATTTCGTGTCTTTTGCGCGACGCGATCAACCGCCTAATTTACGGCAGCTTAATTTGCTAATCTGACGTGTTGCGAGCGCTGTGAAAGCTCGGTGCTTTACGACGCGACCTAAGATGATATGCGATAATGCGGCAACGTTGAAGATACTTTGCTCCTGCCACGTGCAGTGCCCTATTGTATATACTCGTAAATTTCCGGTTAACGGGAACGCTTGAAAACCACGAGGTGCAATTATAAATCACAAAAGTTGGAATACCAGCAGCAAGAAATCTATTGTTCGGTGGAAATACCTCTTGTACGAAAAAATTCAGATGGGAGTATTAATTGTTTCCCTACTAAGTATTAATAAGAAGTCGTGTAAAAATTGTTTTTAAGATTGTATTATCGATTTCATTTGATTGGGTTCAAAAAAACTAATCCGATAAAACTTCGTCAAATATTTTGAAATTCTTTACTGTTTTTAAGATCTTCAAGTTCGGTTGGTCTATTCGGGCTAATTAATAAGATTATAATTTACGTTATATTTGTACTAAAAATATTAAAGGTTCTCTGGTCCAAAAATTGACGTTCCATGATGCAGAATTTTCTTCAATTTCTCATTTACGTTGACAGTTTCGAACCTGTGGGTATCTTAGGTAAAATCTAAACTATAGATATCACTGATATAAAGTCGTTTAAACCCTTTCGAACCAGCGCAAGGAGAAATTTATGTACATATTTACAATTGAAAGGTCATCGATAAATTATACCTACGTGCCTAGACACTACGTCCTATTTGCCTACAAGAATCCTGCAAGGATAATAAACATCTGAGATCATTCAATAATCGCATAAAATTTCGCAACGATGAAATCAATTCATTTTGTCCCTCGTAGTAAGGAAATTGAATTCTTGTTTTCTCTTTAATGCGAGATCAATTTCAATCCTTCGTTTCTTGACATTACCTTCAACGAATTTTCCATCTTGTTCGGCAAACGCCATTCTTTCACCCGAAGTTTTCCGCGGAATTTCCCGTCTTCTGCATCAAGTGTCATGGAACTCGATCGAATCCGTTCAGGGATTCGAATTCCAGTCTCCTTCCATTCGCCATACGCTGAAGGCGTATGACAATTTTTCGTGAGCCATGTAACTACACGACGACGAGGACGTAATTTCCCTTGCCGCCAAAACCGCGCTCCTCGGACTTCTTTCGCCTAAAACAAAAAACAAAGAAATTCGTTCATTTGGTCATCCATTTCCAAAGGCAAGGAACGTAAATTTATAGCATTCCTTGACAAAGAAATCTACTACAAAAATGTAGATGATACAAGTGGAGATAACGAAGATAGTGTTACAAAGTGAAAAAAGTTGTGAAACTATCAAAACAAAGTTGGAGAGCATTGATCGAAAATAGATGTTCGACTTGTCGATTTGCCAATTGATTTTCATCAACTTTTTTACATTGTCGCCTCTGTTCTTGTTGCTCGTCGGAGGTTTTTGTTGTGACTTATAGGGGGGGGGGGGGCACTTAAAATCCTCGTAGCTCGGTGACCGAGTCGCGCTTAAGAATTGACAAGCGAAAGAGTTAGGAGCTGAAGATATCTCGGGGGCCGAGTGTACTGGTTTCGAAGTAGCGAAGCACTTGAAAGCGCGGGACAACGATAAGAGGGGTCGCTGGGCAAAGCTAGCTTGGGCCTCAGCACTTGTGAGCTTGTAAATTAAAGGAATCCACCACGGGGGTCTGTTTAATTACACAACAGCGTAAACAAACGCACTTTCCCTCTCCGTTGACGTAAACACCCTTCCAAGGTGCCGACGGAAACGTCGTTCGATTCTCAACGCTTCGCGTAAACAGAATTCTATTAGCGAAAAATAACAATCGCACGGTGATATTGTTTCTTCCACTCAAATACGAATGTCACGACATAAGAAAACGAAAACGCAAGCAGAACACAGTGACAACGGAAAATACAGAGACAGATATCAGTGGATGTAGCGAAGCGTTCCAACAGTTTACTTGTTTATACAAACTTTTGGATGAACCTGTTGAAACGCGGTTTGTAACTGTGTTTTCTCAGCTTCATGATTTTTGTTTATTTAGGAAATTATACACGATGCTTACCTGTTTCCTCTGTACTGTCGTTGTTCTCGGCGTTGCAGTGGAGGACTTGGTAGAGGAAATCGATGTACCTGGTGGCGAGTTTCAAGGTCTGAATCTTGCTGAGTTTGTCGCTGGGAAGGGTGGGGATGATTTTCCTGAGCGCGGCAAAAGCCTCATTGAGGCTCTGCGTTCTCTGTCTTTCCCTCACGTTGGCCATGACCCTCTGGTTTTGTATTTCCTCGAAGGTAGCCCCGCTCCTCCTGCGGACTTTCATCTTCGAGGAACTGGCGTTGCTCTCGCCCTCAGATTCGTTGTCTATGATGCTGGACTTCCGTTTCCGTTTGCTCGCGGTCCTCGCGTTCTCCACGACGAACGGTTTCGTGGACGACGTTGACTCGGGCATTTGGTTAACTCCCACTTGCTTGTACCGATTGTCCATGGGATCGGATTTGTACTCGACAATCTCCGGTTTGTATTCGACGGTTTCGACGGTATGATGGTAGCCGGTCTGCGGTTGCAGGGGCTGTTGCGGACCGGAAGTCGACATTTCCTCGCCCCCGGATGAGTACATCTGCGGCGAGGGAGTTAGGTATAGACTCTGCTCGTGGTCCCTGCTATGGTCCGACAGGAACCCCGGGGAATTGTCGTGCAGTCGTCTGTCGTAGTCCATCTGAAGGTCCCGCAGAAGTTTGTCGTTCTGATGCTCCTGTCGGTAGCGTTTGCCCACCTCGTTCTGTCCGTCGTAGAGCATGTAGGCCGACGGTTGGGAGTAAAGCATGTCATGGTGATGATGATTATGATGATGATGACTACTGTGTTGCTGAGTATAACCGGGCAGGTCCCGATGTTCCGGTGGACTGCTGAGGTCCATTAGATGTGTCGGCGGAGAGAAACGCTCGTAATGATCCGGCGAATTGCTTGCCGAGCTTCCGGCGCTGTGTGGGATTCCCGAACTGTCCCCGGTGTCCATCAGGTACAAACCTTGCATCCTCTGGGGCTGCATGGCAACCGCGTGTCCGGTTTGCATCTTTCAGGTCCTACCGAGTCTATTGTTTAACCAATTGAATCAACGCATCGGCTTCCCCTACCCTTTCAACCAAACACGCACTAAGAAATGTCCGGTAAATCGGTCAGTCCCTAACGGGAGTGTAAGTTCACTGGTTCTGGCAGTTGGAGAGTTTTAGTCGTCATGCACTGTCACACTGACACTGTTCTCGAGGTAGAGCCGAATCGGGACACAAGTTTCAGCGAAATCGGGGGGGTTGAAGATCCCTGCTAATGGGAAGTTTTACTTGGCTTGATGCCGCTCGAAGTTCGGGACTCGTCTGACCGAGGAGACGACGCTCGGGTTCTTCATGTCAGGTTGGATGGACCCCGCCTCCGGTTCGCTGGCCATGCCTTCCCTTCCCTTCTTCCTCGACGATCCTCCCCCGCTCGCCCGCACCCGGGGATCCCCTCCATCGGACGGTTTCTTTTATCCATGTCGACTGTCAGTTTTGTCCCCACCTATGGGGACGTGGGTCCAAGGCGGCACGGAGGAGGACCGACGAACTCTTCGCCGAGGGGCCAGACAGAGACGCCGACAAACGGGGGGTTGTTCGAGCTGGGGGTGGGGGGAGTGCAAGCAAGTGGAGGGGGCTAGACCGACGCGGAGGGGGATGAAGCGAAAACAAGAGGAAAAGAATGAAATGGTGGAAAATCGGGAGAATCCGTAACGCGGGCAATGAGAAAAACGAGGGGAGGGGGTGAAGTACGGAATGTACAATTCTCAGGATAGATGAGTGCCAGGGAAATCGGGCCGGGAGGGAATTTTCGATAACCCCGAGTGTCTTCCCTCGAGGATCGTCGGTGAAATAAAAGAAAGTGGCAAAATTGCCAGAAAAAGCGAGCAGTGCTGCGGGACGGAGGGGGGTGGACGGCCGAGGAAGACGGGGAAGGAACGAAAGGGGCGAACCATCTTGAATATTTATATCGCGACGGGCCAGTAAGAAGAGAGAGAAGAGAGTCACTGCATCGAGGCTCGCATTTTGCGGATCTCGTGTCAGTACGAAAACTTTGCCAAAGAAAATCCTCATCCCAAGCTGAAACCCGTAAATAAACCCCATAAACCAGGAAAAATTTACTTAAAAATTGTCCTAGTACGTCTATAAATATTTTGTAAAAGAAATGGAATATTTTTGGGGCTTTGGGGGAAAAGGTAGGACGAAAAAGGTGAAAGGAAATGAAAGTTTCCGTTTGCGGTAGATTAATTGACTCCCGAACAAAGGCTGCTCGTAAGGTGTGTGTTTTTAAAAATACCCAGATTTTTGTGGCGTGTTTGGAGAGGAATGAAGTAGAAGTTCGTGGGGCGAGCAACGAGTGGTTTCGAAGTCGAGAATGAAAAATCGGCGATGAGTTACGGCGCCGACCAAGCCGAAAATAGTACAACTTTCCTCGTCCCAAAAGATTTTTAGCGGAAGATCGACGAGATGAAAAATTTTCGTTCCATTTGTCTATCGTTAATGATTACACAAACGCAGTTAACTATTTGAGACTATGCAACTAAATTTTCTAACATTTCAGGACATAAATATACACTTTCAGTACTCTACAGTTCTAATTGAAAAATATTGTAAAGAAAATGTCACCGAAACGTCTTAAAAAACCTGAAAAGTCTGGACAGTTTTTCAAAAAATCAGGTAATCAAATTCGTTGTCTTGGCCGGGAAAGTACAATACTTGTAGTTCGACGTTGGTCGGCGTTAGGCGGGTGAAATGTTAATTCCGCCGAGGACGTAGAACATTTAACGTGTAATTAAAGTTCCCCGAGGCGTGCAACGACCTCGGAGCGTTGGGGAAAACGCGCGTGGCGTGGCGCTTGGTCTACGAAGCTTTCTCCCCGGTTCCTTGGGGTCCTCCGGGGTGATCGATGGCGGTGCTGGATTGCCGGGACGTGTTTGTTGTGACGGACGAAAGCTCGTTCGCGGGCATCTATAAATTCCGCGTTTCACAGATTTTACGAGTTTCACGCCGGTCTCTCTCTCTCCCTCTCTTTCTCTGTGCTTCCCTGAGCCGGGTGCAACGTCATTTACCCCTTCGCCGCGAGCCACGCCTACCCTGGAGTATTTCCTCGCGAGGGAGCCGCGAGGAACGCGCCCATATTCCTCTTTCATCGCAGAACCTATACCTTCCGACGCTCTATTTCTTTTCATCGCCATTAAAAGTCCGACTTTTTGCTCCGCCGAGCTATTCCAAGGTACTAACGACCACCTTTCCACCATCCCGGATCCTTCCCTCTCAGCAGCTACGAACAATTTTCCCAATTTCCTGTACTCCATCGTAAGCTCAATTTTTCACCGAGGCTCTGACATTGCGGGAAATATTCCTCTCGGTGAAATCATCAAGGGTGGGTGAAATTAGGCGCGTTACTTCACTTTGATCGCCGTATGGCCGTAGTATTATTTCGGTGTTTGGCCGCGTTATTTATCGGCCTCCTTATTGGCGATCTGATTTTCGTTTGGAGCCCGGCCAGGATTCAGTCCGCCGTGGAAGATGAGAAAAGGACCGACACGTTTCCACCGGCCGTCTCGTTTCTCGGAAAAGAGACTCTCCGCATGCGAGCACGCGAAAGCGAAACCGACTCACTGACATCGCTCGTTTGACAAACTCATTTGATACTGACTACAGAAAGCACCGGGCAATTAATTCTCGGCGACTCTGTTGTGAGGCCACAATTATTCCGACGGTCTTCCAGTCGATTTAAACGTCTACCCGTAATCGCCGATTATCCCAACTCAATTTCACCATCAGAAGCAAATGGACCATTAGTCGTATCAATATTTATTAGACATTTTCAAGGACATTTATCACGGTCTCTTCCCAAGTGCAAGAATAATTAAAAGCGTATGAAAATTCCATTCAGCGACAATTTAAAGAAACGTTCGTCAACCGATCTTGTTACTTCAATTTCCTACATTTATCTTTTTATTTCGGATGATCGGTAAATCGACGACCTTGTTGGACTTTTCATTTCGTCTTTTTCCCGCTTTCGCGTGACAGTCTAAAGGTCGCACGTGGCTGAGTTGGCTATACGCGCCGTTGGACGATATTAACGTGGCTTTAATCGCGCGTGCTGCGTTTAATCGGCACTTGTGTTCGTGCAAGCGAGCATACGCGAATAAATATATATGCACGTCGTGCACCGCTGCAGTTTCAAACGTCCTTGTCGTCTTCGCCGCGGTTCTTGGATCTTCACCGCCTGTCGTTCGCCATTACAATTTTCCCGCGTAAATCGTCTTCAGGAATTTCGAAAATCCAGAAAGGCACATCCCTCGTATCAAAGGTATACAACACTGAAATAACAATGTCTATTTTTCTGAGAAACTGTTTTTAAAAACATCACAACAATCCTTACTTGTCTAGAAATTTTTTGGTTAATTTTCCTTCTTCATAGGTTACACCTGTTAGCACCTAAAACTGTCTGTGCACCGATTTGCGCTTTTGTGGAGCATGCAGTGAAGTTTGCTGTTTCAGCATTAACGCGTAAGGTGTTCGAAAAACTTCTTGAATGACTAAACGGTGCAGGGCATTGGCTTTTCTTTTGAGACAGCTGAAATACGGCTATCTGGTTGGCGGAGGTTGCTCGGTGCCTCAATGCACTGCCACTGGTTTTCCCGGTGGTGAATCTTCCTGTAGGCGGTGGAAGGGTTCGGGAAATCCAAGGGGACAGGTAGGTCGGTGGTCGTTTAATACGTTAAAAGTAGTCTTCAGGTCAGACAGGGCTGTGAAACCGGTGGTGGCCTTTGGTGGTGCTTGAATTCGGCCACCAGTCGAAGCAATGAACACTCTCCGAGGAGCAGGCACTAGGTACCACCTTCCTCTTCCGCGTCTACCGTAAAGAATTGTTTAACGGTACCTACGTGCCGCATTTACGGCGGGAAAACCCGCATTAATACAAAATTTCGCTATTAATAAAACAAGTGGACACTGGGGAGTTTCCCTTGAGTGCCTGAGCTCAGCGCATGCGCTCTAACCCCGGAAGGTGAATCATCGGATGCGCAGGGTCACCAAAAAATATTTCAAGGACGAAACAAGTCAGGTCTCAAATCAAAGGACGCACAATGTAATGCATTCTTTTAAATAAATATTCCTAACCTCAACTCCGCTTTCTTAAGTCCTTTACCTGAAGTTAAGTGAATATTAAATCGCTATATCCCTATTTTTCGTCCTTTTCCAAGCGTCAGTGGAGTGCGACAAGGATGGCCGAAACGTGCGCGATTGTCGGTGGATTCGCGCGTGGAGACCTGTAGAAAGCACGTACGGGCAATATCTTATACAGCTCTTGAGGCATCGTTATATTGCCGGGTGGGAAATTGTCCTAGGGGTTTGACTGGTGGAACACGTCGTTTATAAATGCTGGCTTTACGATGAGCGCCGACAGATAGCAAGGACGAAGTTTGCAAGCACCATTCTAGCCGCCATGTGTCGAGCATACGGAGCTTTCGACGGTTCGCGAGAACGTCGAGACAGTTCGTTGGAGGGGGTTGAGGGGGGGAGACGAAGTTTCGGCAAAACTCGTGTAGAAGGAAGTAGGGGGAGGGGGGGAAGGACCAAGTTTCGGCAAAATTCGCGTAGAAGCAAGTAAGGGGCGGGGGGGAGGACAAGTACTGAGGTATCAGCATAAGTGCTGCTCGTGCGAACAGGACGTATACCTATCCCCCCCTTTACAACAGACGGAAAAACAAGGTAGAGGACAGGGGTGGGGGGATCATAGAGCTGCTGGACACACGCAGGTACTGTTGGCAAATTGTCCGGCTGGTAGGGGCGCAGAAGGAGGTGGAAGAGGGGGAACTGCCAACAGGAGGATTGTCGTGCGGGAGACAAACTTCATCTTACCCATGTGTTCCTCACCTCAACGGCCGGTGAATTTGCATTTACGATCGGCCAACATGTGTTCCCAAAGGACCATCCTCGTGAAAAAGTCTTCCCCAGGCAACACATGTTTCGCAAGCTCGGCGCAGAACGAAAAGGTGAAAGTCCCCCGGGAACTCGACTCACGTGTGACACTCGCGTGGGAACGACTTTTCCGTTCCGCCAAAAATTTATCATTAACATCTATTTGTGCGGTTTAATTGCCGCGAATGAACATGTGAATTTTTTGATGGTCTAAGAAATTCGTCAATTGAAAAACATGGGCCGAGGTCAAAGTCGTTGGGAAACGGAAGATGGATCCGTTTGAGAGGAAGAAAGGACCTCTTGACTTTCTGCGGGAGGTAGAGTGGCTTTATGGTTCTTGAATACCAACAAGTGCCGCTCATAATGCTGGACTATTGAGACGCCCACGAAAACGTATCCTTTATCCCCGCCTTTCGTTTCCTTGTATCTCATTATATTCTTTTACAGCGACCAGCACTGCTACTGGTTTTCTCATTAGGGCACTCGATTACCCTTAACCGAATATAAAAGTCTTTAAGAAGGATTTTATTTCATTTAGAACTAATTCATTATTATTGGGATACAGCAAGGTATTAATCATTTATTCGAAACTATGCAAATTATGAAGACGAGACAACAGTTTTTTCGTTTCATTTAATTTATGGTTATGACTCGAACCAGCTGTTTTATTTAGAATCTTCCTTTAGCTGGTATAACGGTAAGCAGCTGACTGCAAAATCGGTAGTAGCTAATCTGCCTATTGTTTTCAACGCAAATATTTTGCGGAACCTTAATCCGAATTACTCGCTGACTTCTGACGAACTTACGCGTTGACAAACTTAACTTCAGCTTCAGCATCAAAGTTTTCATAGTGATAATCTCTACCTAGGTACGCCGCAAATTCTTCAGTATCGCCGCAATTTCAAACAGTGCCCAAGGTACGTATTTATTTTCGAATTATTATAAATAAAGTGAATGTAAAAACCGTGGTTGACCGAACAATTTTTTACAAAATGGGTCGATCTCATTTATAAATAGCTTTGTCAAGATAAAAGATTTAATTATCATTTACTTAAATAAGGGGTATTGAGGGTTGAATTAAGATAAAATTCGTTTCGTGCCGTACGAATTGATTATACGCAATCTTACCTCTGGGGTCGATTTTATGAAATTTTTCCACGAAGGTATTGCAGGTTCTCGACGTGACGGAAGTACGGGGCAATTGACGAGCACGTGCTACCTGTGTGAGTCGACGGTTTACCTATCCTGAGACCTGTGGCAGCAGACTGGCGAACACATGTCGAGGATTTCGGCCTGTCGTATAAGTTCGGAAAATTTGGCGACCATGTGCTCATACCGCGGGGTCATCACGCTCGGGACGACTCTGCCGTGCACTTTTAATGAGATTCCAGTCACGTCAAATCATCATGCCACCTTCGCGCCTGGTCCACACATTTCTCCTCGACAGATGCGCCAAAGTCCACGGAAACAAATGGTAGGATCTTAATGTTACGAAAAAAATGTACAATCATGAGAAGATTCAAACTTTCGTCCTCTCTACTGTCTCACTTGTTGTGGAGACAGACCTGAAGAGATGAGGAAGAATCATGAACAGATTCGTTCTCGATAATAGGAGCAAACATTGATCTCTTCCCATCGTTTCAATTTTTGTGCCAAGAAATCTGAAGAGAAGAGATGAATTTGAAAGAACTTGATATGTTTCCATTGATTGTATCGTCGTACGTGTTAAGATGGTTGTGATGATTTAAATGACGGAAGATTAGGGAGGGAGATTTAAATGGAGACGCGGTCAACTGACACCGGGTGAACTTGTTGGGACATCGGGGCGAATTAGCGGATACCTGAGCGACCAGCTGGTCGGTGTCGTCAAGGTGTTCGCGAGTTGAGGATTACGATGGTTTATTGGCGCGGTAATCCAAAAACGACGGACATGGGGTGGGGGAAGAGGGTAGATGGGAGACGTATTTCCCCGCTGTACCAGTCTGTTGGTCCATTATCTTCGACACGTTCCGTGCATTAAGCCCAGGTGAGAGGACAAGCTTCCTCGATAAACAACGGGCTAAGTCAGCCGGACAATCGTAATAAACTTGCAGGTCGGCAAGAAAATTAAGAAAGACAAAGAAAACAGTGATCATTAAAAAGGACACCAAGATGAGTAAAATAAAGAAATAGTCGGTTACAATGATGTAGATATGTAAATATAATGTACACACGATTTTGTTTGTCAATTTTCACGCCCTTTCGATACCGTAGGAATTGTTGCGACGCAAAAGCTGCATTTCTGACGTTCCACCTCGCTGCAGGGGTCTCTAGTACCAGGGATTTCGGGTTTTCCCCAAAGCAATAAGCTTATTATGGTCGTGCTTTGCCAGCCGACGACATGTAATTGTCCTCTTGCTGGTGGCATATTCCGCGGAGTCCTTACAGGTACTTTCCTTCTCGTAAATTTTCGCCCTTCTTCACATTTACGCTACATCTTACGCATGAGTAACAATTTGAACATAAATTATCCATTAAAAACAATACATTCGACCGAAACATAAATATAAATTCGATGAGTAATTATATTTGCATATAAATTAGAAAATTCCTTCATAGAAGTCGATTCCTTGGGATTTATTTGAGCCAGCATGCTGGGGAGAACTGTCGAAAATTTTCTCGATCGCTTTTTCCTTGACGAGACGTTTCTAATAGAGTTTGTCACGGCGTGGAGACGCACGTATCGCGTCGGAATCGTTGGTTCGGTGTGCGTGTCGCGCTAGCAGGGTGGTCCTTCCTTCTCTCACGGTTGGAGAAACCGCGTTCCAGAAGCGGTGCACGTCACGGGGCGAAACGACGCCGCAGAAGAGAAGAAAGTCCGAGGCGAAAGCCAAACAAACAGTCGGCGACGCGTTTAACGTACTTCCGCCCACGGCGGAATTGTTTGTCGGCGATGTTCATCGGCGTCTTCGATCCACCCCGAGAAGCCCATTTTTTCGCGGGGCATTCTAAACAACCGTTGTTTGGAACCGTGAATCGGCCAGAAGTGCTATTGCATCCGCCGACATGTTGAGCCGACGCACGTGCAAAGAATGTCAACGAATTAACAACAAGAATCATATCACTGACTAGAGACAAAGGAAATTTCATGAATCCCTAAATTATTTTTTTTATTATTAAAGTCAATTTCCTGTATTAATTGACTTAAGGAAATCGATGCAGGGAACTTACTTACCTACCATTTATAAGGAGATTAATTTTTTACCTCTTCTTGGGGAAAATGGCTTGGGTTTTAGGGCGATTTTAATTAAATTGTCTGATATTTGCAAGAGTTAGTCTGCCGGTTTCTTCGAGGGTCTCAGTGTCACGTGACGTTGGGCGTTAGGTTTTTTCTTAATGGATAAAATCCGACGGGGACATGTGTTCGCCAGACGACGACTACTCCCGAAGGTGCATGGGAATGAATTACGTTTCATTAGGTCCGTTTTACAAATGTGATCAGAGCCACGTTCAAAAACCCAACGACAAGGTGTAACATAGCACGTAAAACGAAAAATTCATAAACCCATTTTCGTCGAGAAATATTCCTTACCGCAGAATTCTCGTTCTCGAATATTCAAGGTCATTTATTTTAACTTTCTAAATTACGCCACATACAATTTGCCGGGCGATAATTTATCACTCCAAGGATATCCTTGAGAATCAGTCATTAATTTTTCCGAGTTCTGAAAATCCCAAGCTCTGACGTTTCGAGAGCAGTCTGAGAAATTTTGGGGACAAAATTCGGACGATGCACTAATTGTTTGCAAACGCGCTTATGCTGGATCAGTCCGGGGTAAATATTGAATTTTACCAGTAAGGGTGATCTGATTTACCGGGACTTAACGTTCACGCCAGGTAAGGGAGACGTCGAGCAAACTATCATGCTCGTTGCCCTGCGCACCTAGTTCCTCGCAGATATCCGCTGGTTATTTACCAAATTTCCAGATTACGAGGATTATACAACGGAGTAAAGCGCGTTCGCAGGTAGCATTTCGGGTTCACACTTAATCTTTTCGCTTACACAAACGACGTTGCCAGAGATACGTTATTTTACTCGACCAAGAAACTTTAACTCCTTCGTTTCGACTAATTTCATGTGCTAAAATATTCACAAAGTTAGCAATTTACTTATGAGAACCTTGTCAATTGCAATAATTATATCTACAATTCTTGACGAATTTTCTATTCTCATTTACTGAACATCCTTCTGAACCCAGCCATTTTTTCCTTACCTATTGCCATTAAAATGGTGCTTGAACGTCACATGTTCGTTCGGTGAGAGTTCTTTGAGTTGTTTCAGTTTCATCTGGCGAGGGAAGGAGCAGCGGGGGTCGGGAGGGTTTCTTCATTGTTGCCGTTGTTTTCTCCAAACATACCGGAAGTCGGGGAGGTTGCGGCGGTATTACCTCGGCGATTAGTGCCGGTGTACCTACGACATGTGCGCTGCTCCTACGTGCCATTTTTGAAGATGCTGTAGAAACACACGTGTTGGCCATCGGGTCCTACGGCCACCACTTTTCCGTCGTTTAACCCCCGACGAGTTTTCGCATTTACCTGCACGCGCATGCCTTTCGTCACCAACGTCTGTTCTTTCCAAGGATGTCTATCCCTCCCCCCCCCTTCATGCCCCTCGTCTTATCTGGGTGCAGCTTTCGAAAATATCGGCCATCTTTGACGATCTGCCTTCCGCGAGGGCGTTCGCCCGGTTCTGTTTTGACACGCTGTTTGCAGAAAGCATAATACCTTCGCTACGCCTTCCAGGCATTTTAAAATCCTATCGTATCGCCTGTTTATTTGATTCCACCGCGACGTCTTGCCTGGAGCTGAACCAACAGTCTCGAAAGATTAGTTTGAACCTTGTTGGTTTATCGGAAATTGCTTTCGAGTACTGATCTTTTTATCGGACAGGATTTTCTGGACGTCGTTTAATTATTCTTTAGTATACGTTATAACTGTGTTGCAACGATTAGAATTTTCGTTCGGTTTGGATAAAAATAAAAGCAGCCGACGTGGTCGTTTACGGTGGCATGAAATTTTTACTGTCCCGTTGATGATTAAATCGTCTTGTGCATTAGCGTGTCATTAAAAACGGGAGCGTACGAGGGCTTTTCCGGGGCGAGGGGTGTGGAATTTCGTAGACAAAAAACGAGGAAGACGACAATGGGGTCCCGGCGGGGTCGAAAGAAAAACGGGGAACACACGTCCGTGGGATCCCCGCTGAGGGGGATTGGACCCTACGGGCTGCCCATGAGGCCCTTTTTTCTTCGTCCTCGAGACACCCCCCTCCCCTCGCCGTCCGGGACCGCCGAAACCCCCGGACCCCGGTTGACGCGGGTCTTAATGCTTACCCCCCCGAAGATTCTTCATCCCGGCGAGTGTCGAATGGATCTCGACTTCACGGTGGTCAAAATTCCCCTATCTCGATTCAACAACCTTCACTCTGATTCGTTGCCCGCCAACAAATGTCAAAGATCTCCGAATATTCATAAAAAGTAGAAACAGTATGACCAATTTCCCGAACTCATGGAATTATTACGCGATCCCACGAATAATGATGAGATATTTTATTAATAGGGACGATGTTTTTAGCGCTTATTTATTTGCTGTCGCTACTGTGTAGTCCTTGAGAGTTAATTGCGGAAAAAAGATGTATTAGCGGACGATGATTCATGTGTTGTAGATTATCGAATGCCGTGGGTATTCTGGGACCGCGAAAATTTCCGGGGAAGATCTTGGGCTGTTTTAGGCTTTGGGGTCGGGGCTCGGGTCCTTGGAAACCGAAGGATGACGGTTCCTGGAACGACAGGATCATGAGGACACGCGACACCGAGCGAGGAAGCGTGCCCTTTCGTTCTTTTCTTTCGTCGTTCTGCCACCGTCGGGAACCCCGCGGATTTAGCTGCAGCACGACGAAAGATTCATCGCTGCCTTTTTCAACGGACTCACCCGAAGCTACTGGAAAACAAGGAGATTTCCAGGAACCCGGGGCAAGAGGCGATGGGCCAAATTGACCGGCAATTTTCACGACTAATCACGGAAATCGTTACAAATTACTGGCAGGAAGCAGAATGTTTCCTCAGGCGGCATCTTCATTCTTCGTCGTCATTTTTCTATGTTTCTAAAGCCGATGTTAACATACTGACCTTTAAAATTATTTCCTTGTTTTAGCAGATCTTTTTTGTTCCACGAGTCGTAGGGATTATTCATTTCGGTTGAAGTAATCAACTTGGGGGATGCTTCCATTTTCTTTTTTCTATCTTTTGTAAGTCGACCAATCGTTGCGAATCCTCGGAGATAGAGATCCTTGGTCCCGCGTTCTCATTGGTCCTTCGAGCGCAGGTGAGAAACCCTAACGCCCCGCCCAACCCCTCTACTCGCGTCTGCGCCATTACTGAAGACCTCGATGAAGCACAATTATCATGAACATCAAATTCAACAGTAGTATTTCTTCAAGACATCAATACACACTATTCCAGATACATCAATCCAAATCACGTTTACATTATTCTACGATAAGTTATTATTTAAACAGATTGTCACCAGTGCTTATACTAGTTGAACTACCTTTCTCTTTACATTAATCATGTATTAATATTTGCTAACATTCCTTAGGAACTTGGATATTTGCGTTAAGAAGAAAAATGATAAACGCTAGCTGTCGCGTCAAGTTGTACGACATTTATGGATCGAATTTGTCGGATCCCCGTGTTGTTTACGTGCGATTAGTTACGACATAACAGGTGCTGTCGTCGTTTATCGAAAGCTGCACTTGCATCCGACCGGCTGCAAGGCATCTTCGATGATGCCGACGCAGCTGTTACTCGCTGTCAGATCGACTCAAGTGGACTTGGGGAAACAATCACCAAACGTGTCAGGACTCCCTCTATCTTACACATCCTCTCACGCAACGATATCCACTTTCAACGTGTGTCAAAAATTTCAACCAGTTTCCCACAAAACCACAAATTCAGGAATTTAGGAATTTATATCCTCTCTTCAACAATTTCCAAGAAGAAAATTCTATGAAAAACATCACGAATTTCTATAAATTGTGTCTGAGCAAAGCGCCTTACTTCCTCTTCACTTGTTCGTTTCTGAAAATTATTCTCAACTGATTTTATTCTCGTCGTAGTTGACAATTTCATTCGGCTGGCAAAGGGAACAGGGTGAGAAGAGTAATGTTAATTTTTTGCTCGTGCAAAGCGTCTTATTTCTCGCTCATTTCTTCCTGTGGGTCGATGATGGAGGACGTCTGTTAGCCCCCCCCCCCTTCCCCCTCTGTGGGGCGGACGCTTTGATATCGGCACGCGGGATGATTTTAGCCGTTCGGTCACGGTGCGGCTAAAAGATGGAGGATTTCCGAGGGGGCGCCTTTCTGGCGCCAGCGCGACAAAAAGCTCGCATAATCAACCGTGTCTCCCCTCCTCCACGTGGCTTCCTTCGTATCCCGGTTTCCCGTAGCCGCGGGGGCGTGGATTTGTCCGCATGGCAAAGGGACCGGATCCCGGGGTGGGTCTAACAGGTATCGACTCTCCGGCCGAGAAAAACTTGCCTTTTCAATGGGACTTCCGCGAAGCAGCCGACGGTTCGGAGATTTGCCGAAACACGAGATACGTCAAAGGTTCCTCGTCAATGAACGAAACTCGAGAAAATCTTATCTTTGTTCAAGCCGGTCATTCCAGTCGACCAGACTGATCGTCCCTTTCCGCGTTAATAAATTATTAATGCCTCTAAATGAACCAGTTGATCAAGATTTATTTGCTATAGGCACGTTAGTCGTGCTCAGGCGTTTGGCCCGGTATTGAATTATCGTGTAATGTAAAAAAATTGCCGATGAGTCGTAGCAGGCCAGTGGTACTTGACTTCATTAACACATACTTCATCAGCGACGGTCAATGAATCATGGTTCGTATGTAAGCCACTGGCAGGACATTTTTTTCAGCTCGGTGATTTAGAGGAGAAGATCCATCGAGAGGAGCCATTTTCGGCGTGGGGAAACAAAAGAAACGAGAGCGATTCAGTCTCTGCCGTAGGTAGTCCTTCGTCCCTTTTAGACGTCCAATCGTAAATCGACGCCCGTACCAACCCTTCTGCAGTAGGAGGGGCTGCAAGACATTTTACAGACTGAGGAGAATAATGTTCCCGCGTTTCCACCAAAAAGAAAATGCCGTGGGACTTTGAAAGTCTCCCTAAAATCCATTTACAAAAGAAGTATAACATCTCTAACTCTCCTTGAAATTGATATCGAAACAACGATTTCATTACTACAAATACTCACGATAATAGCAGGTGTTAATTTTCTTTTCTCATAGGCAATTGAATGTAAAAAATCCATGTTCGTGGCTGGTGAGATTCGATTTGAGTGAGTTTCCTTTTGCGGGAGGATGGCATTTCTCTTGGGGCCTGTCGTCCCTTTCAAGAGGCCGACTTTGGCGCGTTCCACCGTCCTTGAATCGGTCTCGGAAAAAAGCCCATGAAGGAGGCGAAAAAGAAGGAGGGCAGAGGGACGAAGAGGGGAGGACCGACCTCGTGGTCGGATTCACAGCGTACTTCCGGCAAAGCCGTCGTATCATTTTTCAGACTATCCAAGTCGCGCCGGGGCTAGAGTCACTCGTAAATAACGTCCCCGTCAGTCGGGCTAATTTATCTAGCCGCCGAGGAGCCGTCAATTTTAATTAAACCCCGCGATGTTACACGGCCGATCGAAACTATTCGTGAAAAGCCGCGGTCCTCGGGCAAATAATGGATTCCGAGGGGGATTCGTTATTCCGGTCGTAATGGATTTCCCCGCGGGATCCAATTTATCCCGCGTTCCGCGATGCTCGCGGGAAATGCCTGACGGCTGAGAAAAAATGGCCCGACTGGAGAAATTTATGCGATACGAGGGAGGACGCGGTAATCTGCTAAAAAATGCCAACATGCTTAGCAACCGCCATTGATTAACGCCCGTGGCGATGATGCAATTAGAATCTTGCCGGAGGAATAAACGACTTGAGTGGCCGTTATCCAAGAACCACTAACCGCCTGTATCCCCTTGCGAAACTTTGAAGGCGATCGGCGCCGCATTAAAACCGCCAACTTGCTGCTGATTCGCCGGAAAATTACGAGCTTTCCTTGGCTCGCGTGGCAAACCGCGGTCTTCGGCCTATTAGTGGTCTTCGCGGTATCCCGAAGCAAGTTTCCCACAAAAATCGTCTCAGTATCTCGCTTAATGTCGCTACAATTAATGAGAAATTCCGGGCGGAATTGAATTTTTCATTTTACGTAGGCCAAACGGAAACGAGGTGAGTGCAGGAATCGTCGTCGGTCGTGTTTCCGCTCGCAGTAAATCTTTCTTTACGGACGACTCGGAGAACGTGTCGGTGTCTCAAAAATAGATTTTTTCCGGCCGGAGATATTAAAGATGGACATATTCATAAGTCGCCAAGGGCGGCCTTTTGTTCCACCGAGGAATGCAATAAAAAGCTTCCCGTTTCAGCCGAAGCTTTCTCGCGAAGAAAGCCTATCGCGGGGATCTATCGTTTGAGGGTAAATAAATTACCAATTACTCGGATTAGTGAAAAAGTGGTAAGTCTGTCGGCCTGAAAATAGGGAGATAAAAATATTGGCCTTTCTTCCGTTAACCGCGAGGGAATTTATTGTTATTGCTCGGAGATTTACGGTCGCGGGGGGATGGACTAGAAGAGAATGTTGTAGATTTCGACAGGGGCTTTTATTGGTGATCGTCCTCGCGTTAATGGAAATATGGACTCCGCCTCGGCATTGCGTTTCGTCGCCATAAGCAGCAAGCGGGCCAGCTGCTAGGTGACTGATGAAGTGCCGGCAACGTTTTCAGAAAAAAGAAGACGAAGATGGAGAGATGCACGTCGCGACCCTCCGCGATGGAACATTTCGACCTGGTCACCCTCGGACGCGACGTCCTGGAGGGAAATCTTTTCCGTGGCCAGGTCACGCCTACCCCGCAGGAAATTAGCTGCCGACAGGCGGCAAGAATTACAGGACTCCAAGGGGAGCGACGAGGAAAGGCGAGGGAGAAGAAGGACGGAACGGTAAATAACTCGCGGACAAAGTGCGAAACAAAAGAGAAGGAAACGCACGAAGAAGAAAAGGAGGAGAAATCAAAATATGTAACGAGAAGTTATAAAAATTCTTCGGCCGGTAAGGTAGTAATCTTTACAGGAGTGATAAAGACTTGGGACGTATTATCTTTCGGAAACGAGCAGTGAGCAAAAGGTTATAAAAATATGCTATTTTCTCGAGTGGATTGCCCGACTAGCTGTGCCCGTTGTCGGCACTTCAAAGACACTTTGTTACTCGTCTCATCGCGATACAAGCCGAGGAACTTTAAGGTCGCGTACGAGCGACGAAGAGATGAGAAGCAACGTCGACAGCTGCCAGCGACGTTAGATCCGGTTCACACGACCGTCGTTCTTCGATCCTCTCCGAATCTCCACCCTCCCCGGCAAACCTTTACCCGACGAACTATGTATAAACATCCTAGCACAGTAAATTATGCGTCATTACGAGCGCGGTCATTTACGATCATTTCCATGATTTCACATTTTTATCTACACGAACTCCAAACGAGATTCATGAATCCATAAACGCTTATTCCGTAAAATATTTCCTTCATTCCCTGTCCAAACGTCTTTACAAAATCGTAGGAATTTTTTCAATACCTTCTTTCATCTATAGTATTTGATTTTTGTTGATCTCATTTTTAGTTTCTTGGTGAAGAAATTTTGTTACATTCCGTCTCACCATGTATAAAATTACGATTAATAGTCCGAGCGATCGGTTTGGAAGTGTCGAAGGTCCGAATCGGTCCCAACGGCCATCGTGTCCGTTAGGTGTGAGAAAAAGACGCCTCGAGGACGTTAGATACAAGTGCTGGTCCAGAGTGTTTTATAAATATAGCCACTTTCGGCAGCGGGACGACCGTATAGTCGATTTATAGCCGCGAGTGGCAGGATCGAGCTTCCCACGAGCCTAGGTCGAATCCTTTTTTTCCGAAAGCTTTTTTCCCGCAGCCCCCCTCGCGCCAGTGACGTGTCTCTGATGAGTTCGGTATCTACGGACATTCGTCATAAACACGCCTGACAGATCGTTCGAGAAGAATAATCTGTCGGAACGAATTGAAGAATTTCCAAATACGTCCCAGCGAACACTTCAAATATATTTCATTTCCTATCAACCTCAACGGTTATGGTTCACTGATGAAATATTTTATCTGTATCATTGTCTTTTTACCAACTTTAATAGCAAAATTGCGAGCAATTCATTGATCTTGACCTATTGTTACGTTGTTATATTGTTTTACTTGTATCAGGGACCCATTTCTCGTCCGTATCTTTGAAGAAAAACAACACTGGCTAGCAATTCGTCTCGTTAATTATCGTTGAGCTGTAGGAGAAAGAGTTTTCCACGGGCGTCGGTGTTTTTTTTTTTTTTTTTTTTCGGCCGTTTCCCGTTGGCTTTTGCGTCGAGCTGTCAATCTCCGAAGGCGGAGGAGGACGGCGACGTGGAATATCGGCGATGGAAGGGAAGGTCTTTACGGTCCCGTCAAGTCGTCACGACGAAAGGGGAAAACGACGAGTTTACTGCCTGGAAAAAGAAGAAAGACGCAATTCCGGCTTTCCCCTGGGCGAGGACAAAACTCTGGCAGCGATATTCTTCCGTACGATTCGTCGTCGCGTATCGTCGCGCTGTCGTTTCTTCCGTTTCCTCGCGCGTTGACGCGCGTCTCAACAAACGACTATTTTCGACCTGCTTTGTACGCCCGGCTACACGCCTCTTCCCGCTCTTTTTCCATCTCCTCTTGCGCAAACCTATGCTTGACAAATAGGCCAGCGGTCCGACGATTCGCAGGACCAAAAGTTCCAGATCCTTTCCTTCGCAAAAACTCTAGAAATTCCCGATCACAGGCTGTACAACATTTTTTGCTCGTAATATTACGTCAATGAATTCATTCCTATTTTTGAGACTGTATCAGCTGTGTGAGTCGATGTCGAATTTTGAAAGGAAAATGGCGGCGAGGATGGTCCTCCTTCAGGTACGCGGGGAAGGAAGATGCGAAGAAAGGGATTCCGCGAATGTGGGTCAGCCAAGAGGAATGAATGGAGACAGTGTTTTCCTGTTTACTACTTCAACGTCGACCCCGCGGCGGGCGCAGATGTCACGAGGGCTTAGAAGTGTTCCGAGGAGTGTGTCCTTGATCCATAACTCAGCAGCGCCGATCCAGAGGATTTCTCGGGATCCGTCTTTTCGCACGACCGACCCTGTCCTCTTCGATAAGTACTTTCCTGCGAATCTCCCGGCGTTTGATCATTGCCATTCCTGCTGTTACTCCATCCGCCAATAACGGAAGTCACTGATCTCTAAAGGTTTTAATAAGATCCACGCAGACAAGAATGGAATTCATCACAAGTTTCCAAATCAATAAATTTTGCGTTCTTGTCCTGGATATTTTCACGGAATACAACTTTCTGGCTGTCAGTGGAATTTACTTCACGATATATTTGTTAAGACGTGAATTTAAAATAGGATCGAAAGATCGAAAGATAGTCTCATGTCTTCGGCAAGCTTTGAAACTTCTTCTATCTGCTCTCGCTGATTAGAGGTGAGGGTCAGTGTGACAAAACGTTAAGAATATAATTTCAATCACGTGATGTAAGTCTGGAAATTGGGGACAATATTACAGGATCGAAGGAAACAGTTTTCTTTGGAGCATAGTAATTCTTTGATTGACCATTCATTAAATTGTTTGAAAAATTACAGATTAATATCCGTTGACGATGGTGAAAAGTCGTTCCCTGAAATACCGGAAGTGCTTGTACTGCACTTATTGTTCCGGAAGTCTATTGGTGCTTCTGCTGACCATTGTGTTCATTCGTTTAATTTTTCCGTACCCGTTCCACGCCTCTTGCATCCTCAAATGGTAATTCTAACTGTTATTCATGCGAATATAATGCATCCTAAAGTCCTCGCATTTCAACGTCTGTAAAACGTGGTGGAGAATTCTATTGTTTTATGATAACGTTCGAGGAAGGTTTTTCTTTTGGTCGCTTTTCTTCTCATGGTACACCCCCTGAAAACTGTTTTGTGTACAGAGAAACTCAATATCGGCCACCGTTGGCTTCGTATATTTTCCTTTGGCCGGACGACACTGCCTGAAAAATATACGATCCACACTTCTCGGCCCCCTGAGAACACGTTATTTCGGTATTCTTCTTTGAACCTCGCTTTTAGAAGCCGTTAAAACCATATAATCCAACAGAACCATTAATAAACATTTTTTAGCCGCAGCAATCTCGAAGAAAGCGGCGAATAAAACAGGAACTACGAGATTTTTGTCAATCGTTCTTTATTTCTCAATGTTCGTACATGTGTAATTAATTTTTTTAATGTTAGGAGGTTTGGAGAACATTGTACATACGTGATGCAGAGTCTTAGATGGCAAATTCTAAATTGGTCTGCTCATCGTGACTGTGAGATGCATGGCAGTAAATGTCTGTACACGGTAAAAATATTCTGTCTACTGTACGGCGACTATTCAACGAAACACTTTCTAGATCGACGTTTTTGTAGCTTTTAAAGACAAAGTCTGACGAGGAGAATGTCATAAGGGCGAAACATACGAGTCCCAATTGGAGAATGACTGAAGACATAAAAATGTCTTTCGAAAATGCGAAACATAACACTTGTATCGCGACTGTAGGTCTTCAAAATATATGACCAAAAAAAGTACTATGAAATAATGAATCTTGTAATCCTTTTATTTTAGGGAGAGTCGATAACTAGTCAGTGGTTTATAATATTCGATTATGGTACAAATTATTGCAATTTGCACAATTTGGTGGTCGCGGTCGGCCTTGACAGACACCCAAAATTCTTGGAATTAACGAGTAATTCTGTGTGTACGCAGTTTACAATGGCACAATGCAATGTGCAAGATTACTAACTCATTTCAATGGAAAACGACAGTGTAAGAATTCCAGGGAATGGCAGAAGGATTTAGAAATAACTCATCAACATATTCCAAAACCATTGTATTCCAAACATTTACATCCCAATTTCGTCATTACATACAAACGGGTTTGTCCTAATAAATACTAATATTGTTATTTGCTGAATACCTACTACTCACAAAGTTTATTACTATAAGTATCATCCCAGAAAGTAAACCATTAAAATACCTTTGTTTTGTCTATCACACAATAATCGCTTATTTTATAGTGTAGAATAAATACAAAAATAAGTTACAATTGTAAAATAAAAATAATTATGCAATAACTCTTAATCTCATATTTATAGAGCGCTATTTACATGTTCGTAGGCTGGGTAAATTATAATTAATATTTTCACAGTGATTCTCTTAGAAAAGGCACATTATCATTTTCTCCTCAAGTCGTGACTTTTCCTGTCGTAGTCTTATGAGTCTGTCGTTTGTATAAAAACTTATTAAATTAATTTCATCTATCTAGACTACCTTTTCATTTGCCCTAAGTCTTCCTTCATAATATTTTACAAATATTATCGTTACAAAAATAAAATAAATTATTTAACACCACTCGAAAGCTCATATTCTTCTCGGAAATATTAGTCACCCATCATTGACGATCCTGTTGAGTGTCGCGAACAGAAGTCTTGGCCTACTATAGCAAGCAGACGACACTTCCTTCCGCTTCTAGTTATGCCACTACACAATACGCGAGACGAAGGTGATACGCTGGAAATGTAAATTACACAAATTACACAAAATCATCAATAATTAATTTCATTAACACTCGTGAAGTTCTTTTTACCTTCTTGAAGAAGGTTGATACTGGTATTGTGTTCTATTACTAGAACTCGTGTTTATTCGTTTCCTCAAGTCAGTGGCGTCTACCAAATGGTCTACATCGTCAAATCTGTCATATCTCTCGGACATAACACGAGAAGTCTCGGCATCTGTAATATCGTCCGACATGTTCGCGTAGTCATTACTGTAGTCGTAAAGCAACTCCTCAGGAGATTTCTTTGCGGATATGTACGAACATGATAATTCTTCTTGTTGGAGACTTGATCCACGCCACGAAGATGGCGATAGAATCAGGGATTTGAATTTTTCTGAAAATTGGAGTGTTCTGTAGGATGAATATTGTTCATATTTTTACGAGCAACAATAATAGACTTACTGATTCCATTATTTAGCTGCTGATATACGGTGTTGTAAAGTTCGCGTATCTTTTTCGAAGGAGAAGACATTAATCGCTTTTGCACTGAATTAGAATAAGAAGATGACATGTATTTGGATGCATCACCGTTTGTATAACCATTTTGATTAACCACTTTCACCGGTTCTGACAACTTTCTTTTGACAGACTTTGGTCCAAGTACGTGCTGAATTCCGACCATTACAAAGTGCACTATAATTGAAAAAATCATTTGTTGACTCGTCCATTAAATTTTCATTTGTATAATTAAAATCGTACATACTTCCAGTGATTAAGAATATCAATGCTGTAATAGAGGGAAAGTCGAGACAAGCGTCCATCCCGTGCTTCAAATACGAGAGAAGATTTAACGGTACGATTCCCATAATTGTAACTCTGGTTAAGAATGGTGCTTGCAGAAACGCTGCTACTACCATCGCGAATAATAAATAAACAATATGAAGGGTAATACGATAAGCCCTCTGCAATTGCTCTCCTGAAAATTTTTAGTTTGTAAATGTTTGAACGTTTAAAAATATAAGTCAATAACATTTTATCGCTTACCAGTATTCCCTATATAATCGGTAATCCAACCGAGTTTCTGATCTATTTCCTCACGCATAGTATTTGTGAGGTTTGAAATAAACTGTATAGTGTCATTGATCTGTGCAAGTTTTTCTAGTGTTTGCTCATACTGTTTAACAGCGTTTTCATGTTTTTCGAGTATACGATCAGTGCCAGATTCGATCTTTTCCCATATCAATCGTGCCTGCAGCTGTATATGCATTAAATCCTCGATAACTTCCTTGTGATTTTCACCACGTTCCACGGACTGTTCCATGAGTTCCTGACTTGCTTTTTCTATTGCACAAAAGACATACAATTTTCGTAAACATTGTACAACAAGTTAGGATATATTTCTAATTATTTACCTAGTTTATTTTTTATGTCTTCTGTCATAGACATAAGCTGGATATGACCAGATCTTATGAGCGCTTTTTCGTTATGCAAGTCTCTGAGATTTGTTGTCACTAATCTATGAGCTGATGCTTGAGCATCTCTCAAATATTGTTGTTGCTCCAATAATATTTCATTCCCTTTAGCTAGAGAAGATAATGCTTCAACTGTCTGCTCCTCAAGACGATCCTGACTTTCCTACATTTATAATCACAGTAAATATTTTAATTTTTCAAGGTAAATTGTTGTTTTGCACCTACCTTCAATGAACCCAGGGCCTTGATTTGGGAATGGGCTGTCTGCATCAGTTTATTAACAGTTAGTTCTGTGAGAGCTCTAAACTGTGTACTGCGGGCAGCATAGCATACTGCTCTTGCTCTGTTGCTCATCAAGTGATATGCATTCCACATATCTGCATCCATATCGGTCGTACATTGTTTAAGAGACTAAAAATTATTTTATATCATATACTTACACATTAAACAACTACAATAATATGTCGAAAATGTTGAATCTTAGGGAGGTTTGCAATTGTGATGGAAAGCAACTCCTATATTATCACACTGTAGACTAAAGCCAGAACTGATCTTTGAGGGGGTCTTTCCAGAACATTTGGGAGGGGGAAACTTGCAGGTTTCAACATGTACAGAACTACCCCTTTTCAGAGCTACTGAACTTTACAGAAATATTGTATGTTGTGCTACTGATCCAAGATAAGGATTATTGTAAAATTAAGGTCAGTTTAAGAGAGTGTAGTATGTTATGAATATTTTCACCTGAAGTATTATATATTAATATCCTCAGGAATTTAAATTAATGGAATATTGTAAAAGATATTAATGTAAGCATATAGGTATAAAATTTTAAGAAATATTTCTAAAATTTCAGATTATTATTACCATTTCTTCTGTGCATGGAAACATTTTCCTGCCTTCAACTGCAGATTGACAATTTAAAAGATTGACACTCAGTTTGGCAAGTTCTTCTTCAGTCATAGCACTGCATGAAGTTCTGATTTTCATTACAACTTTATGCTGGCATGTCTCTAATGGTGAAGATACTTGAATGTCCGTGAGTTTGGCTGCTTCTTGAAGAAATTTCTCATCCTCAGTCATTGTTTCATATGGAATGGATATCAATGGTACACCATCAGCCACCAATACAGTTGTTTCGTCTGATGGTTTATTCCAAAACCAACTGAATAATGAAGCTCCTTCGACGTGGCAAATTATGATTATAGCCACCAATGATAACAAAAGTATACGTGCCATATTGTACTGATGGAATTTTTTCTACCTGCAATTAATGATTAATGCGTAAAAGCAGACTTTTATATTCATGAATGAAAATGCAAATGAACATATTTAAAATTCTTTGCCCTTTGGATATAGCTTTACATACACTAACTTGCCTCATGCATGCCTCTTCTAACCTAAGTGTTACATAAACAATTATCGACAGGTGTAATTAACGTGATGTACCGTATTATTTTCTTACCGTTGCGTACTGTTAATTCAAGACTTTATAATGTTTGGTGATATTTTCTCCTTGAAATTCGGCGCTGTCGAATTGCATTTCCCTCTCAGCGTGTAAAACAGGTGTTTGATTTAAAAAAAATGTTAAGTTCATTCATAAGAATCCTTATTTCATGACACAGACGTAAGTGACAAAAATAACTGCTTTACAAGTTGGAGCCTGTTTTCAAACTCGACGGTGACAAGTGGCTATTTTATCTCGCTTTGTTTTGCACGATTTCAACCGACCTTGTCACGATCACGTGACTCCAAATGGCGGGTACAAGAAGATTTAAAAAAACTTCAAAATGTAAGAAGACTTTGTTCTGCTTTTTAAAATAAAATACATTTTGGAAAGATTCGAACATATTGGAAGTTTAATGTCACACAAATTAATGCAAGCGATATTGTAATACGTTGTCGTAATTTCGAAATATTAACCAATCTAACCTTATTTTCTTGAATGTTATTTGCGAAAGCTATTTGAAATAAACCAATAGGAAGTTTGCGAATTTCGTCTGTGACTGCCTATTATAAGCGCGAAATTTAAATCTATCGTAAGTGATTGTCTCAAAATACAGGATACAGGTATTTTATGAAGAACAATATAATCTGTTACAAAAAATAATTTATTTTCTACATCGTTATATACATCACAGATAATACACAGTGTATCTTATGTGTTATGGATTTTTGTATGATTCAGTGTGTTTATTTTTTTTCTGGTACGACTTCGCTGATTCCATACATGCCCGCTAAGAGTCTACCATGAGATGTTGGTACTGGTTCCTTTGGTGCTAAATACGGTCCTTTCTCTCCCATGTATACATAACTAAATTAAAAATATAATAGTCAAGATATAATATAAGAAGTGTTATATATTTCAGTCTTAAATCCTATACGTGAAATGTAATAAAACACATACGGTAATCTTAAAACCCAGTATGCACTTTGCGACAATTTTATCGGTTCTTCACAGCCAGTCACGAATATTGGACATGGCGGAGGTCCTGGTTGTACCCGAGGATTTAATGTAACGTGCACAGGGGCCTTTGGCGTTACCACATGTATCCTCATCAGCTGAGCTATCAATGGTTTTGTTTGCCTATAATATTAACAATTGTAATAAAAATGAATACGATACATAATAAATGATTTTACGGGGTACTGCTAATCATACCTGCAAGGGCATGGAAAGTACAACGGCATATCAGCTGTACTAGATGTTACTTTGTTCCCACTGTCTTTGACAATACCATTTCCTGTGGCTTTCAGGACCTTGTCCGGCGCTGAAGCCATGAACCTGTGTCCTCGAGGACACTCATACTCCACCCCAACGAATATTTTTACGACGAATTCTTTTCCACCCTTTGATTTTCGGCTGCGAAGGTTATTCATGTTCTGGAAATTTTTACCTCTCGGGCAGTAGCCATGACCTCCGTGGTCACCTACAGTTGGCCACAATGATCCTCTTTCTTTTTGATGCTCCAATCTATAATGTAAAAGTTTTTAAGAAAAGTTCTAACTTTAAATTCAGTAAAACGACTAAGGATATCATTATGGTAATTCATTTCTGACCTGACAGTTACATCCCACGGCAGAAGAAAAGCAGAGGTGGGTATAATTCCTGCTTGATGTTGTAGGCCAAGGTTGTGTGAATATAAACTACTTGGTCCAAGACAGACAAGGGACCAGCTGGAAAATTGTGGCAATAATCCAGCTGGTGATTCTGTGTGCAACATTCCCGGTAGGTATTCTGTAGTTGAAGGTTGTCTGACAAGAGATTTTTCTACAAGAAAATAATAATTTATTAAAGTCAATTTTATCGTAATGATATACATAGAAGAATGACAACGACTATTACCTTTATTGTCAACATCACTATCAGTAACCTGTATGATGACCTTGTGAGCATCACTAGGCGTAAGACTAGTTTTGTTGCTCAATTTTTCTCCAGTTTCTTCAGCCGGATCGCTGGTCGGCGGAGACTGCCCGCCACTTCCATAAGCAGTAATTTCATCTGCAAATTTTTTATAGAAATTTTCTTCTAAAACATTATTATCATACTCTAGTCCTTCATAAATCTTCATAACTTACCATTCAATGTGCTCACTTCTAAACTACAAGCTTGGGTCGGGTCTTGTGGGGTCGATAACTCTACTCGGCTAAATGAGTCTTTGCGTTTTGTTGCGGAGAATAATTGAGCAGCTCTGCAGGAAAAACAGAAAAAAGATATGAGAGTTTATGAAATATTTAAAGGATAAGTTTTTAATTGTTTCATTCGGTACCTGAAATTATGAGTACTTGGTTGAAAAACTGGAAATTGTATACTTTCCAATTGAGCACAACCACATTGTTTTGCCAGCATTTGAAAATAATCGTAGTTGGCTTGTCGTAAACTGAATGGATCTTCCCGCGGTCCTTGACATCGACCACAATTACAGGCGCAAATATAACGAACTCCACTGCAGTGCTCCATCGTTGGTAATTCGCTGTAAGTCAAGAATGATAATGTATTCACAAACTATAGATTTTATTTAATCGTAGTTAGTTCTCCATATACCTGTAATCCTCTCGTGATTCCGATAGTTCTCCTCCACCGGCACCTTCACCACCTCCTTTGTGAATGGGATTTGTGCAAGGATTTCCAGTAAAAGACAGTACTTCACACATTTGTCTACCGGATTTCCAGTATTTGTCACATTCAGCTTGTAATTTTTCACTGAATTCATCGAATAATGGCCCACGTGCATGCATTTCAAATACTGTCATTGCATGAGCTAATTTAGACTCATGATATGCCCTATTTTAATTTAATTTTATTAATTGGTTTGACATCTATGTAGTTCATTCAGAAGGAAATCAATAAAAAGCTCTACCTTGTATAATGCTGTGGGAGACTTTCTTGGTACGTTTGCAAAGCCCTAGGCAGTACTTTGCTGCATCTACTTTTACTGAACTTAACATCAGTATCTAATAAATTGTGTAAGGAAGACAATTCTTTATCTGTTCCATGAATAAAGTATTCGTAAACCTTATTTATAACATCATAGAATTGGGATAACGTAGGAATCTGCAATGGCAATCTTGTTAGTAAATTCAGTAGTATAAAATAAACAAAAATATTGTCATGCACCAACCTCAAAATATGCAGGCGACGTGTGTCGACCTACGTTGTCGTCAAAGCCTTTCGCAAAAGCTAAATTTATATGTTGTTGTAAAAACAACCTAAATGAACGGACCTCTGTAAGAAAAAAATGTTTCAAGTACTTCTCAATATAAATGTTATACAAACATTTTTACGTGCGAAATTTTACCACTTTCAGTGTCATCTGTACACAGATTTGAGTCTAAACTGGCAAGGCTTCTGGAGGTATTCCCACCAGAACTCACTTTACAACTTTGAATCAATTTTTTCGTCATGTAGCCCAACATGTCTCTTGACTCTGTGCTACTAGTATTTACATATACAAATTCTTGATTTGCTGGAATAGCAAATAAAGAGTTTGAACTGAAAATAAAAGAAGTGTACTTAGAAAAAGTTCCTTGAGCCAGGACATATGAAATGGACAACATAAGTATACCTGATATTAGTCACAATTCTATTCTTTCTCAACATATGATAAATCTGATCCTCAAGCGAATGTTCTAGTTTCTTAATGTTTGCTCCACTGTCCAGATTTTGGAATACAGTAGGACAAGTTTCAAAATAAAATAGTACTCTTGGTGAGCATGGTCTGACATTAGTTACCCATTCTCTTGGCAAACCAGGTATGGTACTTAAAAGTTCAGAAAGTTGTGAAGATACTTTCTGCCTGTTTCAAATGATAATAAATGTAATTTTCTTTCATTCAGACTTATATCAATTCATTAAAACATTTTCCATTACCTTACTATATCCATGGCCCGGAATAAATGCACATAACTGTAGTCAAAAGTATGTGTTGGATGAGTAAGAATAATGACATGAGATATATGAAATAACACAAGTAAAGCCCTTGCGTATTTGTCCCTCATATGTGCCCATACACTAAGAAAATCTTTTTTTTCTTGTTTCTCCACAAAACGATCAAATTCATTTAAAAGGGTATGTGTATCCAAAAAGCCTCTTAGATGTAGATAAACAGTTTTTTCTTTCACATTGTGATACCCTTCAATTTCACACTGTAAGATATTAAAATCATGTGAAAATAGTATAAGCTTTCTATTTTCTATGCGATTAAATTAGGAAAAATGAATGTTTTGAAATGTTACTAAATCCTTACCAATGTCTCTTCATTGACTGTTGGTTCATCCAGGAGACCTACTTGAAGAATTGAACTCAGCATTTCTGTTTTACATCCTTTTGCACGATATTGAGATTTTCCGAACACTGATACAATCACTACTTTCTTATCAAGATGCGAAGAGCTAAAAAAATTGTTCAGATTAATTTCAATTGAACCAATATAACCTGAATGTCGTTTTACGTATTGAATTCAATGCTTACTTTAGAAACTATAGGTATATTTTGATTTTATACTACTCACTTTTTTTTGTCACACGGAATCGTAAATTTTTGTGGCCGCATTGTAACTTTTATCAGACGAAGATTTTGTTTACGTTTTGGTTTGTTGTTTGAATGGTTGATATAGATTAGATGTAGTTTTCAAAGTGCAGAGAAGATAGCAGCACATCTGCATCCGTGTGAAGTTATATCACTGACGAGGTATAGGGATGGGCCTTTTACCTTATGGGTCGCGTCACTAGGTCTGAAATACCGACACCCTGTCAAAAAACAGAAGCGGTCGAGCGCACTCTACGTTTCATAACGGTAATATTTGGAACTGCAAACACTTTACTCTGCTTTACTGACCAAATGTAGCGACGTTGCCAAATGTAATCACTATGATAAATAATTGTATTTTTAACATATTTCAATGTATTTCAATGCATTTTAATGCATTTCAACGCATTTTAATGGATTTTAATGCACTTTTAACGTATTTTATCGTATTTCCACGCATTTTAATGGATTTTAATGCATTTTTAACGTATTTTATCGTATTTCACGCATTTTAACGGATTTTAATGCATTTTTAACGTATTTTATCGTATTTCCACGCATTTTAACGGATTTTAATGCATTTTTAACGTATTTTATCGTATTTCCACGCATTTTAACGGATTTTAATGCATTTTTAACCTATTTTATCGTATTTCCACGCATTTTAACGGATTTTAATGAATTTTTAACCTATTTTATCGTATTTCCACGCATTTTAACGGATTTTAATGCATTTTTAACGTATTTTATCGTATTTCCACGCATTTTAACGGATTTTAATGCATTTTTAACGTATTTTATCGTATTTCCACGCATTTTAACGGATTTTAATCCATTTTTAACGTATTTTATCGTATTTCCACGCATTTTAACGGATTTTAATCCATTTTTAACGTATTTTATCGTATTTCCACGCATTTTAACGGATTTTAATGCATTTTTAACGTATTTTATCGTATTTCCACGCATTTTAACGGATTTTAATGCATTTTTAACGTATTTTATCGTATTTCCACGCATTTTAACGGATTTTAATGCATTTTTAACCTATTTTATCGTATTTCAACTCATTTCAATGGATTTTAATGCACTTTTAACGTATTTTATCGTATTTCCACGCATTTTAACGGATTTTAATGCATTTTGAACCTATTTTATCGTATTTCCACGCATTTTAACGGATTTTAATGCAATTTTAACGTATTTTATCGTATTTCCACGCATTTGAACGGATTTTAATGCATTTTTAACGTATTTTATCGTATTTCCACGCATTTTAACGGATTTTAATGCATTTTGAACCTATTTTATCGTATTTCCACGCATTTTAACGGATTTTAATGCATTTTTAACGTATTTTATCGTATTTCCACGCATTTTAACGGATTTTAATGCATTTTTAACCTATTTTATCGTATTTCAACTCATTTCAATGGATTTTAATGCAGTTTTAACGTATTTTAGCGTATTTCAACGCATTTTAATGGATTTTAATGCATTTTTAACCTATTTTATCGTATTTCCACGCATTTTAACGGATTTTAATGCATTTTTAACCTATTTTATCGTATTTCAACTCATTTCAATGGATTTTAATGCAGTTTTAACGTATTTTAGCGTATTTCAACGCATTTTAATGGATTTTAATGCATTTTTAACCTATTTTATCGTATTTCCACGCATTTTAACGGATTTTAATGCATTTTTAACGTATTTTATCGTATTTCCACGCATTTTAATGGATTTTAATGCTAATTTCAGTTTCTTTAATTTTTTTGGCTACTATAGTAGTTTTTTCTGCTAGTATAGTAGTTTTTTCTGCTAGTATAGTAGTTTTTTCTACTAGTATAGTAGTTTTTTCTGCTAGTATAGTAGTTTTTTCTGCTAGTATAGTAGTTTTTCGGCTAGTATAGTAGTTTTTTCTGCAAGTATAGTAGTTCTTTTTCTGCTAGTATAGTAGTTTTTTCTGCTAGTATAGTAGTTTTTTCTGCTAGTATAGTAGTTTTTCTGCTAGTATAGTAGTTTTCCGGCTAGTATAGTAGTATAAAAAACTACTATACTACTGTACTACTATACTAGCCGAAGAAACTACTATACTAGCAGAAAAAACTACTATACTAGCAGAAAAACTACTATACTAGCAGAAAAAAACTACTATAGTAGCAGAAAAAAACTACTATACTAGCCAAAAAAATTAAAGAAACTGAAATTAACATTAAAATGCATTAAAATCCGTTAAAATGCGTGGAAATACGATAAAATAGGTTAAAAATGCATTAAAATCCGTTAAAATGCGTGGAAATGCGATAAAATACGTTAAAAATGCATTAAAATCCGTTAAAATGCGTGGAAATACGATAAAATACGTTAAAAATGCATTAAAATCCGTTAAAATGCGTGGAAATACGATAAAATACGTTAAAAATGCATTAAAATCCGTTAAAATGCGTGGAAATACGATAAAATACGTTAAAAATGCATTAAAATCCGTTAAAATGCGTGGAAATACGATAAAATAGGTTAAAAATGCATTAAAATCCGTTAAAATGCGTGGAAATACGATAAAATACGTTAAAACTGCATTAAAATCCATTGAAATGAGTTGAAATACGATAAAATAGGTTAAAAATGCATTAAAATCCGTTAAAATGCGTGGAAATACGATAAAATACGTTAAAAATGCATTAAAATCCGTTAAAATGCGTGGAAATACGATAAAATACGTTAAAAATGCATTAAAATCCGTTAAAATGCGTGGAAATACGATAAAATACGTTAAAAATGCATTAAAATCCGTTAAAATGCGTTGAAATACGCTAAAATACGTTAAAAATGCATTAAAATCCATTAAAATGAGTTGAAATACGATAAAATACGTTAAAAATGCATTAAAATCCATTAAAATGAGTAACTATTAAAAATAGTTTGTACATGAATATATAATACGTATATAATATATATAGTACGTATGTTATATATATAGTAGGTATATAGTGCGCATGTAACATATACAGTACGTATATAGTATATATAGTAGGTATATAGTACGCATGTAACATATATAGTACGTAGATAGTATATATAATAGGTATATAGTACGCATGTAACATATATAGTACGTAGATAGTATATATAATAGGTATATAGTACGCATGTAACATATATAGTACGTAGATAGTATATATAATAGGTATATAGTACGCATGTAACATATATAGTACGTAGATAGTATATATAATAGGTATATAGTACGCATGTAACATATATAGTACGTATATAGTATATATAGTAGGTATATAGGACGCATGTAACATATATAGTACGTATATAGTATATATAATAGGTATATAGGACGCATGTAACATATATAGTACGTATATAGTATATATAATAGGTATATAGTACGCATGTAACATATATAGTACGTATATAGTATATATAGTAGGTATATAGGACGCATGTAACATATATAGTACGTAGATAGTATATATAATAGGTATATAGTACGCATGTAACATATATAGTACGTAGATAGTATATATAATAGGTATATAGTAAGCATTTAACATATATAGTACGTATATAGTATATATAATAGGTATATAGTTCGTATGTTGTATATACGCTATAGTGCACGAAAATACGTATTATGAATGCGTTATAAGGTGTGAAAATATGTTAAAATACGTCAATAGCGCATGAAAGTGAATTAAAGTGCGTTAAGAATGCGTTTAAATACGTTAAAATTCATTTACATACGTTAAAGTACGTCCAGAATGCGTTTAAATGTGTTAAAGTGCGTTGAAAGCGCGTTAAAAATGAGTTGAAATACGTCGCAAATGTGTTAAAATCTGTTAAAATGCGTGGAAAATTACAGATCGGTTACCGATGTTCTACACGGATCTAAATTGACGACGGTGATAAACAGTCTAGCGATTACAGATCTGTTACCGACGTTCTACACGGATCTAAATTGACGACGGTGATAAACAGTCACGCGATTACAGATCGGTTACCGACGTTCTACACGGATCTAAATTGACGACGGTGATAAGCAGTCACGCGATTACAGATCGGTTACCGACGTTCTACACGGATCTAAATTGACGACGGTGATAAACAGTCACGCGATTACAGATCGGTTACCGACGTTCTACACGGATCTAAATTGACGACGGTGATAAACAGTCACGCGATTACAGATCGGTTACCGACGTTCTACACGGATCTAAATTGACGACGGTGATAAACAGTCACGCGATTACAGATCGGTTACCGACGTTCTACACGGATCTAAATTGACGACGGTGATAAACAGTCACGCGATTACAGATCGGTTACCGATGTGCTATACGAATTTAAACTGACAACGGTGATAATCAGTCTACTAATTATAGACAGAATACCGGAATGTTTAATTGCGTTGAAATACGTCGAAAGTGCATTAGAAAATTAAAAATGTATTGAAATGCGTTAAAACAGCTTAAAGTATTTAGAAATCCATTAAAATGAGATAAAATAGGTTAAAATATTTGGAAATGCATTAAAATGCGTTGATATAGGTTAGAATATGTTAAAATGTATTAAAATGTGTCGAAATAGGTTAGAACACGTTTAAAATATATCAAAATGTATTAAAACAGGTTAAAATATATAGAAATACATTAAAATGTGTTAATGTAGATCAGAGTATGTTAAATATGCGTTACAATGCATGAAAATGCGTCTAAATGCGTTAAAATAGGTTGTAATATGTTGAAAATACATTAAAATGCATTAAAGTATGTTAAAATGCCGTTGGAATTTGTTAAAATACATGGTGTTAAATTACGCAACTTTCAGGTTATTTGATGATTTTCGGCGTCAGGATATGTAAATTTTTTATTATTTGGCGATGTATTTGATTCGTAAATATAATGTGCGAAAAATATTATGAAATTCGGGATATTGCGATAATTGTTAAAAAACAATTTTGACTGTATCGATAATTCAGTTTTGCGGCTACGAAACCCCGTGAGATGTTAGGTCTATTCTATATCTCGTCTGTGGTTGTATCTGTCAGATGAACGTTTTGTAGGTTAGGTTTGTTTAGTTTATGTCCTCCCACATAGTTGTATAATTGTAAATAATAATCATAGTAAGATCGTGTTCGAAAAATGTCAGCAACGTTGAGCAGAAATCTCTTGACTTATATTTGGCAAAATAATTTAAAGAAATCGCCGAAGTGTGCTGTCATTGTGAGATTTAAGAGTACCGCGACAAAAGAAAAATCGCCTTCGGTAGAGGAGACTGCAAAAATTGTTATCCCGGCACCAGAACCGGGTACAATCCATGCTGCAGTACTAAAAAAATTTGGTAGCCCGTTGCTGATAGAAAATCTTGAGACCCCAAAGATTGTCCACCCAAATGATGTACGTTAAATTAAAATATTGCATTCATAGTTTTATTATCTGTAAAATGCATATCCTTAATTTCATTACACCGGCAGGTGCTAATAAATGTCCATTACTGTGGTATAAATTCATCGGAAGTATTGCTAAAGTCTAATTCATATAAATATGAACCAAATCTACCTTTGGTTCTTGGATATGAAGTTGTAGGACAAGTGGTTGAACTTGGCAAGGCAGCCGAACAGAAAGGATACAAAGTTGGAGATAAGGTTGTTGGTCTAAACAAAGACCATTACAATGGTTTAGCAGAGCAATGTCTTGTAGAAGTTGATGTAAGAATCAGAATAATATGTCTTATACTACTTAAAAAGGTATAGAGTTTAACACATAATATATTTTTTTAGAATATCTGGAAGGTACCATCAAGTACAAAATCGATAGATGCAGTCTGCCTTCTTGAAAATTACATGACAGCATTAACAGCCCTTGAGAGGAAAGTATCTCTAGGTGAAGATGATATGATTCTGATAAATGTTGGCATAAGTGGAACTGGTCTAGCTGCTGTTGATCTTGCTACAAATGTTTACAGAGCTAAGGTTTTTTCTTCATTAATTATCTAACTTCATAAAACGACTCCTACTGTATTTGAAAACAATACAGTAAATTATTAAAATTTAATTTTAGGTCATTAGTGTTTGTGCAACTGAAGATGGAGCAGCTTTGGCCCGTGAAAAAGGAGCTTTTGCTGCCTTGAAGTTCAAAGATAGGAAGTTATTGAAGCAATTAGAAGAAATAGCAGCTGAAAGGGGTATTAAAGCCATTTTTGAAGGAGAAGATGGAGAATATTTTAAGAAGATATTGTATTGGTACGTTTTTAATCATGTGTATATTAGTAGTATAGGAAATTTACCCACAACTTCTAAATTTCTAGTTTCACCGATGTCTACAAAGAAGATCATTCCACCGACTTGTTCCGTGATGACAATTTCGCCGTAGTGGTTGAACATTTATCTCGCGAAGGTTTAAAGAAAGAACACTTAACACTTTTGATGTGATTTATTTAAGGTCTAATGATTAAGAGATGTTTTCATTCTAAAGGGAGAGTAATAATCGCTGGTACAGCCGTCACGAAGACAGAGAAAGAGAAGAGTCCAGAAAAGGAGGATAATGGCTTTAGTGTTACTGGTTTCGATCTCTGGCAGTATAAAAATAAAAAGCCAGAAGCCTACCGGTATGTTGTATCTTCTCTACTGATCAGACATTTTTTATTTGAGAAAAAAATTCAAATTTGACTTTTCTGAGCAGTGAAGCCGGAGAGGAAGTGTTACAGTTGTACGAGGAAGGACTGATCAGGCCGACCTACTCATTTACTGCGGGACTGTATAAAGTTAACGAAGCATTAGATTTCGCATGCAAACACAAATCACCAGGAAAAGTAAGTATTAATATAACCGGTATAACGCAGCACCAATTTCTTTCATATAGACATGTAAAAACATGCTTGGAAAATTTACAGGTTGTTGTAGACATCAGAAATAAAGACGCAGACGCGAAGGAAGTTGATAGAGACTGATTTAGGAACCCTGCTCATCTTCTCTGCAATCTACGGATCGTGTTCGATTCTCAGAATAAGAAAATAGCGTTTGACTTGGCAAAATAGTCGGAAAGCTTCCTCGAGACCGGATCTGAACAAGCCTGCTAATAAATAATGTTTCTAGATTTTCATTGCATCAATTGTTACTCATTTTATACATACATGTATGTACAGTTGGAAAGTGGACGTGTTATATTATTTATAATTAAAATGTAATTACAGAATGTTAAGAAAAAAAATACTATTTCTAATAAACGACTTTTTTTAATCAGTTACTTCTTGTTTATGAGCAACAGGTCTTACTTGAGTTTCAACGGGAAAGCCTACTCTGAAGGGATTATACTTATTATACGCCGCAGAATGTTCGCGAAAAACCAGAAGACCTGAAAATCGTCACGTTCCTCGCTAACCGATTGTTCCCCGTTAAAGCTCGTATTAGGCTGCCGAGCTGCGGTCATTATCGATTGCTTAACAATCTTTCGTCGAAATCGGGGCGTTTTCTGCCAAACTACCGGCCAACGATCGGAGTAAAAGTTGCGCACACCGCAAGAGCGCAAACATTACCGCCGTTTATGACGTTATTGCGGTACATGATTGACAAGAAAGTATCGAGAACCGTTCCATTCCGCTCGTGAGATTGTATTTTCCAGCCGTTGTTTCGTACTTTCGTACGAGGAAAAACCTTTTACGACGTCTTACCACGGCTCGTTAATTGCGCGCATTGCGTCTGCATAATACGGCGATAATGGCTACCTGCCGATTTTTTAATAGATCCCGGAATTCATTTACGAACACGAGAGAAATTGTACGAAATGATTAAAGATGTTGCCGGCATCTTTTACAGTTTCCTTTAATGCCCATTCAGGCGTATTTTTTCGCTCCTTTGTAATTCATTTACGTCGTTTGCTTGACGCGAAAACGGTTAATGCCCGAACAAACTCGCAATCCTTGGGAATAATAATTGATAAACGAATGAGAAATGGTGTACAGAATAGTGGGACCTTGTGGGACACTTTTTGAAGGCTCCATTGTCAAAGGTTTCACTTTCAAAGGCCTCCGACCCAACGAGACAGATAACAAAAGCCATAGGAACTATATTCATCATTTGCGTAATGGCTTTCTACTTTTCATTCGACGACTAAAGACCGTCCTTTCTTCTCCTGAAAGAATAGTCATCTCCGGATCGAATGCCCTTTCATTGCTAATTTATACAGCGCAAAAAAGTCCTGTCATCGATCGACCAAAATTGATTAATGGACAAATAAGCACCTCTGCTACTGTATCAAGGCACAACATTCACGATCCTCAGCAAGATTCTGTTAAACAACAAACTTGTACCATATAATTCTATACTTCTGCGTTTCGACATTTTCCAGAAGCTGCTGGTCCCCCTTTTTTGGTGACTTTTTTCGATACTTCGGAATTCCTCCACCACGTTAGTTTTATTGGAACCGCCGAAAGAAGGTATTATACAACCGTGGCGTTATGTCAGCGCGCCTTATCGTGCGATATAAATTAGAAAGGCACCTCTCTCGCGTCCGGAAACGCAGGCGGAGAAGAGACATGACATTGTTTCGAAACGATCGGTTTAATCGTCCCCGGTCATCGACGTGTACCCAGCGGGGGGTTCCCCGTCGTTCACGATTGTCAAAAAAAGTCGTCGATCGACAATCATGACTCACTGTACACAAGGCGTCGATGGCGCGTGGGCGTGTTACGGATTTTGCCGTCTCAGGCCCGCGGGGCCTTACAAAACGGCTTCGTCCTTTTCCACGTGATCTCCGGAACGTCATAATCTGAGCGCGGAATTCCCGGCATCTCGAACCTTCAAAATCACTTTCGATATCGCCTTGGACCAGCCTCGTACTTCTACGTCCAAATTGTCCGGACTAGCACCTCGATCTGGCCTTCGAGACGGAGTAATCCCCGGGCGGTCATTTTAATTCACGAGCCGCACTATAACGTCGATATTTCGAGGGTTGATATCTACGCGCGCTGCTCCATCAGCCTCGAATTTCTACGCCTACTCAATCATACGAAAGAATAGATTTCCGATTTTACCTTGACCAAGTGCGGTCTATCGGTGTGGAGTTTAATTAAATTCTAATCGACGGTATAGCCAGCGCGCGGGACAATTGCACGTCATCGAAAATCTATTGGAAAGTGCCGCGTGGACCGGCGAGGTTTTACGAATGAGTTGATCACAGGTATGACGGATCGATCTCAACGACGGGTGCGATCTGACGCGATTAGATCGGCAAAGTTGGCACATTCCAGGTGCCGTTTGACGCTTGATTGTCCAACGGCGAGCAAGGCCAATTAGAGCGGCTTTTATCGTCAATCGTAAAAGTCCAGGGGGTTCAAGGTAGCCACCCCCGCGCGCTTCGTGGGCGCGGTCAACGTCGATCGCCTCAGTCTCCGTCCGAGAATGTCGAGTATTTCCACCGCCAACCATTTCAAAATCCGATTGTCCGGCCCGGTGTGCCATATAAATGGGCCTTATGCAAATCTGCTTTCTCCCTAAACCTTGGGCGCTGCGCTAATTCCCAACAAATAGGCCCACTTCCCGTCTCTCTCTCTCTCTCTCTCTGCCCCTCTCGCGTAACCACGAAAAAGAGCTGCTTTACGAGGCATCATTTTTTATTAAACCTGTCACCTTTTGCGCGCTATCCGAGGACCAACTGGTTTATCCTTCGCTCCTTTTCAACCGTTTGCAGAGCCGGGAATTTGTCTTTCTTCTCTCGCAGGAATATATAAATTTTTGCCTACTTACCTGGCTGGCTCTCCTTCAGAACCAGGTATGCACAGTTTCAAAATCAAAGAAAACCGTCCAGTTCTTCTGACAATTGAACAAACTTGATATTATCATTTCACCCGTCCTCTCAACGCTTCGTAATGAATTCAGTGGCTCATTTCCCTTGGGTAAAGGATTTTCATTGCACGTAAGAGAATAGGTGTCGCGTGACTTACACAATTCTTGGGAAAGACGCGGAGGGTGAAAGAGCAGGACGAAGTTGCGGTCGGGAGTCTCGTGCCGGCCAGATGGCGGTCAGATGGGGAAAAAAGGTGTTCCTCGATGCCGATCGAAAGGACGGCTCTTACGTAAGGTCATCGGTTGGCTCGCATCAAAGAAAATCAAAGTTTTGCGGCGGACTTTCGCGGATAAGTTTTTCCACCGGCCCCGGGACACGAGAGTCCTTTACCGCGACGATCCTGTCACCCATCGCCACCTTTTTGCTCCTCCTGTCTCACGTTTTCCCGTTTCCAGGAAGTGCACGCCACAGGAAACAACGGCAATGCGCAGATTACTAAATTACAATTGATTCAACGGAATTGCCCGGCCTACAAAATACGAATTTAAATGATCCCCGTGTAACGAGGATTTAACAGAGTTCCGGGATCGTCCATTTTTCATTCACTCGACTTATGGCTTTACAGACATTTCCTCGCGGTAAAAAAAAGTTCGAACCGCGGTTTAAGCGTCGAGTGAGAGTCCAATTTTAATGTTCCTTTGATTACGCTCGACTTTTTTCCTCGGCGGATCGAGTTGGTTTTGAAGGAACGAGTGTTTTCAAAAGGGCCGAGGTGTCGACGCGCACAAGCGGCAACACGTTTCGATGAAGAAAATAGATAAAACGGCTGCTGCGAAATTTCTTCACGGCCTTCGAAAGCGAATCGCCGACGTAATTTCGACACTAACACGGCGGTTATCGTGTTCTTAACGTAATTCTCTCCCGTTATGGAACGACGTTAACTCCCACTCCACGACGTACAAGTAAAATTTATCCCAATTAAAACAACGCAAACCGACTCATCAATGAAATCCTATTTTTTCCGGAAATTTGTCACAAAACTTCCAGGACCTTTATCATCTAATTCAAATTTATCTCGCTAAAAATATGACACTCGATTGAAACAGGGGAAGTGGTTAATAATAATGATAATTACAATAATAATAAACGTCTTTATTCTGTTGTGATACACAAAAGGCGAGGTTCAGCGAATGCTGTATTACAACTCAACCTACTTAAGATTAAGAAACAAGATCGAAAGAGAACAGGAAAGAGTTACAGTTATATTACACAGAATTGTAGTAAACTTAGAGATAAGTACAAATACAAGTACAAAGTTACACTAAATTTATGGAACTTAGGGATAAGTACAGATGTTTAAGAAAAATTCGCACGCACGTATTCTTGAGCAGAAGTCTTGAAGGAAGAAAAGGAAGTGGCAGTGCGTAAATTGTACGGAAGAAGATAATCTACGTCTGCCACGTTATCGCGACACCGAGGGTGGGGGGAGGGGGAGAATTGCGGGTAAGGTAGGTCTGCGAAACGAGTGGGAGAGCTTGCGACAATCACACGTCCGCGTGGTTTGTCCGTCTGAAAAGGAAGGATAAAAGGAAAACGGCCTCCGTGGCCGCGCACAATCACCAACCGCGACAGTTCGGCCCAGATTCGCCGATATGATTAGAAAACCGTCTACCATAATAAAATGCCTTAAGTATCGGCGGCCTGCACTTACGTGACTGTCCTGCCTTTCTACGTTTTCATCGTGGCCATTTCGCTGGGGGGCCCCCGTTACGTGTGTATTAAATCACTTCATGGCCGTTCGACAGCATTGTCGTGAGTTACTCTCCGTTCGGATCTAAACGAGCGGGTTAGTCGTGTGTCGTTTTAATGGGCTTTTCCAATCATCCTTCCACTGACATAATCCCCAACGCAGTTACATATTTTCGTCCATTCGATACGCGCCATTTCGCTTCATTACCGTACCACCCTGAGCGCTATTTCTTCAGCTATTTATTTGTTACTCAGGCTCCTGGAATGTAGTCGCTAAACTTTTCCTTGTCAAAGGAAGTTTTACGGATCTCTAATAATCCTGCCTTATCGTTCGTGTGCAAAGACGATGGTCCAACAAATGTACACCTTAAGATCATCCCTGAATTTTTAGACAACTCGGGGTTGTCGATGGGACGATTTTCGGACTAATTCGACAGACTTTTGCCGGTTAATGACAATTTTCTTAGCATCTGAACGGTCAGCTAATGGCCGACGTTGAAGTTGCGACAGAGAACGTGGCTAATATTATGCAGGGGCCATAGGTGTGTCGTATAGTATATGGAGAGGGCTGTTAGCATTGCCGGATTGTCCACGTAGTCGGGCAGGTATTTTCGCGCTGACAGAATCGCCCGTGCGACATTGCGTAAGGATAACACTTGTACCGACATTGGGGGCTGACGATCTTTCTGTCCTTCTGTCCGCACGAACTGATCTAATCTCCTCGGCGGATTAATCGCCGGTCGACGGATGGATCGTGATCCTTTCCACTGATTTCGCCTACCCGTTTAAACCAAATGCTCGCCGACTCGAAACAACCATTTACCACAACCAGGGTTCATCCTTCGTTAATGTCGCGATGCATCGGTGAAAGTTTTCCACGTTTCCTACATCTTACTCGTGTCTTAATTAGGAAACCACTTTTTACGTCCAGGGACATTCAAAGGACATTCCGATAAATGATAATTCTGTTAAATCCTAGTTTTAATCGCTCCTACGCCGAAGCAGTATCATTAGAAAATCTCTTAAGACTTCATATTTTCCTTATTTCATATTCATATTAATATTTAAACTGTGGATTGTGGAATACCTTTTCTTTCTCAACCCTATGAATTACAGTTTGGTCGTATTGTTTTAGTCAAAGTTACTCTAATTTCCTGCTTGACTTTTGCGCGGATAATTAAGTATCGATCATGGGAGGTGCATTTGTCGGTCCTTTATCGTTGCACGGTCCGTCAGGCCTCGGCAAGGATATCGCACGGGAGTCACACACTAATAACTGGAGCAAAGGGAGTTGTGTAAGCCGGTGGGTGGCCGCCTTTCTCCGTCGAGCTGCCGGCTTTTAATGCGACTGCCATAATACGCGAGAACGTCGATCGTCTCGTAAGATCGGCGGCCAACGACGTTTTGGCAAATCGATCAATCGCGCCGATAAGCCCGGCAAATCAAAGCCCATGGCGGTTCGCATCCGACGATTAAACCATTATCCGCCTGTTATTCCATCAGTTACCTCACGCCAAGTCGAAATTACACACACCCAAAGACAATACCTCGGCGCTGCTCTTTTCAATTTATAAATTGTCCTGTTACGAAAGTTACGGGGAGGACTAAGAAGATTCTGATCAACTTCAATTACCGTGCAATCGAATTCTCACTTCTATTCTCCACATCGAATTCCGTTAATTCTTTTACGATAATTTCAAAGCTATTATCTTCGACCGTTCCTTAATTCGCCTAACGAGGTATACGTAATTTCCTATTCGTTTCTACGGCTTCTGAATCTGTTAGATCATAACTTCTTCCGATCGTAACGGAATGTAAGACTTGAAGGTTCGACGAACGAGCCACGTACTAGGTGCACTCGTTTTACGCGGAAGACCAATCAGAGCGATAAGTCGATTTTAAGCACCTGTCGATTTTAATCTCGCCAGCATGGTCTGCCGGAATCCACGGGACCCTTCGACCGTGACTGAATATCGACCGGCAAGTTTTAGCAATTCCATCGTGCCGCGAAAAGTCGAAGGCTCGTTCGCCATTGCACTTGGTCGAGCGCGAGGAATCGCCCTCGACGGTTCCACGTTATCGAATTCGAACGTCGGCTGAGTTGCCGGTACGAGCGACGGACAAGCGAGAACGGCAAATTGTCGCGAAGGCCATGCAGTTCACTTTTCTTCGCTGCACGGCATAGCCCGCTGCATTATTCTACCTTCACCGCGAGCCGATCGTTTCGCTAAAATCCATCAATCCAGTCTGCTTTAATAAACCGACCATTGTAAGCGCAATTCAATGCGTTCCAAGCACCATTCGTTCGTTTCACTGAAAATCCGACACTATAATCAGTCAATGATAATTCTTAGAGCTAATTTTCTTAATGCAATAATTCATGTTTCAAGAGTATTACAATTCTCTTAGGAATTTAGGTAAAAATTCAAGACGACATACTCAGTCGGTAATCATTGTTCCAGTTAATTTTTTAAATGCAATAATGACTATTTTAAAAATGTCGAATGATAGGGTACTTTTTATGTCGATCGATTAATTTCACGACGTTGAGAATCGTTAGTTTAAGCGTTGGACGGTTTGGATTGGCCAGGGACGTGAAACCTGGCTTCGAGCTCGACGATCGTTACGATCACGATTCGAGCGATTATTCCGCGGGATCAGGCGAGCACGTGTAGAGTTATTTGCTGGAAAGCAGCTTCCAGGCCATGCGCGCCACGTTCTGTGCTTAGCAAACGCGTATGCAGATTTATTTTCTCCTGTCTCGTCGAGCCATTGTTTACCTACCACCGTAGGATATTACGTTATGTTTCGTTGCACGATGCTGCCACTTGCATTGGGCCGTTTCAAGCCGAACAATTCGATATCCAAGTGCAGCGTTAAATTCGCGCCAGAGATCATTTTCAGCAATAATGTAACCACGTAATCGTGCATTTATCAAACCGCGATAAAACACACCTGTCGGTACACCCCGGTGTCGTACAATTTGTAGTTTCGTGAAAACGTTATGTGCCAATGGACATTTTTCGTTTCATATTCAGATCGTTCATCGACGAACGGTTATTAACAGGATGCAAAAAGAGAGATCGTTATTTCGGCAACACTTATCGATCGACCAGTTAATTAATGTCTGCTACTTCGCACGTCTGACCTTTCACACCTTCGTTCGAGTTTTGCGCGAATTTCTGCGACTTTTTCCGTGCTACCGGGGGATAATTGTTCCGTACGATCTTCCCATAAATAGCGATTTACCAATTGAGCCAGTCGTTGCGTTCGTACATTACGTTCGGTGGAAAAGTATCTTCAAACGGTCCGTTGCGAAATGCGATAATGATTAGTTGATGAAGGGGGAAGAAAAGGAAGGTTTCGTTTAAGACTGGCCGTAAAGCAGATAATTTCTCGATAATCCCAAAGATCCGAGGAACTCCACGAGTTATGAACTTTTCTCTCTTCCTTTCCGTTTGCTCCGCAAGTTTCGCAATGTCGAATCGGAAGGGATTCTCGAATGAATCTCAAATGCATCGCAAGATCGGACGTTCAAATTAGCGCGTACAGTGGGAAGAAACGGTGGGGGATCAAATCTCCGAGGATTTTTCCAATTTTTTTAGCCGCCGCCGGAGAGCAAGTGCAAGTGAAAAAGAGAAAGACCGATACCGGGCGAAAGGGGCAAAGAGAGATAAAGTGCGAGAGAGAAACGTCGCGGGTTTGACTGGGTTCAGAGAGTGCGAGCGAGAGAGAAGGAGTGAGAGGGGATTTCGAGCTGACAGGAGGGATAAGAAACCCATGCACGTACTCGGTTACCAGTTGGACGACGACTTTAGTCTCACGATCGCTTCGACCGAGCGAGGTTGACAAACTCCGATGTCCTGTCGCGACTGTCCGGTTTTTCCCCTGCATTTTCTTCCCAAGTGAGGAAACGATAGGATTCGTGGAAACTCAGGAAAAATCGAACTACACTACCCAAGCACAGGGCTTAAGATTCTTTTTTCCCGATAATCTTGGCCGAGGACCTCGGACAATTATCCCCGGACTCTTGAGTTATTTATTTCCGGTGGACAAATCAGTGTGGGTCAGTGCGAAGGGAGGGGAAAATTAAGAGCGACTATTTTCCCCGTTGCCGCGTTGTCCTGGACAGTGGCGAACGACGACGCGTATGCGCGCCATCGACAAGGAATTTCCGTGCCTGAAGGTCACTGAGGACTTTGGCGGTACGTGACCAGGATCGAGATCCACGTGAGGATCCATCCTCGATCTTGGGGGAAATTGCGCGAAATCTTCTGTGCCCGGTACCATCAGAATTTCCCTTAATTTTCATTCGCATCGCGTTACCAGTGTCCCGAGGATCGTGTCGTGGATCCGATCGACAATCTATCGCGATGATCCATCGATCCGCCGATCGCCGAGGATGACGGCTACTGCTTTCCACTTGACAGAATGAATGGCGACAAGTGTTACGGGAAACTGTGCCTTAACATGCGCGAATCCTCGTGCTTCAATAAAGATCGATAGTAGACATTTCAATTACCGAACAAACGGGAAACTTCTATCCTCCAACGATTCACCACTTGTGATTATTCAAAAATCGGATACACGTCGGACAGGAACGGCGCGAAACACAGGTGAGAATAAAAGGCCTCGTTTACAAAGACACGATTAATTTACGCCGCCAAGATCGTCCTTATTTACGGGACGAGAATTGATAAACTTTCACAAAGTTTCGCGGTGTGACAATATTTTTCTGCCGTTGAAAAAAGTGACAGACGTGCTTGTCTCTGGCGATTTATAACTGCAATTATCCATCTGCGGAGATGCCACAGTGCGCAATTTATTGTCACATCAGTTTCAACCCATTTTACAAACTTTTCTCAACACTTGTTGCGGTAATAAAACAGGAAAAGACAGAAAATTTATCGCATCACCGTACACCTCCAAAAACTGGACAAATCTATCGATAAATCATCGTTTAACAAAGTCAATAAACCGTTCTTAATTTACTATGCTGATATGTTCCTATAAATTTCGCCATAAAAATTGAACGGCGTTCTGATTAATCTTCGGCGACCGTCCAATTGGTTTTTCCTGTATTTTGCGGCCGGTGCAGAGGCAGGTATATCGAATTCATTTGGCGCATACATTTCCACCGAAATGCTATGAAGTGAAACGTGAGCGAACCTCAGATTTCTCACCGTTAGGTAACGATACAAGAATGCTTTCTTGTGCACAAGTGCGCCGCCCGGGGAATGCGATATCCCGATGGTGAATCGAGAGCAAACAGATCGCCAGGACAATAATTAGCGGGCTCCCCTGTCGCCATTAACCACTTTCAAAGTCACTCTGACAAGCCAATTAAAATGACAATGCCAAATGTCTGCAAGTGCACCGATGTTTACTTTCGCACGGTTAATTAAAACCGACTTTTCAAGCACGATGTAATCCAGACATTCGCTAATTCATTTCTACCTTATTAAAATACCGCCGACAATGAGCGTATAATTCCAATGAATGTACTCTACAACACTTAGTTTAAATTTCGCCAATTATCATCCTCTGATTAGCCGTTAGCGGTAATTAAGGATAATTACATCCCATTAAAATAGCATCTTTAAGAGCAGACGATCATTCCTAACGATTTGCTTTATCTAAACGATTCTCTCGTCGATAAAATTCATTGCTGTCTGTAAAAATCTCTGCTAACGAGTAAAATTAATCGAGAAATTCGATGCAGGGAGAAAAGACTGAGGACTGTGCTCTGTGGAATCGATAAAAATGAACTGCACGACACGAACTAAGAATTCCCGTGGAAACAGGCGTCGCATTGATGATTAATCGTGGCATTTGGCGAGACTGGCGTTCGACAGTCTGTCGGTCGTTAATTTCATTTGGCCAGACGTTTGTCAGGGCTCTTCTTCGCGTTATTTCCGGCTGCTCGTGAGAGAATTCGCAATCGATGCCGATAACGCGCCATTGTTTCGCCGGGCTAATTTATCGGCTGGTATTAATGCGATAATTTACTGTTTCGAGGATCAATGGATCCGCGTCTGTGCAAACCGTTTGCCGGCGAGTGCGGGACTTACACGTATATCGCAAAGTTATATGCATTTGTCGAAACCGGTTTGCACGAGCAAAGACCAACACAAAAGTCGGCTTCGTCCGACGATTCGCTTCAGAGACGATCGCGATCGGTGAAAACTGTCTCTCCCGCTCGATAGGCCGTTTAATTCTCGCAGGATCCTGTGTGTTTCTCCCTGCCGGTGTCCTCAGGATATTCACTCACCAACCCACGCTTCACAAACATCTTCGAAATCGTCTAGAAATTTTATTCTCACTGACAAGCAATTTTCGTCCTATAACCGAGAAAATATATTGCTTTTTCTGATAATACTTTTACCTTCACATAATACGACCTGATCGTTCTATTCCTATTATGAAAGTCAATGACCCCCGGCTACGAATTTTCTGAAATTTTTGCAAAATCTTCCCGCTCTCCATGAACCATTCAATGCATTAAATAATGTTTTTCCGTGACTTCAATGGCGTGCAATCGTCATTTTGTTGCATTCGAGGTGCAAGTGCAACTTGTCCATTACGATTCCGCGAGATGTTGGATCGGAAAGCGACGTGCCTTTTCCGTAGGCGTAATATGTCGCACGTGTGCGACGAGAACGAAAGCGAGAAAGCACGGAACCATTTTCAGCGCTCCAGGAAACGGCAGATCCGGCAGTTAAATAGGATTCGATTGACTCACGAGAAGTAACGTAAAATAATGGTCAAACAAAGGCCCCATCGCTTCATTAGCCAATAATACTCAAACAAAATTACCAATCGATTGCTGAATGCAGTTTTCCAGATAATGTAATACGTTTCCAGGATAAGTGGATATCATTTCCATTGCAGGGAAAAACCTGTTTGCTGGAATTGTATTTTCTTGCGCAAAAAGTACGAGACCGTTTCGTTAAAAATTCTTTCAAGTGTAATCTAAGAGAATTATCGTCAATTCGCAGGCTTAGCTCGATGTTACGTATGACTCGTGTAAGTACGAAGAAAAATATCAACCGAATTGCTGGGAGAGATTACTGCATGCATTCTGGGCAGGCTAGTTCCCGGGGTCCACCTGAGCTTAAAGCTCGGAGGTTACCGCTAGACCCCATCTTCGATTGATGATTTAATAACATCAGGAAAATCAGAAAATTATTCCAATTAAACGAAATAAATCAAAGGAAACGATAGGTGTATTATGTAAGGATTGATCGACTGTATGTGGTAATTGAGTGTATAAATTGCAAGTATTAGATGTACTAATTGTATCAGAATAAGTATGAAAAGTATAGAGGGGGTAGGTATTAGGCAAAGGTAGATGTGATCAGGTTCAAAGTTAATTGCGAAATGATCTGCTCAAGGGTATGTCAAAGGTAGGGATGTTTAAGGTACGTTGACCCTCAGCTTGACTTGTATCAACGGTTTAACGAACTCAGCAAAATTCAAAAGTTATTCGAATGTAGTGAAATAATTTGAAGAAAAGGATAAGTGTGTTATGTATGGATTGATTGATTGTATGAGTTGCAAGTATTAGATTTACTAATTCTGTCCGGATAATTATGAAAAATATAAAGGGACTATGTGGTATGTAAAGGTAGATGTGATCAGGTTGAAGGTTAATTGCGAAATGAGTTCATCAAGGGTATGCCAAAGGTAGTCCTAAAAGTCCTAACTGTTTTACAAAAGGAGGGGCGATTCGAAATATCAACAGCTTTTACACGATTGGTCAATGATAATTTTAGGGGAGGATTCCTCAAAGCTCCCACACCCTTTTCTCCTCCTTTCCCTTTCCTTTCCCTTTTTCTTTCGTTTATTGCGACGCGAACATATTCCCCTCTACCTAATAAATTGCGCTTAGGAATACTTTTTGGTTTTCATTTACTTCTCTTGGTTATTTGACAGACAATTTTATCTGAATCGTAATGAATGTATTCTGATTTTTCTGAATCCCTTTTCGTTACGGTTCTGCGTCTGGTTCAGCATCGTAGGTCTGAACTATCCGGAAGTGCATGAAAAGGTATCGATTGCCGTTACGAGAGTTCGAGACCAATCATCGGAGGTGTTGGTTTCGCGTTCCTCAACAGGAAGACAGCCTCGAATTACGGAAAAGAGGTGGATTTTACAAAAATCCTGACTTTCTTAGAAGCAAGGCATTCCCATCCACCGAGCGAATCAAATAAAAAATCTCCTCGGTATATATCTGACTGTGTAAAATGAATTTTCGCTCAATTTCCACGCACGAGGGACGAGTTTCTACATTTTTTGCGGTATACTGGTTCCCCGTTCGTCGGGTCTCTTGGTTCTCGAGTTTCGTGGATCACGATCGATAACTCTCACGACTGATCGATATCGTGGCTTTGCCTTACGCAACATCGCTTTTACGTCCGACACCACGCGTGCAAGTGCATTGTAAACGGTTCTCCAGGTCGTTCAAAAAATCCCTCGTCGTGGGAATCGTTGACCGTTACGTCGATGATCGTCGATCGAAAAGATCGTTACCGAATTTGTCGTTGTCTGATTGGTCAGGCGTCATCGAACCGTACGATATACATATATCATTTGCCTGTCGAAGTTGGACAATGGAAATCGGCGGGGCACGGTGTTGGGGAAATTTCGCAAGGCCGATTATTCACTTGGTTATTCAATTACATCGTATTGCGTTGGCCGGTTGGTTATTCAATTATTCGCGAGCTGCTCATCAGCCGGGCGATCGGTCAGACGTCAGACCATCTTGCTCCGAGGGAAAGTAGTGGCTCATCAGCTTGTTTACACGTGGTTAGACGCGTGTCTTCAGACCGACCAGTGTAAAACGGGCCCATTTTGCCATGCCCCTAGGCCCCTAGCAGCTTCTTCATCGTTTTCCATTCCTTCCTACTCAGATACAGCCAATGAATTTCTCGAATTTTACGAATCGTTCTTCAAAAGAGTAAACTCTAAAATAAGATTCTCATCATTGATCCAACACGTGACTACCTCCAGTGATTTCAATGATTTATATTTCTTACATAGCGAATAAAAATGCGAGCAAAGGCCTATCTTCTTCGCTGTTCTTTCTTTCTCCATGATCTTTAATCTTTCATCCTTAATCTTAGCGGCATGTTAACACGAAATTTGTACATTTAGCGGGAAATTGCTTACATTCTTAAGCAGCTTATGACCTTTAAAAATGATTTACATCTATCGGCTGGCGAATCAAAACGAAAGCAAAGATCTTTCTTTTTCCTTCTGGCAATGGCTCGATCTTTAATCTTTCGCCGACGTCGGTATTCTTATGTTAGTGTCATGGTATGCCGGCAATGAAACCCTAACACGGCCCCGCCGCGTGTGATTCTCCGATCGTCTTCCTCGATTTCCTCATCCCGCGCCTCACGTCTCATCTTACACGCGTACTTTCGATTTCAATCGGCTCTCCCGCTTTCTCGACTTTGCTGAAACGCCGACGCTGCTTCCTCGGCAATAATATTACCTACCTACATAATGCTATTGGAATTTCAGAAAAAGTTTAGCTGGAATTAATACCGCCTCAACATTCTGGCTGGTCGATAAAAGTTCATCAGACAGTTCAATATTTCAGTTGAGCCTTTACGGTCATTAAAATTACTAAAAACATTACTTTACTGTATTAAAATAAAAATGTAATACATGTAACATTTTTTTACTCGAATAATATTTTATCATTAGCTGTTTATGAAAGTCTTCCTGATTTGTAATAGAGATGAAAAGATCATAAATAATTTATTAATACGAAAAAATTTTAACACCCGCCAAATGTGTACGTGCTTGACAATTTTTTTCCTAATCCGTGTTAGGAAAATTAATGGAGTACCTACTTGTATAGTCAATTTCCATATCCAGGCATTCGTTATATTCCGGAGAAGTTGTTTGGACGGTAACACCGGTGTTTAGAAGTAATTACGAGTTAGATTGATAAGTTTGAAGATTACCGGGACACGAGGGAATTGATTTTCTGACAGTAATTTATGTGCATATTGCGGGGAACGCGTCTTTCGAGAGACGATGCCGTGGATCAGAATGGATTTTATTCGTTTCCATTAGACCGGCCGAACGCGTGGATCAGCTGATTTAGGCAGAAGCTAAGTCATCGTTGCCAGCGATCTAAGCGTTTGCTTTCACTTCGGACAATCAAAGAATCTTCTTTCGGGTACACAGTATTAATGGACTAACCGGGAACAGGGCAAACATTGTAGAAAAACGACATTAAATACGGCTTAAAATCATCTACAAAGGACCTACATCTATGGATCTTAAAACGCATTAACAATCCTCGCTTCAATTTAGTTCCCAACAAGTTATTAGCAGTTCTGTTATATCGTAGCCTTACAAAATTATCGCGCGCATTGTACATTGTGAGAGGCGAAACTTTCCCCTACGAAGGATCGACGATTGATTTTATGCAACGCGGAAAACCTGCTGAACAAACCTTTTTTCCAGAAAATATGGCACAAAAAAGATGAACAAACCGTTGACAGTTCGTCGACGAAGTACACATAAATTACGACCTATTAATTCTTTAGTTCCCATTTTCGAATGGCCAAAGATGGTTTAATATCATTATTATCATTGTTCGACATTACACGTTATTGAATCTAGGTCATTTTATTCGATACCGTTCCGCGTTGCAGAGTTATTAATAAATCTCTGTTTGAACCCGGAAGGTACATAAGGAGTGATGGCGATGATAATCCTGCTTTCCTTTTGTTCCCCGGCCATCCTGAATTAGAGGAATATCGGCGATCTTCTCGTTAGGGCCCAGAGAAACGTTGAGTCGTATAATCCTTGCTTTTCTCGGCATGCGATCGAGCCTCGCGGCGATTGCCTCTCGATCGATCAGGGACCTGCCTGCTGCCGGAAACCAGAGAGTCTCGCTCCTTAGACGCGCGTAATTGAGGACCGAGCGTCGTAACGGGGCTCGACTATTGGCATACCTCCCGTGACGTCGAACATTACGGGGAAATCCTTATTCCGATGCTACGCCAACGCTCATCGCGAATCGTCAGCCACGAAAGGGAATAAACTCGGCCAGAGCGGACTTATCGATCGATCGCTTTAGAAAGTCCAGGATGCGTTGGTCCGTTGAGTCTTCTTGCCGTTTGCTAAATTTCAACGAGAGACTGAAAGGGAATCTCCGTTTGAACGAAGCAGAGGACAAAAATAAAACAGGAATTATAATAGAAAATGTGAAGTGAAAAACGTAAGTACTGGGTGTGAAAATCAATTTAATAAGTAAGAAGGAGCATAGTCGAAAAATTATTAATACAAGGACAATTATGGACAGTTAATGTAAGAAGTAATTATTGAGTGGTGATTGCCTAGAAAAGTTAGTAACAGTAAAACAATAAAAATATCTTGATACGGTAGAAACAACTGGTCCTACATGTACCCCAGTACTGCGATGTCGATCTAAAATAATTGCGCCCCGAAAAAGGTTTTAGAAACTAGCGATGCGCTTTCTCAGTTGCACATAATGCAATCTCTGGCGTGTTGCATCGAGACGTGCGATTACTGCTGAACCGTTGCTGTGTTTCTATGTCGTTAGGATTTTTCGCCGGTTGGGCTTTGGGGAGAGAAGGAGATTCGCGATGTCTAACGAGCGTCGTACTTTCCCTGAAGCGGTGGTCGATTTGCAGCGAGAATGCGGGATGCGTTTAGCCTTAACCGTAAGCGAATCTGGGTCGCGAATGCGCGCCAAAACCGATTGCTCGTTGCGGCTTTCATAATTATTCGTCGGCCAAATGGATCGACGCATTGGCAATTCCGTCGCGTGATTACTCTATCCGTCGTCGCGCGATTGCTCCTTTCCAAGGAGAGTAAAACTTCGCTCCGGAAAGCAAAAGAAACCGTTGGACCTGTCGCGAAAAACTGCAGCAACGTGTAATGCCATGACTTACGTAAGGGGGATATTTAAGCGTGATGCATCCCGCTAAGAATGCCAAGAAAAAAGCCTTTTAACGAATACATCGACAGGGGGAAGGGGAGGAATTAACCGTACGTTTATTCGGTGGACGTCGATGGGACCGGTTTTTAAATTCCCCGGCATTTTTGTCGAGCGTCAGCCGGGTCCTTGGACGTATTTTTCTTTCTAATTTCGCGCATGAGGTGAAAGAGACGAGGACTTTCTGGCCAATGCGTGGAGCCGCGATTAGCGGGGCGCGGCCGATTTCGAATTCACTTTCTTCTTAAACGTACAATTGTATCTTACGGTTACTACGTAAGTACTTCCAGATTGCCAGTTAGAACGACGTGCACCATGCTCTTAAAACGACTGGATATCGTACGTGTTTTCGCAGAAACTAAAAAGTATATTTTTTCAATGAATTCCGTTGTATTTATTTTCATACAATTATCTGATAATACAGTAGAAACGCAAAAATAGTAATAATCACTTAATTTCTATTTTTATTCGGTTATACTACAACTGATTAAGTTATCATTATTTTTTGAATTCTTGTTTGGTTCCTTTAATAATCATCTCCCTTTCTTTTCGATTTTAATATTAATAGTTCTATTTGTAGTTCATGCTGTTATCAATAACGACTTTGCTATTATTCTTTGAATTTCTTTTCGACGATGCATCGTCGTGTACTTAGCTTCTGGTATCGTCAATTTGGCCAATGTTTTTCCGAGGGAAATTGAAATGGCTCGGACGATAAGAGTGTCGGCATTTGCCGCTGGAATCGGGGAAAGTCGTTCGCCGTGGAAACGAGCCACGGCCGATGTGCCGGTTTTACGTAAGGTGAAAATCGTCTTGGAGGAGAAGGAGCGAGTTGTGGCGGATTCGCTGGGCCGGGGAGCACGCGTGAGTCTCAAGTTTGAAGCCTTGGATCGTCCGTGCATGCCTTTTTACGAATCGCACGCACGTAAACGACCACCGCCGGGAATTCGTATGCCGTTCGGCCGTCGACAGGACGAATCGTTCGACGCGTCGTAACAGAATCGAAGAGAAACCCGTAAGCGAAGATTCCACGATGCCGTAATGATGCGTCAATCCAATTGCGAGACATCACGAACTCCACGTAGCCTGCCTTCAGATGCAACAAAATACTTCGATTAATTACCAACAGACAGGGAGACTAGTACCTAATTTTTCGGAGCGACGAGAAAAACAAGCATCGTAAAATATTTTTAAGTTGTGCAAGAAAACGGTAACAAGTGAAGACACTGAATTAAGAAATAAGGGAAAAATAATGTTAATATCAAAATAAGTAGAATCTTAACCAATGACGTCCTTTAAAAACCCCTTTAAAAGGTTCCTGTATTTCTCATACGTGTGTTGGGATTAAATTATGGTTAGGAAAATGACCGGACGAAAATGTCAGAATTATAGCGGACAAAACGGGACCTATCGGAAAGTCGATGCGGTGCAACCTCGTGGAAACCGGTGCGGAGTGGTTCATTAAAAATACGGTACCCTCAACGCAGGTCCGTTATGAAGGCATACGTGCTGCACTTGGGCCAAATTATTTCCGCTGCGACGCGGCCATTGTCTCGCAGAACCTTTTGAGCCTTCGCCGGCGCTCCTTCGGCCTCGATAATTTATCGCACCGACGAAATTCGTGCTTGGAGATTCGTCCAGTTCCACCGACAACACCGCTGATCAGCCCAAATAATTTTCCAATGACCCAAAGGAAAGAAGAATGAAAAAGAAGTATACATAAAATCAAGATTACAATGAAAAATACGAAAAAATCTCGTATATTTTGCTTAAGGAAATCCCGTGTACCATTAGGAAGTCTGTGTCTGAAAATCTTTGCTTAAGTAAATCTTATTTTTTTGTATTCCTTCCTTTCTTTCGTATCTATATACGTCCATGTCTGGGTCTAGTATTCCTTTGCCGTTGGATTCTGTTTTCTGGTCCCGTGACATTCAACCTGGCGGATGTATTCTTAGGAGCCCGTTAATTACACAACGTCCGCGTCGGTTCTGCACTGTCTGTGCCGTTGAGTCTGGGAGGCTGTTTAAATATTGACGATGAACTTCGTCGCTACTGATCGCACGGTTTCCTCTCTTTCCGGCTTGCCGAGGAGACGTTGGGGAGACGCGGTCGAGGAACCCGGCGGCAATTAACAGCCGCCGTGTTGCTCCATTATCCTCCTGGAAATAATTAAGAGAAAGTCCCGAGCGCCGTTCGATACCTTAATAAAGCAGCGCGCTCAAAATTATCCGTCTAATCGCTTTTGACTCAACGTAGGATGCAACTCACACGTAACGGTTCCATTCATGCTCTCCTCTTCTTTCCCTTTCAGGCTGAAGGAATTCACCATCTCGTAGCCATGAACCTCGCGCTGCATGGATTTTTTCTGCAGGGTAAGTCAAACTCCTTTCAACAATATCTACGATAATATCTTAAACATAAATAAATTAATTTTACTTTCCACGTTATTGGCTGCGTTATTAAAGAAGGGTAAATCACTTAAATATTGTCAATTCCCCTTTTTTTCCTGTGCAATCAATTTGTACAGCTCTTTCGACCGCGCAGTATTTTTCTGCGGGATGCAGTCGATTGTCGAGTCGGGACCTTCGACCCCTTTTCGCCACATATGGGCAGCCCGAAAAGCCGGCCAAGTGCAATATGGTGCATCGGCCGGAACAATGCACCGGGCTGAGAAAAGTAGTAGCTCTCCGGGTAGGTCGGTCCTCGAGGGTTTGACCTAATCCAACTGCTAGACGTCGTGCATTTACCTCCCTTTCACTCCTTCTCCCTGAGGGGCGCGTAAAAACAATGCACCCCGAACGACATTGCCCTCTCCCCTCTGCGTCCCTCCCGCGCAGGGGTGCACAGAGACGAAACTGCATAGAAGGGACCGTCGCCGAAGGGTCAACTCGCTGTTGCTATAGCACATAAAATTTTTATTTTTCTCTTCAAAGTTCAAATAATACATTTTTTCTTATATTAATTTCTCCCTAGTCTCTGTTGGACCATCTTAATCACTCTGTCCGAATCTTGTACTTCTTAAAATTATATTTAAAATTCATTTAATCGCTTTACCCTGGTTCCACGCTTTCTTAGCTGCGTCCAGTCGATTTTCTTTCACGTGTATCTCACCGTTCAGTTTTTTACATTGATGCAAGTCGATTGCATTTGCATCTCGATCTGGCAAACCAAGTGCACGGCTGTTCGTCCTCGAGGTTCTCGGCGCTCCGGCTAACTGGGTTTTCGTGTCGAGCCAAGGTGTTTCCTACGTTCGTGGTAAACACACACGACCCTCCGACGTGCGAGCGGGAATCGCGTATGAATCGGCCGTGTGCGCAGTCACCGCTGAAAGACGGACAATTCGCGCCTCGCCGTTTCCTTCGGCAAAACTATCGCTGGGCGCGTAACAGATTCGTTTGCCTTTAAAATGCGATGTACGTGGCTCCGAGAATCACGTGCCAATACCGTCTGTTGTGCTCTAACTGTCAACCGTCGCACGTGATCAAAGCTAGTCGAATAAACTCGCAGGAATTTAACCATTTCTCGATCTTCATGATACGTACAGTTTTTGTAACGTAACGTAGCACCGTTTCCAAATTTATCTGGGGTTCGATACTATTCTTTGCACTGCTTTATCACACAGCATACAGGTTGTATCCTCTTAGACCTAATTTCTTGGATTTTTGTAGAATTCATTTTTTCCGATTACTTACAATCTTCCATAGAATTTATTTTGAATAATTCTGATATTCACTTTGAACCTAGTTCTCGAAATTTTCCTGAATTCCTCGTATCTCTTTAATTTCTATTCCTGACTGGAGAATCCTTGTTCGCGCGGGGAGGAATTGGCTAAAAGTGAGAGATCCAAGTTCACATAGGCGTGAATTGCCGTGCGTCTCTATTGAAGATCGTCGCTTGAAAACTCGCTATTCGGAATGCGGTTTCGTGGGTTATCTCGTTTCCCAGGAACGTTAGCATCGCGGTCGATCGACGTGGGACGATTGCACGCACACTCGTACTCGCAAATCCGTAATTACTCACCGATAGGAATGTGAATATCCTGACGATGCAGTCGTTGCATTAGCTTCGTCGATTGGAAAATCAGTTCTATCCTTCTGCCCTGCTTACACGAAAGTAAAGCTATGTAATTTTGAAATACCCTTTAAAATCGTTCAAATACTCTTCGTAAATCCGTGATCGTCCGTTTTAGATCCTCGGATAAGATGCATTCTTGCTGCCACGTCACGCAAAACTCTCTGTGTCGAAATTCTAAAGATCTTTTCAAATGCTTTACTTTCGTAATGACTAATGCGAAATTCTCGTAGTTACCGTTTTACGATCGCCCTTAATTCCTCCTGTTTTATCGATCGAGCTTCGGGCGAATATTACGGAATTTTTCTCGTTCATCGAATATCGATCGTAGATTTTTCGCGGCTCGATTGCACCAACCGGACAAAATGTGGAGCACACGTTTGTTGTTAATAGTTTTCATTCCGCACGTGCATTATGCAGCCGTGACTTTCGTATCCAGCGGTTCGCTCTGCCGCGTTAATTAGCACCTGCACATTAATTACACGTGCCTCAAGCTCTGCGGTTTCCGCCTACCCCTCGTCTACATTCGTGGAAATCGTTCGCCTTAAATTAATACTGCTCCAAAAGCGTGTTAACGTCAAAACAATGACGTTCTTTGTATTTTACGAAAATAAGTATTACAGCGAAATCGTTCAAGTTTGAGCCACTGTAATGCTTCCTACATTTTTCTTTCAATGAGCTCAAACGACTTTAAACGATCTTAAAAAGGTGCCGTTACGTATGTAAAACTGAATGAGTCATTGAACATTGCGTTTGTCGCGAGGGCGTTCTCATTCCTTTCCTCGCCGCACATGGAAATCGACTTACCACCCTGACATTCCTTGCAGTTGTCAGAAAATAGCTTTCTTATACAAAAAGTTTGTCAGACATTTCCCACTTGACAGAACAAAAATTCGTTTCTGAGATTCGCACAATATTTCACTAGAAAATGAGATTCTTAAAAAAGATTACAAATACATTAATTGATTAATTTGGTAATACTGACCAATTTATTGATTAATTCTTGTTAGATCATGCTATGCATCGTTTCGTGGAGGAAGTTAAATGTCTTTATTAACGTCCCGCCGGATGTGGGAGACTGGTGTACCGGCTTGTCCAAGAATAACGCGCTTAATTATTAGTACTATCGGTCTTATGACATTTCTCTCGAAAGTCTCTTTTCCTCTTGCGCAAGAGATCGCCGTGAGCTGTGTAAGAATGCCGAAAGGCGAAGCTCCAGTCCCGCGAAGACACGATGAACATTAATTTCGACGATCCCAACTGCCGAACGGCGCAGAAACATTTTGAAAATTTCATTCGCCGGGAGAACTTTGTGTTTGACTTTCGTCTTACCGATCGAACACCCGTGAATTATTTCCATCGAAACGAAAAGGCACGTTCGTGAAATACAACGTGCACCTTTCTCCGGTTTGAAATATTCTTCCTACCGACGAACTCGCCGAGTTTTGTAACCCGTGACGTCGGAATCACGAAATCCTTCCTTTCGGACGTGTTCCACGCTTTTTTCTAACCTCGATATTTGGTAAGCGAAATGCCAGTGCCGGGATTTGTCGGTCGCCCGCCGGTGCCCCGGGAAATACGATTTTATTGACCTTTTCGTTGCGTCGAACGTCTCCGAAAATTCCGGATTCCCGGTGAAGCGACGAGTGGAACGTCGCCGTGGATTTACCGTCGATAATGAAGATTATGTAAAAGCTAGGCACGTACATGTGAGACCCGCCGTAGACGACGGAATTATACACGAGTGAGTAACAGTTAAGACGGTTTACCGTTTCTTCGTTTCTCTTCTCACTCGGCTTACCTTTTTGTGCCTTTCTTCGCCGGCAAATTCGTCCTCCACGCTTCCACTGATCTCTTGCCCTTTGTTCTTGCTAACGCGTCATTTTTTCCAAGGACCGTAGAGAGACGCCGTGAAATTGCCGCTTGTCAGGAGTCGCGTTAGAGGGACATTAATTAACACGACGAACCAATTAACAAATGCGCACGGTAATCGCTACGGTCATTACGGCTTTTATCGTGTTTTACGTCGATGCTTTTATGAAGACAAATGAACATTGAATCCTGGACAAGTGTGCGTACGCACGAACCTTTTCCTCAAGTATTTCCCCGTTGCCCCTACCCCCCACCCCTTCCCCTCTCTGTCTGTCTGTCTGTCTGTCTTTTCACCTTACATAATCGCGTAACTGCGGCGCAAGGATGCGGTTAGACCTTTCGAAGCGTGTCTGACTCGGTGGCCGATGTCACGTAAGACGTGAAATATTGGTTAGCCGCGATCTTAATTCCCACACTTCCGGTCTGCACGTGTCAGCCGGTACGCGTCATTAACGTCAGAACACACAATTGCACCCGTTCCACCTGACACCGGCAATGAGTTTGACCGATTAATACGACAATTTACAACCGCAACGATTCCGCGTTGCTGGGGGGAAAACAAAAACGAAAGTCGATGAATTCACCGAACGAGCGTCTCAATCCACCAATAAACTCGGACAACGAAATTCGGGAAGGAACGAAAACTCTTGCGGAGAAAAATCTCGTTTCACACTCGTTTCTCGGTGAACGGAAAATTTTCTTGGGGAATATTTACGAGTTGCTGGGTTCGTACTTGAATAAAGACCGTATTCTCAGTTAGCGCGCAAATAAATTCGGCTAACGAGTCGCCTGTGCGAGTGAATTAAGGCTGATTTCATGGAAATTCTGTCGTTAGGATGACGTGTCGATGAAGGGAACTTTTCGATCGGTCGCCTATAAATCGCGTGGTTTATTGCGCGCTAGGGGCGGGAGGAGGGGGGCGAGAGGGATGTATTCAGAGGGAACGTAGAAAGTGAGTAAATGGAGGCGAGTGCAAGGTCTTCCGCGAAATAAGCGAGGATATTAAGCGACCAAGGACGCGAAACTGGGATTTCAAGCATGCGTCGAGGATCCGTAAAGGATAAATTAACCATTTTTTTCCTCTTACAAAAAAAAAACACCATTTCACATCAAGTCGGTTGGTATTTGGTTCTAACGTTCGTGGTTTTTACGGGCCAATAAATTTATCGTAAACCCACGACGATCGTGATGCACTTAGAATTTGTGGGGCAATCGTCGTTTTCCACGCAAGACCTTTCCGAACTGCGAATATGCCCCTGCCTCCATTAGAGCGGTACTTTCCGCGAAGAGAAGAGAAATAAATGAAAAGTACGGCGCTGAAATACGAACATTGAAGTTCACGCGGAAATTACTGCCGTCCGTCAATTACACGATTCACCGGAGATCGGCCGGAGTTAATTTGTCCATGGAATCGAGCGTGGGGAAATAATCCTGTCATTGATTAAATAGCGATCTTTATCGAATTAATTACAGGTATTCGGTTCATGAAAGGTTCAGACGGACAAGTGTATTTATCGTCGAGTCTCGCATAAATTCACAACATTCCATGCTCTTCTTTTACGTGAAATTCATCGATACTGCGTGGACAATAATTTTTTTCCTTTAATCGGGTTTCAAAATCGACGAAAAAATTCCTCGGAGCTGTTTGATCTAACGACCGTGGACGTTTTCATTGAATCTCGAAACGGTCAAATCCGTGCCGGCGGTTTCGACTTTGCGCCGATTTATAAATCCTCTTGCACAATGGCAATGGTCGAAACCCGGGGGGACTGGCAAAAAAATCGGCCGTGCCATTGCGATTGTAATTAAATGCCGAAGTTTCGGCTGGTGGGGGGTATTTCAACAGACGGGTAATCGGGCAAAACCCGATGGACCGCGAGCTGTTTCTGTCGGTTGTTGCAACTACGAGGTCGGCCTTGCCAAGGTTAATTAGACGTGAGGAACGTCAGAAGCTCGGCATGTTGAACTCCCAGTCTTCCATGACTTTCGCGGGGCGATAGGTCGTTCTTGAGTCATCGGCCAGGCTAACGAAATAGGAACGAAATTAACGACCGACCAAATTAGCCGGTAATAACGACCGGTAATTACCGCCTCGAGTTTCACGGTAATAGCTTCGAATCTATCGTCGCAGTTTATAAACGTTTCAAAACGACGTTCGGCGAGATTGGAGAAAAATTCGTTACCCCAAGTAGCTGCACGTTTACCTTCTTATTTTTCCTTACTTTGTATCGCTGCACGAGCGTGATTTTTTTTCTAAGGCAAATTAGCATTGCGTAATCCCAGGTTGTACTGAACTTTCTCGAACGGAAGTCGGGATGTTCGGCTGTGTTGAACCGCATCTTTCTAATTAATTCTAATTAATGCTCAGACAATGGGAAACAATAGTCCCCCTCGTAGGTGTGTGTCTTTTCCTCTGCAAATTTTTGCTTCCTGTACAAGGCCTAATGACGAGGGAAATTTTTCTTCTGTTCTAATAGGTTTTCCGATGTTCTTCGGCTTAACGTATTTTCCGAAAACGATCGTCAATATCGCACTTACTTAATTAGCCAAAGAATTCTCATTTCCCTTTTTTGCCTCGATTGCTTAACTCATTTCTCCATGGACATACTTACTGCATAAAGATTGACATCGCACGACATTCTGCCATATCTGTTGAAATTAATATCCATGCCTGCGAGAAAGTGTTTTGGCTGCGCTGTAATTTTCCGTTGAATTCCATCGTCGGGAGATTTATTATGTCGGTTTCCCTGTGCCGCGAAACGATGCCTGGAAAGATAGAAAACGAAGGCGTATGCGCTTGAAAACGAGCCTTCGCTCGGTTTCTTGTTATTGCTGAGCACGTACATACATACATACGTACCTTCGGGCAAATACGTGTCGGATGTGAAAAAATGGCGCGGGCACCGGCCCATTAACTGCAAATAAAAGCCAACGAAAACGCCCACGTGGGCTCCTTCCTAGCCTTTCACGCCGGTGCCAATGCATTTTTCCATCCGGTCTGCACGCCAGTCCACTGCACCGCTGCATTTGCATTTTTCACGCCTCGGAAAAATATACCCGAGTTCGTTTCCCTCGCGGAAAATATCCCTTAATCATCGTTACGTTATAAAACTGGACAATGACTTCTATGATAATTCCATTGCACTGTTCTGTGATCGCTAGAAATCTCAATGACCAGGAAATGAATGACAAGAGTTTGAGTCTTCGACATTGTATCGCGGAGGGAAGAGAGTGGGTAGTAATATTAACGGTGGAAGACATGAGACGCGTGGATTAAGGATATTACGCGTAATGGTGAATTGCCTGGCAGCGATTCTTGCTCGGTTTCCTTAGGACTATAAATCATCGATCTGTGCGGCAAACACGCGTATGTTTTTTTAATGGCCGCTCGGCGGGTGCCGCGAAACGATCGGCTTCCTGAGCTTTTCGCGATTGAAGGAAATCGACGTGAAACCAGCGCTTGGACCCTGTCGCTTGCCTTTCACGCACGTACGATTCGCGTAGATCTACGCGCAGACATTCCACAAGACTCGAACGCGCCTTGCCACTGTTCCAGATTGACTTTTTCCGCCGGAACTTTGCCACTCAATCCCCTATCCGTAAGCACTGTAATGGAAAATTATGAAAATCCACGTCTACTGGACGAAACAGAATTTTATTGACCTTTATTAATATTTAAAAATATGGTAAATGTAGAAAAATGTCGTTTCATAACCCGGACTTTTTATTATGAATTTCATACATTTATCTAAAACTCTTGTGCTTATCTTGGAAATTCTCTTTTACGAGTTCCCCCTTTACGTTTGAATGTTGTATTTCGGAGACCAAGAGAGGACTTCCGTTTCCCGTCTTCGGTCTTGAATGACAATGATTTTCTTCTCGTCAGGCGTTTACGATCCTCGCGCAGATATAAAACGCACGTGCGTTACTATACACGTCTGATACACGATTTTACGGCATTTAAGTTACGTCTCAAGTTTACGTCGAACGTCAGTCGACGAGCATTTTAGCCGGTCCCGTGTCGACGTCTTCTAAAGAATTTTAAACGACACAAGTTATGCCCCGACTTGAAGTCATAAGATTTGCCTCTCAGTGGCATGACAAAAAAATACTTATTTTAGTACACTGTATTCCTGTCGTGCAAGAACGAATGATTATCGATTATGCATGAAGGTGCAAAATTACACAGCAGTCATTCACGAATCTTCAGTATTTTGTCCCATGGTACACTTGATTTGCATGAACGTACAAATTTTTACGGAGCACAATGCGAAGCTTCGAAGTGAAAAATTGGAGAACATCCGTGCAAGTCGTAAGATTTGCCTGTTAGTAGCACAAAAAGGAATGCATTTCAGTACATTCAATGCTTATCGATTACGCATGAAAATACAAAATTTCACACTATTCATGAATTTACTTGTGAATTTTCCATGTCCTGTCGCGCGGTACTTTTGATTTTCTTCGATCTGAAAATTTTTCTCTCTATGACACGGTGTCTTGAAGTGAAAAATTGAAGAAAATCCGTGGGTGGAAAGTAAGCTCGGTGGCCGGACGGTACTTGACCTGGATTGACATTGGCATCGGACCGTGCGACATGCCGGCGCGACCATCTCATCCGTGCAGTCTCATAATTATGCTAACGAGCCTTATTTATAGAAGCCCTGACGGTCGGAGTCTCGTGGAAAGGAGGAAGAACGGTCCCGATGAACAAGGGGCTCCCTGTCAGCGGGGAAACTCGCGACAGACCCTTCTCCGCGACGTTCGCGAAATTCCACGGCGAAGACGAGACCGTCCCAAAAGGGAACGGAAAGTTTACAAAGGACGAGAATTTCGTCGGCATGAATATTTAAACCGACCGACCGTAGCTGCTTGTGCCATTTGCTTGGACTTTTCTGTCTTCCTCTCGGCTAACGATTTACGATCGTACTTTCGGAGAAGGGCCATTGAAATTCCGTGTTTGTGAATTTTTGTCATTTTCGTAGACGGTCCTTGCTCGGGAAAATGCAAATTTCTTGGCTCGCTCGAAAGATCTGTGAGTCATTGTCCATTTTTGGTCTCCTCTCGAGGGAGAAAATAACTCGGCCGAGTGCAACGACTCTCGGAAATTCCTCTTTCGCGTCTCGTTAGGGAGAATTTTTCCTTATCAACATGGCGCAAGGACGGTTACTGTACCCCAGGCAAATTAATTTCATTAAATCGTCAAACCTCTGGGGTTACGGGAAAACTCTAATTACACGTAGGCTCCAATTAGAATGGCTTTGAAACAAGTGTTTGCCAACCGCGCTACGTCGGCTTTTAATTTATAGACCGATTTCACGTGGGCCAGAAAAATCGAAATAATAATAGGTACAGCGAGTAGCGCCGTGAAATGCCAATAACCGACTCGGTTATTGCCGGCTTTTCGTCCGACAGGCGTTTGATCGTAGCTTCATTTTTTCCTTAGGGTTTTAAAGTGCCAATGTAGATCGGGTTAGCAAGGCAAGTGACTTGACAAATGTACCAGCCAGGATTTATCGAGTGCAAATCTTGCCGTGGTCCTTCGTCATCTCGGAACTTATTTATTACTTCTCGCTCGAGCGACCTCCCACCGACGATCGATAGATCGTTACACAACGCTTGCTCTCTTCCTTCGACCTTAAATGTCCCGCTCGTCGAAAGGTTCCTTCCCTCCGGTTTTCTCCTACGCCGGTTTTCCCCAGCGACCTTTGGTAAATCGCGCGAACCGATCGTCAAAATATCGTCGCCACGCTTTAGAAAGTCACCCGGACACCTCCGAATTTTTCCCGTGGATCCGGTTACAGGGATCCACCAGCGAATTAACAAATTACAACGACTTCTACGCGGTGTCGTCGAACTGTGACCTTCTCATCCCTCTTGTACACGTCGAATGATTTTTAAATCATTTTCGCCCGGAGCTCCTGGCTCACCTTCACTTTCGTCGAATGTATTACTTAACTTCCGTTTTCCCAAAGGGAATGATAGAAGAACACATACTACCATCATTCATTTCGATCCAATCATCAATTATTGCTATTATCATGTTTGTCAGAAATTCAAAATGGCCGCTGTTGCAGAATTATTCCTTAAATCCGATAATCGTGTAGCGTTTCGATCTAATCATCAATTACTGCTCTCCGTCATATTTGTTAGAAATTCAAAATGGCCGCCATTATTCCTGAAATGCGATATTCGAGTAGCTTAAATCTCGCGACTGCTGGTTTTACGTAAAGATACGAGCAGACGTTCTTCAGTGGACTTCATCAACACATTCGTGATTGAGTAATTGACTTCGTCTAGGCCGCCTTCGCACTGATTCCCAATTCCGGTGTAGACTCCGAATCAAGTGAACTTCCTTTCTGCGCACGTACGAGCGCCGTCATTAACCGACCTCGAGATTTCACAAACGACTGCCACGGGCTAAACGGTCCACGATAAACGTTCACTGCCGTTTCGAACGCTGGCGCAGCAGGAATGCAGCACGTAATATCGGAAACAAACATTCAAATCAATTTAACATCGACCTGGAAATACCGTAGATCGCAGTTACGTTAAGCTATTTCTCCGGTAAATTAATCCAACGACCAAAGCAGTTCTTTCACGTTGCTAACGCTTACGATCTCAAACGAGCCCGAGACATGAGTTCTTCATTTTTCTCACTTTTCCCCGTCGCTCTAGTCAAGGTTTTCCTTAATCGGTAAGAGAGAATAGTTTAGGGAACGGGTTCGATCGATCGATGCTGCTACATCTGCGGATCGTATCGTCCTCGATTGCTAACTGGCTGAGGCATTGACGTAATTCCGGGACACGCGAGCACGCGAATCATGTCTGGCGCGCGCGGACGAAAGGAAAGAGAGGAAGACGAACGACTCTCGACTTTCCTCTCCCGATACTGCATCGCCCACGCGTCATCATGTAAGCCGATACACGGGGTCCTCGTAAATTTTCACTGCTACATGCATTTCCGTCGTCGTTTGTCTGTATTTTACGCGCATTTATTACACACACACAGGTATGGGTGAATGGAACCAGAAACATGGACGAGTAAACGGACAGTAAAAATAATAAGGTCGTTATAATAAATCTGTAGATTTGTACGCGATATGCAATATCAGGCATATGAATAGAAATTCTTTTTTACGGAAACATCGATGAAGAAATGAACGGTGAATGTAAAAATAATGAAGACGTCATGATAAATCTATACATTTGTACGTGGTATGAAATATTAGGTGTATCAATAGAAATTCTTATTTATGTACTCTACGTGTGTGTATTTTTTGAGACTTCTGTACGATGTATGTGTGTGATTACGTGCACATGTAAAGGCGAATAACGTGAGCCAGATGAGGTGAAAGGTGCTCTTCTTACGTGATTTTACAATACACCGGTACGGCGATGCCCTTTCGATTCTAATAAAATCACAAGAAGCTAACAGGTCTGCGCCGTGCTTCCTCGTCGACACCTGCACGTAATTTCGAGTCTACAAACTCAAAAAAATGTCATGAAAAATGAGAAATTTATATCATACATCAGTTTACCCAATAATCCACATGACAATAATCGTGTTTGTCATTTTTATATCAAATACTCTTGAATTTGCAAGCTATTGACTCATGTGCGGTATTTCATTTCTTTGTGGTTGAACAATTAATGCACGAAACTGCTGAGGACGGTCGATAAGAATCTCGGAGGTGTACGGTCGTGCGGGGAAGATGAGTCGTGGTGGATTGGGAAATTGAACGATGTAGAAACCCTTGCGCGACGTTACTGTAACGGTAATATCGCGGTAATGGCGGTAACGGTTGCGATAATACGGGGTTCTACGGTTTCCCCGCGCCTATCCTTCGGCAATGCCATGTTCGACCACCGCTGAAATCGGCTCAGCGGAATCTCCCTGATTTACGATCAATTACGGGCAAACGAATTTTCCCCCGAGGGCTTTCGAAAATATCGAGGCTTTTTTGCGCGAAATTACCGCCCCTAGGGAGTGCGATTTGAGGAAAGGATTAATTGACCCAAGCAACGTCGATTAATCGTGGCGAATTTAAACGTCGTTCCTCAGAGATACTCGACTACCGACTGAGGCGAGTTTTCGCGGATTTGCGTGGTTAATTGATCGTTAAGTCTGGCCGTAATTACCGACGTCGATGGACCACCCCGATAGCTGGATAGACCGCGTCATCGTTTCTCAAGATTTAATCGGCCATCGCAGAGCGTTTCATTGCTCGTCCTTCAATTTCCGTCGTCAAAAACGGACGTTCGTGGAAGACATTTTTCGGGACAAAAACGAGAAACTAAATGACTCGATGGCAGCGTGGATTATTCGTGTTTCTCTATCACGTGAGATTGAAATGTCACAGTCGTTGAAAATTACCTGCTGCCGGGCTAAACGAGTTCCCCTTATCGTCATGCAATTTGCAAATATCCACCCGACAATTTTACGCTCCACGGAAAATTCTCCTGTAGATTACAAGGATTATATTAGATTTTCTTGCGAGAAGATAAACACGTCTTGCCGTCGAATTTTTCGAAGCTTGTCGACCGAACGGTCAGTCTTATGAAATGCTCCGGTCATAGACGAAGTTATCTGTCCGTGTACAGGTATATGTATATGTATGTGTGTGTGTGTGTGTGTGTGCATCGACTTGGAAGATTTATCGACGAAACCGGAGACTGTCAGACTCGTCTTCTCGGAGACGAGCAACGGGCCGGTCGGCAGTCTGCCGGCTCTCGTTGGCAGATTTAAATGTCACGAGATTCACACAGCCATTACGCGCCATAGGATTATATCACTCCGCCGCTTCTCCGAGATTCGTGTCTTCGACATCTACACGCACCGGTCATCGTGTTCTGCCCCGAACGAGGATTTACCCGCTGTCCCGTAGAAACCGACGCCTTCGGATCCAGAGTTACTTACGCCGATCTACCAGCTGCGCGAATCATTTTCGCCGGAGCTCGTTACCGTTTTTGCCAGCTTCGTGAAAGCATCCTCGGTCTCGAGTGTACAATTATTTCTTGCACACTGGCCCGATGCTCTTGTGACACGCGAAAATGGTCCAACATGTAGCAAGACAGCGTCGAGGCATGGCAATTATTCTACGCTGAAGAGATCGTCCTTTCTTTTCCTGATCTTCGCATAATAATCCTACCACGCACGCGTAATACATTACAATTGCTACAGAGTCTTCCCGAGTGACGATTAGTCCCGTGCTTGAAAATTGACAAATCTTTATGACCTATTGTCCGTCCTTCCGAGCGTTCATAATTTTCATTTCCAATTTCCTCGACAGGAAGGAATTCTTTACAACATAATTTGAAGAATGGACATCTACATGATATAAGTAGAAGATCCTGTTCGTCGAACACCCATAATGATTCGCAGAATAATGAAATAACTTGGACGAGAAGGGAATAACTTATTGGCGAGTAAGGTGTTTCCAGGAGGATTTATTTCCTCTTATTGATGGAACAGAAAGAGGAGATGCGCGGAGTAAGAGGGAAGAGTGGGAGACGTTTTAAGGCTGGCAAGGTGAAAGATCGAGCATGGTGAGCAAGGGGAAAAGCGGCTCGACGGGGATTGGCCGTGGTTCGCGGGATGAAAGGCCGTTGCATTGCCGTTGCACACGATGCATTTCTGTTGCATCGTCGTGTGGGTGCCCACCTGCGAGAGACTGTTAACCCGGCCTTATGGAGGTCGCGTCGAAGGGAATTTAAGGCACCTGCGCCATTCCCTACGGTTCTTTCGCTCAGAAAAAGTAATAAAAAAAAAGCCGGTACTCGTAATCCCGGCCTGTAATGAACCGCGCCTTCTTTTTCACGGGCCTTAAGACCGTCTGACGTAATCGACCGTGGAGTTTCGGAGGAAAAGTTCGTGGAGATTGGTGCGTGGAATCGCACCGTGGGATGAGATACTCCGACGGTTAATTAAAGTTTCTTTCAATTCCAATGCACGACATTGGCTGCACGTGAAATTTATGTGCCACCGTTACCCCACGTACGGTTGGTTTAATTAAAGTCTCCTTTTAGAAGAATTCCTCTGATCAACGTGAACCACATTGCTGTTATTGCTGTCATTGCTGGTATTTATAGCTCTCTTGATTTTCAATCTAATTATAACCACGAGTAATTCCTTCGCTAACAGCCAGTGCGCTAACATTGATCCTTCTTCGAGAAATAATTTTCCAGCCAGGAAAGTGCCTGGATCGTGACGATAATTCTACGTCAATTCTTCGAATGAGGAACACGTATCCCGAATCTCCCGAAGAGAATTCCGTGAAAGCATGGCGGATTTTGCCGGAGCTGCTCGACCGCAAGGACAAAGCCGAAATTTGCATGAAATAATTGAACCGGCCTCCGGCGAGTCCATTATTTTTTATCAGATCGAGAGTACGTTCGTTCCGAGGGTCGTTTATTTAATATCCCCCGCGTTATTATATCCTTTATCCGGCAGTTTTTATATCTCATCATTCGGTTACCTCTTTAAGCGCGTTTTAATTTAAATCCTCGGCCATTCGACTGCCCGGGATTTCTTGTATCGCATTTTTCCTTTCTTTCTTTCTTTCGCGCGTGTATTCTTTGACACGAAGTTCGTGACGTGCTGCAGACGAACGGAATGGGACTCTGTCGCAATGGACGTCTGATCCACATATGCTGGCCGATAGATGGGTGATCGAATGGCCAGTTGTAGGCCGAGGTCATCCGGTATGTACGCGGATACCGCCCAATAAGAAACGTCGCCAGTACCTGTCACGTTAATCTAATACCCGAGCTCGAGGTCTCCTGCATCGAAACCGGATGCACCCTTCTGTCCGGCTCCCGGTAAATCGATTACCTGTCGACACCTCTCGCACTTTCCCATCCGATTCTCTCAGCGATTTATACTCCGAGGAAACCTCGAAATCGACCCCCAAAAGGACAATACCCATCGACCAAAACAATAAAATGACACACGATTCGTAAGAATAACGAGTTTTCCAATACTTTGTGAACCGTTAGGTTCCATTGTCGTATTGATATTTCTCTGACGAACAATGATTTTCCTGCTAATTATGAGAAATGATGATACGATAGTAATGTGCGCAGGGAGTGATTACTGCTCGAGGACTGCTGGATCGCGTAATTACTTTTTTTCTACGATAAGCGTTCCTGAATGAAGAATCGAGAATTGGCATTTATCATTTGGCTGGATGGTTTGCAGAAATTCCTCGGTTTCTGTGGAACTGTTTTACAGTCGGGCGAGCGCGTATGCCCGCGGAATTATTTATGAAATTTCGGTTTCTAACGTGGAATCCTGGCGTGTTCTCCCGCTCGCTTTCCATTTCTTCCTCCTTTCCCTTTCGTGCGAGCTTCGTTCGACCGCTGAAAGTCGGAATACAAAATCGGACGAACCTCCTGGCGAAAAATGTCTTCGGAATGCGCCGCAATAAATTTCACCGGTCGTTTTACGTAAGCAAAACACTCGGTTGAACGGGGAAAATAAATCAAATCAACGTGCCATTATCGCGTATAAATAGTAAATCCGTTGGAATCGACGCTCTTGGTTGCCCGTTTGTCCGTTGAATCGTGATATTTCGGCGGGGGAAAAAGTTGCGGTGCCGTCGAATCATCCGTTGGTCGAATCCGGGGGAAATCAATGGTCAAGAATATTTCTTTCTCCGCGAGAAAGTGCAGGAACGATTATTAACGGCGACATCCGTCCATCGGTGAAACCGTAGGAAATCGAAGTGCCGTTTTTGCGAAAGATCAACACGCGAGGAGATTGAAAAAAGGGTACTGAGAAAATGATAATTACGGGCAAAAGGAATCGCTGAGTCGCAGGGACTCCGTGATTATACGGCGAGAAAATATCATCTGCGGGGTCGTATGAAAGCCAATCTAACGATAATAAGTTCCTCATAGCTGACATACTTGCCGGGCATTCTCTTGATTTTTCCTATCGAAGGCTTTTCGTTCTCGTAAAAAAAGTTGTTTTCCTACGAATCACCAGTGTCGAAAGTCAGCCGTTACAAATATCCTTTTCTTTCCCCTCGTTTGGCAATATTTTCATAGGCTCTTGAGATAATTGAAGGACACAGGTTTGCCTTTTTTGCCATCTACGAAAACACGTTCTGGACCTGTCAAAACATATGGCCGATTTTTCGTTTGTCATTTTGAAAGCCGTTGGGTATTTTAATGCACGATTACATATGGACGTTGGAAATCGCATACAGGTAAACCGACACTCGACAGGCGTAGGGGACTCGGTGAAAGGTTTTGTCGTTTTACACGCTCGAATTAAGTGGACTGCTTTGGTTGGTAAGTCCCTGTAACCTCGGCGAGTTCTGCAGAAACTGACATTGTCTGCCAACGATTTCCTCTCATCGTCTTAACGTATTCACAGGCCCGATAGACCGATACTTTACGTAAATCGGAATATCTTTCAAAAACAACCTTAAAATCATATACTTTCACCAAGCCTTTTCTATCAGCGATCATGATCCCCGGACAAATCACGATATTCATTCCTAGCGTGCGAATAATCGTTGCTAAACTTCTGCCATTGTAGGGCATAATTTTGAGAATTTTGCTCAATCTTGGCAATTTTTGTCTGATATTCTGTCGACGTTCTAGCTGACAGGGAATTGCTCGTAACAAAGGTAATAGTGTCGCTAGAAGGAGGGGGGGGGGGATGATTCAATCTGGCCGTAATAATTAACACCTGTCGACGGACCGTTAGATAAGAACGGTGAAAGCGATAGTTTCGTCTTAAGCATCCTTGCATTCCGGCTAAATATCCCACGTATTTTCTATAACGAACGTGTCGTTGGTGTCTTTCCTGCAAGTCCATAAGCGGGCAAGCCGAGTGTCGGCCAGTGCTTTCCGGTTCGACATTCTCGAACGATCAGCAATTATTGCATCTATAGGTCGAATTCGAGATAACTATTCCGGTGCATTAACATGTTGCCGGTGCGTGACGGTGGCCGTGCATAATTATTGCAGCAACCGGAGCTACGTGTTCTCCCGAATTGCGCAAGACCGTAAAATTACCGAGCTAAATTATCGTCCTCCGGAATGAGATGTCTTCTCTTCCCCCTGGAGAACAATTAGTCGGACGATTCCTCTGCTAACGGAGCCTTCTTTCTGTTCACAGTTTTCGTCTTGATCCTCGACTTACAGCATGGCTTCCGGTTATGCAGCGCGGGGGAACCTGGCGTAAGTATTGCAATATAAACATTAACATTTCGTTTCGTGTATTTCGTGTATCTTAATTGTCTTCTACTGATTACGGTACGATGGATAGTCGAATTTAGATAGTTTCATGTTTTTATGAGCTTCGGATTTTCCCATGTTTGTCAAGTTTCTTTCTGATTTAGTATTTGGACTTCGACAACCTGCCGGAGACGAATTTCTCGTGTCAAGGGAAGGTGATAGGCGGGTACTACGCGGACGTCGAGGCTGGCTGTCAAATGTTTCACGTCTGCACGATCGGTCAAAAAGGTAAAGCACTATTACACGCAAAGACCTTTCGGTCTTTCAGCGATCGCTTCTAAATGTCTCCATTCCCAAGGATTACTTCTAACCGATCAAACGAGACCGTCCAACTTTTCTCGGGAAACTAATCCCAAGATCTGCGTTACGAAATACTTGAGAGACATTCCTCTTTCGCGCGTCATTTCTTCCATTTTTGGTCGAGTTGTTCCGAGCCCCACCAAGGTCACTGGGCAATTGTCAAGGTCGTCGGCTGGATACCGGCACATACGGTCCCCGTTGAATTTGGCGATGATCGCCGGGTTAATGAGTCCGAGTGAGATGTCGTGCGATCTTCCCCGAGCCGTGACGAATCGCCGGTTCTCTCGTGTTAGGTCAGTAAACGTTCACGGACGACCGTGACATTCTCACGGCGGAGATCGATCCGTCGATCGATTACGGAGAGCCGTCGATCTCGCGACGAGCCTTCGGGCGGCTGGACCTTTCGTCCCATCGATCCTCAGTCAACCTTCCAACAGATCCACCCCGAGCGATAATTACCCGATGAAAAAACAAACCTGATTTCCCATATAAACGATCCCTAAACGAAGCTTAACTTATTCACGACCCATCGCACATAATTATCCGCCTCTCTAACTAAAATTATCATAACCGCCGTGTAGATTTTTTCTCCTCTATTCCACGAGAATTTTACCTCATTTTTCTTGTATTTTTATTCCATCGTAATATATGCGCCATAGACAAGACATGTTTTCGCGTTTTTACAAGATACTTCATTTGTCCGTCCAGATGGGAATATTCGTTGATTTTTATAGCTTGTAAAGCCCGTTACTATCTGTATTTTCACACTCGACTCTACGATAGGGAAATGAAATGTTTTCGGAGCAAGCCACCGCGTAGGTTGGAACTGGAATACGATCAGAAAGGAGATATCAATTTTTCTGCGAAACAGTCGTATTACATCTGTGCGATTGCTTGGATCATTTTTTCCCCCGATGGATCATTTACCCCCGAGGGTTTCTTGCGTGGATCTTAGAAAGAAAGGTGACGTGGCGGTGAGGGGGGATAACGTTAAGACTCGTCTTTGATATTTCATCGGCGACATATAAATGCTCGTGACATATAAACCGGCTTGCATAATCGCTTATATAAATTAGAGTTCAGAGACTCGCGTAGTTCTCCACTCGCGAGAGTTACGCTCGTTTTATTTTATACACGCGCGAGCGGTATGTATTTTTACGCGGACTCTGGGTGACCCATATGCCGGCTTTCGCGGGGGATATACAAGCTTGTCCTTTTTGAATTTTTATCAGATCCAATAGTTCAATCCTGCAACATTGAGCCGGCTGTTATGCAACTCCCCGGGTCACTAACTCGTTTAACCGTCAATATTTTTCCCCTACCCGACAAGTTTATCTTCTAATGACGCAATTTACGGATAAAACACGCCGACGTCGTTTTGCGCTATTTTCAATGCACCGGGGAAATGTGTAATAAACAAGAACGTCGGAAAAGCCCGCGCAAACCTGCGGTAATTCATTTGCAAAAGGACACTTTATATAACATTGTTGTTGTATTACTTAATACTTACCATGCGTCGGTAACACATGGCAAACCGTTAACAGAATAGCACATTATTTTGCCGATCCTTCGCGTAATTTGAATTCGAATGAAACGGATGACAGCAATAATCGTATCCTCGTATGCCAGGGGAATAATTTGTTTCTTCGAATTCGAATTACGACTTGGAGGAGGGCGATTGTAAGAGCCAGGAGAAACCGAGAGCATCCCCGAATAATGACCCTCTTCTTCACCGTGAGACTTGGTTTCAGACGAGATCATGGACATAAAGTTCCTCTGCTTGAACGGGACGGTCTTCGACCAGGAGACGAGGGTCTGCGAGCGGGTGGACGAGGTCGACTGCAGCAAGAGCGAGCGTTTCTACAATCTCAATCTCGAACTCTACGGGAACAATGCAGTGACGCTCAGGTAACGTCCTTAATTCCCCCGACATTTTTCCCTCCCGCTCCCCGCGAATGTCGTCCGAACTGGCGCCAAGAGATTTCACACGTTGCGACAGCTAAACCGTTCCTTCAAATCGCCTCACCTCGAAACATTTCTATTTGATTCAGTTCCATACTGAAAATTCTAACCTTACACGATGCTATTCGAATCCTACCTTTTTAAGAGTCTTTTATCTGTGTAAAATTGTTCTATCGTTCAAATTCTTTTATATGCCTTATAGTCCCTTCTCTAGAGATCTGCGATTTAATCTCCTTTCATAGATTGCTTACTTCTTCTTTCATTAATATACTTCCTACTTCTTCTTTTATAAATATTATTCATGTACTTAAAAGTGCTTACGGTTAATAAGTGTATGATTGTTATTAGCGCGAATTGGCAGATTAATTATGAGTACTTCTATATAACTAGTGGATGATTCTCTATTTTTTTTTAAATTGCTGGATCGTCAATTGTGCGCTGGGTATTTGATCGTTCCGCAGGTGAAATATCGAGTCTGGCCAATATGTTTCGGGCTGGCAATGCAGTCGACTGCACGTTGTTTACTCGGTTGTCTCCGGGCGGCAGTCCTGGACGTTCACCCCGGTTTCGTAAGGACCAAAGACAGCGGCGAGTGCCTTTCCTTCGACATGCTTGTCCGGTTTTACCTGGACGCGTATAATATCGCAGGAAAGGCGTGGACGGTATCCCAGAATGATATATGCAAGCCCGACGACGCCACCGAACCCCCCATCTTCGAGATACACTCTCCTTCTGCCCCTCTCTCCCTCGACGTATTAACTCCTCGGAGCAATTACTTCTCCCGAGAACGACAGAATTCGCAGAATGTCGGCCAACTACGCTCCGAGTGGCTCAAATTACACAGCAAAGTCAGAACTAGCAGTGCGCCAGAATGAACATTGCGAGGAATGAAGCTCGTTCAATATAAAACATAATTTAGAGACACTGCAGATGAAATCTCGACGCATCATTTGCCAGTTAGAAAACTACTTTTCTACCTTTCCACAGAGTAATCATTTCAGCTACATATTTTCTTCCTCAATACCCCATAAGCTTCACTTGGATTAACAAGATTAGTAGCTGTTAGTATTATGATTGTTTATGTGAATATTTATTTATCTACAGCCATCTTCTTTCACTTCGTATCGCGTAATCGCGATGTTTTAACATTTGAGAGTTCATTTCCTCTGCCTATCAACGTTCCCAGGGTTCCTGCTGACGGTATTGTAATTCCTCAGTAGCCGTTGCTGAAATTAGATATCCCTCCTGCTACGTCAGATAATGAATGTATACTTCCGTTCGCGATAAGAAGTGTATACCAGTAGAAATACCCGCATCAAAAATTACCGAATAACGATGGATAATGATTCCGTGATAAAAGGATCATAGAATTTTCCTTTGACTTTACTGATTTTTTCTTTCAGTTTGCACGAGAATAGCGAGGATGTGTTGGACCCTTCGGAGGTCATAGAAGATCATCAGCAACGCTCTACCTCTGCTCGGCCGGCGACGACGACTACGACGAGTACAACGACGTCAAGGCCGAGCCAACCGTCCACCACCGCTGCAAGTGGCCCGTTTCAACATCCCACGGGATACCCGCAACACTATCAACCCCAGCCGACCTTCCCCCAGGTACACACCAGCCAGTCTAAATCCCTCTACGACGACAAGAACGGAGGATACCATCATCAGTATATTTTCCACAACGGCGAGAGGAATGACAATCAGGCGACTTCCTATCAACTCTTCAGCAATCAGGGCGTCAGTTCTACGACTGTTCAACCGCCCCAAATACACCAGGTGAGCTAGGAATTAGAAGCACGTTCATTAGAATTCTGGAAAATAAACGTTTAGGTAGAATGGAACTGTTTGTGAGTGATTTAATTGGTAATATTTCGCGGTAAAGTTCGTTGTTACGTGTTTTGTCGGTGGATGAAGATTCTTTCTGTTGGTACAGGTGCGATTCAGTTCGACGACAGGACCGCAGATAATTCACAACGAGCCTTCGACAGTTTCGCCGCTGTTCCACGCAACGTCCTCGACGATTCAGACTCTCCTCAGCAACGCCAATGCCCCGGCACTCATCAATCCGATATTCCACAATCACGGAATTGCCAGCACGACGGAACAGTACACCGTGCACAACAATAACCCGCGGGAGACTTCGGAATATGACGAGGAAGAACACCATGGGCAAAGTATTCGAGCTTTGGAAGCAGTTCAGTCGACGAATCAGGGAAAGGTAACTTAAAAAACAGGGAAATATGAATGATATGAAATTACATTTCGTTGTGCAAATTCCTGTGAATGTTATATTGAATCGTAGATTTCCAAGTTGACGATATCGCCAGTTCCGTCGTCAGATTCGACTCGGTTAACGCAATCGAAGAGCAGTCAGAGCTCTCAACAGCAGAGGATATCAGGGAATTTTTTGCCAACACCAGCGACCATCGAGACGACAATAAGATCGTTTTACCCGACTCCTCGAACCTCGTCCAAGTCTTCCTTGTCGTCATCCAGCGGAGATCAAGTCGCTCATCACATCCACGTTCCACCACCGCCGCCAATTCCTCAGTTAAAACCTCAACAGATCACTATTAACCTTCCCCCGCCTGATCTTCAAAGACTCATTCAGAATCCACCGGCATTGCTGCCTTCGCAGTCGAGGGTTATCGTCACCGCCAAGGCCAGCGTCAGCGACGAATCTGGCAGACCTTTGAACACCACTCAGATAGTGACTTTACCCTTGCCTACGATCCCTTCAAGCTACGACGACTACAAAGAGGGTGACGAGTCCTTCGATCCGTTCTACAGGGACGTACCGAAGATCCACAATAATCGACGGATCGTCAAAAGCACGAGCGAATCCGTGAAGAGCGAAAGGAGAAGAAGATCGACAAGACCAGACGAAGATGCCTTGAGGAAATTTATTTACGGAGTGAAAAACGTTGGGACAGACGGACGGGACTTTCCAGCGAGAAAAAGAGGCTTGCGGAAAAGGTCTGTGAGGGAGAAAGAAGGTTCGAGAACACGCGTCGTTTACGGGGCAGATGAAGATACAAATCCACTGGAAGTAGGAGAGGATGAGTCGGCGGGAAATGATGAGAATCTTGAAGAGGCGCTCAAGAAATTCAGGGATATGCTGTTCAATGGAAAATCGACGATTAATGTTACGCGTGAAGTTGTGGAAAGCGTGGAGGATTTGGTGACTAAGGCATCGCGCTATCGGAAAGTTCGGCAGGAAAAAGACAGTAAAGAAGATGGAGCAGGGAAAGGAAAAAGTGAGAACGATGACCGCGAAGAAAGTAAGGAAGAAAAAAGTGACAAAAGCGCTGAGAGGAACACGAGAATTTCTGACGCTGAAGAATACGTAGAAGAGGAGGAACAGTCCGGAAAGTCGTCCGATGATGAAAAGGAATACGTTTCGAGTCTAAATACCAAGGAATCTGACGCCGAAGAATATATCGCGACAGAGGAAGATTCAAAGACGAAATTTGATTCTGAAGAAAGTAAAGAATACGTTTCGAGCCTGAATACAAAACACTCAGATGCTGAAGAATACGTGGAAACTGACTTGGGGAGTGATAAGGAATTCATTTCGGCTCTGAACACGAGAGAATCGGACGCTGAGGAGTACATAGCATCTGAAGATTCCGAGCCAGAAACGAAGAGAGAATTTATCTCGGCTCTCAACACGAAAGAGTCAGATGCTGAAGAATATATCGAACCGTCTTCAGTTTCGTCCGGGGAAATTTCTGATACCGACGAATCCAGAAAATCGGCAGAGTCGAGCGGAGAGAACGACAAATCTGTAATGAAAGACGAAACGATCGAAGATGCAAGTTCGACTAGTAAATCGAGAAATAGTGGCCAAGTATCCGAAGACACCGATTCGGAAGCTGTTGACGAGGTAAAACCTCATCCCCGAAGGAAAGGACATTTAAGGTCATCGAGGGAGAGACTTTCCGCAAGGAGGAAAAGTCACAAACAGCACAGCACGCAGAACGAGAATACCGATCCGAAAACTGGAAAGAAAATGACGACGACCACACTGTCCGTGCTTCATTTGGAAACGGAAACGGAACGACGAATCGACGGGCAAATTCTCGAAGATCCAGAATCCCTAACGCTGAAGGAACTCGGGACTCGAGCAGTGGCTCAGTCTGATACAAAACATTTGAAACATCAGCGTAAGAATTCGGAGCTCGACACGGGCAAGAATAATCAGAAGAACCGCGTGAATCTCCTGGAATCCACGAAAAAGTATGAAAATAATGTCGACAGAGACGAGAAACAGTCTGTCGAGATGGAAAAGAGTGACGAGGAGGTTCATCTACGGTCGGAGAGCATGGAAGAATTTGAGGACAAGGACCTTAACGAGAGGAAAAGTTTGAGAAAGTCTTTGGAAGAACCACACAGCGTGGAGGAAGACGAAACTTCGACGGAAGTAACGAGTCATTCGAGGGAATCAGAAATGTCCACTGAGAGAATGCATTCTCTTGAAGAATTTGGTTCGTTGGAAGACGCATCGGAAGAACGATCGATTTCTTCGCGAAGGAAGAGTGGCAAACACGACGGCAGCGATGAATCGGAGTTGGAAGAAACTTCTACAATGCACAGCAGCGAGAGGATTTACTCGGATGAATTTTCATCGGATTATCCGTATTCCCAGGAAGAATCTTACGAAGGTACTCGAGAGGCGAGTATGGACGAAGATTACCGTGAATCCTTGAGCCCCGAGGAAATGTTGACGTCGACGGAAATCACGAGTTCCGAGGAAGTCAGCGATTCGCGGGAAATTGTCGAAGGGTCTAAGGAATCTAGCGGAAGTCACGAAGATCATAGCACCGAAGGCATTCTCAAATTCACTGACGAACTTCCGGACACGGAGGAAAGAAACGACGCGACGGAGAAGAACGAGAAACAAGATTCCATGGACACCAGTCGGGATTATGTAGACGACAATTACGAGCCGGAGAATTACAAGGCTCCGGGGTCTTCCAGTCGCTCGGAGGATTCGAGTGAACAAAAAATCAAGGAGGACAAAGTGAAAAGCAAGAAGACAAAAAATAAGATAGAGGAAGGAGAACACGTCGGGCTGCAAAAAGACGAAGATAAGGAAGACAAGGAAGAGAAGGAGGATAGTAAGGATAATACGGATGAATTGAGTAAAGAGAATGTTGAGGAATCTACAACGATGACAACAACAACAACGACAACGACAACGACAACAACGACCACGACGAGTACAACTTTACCGTCGTCTCCAAAACTCTTCAGACCGTTTACAATGAGAAAAAGTTACAACTACATTCCACCGACGACAACTCCAAACCCTGTTGTCATAAAACCACGCACGGCATTGTTGAATCCAAAACCAGCCAAGCCTCCGAAATCCTACAACGAATTAGCGCCGAAACCGGTGATTAGAAAACTTCCTTTACTGGCAAGAAAAACCACAACTACTCCTGGTACTACGACGACAGAACATCACGTGGTTTCTGAAAGTAGTACAGAAAATTTCGACGCAACTACCGAATCTAGACAAACGGAGGAATATGATGCGGAAAAGAAATCAATGTCTGAAGAAGGTCATAAAAATAATGCCGAAATTAGCAGGGAAAAGATCGAAATTTCGACGGAAAATATGGAGGATCGAGTAGAACAATCCACTGAGGAAAATGAGTCCACGGAAAGAATTGAAGAGCAAACTGGGAGTAAAAGGATCGACAATTTTACTCCCTATCCTGTGACGAAATTGTCCACAATTTCGGAACAAGATGAGACTGTTCCAGAGGATTCCGGAATCGAGGAATCCAAAGTCAGGGATGTCACGACAGAATCTACAACTTCTCAAACGACAGAAGAGAACATGGAAGAAACTATAACCCCTACAACATCAGAAACTTTGATTTCAACTTCTGGTACGCTCGATTCTACCATTGTGAAAAATTCAACTTCGACAAATTCTGAGGAAACTCATAGTGACGCTGAATCTACGACCTTGAGGACTTCCGATTCCGCCGACAACGAGAGAATTACGTTGTCTACGCTTTCGAAAATGGTTCCAGTGACGTCACAGTCTTCGATTTTGTTGGACGTTGTTTCAGTTAGCACGACTTCTGCGCCGATAACGTTTTCTTCAAGCGAATCAGCTGACGTTGAAACGAGTACCGATAGTCCAAAAGAATCTGACGACTACGCCATGTTGGAAGACATGAAAATTGCAACGACAACACCGTCACACGTGGAGACAATTGTTAAGTCGCTGGATACGACTTCAACTACGACCTCCCAGGAAGCATTGTCTTTCGACCTAGGTTTTGCGACAACTGCCAAGAGTTTGGATTCCTCAGAAGCCGTTGATGTCGCAAGTTGGTCGACTTCAAGGCCGCTGGAGCAAAAACTCATTAAGCAAAGGAGATACGGCGGTTTCAATTGCCTGGAGAAGGAAATGTACCGTTTTTACGGGGACGCTCGGGACTGTCGTTTGTTCCATTACTGTTCGCCCGGGTTCACGTCGAGGCAGGTCCTCGACTTCCGGTTTGTGTGCGAGGAAGGCACGGCCTTCGACGAGGAAACTCAGAGCTGTCGGCACGACATTCGTAACAACAAATGCGCGAATAAACATTGGTAAACGCTTAGTTAGTTCGGTCCTGCGCTTCCCTGCGACCTTCGATTAGTCAAACGTTGATTTTGGTAATTCGTGAATCCTGATACTACTTAAGGTATTTATAATCTTATTTGTAATACGTAAGAACCCTGAGTGAAGGCCCTCGAAAAGATCGACTGGCTTTACAGGCACAGATTTCTTTAACAATGAACCCTTAATTTTCGAATTACCGCAAAAGTAGCCATAAATATTAATTATGCCTCATCAAACGAAATCAAGGTGTACCGTTCTCAGCGATGATTAATGTCAACAGTCAATTTTTACGGGAAGGCCCTCACTCTTTTCCAAGCATATTGCCATACGTCACTGGATTCACACTTATTAAAATTAATGCCTATCGATGGACGTTCGTACTTGGAGCGAGGAGAAACTAGAAACCGAGTTGACCGGTGGAAGGCGAACCGTTAACGACGAGTTGATCGAGAGAAAGCGGTTGGCCCGTTCTCTCGAAAATGGAGGATCACAATCGAGTGATTATAGTTATAGTGATTGGACAGCATCGGTTCCTCAGCTGGACCAGTGATGATAATACGCGAAGAGTAGGAAATAATGCGATGGACGTTAGTCGAAGACTATCTGCCACGTTTAATTTTGTATTTTCTATTTCTTTCCCTTTCTTAGAGACCTTTTTCCTTTCTCTCTTAGAAACCTTCAGGACCCACGATCCGTTTTTGACATCCCTTTTCGTCGACCTTCGATTGCCGGAAAACTTGCGTACCGTTCGACTTTAATATTATCTTGCCTGATACGATTACGAATGGTCGCATTTCCGATTGGACGGAACGAAAATAAACTCTATTTGCGTTGCTCAAAGACCCTGTAGGTTATGACGTATTGCTCAGTTCTAAGCAATGGGTCTCTCTGGCGATTGTACAATTCTTACAATCCGCATGGTTTTCTCATTATTTGGGCGAACTGCGTCCTTAGTGAATTTAGAGGTCGTATTAAAAATCGATTCTCACGAACCTAATTCATTCATATCGGATTAACATGGCTTTCATTAAAAATATGACAATAAAAATTGATGTACAGTAGTCAATCGATAAAATGTGAATGGCACATTTAAAATTAAGTAGCTCGCGATTCATCGTTTGTACGTGAATTTTTTGTGCAGTGCGCGAGATGTTCCGTAATTTTTTTTATAAGTAAATCGAGTAGCATACTGATAGGACTTCGATTCCTGGACTCTTAGTGATATAGACAGATAGTGTTACGAGTACGTAATGGGCAAACAGTATACGTTAGTATACTTCGCGTGTGCCTCGTGGTAATTATTTCCTTCTGTATATAATTCCCCGTAGAAGGGCGCTTATGGGCGCCTTGTATTTTTACGATGTACGAAAGTATATCTGCGCTGTATTTTCTAAGAAACTGTACCATGTCAACAGTAATAATAACAATAATAATAACTCGCACTCTGTGTTTTATACCCCTCCTTACATTTGCATGAAAAAAGAAATTTATAAAAAGGCAATAAGTAGATCCCATATGAATTATAATGCTGTACATGGCTCTTAATTAAGAAAGTCGGGTAAAGTAGAAGGAAAGGGAACGATTTTTAAATTTGAATTTGTCGGTAACAAAAGGAACGTGGAATCGAACCGACATGGCAGGTACACGTGTTTGTATAAAACCTAACCTAAAATTTCAGGCTCCATCGTGCTCCGTTGAGTTTGTTGAGGTAGGGAAATTTGTCAAACAAATAACAATTACGTTCGTAAAATTGCTGATAAACGTAGATATGGCATTGGGGATATTGAAAAATGTTCTGTGCAGTGTTGCGAAGCCACGTAGCTGCCTCTTCAAATTTTCCGACTGTCGTTCCAGAACACATTCTTTTCGCTGTTTTTCGCTTTCAACAATGAGTAACGTTATGAAGATCGGTACGCACGACGGCAACTTCCACTGCGACGAAGTTCTAGCTTGTGCTATGTTAAAACTTCTCCCCCGATACAAGGATGCGACCATTGTAAGGTAATGAAGAAAACATCAGGAAATGGAGAAGGTTGACATGATATCTAAAGTATCATGTGTAAGTGAACTCCAGTTTCACAGGACATTTAATGTTAAATTTCAAACAGAGCATGCTTTCGGAATAGCGGATTTGAAAGTTTTCAGTTATATCTAAGTTGTCAAGGTACATAAATATTTCACTTATTTACAGGTCACGAGCAAAAGAAATTCTAGATACCTGTGATATTGTGGTAGATGTTGGTGGAGAATATGATCCTGCCAGGCACCGATATGATCATCATATGAGGTAAATTATTTTTGGACCAGTTGTTGTTTTTTAATTGATTTTCATTGTTATTCATTTCACTTTTTTTCCTATAGAGAATTTAAGGAGTCAGTGAGCACAGTTATAAAGAAACCAGGATATAATTGGACAATAAAATTAAGCAGTGCAGGTTTAATATATTGCCATTTTGGTCATGAAATTATTAAGCAAGTAGTACCTGAAGTAATGAGTGAAGAAGAAGTGGAGCAGATCTTCAAGAAAGTATATGACACATTGATAAAAGAAGTAGATGCCATTGATAATGGAATCCCCATGTTTTCAGACGAACCTTTGTTAGTAAACTTTTTTTATCGGATTTAATTTTCAACCGATAGTATGTGAACTATTCTTATATTTCAGGTACCGCATTGTAACAGATTTAAGCTCCCGTGTGAGTAGATTAAACAGCCAGTGGAATACTAAGAACATAAATGTAGAAGAACAGTTTCGCAAAGCAATGGCTTTAGCGCTTGAGGAGTTTATAAGTTTTATAACGTATTCAGCGACTACCTGGTTACCAGCCCGGGCGATTGTACAGAGTGCTATTTCAAACCGTTTTAAGGTAAAACCCCCTTTTTGCACAGAACCATGATTATTTAGAAATTACGGTACGAAATATGTGAATTTTCATTATTTATTTCAGGTGGACGAGAGCGGAGAAATTATGGAATTAGAACAATCAGTTCCATGGAAAGAGCATTACTTCATATTAGAAAAGGAACAAAACATAGAACCTCAAGTAAAATATGTAATATTCAAGGATGATACTTATCGCGTCCAAGGAGTACCTGTTAGTTTAGGAAGTTTTGTATGCAGGTATGAAAAGTTAATGTAATAAACAATTATTATATACGACTACATAAAATGTGTTAATGTACTACAATTTTCAAATGTGTTTATAAATATCGTATTGGATTACAGACTCTTTTTGCCTGAAGCTTGGGCTGGTTTAAGGGAGGAGGCTCTTGTCAAGGCCTCTGGAATTGACGGCTCTATTTTCGTGCACAGTGTACGATTCATCGGTGGGAATAAAACCAGAGAAGGTGCTCTGGCTATGGCACGAAAGGCTCTCCAAATTGGAAACTCTAGTTGAGACGTGCTTTAATCTAGGAATTTTTAAAACAATAACTTATTACCCATAAGAGTAGCTCAAATTTTCATTCCACTGCTTGTACATAATTTAGGAGTGACTTCATTTAAATCAATCATGTAAAGGGTGTCGTACACGTATTTCTTACTCGACGAATTCACGATTACTGTTCTGCTGTATTAACTACTGTCATTTGATTGAAATTATATGTAAACTGAATCAATTGTCCTTAATAAAAGTATCGGAAATTATACTATTATTTATTTATATACCTATACAACTTGAGGGAGGAAGAGGGGAGAATAATGAAATGAATAAACAATTTATAACGATACTGATTTATTTATTCAGCATCGAGTCTTCGCATATCAGATCCACAAAAAATATGGCACGGACGTTAATCCTTTCTTACTTATTGCATTTTTAGTCATTGGTCAGAGGTAATGAAACGAGTATCGGTAAGGTGTACTTAGTCAACGGCAAATTGAGTAGCAGTTCAGTAGTAATGTCCAGCGGTTTTGGCGGCTTCCTTGGCGTGAGCGGCAAGATGTTCGGCTTTAGCATGGGCAACTTCCGGTGTGTCTACGACACGTCCATCGGCAGCCAATGGGGCAGCATGTCCGTATCCGTAAGCGTAAACTGGGCTAGCGGCATAAGCCAAGGCACCATAAGGATATCCAGCGCTCTTCACAGCTTCCTGTACATATATAAAATCCCCGAAAAAATGACAAACAATTCTCCATCAACAACTATCAAAACCTGTATAAAGTTTACCGACGTCTACCAGTTATTAATTGGCAACTGTTTTGCCGTAAGATTCCACGTTAGTGTCGCAAAATTTCTAACGTTTATCTTAAACGGGTAATGCTTTAATGAGTGCACTGCGATTCTCGTGCATTGTTTAGCTGGAATCTGACGTACCTGTGCGTGAGCGGCGAGATGGGAGGCTTTAGCTTGAGCAACCTCAGGCGTGTCGACGACGCGTCCGTCGGCTCCAATGGGCGCGGCGCCGTAGGCAATCGCAGGTGCGTAGACAGCATGAGCAACGGGGGCAGCGATGGCAGCTGGTGCGTAAGCGTGTCCCAAAGTGTTCCTGGCAGCCTCGTAAGCGTACCTGGCCAGATGTTCGGCCTTGGCGTGAGCTACCTCGGGGGTGTCGAGGACGGTACCATCATGTCCAACCTGGGGTTGGTAATGCTGGTAAGGAAGCACCGATCCCCAGTATCCTGGAGCAGCCGAAGCTACGGCAGCGAGGCCCAACAAAGCAATCTAGAAGAACCGAATTGTCATTAACTCACGATTTAATGACAATTTCATCGTCTGAACATTCCTTGCTCCACAAGTGATACGGATGGATAAAACACGTTACGGGTAATACATTATTAGAATGATAAACTTTCTTTTCGTCACTGATACTTACTATGGTTTTCATGTTTGTAGTTTTTCGGGAAAATTTAGTCCTTGCGGTTAGAAGCGCTGCTGGGTGTTTGCCAGTACTCGCCCTAAGATATGGACTGTTATGTCGTACTGTTCTGTGCTACGGATCCCCTTTTATATGTATGTGATTCTGGTAGGGAGTACGACGACCCGTAGGTGGGGACCACACCCCGGCAGAGCAAGGTGTTACACCTAAAGTGCTGACATTGACATTACGTTGATGAGGCCCTACCACGAGAGTCGATCACTCATACGTTTCTCTGCATCGTCCTTTTGCCGGACCTGTCTTTCCTCGGGACGTAATCACTATTCCGAGGTCACCTGTTCACTTCGTCCCCCACCTCTCCCCTCACCCTGCCCTTCTCTCTGCTCTCTTTTCGGCGATTGTCCAGCGACTCGTTCCCATTTCTTATCTGTTAATTTCAACTTTCTATACACAGATTTTTCTCTACCCTCGCCTCTTTCTACACTTCACAGACCCTCCTTTAACTATTTACTTAAAAGTCAGCAAGGATTAAGAAAGATTCGTGGAATTTTAACTATGGTTTGTGGAAAATATGTACAAAACAGTAGGTGCATGCTTATCGAACTCGATGAAATTGTAAGTGTTTATTTACGGACGAATTGATACGTATCATTGGTTTGTATAAAAATAAAGAACCTTCAAGACATGTACCCAGGAGCAATGGGCCATGTATCTCATCATCGTCGGCATTGCTTCATCGATTATTGACACAGATAAGCTTAACATTCCGAATTTAAATGAATCGTAACATTGTCAATCAGGTGGCTGACATAGCGGATTAAGACGACTGGTTGGTTTTGACGAGTCCGTGGCGAGACATTTACGTTCACTCTCGTTTCCCATGTTCCCCCGGAATTTTTAATGCTGCTCGACTAACCAGCCTTGAGTGATTTCGAGCAGCCAGCATTTACGCGAGAAGAAAAGCAGAGGAATTTCACGTAAAAACGTCATTAAAGCACGCAAGACCATGAAAGATAATGAGGCGCGAATTCATCGTACCGGGCAAAAGATTGCCCGAAACGGGAAGAAAGAAGGGACGAAGAGAAGGCGACGAAAAAGACGTGAAAAAAGAGAAAGACAAGGATTGGACGTCGGTGGAGAAGGTCGGTCGAACGTCCTCGAAGTCGATCGATTTTTCTCTCTGCAAACCGAATCGAATTGCCCGATCCCATTCTACGTATGAACATGACGATATCACGGAGAATTTCTCGGTTTCCACAGAAAAAAGTTCTTGCGAAAATGAAAGGTTTTACCTGGCGCGTCAACTTCTTGTCCCCGGAGCCCCCTACGGTTTTTTCCGACTTTATGCAATTTTCGAGCGTGTTGCTTTCACTACTTTTTCGACACACGTATTTTCCTATCATTCCCGTTGGATCACATTGTCGTCTGATTAGACGTTTACCTCTGAAATGTGGAGCCAAGCGTCTCGCGGGATTGCGTAAGGCGAAATCCGCGATGGCCGATGATCCGTCGTTGAGGAAAATGCAAGCGCGTGCTCGTAGGCGATTTATAATGGGTGGGCAGGTAGCGTGATATCACGGACGAGTAGAGACAAAAGGGTCTTTCCGCCGAGATTCCAGGCGTAATAACGACACGCCCGATTGGCCATTGTCTCGGTGCATCGGTCGATCGATGGCCATTTTGCCCTGGTGCTTTAAATCCCCATTAACCAGCAGTTAACGAGTTTTGCATTCTCCTGAGGCGCGCGTCAAGAGCGAACGGCGTGGGACGAAAGGATATCTGTAAGGCCTGCCAAGGAACTTGGGGAAGAGTACTTATTAAACGAGGTCTTTGCCGAGCGATCTATATTTGGACAGCTTAAATGAACCTGCCCAGAGGCATTCCTCGTTAACTCACCCATTTCTTGTGCGTACTTGAGCATTAATGAGTCGCCAATTACCCGAGACCCTTTCGCTGGACCATTAATGAAAACAGTTCCCTGTTATTTCGGGACTGACGTTGGTATTTTCCATTTTCCAGGTGTTTGATCGCGAGTTTCGCCATTTCCTCACGTACGTCGCGGTTGCAGGACCTTTTGGCTCCCTTGTCGTTTGCGGTTAAACCGTGCAGCAATATTTTCCAGTGGTTACCGTCGTCACGCGTGACAAATCGTCACCGAGTCTTTCGTCTCCACGAAACTTTCGATCCTCCGGCTTGATCGCCCATGTTTTCGCAACGTCCCTAACACAACAGTGAAACTGCCCTACTGTAACCTACCATAAGAGATAGTAGGTCCCCACACAGGGCCCAGCGATCGGTAAATTGGGCCTAACATAAGTCCACAAGTGCTACTGTCTTACGAAACGCACAGAATAGATGGAAAATATGTCAATGAAATGTACACACGGGTTTGTCAAGATGTCAATTTATTAACGATAACTATAACGGTAACTACATGGTTCAGTAAGAGTGGTAATCGTTCAACAGGTGACCATGGGAAGCGTGGGCGAAAGCTGCGAGATGCGCGGCCTTGGCGTGTGCGACTTCCGGTGTGTCGACGACCTGGCCATCTTTCCCCAAAGGTGCAGCAGGTCCGTGATAACCGTGTCCATGGGCCGAGTAATCGGCAACAGGTGCAACTGCAACAGGTGCGTAAGCGAAATGCGAAGAAGCTTCCTTGTGGGCCGAGAAATGAGCTGCCTTTGCGTGAGCCACTTCCGGTGTGTCGATTACACGTCCCTACGAGAAAAGAAAACATTATTAAGGGCAACAATCATAACGTATTACAGTTTTTAATACTGTCTAATGTTATTATTACTATTTAATGTTAGATTACTGTTTAACGATACGAAGGAACCTGTCTTCGTACGACTATTTTTCTGTCGTAAATATTGTCTCTTACGTCGTGGGCAAGTGGTGCTGCTGGTCCGTGGTATCCATATCCATGGTGCTGAATTTTACTGCTGTAGATGCCGGGATTTACGATTCCGGAATAGTCGGCCGAATAAAATCCGTGAGAATCACTTCCGTAGGGTGCATCGTAAGAGGATTTCGATGCGGCTTCGTGCAAAGCAGCGAAATGGGCGGCTTTGGCGTGCGCCACTTCCGGTGTGTCGATGACTCTTCCGTCGTGGCCGATGGGAGCCGGTGGCCCGTGATACGAATATTTTCCGCTCGCGTAATCCGGCCTTCCCAAGGCCGCGGATACCACGAAGCTCGATAAAATTGCGTTCACCTAGGAAACAATAAGGCAGAAAGTGTAACGTCAACGACCCATTACAGAATCCTTTACAGAAAAAATGAGTGATTCGCGAATGAATTTACGGATGATGAATAATTCGAAATATTGGATTTCCTTTAAAAGTCTTGTCAATTGCTCTACTCACGAGGTACTTCATCGTTAGAAGACGTGAGTGTCGTTAGCAAAGCGATTTGTCGTTCTTCGCTGAGAAATGCGAAATTTTCAGTTTATATAGAACGTCGATTGAATTCTTTCCCAACGTGCACTGCCCCACCGGGGGGTTTGCCGGCCAATCGGCTGTCAGCTTGGCGATTCCCGCTTCCTGGATTTACGTGAAAGACCGACGCAACGGTAAACGTGCCCTCGCACCGCAAAATTAACGTCAAAACGTCGTGACGGAGATTTTTCACCACACGTATTGCGTCACAATCGTCACCGTATTATTGCCATGACTTTTGTCCGTCTCTGTGCTTTTCATTTCGAAGACAACAGAAACAAGTGCGACTGAGTCTTGTTAAAGGGGACAAGATTCTTGCGGAAAGTAGATTGCGGCATTCTTAATTGCCCGTAGAATATCACCTGTCCCAATTAGACCATCCTACGTCGTCATTAAAAGCAGTCAGGGCTGTCCTTCCATTGTTCTCCGTGTTTCCCAAGTATCAATTACTTCGGGCGTTTCACTAAATGGATAAATCCAGCACGAACGTGATCGAATGTCACCCAATCAGTGCTCGGACAGCCCTTCACGGCAACTACCAGTGACTGAAACAAAAAAAAATCGTAGACAAGAATGAAAACGAAATGACGGTTACACTTTTTTCTCTGTCAAGGAAGATGGTAATTCAGTTTCCTTCCCCGTGGTAAATTGCCCTTCCACCCTTTGACCCGTTTTTCCCTCATGTTACGCCGTTAGTTTGACCTTGAGACTTTCGTCAGCTGATCTGCGGCATCGAAAGCAGGCGAATCGAATCGGTTTACCACTGACGGTCGTAGAAACAGTCACGATCGGCGTTCTTCGTGTTGGACGCGTGCGCAACTCGTGCCTATGAAAGACACTCATTGTTTTTGCCGCCTGACAATTGTATAACAGCATTCACGTTTACTACGTCGTTGACGTAACGGTATAATTTTGCTCTTGTACTAACGGCCGTTTCTCTCTCTCTCCTTCTCTCATTCCCTCACGTCTTTGCCACTTTTTACCTCTCCTTTCATTCCTCCGCGTCGAGCTTTTTTCCCCGCATTTTTGTCCCTATTCTTTTGCTATCCATGTATGCTCACGTTAGACGTATATGTTTTTCCCTTCCCCCCCATTGCCACCTTTCTCTGTCCACTCAATTAACCATTCTCCTTTTTAATTGTTACAAAAATTCCAGACGATCAATCAGATTGATTACTTTGTATGAAATTTCATTGAACAATAGTACAATAGTGCTAGAATTCTAATGACCATATTTCCATTTCAACACTTTTTCATCAATCTAAATACTGTCCATTGCTTCGACGAATTCCTTTGACCTCACTGCTGATGCTTCTCAATGATTGCCCTTTATCCCCATCGCTTTGTCTTTTCGCACCTCGCTTGATTTTCTTGCGGTTCCCCTGTTCAACGAAGCTATGATTCGTCTCAAGGCGTCCATCCACCTGTCACTTTCAACTCCCCTGCTGCTGGTGAGCCGTGCTTCTTAGCCATTCCCGCTTGTCCTGGGTTGTTGGCAAACGGCGAACCCCATCGGCGCGGGCTTATTATGTGAAAATCAGCCGGGGTGCGTGTGTAAGTGCAACCGTTTCTCGTGTACGGCGCCGGAGCCAGAGGCGGGCCGGTCAAAGAGAGCGCCGGGTATTGTTCCACCACTATATAAACCGAACTCCGTCTGTTCCACGACACTGAGAACCCTGCGAACAACGAGCGAACAAACATGCGCTGTTTCGTGAGTATCCTCGTAAACCACCGAATATTTCCCCAAAGAGCTACCGCCTTTCATGCACTAATCGTAACATTAACACACCTACCCGTTGAACCCTTCATCACTTAACATATCTATTCATCAATCTTACATTCTCTGTGACTAATTTCAAGCACAGACGTAATAATGGGGATCATTTATCGGTCGAAATTTAACTTATTCTTCTTGCTGCTCTTGTTTGAAGCCAGATATCGTTGTAATTTGTTTTTTATGCTCTGCAGATTGTCGTTGCTTGTTTGGCCGTTACGGCGATGGCTGGTCACGTTTACGGGCCTTACCAGGCCTACCTTGGGCCAGTTGGTCACGGCTACCACGGGCCACCAGCCCCGTTGGCCCACGACGGTAGAGTTATCGACACACCGGAAGTGGCCCACGCCAAAGCGGCTCATCTCGCGGCGCATGCCGCCGAAGCAGCGAAAACTGCGCATTCCGGATATTCCGGGGATTACGTTGACGGATATTACGGCGAGGGGTACGCGGCGGGACACGAGAATTACCTGGAACCTGCTTACCATGGTCCCCCCGCACCGCTGGCCCATGATGGACGCGTCCTGGACACACCGGAAGTCGCCCACGCTAAAGCCGCGCATTTCGCTGCCTATGCAGAGGAAGTCAGCAAAACTGCGGCTCATCGTGTCCCCTATGGTCATCATCTCTGGTGAATTCCTTCGGCAGCGTCACAGAGAATTCGTTGAATCATCGTAAAAAAATGATAATAAGACATTGTCTGCGATGTAATCATGTTACCATATTTATGAGATTCGTCATGTTAATAAGTTAAATAAAGAGCAAAGGACACATCCGAAGAGTATCGTTTACTTCCAATGAAGTTTAAGAACCTGTAGCCCAAAGTGACGAAATTTGTAGGATCTAAAATCCATCCAGGCATTCGAAGTTTTATTCAGCAAGTTCAACGACCCGTGAAATTAAATTACTGCGAAAAAATGTTCCCTCGTAAATCTCTGCTGCGGGATTTTTCTACTTTTAAGGCAAAGTGTCAGAAACTTCGTATTTTTATCGAAATTCTTTGAATTTCGTATCTTCGCGAATACATTGAATCGAAGAACTTACGACTGTGCAAGGACCCGACTCTTTCCCTGATTTTTCCCGTAGAAACAGCGACGTAGAGTTGGCTGGTGGAGCGGAAAGAACGGCAGGATCGATCGATCGGCGATCGATTGACGGTTCGCCGATCGTTCGGGCCGGTCTCTGAAATGTCGTCGACGTTGGCGTATTTAGCCGGGGATAACGAGAGAAGGAGTTATCGGCTTATCAGCCGTGGTTGGGGACAAGTGCTCGGCGCGTATCCCTTCCCGACGGGAATGAATTGCGATCGTCGCACGTGAACAGGACGTGTGACCTGCTCGGCGAACCAGGACGCGGCTTACGACATCGCCTATGCATATTGTCCCCGGGGAAAAAAATCACTGACACCATTGCTTTCACACATTGTTCCACAGGGGGAAAAAGTATATCGAATCGCCGGCCATGATTAAGGAGAAAATTTCCACGAACTTTCGATAATTGTCCAGGTCCGAAGGATCTTCTGCAATGCAGGGACTTGACGAGATACTAAAAAATGTTTCATATGTACAATTTATTGACGTTGTTCATGTATATTGTTCCCGAGTAAAAAGTCAATCGAATCATTAAGCACGATTAAGGCACAGAACTTGGAAGATTTTCGATAATTATGAATATCTGCATGATTATTACGAATGCTGGGTAATGATGAAGGTATTAAAAAAATGTTAAACATGTACAACTTTCATAGAATATATTTCGTGATACTTTGAGTAGAATTTCCCTCGAGTTTATTTTCTTGCAGTTTTCTCCAAGTTTCCGTATAACTTCCTACCCCCCGTTAAAATGAATTTCCCTTCAAGACAATAAAATGGAGTTTCCTGCAAAGTGAAATCACGTCAATATCGTGGACGAAGCTGCAAAATCCTGTACTACGTGTCAAATTCCGGCAGGGCTTCGTCGTCTTTAAAAACGTTTATCGCATAGTTCGGCTAGGCGTGTATTGGTGTCGAAGTGGCGAGGTTGCGGGCCAGACGAGAGTCGATGATTGTTAGCCGTTAAATGTTACGGGACAGGGCGCAGCCTCAAAGGAGAGCATTTTCTTGGGTGTGGTCACCCCGTGCGATGTGGGCATCGACTCTAGCCACTGGAAACGCCATTTCTTCGGGTGGGGCAAAGAATCCCGTGTCCCTGTGTCCATTGTTCTCCGTGTGTGAGTCGTCGTACCGATCCCCCGTGGAGAGCTGCAACCCTATATAAATCGACCGATCGACCGGTTACCAGCATCCTTAACTCTTGACTCCGTCAAGATCATCGACAGGCTCCGGCACGATGATCGCGATTCTCGTGAGTACCCAGTGCGCAACGTGCGTCGATCGTCCGTGAAGTGAAATCATTCCACTCCAGAGAAATCTCTCGTTACTCAGTAATTCTCTCATCTTAACGTCCCACCGAACAGTAGAATAATATAATCCTTTTAAACATAAATCTCATTAAATCCATAAACTGTTATTCGTAGCATGATTAATACGGTTTAAACAATTTCTTGAGTCTCCGTGACGATTGGGATTAATTAGTGATTCGTGGAGTTGTCATGAATTTTCATTGTTTTGGTACATCATTAATTACGGGGGTGTGTAAACGATTTTAGGTCTTCTTGGTAGCCACGTCGAGCATGGTCCTCAGTGCCCCGCAGTATTACGGGGCCCCAGGGCCCTACGCGGGTCACGTGGGGGGTCCCCCAGCTCCGTTGGGACCGGATGGACGTGTCGTCGACACACCGGAAGTCGCGCAGCTCAAAGCAGCGCACTTGAACGCGCTCGCCGAAGCGACTGCTCGAGCACCGAAGGGACCCGCCGGTGGTGGGCCTTATGGCCCTGCAGCTGCTCCCTACGGGTCCGCTGGATACGTTCCTCATTACAGGTTGAAACTTTAATACACACATTTTAATCACACGAATCCAGAATTCTCGTTTACCCTTAATTAATCCAAATTTTAACCCCTAAACGTTACACAAACATTTGTACCTTCAACTCCTACTCCCAATTAATCAGTTTGAATTTTTACCGTGAATTATATTACAAGAACGTAGCTAGAAGTGATGTAGAAAATTGTAGGATCTTATTCCACTGATTAGTGTAAATGAATACGTATTTTTCCAGTGGTCCTCCGGCTCCTTTGGGACCGGATGGTCGCGTGGTAGACACAGCGGAAGTCCAGCAGGCTAAGGCCGTGCATTTCTCCCTGTACAACGCGGAAGCTCAACGTGTGCCTGCTGGGCCAGCTGAACCAGTAGCTCCAGGGGCCTACAATCCGGGCCTTTACGGCGGCTGGAATCCAGGATACAATCACTACTGATCCACCGACTGACCGATTGATCGTCCACCCACTTGCCCACGGATCCATCAACAACGCTCGAAACCTCCGCTCATTCGATCTCGAACTACCTCGTCAAACACCTACAGACTAACGGCCAGTTTCATCGCAATTTCCCCATTTTTCCAATTCTTAATCGATCGAAAATTCAAAATTCCTCCTCTAAACGCTTCTTCCTAAACTTTGCATTGTTCGGGCTGTTCTATTATTGCTAGAAATGATGTCTTCTGATTCCAATCGAAACTGGACCGGACGATACACACTTCACCATACATTTTACACTTTACACTTTACACTTTACAGCGACGTTCCTTTGTGCTTCGTTTTCTCTTTTGTATCGTAGCTTTGCTTTTTTTTTGTCGTCCTAACTTTTGTACATAAGTGCAACTGCACGGAGGGTGCAAACCCCCGAGTAAACTGCAATTTCGACTACCTCTTTTCAGTGTCTAACGAGTGAGCGGTGCTCCTGTTTTTTTCCACGTATTTCCTACAACGAACCGTACATCTTTTTTACACGGTGTATTTATGTGAATATAATATATTCTCCCGTGCTGCGAGAGCAGCTATTGTACCCGGTACTCGGCAACTGTAATAAATACAATTCTATGATATTAAAAGAAGCAAGAGAAATTTTCGTGACTACTTTAATGCGCTGAATTATTGGTCCGTGGACGTGGCTCGTGCACGGGATATAATCCTACGTGGGTATATCAAAGCGGAGAATGCGAGTCACGTAGGAAGATAGCTATTAATGGCGATCCATTGTTCCTCGTAATAATTCGCCATTTAGTTTTGTCGTTTGACAGCGCTTAAAATATCGGACAAATGGGAATACAGCTGCGCAAAAGTGACAGGACGGTCTTTGCCAACTTTGAGCTCTGTCATAATTGCTCACGTCACGTGGGAAGACAATCAAATATTCTTTTGACGTTAATCAAGATTTCCTAAGCGTTAGTTTCACTTTTTTAGCCTTACACGGCTTGTATCACATACACACGCATCAGCCTTACTCCGAAGTTATGTTGATAGAAATTGAATTCCATTGTATCTCACCGTGAGTGCATGGCGAGTTTATTTAGGCACATTTCGTCATCTAACACCGCTTCGATTCATCTGAGAAATTCCATTTTACCGCCTCCGAATGCTTGCCACGTGGGCAGGTAATCGTGCGAGATTGACAATAATGATGAATAAAGCTCGATTCGCGGGACAGTCTCGCCCGTGACACGAATTGCATAGAAACTTGTGGGTGTAGAAGGAGAAACGAGAAAATTCAAAGGGAAATAAAGATCACGTGGAAGAAAGAGAGAAAAAGGGATCGATAAAAACAGAAAACATTCGGTCTGAATCCATGATAATCATGATAATCATGTTTTAGTCTTCGTTCAAACATTGCATTCCTCGGGTTACATGGTCAGGGAAATAAACACTACGTGTAAGAAAAAGAGATGAGGAAGAAACGGAGATATAACGGAGAAACCGAAAACGTGTGTCTGGATCGTCGATAATCGTGTTCTCGTGTTTTAGTCTTCGACCTAACGTTGCATTCCTCGTCAGGCATGGTCAGTCACGTCCTTGCCAACACCTCGGGCTACTGTCTAGGATATGCTCGTACGTTAACGGCTTCGCAGGATAGAAAACCGGTTCTGTCGTAGTAAGTTAGTCGCCGCGCGGATAAAGACTAATGTACGACGTCTGACCCGATGCCCTTCCCCCCTTTCCCTTATCTACTGACAGAAAGACACGATCTGGGCTTCCGTTCTTACGATTAATTACCCACCTATCCCTATCCTTCGCGCGTTAGAGGAAATTCTTCACGCACCGCTTATCGCTCGCATTATCATCCTTCGATACCAGAAGCAATTAACACTGTCCTTCCCCCGAGCGAGGTAATCCATAAACAGGAAGTACTTTACACGGCTGATCGGATATTAAGAAACTAATCGTTCAGACGTTAATGAGAAAAGACTTGAAAAAAGGTCCAACGTTTCGTGTTTCTCGCGGAATTCGTTTTGTCGATGGACTTGCGTGGGACGGGACGTTTTTTTCTTTATGACCTATCGAAATTGTTCCGTTTTTTATTTATCTGCCATTGCGTAATGGATAAGTCGACGACGGTCGACGTTGGATTTCTCGTTGGCTGAGGCCAACACACCCACCGAGATTTCTGTTGTATATATATGCTTATCCGGCTACGACGTAAGCCACACGGCACAGTTATGTGTCGAAACGTGTGGGAAGACGAAACGAGTGCAACGCTCACGCTCGGCCAGGACCTGGGTCAACGATGACGGGAAAGAAAGAAACGGCAACGAGATATCCTTAAACAGGTCCTTCGAGGAAAAATGTGTCGACGAACCTTTTAAGCAAAATATTCGATTCTTCCTTAACGTTAACGTCGGACAGGGATCTCCGCAGGATTTACTGTCTGCTTTTTTCGACTTTTTATTAATAATAAATACCTTTCGTAAGATCATTACAGTAAAACATGTCGCTGGATCAACACCGATTGCAAATAATGTACAATGTATAAAATAAAGTGTTCAATTGTCAACGAATGGCGGGTATTTGCGAGTGTACTTCTAGCTCTAGCTGGCTCTATTTTATGGCTAATCTAACGTCAATATCTTACGTCACCTTGGCTAACGCGGAGCAGTAGGCTACCGGTGACAGGTGATGATTTTTTTCTATTTTTCCGCTTTTTCACTCTCTACGTAATTTCCTTAGGATACTTCTTATGTCTCGGTAATACAAATGAAGCTTTTTCTCGGCACGTGGGTTAACCATAATTATATAATCGAACCACATGTAACCGTACGCGCTCCAAAACATAAAAAGATACAACAGAAACGTAATCTGATCTGACGAGCGAGAAGAAAAATTTTTGGTACGTTCAATCACAAAGTTCTGCCGTACACCGCCGTGGGTATAGCGTGGGGAAAAAAAGGGAAAGAAGGCGGACGAAGAGAATTTCTCATGGCCGCGAGATCGCACGATTACGGCTCAAGTTGCCCGAATTCTCTGTGGAGTATGAAAAAAAAAGTTCGATTACGTCACGGAATACGTATCGCCGGGCGTATTTTCGCGCCGGGACAAAAGTTTCTCGTGCACGGGAAGATTTTGTTGGAGCGACCCTTCCGCGTAAAGTAATTGCAAGACTTCGAGCGACGGATCGATCGGTGATTTTCGATTTCCCGGTTTTAGAAGTATTCCTCTTGCCAGTCGTTTGCCCAAGTTTTTGGCCACGGGTCTTCCGGCTGCTCGGCCATTGAGGCAGCTTGCTTGTGCGCCTTGAGGTGCTGTTCCCGGGCCTTCGCGACTTCCGGTGTGTCGACGACGCGACCGTCCGGGCCCAGGGGGGCCGCAGGCCCCTGGTAACGCACCGGTTCCACGCGAGTGTAAGCTATACGAACTGGCGCCAGGTAAACCAGGTCCCTGCGGGCGCCGTCGTACACGTTCAACCGGAAGTGAGCTGCCGTCCTCGCTGCGGCACGAGTATGCGCTTCCAAGTGGGCCGCCTTTGCCTGAGCGACCTGCAATTATTATGGAAACAATCTACCCTTCGTCAAAAGTATCACCAAAACACAGGAATGCGAAACGTCAGCGAAGTAAATAAAAGAGTGAATTCAGATAAAAACCTTGGCGAAAGGAATAATGTAACATGAACAAAGTTTTCGTGAACCTAAAGGGTTTTGTTCTTAGATTCTTTGTACTGGAAACGTGAGTGCAGTAAATAAAAGAATGAATTCGAATAAAAACCTTGGCAAAAGGAATAATATAACGTGAACGAAATTTTCGTGAACCTAAAGGGTTTTGTTCTTAGATTCTTTGTACTGGAAACGTGAGTGCAGTAAATAAAAGAATGAATTCGAATAAAAACCTTGGCAAAAGGAATAATATAACGTGAACGAAATTTTCGTGAACCTAAAGGGTTTTGTTTTTAGATTCTCTGTACTGGACTGGCTGTTTTCCTTGAAAGATTCGTAGAATGCTTGAGTTCTGAGCTTATCGGAGGACTTTTTGTACCTCAGGGGTGTCGACGACTCTTCCGTCATCGCCCAACGGTGCTAAGGATTGTGTCATCGGGGCGGGGGTGGTAGTTTTGTATTCCCTGTCGATTCCTTTCCTGCTTTCCCTGAGTTTGGCGATGGCCTCGGCGTGAGCCGCAAGATGTGCGGCCCTGGCGTGAGCCACCTCTGAGGTGTCGATCACCCTGCCGTCCGGGGCGAGGGGCGCGGGGGGACCGCGGTAGACGTAGAACGGTCCCAGCTCGTATTTCCCATGCGCGATCGCCAGCACCGACGACAGCGTTAGGCTGATCTAAGCAGAAGAAGATCTTGTCTAATTTTATCAGCCTACCACCTAAACCGCCTCGAAACAATGGCAATGGAACTTTAGAACAAATCTCTATCGAAGATTCTAAGGAATTTTTCATTTAGTCAACAAATTTATCCAAGATCAAAGTCTAACGATTTTCTAAGGGAGGATTTTTCTACAAGACTGACGTCTAAGTTTTTCTTCAATTTTCACACTTTGACCTCGAGTTATCCGGATTCTAAGGATTCAATGCTCGGGTATCGCGGAATCTGCGGAATCTGTTAATGGCCATTTTGATATTTTCAAACACAGGTCCACAATGGTGATACGTGCACTGCGTTTCTATGTATCGACACGAGGAATTGCTTATTTCTTTTTCCAACTAGTCACTGAACTGATCGTGTCCCTCGGGAAACCGTGGCACCACCCTCTCCTTTGGTTGGCAGTCAACGCACTTACGAGCAATCTCATGGCGGGTGTCAGGTGATACACACCACTGGCTACGAAACGGACGTCTTGATCGTGAGTGCAGCTCGCCGATGGACAGTCCCCCTTTTATAGGATCTTGCGCCACATCCGTGCGGTTTCCGCCGGCGCTGACGAGCAGAGACGAGCTAATTGTCGCCAGAACCTAGACGACCCTGGCAATGCAAGTTGCATTTCCAATTACTACATACACCAACGAAGGTACCGACGAATCAATCATCAATTTTTCCTAATAAGGGTTTCCGGAGTTTTACACTATCGGTAGAGAGGAATTTATTGTTACCAAAATCGAGACGGGCCTGAATATACAAGTTACATTCCTAAGGTACCCACACTATGATACTAATTCTAGTCCAATGAAGGTTTCGGCAAATTAATGATTAAGTTTTGCCGAATTTTGCACTAAGAATTTTACACTACCAGCACGGAGAAATTCATTGTTGGTAGAATACTGCATTTCGATTGAAATCTTTTCATCTGCAATCTTTTGTCAATGAATTGATGAATATTTTCTTCCCTGGGGATTATAAAAGAGTGAAACTTCTTTGGACATCTTCGTCGTGGCTTCCTCCGCATTTTTTCGACTCTGTTGGTTTTTTTCCCTCTGGAAACTACATCGTCATTTTCGCGACGATTGGCCTTCGATCGACACCTTCAGAGAGGGAACGACTGGGTATCCTTTTTTCAGGCCGACTGTTCACCGCAAAGAAACGGCGAAGTTTCCTGCGGTTTCAAAAAGCCTCCGATTCACGGACGACTGGCCTGGATCGACGGGTCCCACGGTTATCCCTTCAAGGTGGTTCTCTTCCTATTCCTTCGCCCTCTGCTCGCAATTTTATCCCCATCCCGACATGTTTGTCGACATTTCTGTGGATTTACATGGCTCACAAACAAATCTATTTTGTTACATTTCCCCGATTGCTCGCGGTTTTCGTACACACTGTAAATCTTCAATCCTACGATCACTGTAAACTTACAATAATTGAACTGAATCATGCAACGAAATGTTCATAAAACCGTGAGACATTTTCGTGGCGTATTTTTAAATACCAAATTCTTAACGAAAATTTTCTATCGTCACTAAAATCCAATCTCTTGTTTATTTGTAATCTTAAAACGAAGGATTGTCGAGGCAAGGGGATAAGTTTGAACTTCCCTCTGTGATTTCCTGTCCGTGTAAATTCTTATCGACGCGATTCTTCTCTCCGCTGTCAACTTGAACCCCTTATTTGCGCGGTAACGTGATAGAACTCGGTCGAGAACTTTACGCCGAGGTAATTGTTGCGCAAAGTAACTGGGCGAACGTGATCTCTCACTACATAATCCTTAGGACACGCAATAAGTGCGACCGCGATCGGTTGGGCAGTTCGATTTTCGCCGCGGTTCTCCCTTGACGCGGCATCGGCTGCCCGTGTTTGCTAATTAGATCGGTTACAAGGTTACTGCACATGCCTGCTCCTTTTGCGCAAAACAAACAAACAAACAATTTGAAGACTCAAATTTTTCAACAACCCCAAAGAATCATCCTTTCGATCGGACAATTTTTATCCTGTCGACAAAGTTAGTCAAGCATTAACGGTTGGTAAATTCCTTCGTCCAGATGATTCCTGAATTTATGATTTCTGACCTTTCGTTAGTTAATATAAGAGCTCAGAACGGCGATGATCGAGATGGATCCGCAGGTACGTTCCGTATCCCGTTCTCCGGGCCGTTCTTTCTCACGTGTTCGCCATCTGCCGTTGACCTATGTCGCAATAATTCGCGATTCCACAATGAATTCAGGGCTTATCTGAAATCCTCGCCGGGTTCTCATAGGTTGCACTGCGGAAGTTTCGTTGCGACTCGCTCCGACATATTATTAGCCTACATTTTTATCCCGCCGAATAATCCAACGGTAAAGAGGCCCATTGTTTTCGTGAAAAACGATAACGCCATTGTCACGTTCCGTTTTTTTTGACCGCCTTAAATTCCGTGGATAAATACGCGAGTGATTTATCAATCCTAATGGGGGGAAGGGGGGATTTTTGCGGTGTTGACTTACCGCAGAGAGGCTTTCTTAATCGCGATTGCTCGACAGATTATGATTTCTGTATCACTTTTCCGCACCTCGATTTCCCCTTCACTCCTCGCGATCTCTTCATTCCTTCCGACTAAGTAATACCGTTAATCCGACGTCGTTATAATTGCCATTGGAATTGCTAAGCGCGGCCCTGTACCTAAGTTTTCACTAATTGAAAACGTATCGTCGGCGAAACGTCTCCCTGCGTTCTTCGATTTCACTCTGCGGCAATCCTGGGGGACGAAATCAGGTGCAGGTTAACCTGTGGTTCGCGACTAGAATCTGATCCTCTTCAACGCCGATCGGATATTCATTTTTCCGCTTTACCGAGCTAACAATCAAATTCAACGACCCTTTTACTATTAAATAATTCGAAATTATTGACCTTCTCGTTAAATAATTAAGATACTTGCGAGAATTCAAGTACAGGAATGGTGTTCGTAGTGGCAGACAAATTCTTTCTTTCTTTTTTTGTAGAAAATCAATTTATTGTCCTAGATTATGTACAGATATTAAGATGCTTGTTCCGGTGGATCGACCGGTCGTCTAGTATGCGCCGGGATGTGGTTGATAGTTGTGGGGTTGATAAGCCTGCTGATAAGGAGCCGGTTGCCCGGCAAAGGCCTGAGGTCCTGGATAGGACGGTCCAGGGGCCGGAAATGAACGAACTCCTGCGTGTCCGTATTGTGCAGGGGCAGATCTGTAAGCTCCAGCCTGAGGACCTCTGTAATCTAAAAAAGAAAACAGATATTTTACAAACACCTACAATCGTGTAGTGAATTGAAATATATTTCAAACACGTGCAGCCATCTGGTAGTGTCAAATATTTCTTTTTCTCCATTACGCAGTCGGTTAACGGTAGTACAATTACGTTATATAGATTGTGTAAGGTTTGTGTAAGACAGAAACCGTAGACCAACGTAGACATTTGATAATCCGCTTATTGAGTTTCGACTTACGCCGCTGATCCGTCTGAAAGTCATTACCGCATGGTAATCGAACTTGTCCAAAGTCATTTATGCGTAAGAAAAGTCTTGGCGGACGATTAAAGAATGACGGCGTAGTCGAGTAATACGTTTGTACTCGCTGGAAATGAGAAACCGGTTTCCGTTAACGCGATCAACCGTTCATTCTCACTTTCTTTCTCTCCGAGCAGCGATAAGACACTTCTGTCTCCCTTTATTTCGCATTTCTCCGATCGCGTGGAAGTGAAATTCATTCAGTCCGTGACCTACGCTACGATTTCCAATGTGTACTTAATCAGCGACGTAATTCATGTACGTAAAATTTTTATTATTTTCCAATCTGCTCAATCGCGTCATTAAAATACACAATCATCTTGATTAATGACTCGAATTTTGGTGTTCCTTTTCGTGTCCAAACTTTCTTACATTTTGTACAAAATATTATTCATAAATACACATTCTGAGCATCACCACTACCGCGTCATTAAATTCTCAATTATCTTGATTAATCACTTGACTTTTGATATTCCTTCTTGCGTCCGTTAGATTGTACGCGTAATATTATTAATAAATACATACCTTGAGCATCACCGGCGCCATGTTCCTCAGAACCGCCATACTTGTAGGCCCTGGCTTCGGCGTCGGCGAGTTCGGCGAGCCTGGCGGCTTTCAGGGCAGCGACTTCCGGTGTGTCGATGACAGTTCCGTCCTCAGCGAGCGGAGCTGGGACAAAAGTTGCCTTCGCCGGCGCAGCAAAGCTCTTCGGGCCGGCATAATTAGCAGCTCGGCTTTCGTATTGCGGTTGCTGGTAGCTGGGATTGGCGGATTGGTAAACCGGGGCTGGGACGGGGTTCGACCTGAAGATGGGTGCCTGCGGCTGGTAATTGGCCTGTCGTATGTAAGGACTCGCTGCGGGGGCGGAGGGGTAGCTGTAACTCTGTGGGGAAACCTGCTAAACGCAACATTCAACATAGTCAAACACAATGTCAAATAATTCACACCCTTGTTCTGCAATAAAACAGGACTAATAACAGTACGAATACGATTGTCTTAAAGGACAAATTGCCCTTATACCTGATTTCTTCAAAATTAGTTCCACTTTAATCTCTTTAGAAGGTAGGAATTTATAAAGAATTTTTTGAATGACTGATTTTAGGCATTGGGATTAATTGAATTTTTTGCTGCTCGTTTACCTGGGGACTATAGGCATTTCCGGGGTGTTGATTCTTGCTTTCCTCAGTGGCTCTAGCCGCTGCTCGCGCGAATTCGGCGAAATGAGCGGCCTTAGCCTGGGCCACTTCCGGCGTATCGATGACGTTGCCGTCCTGGCCAACAGGCGCTGGGGGTTCGAATTTCAGTGGAGATTGGTACTGCGCCTGCGGACGTATGTCCGGCTCGCCGTAATTCGAAGAACCGTGGTAGCCGGCCCTGCAGCACGCTGCCGTTGCCAAAAGGATTATCTGAAACCAATTGTCATCATTAACGAAGTCACTGAATTCCCTAGAAAATAAACGTGCACTTTATGTCAATAAAAGCTTATTTATCGTCTGGTTTAGATCTGCTCGAACTAAAAAATATAAATGCGATAGACGTGGTCAGGAAATATAAAAAAGGAATGCAATGATTATTAATAAATCCTTTAGACTCTCGAGAAAATATCTTCTGTACTTTATGTCAGTACAAATTTATTCATTGATTCGTTGAAGTTTCCCTTCAACCAAAAAATGTAGATGCAACAAGTGTGGTTAGAATAATACTATGAGTAGATCGATAAGTAAGCTATTGATAACCGGGAAACTACCCCCTGCGGTGTTGGTAAACGGAGAATGAAAACTACAAGAGCGAGCGAACAAATCTCCGTGTGAACTGGATCGGTGGAAGGAGCAGTGTTTGCGGCAAAGCGTGGGTTGGTTGTGACCCGCAGGAGTGACCGAAGCTGCGTTAACCTTTCACTTTCCTTTGTTCAGATTGGCCGATCGGCCGCGGCTCAAGTCGAGTCTGTCGTCGGAAACTCACCAGGCTTTTCATGGCGACTCTTGCAGAACTTCTTCTGGTCCCGATGAGATTACGTGGGGATGGTGGCTTCCGGCGGGAATCCTTATGGCTGGCTGTTTCCCGTACGTCCGCGGGGAATGCGTCTCTAAAGGACCAGAATTCCTGGCAACCGGGCCGCTCGTCGGTTCTCCGTTTTGTGTTCCTGGAGAACGGCAGACCGGTACCATTTATAGCCCGAGCGTCCGCCCCCTCTTACTTCCTTCTCCTGCGGGGCAACGTCGTTCGTTTGGAGGGAGAGTCCCCGCCGATCGTGCCCAACGTCTGGAAGACTCCGTCATGAGGAACAACAGTTCGCAAATCCAACGAGGATGAACGAACGTGCCGATCGTTTAAACTGCACAGGATAGTAATAGCGATTTGTACCTACAGAACGTGGGGCACGAAGGATAAAACGAAATTTCGGAATATGAGCCGGAGAAAAATAAAGTCGAGCGATCAGATAAGTTCTGTGAGCAGATTTAGAAACACATGTGCAGACAAAAACGACGTCAGGGTTGTGTGACTTTCACGAAAGGAAAAAAGATGAGGCGCGAAAAGAAATGAACGTGGAAGCGAAGAAACACGCATACCGTTAGAACATGATTCAATAAATACGCGAAAATGGAATTAACAGGGAACATGGAAACGTGAAGCGGTTTAAGTTATTCGCAGAATTTTATTGCATCCTCCTCGTTCTGTCGGAACTGCCCTTTTGCTCGCGGACAAAGAAGAAACGTTGAAATGCATGCAGAAAATGAGGGGAGGAGATAAGAAGCAAAAATGGAGGCTCGGCTGATACGGAAGAATGTGAGGGCGATGGTGGAGGGGGTAGAAAATGGCAAAGAGCCAGAAGGGGCGGCAACCGAAGGAAAGGAAACAGCGTAGGAGGTTGTGCCTTTACGGCGGGGAAAGGAAGAGAGGAAAAAAATCGTACCACGCTCTTCCCATGTCGCACACAATGCCTCCTTGCCCGTCGACCTTGACATTTGCCCGCGGTCCTCGAGCTGTCCAACCGGAAGTTCCTTGCCCTAAGAATCTCCTTTGGGTTCAATGAATCGATAAAAAGTTGTACCTCGCGAGTAATAATGTTTCTTAGGAGAGTTTTCGACCCTTTTCGATCAGCCCTTTGAAGAATGCAAAATCTTGCACGTTCTGTGCATGTGCTACGACTGATCAGTCCTGAACGAGCGAAGGACTCGACGGACACGAAGGACAACTTGCAGGAGTTATGCATTCCCATCGTAATAAACCGATTTCATTGTTCCAATGAGGAATTTTCTCGGCGTGTATTTCAAGGACAACGATCTTTCTCCGATACTGAACTTCACAGACGTCGATGCATGTCAGTTTTCCGAGCGGAGTTTGCCGTGTTGCAATTGACGGCTCATATAGGGCCTATCAAGGACCCACGGGCTCGACGGGGGCCCCAGGAGGCCCTTGAAATTCTACAATAACAGCGATTATTTATAGAACGGTCGGTAGTGATGTATACATGATGGATTTTGATCGGTCCTACTGAAAATAAAAAATGGACACGAACGTCTAGGAATTACCGCAACACGTTATTTAATAGCTCGGTTATTCAACAGGGTCTTCGGGCGAAGAAAAATGTTATTGTCCCTCGGGAACCTGATGTAGGTATCTGTGTTCCTTTTTTTCTGCCTCGTTGGCAGTTCGTCGCTCCTTGGACCGCGCCTTTCGCGTTGCTCATTAACGGGGCGCATTAATTTACCGTCACGACAGGCGGGCACCGGCCGTGTCGTATCGATCCGATCGATGGGATCTGACGATCGATATAATTGCCGAGGCCGCGCGTCGTCGACGGCGCCGGCAAATAGATCTTGACACTGTGAAAGCCACGGCTACCGTTCCTGCCCTGTTCTCCACTGGCCTGTGACTGGCCCACTGGAACAGTTCGTTTGCTCCGCGGCAGGTACGCCATTCCTAACATTTTTCCTTACCACCCTGCACCTGGACCAAAGTGTTTTACACCGTCGACAATGTTTAGGAATTCTCGTCGAATGATCTGCAGGTTCCTGGCGTTCCAGTTTACGTATCGTTAAACAACATTGAGATAAACATACATTGCTGATGATTCTGATTCTCATTGGAAAGCAACGACTTATGTACATTTTTTTTATCGACTATGTACAATTACGTAAAAAAGGGACAGTTACGGTAAGTTTCTTTCCGCGTTAAATAATTCTGCCGCGTATGTAATATAATGGGTTATTACGGCGCAGTAAGAATCTCGAAATCGATCTGCAATCGGCCGCTAGAAAGTCCGCCGGTTTTTCGGCAGCCCGTACAAAAACCGAAGCGGGACTTGCGCAATTAGAGTTCCGCGTGTGTCGCGGCCGTGCCACGGAACGGCAAGAAACGATTAGTCAAGATTCCGTGGTTTCTTCGCCCTGCGGAGGAATTTGTCGTCGCAGTGTCGTTCGTTGTCTGACAAACAATTTAAGGCTCACTTAAATTGTACGGCACGGCTCAGCTAAATATTCTTGAATGGAAATCATTGATTCATTGTTTAGTAGTAAGCTGTGGGAGACACGCTATCGTGTCGTATTGTGTCGTGTCGTGTCGTGCCGTGTCGTGCCGTGTCGTGTCGTGTCGTGCCATGTCGTGTCGTGTCGTGTCGTGTCGTGTCGTGTCGTGTCGTGTCGTGTCGTGTCGTGTCGTGTCGTGTCGTGTCGTGTCGTGTCGTGTCGTGTCGTGCCGTGTCGTATCATTTTACTTGTACATCCTGCCTGAATTAAACGTATTACTTTGAATTTCCGACTATTATTTTCCCAGACAATATTATTCCCTTCTATCGCGTTAATCTGTAGAAAATGTTTACATTCTTTGATCGATTTCTTCAGTTGCGTTCGATTGCACGTACCTTCGGACGTTATTTCATGATGAAAATGTCCTCGCCTCGGCGGCCATGTACCGCAGATTGTGACAATGTTGTCGCTTTCGGCCGAAGTGTACCTGAAGCCACCTCAATTGTATTCGTTTCTTGCGGTCGCTTAATTGTCGATATCTTTTACGTGATTTGACGTTAGCGCCTGCCCTGTCTGCGAGCTTAACAAAAAAAGAAAGCACGCCGATTAGCGACATTCACGGTCGTCAATCTCGTTCATTAAATCGATTGGTCTACTTCGTGCCCGCGAAATCGGCAAATTTATCATCATCAATGTCACAGTTGGTTCGTGTTGATATCCTAATGTAACTCTTACAAGACACTCTAGTATTAGTTTCCCAGTTACATTTACAAATAATGCCCCTTATAATTTTACACATCACTCAAGATAATAAAGAATTTGTTGAGCAGTGACATATTTGATTTCTTCTCTTCGCGGTCGTTTGGTTCGTAGTTATGTTACGTGTCACGGTTACATCAGATCGTTACACTTGGTTTTCGACAACGTAGCGTAGCGATTGCGTGGGTTGCTGGAAAAAAGTTAGACCAACGACCTTGGCTGACAACACCGGGGGGGCCATTGGTGAACAGACGATTTGGAGGAGGGAACGAAAGATTCGCCCTCGAGATTTACGATAAAAGATCTACCTCGACCAATCGGTAAACATTTTTCAGCCTCCACCGATCAAGGAATTTATCTCTGAGAAGTTTCTGACAAGCCGCACGTGATCGCCATTGTGATATGCCTGATTCACAATTCATATGCCATTATCGATCAACAGCATTATCATTCCTAACATTGTCAAAAATTTCTGCCAAGACCAGGCCTTGCTACGAGCGATTTAAAAATATACGAAATGTTTTACATAACCCTCATTTTTCGACACATTCCTCGTACGCACAGCTAGTCCTCTATCGTCCTTAGCACGAAGATCCTGGAGAATAAACAAGTACCTCTCAGGTGTGAAAGCAATTTATTTATATACATCTGGTGAAGACGAGGTCATAAGGTCGGTATACAGCATGTTTCGTGACTTTAGATGAGGTATTTCTGTACGAGGGGGGCAGAGTAGGCAGAAACGAGGGGAACATGGTAAGCCCCGGACCTGGCGGATTCGTGAGCAAGGTCGATTTTCTGGTTGATGTGAGCAGCGGCGTGTTCGGCCTTGGCGACAGCGACTTCCGGTGTGTCGACGACGCGTCCGTCCAGGCCAATCGGTGCTCCTGGGACGATGTATTTCGCGGCAACCAACGGTTGCACCAGAGCGCCATGGGATGAGATAACTGCTGGTGCAACTGCGGCAGGTGCAACAACAACATCAGCGGACTTGACGGCTTCGTGGGCCAAATTGATACGCTCGTTCACGTGGGCTGCGGCATGTTCGGCCTTGGCCAGGCTGACTTCCGGGGTGTCGACGACACGTCCGTCCAGACCGATCGGTGCACCCGGCACGATCTGGGCGTACGCCAACGGGGCAAGACCGGCCAGGGGCTGGTGTCCCAGAAAAACGCCTGGACGGCCGAAAGCCACGGCGAAAACGGCGGACAATACAATCTGAAACAAGTTTCCCCATGCAGAACAAAAGAACCAGAAACAAACAAGAGAATTCAAAGAGTAACCATCAACGTGTCACGACAGCAACTACTGTTTCAACACTTGCGCCCTACAGGCCAAGAAACTAGTTTTAAATAAGAATAAGAAAAACGTCAGGCATTGTTCTTATTTTAGCAAGAAACATTTCCACTGCAAAAGGTATCGTCTAATTTCGTGGGTGAAATCTTGCTGGGGATACTCACGAAGGCTTTCATGTTGAGAGATGAGTTCGATCGGTTCCTTAGAGCGCTGCTGAAGTGGATCAGTACTCGCCAAGGTACTCGGATTCTGTGCTGTTCATCCGAGGTATGCCGGGCTCTTATATACTCGCTGAGAAAAATCCCTCTGGCCGAAAGCGACGGTATAGACCTGCGGCAACCACCGCATGGAGAACGTACGATCGGCAAACGCCCTTCCCGATAAACCCGATACACCTGACATTGACATTTTATTGTCCACCTGTGCGCACGCACGTAGCGCCAGTCTCGGGCATTTTTTGTACACCGAAAACGGCCCGATACGTTTCACCCGGGGGCTATCGTTCGTTTTCTAAGCGTGAAAAAAAAGAAGGCCGCTCCACGACTGACCGACGCTTACCAAACCTTTTTTTTCTCTCTCCACGCCCCTCAGACACCTACGTACGACCGTGCTTTTTTTACCTTCTAATCTGCATAACAGAATTGTGTCTATCGCAAGGTTAGATAAACCCTCGAACAGACTGTTTTCTGTTCTCCATAGACTTTCCTACCCGGAGACATTTGTTACCATCCGCATAATCCAAGACTTTCGAATTTTGTTCTTTCAAAGGACATTACGCACTTATATGTACAAAGTAATGGTACAATGGAACCAGTCTCGTTGAATTTGTCCTCATTGATTTTTTCCCTATAATTTTTGTCGTGTATCGACGGTGTCGTCGAATGAAATTTCAAGAGACACGGTTCTGGGGCTTGAGCGGGCAAGGATATCAGCGTTACGCGGTGTCGGGGCCTTCGGCGGGCATGGTGAAACGACCTTGAAGGTCGTCACGGGGAGACCCGATCGATCCCCGACGGAGAAATGATCGAGCGGGATCGGGTGTCGCCCCGTGGAAAGACGAAAGAAAATCCTTTCCCCCCTCTTGTTGACGATTTTTCCTGGATTATCCTTCGATCCACCCGCAGAGCGTGACCAGGCCTGCTCGGCTTACCGACATGCTTACCTTGCCCCGAGCCTAGGAAATGGCCCTGCTCCTCTCCGTTCCGCGACGAACGCGTCATTTCCTCCAACAGCATTTTCCTCTCGGTAGATTTTTCTCATTGTCAGCGGCCTGCGTATAAAAGCCATCGAGCTAGCCCCAACGCTCGGCAAAGTACGAAGAATCCCGCTGGAGCGTCATGATTTGCGACAATCGTCGAGAGAGGAAGGAGTGAGGAAACGATTCAACGCAGCGAGCCGGTTTGTCGGTGATTTTTCGCGGCCATGGAACACGTCGCGAGGATTTTCCTCGCGTTCCTCGCCATTGTCGAAGTCAGGGCCAGTCTTTACGAACCTCCGTTGACCTACGTCGACCTCAGAGCCGTGGCACCCATCGGACCGGATGGCAGAGTCCTCGATACCCCGGAAGTGGCCGTGGCCAAAGCCCAACACGCGGCTGCGCAGCTCAACGAACGAGCCAAGCTGGCCGACGAAGCTGTCAAATCAGGAGAAGTTCAACAGGTAAAAAATAAAACCATCAATACTATCAATCTCTTTCCTTTGTTTCAAATTCACCGTCCGTTCCAAAGGAATATACGTGAGACTTATTTTACTCGTTCTTTAAAGTACTTCTTCGTGGCATTTCTTTACTTATTTCTTGGACTCCATTTCTTGTCTTCAGCAAAGGGTCTTAATTAGTCAACCCGTGACTCAAGTCCTGCCAACCGGTAGAACTTTATTGACCGGTGCTCCGCTTGGACCGGATGGAAGAGTCGTCGACACGGCGGAAGTCGCTGTGGCAAAAGCTGCTCACGCAGCTGCGCAGACCAACGAGAGGATCAACTTGGCGAACGAAGCTGCGAGATCTGCCAATGGTGTTGTCATAGGTAAAATGAAATAAAAGTAACAAGGCTTCAAAAGAAATTTACCGACTCACGAGCCAGGTCTTAGTGTTAATTTTCACGGTCAAATCTTATCTTTTAAATTTCACTTATCTGAGTGTCTAGTATTTACTATTCAGTTTCCTCTTTACTTATTTATTTCATCTCTTATCTTTCGACAAATCTTGTCTTACAAATCTTCCCTTTTCTTATCAGTTTATCTTTTTCTTCTTCTCCTAAGCTTTTATTTGCTTCAGGTGATAACTCGGTGGTCCCGTTGAGCGTGTCATCGTTGCTGGGAGCGGCCTCCGTGGGTCCTGACGGTCGAGTCCTGGAGACACCGGAAGTGGCAGCGGCGAGAGCAGCGCATACGGCGGCTCACATAAACGAGAAAATTAACCTGGCGAACGAGGCGGCAAGATCGGAAGGCGCCTCGATAATCGAACTTCCGGGAGGTCCGTTGCTCCTGGCTGGTGGTCTAGTCACTTCCGGTGCGCCGATTGGTCCGGACGGACGAGTCGTCGACACGGCGGAAGTGGCCATCGCCAGGGCCGCCCACGCGGCGGCTCATCTTAACGAAAAATCCAATCTCGCCAACGAAGCTCGAAGATCGGCGGATATTCTCGCTGCTGCCGGATCTGCAGTCGCTTACGGAAGACTCGTTTACTGACCCCTCCCCTCCCCCCGTCCATGGTTTCACGATTCCCCGTACACATCGACACAAGAATTTAAGAAACAACATGACTATTACTACCCTCGTCGTACGAGAAGCTTGTATTTCGTTAGAATAAAATGTGACGCTTGCAATTGAAATCCACGTTGTTCAATTTCTTTTACCGAAGCCTTTAGCATATTTCCTTTGACTTTGTACCGAGGTGTAAAAAATCTTCCTGCAAGGATTTTGAATAATTAACATTCAATGGCGCAACCTTACGAATAATTCCGTTTGCCCACTGTTCGCGTGACCTTTTTCTTTCTTCTTGGCGCATTCTTGCAGTCTGTTTTTACATACATGTATGTTATTTACCCGTTTATGATTATTTATGCGTTCCTTACGTAAGGCTGCCTACTTGAACCAGTTCCACGGCCTTAGACCCGGCGGGCAGGAAACAAAAAGTCCTCGGGAGATTGGCCCCCGATCGTTCGCACGAAATTCGCGTCGTCCTGGTTATGCAAATCAGTGCGATGGGAATATAGACATGGCTGTTACACGAGCGCGTGTAATCACGTGATAATATCGACTTCCGGCGGGACCCGAGGCGTCGGGGAAAGGCGGGACTGCGCATCTTGCAATTATTCGCATGCCCGCTAAACAAAGACAAGTGTTGTCCCAGTCGAACGGGTAATCACGAACGTCCTAGCATTATTGCGAAAACTGTCAGTCAATGAAGAAGGAACGAAGAATGCAAATCTTCGTGTCGTTGCGAAACACGAGTCTATAATTTCCTTGTGATTTTATGATGAATACAATATAATGGTCTATTTATTAGAATTTATTAGAACATAGATACAGATTTATTGGATTATAATCTGAAAATTCAGGAATTTAATAGAAGTATTAGAAGAAATTTAGCTTGAAATTCCGAGATTTTTAAATTTACTCATAAACTTGTTGACATTCCTTTCGTTCCGCTGTTGAGTTTTTTAACAGTTAGTGAAATGAACTCGCAGAGGAAGAGGATGAGATTTCTTGGGCTTTTTCTCGGGTTCTCGCTTTCAGGATTCGCCGATGGACTGCGAGGGTTGTAAACATCCTTCGAGAGTAAAATTTATTCCCGATAGCCCAGAGGAATGTACAGAGGGAGATTGGCTTTCTCATATTTTCTTCTGTACCCACGAGAAAATCATGTAGATAGTCGTCCTTGCATTCCTATTTGCTTTTTATTCAAAACTCACCGAGAATTCCCTGTTCTTCGGAAATTCCTTTACGAGAAATCGGATACCCCGCAGTTTTAGCACAGAAAATACTCCAACTAAAAAAACGTAGAAACAAGCCCGACATTTTGTAATCAACTTTTATGATGATCGTAGTATTTTCACTCAAGTGACACGCTTGCATTTAATTAATAGAACGTCCCATCGTTCAACTCACCGTATTTAACTTCCCTCGGATCCTCGATTCCTGCCTTACCGACATTTTTACTCGAACCATCCCCGATTGTATTTAATTATTGGAACCATTTCACTTGCGAAGGCCCGCGCCTTATCTAATTTAAGAGCATACCTTTGGGTTTTATGGAAAGGTGGAATCGATGCCGAGGTACCAAGGCACGTTATCTTGCCGGACAAGTCGAGTTTCAGGACGGATGGTTGTCTGGCGATAAGAGAAAACGCAGATCCGCCTGCGGCGACCTCGGCCATCAACGTATTAAGTCCAGCGCGCCTAGTCTTTTTGCTTTTAGCACTTAAACACCGGAAAAAACGGCAGTATGGAAGACACTCCGGCGAGTCGGACAGCCCGTGGGACAACGCTGGGACCTTGGCAACCAGTCTCGTCCAGCGTTATCGCGTTTTACCCCCCCCCCTCCTCTCTTCTTCTCCTTCACTTCCCGTCCCCGGCCGATAATGCAACCAGCAGAAGGGTATTTTCACGATCAGGGCGTGGTCCCCGTGGTTGCATATATAAACAACATCGGCGATGCACAACCCTGCGAAATCGAGCGAGGATCGTCCGGATAGTTGTCTCATCCACGTCTTCCACTGCATCGTCCTGCCATGATCCCGCGATACGTAAGCACGTCAACCCACACTTATCGTCCCCTGTTTACCCATTGTTCGCCGGATTATCGGGAACCGCGTGGGCAAAATGTTATTGCCGTTCTTCCTGCGTCGATCGGGGTAACCAGTGATGTCACCTTAAGTCCATCACCCACGCCAAGAATTTATCTTACAGAAGGCGGAACACGAAATCGGTATTATCGTCTTGGAATTTACAGAAGGGCAGAAAAGTTCATTGGTATCGGGACGCGAGATCAAAATTATCGCTATTGTTCATCATTGATCAATTGTTCGGTTCGTACTGGGTATATAAACTATCAGGAAAAAAGTACTGAAGGGCAGAAGGTTCATTAATATCGGGACATGAAATGAAAATAACTGTTGTACTAATATTTTCGATCACAAAATAGTAATGTCGAGGAAAATCGCTTTTGTATGAGTTAATTTTCGTTCTGTTTCGTTTTTTCAATTGTTAATTGCTGTTCGATCGTTTTGGTTAACTGTTTAAGCGTTGATTTTAGGTTTTGCTGTTTGTTTCCTGCTGGACAGTGACGTGTGCGCTGTCGACGACTGGCAGGCCGGTTTATCTTGGTTACCAGGACAGCTTTGGTCAGTACAGCTTCGGGTACAGTGCCCCAGGATCGGCGAGGTCAGAGGTCAGAACGTTGGACGGTGGGACCCGGGGTGCTTACAGCTACGTTGACGACGCGGGGGTCATCCAGAAAGTGGAATACATCGCCGACGGGGTAAACGGGTTCAGGATCGTCGCGTCGAACCTCCCGCAGCCTCCACTTCCGGTCTCGGAGACTCCGGAAGTAGCGGCGGCACGAGCCGCGCATCTCCGGGCAGTCGAAATGGCCTCGCGATTGGCTCAACAAGCCAGCCAAAAAGATTCAAACCCGGGAAATTCGATCAACGACGAAATTAGCGGGAAAACAGGGCAAATAGGGGAGAATCAAGTCAGTGAAGAATCTAAACAGAATCCGGCCCAAGGAAAAGCTAGTTTAGATTTACTCAATGCTTCGAATTTACAAGAAAATAAGAACTCCGGCATCGATAGTAATTCTGCTGGAATAATGATGGATCGACAGGGCATACGAGAAAATTCAACGGAACTTAACGAGGTATAATTGAAAATTTCGAACGAAACGATTTTATCGTCCGATATTCATGAATCTACTATTACCATTGGAGCAGGCATCGTTGGGAAAAGGTGAAAATCAACGGACCGTCGAAAATTTGAATAAAACCCCCACCACTGCCAGCAGAATAGGAACATCGAACTTGATAAGCTTGGGACAACCCGTGCCAGTATACGAAATTTTACCCGGAAGTCTGGAGATTCGCGCTTCCGGGGTACAACAGGCGTCAGACTATGAAGGTCATCGAAAACATTCCACTCTATTTACATCGATCGAAAACCAGGAAGTCAAAGACATTCTCTCATTTTCTACCTGACTAAAATCACGTAAAACTTTCGTGAAATATTGTCAGAAAAATAGGTAAATTCAAGATCTTATTGAAATTTTGCCGAAAGAATGAATTTCATCCGAGGGTAAAGAGGATTTGAATTTACTGATGTTGGGAATTCTTGCTGATTTTTCGCGGCTCAATCTTGTCCCGTGACTTCACTTTTGCCAGCCATCCGTGCGCCATCCTTTCAAGGTCCCCGCGTTTCCGGGGCCGACGATCGTTCAAGGTCGTCTCGTTTGAGTCGTCGTTCTCGTAAATCTCTCATCAACGAGATCTTACTAGCGACAAGCGTCGAGAGGGGAAAGGGCCGAGGAATTACAAATGTTTTGTCCTTTGCAGGTATTTCGGAGTCAAGCACGCGAGGGAAATCGACCTTGGGAATCGATGAACCGAAGAACGAGATGGAAAATCGGCAAACGTCCAATCTTCGTCCCGGTGCATCGATAAGTGCATCGCCAGCTGCATTCGTTCCTGTCAACGTCCTGCCGTTCACCTCGACGTATTCTGCTTTCCTGAGACACCCTCAGTTCCTGCCTCACGTTTTCTACGGAGTGGTGTAAAAGAATTCGAGGCTTTCAAGGACATTACGTCTACTCCAGATCCTCAGAACCTGCTTGTCAAACTCTTTTCACGAATTTTTACTCAACGTTTCTCTTGATCATTGAAAGACTGAAGTTTCCATAATAAATATATATATAGAGAGCTGGTAATAAGAATGTGTACTTTTTATTCCTGCACCACAGTTAGAATGGCCAAATTAATAATAAATTTTCAAACTGGGAAGGTATAAGATTATCCTTTTGAATATGACACACGTGATGATGTGCACTTGTCAGGAAATTTTTATTCGTTTACAAAATAATGTAGAGTATTACGGAACAATAAGAAGGAGGAATTCACTGGACCGTGGTTCGATAGTGATAAGGTCAATCTTTTAATTCGCATCGTCATCGTATCGTATCGTATTGAATGATAATTAGCAGTCATTATTAATTATGTACGGATTACGGACTAACAATATGACGATGCGAGAAATCACGTACTGTTCCCTCGGAATGCAATTTTCAAGATCTTTAGTCGAAGTAACAGTTACGATCGTAAAATTATAATAAGTATTCCCTATCTATTTAAGTTTTTAACTGTCATTAAATCGTCGCTACGCTTAGCATTAATTACCACTTATAGTCGACAAAAATATTATCGGTTCAAGTCAAGAAGTAGGAAAAATCGAGTGCCAGTAATTTCAAGACTTTTCAATATTGCCAATTCATTTGACTGTGTCTCCAAAACCATTGAAATTCGCGCAATATAATGCATTCGACAATAAAAATACGACGAATAACGATAGCGACGTACATGAAAGTATATACAACAACAGCGACGATGAGAAATAGAAAAATGATAATTCATGAAATGCAGTAAACATAAAAAATAACGTAGGTATTGTGTCACTTCACTTTCTTTATCTCATCACTGGCGTTATTTGTACATAACACTCTGTTATACATATTTATATATACATAAATCTAAATATAATATGTATTTATAATAATTGTATTTATTTATAACCAAACGCCTTAACACCAGCCGATAACGTTTTCCAAGTAACCTCATAACTTTTATCTTTGCTCCATTGAGTTTTCCCGTTATTTTAGGGGTCGTCCTGGACCGGAAAGAAATTCGATTCGGCAGGAGATCGTCGCCGCCGACAAATAAACGCTCGAATTGTCGATAGAGAAAAATTCTGTAAATAGACTGGGAAAAATGCGTCGTTTTAATAGGGCTTCGCGTCTCCATCATATTTTACTGATTTTTTTGTTTGTTTGTTTGTTATTCCCTATGATAGCTATTCTTACGTCTGTATATATTTTTTTTCTCGTCTGTGTGTATATATACACATTAACATATTATGCGTATACATGCACTTCAATTCTCGGATAATTTCTCCCGACCTGTCAACGTTTGTTCGGGATGAATGTGAGCCTTTTGTTTCCCATTTACCCGACAGGTTTTTTTCCCCCCTTATTCATCGGTGACGCCGACGAAAACGATCTAATCGACATTTTCCAAGGACAAACGTGAGAGGAACTTGCTGAAACTTCGTGAGAGGAACGTTTACGCGCTTTCCCGGTAATTTCGACGAGCCGTCTATTCGCATGAAAATCTAAACGGACGTCTTTGACAGTCCCGTCCTTTCCTTCTTTCTTCGTCTTTATCTTTCGTGCTTAATTATCGCAGTGTTTTTCAGTCCTTGGAAAATTCATCGGCGAATCGCCACGCGATACCGCGGAATAATTCACGTATCTAACGCTAGTCTTCGAGGAATTATCATTTTCTCTAACTCTCCTCGGCGTCTTATTCTTATTAGTTTTGAGATCGCGCGAGGTGTGTTAAAATGATCTTCGCCGAAATTTACGTTTTCCAAGGACGACGACAACGGCGAAGAATTTTTAACACAAACACGTGACTGCGCATGCGCATACGTGCGTAAAGCGGGACATCAAGTTTCACATAAATGGATGAAAAATATCTGAAACTCGACGGTCCCCTACGCCCTTACTAAATTAATTCTTTATTAATATTACCATTATTATAGGTATTAATATTATTATTATTATTATTATTATTATTATAATATAACACTGTTGCTCGAAGTAAACAGTCACGTCACGTGACGTACACGATATATTTGAATTCGCAATTGACTCTATGTTTTTTTTTTCCATATTAATCCTAGTCTCCCTCCCTCACGATAAATACGCATATACATATACATATATTTACATATATATATGTATATACGTCGCATACCTGTAAATATCGGTAATAATATACAAGACAACCCCGATAAAATCGTTCGAGTACGTTCGCTCAGCGACGGGGATTTTACCTTATTTTGATATAATATACCAGTCGACGAATACTGTCCGTAATACTTGTTTCCCGTGTCGCGCGGGAACTCGGCGGATCGAGTTGACAGTCGAAGAAGAGGCCCGTCGATATTGTACTGATTTCCCTTTCTTTTTCATTTTCACCGAATTACCCTAGAGGAACGTATCGCTGGACCTTGCACGACGGAACAGACGGGGAATTGAAGTTCGGTTTGAATTTGCCGTAGGACTGGAGGATCGTTAATTGCGTGGCCCGCGCACTCGTTTTATCACAGTCAATAATATTCTTTATTATGGGGTTATTTTACTTTTTATTTAGCTCTTTTTTCCTTTTTTTTAGCGACGAACGTCGGAATGGAATCCAGCGATACTCTTCGTCACTGTCCTCGAGAATTTCCGTCGGGGCAAAATCGTTTTCTAGCCTTCATTTTCGAAAAGTTCGTACACGACGATCTCAGGAGAAGAAACATTGACTCACCGGAAAATCGGTAAACGATCTTCCCCGTTCGTACGGTACTCTACGACTAATGCAGTCTGTTGGAAAAAAAGGAAATGTTGATCCGTTAATTTAGAAGAAATTTTCTCTAAGTGTCGTTAAAGTACGAGAAAAATGATTTATATGCGTAAAGCCCTTAATATGTATATATATATATTTTGTTTTACTTATGTAACGTCTATTATATTCCTACTGTATTATGTAAAGTCGGATTATAAAATGCTCGGCCAGAAACATGACGCCACTTACAAATCGATTGTCATCAGCGTATAATTAAGCCTCTGAATGATTGTTCACTTTTCCGTGACCGAGCACTTTGCCTTTTCCTTAAACATTATTATTCCAATAACTCACCGATCTCGTGTGTCAATTTCTAAGCGCAATTATACCAGTAGCTGACCATATTTTTCCATAAAATTCACGATCCTTGGCCCGTGCTCAGAAACTGGTATAAACACTTCCTCGAAATATCCGTGTTCGTATTCGTGTTTCACGTTTGTGTTTCTTCTGACGCGCAGAAACTAAAGTCATGCAGAGACATGAAAATTTGAGAAGACAGAGAATTACGAGTGAAACGTCAATTCGCGATGCAAATTATTTGCGCAGCAGTTCCGATCAAATGTGCAACATTCATAATTAAATTTAGATTGCGATGAAAATTCACGAAATTTATACGAGCAAACCGATTATTACATGCTTTTGCAATGTAACAACATTAAATTTTCTAATGCGCCTTACAAATACGTACAACTGCACGGCGATAAAGAAATTACTAGCACTGAAAGTACGGAATTATGATTATGAACCTTGTTGTACGAATAAATTCTCTCTTCGCCGTGCAGTTGTGTGTTAAGAAACGATAGTGTAATGCTCAGCGATGTTTACACCCACGTGCTGAGGAAGTTCGAAGAAGCTTCGTGTAACAGGGACAGTCGGCGAAGAAGAAACGGCGAGAGTTCAGCAGAGTGTGCAGTAGAGAGTTCGATGGTCAGTTGTAGCTTGAAGAGAAGATTCTCCGGAAGAAGATGAAGAAACACGACAGGTGAAAGTGAAAAGAAGACAGAACCTTGTGATTTCAAAAATATTAGGCAAAATTAAAACGACTTCTTCTCCTCGAGTCCAACACAGAGCACTTTGAAAAAAAAAACAAGTCATAGTATCGAAGAGAATGCAGTTGAATAGAAAACTTGCGAAGAATGAATTTATTGTAAATTGAAAGTTTCGAAGGGGAAGAAACAGGAAAGGACAGTATATGCAGATACATTAAGTGTGTGTATGTATATATATATAGTATGTATATAGTTTACAGAGACAGATGTAGAACTACATAGGTATTACGAATCTCGCTAATTAGGTACAAGTACATCGTGATATATGGAATACGAAATTATAGAGTGCCGATAGTCTTAATTACGCTATGTTCTCTGTGTTATAAAACGATATTACGGGAAATGGTGAGGCTCGCCGGAGACAAAAGACATCATCCATTCTCGTCGTTTGGTACAATGAAGAAGAAAAAGAAAAGGAAAAGAAAGCACAAAAAACACAGCACGTGAGTGACATACGGTAAATTCGGTAGAAAAGTTTCTTACAAGAGAACGGCGCTAACGGACTTCGGAATGATCGTAGAACATTTCGGAATTCGACGGCTGTTCATTGGCGAGCGGGGATCTATGGATCTTTCCGCGTCATTCCGCACGATCCGCAGATATACTCGTAGCTGTATTTACGATGCACGCTTACGTGCGTCGCGTACGATTTGACTCCCATTTTTCTCCCCCGCGGAGAACAACGGACGATGGACGTTCGATCGTTCGACGCGAAATTTCGTACGTTACAATCGTAAGAATAATCATAAGAATTATGGCGAATCGCACGCCGAACGATCCAGCGTCCCGTCCCTCTCTTTTCCTCCCCCTCCCCTTGCCCCCTGGGCGTCACCCTCCCCCTTCCGTCTACGAAAATCTAGAAGTTAACGACGTTGATCCCACGGAATATGCGTTCTTAACATCTTAGGCACGATTCCTAACGATTGTGTTGGCCGAGCTTCTGTGCGCGAAAACACGGGGCCATGTACCGGCGAATGGAGTGGGTCGCTGGAACTGAAGATTCTTCCGGGACAGTCTGTCGAGTTGGACCACAGTGGACAAAGCAGGCGAGAGATTCGAGGAACACACTGAGAAAAAATGCTGCCGTGGACATTTCATGCACTCAATATAGCAAACGAACCACCTTTCTTCGCATTGGAATCTTGAAATTGCAGAAAATCTTAGGTGAAGGAACGGACGTACGAAGGAAAGTGTGGGTGAGTGGAGGTTTCGAAAGAACACAAAAAAAAACGGACAGGTTTATTTCTTGACGTTTCTCTTATTCACTGTTAATCTTTTGACAAAAATCGCACGACAGATCGGCGCTCACAAGACACGGCTGGGAGAGTCGTGCACGAGGAAGTTACAGAGCAAGTATTAAGACGGAAAATGAAGGATGACGAGTGCTTACATGAAAAACACATTGACGGACGAAACATGAGCGATGATGAGTCGATGCAGAAAAGGCCAGTACAGCGGGGAGAGTAATAGAATCTTTTGTGAAGGAATTAAAATTAAATGGATTACACCGATCGTACATGTAACTAAAAACTAAGGAACGATTAGTGAAAATTAATAAGACAGAATCGACGAGGCATGAAAATAATGATATTAATAGTAAGAATAATAACGTTACAATAGTATTAATGCCATAATAGTAGGTACAGTAATAATCGTCACCACTGTATTAACAGTAATAATAATTACGGTGATAGTTAAAAATACGAGAAAAAAAAATGAGGAAAACGCAAGGATAGCAATAGTGGCGAACAGACATTCGTGTTCGGTCGTGTGTGGGTGTGTATTTTAAATGCAAAACGTGTCAACGTCAACGAGCGCGCGCCTATTGAAAATAATAAAAGTCGTAAAATTATACGCTGACCCGAAGAATTGTCGAAATAACCGGCCGTTCAATTAATACCGTTGCTGAAACTCTCTTATTCGCTCTCGGACGTTTATCCAAATACTGCTCAATAAATACTGCATTTATAATTCCAGCTACTAAGCTTTTTTAATGAAAATTCATGATTAATCCAATATTAAACAGCGATTTGTACGAATTGTTCGGTCTGAGTAATTTTATAGAGGAGGATATTTATTAAGTACTATTCAAATAATCGCTTCTTCGATCCGGGCCAACGTGGAGAACGTATAATTTCGCAGTCAGAGTCGGAGGTACCCCGGGAAGAATTTCAAACTTTGCCCGTAAAACACACACACATGGTGCGCGCGCACGTTTTCGAATTTTCCTGGGCGTGCGTGTGTGTAGGTAATTGTGTGTACTCGTGTGTGTGTGTGTGTGCGTGTGAGACGACTAATCCCTAAGGAGACTTACGCGAAAAGAGCTTAACCGTAAAACGCCCGCTCTGACAATTGTCTCTCCTTTTTATCTGTCGTAAAAAGAAAATTGATTTGTCTTGCCGGAGACGAGCTGATTGTGACTTGCAACGCAATTCCTGGCCCAATACTGGTTTTCTCCCGCGGGTAGGGGGGAATTTATGGTTACTCGGTTTAAGCTACGAGGATGTCGTGGCCCGGCGATCGCCGGCCCACTTGGAAGAGAAGGAAAATACCGCGAAAAAGGAGACGAAGACGAAGAAAACCGAGGACTTTCTTGGGCGCCTAATTCGAAAGTTCGACGGATGGAAGAGCGAGTCTCCTCGTCCCTTTGGAAAATTTCCAAAGAGGGGCCAGCACAGTTTTTGTTGCCAGACAAGAAAATCTTCCCATCTCGTTTACGATCCTTCCTCGGGATCTCGAAGTCAACAAATTCTGATAAATGCACAGGGATCGCCCAAGTCTTCACTTTATCAGGATCTTTGGACATTTCTGATCCGAGGAAGATATAATTACTTGGAAGTAAGAGATACCAAGCCTGGCAACGGTAGTTTGTGACATAAGTTTGTGAAGTAGACGATCAGCGGTCAACTGGCGGCGAGAAAATATTCGTAACATTATTCATGAAACGCTAATACGTTCGTGAAATGATGCGCGAATGATTGCTCTGTGGAAAATTAGAGGAAATTGCGAAATAAACTGCATAAGGCACTTGATCAGTTAATCCAACTTTATGCAGGTACCAAAGAATTTCTTCAAACCATAGGTGAACCTTTATAAATGACCTTGAAATTTGTACGCCAAGCATACACGACTTCTGAACGAAGGATTAACGACCGTTGATCGAATCGAGGATGCCGGAGAGTCCGAAAAGAAGTGCGTGGAAAAGGATATAAAAGAGTGGCAGCTTCGAGAAACGGCACAGGGATTCGCCTTTTCCTTTATAATCGGCTTCGTCGATAAAGAGAGTCGAGTGATTGTCATTTAATTATACACATCGTTACCTCTTCCCCTTAGTTCGGAGGCTTAGCTCAAACTAGAAAGAAAACTACGAGGGTTCTAAGGACTTCTACTCCTAATTCTCTTACATAATTCCTTACGACTCTGTGCTTCTTTTCCTGCCCCTTAAAACCTACGTTTACATCTCGATAGTGATTTTAACTACACCTTGTCTCTTTGTCATCCCTGTTTTACACACGTTTCGCGAATTTTAACACACACACATACACACACACTCTCTCTCTCTCATTCATTGAATGCATTCACGTTCTACGGTACTAGCTAAAAAGGAGGATTAATTTCCTCGTGTTGTTTTCTTCAGGGGGGTTAGAGTCTTCCGAAGGATCTTTCGAACTTACGTTCAAATCGCAAGCATGTCCCGTCGTCTCCCCCTCTCCATTTTGGCAATATACTTTTGTACCTATAGGTAAACCGAGGGACAGACATCCGGTTCCGCACGATTCTGCCCGGGAGATCTGGATATCGTTTCTCACGTGACTCTTCGTCAACGATGGTCGTTAGTGTTGGGTAAAACGTCACCCTTGCAATGAATTAATTAGTACAGACTTATATCGAAGGTGATGAACCCTCATGTACCGTTTAACAGTCAATTAATGCGCACTCATTGGCCAGAAGAAAGTCACTGCCTCTACGAGGTGTTCGTAGAGGCACTGATTTTTCCAAATTCTCACTGATCAACCTGCTTCCAAGCGCTCCAATCGAGGCCGTAAATCTTCGGCGCGTATCTCGTTTTTAATAAAATATTCTACTGCCCGAGTGGTTCATGATTTTTCCCGTATTTTACCTCGGCGTAGGTCGGCCGGGGTCTTAACTTCCTAGGTGATAAGACCCCTCTGTACCGGAGAGAAGCACCGTTGAGAGAGCCATATTTTTACGTGATTAGGCCACACGGAACCACTAATTACGGCGAGATCTAGCGCCGACGTATTAGTACCATGTTTCGATGGCAGTTCAAAGGAGAAAGTCCGTAAATAATGAACGATAATTAACGCGCGGTTCTACAGGCCTCGACTCACCCACTCTTACACATATACATATATACTCATTAATATATATATATTTTCATATATATATTTACATAAGTTTAATAACCATTCTCTGCTAACTTCATAATAATTCAATTTAACGTCGCTATATAACCCTAGGCTTATCCGTTATTAATAAAATATATAGACCGTCGGGTTTTGCAGCCGCTGCACACTTTGGACACACCTGTTACAATGCGATATATCAAATATATACTTCGATATAGAACTCGTGTATGTATATCTGTCGTGTGTATCGTCCGTGTGTTCTTCTTCCCTTATTTCCGCCTCGTCTCTAGCAACGTCTCCCCAACATGTGCGTGCTTTTACGCGCCATTGTGTTGAATCTTTTGCGACGTAATATAGTATACATCCATCTGTAGGCTAAGCTTCGTCTACTGCGTGGCTCGAACCAAGCCCCGGATTTCACATTGGTCCAGAATTTACGTACCTTCTTCGCTCCGAATTCGAAAATGCACCGTTCGCGGGACACCACGGGGAAACCAGTTATTCACCTTCGTTTCAGGACAAGGAGTTTCCCAATTTTCCCCGGACGTAGGGACAAGCAAATTTCTCGTGATTTCTCTAACAAATTCAATATTCGCCGATTCGGTCCTGCAGGAAGTTTCCTCCCCTGGTGTTTTCCGCTTTTGTTCGCGGAGCCCAAGTGCCCACCAAGTAGTGCTTTGCCCGAATTTCCGAGTGAAATCGATGCGAGGAAATCACGGGACCTGAAATCTCCGACACCATGTAGCGAGTGCTGGCTATCCCAACCCTCACCTCGGCCCCCCTCAACCCAGCTGGTGATTATAGTCGATCTAAACCGTCCACAGGGTGCCTACCACCGTCGCCCAAGAAACCATAGTTTCCCGGGAAAATCTGCCGAGACACCCCGTGGCTATTACTGGCAGACGTAGCTGCCACTTTTTGCGCCCGCAGAGACGCAGGACGAGAATCTTCACGAGTCCGTCCGAGGGTGTGTTTTCGAGTAATCAATTTAAGTTATACGTGTTTTTTTCTCTATCTCTCTCTCTTTTTTTCCATGGTACAGAGTAAGTATATTTCGATATTCGTGGCAGCTACTGTTCTCGGAATACGATAAAAGCGCTGGAAAAAGTTACATCGTGTGTGTGTGTGTGTGTGGCATGCGAAAATGTGCGTGTGAATAAATCGGGAGGGTAGGGGAGGGATGAGAAAACGTCGCGAAGAATCCGATGTCAAAAGGCTGAGAATTTTCCGACTGTCCTTATCCTCGGAAATCACGTAATTTCGCGAGGTTACAGCTAAGGTTCGTTGACGTTTTCTCATCGTGTGCGTGGATTCTCCGTCTTCGATGAGATACAGATCGACGCGGAGTCGTAAAACTAAAATTACCACGGGATTAATGAGAGTCAGCACGGGCGTAAGACAGTCGAGAACTTATAATACTTAAGGACTTACATGCTAAAACGAAAGCAGAGATTAACCAAATCACTTAAAAAATAGTTTAAGATGAAAATAGAAGAAAGAAAACATCACGATTAACATAGATTATCCTATCGTTAGATTTAAGATTATTCGCCAGGGGACAAATTTTCTCCGAGGGAACTCACGTTTCTCAACGTCGAACGCGATAAAAAATTCCCATGCCGGTAAATCCTATCGTCCATCGTTTAAGCACTTCTCTCTCCGAGTAAATTTTTCCCCCGGCGAGTTAAGAATTAACGCAAGGAGCCATGACAAACTTAACGACAATAAACGTGCGATGATCGGCGCGATTCGACAAAGAAGAAAGCGAGTTAAAATCCTAAATCGATAGACAGAATACTTGACGTAAAAAATACTAGTAGCGTGTACGTAAAGTACACGATTAATCCGCGTGTCCTGTGCGTCAATGCACAGCGTGTAAAATTCTACGTATGTCCACTGTGTACGTGCATATTTCCGTGTGTGTAGGTGTTGTGTGTATGTTAATGCGTGAAGGAATTGCATGGAACAACGCCCCAGCGTTTACACAGGCAAAGTGTATAAATGTGCGTCCAAGTCGTCGGTGTGGGTAATGTAATATCAGAGATTCGAAAGACACAGATCAATAGATGCAAAGACTGGCCCCTTCGCTCATGCCGGCTACTCGCTACGTCTACTCCTCGCTGATATTGGTCGATGCTCCGAGTGAATCGTTTCTGTCGATCGAATTCCATCGCCAAAATCAAAGAGAACTCAAAAAGGTCAGCCTGTTTGAAGTTAAATGCAATAAACGTAATATCGTTCGACCGAACGGTGAATTTGGCATGTAATCTGGCTACGAACAGAATGAAGGCGATGTGTTAAAATTGTACTGGGGTACATTGAGGATCCTGTTAACTCGATCGACATTTCCCGTCCACTTGGAAACATATTTCCATTCGCCAAGTGAATATCAGAGTCAACGGCTAGCCTACTTTGGCACAAACAACATCGCCCGGGCCGGCACTCGCTTTTATACATTGTTTACCACGATTTTTTTTTGTTTAGTTTGCTTCAGTTTTACGCTCTCTTTCTTACAAGTAAATCGTAACACGTGGCGAACGTCCATACTCTCTCCGAATCGTCCCCCTCGTCGCTCTCTCGCACGCGTACGACAGCTTTCTCGCTCGCAGTCTCTCCTCGTTCTTTCACGCAATCTCTCGTTCCCCCTTCAGACCGCTTTATAATCAATATGTATATCGTTAAAATTTAATTGACTCCAACAGAACGCCGGGCAGACCAAAGGTCAGCGGAATTCGCACGCGCCAGTCGCACAAGACGTGGAAAAAGCCGTTTGTCGAATCTAAGCTGCGAGTAAACCTCAGCGGAAAAAACTGAGAAATTATCCACGGTAAAGGAGAAATTCATGGGCAAAATATACGGAGCGAAATACAAACGCTGATCGGTCTTTTTTCTGTTTCCGGTATGTCAGAACAATGGGATTTTGTCGTTGGATTTTAGTCGCACTTCGTTCGACGCATGAGCTTTTTCTGCGCGTCACTTCCGGCGAAAATCGGGGGAAAGGCGCACGCGCGCGCGCGATCCCCGACGTAACACGTCGGGCTGAAATCGCCCGGCGAAGAGAACCCGAAAGTTCCCCAACGATAAAAGTTAGCCTTAAATCAACCGCTACGATAATTCCCCTACGGTCATCGTAAATACATATAGGATTCTACGGTTCTATCGATACTCTTAGTACGTGTTCGCGATTAAAACCTCCCACGTAGGATTTCGCCAAAGATTCGCAGCGCGTGGGCGCGGCATACGCTCATCTCCATCGCACTGTTTGGGTTTCCAAGAGAGAAAGCTCGATACACACGAAAATCGGCGTAGACACGATTAAACAATTCCTTTTTCCTTCCCTTTCGACTCTCGTTTCCTATCCTTTCTATTCAACGCCTAAAATCCTATACATTCTGGGATCGCAGTTCAACTGCTTTGTGTGCTTTTCCTTAATAAAAACGAATGCTTCTTGCCCCGCAATCTACGCTCCCTTGAATAGATGATACTCTCCTAGAGATCTCTCTTTTGAACCCTTGCAATCAGCCATTGAGAAATGAAATCCTTCGACCCGTTTCTTGATAAATCCCTTGACGGACTTTTGCTTTTTACAGCGGCATGTGTCTATCACGACGGCGATACTTAAATGCAACAAACGTTTTTACTCGACTGCCGGGTGGTTTCTGACGACACTTCCGGCGGGTCTATTTCACTCGCAGCAACTGTCGAAGGAATGCTTGGATACCAGGAACTAGTTAATCAGCCAAACAGCAAGATCGAGCACATGGCGATGGATTTCCAAGCTACTCAAATCTTTCAGGAGGTTCAATCAAACGGACAAAATTCAAATGATCAAGAAGTAACGAGAAATTTTGGTGTCGGCAAACCAATTAAAGACAAACATTCAATTGCGGCGTATTATTATTATTATTATTATTGAGCGAGGAAATCCATCGCGCGGAACGTCTTTCCTGACGTTTTAAGGATCACTCATCGAACCGTTCCGATTAAACAATCTCATTAACGCGCTCGCACGTAGAAACTTGGATTATCGATATGTTCAATGTTTACTTCCTTTCCTGTTAATGGTTTACGCCATTTTGTTTCCTTACTTACGATACCATAAAGATTCTACGTAATTCCTAAGCACCTACGAACTAAGAAACCTGTGTCTGGATTCACGCCTATCCTATCTCCAAGAGTAATTTTCTGTCCGTGTGTGTGTGTGTGTGTGTGTACGTGTGTAGCTGTGCTTAATGCCCCAAAAACATGTTTCCATGTTACGGGGGATACGATTTATACGATTCATGTGCGTGTGTAGTTAATACTTATCGTCGAAACGAAAGATAAATTATAAAAATAACACCTTCGACGACACCTGCGTACGACGGTTTTACGGAAGTACACGACTCGAACGGATTTACATGCTGAGGGAATTTCCGCTGACGACGAGGGATCCGTCGAAATTTCATGCATGCTTCAGGATCCCTAGTTGCGTCGGTTAAATGTGCGTCTCGGACGTATTAAAACGAATACATAAACCATGATGTTGAAACTTGATAAGAAATTATTTGAAAAATTGTAAAACCAACCCGCTCGAGCCGCGGGCGTTTAATTTGCTTTATCGCCTAATCTTTTGATAATTCGTCTCCGACGTCCCCGACGTTCGTCTAGCTCGTCGAAAAATCTCAAACTTCCGAGGAGTATTAAAGACTCGTCTGAATCGATCAAACTTCACAATAAAAGAACATGGTAATACGATTAAAAACATTTTTCCAACGATCGTCGGGTACTTTCGGTTCGTTAATTTCCTTTTTTTGTACATTCTCTTGTTCCACCTCTTTAAAATGCCGAGTTTTCCCGTATACGCCTACAGGCGGCAGTTTCGATTCGCATTGGCGTTACGTTTAAAAACCCTTAATCTGTCGTGTTTCGTGTGTATTTCCCTTTTCTATCGTGTTCAAGTGGTCACCGGCGCGTCACGCGGGTCGTCAGTCCGCCGGAGCCGGCAAGCGTCACGCTCGTAAAATATAATAATATATAATATTCTATCGTACAGTACATATAACTATGCTTATCGTTTTACAAGATTAACTCTGTACAAGAATTCAGGACTGATTGTTCCACTCGTTAAAAGCCGATGCTCCCCGTGTCGTTACGTGTGTTTCGCAGTTTATCGCCTCGAAAGAGCCTGGCACCTATGTCCTTAAATCCCACACCCTTCGAGGGAGCCATTTCGTTCCCTTTCTCCCCGCTCGCGGTTCTGGCAGTCGCTGAGGAACGGTACTTCTCCTTCCCCCTCAACGAAATCTCCTCGTAAAGCGTCCTCTACCGCTCCCATTTTCCTCCATCGTCACAGGTGGGTCCAGTGGAAACCACACCTGCCAATGTCTAAGCTCGTGTAATTGTTTATCGTCCGTTCACTTGGAGACTGCCAGAACCGAAGGCGTGTCCCTTTCCCCTTCCTCGATACGAGTCCGCTTTTCTGTCAGCCCTGCACGGCAGAATCCGATGCGGCCCTAACTCCCTCCGTCGTTCGCAGCCCCGTCAGATTTCTCCCTTGAAGACCCAGGTACGACAAACCGCCGGAGAAACTCTAGACGACCTTCCCCCCGGGGGATTCGAGGGACATTGGCCCTTCTTCTTAGATCAATGGAACCCACGGAGCAACTGGTGCGAGCACCCACCGGTCGTACCATCAGTCGTAGACCGCAGTCGGCGACCAGTAGTGGATTAGGGCGTAGGGCTGGAACCACAGCGGCTCGCTAGGCAATCTCTCTTGTTAGATGTTGCTCTTCGAGAACGAGACTCTCAGATGATTGGACTCGCTCAGCTGGTAGTTGTGCATTTTCTGCAAATTAACATTGTCATTCGTACCATACACCACTTCACAGCTTTAATATACCTCTTGTAAATAAATTTCTAAGTATAGATATCCAGGAATTAACGAATTTACTAGGTATTTCAATGATTTAACATGGATAATACTAACGATCAGTGCTGCCACGGCATCGTCCATGCTCGGCATTTGGATGAGTGCCATCTTCCTGTCCTTGGGGAAAAACTTGAAGGCCTTCACCGTGAAGCCGTTTTTCGTGAAGGCGTCCTTGATTTCCTCCTCGGAAACTGTCGCTCTGTGAGAGAAATCAGGTCGCTCGGTGAAACGATGTTACGAATAATATCGAATCTGCTCAGAGATGTGTACAACTTACGGAATGTTGGATAAATGCAAGGTTTGACTCGGCGGGTAGATGTTCTGGTAATTCTTGGAGCCAGGTTTCTTAAATCGATGGAGTGGACTGTTGGTGTAGTCCTTGGTGAGTCCCGCATCCGGCTGGCCCTCTTTTGGCAGTTGGACAGTTTGATGCTTGCTCACCATTACTTTTATCTGCTTCCCAAACACCCTGAGCTTGTCCATGTGGGTCATAGCTGTGAAACCAAGAGGCACATTGCCCTGTATTAAGAGACTATTGCTCGACGATCGTTACGACCATGACAGGTGCTTTGAATTACCTAAGTGTGCTTGGTGCGGTTCGGCAAGTTGTATGAGGGCCGAGTCCTTCTTGTTGTAGAGGATCTTCACACGCTGTACATCACCGTAAACGCCTACATGCACAACACGTAAAATTTTCGGGTGAACTCTCGGGCCAACATCGTCGCGCGTCATTTCATCGTCGTTTGCGGAAAATAAACGACGACGTCTAAGGATCTCCCTTTTTTCTCTTAGCTTCCGTTCGACGAACGGTAGGAAAAGTCGAGCGATCGAGACGACGATCTCATCGACTGGGACATGCAAGAGGCGACCAACTCGGCCACTAAACTTTTCGTCATAAAACGTACAACGTCTTGGAAATCAAACATCTAAACTCCTCTAAATGAAGATCAAAATGAACAGTGTAACGCAAGCTAATTCATAGCACGTTTCTCGCTGGAACGAACGAATCTCTTGTACCGTGTTTTCTAACGTACTTCTAATCGCTAAAAACGCATCTATTGTCATGGAAGTGATTATTAAGATAAACGAAAGAATCTACTTGTCTGTTTCTACTTTAAGAGAAGCGAGAAAGAAGCTTCTATCGTGGCTATTTACATCTGGGGAATAATGACAAGTTTCCACGTCAACGACAGAGCCGAGTCGTGCGCCTTGCTAGTGGTGAGCCTCCTAAATGGAATTATACGTAAATCAAGCGAAAGCTTATGTAATATTACGGTGTCGTGGAACTGATATTAATAAATTATTAATGAAATAATTCCGAAGAGATGCTTGGAGGTGGAAAACGTAAGGCGTGTGTCTTTACTGGCGACTAATAAAAATGGCAATGATATCATGATGAACGAAATGGTAGTTGGTGGGCGAATGCGAATGGAATGTAGCTTGTAGTAATAAAATAAGTTGAAAACACGAAATAATTGGAAAGTAAAACAGTACGGATTAAAACGTTAAACCAGAGTACGAGAGACTTGAGAAATGTAAAAATGGCGCACGGTATTTGAAGAATAAAATAAAATAACTAGGAGGAAAAAAAGGGTGACGATGGTCCAATTCATTGCGACGTCTAACAAAATAGAAGAATCATGAAAGGGATGATCTGACATAAATCATACGTGTCATTCTTATGCTCGCGTAAACGTTTGTAAATACAACAATAAAATACAACAACAAAAATACGTACGTTCAGTATAATGCGATTTCGTTCGAACGTGTGAAATAAGAAGGGTATGAAGACGTAGGAAGATATCGTATAAAGAGAGAGATTCAGAGAAAAAGAGGAAAAGGGGGGGAAGATAGATAGTCGCGAACGTGTCCGCGTGTAAATATAATAATTAATAATGTAATATAATTAATAATATAAATGTGGAGACGTACCAAACAGGGTAAAGAGAGCGTCAGGCGTGACCATCTACACAGAGAACAGACAGAGTCCAGTCAGTAGTCAGCGAGTATAATAGGATTCAATGTATAGTGTTGGCGCGCGCACAAGATTCGCGATATGATTTTCTCTTTCGTGTCTCTTTCATCCGAGTGAAATGGTGCTGCCGTTCGTCGCGATCGCAGGGAAATCCACGTTAAGATGCTAGACTAACAGACGTGCGGGGGAAGGGCGGGCAGGTATGCGGAAGTATAAACGAAAATACGCAAAGTGGGGCGGGGGAAGCTCAATGGACGTTGTGTAGGCGTCTAATAAATATCGAGATATCGAAGCTACGGAGAAAGACTTTTCATCAAATACGACGACTCAAAGTCCCATCCCGACGGGGGGATGCATTTAATTTCGCTTTATCCGCTAGTTTTCCCGGCGTAATCTGAAAGTAGTATTAACGAAATATTCCGTATCGAGGCAGCCCTGGGAAGATGATTTCAAAGGACGATAAGGCCGAGAGAGGTGAATCAGTTTCATTCAGTTCCCGTGAATCCCGTAGGCTATTCCGTTTGATCCCCGCGACGACGACGACGACGGCGATGTTATCGAGCACGCATTTCCTCCGCGAAGACGAGAGAAAAAGAGAGAGAGAGAGAGAGAGGAATGAAGAGATAGAGAGATGGAGAAAGAGAGAGAAAGGCGCAACGTTAACGGGCGCCCTGGCTAGAGTGAGTGAGAGAGAGAGAAAGAGACGTTGAGACATCAATGAGTAGAGTAGACAAGGCTGTCGTAAGAAGGCCGTCAGAACTGCGAAGCTTGTGCGCGACACAACGATAGTAGTACACACAGTTATAGTACAGTAGTGACAAGTTGCAGCTGCGAGGTGTGACGTCGACACACAGTTTCTCATGAAATGCCTCCCCTCGAGATTTGTGAACTCTCATCCCACGATCCGACTCTACTTTACCGACACTCCTTCGAAATATACGAAATCTCATTTTCTTACAGGGTTACCAGATTTCCACTTTTCTGTATTTCCTTTTAAAGTCCCTCACTGCTGAGGGACATTAAAAAGATGTATAAATCCTCGTGTCAATTGTGTGAAACTTGTAATACGTTAGTCTCCATTTCCAGAGTTTGGATAATTATTTTAACTAATTAAGTGTCCCGCTTCATGTCTCGTATTTGCGTTTAAAAATCTGGCGAGCCTGTTGACAGTTGAAAATGAGTAGTATGAAGCGAGGAGAGGCACTTCGTATTGAGTAACGCCGCTAAGTCGACGACGCTACGAATTAATTAAGGGCGTGGGATGGTGACTCGTTGAGGGGATGACTCGTAAAATGTGTGTCTTCGAAAATGAGGGCGGGCAGGGTAGTGGGCGGTGGAGGTCAGCTGTAAAAGGACTCGTGACGATAAACAGGGCACATACGCATCGAGATACGACTTTCCCAGCCGCCGATCGTCCCAACCCACCGTAGACTATTGTATTCATGGAAATTCCGATAAAAGAAACGAATATCCAATATCGTGGCATTTCTTTAATCCTTCTGCGGGTAACGATTTCATGTGACGACGATCAGCGGGGAACAGACGATTCGAAGAGGCAGAAACTGCGGGGGGGTTTGCCTACATAGCACTACGTTAATCGTTTAATTAATCGTACACATTATAATAGGTATTTTACGTACGTACCCAGGAGAGTTAATCGCGCTCACTGAGAGAAACAATGATCAAAAACGCTAATTTCTCATAATGCTATGAAAGCTCGATTCGTCCAAAGCGGAGAATAAAAATGCCCAATGCATTTACGCTTCGTTCGCCATAAACCTTTATTATATTCCTCTCAGTGAGTATTCAGATCTCGTCTACGAAGGACGCAGAACGCCGGTAAAATATAGTCAAACGTATAAACAACATCTGCGTCCGTTCGTCGATAAAAAAAAAAAAAACCATTCGAGCACGAAGAAAATTCTACGCAAAGACAAACATTACTAACATCCCCTTAAAAAAATCGTTAACTTGCTCAATGAAACTTCAATAGAACAATCATTGGCTCAACAGAATAATTCCTAAGAAATTGTCTTTCTTCGTGCGATTTTTCTTTGCTCATCGGGGTGAACGATCACGTTAAAGGTTTGGGCGGGGAAGGGACTCGGGGAGCAGGGGAGGGGGGCGGGGTAATTCCGCGGCACTTACCTCCTCGTTGAGATTGCTGACGAGAAGCACGGACGACGTCTGCGGGCTTCCGGGTACGCGAACTCCTAGAGTTCCGGCTCCGAGGGGGAAACCACCGAGGCCCGCTAGTCCTCCAGCTGGTGGGACCCCGTTGTAAGGCCCCGCGAGGGGCGAGGGTAGTCCGTGCATCGCTGCGTAGGGCGACGGCAGCACGCCAGGCGCCCCTGCAATGGACTCTACTTCAGGAAATTCAAGGCACGTTATTAACACAGTGTCATATCGCGACATACGTTTCGCTAAATTCCAGCGGCGCAGGGAAAAACAGTTACACCAACAACAAATTCGAGAAACGAAATCAGCACCAAGAGAAATGTGCGAGATTTGTCCGAGTAAAAAGATCTCAAGTACATTGAATTCCTGTAATTTGCATCGGGTATTGCGTTTGATATTTTTACATTTTTTACAAAAATAATTACGTTAATGCGCCAACGTTCCTCCACGAATCACACGTTTCCCCCCCTCGCGCAATAACCCGCAACATTTCTGCTCGACTCGGGCGATTTGGCCCTCGAGCGCGATACGGGAAACCCGATATTCGCTGGAAACCGTCTGATTCTCATTTGCGTTCTGCCGAATAACGAGGATCGTTAGAACGGAAAAACGGGAAAGCGCCATGTCCGTTTGGCCAGGCGCGCGCAACGCCGGGGCTTTTACCCGGCTATTAATTTATTTATATCTACGAGCTGGGAAATAATGACAGCGGGGGCCCGTGTGCATCGGATACGTAGAGAGGGGAGAGAGAGAACAGAGTCGTAAACCAACCAACGGGGGCGCGTGCGGTCCATTCGCTGCTGCAATCCCCTCTCCCACCCCCCTCTCGCCCCTCTAACCCCGTCGGCACGGCGTTTCCCTTTCCCGTGAAATAATAATTTATCATAACGTCCGACGGACAGAACCGGGTCACTTTTGCTACGTAATTAATTCTAATGGAGGTAACGCCGGGCCAGTAGTCGGATTAATTGATCGATCGATCGAACCTTCCGTCGATTCACCCCCCTTCGCGGTGGTTTGCGTGTACTCCATCCTCCCTTCTCCACATCAACCCCCTTGGTAGGTTCATTTTTGCTTTTTGCATTTCAACGCGAAACCTCTTACCTTCGGTACTATATTTTTATATCCATTTTTGATTCCTTCGAGAGACGCGCGTTTATTAACAGATAGAAAAGAAGGGGGGGGGGATTATTGACCCATTCAGCCGTGGTCCATTATTTGGCGGATAATTTATTGAAATCCGCCTTTCGCGTTTGTAATGAATTTACGGAAGAGCGCGGGGAAATTCGGTTGGACGCGCACCGCCCGGAAAACCTCGGCCTGCATTTACGGAATTTTAATGGACACGATTAACGGAATATCGTCACTGACGTTAATCGAGTTTACGGTATACGCGGAAAACGGCATAATTAATTAGCGCGCTAATCGACCTTGCTCGTACAGTATTTTCCCCGTGAAAAGTAAACTTTCCTTCGTGATTGTTTAACTCAAATATTTCGTCGAATGGTTCACCACACAATTTTGGCCGTAAGTCGAGATATCTTTAAGGATATGAGACCAGTCGAAAAGTACCTTGCGACTCACCGGGTAGTCTGGCACGTGGCTGTGAGCCAGCGGCGCCGAGAAGCAATTGCGGAAGCAATTCACCGCCCAATGCCAGCGAAGCGGCATCGATATTCGCGTCGCCGGTCGGCAAAGTCGGGTTCGTGTAGTCCCTCGACTTGTCGTTGTTGTACTTGACGTTCAGGCTCTGCATCTTGCTGTAATCGATGCGTAGCGTGCAGTAAGAGTTGTAGATACTCTTGCCGTCGAGTCCCTAAAAAGAAGGGAAAGAAGATCGCCCATTACACCGTGTTTCCTGTTTCCTTCGAGAGCGAAAGAGAAAGAAAGTAATAAAAAGAAAATTTAGTCCCAGGGTGAAGAAACCCCTTAAAGACAAATTAATACAAACTAAAAACGTAACTTAACAATAGATTATAAAATAAAAGAATGAAAATGAGAGGAAAGAAAATAATAAGCAATATTAATTACGCGATGTAGGAATTACTTAAGAAGGGGGTTAACGTTTTGCAAGAATTTCCTTGAAATAAGGGGTGATGAACGGGAATTGGGTAATAGCGAGAGACTGAGGGGATTCTCGAGAGTGAGAAAAAATCTGTACGGCAGATACAAGTGTATTAAAGGGAGGCAAAGGGGTGAAGTTACCGTCCGGTAGATAACGGACATAATAGGTACACGTAGCTACTTGTTTGACTTGTTCGCGTATTGTTGCAACGGACGCATGTGTGTCGGAGACACGTGTGCCCACGGCTGGCCGGATATCGCTTGCCGTATTTACACGGGCTAATGAATTTCGTACATAATTACCGCATCTGCCCTGCACAAGGCCCGTGCGATTGTTCCCCGTCTCCCCAGGTACGGTAAGTCATTGTGAGAAGCTAAGTAATTACACGCACCAAGCAATTATTCAACAAATGTTGCCAGAGGGTCGACCATCGACTGATTTTAATGTAAATCGCGTGGCTATTTCTTAAATATTTCACGTTTAATAAGGGCACTGTTACGGGCAATAAATGATAGAAGAGGAATTAATGGTTTATGAACTACAGCTTTGGGTAGGAGGGAGAATTTTAATAAAGAGAAGTAATTGTAAACGTTCGCGATTTCCTGCGTGAATTGGAAGGAAAGTTTGAGTATCGTCCGCCCGGGGGAAAGACGGGGATGGGATTAAAAATAAACACACCGATATAATTGCACCGAACGCAAGGAAAGCAAGGGAACATACGACTCGTGTCCCCGCATGGCCAAACTAACGCGGCGATAGAAATTATTCAAGATTAACGCGAAACAGTGGACGCGGTAATTCGTAATTCGAAGGACAGCCGAGCTTTGAGGATCATCTCGGCAAATCCGCAGTAGCGCAAAAAGAGAAACTATAATAATTCCAGAGTGAAAAACACAAGGGAGAAGGGTTTATGCCGTGTTATTAAAAGTGGAAATTTCATGTAGATTTCACGTATCGCAAGGACAGACAAACAGACAGACGTATAATCGATATAAAGTCGTCATCCACATTTTCCGCTCTCGAGATACCAGGTAAAAATATTACATTCAATTAGACAGAGAAAGAATAATTCCTGTTAAGCCGATACAGGAAAGATTTCCGTGGAATCGTAGCTTCGATTTTGCAAGGGGGAGGGGATAATTTCCTGGGGAGGACGATTAAAAGGGTTCCTCGATGAGGGGGAGGGGGTTGGAATTTAGGCGAGTTTCCGGTAGCGTCCGGTTTCCGTGGCGAAGCCAAGGAAAGCCGGCCGATAGGGAGTTCGAAACGGTCTCGTTCGTCCACGGAATATTAGGTTTTAATCATAAAGGAAAACGAGGGAGAAAACAAAAATACGCAAACAAGCGTTGCGCGACATCAAAGGCCCGGTTTCTCCCCCTTATTCCGGCGCACTGTGGGAAATTTCATAAACGCGAAGTCCTACATTTACGACACACGTCACGATCAAACTCTGTGTTCCATTTTAATACCGTTTAATCCTCTCGGTGCATTTAGCCGGGCATATTCCATCACAGGTGCGCCGAATGAAACCCCTGGGAAAGTCATTGTCACGGGGTGGAATAATCGACGAATGCCGGAAAAGTACAAGCGCCAGTTTCATTTCAATGTACTTACGTATTTTGCAGCCTGCGCCGACAGCATGTCCGCGTATTGTATTAATGCCTGGAAGGAACCTGAAATTCAACAAATTTTCATCGTCAAGCATGTCCTCCAGCCTCGCTCGGTACAAATTTCTCGAATACTCGAAATACATGTTCGCCGTGAAAATACCGAACCTCGGGATTTTTAACGAGTTAAATAACGTCAGCTCGCTCGCAGAGATAATCTTATCATTGGGTACAAAGTTCGTGCACTGGGAACTGTCACATTATTTCATGCTAAATGAAATCTCGTCGGCTATTTTACGAATTCAAAGTCACGTTTATTAATACGCCGGATGACGTTGCTCCGTTTGCAAAACCCTTGAGGCAAGTTTTAGCGGAAATTAGCGGAAAAATTCAGTTTGTCAGGGGAAGCATCGTTGAATTTTCCCTCGGAAAAACATTCCATTTCCACGCAGAGTCAGAGAATAATTGTTATCAGAAGAGCTTTGTAAAAAAAAGTATAATATATCCGAAGAAATAAATGTGGACAAAAAAACGGAGATTCAGTCTGATCAATGGGATTGAAAAATATTACGAGGCCGTTAAAATGAACCGAATCGTGATAATGATACCGGTCTTGCGAAATGGGAACAATGAGAAAACTGCGGGTAATATTTCATTAGCCACAGGGGATGTTGGAAGGGAAGTTTTGAGCGGCCGGTAACGTTAGCTGTACAATCCATAGAAGTGTGCTTTTCACTTTTTAAATAGAATACATCATTCTGCCATTGGATGCTGGGAGAGAGGCTCGCCCGTTGGTTCCAAATTAAATGGAAAATAGAGACGACTCGACTTGCCGTTACAACGGCAACTCGGCGAATACGAAACCATCGCGTAGGCGTGTTATTTTTGCCGATAAAAAAGGAGCACCTCAAAGCCCGTACCTCATGTTTCGCATTTCCTGTTTATCTAACAAAATTCTTCCGTACGACCAAACAAATAGCCGGTAACTCGCGGGAAAACAAGTCGAGAGAACATCTCGACATGGGGGAATTCTCCAGTGGTAAACGAAACATGTTTTCCTCAACTCCTTCCGGCTGCAGCTATGATTTTATGGTCGCGATGAGAATTGTTAGGGTAGTTTGTCCCGGATTATTTGCCCGCTCGAACAAGGGCTTTAAACGAGCGGGTAGAGAGGGAGACAGTGAAGCTGGTAATTGCCTGAAATCTAATCGACGATCGTCCGGAGACGAGGAGGGAAAAAAGCGTATTCAACGTTCGAGTGGAAAGTCACTCGTCGGAATGAGACTTTAATTGCGCATCGACTCAATCGGCATTTACGATTTCGAGTCCCGCTGTCCAAGACTCTCGATATTTTAATCTGCCCAGCCGACAGAGCGGGAAAACCCTTCGATTTATCTCGATTTGACAAACGAACACGCGAAACCGACTACCAATCTGCGCGAATCAAACTAATTCCTTATTCCGTCCGGAATTTCCGCAAATCAAAATTCAACGACACTGTATCGAGGTTTAACGAACATCAGACTGGGGAGAATTTAATGTGCAGGTGAAATGGCATTTTTGCAATTCTAACAATTTCTCTTCGTTTCCAAAAGGACACAGATATGAATGTGTGTACGTCTGGATGGGTTTTCGACGTGCACAATGCACTTTGCTGCATAGTGCGCTATGCACAACAGACTTGTACGTTCCTCGGGTGCCTCGAGTCGGTATGAATTCGTAAAACGTCTGCCGGGGAGAACAGGTCCCGCGTTTCTCGTATAACGGGTGGACAGTGCGAAACGATTCTCATTTTTCTCTAATGCCGCGCGCTAATAGCACGTAAATTTCTCAATGTTCCCCATCCGCCGGCCAAAAGAGGAACAAGGACGCGGACAACAATCTCCCGGGATAATCGTAAGATCCGTCATTGTCTGCGAGCCTTTGATTAAAACCGGCCAGAACATAGTGAATAAAATAAACCAACAACCGAACTTATCTCAAGAATTTCCTCGACAAATTCAAGCGATCAACGTTACAAAAAATTCCTCTCAATTAATCCTAATTTATCTTGAATTCACAAGACATTCATCGAGCATTCTCTTCACGATAAAATCGTTCTGATCATCAAAAATTCGAGGAAATTCTTGCAAAAAGATCTTCTTTCGCCATTGCTTTCCGCGTGAAGATTTAATGTCTCACGTTGACGTGGAGGGAGGACCGAAGTGTCGGTGGTTCATCGATCGTCTTCTCTCCGTTGCCTCGGAATTTCCCCGTAAGAAGTTCGTTACGAGGGAATTCGTGGCACCGCGGACGACACTATCGGGACACCCATTGTAGCCGGCAGCGGTGCGCAATGGCGAAAGTACTAACGGTGCCAAGTGGCGGCGGGCAGGATACACTTCAAGTACGAGCGAAGTAGCAAAGTGCCGTGGCGTGTCTGCCGGCAAGAGCGAGGGATCCATAGCCCCGAAAGTGCCGTGCACCAAGGCACAACAGACCCCCCCACCCCCCACCCCCCGCCTTTCCATGCACGAGCACCATCGCACGACAAATACAATTTTACACGGAACCCATACGTCCTCTGTACTTACTGTTCTTTGTGAAGGTGACGATCTTCAGGACCTTGCCGTACTGCGTGAATATCTGCAACAGGAAAGTAATACTCGGTCAAAGCCAGTTTCAACTACGCACGTCTCGGGTATAAAGTAGAAAACAATGAAACAGTAACGATTCGTACCACAAGTGAGTTTTCCCGGGTAAAAATGTGTAAATGTGAATTAAGTGTAAATGTGCGCTCGAAGGAAGTAAAAAATAATTTGTACAGTGACTGAAATACTACCGTGTTGTTCAAATGATCATTGTTTTGCAAATATATTTCGTGTGGCCGACTAATAATTAACAACGATCGGCAAAATGCCGTGCATTGTCGGGTATTTGCTCGAAAGATTCCCGGTGATCACATTAATGCCCCGGGACGTAAATATTTGCGGCAGCTCGTCATTTCAAAATGCCGCAGTAGACAATGTACCCATGTACCGCTCGGTATATTTATATTTTCGCAGTTATTTCATTATTCGCAAACTGTACGTTGTTTCTACGATTTGACGGATGTTTATCGAATGGCATCAAATCAACGTGTATTCGATTCAATAGTTTTTGGGGAGAAGGGGAGGGGGTATTAATGAATCAAATTCCGAACTTTGATGAACTCGAGAAATAGCAGGACGAAACGTACGTATGACGATAAAGTTGGGAATACTATCGACCGGACTAATAAAGTTACTGATTCAACGCGGTACATAAAACAGCCGATAAAATCCGGACAATTGAAGTTTACTCGCCGTGAAATTTTTGTCAAACGCCGAAGCCCTGGGTATTATTGCATCCGGCAAAGTAGCTCATTAACGAGGAATTTTGACTGGAAAAGTTGGCAATAACGTTCGCTCGGTCCCGAAGGGTAGATCTTCATTATCGTTATAATTAACGCCGGAATGAGGGCAACGAGGATCGTTTTCAGGGCCATTGCTTTTAAATGCGAAATTCCCATACAAAAGAGGGGAGAAAACGTCGCAATGAGGCAAAGAAAAATTCTTCGTCCGACCCAGCTGATCGTTTATTTACTTTCATTAAGCCCGCCTCGCCCTTCGCGGCTTTCTAAATAATTTGAAAAAATTCCCCTTTTCACTCTCTTTTTTCCTACCCGCGGCTTCTCGATCGGCCGAATTAATTACGTGCCGGGCATTTTTTTCTCTCTCTCTCCCCTCAAACGCAATGTCCGCGCGTTTCCAATTGCACTGTTTTTCCGGCAAACATATCGGACCGTCCGTAATTCCGACCGTTAATGTTATTGCCGGTTATTGGTGCAAATATTGCCCGAGTAATATATACCGTTTTGCACGAAAATCAAACAGAAATTTCCGACTTGGAGCGGCGATGCGCGAATCGGATGGACCGTGAAATGTAAATGCCCGTGCATATAAGAAAAACTCGTTTACATCCGAGCGTTTTTCCCGATATTCCGGGCTCTTCCCAGCCGTGTACTGTCCCCTGTTTAACGTCGGCAATGCCGGAACTGCATTTTTTCGATTGACTAGCGCGCCGACAGAGCCAGCCGGCCGAGCGTGAATATTTCAATTTACGAAATACAAATCATTACCGTGTGTTATGCCGAACCCATCGTACCGAGAATCATTGCAAATACCGTGGTAAGCGGCATTCATGCTTCCCCAATATGTTAATGAAAAGCATAGAAAAAATTCACACTCTCTGCATCAGGAGAGCAAATAAAGGGACGTTTTAATAACGAGAAATCCTTTTTATACATTTTACGTCGTTTCATCAGCACTGCGGATTATACATATTGGCAATCCGTTGGAATTGATATATCTTTCCTTCCGATGAGCTAGCAGTATCAGCGGCAATATCGAATAAAATTGGTAAACACGGAACAGAGAATGATCAGTGGTTATTGGCCAACGCGATTTAAGTGGCCGGTCATTCTTCGCCGAATTCACCGCAATTTTCCCCATTTTTCCGCGGCTTTTGTCGGCCGGTCCATTGACGGCTCGAACGTGGAAATAACGAGCGGTAAACCTCGTTGATTTGCCAGATTCCGCGCCAGTGTCCCGGAATGCCCGCAATCGCGCGCAATTTAATTAAATGATCCTTTATCTAATTACGCGAATCTACGGTAAATTTTCACGGTGACGCGGCCACGAAGTTGTACATTCGACTTTTTAGAAAATCGACGGTTTAGGAAGAGGTGGAGGAAGAGGTAGGTAACATTTGAAACGCTCGTTACACGCAGTCTGTCGCCACGAATTAAATATTCCTCAAATTACTTAATTTTCACCCCCCCACCTCCCGTTTCCCTATTCCCCGTATTGCTGGACAGAGTTTAATCTTACACACCGTTCCGCATGACGCGGGCCATGGAAACACGTAATTTATGAATACTCATCGCCATCAAATTCCCCGCAAACATCACCACCCCCACCCTTGAATCCCATTTACGGAAATAATAAAATTCCGTTCTGGAGCGTAAATTAATTAATATCATAATGGCGAGCGGCTAATGAAGCGTCGAATGTTTTAATAACAGGCCGGATTACTCGCAATTAAATCCCCCGCGATTAATTATGAAATATTACGAATTCTGCGGAGTATCGCAAGCCCACCGTTAATTACCTGGTAATGAAGCAACGAATAATTTCGATAACGGGGGCGGTGGGAGTAGGGGAGGAGAATTATTTTTGCCAAACATTGCCGCGGGATATATCGCTTCGTATTTTCTCGCCCGAGTTTTCGCGTGGGGCGGGGAGGGGAGGAAGGGGATTGCCCAGCCCGTTTCTGTCGGGTTTTCACGGCATCCATCGCCCAAGAACCGCGCGCTTCCGAAAAGAATTCCACCGGGAAATCAACTACCCCCGCCCCCCGTTCCCCGTTGGCACCGACCTTGCAATACATCGCCGGAGGAAGTGCATACATCATGGCGTTATCAATGGCGATTAAAAAAACGGCCCTTTGTCGATCCCAAATCTCCCCTATTTCGCCGTAAAATTTAACGGCCCAACGACGAGGACCCCCCGCGTCCAATATTTCGGCACGTGAATAAAACATTTCTACGAGGCGTACTCTAGGAATACCGCAGTACGTAAGTCGGTCTGCTTCGAATTTAACAATAAAATGACCTCCCACCCCTCATTTTGATTCTTCAAAAAAAATTTACATACATTGATAGAAAAAAGGAATATGTACTTCCTGTTTCTTCTTGTCCCTCGAAAAAATGAATGAAAAGTAAGAATTTAATGGATAGAAGCAAGGTCGATCTTAAAATCTTGATCACTGGATCCATTGTTGGGAAAAATGTCCAGGTTTCCTGGATGAAATTTATTCAATTTATCCAAAAACGAGGGACATGAAATTTCAATGACCTATTCACATTATTCAAATACACTAACTTTCATCTGAATAATATTGTGCGTGCACTGACGCACAGGACAAAAAGCCAAAGAAAAGCAACTAGACTTCTAATTCCCCCCTTCTCTTCGTGTACTTTCCGTTGAACCGCTGCTCTAATTATTACTGACCAACGAACGCATTATTCCGAGCGTGGGTCATTGAGAAACGCGCTGCAATGTACGCGTAGCGCGGCCTGTCCATTAGGAAAACATAATGCGGCAAGGTGGACGCGTAACGATCGCGCGTCATCGTCGCATGCGTGACAATGGCCAACGAACACGGAATTCTCCTAACTGCTACTGCATTGTCGGGCCCTCGGCGAACGCCCTCGATTTCCATTGCGTTCGTCCCACTTGCCGAGATGTGCCCGCCATTTCTACGGACACGCGTGATTTATCGCACATTTTACACCCTTTTCCTATAAATCTCGGCCACGCTGTCGACATGGGGGGGGGGGGAGGGAATTAAAACGCGCATAAAAATCTTACGCGAGATTCGCCTCGCGAAGGGAACAAACGTGTTCCCTAAATTCTTTGGAATCTCGGTTCGTGGGATTCTCGTGCGTCTTGTCGAATTGTCTCTTAATTTTCAGCGAGGGGGGGGGGAAGGGGTAGGGGGACTTTATTAAATCGAACGCGACCCTTTGGCCGATGGCCATCGCTCATTGGCCCCGCGGGGCTTTTGCCCACGACCATTCCGCGGGATTACAAATCCCCCCCCCCCTCCCTCCCTCTCGTACACCTTTGTCGATGTCCTGCGAGCGTGACGTCGCCTACGGCGCCGGGTCCACTCTCTATGCGTATTGATTGATGTAACAGTTATTAATTCCCGCGCGGCCGATTATCTCGTCCCGGCCGGGTCCCCGGCTCCTCTAATGCAATAACGCGCGATAATGGTGACGTAATGCGGGCTTTCGCCACGAACGGGCAATCGCCGGGAAAACTCGACGGTGAAAGGACGATAAGGAAGCTTAAAACGTTAACGAACCTCAAAAATACCGGCAATCGGACGAATCAGTCCCGTTTTACCTTGGACGCTTAGGGTCCTGTCGATCGATTTTTCTTTCGATCTTTTCATCACGGTCGATGATTCGTGTCTCATTTTTCAGTCGCTTGCCAGTCACGGAAGGCAGATTAATCTGTCCGCTCGGAGGATCTTTTCTGCGGCTTCCTTCGCCGGGGATGTACTTGACGAAGCCCGGGAGACTTCCTCCGCAATTTTCGCTCAAGAGAGCTTAGCTTCGCCGAAGAAAGGTCTCTTAGCGGAGCTCGCGGTTGGGGGACGGTGGGGGGGGGGGGGGGATATGAAAATTCCCCGCGGCCAGGCCTACGCTCGCCGAAAACGCAATAAGACGCGAAAAGATACGCTGTGCCGCGAAACGGCAGTGGTATCACGTTGATATTTGATTAGGCTGGAAAAATGAGGCTAGGGGAAGGGGGGTCGACCGTGGGAGAGTCGTGGTTTATCGAATTTAAGTCTCGCGAACCGCGGGAAGAATAAAATCGTAAAATTGCGCGCTGGTTCGAGTAACGTACGAAACAGGAAGTGTGCCCTGTGTCGGACAGGTGAGGGCGCGCGAGGGAGGGGGGGGGGATAAAACGATCGGAAAGTATGCCGTCGAGAGTGCGTCGTCGGAAGGGGAGAGGAATATGGGAGGGGAGGAGGAGAAGGAAGGGAAGAGGAAGCGCGAAAAATGCCGAGGCGAACGGGAGAACAGAAGCTCGCGGACTGGAAGGAAACATTAATCATTCGTCTCAGCGGGTCTATGATTAATGGGGAAACTAGGCAGCCGTCTAATGTTCCGGTTCGATCGTTCCAGTTGTTCGTTCACGTAGATCCGCTCGGCGATTATCCCGCGCGTCAATGGCGACAGTCCTTTTCGCACGTGCGTGAACACCAACAGTACGAGACACAATATCCGAGCAACCAATGGCAAATATCACGCTCCTCTGACTTAACGTTTCTCCCCTTCGAACAAGCTACTTCAGTCCCCACCACACGGGTTTTCAAGGATCAGTGGTCTAGTAATTATCCAAAGCATGTCGACAGGAAATTGCAATATGTAAAATATCAAATATAATATAAAGGTTCTAGAAATTCACATATACTATTTTCTTTATTTACAGCATTTATATTTATTTATAACTTCATTTCGGCATTTTATGAAGTAGTCATGAGTTCATTTAAAAGTTCTAGCCATGTGTAGGAAGAAATTTAGTTTATTCGGTGCATTTGTGTTGTACTGTTTTGGATACCGATAGTGAATTTTCTGTGACGTAATAGTTGTCCGATCGAGGCAGAATTTCCGAAGACGAGGACCTTAACAAGGCGAGATTTAGGGTGTCTCAGGTGGCAGAACCAGCCGAGTAACTGCGTTTATGTCGCCCTACGCCATTTGCCTTACATGTCTCTCTCCCCTTCTCTCCTTCTCTTTAGTGTTCCTCGATCTTACCGTCTTCATCACTTCTCCTACCTCTCGTTACCTCCTCCCCTCTTTCCTCCCAATATTCCTTAACACCCTCCCATGTTTCCGTACATTACTTATTTTACACTACCACCGTCTACGAATCGCCCTTTTCTTTCACCTTTTTTCTCTATGCCTACTATTCTCCCCTTCTGTTTCCTCTACCTTTTCTCTATTTTCCGCCACCTGGCCGCTCAGACGCAGAGTTGCTGCGGGCCATTTAACCGAGCGGCATAAATGTTAAAAGCCCGGGGCTTGACTAGCTTCCCTCCCTCCTTCCTTCCGTTCCTCCTCCGGCACGTCTTGTTCGCGCACTGTCAGAACTTTACGACTGGTTTTACATCGGGCCTTTCGAGCGCGACGAGAGACGCCAATTCTCAGCGTCAGCAACGTCCCGAAACGTGCGGAGAAACAGGTCGAGGGGGGAAACAGGACAAGGAGGAACGAAAAACCAACCATTACGTAAATATCTGAGAACAGCGGTTAAGGCTAAGTGGAGGGAAAATTTAAATCACATTGTCGAACAAAATAAAGGATCTATAGACTTAATGACGAATGAACAATTACATTGTTTTATAAAGAGAGGAAAGGCTGAATTTGAGGTGCGAAGAAACTTGACGAAGTTGGGGAACAAAATAGCCAGGTGGGGGGAAACGGTCGTTGGACTCGTGCTTTTTTACGATTTTCCACCCATGGGCGATGAAATTCGTCTAACTACGCGCGAATCGCCCGTCTAGAGCCTGCACTTTCTCCTCCGTTCTCGCCTCCCCTTCTTTTCCCCTGAACCGGCTTTTACAGGGCGAGGAAAGAAGCCCGCTATCGGTGCAATAAAATTGCCGGTGCAGGTTTAGCGGGGAAGAGCGGCAGAAACGAAGCTCCGACCTTTCGTTGCGAGGGAGTAACGTTTTTCAGTGGCTCGGCCGTTGGGATATTTTTCGACTTTTAACGACCGTCGCAGGGCATCGTATGCAAGGATCCCGCCGGGGAGGACGAGGGAAAAGTCTCCCGGACAAGTCGAATCGCTGAGACCCATTAAAACTTAACGCTAGCGGGCGCAGCTACAGAGGCCATGTTTTCTTTTCAGACTTGAATAAAAAAAAAGGAAAGTATTAAGGCGTTTTTAAACTGCGTCCCCGGCGTACGGATGCTCACGAAATCGTCGGGCTATTAAATTTACATTTTTCCCAATTGGTATCATCGTCTTCGACATTTTTTACCTTTAATTCCGCCCCGAACATTGATAATAATAATAATAATAATAAACGTCTTTATTGTACACATGTTCATAGAGACACTCAAGATTTTCTCGTAACCATGAAATTCTCTACAGAGAATTTTCATAATCGTCCCATTAACCCTCCTTTGCCCACCTTTCTTTACAACTCATGGACAACTTTTCATTTCCTTTCTTTGCGAAAATTTATTTATTGCTAATTACAAGATTATCTGCGCATCATTTTTACGCTCATCCCCCGTACTCCTTTTTTACGTTGTTCCGCTAAGATTTTTCTCGGTCCAAAGTCCTTTATCATTCTTTCAAACGGATTGCCGGGCATTAAAAAGTCCACGACCTTTGAACCCCTGCTCGAACGTCGCTGCTGGACTTTTCACGGCAGTTAGCCGCTAGCTCAAACCGTAAAGTTAAATATCGAAGGGAGGTTTTAAAGGTGCCGGCGTAGGAAGGGTGGCAGTAGTAGCCAAAGAAGCATGACGACGTAAATTGGCTTCGCTACGTCGTCGCCCGACTCGACAGACGCGGTTAATCCACGAAGGATATTGTAAGACGGAAAACGGCACGGTTCATGCTTCAATTGCCTAAAGACTTTAAACTAAATTCCGCACGATAAAGTAAAAAAAAGGAAACGACGACACTAAATCAATCAACCCTCAAAAATGATATTTTTTATAGTGTTCCTATTGAATTTGACGACACAAGAAGTGCCTCAATCGGTTGAAAGTTTGAACGAAATTATAGTATACGAATACCTATACGTATCGGAATATAGTATACGTAATATAGTATACGTATCGGAAAACAGGAAAATCGTCATTAAATTAAATCAATCCTTGGGAACGATATTTCTGAGTATTGCTATGAATTTAGTGATAAAATAAGCAACTTCTCTTGGGAGTGGTGAAACTTGTTTGAGCTGCAATTTATTAATAACTGCAATGCCTAGCGGTTTGCGATCGTAAGAAGTAATAGACATTGGACATAATCCTCGATAACGGTTGAATCGTTGACTTTTTCCTTTCTTTTGGCATTTTCTTGCTTACAGGGAATCCTTAGCCGCGAAGGGATCGAAGACTGGTAATACCTAATCCACCTCTAGGGGGAAGGAAATTCCTCACGTTCGCCGCGAAGTTTCCCGTTCGGCGGATTAGCTAAGTAGCTCGGCTCGATATTCACTACGAGCCGGAAGTGAATGGCGTAGGACGTAAGTACCTTCACGTGTAGACCCGTGCGTGTGCGTGACTCACGTGCCATTAACGCAAAACCATCGGCAGAGAGAAACGAAATCCATTGGAAAAATTTCAGCGCGTAATTGATAAGCATCGAACAAAATTGGAACAAAACTTCGAGTAAAATAGGATTCCAAGGACCGAGCGAATATCAAAACGTTTTTACTTATAACCCTGCATTACGTATTTAAAGCGAAAACGTGTACAAAATTCAGCGAGCCAATCTTTCGCCTTGTAAAATCATCGGCTTAACGTGCACATCGGTTAGCAATTCCCGGGGAAAAGAGGAACGCAGGCGAAAAGCCGGCCGGATATTTCAGGACGTGCGATTTTTCGCCGAAGCTGGAAATGCGATTATTGGCAAAAAAAAAAGAAGAAATATTCCAAATGGCGAATGGAGCCGTAATTTCGCCGACAAATGGGACGTGTTTTTCCTGGCTGGGCTGGTTTGTAGCGGGACTCTGAGGCGGGATTCGACTTCGCTGTGGGTAACACGCGTTTAATCTTCCTAGCTGATTACGTGTATGTGCGAATCCGCGTTGATACTGGCGAAACACCCGTGTAAGCCTTCTTACGCGGCCGAACGCACCGGCCCGGCAATTCGCTAATCCGCGAACCGCTTTCTGCCCTCTACTGCGTCCATTATCGGCTTAGGACATCTCTCACAGAGCACCCTGATCCCGTCAGCGTCGGTCAAGCCACCACCATTACGCGTCATCGATCATCCAAATAGCCGAGGCCATTTTTTTCCCAATCCTCAGGGACCCAGCAGAATTATCCTTTACTCATAAATACTTACTATTTTACAGCGAGAGAGAGAGGTGGGTAATTTGATTTCAAAAGTTCAGAGTTTAATGAATTAAAGTGGGATCATAGATAATTTTCCTTGCCTTCAAATTGTTAATAAATGAAACCATTTACGTCATTCCATACTCATTGTTTCTCAAAGAGATAGCAAATTTAATTTTCAAAATTTCCGAACTGATGGTTTGAGAATTAGAAAGAGGTAATGGACAATTTTCAGTGTTCTGAAATTGTCGATAGATAATATCACCGGAACCCACTGAAAAAATTCTAAGGCTAAAAGGCCATTTTCCGGTTTGATCGTTCTTCTAATTCCAAAACCTCCGACTGACTTACACTGTTGCGCTTCCGCAAACGTAGGATTATTTGTACAACCAGAGGACCTATTTTCCTGTCAAGCAACGCAAACGTATGTTCGATTTACGGTCCTACCACATTTGTTTTCGCGTAATCCGCATTGTCAGGTAGGACCGTCGTCCTGAAGAACGTATTCGGCTGACGGCAGGATTAAAACGTTAATGCATTGCCGGCGGTTAGCATTTGTAGGATGCCTCGGACCGTAGAGACAAAGTGGGGAAAGTGGTGGACGCGGGCTTCCGGGTTGCCGTACGTTACACTCCGGGCGCATTATTCGCGGCGCTAGTCAGAGGATGGGAGCAGGGGGTGGGGGGTGGGGAGGGCGTTTAAAAATGCATGGGCCACTCAACTCGAACCGGAAGCACTCCGGTTATCCTGTTATCCGGCTCCTCGGGGATACATAGACACACGTGGAAGGCTCGTTCTGGCCTTCCCTAATGAGGAGCCACGATATTTACCCCTATCTCCCGCGACAACTAACTACCCCGTCCCCACACCCTCCCCCGTCTACTCTTTTCTCGTCTCGCGTAACGTCACTCCTGCTGTCCAGTCTCGTTGCTCACGGGATGCATCCTAGTTGCACTTCCCCCCCTCCTCCCCCCACTTGCCCCACTCCTCCCGCCACGATGGACACACTAGCCGAAAAGGTTCGTCATCGTGGACAAAAAAAATTCCTTCACCAAGACACAGATCAAAGAAAAAGTATATCGAGCAAAAATATCGACGATATTCTTTATCTTCATTTCGTCTTAAACATACTATCCCCGTTGTTTTTCTTTTATTTTTGAGTTTGACTCGTTGGTCTTGGTGAACGTCATGGAATGAATTAGTGTTTGCGTTTTCGATGTGACTGCAATCTTCCGTAGACAGGAGCGACGTTTCGTTGGGAACGGGACGACGTTTCGGTTTGCATTAACGCTCATTAATCAATGTAAGCGAGTGGGCCAATGGCGTTTGCGCGTATGCGCGCCTTCGGCACGGAATAAATCCGGCATTAAACGTGCCATTGTATTAATATTACCGCGGGCAACGGGGGTTCTCTATCTCCGTGCACGCATTGCCGCATAATTGTATATAACGATTGCGCATATTAGCGGGCCGCATTATACGCGATTATTTATTAATCAGGCTAACCGGCTGCACTTTCGGCATAAACTATCGTGCACGGCTCGTTAATGAAACGGCCCCGGCAGCAGTCGTAACGTATGCTCGCACGGCTAACCCCACGTTGACCGAAGGATTCAGCGAATGCTCATTTCAGGGATCGACGAGTCCTCGACTAATTGCTCGCCGGTGTCCGTCGATCGATCGACGATGGACAAACGAGAAAAATGTATTTCTTGTGTACCGGTTTACAGGGACTTAATTACCCGTGAAAATGATGTATCCGATTGAGTTTTCCATCAACACAGCGATTGATTAATCGTTAATTCAAGGATTAATGAATCAGATGAATGTTAATTTTGTGAATTTCAAGGAAATGACTTACCTGGTACAGAATGTCGAGAGAAATTGGGTAAACCATGTGCTCGATGATGACTCTGAGGACGGTGTTTGGCCCCCCTTGCGTCTCCCCTTGGACCTGACCGCCCTGGTTCTGTGCCTGCAATGCAGCCTGTGCATTCGAATTCTGCAACATCGAGAAAGACAAATGTTCAATGATCGTTTTCCCCCTTTGGTCGATGTGTAGTGTTCGAAACATGTTCATTATATTATCATCAAAGAGATCCAACATCAATATATCCCCACGTCACTGGCACATTATTTTCCCTCGTATCAACATAGACTCGTACGTGCAATTCTTTTTGCTCCTCCCCACGATAAAACAGTGCATTCTAAGGAAATCTACGTACACTCTCGTACTCCTAATAATTCAAAGTGTACGCTTCTTTGGGCGAGTCTGTGAAATTTTGAATTTATACCCTGGCCCGTCCATGTTTCGCCCCTGTCGGCAAGGAAGGAACATGTCCGGCATTGGGGGCAATGATTTCCCGAAAATGGACGGGTCATAACCGCTGAAATGTATGGCTCGTGATCCCCGCGGCTCTTGGGGGGTTTGTATCTGACACCTGCGCGTTCCAGCCGCGTTTGCTCAGGGTGCAATCAACTAGAGAGGATAATAATTTCTGCCCGCGTGTATTGACGACGCTGCATGCACACGCGCGCGGATGAGGGAGAGAAAGATAGAGAAATGGGGGGGGGGGGTTTCGAAGGCGACAGAAGGGGACACGACGGTGGAAGGTATATTAAAATTGGACGCGTACTAAGCGTAAAAACAAGGACCCATTATACTTTGTAAGCGAGAGCCGTATAATGGACGAAGGCGCTGTGCTGGGTTATTAAGAGGAGCCACAAGATGTCCCCTCGTTTCGTCTCCCCCTCCCCCTCCCCGTCCTTCGCCACTCTCATTTCCTCTCACCTCCCCGTCAACAAACTCTTCCCGCTAGTTTCGTCCCTTCTTCTCTTATTTTTCTCTTCCCCCCGGGTCTTCCTTCAATCACCCCCCGGGCTTAGCCTTCACTTCCGTCATTTCTTATGCAATATAATTCCGCGAGTAATATAAGCGATACATTATTTCCTGAGGTGCATCGGTATTGCGTCTTGGCCGATGCAGTTGCCGCTGTAATTTATTTTTATCGTCCCCGTGGACAATGGAAACTTTGTTAAGGTTCTCCAGCGGTTACGTTTTGTGGCCCCGGGGCAAAGTTTTTATGTAGCTAAATAAAAAAAAGGTCATATCAATCATATTTTTAGCGGTGCCCGTGGTGTGGTCGCTCGTATTTTTATGAAGTTTCACGTGAAACGATCTACCGTGTTTCGTCTATTATCTTCGTTTTGTTCGGGTTATTGCTTATTTCTGTACCGTCTTATCGATCTCCCCCCCCCCTCCCTGTCCACGTTTTTTATCCACGTTTCAACGTGCCGCTCGTATCATTCTTAATCCATTATTCATACGTATTCATAGCCCTGGCTTTCGCTCGCGCGCGTTATTTATTTCATCAATTCTCTTTCACTTACTTTCCGACGCTCTTCAATTTATCTTTCTCCCGGCTGTCCCGCTCATTTTTAATTCGTCGCGAGAAACGGCCAATGGGACGACAGCGGAGTCCTGACGTATCCCGCGGGATCTGCCTGCCAATGTCTCAGGAATCATTCTTCCCCCTCTGACCCCCCTCGCCCTTCCCATTAAAGTCGCTCGTATCGAGGAGGACGAAAATACGAGCACGTTTCTCCCCGATTCTCGAACTAAACCGAAAAAATCGACATTCTTCTCGGGGGGACCGGCACTTCTTGTGCCTCGGAATTATTCAAGGCCCGGCAAAGTCCGTGGTTTTGCGGGGCTTATTTGCGGGCTTTTCCCGAGTGCCGGATGAAAGGAGTGACGAAGCGCGCGGCGAATGCCGGTAACGAAGTTACGGATCGGGATATAAGCAGTTATAGAAATTTAGCATTGAGCCGTAACAGCGGGGCCAGGTTCAGCGGGTCCCGGCTGAAACCGAGCTGGGATCCCGGGAAATGGCCGTTAAGGCGCTTTAAATCCCTTTCCGCCGGAGGCTCTGCTCGTCGAGGTAACTTCGTTGCCCTGCGTCGCATCAACAATGCCAACGGAGATTCGTACGAACGCGAACGGAACTTACGGCAACGAGTAACGAGAGAGAGAATGCCGCATCAAAAGACCGTACCAAGCAAACCGGGAAATCGCGGAACAGCCCGGGAAAAGAGGGAGAGGGGGGGCACGCGAGCGGGGTGATTAAAATAGAAACAAGGGAAGAAGATGCTCTGCTAAGTTTTGGTAAACAATGATTCGCCAAGAACCTCAAGTTTCCGAATCAAGCAAGTTTCTAAAGAAACCAGCAACTAACGTTACCGAGGAATTTTCGATAAATGTTTTACCGACCGAGAGTTATTGGTAGGTTGATTTTTTATTGAGGGTAACGATGTAAGTCCCTTTGGAGCGAATTATTCATTGCCGAGCTCAAGTTTACAGGGAACGGTCTGTTTTATTATTGCACGTATAATCCGTGCCAAGAATTAACGGGATTTGCGTGGAAAACTAGTGACGTGGGTGGAGAGCAAAGAGGGGGGTGAACATTGTAGACGGAGACTCGAGAGGGAGACATTAATTAACCTGACGAAACTGTACGCGAGGCAGGGAAGGAGATTAACCGTCGTTAATCGTGCTTTTGCCCGTCTTCCTGGCGACGTTACGTCATAACGAAAGCCTCGCGTGACAATCCCAGACTGGAATTCGTCGTTGCCGTCAGCCGGCGCCAGCGGAGCCTTCAAAGAAACTTTCGGGGGGCATTGCATTAGCATCGAATGCTAAGGAAACAATTTGGATTAAGCCAACTCCGGGCCGGACGGTCGCTCTGACGGACGACAAAATATTCCAAAGCTCCAAGTTGACGCGGGAAAACTGTCCGCCCGGGAAGGTTTCGAGGAACGACGAGTTTCCCGAGTAATCGAGTTCCCAGCATTTTCTCGCCACGGGTATCCCGACATTTTCGTAAATATTCCCCCCTTGGAAGTAACGACGACGACACGTTGAGACGTATTTTGGTTGGTCATGATTTTCGGTTGTTCGATGAATCGCTCGTTCGTTCTACAGTTGGAAATTCATCAGGAACCGTAAAGTCACTTCCAGCCCTTTATGGGAACGTATGATACGTTACGGCAAACTACGCGCACATTCTCCGGGCAGTTTCGCCGTTGGCCAACGTCGATCAGCAAATAGGAAAGCGAATCAAAAAGTAGTGGAGGGGGTAAACGAAATAACGCCGGTTATATGAGTTGAGTTCGGCGAACTATGACTTGCCAACGACCGCCCTGGAAAGTAATAAAATCCCTACAAAACCCCGGAAACGAGACATGCGCGCGGCGCAGAAGCCCAGGAGGAGGGGGGGACGGAGGAGTAAACTGAAAACTCGAAATTATTCGGAATGTTTCGAAACAGGGCGAAGGGGCGGTGGGGAGGGGGGAGGTGGAGATCGTGTTCAAAGGTTTGACGAACCAAAGTTCCACGAGGAAACAATCCTGACGATCGTTTTGCCGGGCGATTCCAAGGGAAAATTCCGATTTCAGGGAAAACTGGCCACGGTCTAGCGCACACAGAGAAACCAGAAACCCACCGTTAATTTCATTGTTTTCCCTCGACTGCTCGATTTTCCCGGTCTTTTGCGTTTTTCAGCCTCGCGCGCGGGCTCGCCGTTCAATTAATATCGAAACGAATTAACGGATTCCCTCTGTAAAAGATTCTAACAAAAATCGTTCATCGCTCGACACCGTGCACGACTCACTCTGTGGCCAAGTAGGACGAATAAAGAATGGACGGGGGAAACGTATTTCGTTGTTTCTTTGAAACTCCGGGAGACGGGGAGCAATCTTCCCCGTTGGATTATTTCGCGAGATTCTCTAAATCCGGGAAAATCGGCGGAGGTGGGGGGAGTGGGGGCAGGGCAGACGGCACGGCAATAAGTCAGGCGAAAGTGCACATGTAAAATGCACATGCACGTTGTCGGTACACATGTACGTAGGTAGGTAAGCGTAATTGTTATGCACGGTGGGGGAGAAAAAGCATTATGCACGGACGATTTCATCGCAAGCTGCTGCAGTTGTTCCCCTCCCTCTCCCCCCTTCCCTGACCCCCTTTTCGTCGCGTGGCGAGGAATTTTTTATGAGACCATATCGAGACCGTGGCCCTTCTTATTTCTCGGAGGAAAAATCCGCGAATCACGGTCGCTTATTGCTGCATCTCGTTGCTACAGAAGTCGATGGCACCTTACGTTGTTAATTGGATCGATCGTATTCTCCTCGTTTGAACTTGACACGATCGGGAAATAATATTCAGCTGTCTTGGCGAAAGTCCACGAGTCAGCTAATTAATTAGGCCGAAGAAAAGGTGAGGGAAAGTCGAGATTTCGTTCTCCTTGAATTCGTGCGGCGGGTCTCTCGGTCGGTAAAAAAGAAGCGAGAGAAAGGAAGGCAGAGGGTTTTCCCACCCCGCGAATTAATGCCGATTGATCAGAGGGAATTTTTCCAGGATATTCCTTCCCCCTCTCCACGTTGGTTGGTCTAGAACCACCCTTCGCCCTCGATTCTGCTTGGATTTCGCGCGTCAATTAGTGAACCGTAAATACTCGGCTTTGCCCTCCATGAATTCGCGATTCTGTCCCCCCTCTCAGTGCCATCTCGATATCTCATCGGTTTTCTTTATACGATCGTACGTTTCCCCGACAGACGCGAAATCGAGGATTTCCTCGAGATTCCTACGGCTCGTTTAATCTCCAAATTGATTTCAAATTCAGATAAACGACTCTCGGCGGTTTTATACCGTGAATCTGCGAAAGTGAGACGTTACCCCACCCAATGCAAATTTGCCAATCATACACGCTGGGAAAATCTTTAGACCCGTCCGACGGTCGACTCATTTTTAATGCTATTTGCCAGCTGTCGAGCAACTTCTGAAGGATTATTTCGTCGCTTAGGGAGGTCCGTATAATTCCGGAAAATGTGTCATTAATATGCCAAGGGGAGAAAGTTAGTCTAACGCGCTCGAAATGATCCGTTTGAAAAAATACGTCCGAAAGGATTGAAGATTTAGGAATTTTCGGGGAGTCCTGTCTGTCGTCTGCTCGCTTTAAGAAGATGCGGATGATTTAATTATACCGTAATGTCGATAATAAAGTCAGCCAGCTGGCGAGCCGCTTTGGGAAGGTTCAATTAAATTCGTCCCCTTAAGCTTGCTTCAAGCCAAGCGAACAAGCTGCTGGCTGGCGAGAAAGGGGAAAATACTTTGACAAAAAGCCGCGAGTGACAGAAAACCAGTAGACAAAAATATCGCAATACATAAATCCTGGACAACAATAGAAATTAATCCTGGAAGATGTAGAAAATGTCTTACATTTGAGGGATAAAAAGGAATATCTTTTTTGGTAAATCCTACGAACCATTAGTAAATCCTCTTTCTTTGACTTTCCCCCTCGTCCCCTTCCTACGTCGACTTCCTTTGTCGAAGCTTTGGAAAGCGCCATCGTGAAATAATAATCCCAACTACCTTTACGGCGATTACCCTAAGGCCACCGGGGTTTAGCGAAAAATGGCTAACCACGGGGACCTTCGTTTTTGGCCATTTTTTCACCTGGAGATTCGTCCCGATCGCGGGGCAAGTTTTCCTTAGCCGCGAATAATGTCGAACAGATTACCGAATGTCAGTGGTAATGGCGAATGAATACCTCGTTAACGAGGACGTCGGGGAAATGAATCTTCCTCGATAACTGGCAATAAATCTTCCAAAATTTTCCTGATAAATCAACAACGCCTTGAGAAATTGGAAAATTACAAAAATACACCCCATAAGGTGAAAATCCTTCTTTACATCAGATAACTCTATTTTTAAGCACTGATTCTTTTTACGTCTTACCACAAGCAATGATAAATCTCTAAAAATTACTGAATTTTTTGGATAAACGAATAATATCTTCAAGACCTCCTAAGTTTCGAAAATATTTCCCAAACATCTTTCATGTAATGTAAATTCTGCTTTATATTGGATACCCCAATTCTTACGCGTCGACTTTTTTTTCATTATTCTTTCTTGTATTTTACGACGAGTAGATGGAAGGAAAGTCGATTCGCCGGTGAAATCGGGCCGAGTGGCTATCGATCTCGCGCTATTCCTCCTAACTGATTTACGCTAAGAATCAAGTGAAGAGTGGAGAGCGGAGGGGGGGGGATGGCTCCAAGTTCTTTTTTACGTTCAATTCGGCCATCGCTGTTCTTTTATGCAAGGTAATACGCGATTCGCACGCATTCCCGGCGGGTCCATTGGAATTGCCGTCTGCCGAGGATTGCCGGGATAGTTACCCGCCGACGTATATACGTTCAGGCACGGGTAGGGGAAGGGGGGTGGGGGGTGTATGAAATAACTACTCCGACGGGGTAGTTTCTATCCCTTTTGATAGCGCGCCGTAGAACTAACGGCGAGTGCCGGGACTGCGAACATTACCATAACCTTCCATTACTCCTTGCCCGATATTACGTGCCACTCCCCTCTCCTTCTTACCTCTCCCCTCCACGTGTATTTCTTACGGTGTTCCAGCCGGAGTTGGAGTTGCCCAGATGTGGCTGGTCGGAGTCCACGTCTTTCTCGCGTGGATTCATGCGATAATTATTGGGAAAATAAGGGTGATAATCCGTGTGCATGTCCTCTGGGGCAAACGGGACGGTGAATAAGGAGCACGAAGGGGATCGGGAAAATACGACGAGGGGGAGAGTAGCCATGATCCGAGATAACGGCGGTCCTGTATCGGCCGCACAAATTACTTTTCCAATAACAATATCTCCTTATATAGCCGGCGTACGGTTGATTTACCGTCTGTCCGCCGAGATTGATTCGTCAGGGGAGCCAAGGAGGGCCGAAGTCGGCGAAGCGCGAACGAAGGAACGACGCAGGAGCCCGCGTTTTAAAGGATACCACCCGAGGAATCACGAGACAGGCAGAGATTTATTCCGAAAGTAAACGCCTCGGAAAGAGAAAATAAAGGGCCAGATGAAACAACTGGCAACTGGAGTTCAAGAGGCTTTTTCCTGTTTTTTTTTTTTTTTTTTAATAAAGACACGAAATCTTTGAGGCAAAAGGGGAAAAATTGAAACGTGTCAGTCGGTAAAACAGGGAGCGGTATTGAACTTTTTCCTTCGTTTGACGGGAGGAACTTTCGAGCAAGTTCCGCGGAAGGTCAACTCATTTTATTTAAGTAGAATTCCCAGCTGGAACCTTTCAGCAATTTCTTTTAACCGAAGCTCCGCCGGCAATATTTCTTTCTTATTCCTCGCTTCGAGGAGTATTCCCCAGTTTCGCCCTAGTTTTCCCCGTCACGTGTCTTCCCGGCGATTCGTTGACCGCCAGCAATTCCCGCCGAATGTAAACCGTTTTCTTTCGCCGCTTTTCCTACGGGCTTCCCCCCTCCCCACCCCCTCCGCCCTTTCCCGTCGGTCGAGGGTGGGAGGGAAGTGGGGGAGGGTGAGCGCGAGCGCGGAAACTTGAGAAATGACGCTCGTCGAGCGGAATACGGAAGCTCGGAGTGCTGGAAAAGGGAAGGAACGAATTAAAAATTAACGGGGGTGCCCGGGGGAACAAAGAGCCGGGGAAGATTGCCGGCGGGGCCGACCGTCTCAAGAGGAAAAAATCCAACGTAGAGGAGGAAGAGGGAGAAAGTGAAAGAAAGAGAGAGAACCTGCGAAACCGGGGACCAGGGAGAAGCGTCTCGCGATATGTCTGTGAAACGTGCGAAACCACTTCCTCCCCCCTCGGCCCTCTGCCGTCGTTGTAATATCGAGAGAGCTTCCCGCGAAACAGAAATGAAAAATCACTCTCCCCGCCTGGTCCGCTGCATCGCCATGCAACGCGCTAATTACGTCTGTTGTACCGGCTGACAACCATTTCTCAAATTTTCCTCCTATTCCCGATGCCTCGGCACTTCCGGGACACGGGAAGCTACCTCGTCGAACTTCTCATACGCTCCGAAGAATTTACTGCAACGTGTCTAGCAGTTTGCTTATTACTTGCCGGCATTTTCCTTGTCAGTACCATCCGTTTCCGAATGGTACTTCAATGTTATCTTCGAAAAATTTACCTGTGCCCTTAAGACTTTGGTCAAAAGTAAAAGTAAACCTTGACGTGTCATTTACTATATACATCATCTGCGACAGGGAGTGTTTCTTTAATTTTGTCTTCTATAAACTTGCCAGTGTCCTAAGTTTCTGTTGGAAAATATGGGAAAACCATAACGTGTCCTTTAACAGGCGTTTGATTCTGTCGAAATTTCCGCGGATGCCCGAGACGGGAAGTAATTTTCGGCGTTGCCGGTGAGTTTATGAGCGCGTTTTAATATCACTCTTTTTCCCTCGTCGATCATCCCCGGGGCCGTCGTCGTTTTTTCTCCATCGAACGACCGACAGTCGCGCATTCCGGATTCCATTACAAGCCGAGTTTTTCCGCCCCGGTCCTCCCGTTTCGTCCCTCTAACCCCCACCCCCTGCCCCTCTCTAGCTGCTCCTCCGCGCTTCTGTCTCTCCCTGGGTTTTTTTTTGTTATGTACCTCGTTCGGCGTGGATAAAGGGCCGCGTTCATTGGACAACATTACGAGCGGGATTCGCGCCCGTCAAAATGATGGAGTGGCCCGCCAGCCAGACGGACTCTTCGCCAGTCAGAATAATCAGTCTTCCTGACTGGTCCATTCTTCCTTTCACTCCCACTCGCGCCATCTACGTTCCTCTCTTTCACGCCTACACGTATCTTTAGCATTTTCCTCTGGCCGCTATATTTGCATGCACCGTTGTTGGTCGATGAACATCGACTCTAATATTCGACATCTAATCAGTCTTTCTAATAATCGGCACATTCCCCTCCTACTCGTACCATCTTCCCCTCTGGCCCTTAGTTTTTCCACGAGTTTCCACATTTTCGTGGATCATTTCTCCGCTAATCCACCTTTTATCGACATTTTTTCGGGCCCTCTCATCTGTTTCCTTTTTTCTGCCACTCATTCGTCCACTATTTATTACGGCGGCTCACCTGCAGAGACTTCGGATCGTTCACACAAGGGGCAAAAGGCACATTTCCGATCGTTCCCTTATGTCCGTGGAAAAAAGATGCCAACGTGCGGAATGACGAGAACTTTTGCCCCGCTCATGAATGCCCAGCTCTAAAGGGAAACCTTTTACATTGGCCGCGAATAAATCGGACTTTCCTGACGATCGACACGCGTATACCTTCCCCTTCGTTCAAGGAAAAATTAATACCTTTGAGACGCGTCCTTAGGAACAAAACAAAATTCGACGAACCTTCGAGCGTAAAAAAACCTTTCCGCGGGAATGAAAATAAAGTTATTGCAAATTCTTGACTTCCGAACGTTGAAACTCCTAGTTCCTTATTTCACCACAATCTGGTGAATGCCAGGAATAAATTCTACGCGCGTGAAAAACCTCGGCGGTTCGGAAAGACGGCGAGGAGAAAAGAAGGGACGACGTTTCCGGTTTTCAGGGTGATTCGAGATTCTCGTAGATGGGGAAAACGGTGCTACAGTTTCCCGGACTATCATCCCGTACAATGGCGGTTTCCCTCTTGGGGCCGACAACAAGTGGACGAGGAGAGGTTTCGTCGTCGTCGGCGTTGGAATCGGTGACGGAACGGTTCCTCGTCGTCCATGGCTCACGGGATCTTCGTGACTTGCATATTTCAGAGCCCGATGCACCGGATGTGACGGCCGACAATGGCCGACTTGTTGTTCGAAGCTGGTCGCGCTTGGCTGTGTCGGTAACTCGCCATTCAAAGCGCTGCTAAAACGTCCACGGAAATTCCCGGGAAAAACAGAAAACAACGGAAGAAAAAAGGGGCCGGCGAATAACAGCAAGTACCTGGTCAAAAAGGTAGACCAACGAGACAGAGTAGGGGAAGGGGGAGAGGAAGGGGGAAGGGGGGAGGATAAGACAGTCTATCGAAGCGAGTAATACGACCGGCGACGAAGAAGAATGAAAAAATTCCGCGTTATACGTCAGGTCCGCGTGATGAATCGCCCCGCGAAAATTTCTTCCCGTCTTCTCCTCCTTTTTTTCTCCCCCTACCGCCGCGAAACGACGAGTCACTGTCATCATTCATAAATTCCCGAGTTCGCGGCGTTTATCGCGGTTTATCCCGCCGCCTCTCTTTCTCCCTCTCTCTGTCTCTCACTCGATGCGAATTAAAATCGAGCTATCGCCGGAATACACCGCGCGAGCGAGGAAAAACCTGGCGGGGATTGGCCGACTTGCACGATTAATTACAAGTTCGTGTAACGGTTAATAGGGTCCCCCCCCTCTCCCGTTTGATCCGGCGCGGAGCTTGCATCTTTTTTCCTCACTTTTTTAACGGCCCGGATTAACGAGGTAATCGCCTGCAGTGTTTAAAATTCCTAATCCGCGGGCGGAATTATAAAAGGGATAGGCGAGTGCGTCGCGGCACCGGTGAGACGGTTAAAAAGGGACGAAAAAAAAAGGAAAGGGAAAGCCTGGCAGAGTGGCAAAGTACGGGACCTTAAAAACTAATTTATCCCGACGGTATTGCGAAATTACTGGTTCCGGTTTTACGAGATTATTATTGTGTCTCGTGGAAGGATTTCTTTTTAACGGCCGATAAGAGGGAGGAACGTTGCACGGACATTAATTAGCAGATACGTCGCTGACAAAAAGGGCGTTACAGAGGCAATTGCCCTCCCTCCCCTTGCCCCTCAAAGAGTAGGGAAGGGGGAGGATTTAGAGCGGGGACAATAGCGAAAATTACAACGCCTTCCCTTCCCATCCGTCGTGCATGTCTGGCCATTTAGGCTCGTCTCTCCTTGTTCTTTGCGGTGAAGACACAGCCTCGGTTTTCCGCGGTACACCCCCCCCCTCTTGTACCTTTGTTCAAGCGTTCGAGGCTTCCCCCTAATCTCTTCCCGCTGGTCTTTCCTCTCCGTGTTCTCCGCATTCCCTGACCCGAATACGGGCCGCGGCCGACGTGGAAATAATAACCGACGCGCAGCGTCGAAACCGCGGCGCGTTGCCGCGGGTAAAATAAGATTCACTTAGGGCGATGAAAACATTAGGGGTCTGATGTAGGGAGCCGCTTACCAGCCGGAAACTCGGCGATCTTTCACTTCCACGGCGAATCAGAGTGCAGGTGTTAATACGCGAGAAGCCGGCAGTTAAGTCGAGCACCGACAGTTCCGGTTAAGATGATGCTGCTGTTATTGCTCTTGTAATTCTTTCAAGTCTAAAGCTTCTACGCTTGGAGGAACACACACTTCCCCTGCGATTAACAACGCTTTGCCGGATCTTAATACGCTCGTCCCCTCGACGAACCAAGCGAGAAACGCAGGAAAGTTGCAACTTGTTTTAAGAAAATCTTCACTGAGAATCAAAGTCGAAGATTAACAAACTAAATCCATACTGTTCATCGTCAGCACTGAGGTGTTCGAGTGTTCATCAGCGAAGACGATTTTACGGGGAAATTCAGCGGACGATCGTTATCGGGGAAAAGCCTTGGAAATTTCGAGGTGGATTTAATTGGCGTTTAGGCGACTGTAGATCATCTTCCGGCCGTAAAACTATTCTTGTTGGACCTTTATTCGCCGGCTCGTAAAGACAGACGGGAAGTTTCGCCGGAGAAAAGTTGCGGCCGACTCCGGGATAGAAGCAGAATTATGTCTCGTCGTTATACCAGCATGTGCGAGAGAGCGTGGGGAGGGGGGAGGGGTTGCCGGTTTTTACGAGGTTTCCCGCGGCGCAGTCTAACGGCCGACGTACTAAAGGTCCGCCCAAAGTTTTCTCCTCGGAAAAACCATTAGTGTTGCGCTCCTCGGACGTGTGTCATGCGGCAGTACGTTCGCGGAATATTTTGGGCAAAGACGACAAAACGATTTCTCAATTTTCCACGAGGAAACCGGGTACACGGAGTGAGTTCGAAAATATAGGAAATATGAGTTACATTTGTTGTACAAATTCGACACATTCATTATTTCTACGCTTTGTTTTGTCCGACAAGCTTTTTTCTACACCCTGCAGGACTGTTTGCGTTGCAAACCGTATTTCTTGACGCGCAATACGCGTTGTATTCGCCAGAAACCGCTTTGCACACATAGCGCTCGGTGGTTCCCGAAGGCTTCCGGGCGGCGGGGGCGGAACGGGAAACAAAGAGCTCGATGAAAAGGCGAGCGGTGCGTGAGTTGCTCGGCTGTAAAAGGCCGAGGGCAAATCGAATGCGGAGTTTGAGGCCGGCTAACGAGCCCCGGCGCGTACCTGGCCGACGCGTAAGGTAAACTCGCCTCTAAATTAATTACTAAACAATGCCCGGCGCCGGCGGTCCGTCCCTCTCCCCGCCCTTCCACGTCGTCTTTATTAAACGAGTCCGCGCGTTGCCCTCGCCTTTTACTTAGCCGACATATTACCCCCAGGGGCGGTTCGCGTATTAACCTATCCTCTCTCTCTCTCTCTCCGCCCCCCTCCCCCCTGCCATGAGAAAATTTTCTCAATGTTCAGCGCGGGTTGCCCTCTCACTTTCTTACCAGGTAAAATTTAACGCGCAATTTACCCTACGAAAAAGGTCCGTCGAATTGCAAGGTGAAAATGATCGATTCTATTTTCAACATGGTGGACATAACCTCAAATCGAACTCATAATATAATGATGAAATTTAATCCGTGGTTCAATTCCTGGTGAATATTGCGCGATGGTTAATCTTTTACATATTTCATGGAAAATATATGGGTTTAGGATCTGCTCCGCTAGGTAAAATTTAAATTTAAGATCCATCGAATTGGAAGCTGAGTATATATGGAGAACAAAATGGTCGGATTTCATTTTCAACATGGTGGACATAACCTCAATTCGAAGTACCAATGTAATGATGAAATTTAATCCATGCTTGTGTTCCCGATAAGTATTTTGCCAGGCTAATTTTTGATACATATCATTCAAAATGTGTGGCTTTAGGATCCGTGAGATTCGACGCTGCGATCCTCTTTCCGCGGATTTTTGCGAAACGTTCGCGAAGAGTCGGCCGACGAAGCTTTCACGGCGATTGCTTTTTCGGCGTCGTTTGTCAGCCCGGACACGAGGCGAGAAATCATTCGACCGTACGCCCCTGCGAATGCAGCCACGCTCAGACACCCTTACAACCTTTCCCCTTTCCACCGCTCCGAGTTTCTTATATTTTTAAGGGTTCTACGAGCCGTCCTTTCATCCTCGACGGAGGGATACACGGTTTCTACCATTCATTTTAGCGTCTTATTCTTCGATACCATATCTACCAAAGAGAAGAAAGAAAAGAAAGGAAGAGAAGGAAGGAGAAGATGAAACAGCAACAATTAAGAAGAAACTTCTGCGGTAAGTTTGCCAGGGAACCTCGATTCTTTCGTTCGACAACGCGCCGGCTATTTCAATTTCGTAATCCATATTTCCATTGGCTTTTTGCCCGTTTTCGCGCATACATTTCCCCCTCTTTTTTCGCCTTTCACTCTGCCCGTCTTTTCCGATTTACCCGGGCTCCGCTTCTGGCCGCTTTTGATTTCGCAATCCTCCGCTCGACCCTTTCCTTCTGCTTCGCCGTCTCCCTTCGCCGCTTATTTCCCCGCAGCGGCCTGGCTTTCCATCGGCGTATTTCCCGTGGAAATACGTTGCCGCGAGTGCATGCACACGCGATGACTCGGAGCGAGCAGCTCGGCGAGCCTTTTATGCAGGCATCCCCGACGTCAAGGAAGATTTCATCGGAACGGCCCCGAAGTCGTCGAGTTCCGCGCGTCACGCCGTTGAAAGGCGCATGGAAATTCCGTTTCTCGCGTTCCAAGTAAATTCGAGGGGGGGGGGGGGGGGCGAATCCGCGAAAACCGATAGATTAATCCCGATGATGGAAGAAAATCGGATTGTCGTGCGCCTCGGCAACTCCGGCAAAAATCGCCGAAATATCACGACCCCACGGGAACCGGGAACGACATTCTTTTTACGCGTCACACCGTCAAATTCCGATCATTTTCTTCTTCGACGAATAAAGCCGCTACCCGCGACCTATGTGCTCGCTTGAACTTTTTTTCCGCGGACTTTTCCGAGCTCCAGAAGGAACCGTGGCCGAGGGCATGCATATTTACAGGGGTTTTTGTTTACGCGACCGTACGAGCGAGCGGGAAAGGACTGTTTACTCACTTATTTATTATACTTTTTCCAGGGGCACGGCCATTGGCCGGCGAGCAGCGCCCAACTTTCGGGAGCTTCTGAGAGACGACCCCGCGGGGAATCGGTGTCCGTTTTCCCCAAGTTTTCCGGCCCACGCACTCCACTGCACTCGGCAAATACGAGACTTTCGCTGAGCTGCGGGAAACCGGCGAAAAAACACTCCGCGAAAAAAGCTCTAACCACGATTTACTACCTCACGAGTCCTCTTAATTATATAAATAAGCTTCGGGAAATTCCGAAAACTATCTCTGAATTACAGGAAAATCTGCTGTCAAAAAAGTTCTTCGTACGTCTAGTGGAAGAATTTGGGAAAATTCTATTCGGGGCAAGTGAGTTCTCCGCTTGTTTCTTTGTATTATCGCGAGCAATCTCGTTGCTCTAACTGTACTGTACTACAGGCAGACAGGAGGGAAGTTTACCAAGTTCTAAACAAGCGTATACACGTAGGGGGACAATCATGTGTACGGAGAGAACGACGCAACAGACAACGTCGCACTGCTCGACTGGCGTTCACGGGAGATGGACCCTCTCGCCGCGGGGATCGTTCATAAATTATGGCCACGCTAATTGTCATGGAGTTTAGTAGTCAGCTCTGTTCAGACTGACTTCTCGCCGCCAGCGAAAGGACTGACAGGAGCGCTATACAGATCCAAAGCTGACAAAGCGAAGAACTGTAAATATCCGACTGGAAACTGGGCTCGTTTCTCCGATCGATAAATCACTTTGTACACAACAAGTTCGTTCTAATCGACGTTTAAGATTTAAGTAACTTAGAAAATTAGTCAACTGAACTTGACGAAACAGTGAGATTTATGAGGAAATCTTATGACTTCAATTTTTATGGCTATTGGTTTTAATTTTCTACCAGTGTACTTATCTGTTGTGTGCCGGTGCGCGTGGTTAAAAAAATGTTAAATAATAATGATACTGACGTTGGACGTGTTGGCGATGGTGTTTGTGGGACTACTGACCGCGTTGCTGTGGGTCTGGTCTGTCTTGAGTTCCCGGTGATTGCTGAACTGCACGTAAACCGCTCGGTTCCTCAGCTGGGCCGCACAGGAAGCGTAGTAATTTACCATTGTGGCTGCTGCATTCTCATCTGCCATTTCCAGGAACGCCTGAAACAAGAATCAAATCCAAACGGTCTTCAATCAACCCTCAACGAATGGCAATTTCTTTAGTTTCTTAGCAACAATCCCTATGACACAGAAATCCTGAGAATTTCTTCTCTTCGTCGTAACGTTTTCCTTCCTTTCCGGAAGGAAGGGGACGAAGGGACGGGACGAAATTTCGTGTATTTCCGAGTTGCTGGAAAACCGGGAAATACCTCACACCTGTGTACACGGGCATCACGGAGAACCAGGAAGAAACGCAAGCGGTGGCAAACTGCGCCGCTGCCTCCGGCGAAATTATACGCTCGAGTCTGGAGAATTTCATTTTAATTACGCTACTTCGTCGCGAAGGATGACGGCACCGAGAGGGCGAACGTCGTTTTCTCATATTCGCGTAACGCCGTCGACCGTGCTCAAAGATTTACCGGAAGAGAAACCTCCTGACGGGCTTCAAGACTCGCGTGAAGTGGCTCAAGATAACGCACAACTCAAGAAGAGAACAGAGAGGGGGGGAAGGAAACTTCATCGACACGTATTTCAAGACAAATACGAGTCATTTACATGCATTCAGAAACTTTCGACTGATTTTTAATTAATCGTCAACACGTGTACGAGACACGGAATCTTATTTCTCTATTTTTTTTCTTCTACATCTCCTGGAGTTCCCGTGAATTTATATTCTTGTCCAGGACGATCAGTCTAAGATTCTGTTGAAGCTGCACTCGTTTTCCCCGCGTTCATCCCTTTCTCATTCACTCCTCGATATCCAGAGCGGCTTAAGTCGTTCTTCGGCTCGAATCAGCGTCGTTTGATACCTCGTCTCGGCTCGTCTCGTCGAAGATCCGTCGGGGGTAGAGGAGCGAGCCAGGGCAGGCGGGGTTTGGAAGGGTTTCGATCGTTTATTACTGGCTTCTGGGGGGAACGGGAGGGATGGAGTCGCGCGGATCTTGAAAAATTGTTATCCGCCCGGCAATACGGCCGGTCGGTCTGTGCATACAGGACAATCAATAACGAGAACGACGACGGGAAAGACGGGGGTAGGAGGGGGAAGGGAGCGCACGTCTGCGAGGAGGAAGAAGAGTCGACGATAAAACGCAATTTGCCGGCAGAACCGTCTTACATAAATTCGACGGAGTTTTATTGCCCATCGATGACGAACGAACCGTCCCATTTTTCACCAGGAACAACGTAAATACTCGATCGATCCTCGATAAATCTATTTCGTTACACTCGACAATAATGCCGGAAACATCTATGCCACACGCAACAGTCTCTTCCGGAAAATTCAGAAATCCAGTTGCAATATGGCGCCTCTTAAAGTTTTCCTCAAAATGAAGAATCTCCTTTCGATTGCCTAAACTGTTTACATTTAATTCCAAAACTGTCCTCTCAGGACTTCATGGCACAGAACAGAGACTGACGAGGTGGAGAACAAATTTTCTGCTCTTCGGTAAAAATCGTTTCGCAGGATTTGTGACGGTGAGGTGTCCCGGCCGGTTTGAAGAACCCGGTTGGACAGATGCACGGCAGGACGAATAATATCGCGAGCGGATTTAACGGCGTTAACCCCGCTTCCCAGCGCTAATGACGCATAGAGCGCGCCAGCGCGGAATTGGGTTTCCGCGCGAATGGAACGAAATACTCTCGGCGGGGGTGTCGTGTCGCCCTTACGTGCCGCCGGGGAGGGAGGGGGGCAGGAGTGGGAGGGAAAAAGGGCGAGAGGGAACGAATCGTCCGCCGTATTGTCCGTCGATTAAGCCCGGGCGCGGTAATTCCGTGGAAATGACGTATTCATAGCCGCGCGGGGCCAACTCGTTCGCACAAATTGCGAATGTGAACTCACCGGGCGGACTTCGTTGCCGCTCTGAATGGCGCGTTCGTGCTAAACAAGTTTCCAAACGCCGGACAGATTCGTCCATGCCCGCGCGCCCAGCGAGGACTCGTTCAAAGGGAAACAAAATTATCCGCGCTTTTTGCCGATGCTCAGCGACCTTTCACCTTGGACCTTTTCAATGCGAGTGCGTGGCAAAAGTGACCGACCTTCGGCTCTCCCGAAGGTGAAGACGAATTCGACCGCGGACCTTTAGCCAGACCTTTTACTCGCGCGCAAAAAGAACCCCGAACATGCTCGGTGTTTGTTGGAGCCCAGAGAAATGGACACTTTAGCGCAAGTGCTCGGGGATAAACATCTTCCCCGACCAAGGCGCCGTCGGCAGATCTGAAAAATTCATCGACAACAGTCGCCGAGCGTATTACTCGAAATACGTCCTTCACGTGGGCTGCGTGCTCGACCTCGTAGACTCCTATTTCATTCTCCTCATAACGACATAACTTCGAATCAAACCATCAGTACAATCATCATATTTAATCCGTCTTCTACTTCTCGCTAAATATTCTGATAAACTAATTTTTCATATATCTTATAAGTAATGTGTAGATTCAGGACTCGTCTCCTGATTTTTCTTCCAGGCAAAATTGAATGTGCAAAGAAAAGTCAAGTCTAGAAGACAAAGAAAAAAAAAAAGATTCGTTGAACTCGAAGGTTAGAATACATGGAGAACAAAATGGTCTCATTGAATTTTCAAAATGGCGGACATAACCTGAAATTGACTTCGCAATGCAATGATCAAAATTGATCCGTCTTTAAGTTCTCGATAAATATTCTGCTATTCTAATTTCTTCTATTTCATGGAAAACGTGTTCCCTTTATGAAACATCGGAATCGTCGCCGCGAATTTTTACGAAGTACGCGTGGATCCATGATGTCTGAAAAATTCATGGCGGTCAACGGGGCCAGCGAGTTCCTTGAAATACGTCGTTGGCGGTAGGCTGCGTGCTCGATTTCGTAGGGTCGACGGGTCTGTGGGGCCGATAATCGCAGGGCCATGGTCTTGCGGTATTCTGTCCCATTACGAGCCTGCCGGCCGCGTTTATGGAGTCGTACATCACGACTCCCGCCACCCCCGCCGAACGCGTGCGATTATTATTTCGCTGATACAGACGCACACACTGAAATACTGCCGAGCTGCACGGACAACGAAGGGGCGGGTGGAAGAGGGGGGGAGGCTTTCACCGTGGGTTCGCGTGATCCGGCGAGTTTTCCCCCCGCGGCCAAGAGAACGTGTCCCTCGACGCGATGTGCACGGCATTCCCCGCCGAATCCTCGCACTTCAACCTCCCCTCCCCTCCTTTAGACCCTTGTTACCACCTAAGCAGCACGCCCCCGCCTTCCACTTTCGATTACAGGCCTTTCATTCGTTTCCCAACTAGCCCTTATCCCTGTACCCCACAACAACACCCGGCCTAATATAAAAGTGTTTAAGCAATTTCAAAATTCTTCGGTTCAGTTCACTTTCGGTCCCCTTTCTTTATTGAAATAATATTTTCATTTCATCGGGTTCCTTTTTCTTTATTACGACGGGGAGTTTCCTCGTCTTTCGGCGGCGACGTAAATCTGCCCGATTTTTCCTTTCGTGGCTGTTCATTCCTCAAACTTTGCTCCCCCGGCGATCCCCGGTTTTGACCCTAAACACCCTCGTTTCCGGCGGCACATCTCGCCGCGGGCCGGACAACTTTTCTTCTCGGGATTTTCTGCGAACACAGCCGGCACGTAGAGGAGGCCTGGCGTCGACCATATAGACGTTATTGGATCGAATTTTCGTGCCGTGCCATAAACAAAAGCCGCGTGCTACACACAGCCGCCACGGGAAAGTCCTCTAACGTCCCAGAAGAGACCGCAGGAAAACCTGAGCTTCGCCATTAACGGAGAAGTATGGAGCCAAATATCTGCTACGTAAGTCCCTGTATTCCGCACTTTATATCTTTCGACGTTCCGGCCCAGTTGGACGTCCCTACTCACCTACATAACTTTAATTTTAAAAGCAAGGACAGATCAAACATTCTTTCGAAGTGTCCATAAATTCGTTAAAACATAACGACAATTATTATTTCCGTAAATCCGTGGTATTGAAAAATGGACGATGTTTAAAGCGTTTCAGAACTGGCGAGAAGCGGGGAGATGATTAATGCGCTGTTTCTGGATTCTTATGCAATTGGCAGGGACGGATATTAGTGGACAGATGCCCGTAGTTCGATTTCAATTTAACTTTAGCAGCGTTACCGTATTATTCGCGGTTCGTGCATAACGTGAGAAAGAGGGAATATCCGCGAAGGTGGCTAGATTGTTACGAGTAATCCAGTTTGAGAACTCATTGTCAGTTTCCAATGAACATACCGCGGTAAGGAGTCGAGTAAGAGTAGGAAGGGAGGGGGAGGATCGGGAGGAGGGCGGAAAGTATTGGAAACACAAACGAAGAAGCCGGCAGAAATGGTGAAGAGAGACGAAACGAAACGGAAAGAGGAGGATGCGGAAACGACGAGTTATTTCTGATTTAAATAAACCTGGCAATGGCCTAGGAAACTCTTCCCCGACAGTCGCGAATTCTCGTCGCTCGACTCGGAAGGTAGATGGGGAAAGAGAAATATAGCAGAGGAGAGTGAAGTTGAAAGAGAGTGACACGGCGAGATCGGTAAACAGGGAAGGTAGGTAAGAGGCGAGAAATGTAAGACGAGGAAGACTGCGGGCAAAGAAAGAGAAGGGAATAAAGAGGAAAGAAAGAGACACGATGAAAGATACTGAAGAAGATGCGGGAGTGGAAGTGAGAGGAAAAGAGGGTGGAAAAGTCTCCTTGAGAATATCGCTCCCGGGTTTCCCAGCTGGTGGGGGTAGAAGAACATGAATGTAATTTATCTCTGCTATAAGGGATGCGAAACGGGTTCTCCCCGCAGTTGAAACGCAGTTTCAACTCACTCGCTTATCCGCCACTTCCGCCGGCGGGGTAAAAACGGTACAACCATGATTCGGTATAATTATCTTCCGGTTTACTTGTAGCCCCAAGTCGAATTTGCCAACTCTTCAGGACTTAAAGACAGCTTGAGTTTCACAAAATATCAAAATTTATTATCGTCTAAGCTAGCGTTATTCTCGATATGGCGATGCAATATTTCGCGACGATATTTGCAGTTGTGAGTGGCATTTCTTTCGCTCGGCAAGTTTGCCTTTCCAAGCAGCTAGGAACTCGAGCCCTGGGTCTCCCGGACATACATATATCTACCATGCCTCGGGGATGTATATCTTGATAATTCGACGCGCCTTATAGTCAGGAGTAACCGTTGTTTACGGCTTATAGGCGCGTCTCTGCTTTATGCGCCTAAGTGAAGAATGCATTGGCTCTCCACGTGAGGTAAAAAGTCGTATATCCCCCCCCTCTGCCTTCCTCCTATCTGCACTTTCCCATAGAACTCATGCTTTGGCCGTATTTTATCCGCGATTTAATCCTATGGCGGACTACGCGAAAAGCTTTTTATAGATCTTAAAATAGTGCCCGGTTTTAAAATAATTTTTAATCCGACCTCTCAACGACTCCGTCTTTCAGGTTTTATCATTCGTTTGAGCAAAGGTCATCTCGATTTTCGTGCTTGAATTTCCCTGAAATTTTTCGACGTGAAAAGTCTTCCCCTGAACATGGTCTTTTGTTTCGATTGTTGGAAAACCACCGTCTGTTCCGTAGTTCTGCGGTCGTGCAAAAGGATGGTAAAATACGATTCCTCAAGCAAATAACTCTTGGTTTATGCCGTCATTTTAGAAGCAGGTCGAGTCAAACCGACTTGTAATGTAATCGCGTTCTTTAGGAATTCAATGTTACCGGCAATTACGGTAAATCAACCGCCATTTTATGGTCACGTGACCGTCGCGGAAGGGGGGGGGGTGAATGAATTCGCCGAACTCTTCGCAGAGACAAATGGGGACATATAAACGAATAGATAGATATCAAACCGAAATAGAAAGAAATAAAATGGAACACACGCGAGAATAAATGCAAAGAAAGCAGAAAGGGTAAAAGAGCAGGTCGTTTTCGAGAAGAGTATAAATAGGTTGAGAAGTAAAAAGGAATGACATTCGGGAAATTAAATTTAGTGTTCTCTAACTCCGTCATACACTTTGGAACGAATTTCCCCACCTCCGGGGAAGTTGAAATCCGTTTCGCGCGACTCGATAATGGTTCCTAATTAATTAATCGAGCAGAGAAGGGCAATGTTCGCTTTTATCGACCCTTCCGGCAGTTTCCATTGCCCGTTTTTCCTCGTAATAATCCTTGGACGGACCTCAGGTGTCGGGTCTGTCAAAAAATTGCTGCCCCCGGATTCTTCAGTCCCCCTTTTCTTATTTTTCAAGATTCCCGGCGGAGTGACGTCACTCCTCGTCCCAATTCGGCGAGATCAGGCGAGAGGGGCACGACGAGTCGACGGAAAAGTCGGCTTGCAATCGGCCTTCGGGGTAAAAAGGGGGGGAGGGGCGATAGGAGGAAAAATTGAAAAGAAGGAAAAGGCCGGGGAAAGATCGAAGAGGGACCACTGGACCGGTAAGCAACAATGCCCCTCGACGTTGCCCATCCGCGGAGAAATATCGGTCGCTCCAAAGACCCCCACGACGAAGAAAAGGATATACGGAAGAATCCCCTCCCCCCTTCCACCCCTCGCCCATCTGTGCCGCTGATAATCGGTAGTGAAACGCGAGCATTTCTGTCGCATGACTCAAACGGTAATGCATTGTCAAGGAAAGGTTATGTTCTAAACTAGAATCACTTAGGATTACCATTGGAAGGTAACAATAAACAACGTTTTTCATCGAATTGTAAAATCGTACTCGATCGAAACTGTTGAACTATTAACGAGAAAGGTACAGAAGCTGATGAGAAACGCGGCTTAATTGTGAAAATAGTTCGAAAGTCACGGGGGAGGGTTTCTAAATGGAATCGTTTGAAGGATAGATTTGATTGGGTGTTTTGTAAAAAGTTGACAGCAGGAGAAGGGGAGTTTTAACGCATCAAGGATCGAAGAGTGGCCAGCTTTTCGTCTCGTTGACGAGAAAAAAGGGTGTGAGATGGACGGCGGGAGGCGAAGGGCCAAAAGACTCTCTGCCGGGGAGTAGTTGGCTCGAAAGGCTTTTCTGTGGCTTCGAATCCCATTGGCTCGTGACTTTTCCCCGTATCAGAGCGAACCACTAGTTCCCGGCTGTTCTCGCCTTCCTGACCTCACCCCCAGCTCCCTTCGCGAAGCTTCTTTTTCTCTCGCGGGCCGACCAAGTTTTCACGAAACTTTTTCATCTCTGCCCCGCGCTGCCCTCAACACTTTCCTTCTTTTCGCCCGGTACAACTGTTTCGATCTCGCTTTACGCATCGCCACCTCGAACCTCTCACTCATTAATCCGTTAATTTTTCATAAAACTTCCGCCAGCCGGGAACGGCAAGCTCCAAACGAATTCTAACAAATCTTGCGTAACGATGGAAACTCTGTTCTCAATTTTTCCAGTCAGTGGATATACCAATGAATGAACAATTTTGTTTAGACTAATGTCCTCATTATTAACACCGAGTGAGCGGTTCTATTACCACTTGTCGGCGTATGTGATCAGCGGAGTAACGAGTGTAGCAACCGTGCAGTTCTTCCATGGCGATACACACACCCGCACACACATTGGACAAGTAGTGAACAGTGTGAAGGACTTTCGCCGAGTCAATCTCGGCGGGGCTAACTTTTCAATTTTGAGCGCGAACTTCGACGTGGATGGCGTCGCTCAATTTCCGCGTTGACGAAGTGTGGGACGGCCAGGGTAAATGTGAGTGAATGCTTGAATGAGAGGTGGGGGACGGGCGCCGGGATAGGGGGAGGGGGGTGGCTACAGATTGCTCGATTGATCATAGCCTATAATTGAACGGAAGCAATTTATTAAACGGCCTTGCTAGTAGCGCCCGAATCGATCGATTGTCGTCCACCGGCACGACGATATTCCATTGCATCGACTATTACGAGATGTATGAAACACATACCCCAATCCAAGCAGGAAAATCCCCAAAAACCATTAAACTGATTCCCTATTCAAGCTAAATCTGTTGACATTTGCGATGATTTATTCTCATTGTAAAACAAACCGCCAATTACAGTTGTCTTTATTTTAATTTCCTCAGGTTCCCGTGCGTGTTTCTCGGAGTTTAAAATCCTGCAGAGTCCGCCGGCATGTGTAGAATTTTTCTCGCGTTCGGTCAGGCCGCGAAGTTCGTTCAACGGTATTAACTCGTCTTTCCCGGCCGTAACTATAGACGCGCCGGAGTGTCACATTCGCCGGAAGTATCAGTGGTCGACCGAGAATACCTCGTCTGGGCGACGTGGAAGGCAACCGAGTTAAGCGACGGGATCAATTCCGAGGTTAGACCGACGTGGTCTTAAGCGAGTTACTTTAATCCAATCGCAAACAGGATGGGATCCGATTAACCCATGTTAGTCGGCTATTTCTACTGATCCCGGGACACCGGCACGGCTAATTTACCCTCCCTTCCCACCCCTCACTCTGCCTCCTCTTTGGCGAAACAGCAGATGCACCTTGTATGAGAAATTCCACTTTTCAAACGCCAAGAAATTCCGTTCTGCGGATGAAAAGTCCAATCGTCCATATTATTATTATTATTATTATTATTATTGTAATTATTTGTGATTTTGAAACTCTCGCGAAAAGCAACTGTCGATTGACCTCAGTGACTTTCTTTTGCAAGAATTGATTAAAGGTCGATGGAATATCGGCAAATTGCTGAGACACAATATATTTCGTTGAACATAGGTACACAGTTTCCTGAAATGTGTTTACGAATGTCCAGGGGGGGAAAAGTTTGTAAAAGACGGGCAGACAGGAGAATGACGCGCAGACAGAAGAACGCTACGCATTCCCTGATATTTAAAACAATGGAACAATGGCGAGGTTCTGGTTTTTGGCTGCGGCGAAGAGTGAAAAGCGGGGAATCAACGAGCTTCCCGCTTATTTCGACGATAGGCGGGAAACGGGGGAGGGTGAAGGGGGAAAAAATGTTGCCCCCTCTCGACTGTTCCGGGTCGGAAAGGAACATTTATGCTCGAACACGCTCATACAGGTCGCATTATACCGTCCTGTCCTGACCATTTACTATGTCCCCCTTCCCCTTTTTGTACTCGCCGACTTACTTCTCGAATGCGGCGGAGGTCACGAGACAGAAGACTATGAATAATGCTGACAGCAGGCAGTAGATATAAATGTTAAAAGGAGCAGAGAGAACGACAGGTACAACGATGCACGCTGAAACAAACCGAAACGAAACCTATGCAAAGTCCCGGAAACAAAAGGAACAGGATATGTAAACACGCCGACAACACCGAGACCGTTTTGTACATTCTGAAATTTCATGCCTCGAGTGTCAAGTAATTTTATCTCAGAATCATTCTTACATCAGAACATTTTTTTGTCTAAAAAAAAAATGGGCGATTTCGAAGTTACAGAGAATCGTCAGCAAGATATTTTTAATCTTCCGCACCTTGGATCGTATCGTTAATTTACAGCCGCCTAAACAATGGGAAATAGAGCAATTGCCGGTGCCATTAATTATCCATCATGACATCGAAGGTTGAAGAATGCAAATCGTGAGGTACGCGTTAATATGCGCGCACGGGCCGTACACATAATGGATATTGGCGACGATTAATTGCGCTCGGCAGAGCGAAAAATACAACGACGGGAGCTCGATGCGGCAGGAATCAACGGCAAAACGATATGGAATATTCGTCGTTAATTGTACGCCAGTTGCCCGCGATCAGTCGACAGATCAGTCAGAAAAACGTCCATTCGCACGTACGAAATATGGAAATCTTCTTATCGGCACGGGGAAAAGGATATATTTTCGGGACAAACTCGTCGCCATTGGAACACCGAGGAAATTCACATTTTCACGTGGAGTTTTCGAGGCCCGATCGTTGGGAATATAAACCGACATTCGTATTTCCGGCTGGTTGTAAACGAAACGGCACGGGGAAAACGTTTTGCTGGTCCGTCGGACAACCGCATTATAATGAAAATTTCGATTCATTTGGCGGAATCGCGCGGGGGCGATGAGAAACGCTGCAGCTGCGCGGGAGGAAATAATACGTCGTTTTATAACTGTACGAGCACCGACTATCGATAAATCGACGCGAAATGCGCTAGGTGAAAAGCCTTGCGCGTTCACGGGGTCAGCTCTGTTTGCGTTGAAACCAAAACCCGCGTTGATCCGTGACGAAAAATTTCAAGAAATATTCCCTCCTCCCGCCTGGGGCCCTATTGTGCGAAAAATTCAACGTAGAAAAATAAACGTACATGAGCCGCACGTTTTCCCGCGGAAACAACGAAAACCCGAGAATGAAATAAATGTAAAAAAAAAAAGAAAAATGTAGCTCAATTGGTCCTACGATCAGCCGAGTTTGTTATTTTTACACATAAAAAAACGTCAATACAGAGAAACACGTTGTTTTTCGCGAGGAGGATTTTCCGTTGACCGTTGCCGAGAATTTTCGATATAGTTTCTTTTTATCTCGGCAATCTTGTAGAGTTTTCGGAGGGGCCCCGTTTTTGACTGGGTTTCTTTGTGCGACTGCGGGGGCGGTTTTCATCCGCTCCGGTATTAAACGCAGTCGGCAGTCGCTCGAGGGGGTCTCGAGTGGTTTTCATAGCGTCTGCATGACGAGCCTGCTTTTCGGCGAACGTCCGCCGCGAGCGCTTAAAGTTTCTCCGGCAACCCCCATTAGGTAGTGCGGCAACCCCCTCGTTAATGACGACGTTTCCGTGCCCGTCTCTTAAGGCTCGCGTAGGGCGCGTGTACCCCGCGGAGAAAAATTATTGATCGGCCGAGGGAAATCTCAGGAGAAACCGGAGTGTCACTTGAGACACGCGTCACATTTTATTCCAAGCATTCCTCCTTTTTTCCCTTCACGATCGGTCTCAACACAAGTAGATACGTTTTAAAATCCCTCCCCTACGTCGACTTGTCTATAATTACTCTTGCTATAATTTTCCTTCGTCTTCGGCGGGATGGGGGGGGGGGGGGGAAGAATTAATCTCCGGGTAAACATTTGCGCGAGAATCCTTGGATGTTTTTTTTTTCTTACCCCTCTTAAATGCCGAGTATTTTTTTTAATTAGCCGCGAGCACCGAGTCGCCGACTCTTCTGTCCGTCCTGAAAACTTGGGCGTGATTAAAGGGGGAAAAGGAGAAGCGCGCGAGGGGGGGCGATCTTAAGGGCTATTTGTAGAGTATTAAGGACGTCTTCTACGGAGCAACGCGGATTTCTTATTAACAATTTCCACAAACTATCCATCCGAGTGTATCGCGAAAACGAGAAACTCCTTTACGAGACCCCCGGTTCCCCGGGGACCAGGAATTTATCTGCTAAATCTTCATCCGTGCGACGATTCAACTTTCGACACCGTTCCTATTAATATCAGTAATATCCTTTTTACCGTTAACGCGCGCGGGCCAGCCGAATGAATTGTAAATTATGGACGAGGAGGCTTTCACCCCCGCGAAGACGCTAAAAACGTAATATTTTTAAGCCGTTCCCGAGCTCGGCCTGAGAGAACCTCGGCGAAAGGTCCTCTAAAGTGCGCCACGCGGGGACATTACAGTAAGTTTTCATTAGGCGCGTAAAAGAAGGACGGGAAATTCGTCTCCATTTGCCGGGCTATCAGAATTCATAAGGAATCTCGCGGACGGTTATTCTCTTTACTCGTCTCGGAGGTGGACTGCGAGACCCTTCCCCGGGCCCGTCCTCGGATTTCGGAGTACGTGGGGAGGGGGAGTTGGGTTTGTCGTCGCACGTGGCGCTTTTAAAAACTTTTAAAGGTCGCCGGGGTTACGGCAGCGAGACGTAAGTAATTTCCGACGTCGGGGCATAAAAAGGACCAGGAGTGGGAGGAGTGGAACTACGCGGAGAGTAGGGGGGAGGGGAGGGGGGCAAGGAAAATCTCGGCACGCCGCGTTTTCCAGCCTCTCGTGCGTCCCCCTCGGGGCCCGCCCCGGGGAAGAGCGAAGGTCAGGGGAGGACGGAGAGGAGAAGGAGGAGAAGAGGGGAGGGGAGGGGAGGGGTTAAGCCTCCCTATTCCGTCCTCTTGGCGCCGCGTGGCTCTCTTCTCCCGTTTTCCAGGGCTCTCGTGACACGTCGCTTCTTCAAATCCTTACTCGACGTCCCCGCAAATTCTGCCCGGGGGGTGCATACATATTGCAACCGAGGGGGATGAGCCGACGGCTCCGGCCTGTTCGCGCGGCTCTACGCTGTCTTTTCTCCAGCCCTACCCCCCTCCCACCCATGACCTAACCCTCTGGCTTGGTTCGCCGGGAGACGGCCCTCTTATCTAGGGAGATAGTCCGCCCTTCGCCGAGAACGACCGTCGTCTTCTTCCCTTCCCGCGGACGCATAAAGCGGACGAAGGACCAAAGTGCTTCACCCACCCACCCCCCCCCTCCACCTCCCCTCGTCTTCCCACGCATCACAATCCTCCTGAAACGCAACTTTATTTTACGAGTTAAAGGCGAAAAACGGTGCAAAAGGTAAACAACCGCGCACAGTGTCTCCCCGAGCGTTCAGTTTCCAATGAGAAGAGACGGATAGAAATACTTTCGTGACTCAGGTCGTCCTTTATCCTCATCGTGTTCGCGCGGTCGCTATTGGTTAAGACTACTGCTGTCTTTTCCTGCGTCGTTTTACCCGCGGGGGAAATTGTGGCGGAGGCGAGGGGCCGGAAAAAGGAGGGCAACGGTTGTGTGGAGCGACGCTGGGACGGGAAGTCGGTATTTAGGTAAACGAGGTACTAACATGCGAACTCGCATGTGATCGATAGATCCATCCTGCCGGACGCGACGCAGCACACGCGTTGCCAACGTCCTCGGAAACTTCACCCCTGCACCCCTGACCCCCTCCCCTCTGCGAGTAAATCCCGCGATCGCGGGGACCTGATTTTCAAGAGGGAATGTATTGATAATAATAGTGACGAAAGAAGAGGAAAACTTGGCGACGTGTAAACCGCGAGACTGGCAAACTGGTTGCCGAGTAATTATCGCTCGTTAAAAACAAACGGCATTAATCCCACAGAGAGACGGGAGGTCAATAAAACGAGCCACGCGCGAGGGACAAGGGGGGATTCGTTGGAGGAAGGGGAAGAGAGGGGGGAGGGAGGGAGAGTGCGCAGGTAGGGGAAGGGAGTTAGTTGCCTTTGATACGGTAATAATTACGGTGGATTCTGTCGTTTGCACAAAGCCGGACCGAAACATTCGCTACAGCCTCTATCCCCTTTTTCCTCTGTCGTCGGTTCCCAACGCTAAATTCCCCTCTCCTCCCCTCCCCCCTTCAACCCACCGAGCCACAGTCGGAACGCCGTTTCGCGGGCTAACCCCCCCCCCCTCCCCGCGCTGCTCGAGAGTCTAACTTTAATTGAATTTAAATTGAATTTAAAATATTAATATCCACGGTACATATATATATGTATATCTCGAACAGTTATTACGTTTTGCCGGGCGTCGAGAATTATCGTGCTCGTGGCGTGCTGCTCTCTCGAATCCCCTCCCCCCTCTCAGCCATATTTTTCTCCTCTTCAAATCGTCTCTCGAATCCCCCCCCCCCTACCCTTGGACTTTTCACGGCCCCTTCACGTATCAGTCTGGTCTCTCGTCGTACACGATTTTCCTTTGAACAAAGAAGGGAGGGGGGTTCGTCCCATTCCAGTCGCCCGTTAATTAGATAATTAATTAATACCACGCTAAGCTGACGTTGACATGTTCTAGCGGCTTTGTTCGGTGCTTGGCAAAAGAAATTCCATGCCAATCTGTTCTCCGATCATGGAAATTGAAGGGACGAAAGGACGACAGGTACTTTGGAATACTGGCTCAACGAAAACTAAAAAAAAAAAAACAAGGGTTCCACCCCTGGGATAATCGAGAACCTACTCCTAGTTCGATTAAAATATCGATTAATCCTAAATTTGAACCGAATTTAAATGTTCCATCTTTCTGATCGTTAATGAAACTTTGCTCTCATTTTCAAGGAAATATACATTTCCCAGTGAATTCTTTCGATCAATTCTCTTCTATCCGAGGGTCAGGGTGGGGGGTAGTGGTCCTTGAATTCGGGGTAGGAATACACAGACACACTGGCACCTGTTTCTCGCGTAGAAGGGATACCCCGGTGCGGGATTGGAACAAAGAGCGTAGCCGCTCTGGTAACCAACTTAAGCGGAAACTTCGAATCAAAGCAAACACAGCGAAAGTGCCCGCAGGGGTCAAACCCGGACCGGCTCATCATGTAACTCGATTTACCGTGCAACAACGGGCCCTGCGGAGCACCGCCATGCCCAGCAGGAAACCTACGCCCAGCACTGGCCGATCCTCGTGTCGCCCTTACGGCACGAGCCACACACACTCACCCACACGTACAGGGCAGCCTGTTTGCGTATAATTGCCACGCTTATCTCCGGGATACGATAATAATCTGAGTCTGTTGCTGCTCGCTCGAGTCACTCGAATTGTCTTAGCGCCAACGAGATGGAAGTAAGTCTAATACGGGTTCCAGCAGGACTGACGTTAAACCTGGTCCTCTTATGCGTAAATTCCCAAAGAAATGAATAAGTAATAAGGATGAAATAAGGCTATGTATCTGTCTTGATTTTATTGCAATCAATTTTCGGTCACTGTTAACTGATTTAATGACAATTCGTGGTCTTTAAAACAATCGCCGCATCGTTCTCAAAATGTTTACTCGCACTCGTTGGACGCTTGTGCAACATTTATCGGGGGATGGACGTTTAAATGTTTCAAAGTTCCGAGGGAAACCACGGGTTTGCGTTTCGCGATGGTTCGGCGATCGGTGTTGTACTGAGAATTACGCGATCGATGGAACAGAGCTTTCCATCGGAAAACCCTGCGGTTTTCGCCAGCTGCCCTGCTTTTTTCCACCACCCAAGGGGATTACGCGGGCTAATAATAAGCGTGTGTTTAATACACGTCGGCACGGAACAGCCAGGATAATGCGCGCTCAGCCTGTTTATATTTGGGGAATCGGGCAAATGGAAATAACCCGGCAAGGGAGGGTAGGGGTAACGAGAAGGGATTAAAATAATGCATCGACGCACCGCGCTGAGCTCGATGAAAAGATTTAAAACGTCCTCAGTATTTCTAAAACAAAGGAACACTGCACAGCTCGACAGAATTTCCAAACTTGTATGATCATGAAAGAGTATTTTTTCGTCCCGAGATATGACGAGCTCGTTTTTCCGCAGCGGAGTAACACATGGCGGGCTAATTAGAGTCGCAAAAAGCATAAATAATAAGGAACTACGGACGCCATAATGGCCTACGTGTCGGTGCGGCGAAGCTGAGGAAAAAAAATCGAGAGGCTTGAGAGGGGTTTCGAAGCGTCAAATACGCGTTCGGAGGATTTACAAGTTATTCAAATATCCGCCGGGCGGAAAGCTGCGATGAATGTAACGGCCGTCCGAATTTAATCCCCTTCGAAGAGAATCCGCATTCGCGACGATCGGACGTAAACGGTCCAATGGTTATCAGGGCTTTTCTATTTCATACATTTGCCGGCGATTGGCCACGAACTACCCTTCTGTCGAAAAAACTTTACGCGCCCCCCTCGTCCCCCTGGGCAGCAAAGAGAATGGCAGATATGAAAAGCTCAATGTCGAGCTTACACGAGTGCTGAAACAAAATCCGCGCTTCATTTGGCCCGTTGCCTTTTGCCGATTTTTTAAAAACGATCCCTCTCGTAGAGAGGAATTCGACTTTTCAAAAGTATCATTCCGAAGCTCGCACGGTGTTCGCAGGGCTTTGACAGGTTCCTCGATTCCTTCGGGATATGTCGGACAGTTAACAGAATGATAGAGAAAATAATGGGTCAATGGAAACAATGGGTTTTGCGCGGAAGTTCGGTGTATTGGTAGGTGAAAACACGAGAAGGTTGGGTATCAATTTCGTGGCGGAGATATTACGGAGCATCGAGGGTGTTTGCCAATCGCACTCGAGGAGCTGGGACAGAAGCTTTCTAGCACGGGACAAGCAACGTCTTGAAACCTGCAGGGCTACCGGAGACACACTCAGCCGATAATCACTAGCCACTTACACCTCGTCCTTGTGTTCCCCTTAAAACGAACACTTAACACCCGGCTGACGTAAGAAAATTCTCCCAGTACCATAAACCTACCGATCAAACAGGTTTTCAATGACAATGCAATAACAGAATAAAGAAATTAAGTGATTGGAGTAAATACAGAAATCGATAATCCTTTCGCGTGGGACAAAACTGTGTGACGGAACGAAGCAGAATATTAGGTGGGATGAGACTGTAGGGGGGGATTTAGGGGGGTTGGGGGACGAGGGTGATTCTCCTTTGTCGCGCGCAAAGCCCCGGCACACGGATAATGACCGATAATAATGCATAAACGGGGCTATATCGTTGATTCGATTCCCGCGAAATCGATGATTCGATTGTTTCTGCTGTTGCACATCCGTCCATCCACATCCGGATCGGCAAACGCAGTTCGTGCGGCACAAACGCGAATTCCTCGACAACCCACGTCCCTCCCCCCTCCGCAGCGGGCCGATTGCCCCGCGGGTCCTTTCACTAACAATTTGCGACGGACAGGTATCGACAAACTCGTCGAAAATCACTGCAAGGACTCTATAAGCATCTGTTGTACTCAATTATTGCGTCAGTTCATTAGAGCAATGGTTGACGTGTTCTCAAAGTATTTTTGTATAATGAAAAGGAAGTTGACTTACCTGACTCTTGCCCTTGAGAACGAGAACGTTGGTAACACGGCCGAAGGGTCGTCCGAGGTGAATGATTTCCGGCTCCGACACCTCGTTGGGAATATTTCTGATGTGAATGACTCTGGAAGGCTTGCCATTGTGACTCTTGTCCAACTTAGCCTGCAACACGTAAGAAAAAGCAAACATTAGTTACCGCAATCGCAGAACAAACACGTGACAAGAAATTAAACTGTGACTAATTGATACATTTCTCGGTTAATTCTTTTCTGAATCCTTGAGGAATCGTTTCCATGCGTTGGCATTTATAAAATCGACTTTTCCCTAAGCGGGGCAATTTCGTGAGGCGGTCCTTTGTGGTAGGGAGGACTATTTAGTACTTAACAAAGTGAAAATGAAGAGACGAGAAGATCCGTGGAACGACGGGAGCGCCTGGATAACTTCCACGCTCGCCACTGAATCTGTGTTTAATGGAACTATAACTCTCCGCTTTGAGGAGCGCAATGCACTTCCGAAAATGTTTAGAAGCGACGCCCTCGAGCGACATTCGCCCCGTCTACCGAGGCGACGCCGAGTTTACATACACGGGCGACCTGGTAAACGTGAGGGGGGAAGGGGAAGGGGCACCGCCGAGCGTATATTTAAATAAATCGAAGACCCTCGTTGCCCGGGGCGGAGTTTTCAATCGCGGCTCAATCTACTCGACTCCGGTTCCCTAACTGCTCCGACTAGCTCCTACCCCCTCCCCTGCCCCCCCCCCCCCCTGTGCCTCTTGAACCCACCTACCCCCCGCTTGCCCTTACTACGTCGACATCTTCCTTCCACGCGAAGTTATCCATGTGAATCAGTCACGGAATGATCGACAGGAGTATTGGCAAATTAGACTTCTTTCGTTAATCTTGTTACTCTAATTTTACAAAAAAAAAATATGTTAATTATTAGACAACTCTTAAAATTTGTCATACGAATTAACGTTTATCATTATCAATGTATATTTTAAGCAGCGAATATTATCAGCGACAGGATATTACTATTGCTGAAAACGCGGGGGAAATTGTTTAGTCTGTTCTCCATCCGGTGATTCACCTGAACGCATGGGGACCTGGTACTTTTTTTTGTCCTGGATGGGGTGTTCTTGGCGTGAAGTCGCGTCTGGGCCTTTTCCGCGCAGGGGGGTGGGACGAGAGGAGTCCTTTAAAAACGTCGTTAAGGCTCACTCGAGCTCAACCGATCGGAAAATGCGCTTCTTACCGGGTTAAGGAAGACAGATATTCCGGGAGAGCGGGACACCGTAATCCCCTTTTCTCGTCCTCCGGCGCGTATATACCCTCGGGTGGGACTTTTAAACGAACCTCGAGTGCTTGCCACCCGGAGCGACGAAATCGATAGGGGGATAAAAGACGAGCAAACGTAGCGAGAAACCCGCTCGGAAGGTCCTGCGATCGTGCTCATCAAGGACCGAGATTGATAAACCGCCTAGTCGTGTTCCTTTCCTTCGCCGAAATTTATAAGACGAGCTTCCGTTCCTCCGGGTACACTTATTCCATTTCCTCGCTCCGAAAGTGTGGAAAAATGACTCCTCGCCGAGGAAGAAGGGTTAAGTGAATGGCGAAAAGATAAACAGGACTAAAACGCATTAAAACCCGATGGGCCCGGGGCACCCGCTCTGCCCATCGGAAGGATTAAAACTATTAATCACCCTCCTTTGTGGCGGGTTAAACCGACAAACCGACTGTAATTTGTTTCTGAAGATTCGTCGATTCCGTTCGAACGGGAGATCGACGTTCCCCACCGGCGGGGAAATTTTCCTAAGGTCGGGGGGAAAAGCGCGATCCGTTTCTTTGATAAATTGGAGTCTACGGAAAGCCAGGCGGGGAGGCGGGAAGAAAAGGGACCTCCCAAGTATTTGCCGCTTTGTGGGGGGGGGGAGGGCGGTAGGGAAAGAGAGAAATCGTCGATCCTCGCCGCCCCTTGGAAACCACCAGCGATACAGATTAAAAGTATCGACGATTTCTCAAGTGTTATGTACACGAGATGACTGGGAATTTCCGAACACGTGCAGAACCCGCCAATATTTCCACGGACGCATTCTTCCGCGTTGTGGAAAGCAAGAGAAATCCCCGACGATCCGCTATACTTCGATGAACACGGAAGGTCTCGTTAATTGCGGAAAATTAAGTGTCGACTGGAATATGGAAATCGTGAAATTGTATGCCGCTAATTGCGATAAGTTGCCCGGCGCACGAGCATTCGTTACTTACAAAATCGTTGCCGCGATATAATTAACAACACGATTATGAATTAACGGCCTTACAACATGCCGTTAATGATTATTCGGTGGGGAACAAAATATTAATTAACCTATAATTTTAAATGAATATCAATGAAGAGAAATTGGACTATTCGCTAGAGCCGAGAACGAGGTACGTTTTATCAAACGATTTAATACAACCAGTTACTGTTTGTAAATGTATAACTGCGTGTCTGTGTGTGTTTATCAGGTTTTCTTTTGGTTTGTCCCTGGTAGCCAAAGATGTTCGTTTTATTGTCAGCTTTTTACAAGGTGTAGCGTTGCCCGCGCGTGCGGAAATTTATAGCTGACATTTCTAGCAACGCCTACGTCATCGTTTTCTTTCTTTTTTATTACACTGCACATGACGTAGCTGGGGAAAAAATATGAAAGTCTAGCTTTAAAGCTGTACTGTACGACGTTCGTGTAGTGTTAATAGTGGTGCAACTAATTTCCTGTGTCTCCTTTGATTAATCTAAAATTTTCTCCTTTTCCTTCTCCCTCCTCGGCAACGTTGAACAACTCGACTGTCCCGCTTTATTTTCACCTTACCCTCGGCAATTCCCGTGGCGGACATCTCATTTCCAAAATAAAAGAATGTTTTTGCGAGCGCCGCGAGTGCCCTCGTATAAACTCATTGTACCTTTGAATGCGCGGTCGAGTAGCCGCGAGAACCGGCCCGGAAGTCGAGTAGACTTCTGAAACTGATTGTGCGGCCGTTGCGCCGGCCGAAGAAAGAAGAGCAATTCTCTCATCAACTCATCGCTGCTCCCGTCAAATCCGACGAGGAGAAACCTGAGAATTCTCGAGAGAGCTCGGCGAGTCGCTCGAAAAACGTAGGACTTAATTGCGGAGATGAAACGTCGCTGAATGTTTCTCTCTGAAATTTTCGCCTATTCCAATGCGTTCTCCGTCTTTGTCCGCTTTGTCTTTGAGATTTTCCCGCAACGTCCGTGCACGTACCTTTAAAAAGAAATTGAAGAGAGTAACGCGGTAAAGAAAACATTACACGGAACTACTTGAAACCACTGACATCGCCTCGTCGTTATTTCGCTGTAATTCGAGAAAGAAAGTGGTCCAAGAATTGAAGCTTCGAGGGAAGCTCGTAAAACAGGCGGATCGTTTCTGCGCCGGAAATTCCTCCAAGTACCGAGAGCGTCGATAAATGCATATGCATGGGATTGGCAAGTACGTGGGGCCCATCAAACAATCCTCGTAAAACGAGGTTCAAAGGGGCAAGATACTGGCGCCTATCGTCGTTTAACTTGGATATCGCCTTGAGAACGACTCGCGGCTCGAGCGTAGATGGAAACGCGTCGAATCATCCAGGAAATCGAATATCCTCCTTCGACAGGGAAAAGAGAAGAGGCGTGGGCGGAGGGAAGGGATTCTAGGGATTCTCCCGTAGGGCCAGCATGAATGGCCGTCGATCACAAAAGAAGTGGCTCAATAATCGCACGTCGTTTCTCATCGTCCTCGGGGGTCGAGTGCCGGGGTCAAGAGGGGACGGCGGGGAACAAACAAGGTTGACTTGGAGTGGCATTCATCCACTCTCGGCAACGACCTCGAGGAGCACTTTTCTAGCCTGGACAAAGTGTACCAGCGTCTTTACCTTCCACGTAGAGATTGGCACGACGAGAGCCGATGTTTTCATCATCCTCTCCATTCTCTACACTCTTTTATCTTCCGGCCTTACCTCCATTACAAGGCCTGCCCCGCGCGGGAAAACAGTAAACATCGTCATCAAGAGGTAAAATGTCTTGGCCGTTGTGGTTACTTTATACGGGTTATTACGAATTGTTATCTGTCTTGTAAAGGGGAGAACATCCTCTGACTGCGATTTCATTCTCCCTTCTTGATCGTACAGGCTATCTATCCTTCGGTATGATACAATCGCAGGGAACTTCCCTCGGCCCTTTAACCACCTTCTCACCTACTATCCCTTCCTCTCTCTCTCTGTCTGTCTGTCTGTCTGTCTTTTTTCCTCCCTCCTCTGAGGTTCTCTCTCTTGTCACCCCAACGACCCATCCCAGGACGACGCGACGACCCTCGTCCGTCCATCCGCCCGCCATCCGAGCCGATAATTGGACATAATGGAGGCAATTCGCGGAAAATCGCTTCCTAGGAAATAGGCCGGACGTTCCGGAGAACCGGAAGTCGACGTGCGCCATTCTGCACGATCGAAAACTCGAAAACGTCCCACCGGACTCTCGGCCGAGGATTCATTTACCTTTCACCACCAAAACTTACCGCGTCGTTCAAACATGGTTTACAATTGCGCGACGTCCGCCATCTTTAACGAGCTGAAGAATAGAATACGCAACGTTTTAGCGGCGAGTCAGATTAAAAAATGCACAGCCTCTGTTAGCCGAGGACTGGAATAACGAGGTCCATGAAAAAATATGACAGAAAAAGGTTACCGGGCTCGTTCACGAGCAGGGGAACGATCGGCCGTTTTATGGGGAAAAAAGGAGCTCGCGGGGAAATCAGATTTCGGCGACGCAGCGCACGTGCGGCTCATTTGCTGTATTCTGAAGGGGCGGCAAGGCCGACTAAAACCTCGGATAAAACGAAGGCGAATCGAGGGTGCCTACCGCGAAAGCCAGCCGAGACACGGAAAAAGCACACACGTTCCGTTTTTACCGGAAGATAAATGTTGCCGGCACCCCAGCACATATTGTTCCGCTCGGCTAATAATTGATAAGAGGCCGAAATAACCACGAAAGAAGCAATCAACGGGGGGAAAAACTCCTCTATCGCTTTATCACGTCCTCCGCCGGCTTGTAAACATCGACGAAACAACCTCTCGTTCGTACACAAATCATACTTTGCGATACAATAATTCTTCTGCAACTGAGAACACTGACATTTCCAATATTAGAGTCCTTAACCTATATTTCAAGGCATTTCTCAATTAACGTCGACATGGAATACACGAGTAACGTTGGGTTAGAGTGGATTAGTGTGAATTACAGTCTTTAAGTAAAATTTGAATGATGTCAGGAAAGAGAGAGGTGAATTTTGACTTACGCAGAGCGGGTTAAATCTGAACTTGGATCTGTAAGTCCAAGTTTTTTCGCACCTCGGAGGACTGCTCTCAATTTCGTCGAACATCGTGGTGAACTAATTCCTCCGATAACCGGACAGACGAGTTTTCCGATTTTTCTTGTTCCCGGCGAATTTTCCTTAAAACTTCAAGCGACAAAATATGTGTGGACGCGCGAAAAACAAAAACTTGGATTTCCCCACGGAAGTAACTATCGATTATGAAATGTGACGTTTGCGAAAGGAATTCAAGCTAACCGAATCGGCGCCATGTTCACGATTTTTACGGCACCCATTTGAACTTTCACTGATCAACGTCAGGGGGCGCCACTCTAGTAACTTTTTTAGCACATTATGGACCTCAGAAATTCCTACATTATCCAAAATCCTTCTATTCACGTACATTATTAATCCTGCACGAAAAAGCTGAATCCTACCAATCAAGTACTGCATTATAATTAAATTCCATTCACCGGAATCCTATAATTCATGAAATTACGCCCGTTGTGTTCCGGTAAATTAGGTACTGCCTATATTTTGTCACATTGTAGAAATCGGATTCGCCACTACGAAATCCGCTGAATTGTACTATTACGTATTGGCGGTTTAATGGATGGAATATCGCTGGAAGGCGTTCTATTATTTCACGTTCCACGTCCTTTTCCACCTGGGAATGCATCGGCGCGAGAATGGAATTAATTCAAAGCGTTCCCATCGACGCAACGTTATTATCGTCGACGAATGACCGTCTTTAATTCGTCCTATCCATCGGGAGTCGGCGTTGCATTTAAATGGGACCAGGCACGTGCGACGATGCAACAGGCAGTCGCATCTCCATTAGAATTCCAAGTAGCTACCACCGATATATCTCCCGTTTATAACTTACATTACATTTCCCCGTATTCCCCAGTTTCCTATAATGGCAACTATCGCTTATGGGATTACTTCTGGGACAATTTTGCGAAATTCTCCATCGAATTTCGATTGAACGAACAAAGTTTAATGTCCATTTTAGATCTCAATTGTACGGTGCGCTACTTGATTCGCTATTTGGTTTGCCCTCGTGCACCGTGTCCCTTCGATGTCGGGTTTACATATACTCGATAACAGAGATTACGGATAAAGGAGAAAGGGAACATTCGTCGGACGACAGTTTGTAGATAAGCACAGGCCTCGATTTCCTCTCTATTGCCGCACAGAAGATGCACTCGTGTGCATTCAAGGATACCGCGCTGGAGATGCTCTACAGGGAAAATTTTCCTTTGACGCTAAAAGAAATATGTCTGGCTCACTCACCGACAAAGGATTGCCATAGTCGTATTTTCATGGCTAAGGAAAACGTCGGCCGGTGCAACAAAATGTCACGTACGTCCAAAGGAATTTACTCCCTAGAAATCCATAAATTCTTCCACCGTAAAACCTTTTTATTCCCGCGATATATAGCAATGAGCGAAACAAGTATAGTCGAATTATTCTGCCGTGGACGAGCCCTTCAATTTCCGGGATAAAAGTGAAAAAGACCCTTTCCAGTTACACCATCCGTCGGTCGTGCTTCGTTATTATTTTTTATTTCCCGCTACAGAGGGAAGAGGAGAAAAAAGAGGCAAAAGGAAAAAAAGCCAGGGTCGATCGTTAAATTGGTCAAGTTCCCGGGGAAAGAATTCCCAAAGAAAGGTGGGACAATGGAGGAAAAACAATCGGCAACGATTCCAATCACGTTGCGGAACTGCCGAAGGCCGGGATGGATGGGAACAAAGTGGAGAGAAAGTGAAAAACGGGAAAAACTGGTAGAAAACTGGCTGAGAATATAGGAAGAGAGTCGGCTAAATTTTACGCGTTTAAAAATAAACCAAAATAGCTAACTGTTTGACCATTTTCTTCGTATACATCTTTTCGCCAATTCTATTTAGATAAAAATAAACGTGTTCTTCCAGGGAATATTTTGTTAACGTGAATGACAGTTAATCGAGAGGAATATTATTTGTTTCAGCGAGATATTGGTTAGCCGAGGGCACGGTGAAACGATCAATTATATTTCTCTGCGCGTAAGTCGTCATTCGAGAAATATCGTCCATCGTCATTTTTCTCCGCGCGTTTTGACGGAACAGCTTGGCGGAATAATAAGGGGGCCTGCCCGTAGACGGTGCTTGAAAGAACGGTTTTTCGGGGAAATACGATAGTCGACGGCGGACAAAAGGGGGTCGTTTAAAGCCGAACGTGTCGGTGGATTCGGCCGGGACCTTCCGGAGGCACGAGAAAAACCCGGCAGATGAAGAAAGTGAAAAAGAGTGAATAAAGACTCGACATTTTTCCGTCTCCTCGTTTATGCAAATACTTCTTTTTTTTCAGACCCACCTGCCTTCACCCAACTTCTATGGAATCGGACTGTCTTTCATCTTTCTTTACTTTATTCTCATTTCAAGAAAAGCAAACATATTTGACAACTTTCCAAAATGGAATCTTGAATCTCTGCTTTTTACGTAATTATAAACTTTCCTTGAATCATTATTTTTTTCATTTCTCGTTGCTATATTCCCACTTGGAGAAAAGCAAACTTATTTTACAACTTCGGAAAATATCCTGAGCCACAGTTTCATGAAAAACAAGTTGAGAATAAACTATCGCACGTCTTGTTTATATAATTACTTAAGTTCTGCGGACTTTCCTGAATTTTTTACGTGTATCTGCCTTTAAGAAGATTTGTGAGACTGCTAACTGTTTCCCCTGCCATTGGTTTCTATTTCTCTTCGTCTCACAGTGTTTCCCTTCTCGTTCGGTAACCGCGATCGTCTTTCTCTGTGGATTTTACTTCGACGCCTAACGCCCGAACGCCGCACGGGAATTATCGGCAAAACGTCAATATGCATTACGGGCTTGGCGATCCATCCCTGCAACCCCCTTCCCCTCCCCCCACCCTCTCGTTCGCCACGCTCTCTCGTCCGGAAAGTCCAGGAGAACAGCCCCTTCCCTTTGCTTGAAAACTTTCGACCTATCTCCGGTAACTCGAGACACCTTCCTTTGCCATTATTAATAAGAAAACTTGTTAATTAATCTTCTTATCAATCTGTCGCTTTCATTATACGCGTACTGCCCCCTGCAGCCCCTCCCTCACTACCTCCTGGGATTATAAAAGCTCCGACAGTCGATACAAACGCCGGTTAAATTCGCGGAATAACGTTTAAAAGCTTTCACTTTAACCCACTTGCTGGCGTAGCATGAAAATATAACGTCACGTGAAAGATTCGACACTTCAAATTTGACAGCGTGAATTGACGAAGATCAGTAAGCCACTGTAGTTCTGAAAATTTCAAACGGCTAAATGGGTCAACGTTGCTACTGCTACGTTGTTCCTTGATTATTTTCTGCCGTTGTCATCGTCATTCGCTTTCACGGGGCACGTTCCCGCGTTGGCCCGGCGAGAATAAAACGACCGGGACTTTTCCGCGGCTATTCGGGATCCCGAGTTTTCCCGCTGAAGGCTCTAAAAAGTCGCCGGAATATCAGTTTCATTCGCGCGTGAACGCCCCGCGCAACCGTGAAATATAATAACGCGTCGGCCAGACGAAGAGGACTAGAGTAGGGGGAGAGAAAGGGGGTTATATCGCGAAAGTCCTGCCAAATGCAACGTCCTGTCAGCGTCAAATCCATGACACGGCCCTGTCAGCGGCGGATTTTCACGTCGAATTGGTCGGCAGGGTTTGCCAGCGATTCGCCCGACCCCGGCTGATCATCCACTTACAGCCCCGCCACGTGGAAAAGGAAAAAAACCGTGGACAATGCGTCGGCAGAAATTCGCTGGCCAGCGAAAACGCGAAATAAAGGGGAGGGAGAGGAGCGTACGGTTATCCTTCAATGCGTGAATCTTTATCTATCCCGGCAACGGTTTTCTTTTGGGCGAATTTTTCGGGAACATTCCGCTGGCCTGAACGGTGAACGAATTGCCACGCAGAACGGAGGTTCCTCGCTTACCGCGAGAGGAAACATGGCGGTCGTGAAGGGAGATGGAAAAAAAGAATGGTCATTATCGGGAGTAATGAAATGAAATCCCCATTGCTCGGGCGTGGATTAAATTCCCGATTTTCCAGCAGGCTGCCGTCGGTATAATATCGAAAATACTGCGCGGGGCGTTATGTTTCAAATTCAATTAATTAACGAAATTGCGGGTGTGTACGATATCGATCGGACGTGTCGGCGGTAACGGGCCTGTCGTATCTTCCTCGAATGCATTACACGCGAGCTTCTATGCCCGCCGTTCTCTCCAACATTTCCGTCCCTCGTGGCTCCGCTAAGCAATAATTCAACAATGGAAAGTACGCTCGGATAAAAGCGCCATCGACTGATCAACACATCTTCGAACGAATCCTCGAGCGAAAATCCATCCTAACCTCAAACCCGTATCTAAATTTCATGAAATGCTACCGCCCTTAGTGACCACCTTAACTAAGAATCACTTCTGATACTTGAAACTTCTTTGTCATTGGCTCCAAATCAAGCGGAAAATAACGTACAAATTTTCCGCGGTGGGGAATAAACGATTGGCGATACACTGACCGGGAAAATGGTCGGTTTTCGCGGGGTAGGTATTAATAGACGCGGATAAATCTGCATCGGGCCGTTCTGAAGGAAAGATTTGCCGATAACGAGCGGACTATTATACCCGGACGCGTACGCGTTTATCGAATAACGATAACCGTAAAACTACATCATTGGGTTTTTCGATAATGGAGGAACGAGGGAATAAAAGGAGAGGAACAGTGCTCGCGATTGTTTCGTCCTCTTTATCGAAAACATCCTGTCCTCAAAATCTACGGGGAGAGGATGGGGTTGGGGGAGGAAAATTTCCTCGAGAATGTTTACGATCCGTGCGGATGATCTGGCGCGCGACCGTTAAAAATAGTTTTCCAGCTGGAAAGCGATAAAAATCACGGACGGGGACGTCGTAAAACGCGAGGATAGTGTACTAAGGTGGGGGGGGGGAGACGAGGGAGGGATCGAGGCGAGTTTTATCGACGGTTCGTCAGGGCCGGACGGACGGGAAACGCGGAAAAGAGAGGACGAAATCGATTAATAAATTGCCGGAACGAAGTGGACGAAGGCCGCGTGAGTCCCGGCTTCATCAGTTTTATGGAAAGGAAATAACCGACCGACAGAAAGGATGAAAAGGGAACGCCGGGGCTCGGGGGGAGGGACGTAAAATGAGACGGAAGGGCCAAGTTAGACAAACTTTTAGGACTCACGAAGAGCACTTACACTTATTTAGCCATTTGAGGAAATTGACATGGACGATTGCCGTTGCTTTTTTTTCCTACGAGCAAGGAACGAGAGAATTAGGAACGGGTGCAAGTGGGGGGAAGAGAGCGTGGATTATTGATGAACCGTTTTGGCCGCGGTGGTCAATGGTTTCCGTGCGGGTATAACGAGCGCGTTATACGTCCGTTTAGTCATTTGGATAGGCCAGAGCAATGGATAAACGACAGGCCGATGCGTGAGGGGTGCGCCCGTATGTCCCTGTGTCGGTCATAACGTATTTAGACTGGCCGGTTTAGCCAATGACACAGCGGACCAAAGCGCGACTAAACCGAGGGAGAACACGGCCAACCGGCACATGATTAATCGTCCACCGTTGTTCCCTTGTCGCGGGAAAATAGACATTCACCGTCACCACGTGGCCAGCCAAGAAACGCAAGACTGTCGTGTTAACAGCCTCGAATCCAACGAAACGGAAGGAAAACACGTTAACGACAGGAAAATCGTACGGAAAATGCGGTTCGCCCGGGAGTCAAGGAAACAGGGAAATATCGTAAGAACTGACAAGAAGATTAATTATATTCCATAAGATTATAATGAAAATGAACAACATTGTCTTGGCGGATAGGTATGGATGAAGACATAAGGGTAAAATCTTGTATTAAAATTCTGTGAAGATATAGTCGTGGAAATGTTTATGAGATTGGCATTTAGGTACTTCGGTCGTTAATTGAGAATGAGGGGGAGGCGGGGGTAATTATCGTGCGCAAAGGGGTGATCACTGCGTCGTAAAATCGTCGTCCCGGGGGGCGCCTTGCTGATTTGCGCGTTAGGTTTGCCAGGGCAAACAGAAGACGAGCGGAAGTGGAGGCGCGTGCAACCGGTCGGCGGAAATACACGGATTCCATGCACGGAAACGTGTAAGCTCGGTAAACGGGAACTCGATTGAAGGCCCCGGGGCGAGCGTCGGAAACCGCACTCGCCGAAGAAAAATATTTGCTGAGACATTAACGAGGAAGATCGAGCGTGTTTCGACGATCGCCCGGCAGGTACGACAAAACTACTACCCTCCCCCGGGAAATATGACACACTAGGCACCGTATTTGCCGTCCAAGGAATTCGGGGAACAACGTAATTGTCTGCCGAAAAATGTGCAGTCCTTGTCGTCGTCGTTTTTGTTCGTTTTGTCGGGATTTTTGGGTCCCACGTGCGTGGAAGCAGGAAGAGAAAAGAGGGATATAGAGAAAAGGACGATTCCATGTAGATCCACTTGGACTGGAAGGTTTCGACAGAATGGAAACTGGAGCATCGTGACACCCCTCTGCGACCTCCCTTCATCCCTTAGGCACTTCCCCCGAGAGCAAACGGAGAGAGAAAAGCAGCAAGTGCACTTCGATTTTTGCGCATTTCAAAATCCATCCACACGGCTACGTGTTCACGTACACTTTCTTACCATTCTTTCCCTCTTTCCATTATACTGGCCTTTGTTTCATGCTCGTTTCGATGTTTGCAAAATATTTAACGAAGCGAGGGAAACGTGTGTTTACGTCCAGATATTCGGGCTAGGTAGATTCATTTGTCGAACGGATAAGAGTGAAAAATAATGATCATCAGAAGTGCCTGGTCGTTACCTCGAGGAATGCATTGCACGAATTTCACTGGGCCAAAGAGAAAAAAATGAGGAATGAAAACAGGGTGTTGGTGAGTGACGCAGAAGGGGTTAGAGGAAAAGTAGAGCAAGAACGGGCGAAAGGTGATAATAGGGGAAGGTGGAATGCGGAGATGAATGGATTAGTGTTAACGTTGGAGGGAGAGACGGCGGGAAAACAAGGTAGGTGTAGAGACAAGTGGAGAAGGAAGAGACACACGGGGAGAACGGAAGTTCCTTGGCGCCGAGCCAGATGGTTTTGAATCTCAATGGGAATCTTGTTACCTGTCTCGTAGCACTCCGTAATAGTTCGCCCATCCGAAAACTCCAACGATCCGATTTGTCATTCCCGAAGCTCCCACATTCGATGATCGTCAGCAAATTATACGTACCCACAACTCCTTAATAAAATTCGCCAAAGGGTCGATTTTCGGATAGAATTTTGCGCGAAATGTTGTTAAATTTGCCCTATGACTTTTTGATCATCATACACAAGATGACGACCGCAGTTTGTTAAAAGGATATTTTCGCCAGAGCGTCGGAAATATTACATACTTGAGAATAGCTGCCTGGTTGTTTTCGATTTTTTCTACACCTTTTAATACGATCGACAAAAGCGTCGATCTTGAAGAAAAATTTTACTCGAAATATTGTGCAGTTAAATTTGCCGTACGACTTTCTAAGCGCGCTCGGCAAGATGGCGGAGGCAATTTATCTAAAGGACAGTTTCGCGGGGGCACTCGAGCCGAAAACAGAGTCCATCCGGAAATATTACTGGGGAACAGCGGCGCAGCAGTGGGTTCCTCGTCGCTTTTGGCTCTTTTGTGCGATCGACGGAGCCAGCGATGCCACGCTCGACTCGCACGAGATATCATACACGTCGGAAGCTCTATATTGGAGCCAAGGATGCGGCCATTGGCCGGAGGGGATGAATTGAAAACCTGGAATGTGATCGAGCACTGAAAACGCCAGAAGAACCGGCTGGAAGTCCTCGGAAATCGTTTCGCCGAGACACGCTCTCCACTCGAATTTTATGCTGCATTTAATTATGCGCCATACGCGTTCCTACCGTTTCCCGCAAGGTATGTGCATTTCCATGACGCAGGAAAATATCATACGGAAAAGAATTAATTGCCTGTCCTTGCGGTTCTTTTCATAATTATAGGCTTCTGATATAATCTATAATAATGAACGCCTTAATTCCATCTTCTAATCATCGTTACCCTTAAATACGTTGTAAATATACTTGTAAACTGAACCAATTTTATTAGATAATTCCTTGACAATGTTAGTTTAATATCCACGTCTTTAGAATAGTCTTCGTTTATCAGGAACGTTAACCTTATTTCCCACGTTGTCACATACTCCCCGTGAAATTCGCTATTGAGAAGCGTCAGTGCGCGTGGTGAATTCGCGTCGGATTTAACTCTGCGAGAGGGGCGGGGAAAGGGGGAGAGGAGAAATACATCAGTTGGTTCGATATTCTCGGCGATAAGCTGATGGATTTCCGCCGATGAGTCGGGTCATCGATTTGGATTATTAAAGGAGCACCTCGGGTCGTGTCTATTTCGCGACTGCGGCACCGTTTGCTTAATTCGCCCCGGGAACCGACATCCCCCCTCCCCCCCCCCCCCCTCTCCTCCTGCCCCGTCGGGCTTTCTATTTGCGCTTCGCCGAAAAAGTCCCGGGGAAATTCATTAGGACGAAGTTTAATCAGCCAGGCGAGAAAGTACGGGCCAAGAGTTTTCCGCTGAAATTTCATTCCTAATTAAGGCCTCGCGAATTCCGGCTATTTTAATTGGATTTAGAAAGCCGCCGATAATTCGGCAGAATTTTAGTCGGCGACCTCCCCCCCCCCATCCCCTTCCCCATCACGGCTACGTCATGGTTTCGGCGAACACGGCAAGCGTGATTTATTGTCGAAATCGGCACGCTCGAATTACCGCTCGACGTTCCTGCGTATCGGAGGAGAAACATTCCTGGAGAGGGGGGAGGGAAAAATATGTCGGGCATCTGCGGTTTTCCGATCGTCCGGACGACTTTCTCCAAAGTCGGAACCGACAAAAAACCGTCGGAATTTTGTACCGCGAATATTCGACGAGTTCGGTAATGGGGCGCTGATAAATGAAACTTGTCGAACGACAAAGCCGATGGAAGTGAAATGATAGGCCGACGAAGGTAAGGGGATACGAGTGGTAAGATATTTTTTTTTCTCGATAAAATGCCTGCTAGAGTGGAGGATGAAAACGAGGGTTAAAAGTCAGGCGAGGGTATACGGGGAGTAGGGTCGGAAGAGGAGAAAATTCTAGGCGGCTATGAAAGGAGGAATAGCTATCTAATCCCCTCGAATGAGAAGACCCGACAAAGCCCATTCAACGGTAGCTGATCAATTTAAATCGGTCATCGGCGGAGAGTCCACGGCCCCAGGATAAGCCGCCTATGTATTTACCCGCCGCTGAAACGTAATTACACGAATCTGAGAAAGCTAATACGGCCGGGTTCTTTCAGCGTAGACCTTAATACCAGCCCCCGTGTCGTTCTTCGGGGAAAAGAAAGCCTAATCCGATAAGAAATTCATGGAACATTTGAATGCCCGATAGAATACACCGTTGCGTGAAGACACGTTTTTCCCGTTGAGTATAATTTTAGTTTATTGCAGTGGCACAGGTGAGCGGAGAGCAAACGACTGCGAATAACGCGAAGAGTCCATAAAGGAAGCAAGGGGGGGAGGAGGGAGGGAAGGATGAAGAAGCCAAAGGAGAGGGGAGGGGAGGGCTAGAAATCGATGGGCCGATAATTGCCTATATACGTCGTAACACCCTTAACGACTTCCCAACGTCCGGAAACGCGACTCAAAGGTCCGGCAGGACGCGAAATGAGACGTGGCCAAGACCACGCCCCCATACGAGGAAGGGGGGAGGGTATTCGTGGATAATGGGACGGAACGAGCCGGGAAATTCCATGTCAAAAAGAACAACGGGAACAAAGGAAAAAGCGTGTCGTCGGTCGTCCGATGAATTGAAACATTGTAACTGTATTCTCGTACGAGAGACAAAAAGTAAGTACGAAAAGTGTGATTAGTACGTGTAAGTACGATAGGCATTGATGAAGCTTTCAGGAAGTAATGTAGAAGATTATTAATTTTTCCTGACAAAGAGAGAGGGAGAGGGAAATGTATCCATCTGTAACTGCGAAACGAATGGACGACATTGCCGAGGTTGGCTTGATATTCGCAGATACTTTGGAGCGGGAAGAAAACGAGGGTTTTCATTCGGCCCGGCTGATTTATTCAGCCCGGTGACATTCATTCGCTTTAACGACGTTTTTCCCCGGGCATAAGAATCGCGCGCTCGAGTAATTTAACGGTCGGGGGAAGTATTTCTTCTTGGCCGGACGATTATTGGATTAATTATGGAAGTACTCGTGCATCTACGGGCTCGCCGGCACAAACGAGATCTATTCAGACGGGCTCGACGGTGAGCTCGGCTAAAGCCGATTTGAATAACTCCGCCGGCGTTTAATAAATACACCGTCGACAAACCTCGGCTCGGTCGTGGGGGGATTGCCGGGGTAGAGGGAAAACGAGTGAGGGGGGGGGGGGAGTTCTACGGACGATTGATATCCATGTTTCCCGATGCGATCTCCGCGAAGGCGTGGTCCGCGAGGATCCACAGAAGAGAACCGAACAAATCTGGAGTGAATCCAGAGCGATTGATATCGAGAGGAGGAAATCGCCCCGGGGGCCCCTCCGCGAAAGCCACCACGACGAACCGGTAAAGAAAGACGGAAAAGCAGAAGAGCTGACGAGGAGGAAGGAAGACCGAGAGAGAGAGAGAGACTGGCTCGAGAAGAGTGAGAAACGTTGCATGACTGGCTAGAAGGCTGGCTTATACCTACTCTTCCCCGAGCTTTATTCAACCCCGAAGATCCAATGAATGGGGATTCGCCAAGCTCCGACGTACCTCTTCAACCCATCCACCAACATCCACAGGACTCTTCTTACCCTTTTTTTCCTGTCCCCCCACACTTCCCATCTTCTTCCCTCAGATTCTCACCCGCGAGGGGTCCTTTCTTCTTCGTCGGATTTCCGCGAATCAGCCGTTCGATCGAAACATGAATTTCCAAGCGCTAACTACTCTTCGCATTGCCAATTAAAGGACGAAAGGAGGAAGGACGAACTCTTTGACAAGTGTAACACATTAATGGTATTACGAAGTAATTTTCCTTACCGACCTTTTTTTTCAAGAAATTCTTCTTTTGATAGTGCTTTTTTGTGAAATTCTTCGTGAAATTACTCGGGGATCGTAGATGATTTTTGCGGAAAAGTGTATAGTAGTGTCCGAAAGCTGATACGCGTGGCGAGGAAGGAAATGGAAGGCAGGCAGGAGAGAAATGTCTTGGTGGGGTAGGAGGGAGGGGGGGGAGGCTGGAAAGAGGGCAAACAGGTGTCGAGGTGGCTGAAAGGGACACCTGCCGGATCACAGGACGACAATGACAGCCATCCGAGCGAGCGCGACGATGATCTATGTTGCCGGGATAAAGCGACCGTGAAGAGAGAAAACACGCGGAAAGGAGAGTGACGTGCCGGCAAAGCCGACCTTCTGATTTTTCCACGAAGATCCATGTCTCACGTATTTCCTCAGAATCTTTCTCTGAGCCGAGAAACAACACGGAACGAACGAGACCAACCGAGCGATTTCAATTTTTTTCTACGTGAACTGCATAAAAAAGGAGTGCGAGAGAGGAAAGTTAAATGCGCGCGCACGCACGCGGTGATAGATAAGGGAAAAAGGAAGAAAACTTTGTATAATTCGTCTTCCCACGTACAAGGACGTACTTGACGTGGCATCCATCCATCTTGATTATCCGTTTCTCAATTATGTACACTCGTGTCCGAGAATAGTTTCCGTATCTCACACTCCGCGCTGCCCGTCAACTTAATAAATTATCGGGCTTTCTTCGTTGGCGCGTGGAAAAGCGTAAGGCGATACGCTCGGGAAAGCCGCCCACCTCTTCAAGGACTAATTTTTCTTCCATCTCGACGGTCATAGGTCAAACGTATTTTCAAAGAGACTCACTTCAGACGGTTGTGACGGTATCTTACTGGCAACTTTTCACATTTCACAGGTCGAATTCCGTTTTCTCTAGTGACGCGTGCGTAAATAAATTCGTCGGCGTATCATCGAATTCGCATTCTCGTTGCATGGGTCAGGGAAGTTTGCGGATTTGAACGGGAAGGGAGGGGAGTTCCGTCCCTTATCGGCGATCCTTCGAAGACCGAAGTGTTCGTGCTTACGGCAGTTTTATTTACGTCCAACTCCCGGACGGCACGGAAAGACCGTCCCTTAAAATACCCTCGCGAGGAACAATGTTCTTAAAACATGCCTGCAAACCGTTCCATTGAGCCGGATATTTACGACCGTCCGGAATTTGGGTCAAACCTAAAAGTTTTATTCGTCATTGATTAACAACAGTGGAAGATGGTTTATGGGAATAAAATGTCTTAGAGCGAGGCTTAATCGACTGGTTGGTCCGGTTCGTTCGGTGAAAATGGCTGCCGCGGGATACTCGTTGTAATTCCGAAAATTCCTTTCCGGGGACGTCGGGGGTGTGGCGATCGTGGAAAAAGTAGACCGTGTCTGTTTTCAAAGAAAGAGCCCATAAAACGGAAGGGCGACGAGGGCTTTGTCACGAAATCCGACGTGGCCGCAACCGTCGCGAGGGGGGAAAAAAACAGTGGTTCGTCGGTTCCTTCACTCCTTCCCCTCCTTCCCCTCTCGACACTCTTTGCCCCCTTCCTCCCAGTCACCTCGACGGACAAACGCCCGAGCCTTCCCGCTCCATTCGCGTGCATTAACGACCCGCTCTAAATTTCCACGACGACGGCACTTCCTTTTATCTCGAGTCCTCTGTAACGCGCGTGCAAAGCGCCAGAAACACTTTTTGCACGGTGCGCTATCTCGAAAGCGATCGCCCTCCCACCCAACCCTCGGGAATTCGTCAACCCCGAGGAACGTCAAGCTCTACGGACATTATCAACAACGATGGTAACCTAGCTCGGCAATTGTTCCATTACTCAACATTGTTTAATCGTTTAATTCGATCAATTTTTCCTTATTCCTCTTTTTCACTAACACTGTCTTGAGGAAATTCTCAAAAGTGGAACAAATTTCCAACACAAGTTCTATGATATTTTCTCACGATAATCCGTGCATGTCCTGGATTTTTCGTTGTACATTTTCCGAGCTATTAGGTATGAACCGTACGTTTTTCAGTCACTTTTAAGGTTCTTTTTTTTCAAGAATTTCTGACGTGAAGTATCAGGGAAAGAACTGTGCAAGTGGTTTTAGTAAAATTTTTCCTAGCACCTTCCTGAGTCCTGGAGAAATCGTTGATCCTGGGATAAAGGATTAAAGCGTGTCTCGCTGCTGCGATTGTGTCCGAATGATTAACGATGCCCGCGAAATGGGGTCGAACTTTTCGACCTGTGCACACGTAGCGCAGTAGTCACGTCCTTCTTTTTCCCTTGCACTTCCTGTTTTCTCTCTCCTCGCATTTTCTATCTCCCTCGCACCATTTTCAACCAACTGCCGCTCTCTTTTCAACCAATTTTCCAACCTCTGCTCCTGTCTCTCCTTCCCTCTGTCTCTCTTTTCCTTGTCGCTCATTTTCATTCTTTCCTTGTTTATCCCATCCCTTGGCTCCTCTAAACTAACAATTTTTCTGTCATTCTCTCTCTGCCCTTGCCCTGTAAAACCTCATGCGGTTTTCAATACCGTCCATCGCCCCCCCCCCCCCCCCCCGTGCCGAGCGGACCCGTGATTTCTTCCCCTTCCCTCTCCTTCACTCATCCCGCAACCCGTATTTTTTTGTACACACTGTAACGGCCTTATCGTTGCACACGCGTGTCGTCGTCATACATCAAGCTGGGTAACATCCGAGCAAGATAAATCGCGAGCCCTCGATTTTGCGCCCCGTATCTTTTTTCCACCCGACATCTTTTTTAATAATCCCATTTTCTGGAGCACTCGAGTGAGAGAGTTCGCGGCAACTCCGTCGCTAATTAATATCCATCATTCGCTTCATAAATAACGTCAGCCCGCGTGTTCGACTCTTCTCACCGAAGGAACTTGCCGTATCCGTTTTTTTTTCTTGATAATTCCCCGACAACGAAGGTCGAAAAAATGGTGAGAACGGCGAGAACCTGTGGAGGGTGTTGAATTACAAGAATTTTTTGCTCACCTTTTTGGCATCATTGTTGTTGTCAGCCGCGTGATGTGGTTGAGGACTCATCGCGGCACCATTGCTGACTGCCCCGCTTTGCGACAAAAGCTCGTCGCTGCCCCTCTGAAACAAAGAAAAAGCAAACAAGCACGCTTAGTCGATTGCCATTCAATCAGAAACGGTATACAAGAGCTATCCACTTTCACGAGGTGTCTGGAAACTGTCCAGCCACGAAAAAAAAATCGAGACCATGACAGTCATGTTCTCTCGATGAACGCAATATGTGTTCCTTTGGAAACGCGGTAAATGGTCCCCGGTTGACCGAGGGACTCGAAGGGCATCGTAGACGTAAGTTTAATCGCGTTTCCCGGGGAATCACTGTGGAACATTCGGCACGGGCGAAAAATTATACTCCGCCGAACGAGAAACGTAATACGCGTCCTTCCCCCTTGCGCGACGGTTTAATTGAATTTTTTATCGAGCTCCGCGGTGCGTTCATAAATCCCGGAGTGCGCCTCCGGAAGGATACGACGGGCTAAAGGGGGGAGAAGAGGCAGGGAGGGGAGGGGGGGGAAGAAGCTTTCATCCACGGTCCTCGTCAGTCGTATGGAAAACATCGAGTTAATTCATAACTCCGCGACTGGCAACTGAGTTATACAGGGCCGGATTTGCCGGAGAAACGGAATTGCAGATCAAAGGGATCCTACGTCGACCCTCGGCTTCCAGCCCTCCCCCCTCGCCGCCTCCTTTACCTCCCCTTCGTCCCCCTCACGCACCTCTCGAGGGTCGTCGCGAGAGGTCAGGTGAGAAAAAATGACTAAATCGATTAAGTTCCCCTCCCCCAGCGGGCATAAAAGCTACGCGACGAGCGAAAAATGACGAAGTAGAGAAACGAACGAGCAGTGGCGGGGAGGGGGGGATGAAAAGGAATATCCAAGGTAGAAAAGAGGGCAAAAGAATCACCATAGAAATTGTGTAAGCATAAATGTTATCAGAGACGATCCGCTGTAGAGGATTATGAAATGTAGAAGAAAGCGGGAATATCTGCGATAAAATTACAATGAAGCCATTGAAAGGGTAAGGCTCTTTAATATTCGAGCGACGTGAAACGCGGAAACGATGTAAGAGACAAGAAGGTAGGAGGAGAGGTGAATGGGAGGAATGTATTTTCCCGGGGGAAATGATATTAACAGGGAAAAATGGGGGATCTGTGGTCGAAAAGGCCGGTAACAGGGGGCTGTTAAAACGAAATCTATTACGCAGCAAAGGATACTTGGAGGAGAGATCCTTCGAGCGGAGTTCCTCCAGTCGCCCGTATAAAAGGAATCCTCGAATCGCTCGTAAAGAGAGACTCGCGGAATATGGCCGCGGTAGTTAAAGTGCATACAGTAACGGCCCTACGCGATGCCACGGGGCAACGGTGTTTAATGGACCCTTCGAAGTATTAGACGCGTTAAGGATCAAACACGGCAAGGACATCACCCGCAACCATCCTAACTCGCCGAACAGCTGTCATTCTCTTAGCGAATTTAATGGCTCGACTCAAGTCGTAGAGAAGGGACTAAAACAGCGATTAAAATCAAGTATAAAAAGAATGCTCGGGCACTGTGCTAAATTAAAAAAGAAATCACCGAAAGAGGAATATAAAAACTGAACAGGTCTTGATAAACAGAGGGATCGTAGTTGCAAGGGCAATGTTGAAGGTCTGTATGTTTCTTCCTGGATTTTCTTTTAAATGCATTATTTACCGTGAAACTGCTGCAGCGGTTAAGAAGGATGCTTCGTGGTTTCCAAAGAAACTCTCCGGTGTGCAAATAAAAACAAGAGAAACGGTTGAGGGAAAACAGTTGGTAAGCATTGTTTTCCTCGTGTGTCCTGTGCGACTATTTTCCAGGGAAAAAAGGGGGGTGTAGTCTATCATCTCAAAAGTTTTCTGCTTGAGGTAGCGCAATGGCCGAGTGGTACGGTCCATTAGGAGGAAAAGCCGTCGTCGGCAAAGTAAAGTGATCCTCGAAGGCCAGGAAATTCATGGAAGAAGGAGAGAAAACCGTCCCGTTCGAAGCGGACGAGTTTTACCGGTACGCTGATCTAAGAAGCTCAGCGACCTGAGTCCAGCCTCGTGTGTGCTTCGCCGAAGCTCCTAGGTCCTCCGGGAGGGGCGTAAATAACGAATGAGCGGCCAGAGAAGTGGAAGGATGTAACGAGACAGGAAGGACAGCAAATCGAACGGCTGACTTCCGATCCCGGACGACAGAGATGAAGAAATGAGCGGGGGGGGGACGTATCAGTCGAACGTGAAGTAAGTAGCCTTCCGACTGTAATAATGGTCGTTAGAAAAGCTCGGGATAAAGGAAGAACGGACGCGGCACTGTGGGACGGGAAATGAAAACAAAATACGAAAAAAGAGGGACATCTTTTACGTTTCTTCGCGGAGATGGAGAGGAATTGGAAGACGGGCGGCGAAGGGCGAAAACACGGTTCAGCAGGGTTGAAGAAGAGAATGTCAAAGATGGTGGGATCGGGGAATGAAGGATAGAGGAAACAGGAGGCAAGAGGAGGGGAGGGGGCAAATGCGACGGTAAGGGGTGGATTCATCCCCTGACCGACGTATTTGACCACCGTCTCCGAGTGCTCCTGTATTATTTATTTCCCGCGGACGTATGGATTATGGACTCCCTCTTCCGCTTGCACGAATACAATGGCTTGCGAATGGTTGGTCCAACGAGGCCATTCTCCACAGAGTTCCTTCCTCCCGACCGCAGCAGGACTAAGGATTTAGATCCTTAAACCACCGACCTTGCCCTCCTGCCATCCCCGCACCCTTCATACCACTCCCTAGACATCTCGAAGAGACGAGAAAAACAATTTCCCTAATTCCCCGCGATTTTTCCTTTTTCCTTTCCTCAGATCGATCGAGAAGAACCTAAGGAGAGTTTGTTTTAATTCGCGGATTCTCCCTGTGACGTGGGAAGAGCGCGAGTCCCGGTGAAGGGCAAAAAAGGACGAGACTTAGAGGACCATTTCCCGTGGATTACGTGTCAGTGCCGATCGGCCGGCGTGATTGGCCATCGATTTTCGCGAATATTGCCGGCACCGACGTTTATAAGGTTATCGGGGATTTATCCATAAAACGAGTTTCTCTCGCAGGGACCCTCGTCGCGTCTTGTCCTGCGGGATTTTCCGTTTAAGGCCCTGGAAGAAGGTGTATGTAGGGAGGGGAGGAGAGGGGATAGCAACGACGCAGGAGCTACTAAAATAATATTAGCCGGAGATAGCCGGTGCGATAGGCCATCGGGCGGTGAGAAAAAGGTCGGCGGAAGTGGAACTCGGCCTCGGAGGTGGCTTTATTGCCTGTCAAGATGGATGGATCCACAGGATCCACAGACGGGTCCTGCACAGACTCGACCTTCGCCGTGCCATAACCGTACCGGAACCTTAGCGGACGGGTCACCAAGATTTCGGGATCAACGGGTCAACTCTTCCGCTTCATGGACAGGAAATCCTCTATGGAAATCCCGGGACAACGTGCACGTTCCTTCCCTTCGTCGCTCTTAAAAGTACTTTTCCAAAGCCCACAAAAATATCAATGCAATTTCCTCCTCCGCCTCATTCCTATTTTCCAATTCATAATCCTGATCACAATCACAATTCTGATGATAAAGAAGAGATCTACTATTAGAATTTCGCTCCGAGTTCGGATTCCTTTGAAAAAGAATAGAGATGTTCGTCGGAGGAGGAAAACTCGGGGATCGCTGTCTGTATTTTTATTAATTCAGACGATAAGTCGTCGAGGGGAGACGGCAAAATCGACGGACATCTCGGGCATTTTCGCGGCTGACTTGCCGATTTCCCGTCGATCCGTGCTTTTGACTCTGACAGGACGGATTCCCTTGGACGGGTGAAATGGCGCGGAAAAAGGGGCAGGAATTAAAGCCGCTCGTTAAGGCGAAAACGTCGGAGAGCGATCTTCGGCCGGCTTCGAAGTCATCGAACCGCGAAGGGAGAAAACGCGAATGGCTCGTTGCTTCGATACTCGAGACACAAAGCGGCACGAAAGCGGATCGCTCGCGTCGACCTTCCACCCCCCCGACCCCCCTCACCACGTCCCTCTCTGCTTGACTCTTCCGCTTCGCTTTGTCCCCCGAGCGTATCACGTGAAACTTCAAACTGGATAAACGTCGGGCCCGAGCGGAATCTCGTCAATTTTTCGATCGTCCCACACGAGATTACGAACCTGTTTAGAACCCCCTCCCCCTCGGCCCACTATCAAGATTTATCGCGAAAATAATGTCGACAAAATGCCCAAAAATGAATGATCCCACAATGAGGAGAGACGATTAATTGCAACGTTTTAATTATTCCCCCCCCCCCTTTATTTTTTTTAATTGACTCGTCGGGACTTTACAGTGTCGAGTTGATCGTACGGACGATAAAAAGCAACGTCAGGAAGATTTACTCGGGGCGGTGTATAAGTGGGGTGTTGACCGACGTTATAAAGAGAGGGCGTTTATTACCGTCTCGGAGGTACTATCATTATCGCTGTAATCATCGTCATTAGGGAGTCGCCGCCGTCACGGGTTGTCTGGCCCGGCGTGTACCCATACGTTAATGAGGTTGATTGGAGGGTTACCTTACACGCCTTAATTAATTCGCGAACACGAGACAATTCGCCGCGATGCCACGGACCAAGGATTTTCACCTTTACCCACGCTACTCGACTGTTCTTCGAGATTCTCTCAAATCCCCCCCCCCCCCAACTCGAATCAATTGCCAGCAAAGGCAAAGCTTTGGAAGGAACTTTATTTCAAAAAATTAAGAATTATTTATCACTGCTCAGTTCGATAATTTCCTTCCTCTTAAGTTTCGTTTTAAGATTTTACGGTTTCGGAGGAGTTGATTTAAGAAATGATTAATTACTTATCAGTGCCCTCTTCGAGGAGTTTTCTCTTCGTAAATTTCTTTTTATTTCGTAGAATTTTTATATCTCCGCCGATTCGTCGAGAAATGAAAAAGTACAAATAAGTGCGGTTGTTATCGAAACTCTACTAGCATCGAGCATTTCCGCGGCAGTAACAAGTCCTTGATGGAGAAATAACGTTGGAGAAGGCGGTAAGATCGCCGTTCCAAGGTAAACTGCTGAAAAAGAACAAGAGAATTACGCGTACTTCCTTAAAGAGTTTTCCTCGTAGGATCTTATCGTCGTCTACCTACTTATCGAACTTCCCTCATACTTCCTCTTGATCGAGATCTCCCGAGGTCTTTCACGAAGGACTCTTTTACGCGTCACCGATTGCCGTTTACTCGAAATTCTATGGCCACGAAAAACAAAAGGGGGAACGTCATTCGCGTTCTTCCGCAAAGAGGATACACAATTAAACGAGGAAGGAATTTATGAGGAAAAATATCCGCGGAAAATCGAGTCGCCGCTGAAACTCCGATGAAACAACGCCCTATTTCCGCTGTGTTTCTGTCTCGAGGCATTGCGCGCTCGTTGTAAGGGAATTCCATTTCTTGAAACGGGACGATCGGAACGGAAGAAAGACGTAGTGACGTCGAAACACGGGTTGTCGACTTATGCATAGAACTGGCTGGAATACGGGGGTGGGGGGCGGGGGGATTTCCAAAGGAACTGCGCTCGTCGAGTTTCCGCCAGCGGAGGAGTAAAATCGTTTGCCATCCCGGGAAAGGCGGCAAGTGCATTGCCGGGGGAACGTGGCTTTTGTACACCGTCGCCAGTCTCCCACGGCGCGGAACTTTGCCGCGAGAGAAAGGCCGTCCAAGTAACGAACGGGAGCTTTGTTAATCCGGAAAATCGACGGGGAAGCACCGTCCCCGAGTCTTCCTCCTTTTTGTTCGGTTCCCGCCGGAAGGAGATGGAATTGTTCGCCCCGTCTATCGCTATCCGACCGGAACAATGCCAAAACGTCTAATGAACTCCTTCGATGGCTCCTCCCCTACTCCCACGTCTCTTGAGAAAAACACTTTTTAAGCCCGCCGATAAAGTCCCGAAAATATTTCAAACGCAAAGCCTCTTTTCGCCGGGGATAATGTCTTTTACCACTCACCCACGAAGGAGAGGGAGGGGGAGGTGAACCTGACGCTCCGACCGTTGGATGGCAAAAAAACAAACAAAAATCGAGGAACGACGCCCGAGGCGGGAAAGAAGCGAAATGTTTGATCGAACGTGGATTTCGCGGCACCGGGAATTACGATTAAATCCGTAACGCGGCACGCACGGGCCGGTATTGGTCGTTCGCGGTGCACAAAGCGGCTGGTAATCCGTGGAAAAACGGATAAATAAATAGATAGGTAGATAGAAATATATATTTAAATAGTTTAAATAGATAGTCCAATATCGAAGGAGAGGGGAGAGGGGTGGGGTTAGAGGAGCAGTGACTTTGCTGCTTGCAAATAGAAAATGTGTGTTTGCCTTCCGGCGAAACCATCCCCCCCTCCCCCCAAACACACTTCTCCACGGTGTGTCGCGTAGATACTTGCGTACTTTTTCACGAAGGACCCTCGCGAAACTTTCCTCTCCCCCCGCCATCTGTGATCCCCCGTCACTACTCTTACGCGGTTACGCCATTCGGTTCTCATGAATTTCAAAACGGCCGAAAGCCGGTTTCTCTTCGTGGGCGTTTCCAGCACAAGTGCCCCGGCGTCTGCGGGAGTAATCCTCGTAGAGCGCGGTCCTCGGCCAATGAAATTCCGGGCCATCGGGAAGCGGAAGAAACGCGAGCCGAAGGACCACCAGGTCGAATGTCGTCTTTTTGACCGACGATCAGAGGGTACGGAGCGAAAAAGGGGGGGAGCAGGTAGAGGGGAGCCGGTTACGCGGGAGAAATTCGTTCTTAAAATTGATCAAGAAGGACACCAGGTCGAATATCGTTTTTTTGACCGACGATCAGAGGGTACGGAGCGAAAAAGGGGGGGAGCAGGTAGAGGGGAGCTGGTTTCGCGGAAGAATTTTGTTCTTAAAATTGACTAAGAAGGATTTCCCTGTAATAAGAGCGGGGAAATGATTTTCGCGATGAAACTTGGAACACGGGGGGGGGGAGTGGAAGCGTGGAAAGTTTGAGGAATCGATTGACACTCGGGGTGGAGTGTGGCGAGGTGAAGGGGGGGTGGCAAGATCGAGTGCACTTTTTAATCGCAGGATAAAAGGATCAGGGATGCGAACTGAAATTTGACGGAAGGGTTAGTCCGAGGCGTTAGGCGGAATAATGCCGAGGAAGTTGCTCAGGTTGTCAGGGAAAAATCAGGACTGGACGAGGGGAGAGCGGGGAAAGGGAGGAGAAGAAGACTTTCGAAGGACCAGTACGTGGCGAATAAACTGTTGAAACGAGAGAGCGGCCCGATGAGGAAAAAATCGTCGACCAATTGACCAGAATTCTCGGAGTAATTTCAAAAAAGACTCAGCCGAAGTGCCATTTAAATTCCCCTTTCCTGCGAGTCATCGAATTTCACAGGACTCGCTGGACAAAATAAACGTCGATACCTCTACCTCAGTTCCCGGGGAAGCGATGAAAACTCGGGCCACGATTTTCCATCGTTGGCCAATCATTTCGCCGCGAGTCGCGGAATTTCGCCAACGATCACGGGCGATGGTGTAAGGGGGCATTTTTATCGATGGGATTCAATTTCGACGTTTCCTCGTACGGCCGGGGGGTCCTTTATCATCGCCGGCCGCAGGACCAGAGAGAACCTACGAGAGAGGCGAAAACGCTCCCGCGGGAAAAGCCCAATGGGAAATTTAGTCCGCGGCGGTGGACGATTAAGGTCGGCCGGAGGTAGATGAAAACTCCCGAGTATCGCGAAACTCACTCACTTTTACCCCCCTTCTCCCCTATCCCTTCCTCTCCGTGCCTTCACGTTTCCCGGGCGATCGAGAAAACATTCTCGCGCGTTTCGCTCAAGGCCCGGGAACGGGGGGAGGGGGGGGGGGGTTTCCGGAAAGAGAGAGGATATACCCCTGCCGGACGAGCAAAGCCAATAAGCGCATTTCCCTTTGGATTTACGATACGGCAATTCCTGAGAGATCGCGCCCGGAATACCGGAAGCGGGAGATTGGAAATTACTTTTCGTTGCTGCATGCCCCCTCCTTCCCCCTCCCGTGAGCCCGCGCTTTTTTCGGCCAGCAGGTGCGGTGGGGGGAGGGGGTATAGGCTCGTAAATGGGGCTCGTGAAAATTTCATCGACCACCCCCCCACCACCCCGCTCTCTCCTGGCGTTTATGGAAACTTCTGACGGCGACTCGCCGAACGAGGAGGAAGTGGGTCTTCTAATCGGCGATTTTCTATTCTCTACGAAGTTCACGTCGGAGTGAAGCTCGAAAAATGAACGATCATCACGTAGCAATTTTGATAATTGCTCGAGAGTAAGGGCCACTGTTGTGACGGAAAGGAGCGTAAATTTGAATGAGGCAGGGAAGTGTCGATAAAAAAAAAGAAAGAGGAAAACGGTGAACTACTTGTTGCAAGTAGCGATTCTTCGTCCTTAATAGCGTTAGCGTATGTGAATTATCGTGTTCAATTGCGTTCCGTACATTTACGATCGTTTCGCGTGCGTTGCACGGCCGTTTACGGGAGAAAAGGGTGCGATGAAACTCGTTGGCGATCGTAAAAAGAAACGACTGCAGGTAGGTATGATAGACGTGAAAATTATCGACGAAAGCAAATGGGTCTCCTTCTTCGTCGGTCCCATGTTGCGGCAAATTCTTTAACGAAACATTGCAATGCATCTGAAAGAAGAGATCTGCAGGGAAAGTTGTTCTATTTGCCACAAAGAATTATTTTTATACGAAAAACATCGTCCCTTCGTCCCGGAATTTCCCAGGAAACGTTTACACGAAAACTCGTCCCACTTGTGGTAAAGAATTGTTTTACGAAAAATCTTGTTCTTTGTAAAAACAACCGAAGACTGAGACCGCCGAATAATTTTCTTCTCGGGGATCACTCGGCGGGACGCAATACGAAAATAATTTGCGAGTAAGATCGTTGGCCGAATAAGGGGGGAGAAAAAAGCATGATAACAGGTGTTGCGAAATTAAGGAAGGACGACGTCGGAGGAAGTGAATTGGCCTTCCTGGCTCAAGTCCCGGCGTAGATCCTGCCGAGGACCTTACGACGCTGTAAAATAATGCCATCGCCGCGCTAACCCTTGCTGGCTGTCGCCGTAAAGCCCCGTTTTACAGCCTCGTTTCCGCGCGGGCTTGGCCAACGACGCTCCTCCACGCACAATGGAATCGCAAATCCCCGGGACCGTCGAGGACCGATGTATTAACTTTTGCATTCCAGCCCCGAACGGAACGCAACGGCCATTCCACGAGCTTTCTCCGACTTTTATACCTTTGCTGCGAGAAAAGTTCCACCGGTTTAATGAAACTCTTATTTCCCATGCGTTCGTCCTAAACGAATGTCCCGCCAAATATCTCAGTAACAGGAAAATTTGACCAATCACGTATTGCCTCGAGAGGAAAATTACGAAACACTCGATAAATCGTCATTTTATTCCGAATTATCTGACGTTCATTTTATATTGTACGCTAAAATTTTTGTCCTACGACAATTAAACGTTCCGTTAAATATCCGAGGAACATTTGAAAATTACAACTACCCCTTGCACTGTCAAGAAGAAATAGTCAAGAGTAATCGTTATTTTATTTCAGGGTCACGTGACGTTGTTTTTCATCTTTTATGTAATAGGCTGCGATGTTTGTCCTTCTCTATTATTATGACTTTCATCGGTATTTTCTTCCTGGCCTTCTTCTCCCATATAAATCGTCTTCCTGCGGCTAATAAAACTAAGCCGACGTCGATAAAAGTCGAGCGACTGCGCCCAGCGGGACATTTCTGGCTGGCATAATGGCAATTACATGGAGGAGACGAAAGTCGACTGGCCCGACTTTCCGGAAGCGGAAGGGACGTCGTCACGATTGTCCGGAAGTCGTCCAAGATTGCCCCGAGCAGGACGTTTGCACCGTTCGACTTTTTCGTCCACCTTCGACCTTTTCTCGTCCTGTCATGGCCCATGGTTCCAAACAGAAACCCCAGGAATAAACCAAACCCACCACCATTTTTCCCCTTTTCCCACCGTATTCTTATTCCTCGAATTTTCTCGAAAAATCTTTGAAAAAACTACACGTAAAACAATTACATTTACTTCCATTGTAAGAAGGGAAACACCAAATACATTTACTGTAGTCTACATTAATCGTTCCCTTCGTTCCTATTTATTCTCCGCAAATATTATATTCATCAGTCGGATCGTTTGATCGACATTGTAACGAGTAATTATATTTGTAATTGGTAAACTGAAACGAGCTTGCTGCACGGGCTTCAATTCGGAGCCGATGATTCGATGTTTGCGGGAGAAACGATCGTGTTTTTCGTCGTTGGAGGGGAGGGGGGCGGGGGTGTGTGAGTGTATTCGAAAGCAGGCGATAGCGTAGATACGCGTTTGCAAGTTTCCCCCTCTTCCCCTCCCACCCCTTTTCGCGGCATCTCCGTGCCGGCAGCCTCAGTCAACCACCGCGACTCGCGAAATTGGATTGTTATTCTATTTTCGAAAGCAATTTGCAAGTGTTATCAAAAGTTTTCGGCCCGCGTTCGCTCTTTCTTTCTCTCTCTCTCTCTCTCTCTCTTGCTATCCTGCGTGCGCGCGCATGCGTTCGTTCTTCGCCGTACGCAATCTCTCTCACGTTCCATCTCCCCTCCCCCGTTACCCCTCTCCTTAGGAGGAAAAACGAGCGATTCGCATTGCCTCGCAGCACCTGAATTTCGCATTCTCCCGCTGCGAGGCCGTATTTTACATGCGTTAGCGGCGAGTATTCTCGCGCGGTTCGAAAGACGGGCGAAAAATCCAGACGGAGAAATCTCTCGCGCGAACTTGGGGGAAATCGTCGTCCGTTGAAGAAGAGGTAAAAAAGAAAAAAGGAGGAACGAAGACAGGGAAGAAGCGCGAAAGATCGGTCCCTTCTCGCGCATGCGCGCTGAGGAACGTTGTAAATTCCTCGGGTCTTTGGGCCGGGAGTTTCGATTTAACGCGAGTAGTTAAAACAATTTTGTTGGACGTTCGCCGACTGACGAGTCGAGGGGCCTCGAGGAAGGACGACATGCAATTCCCTCTAACGAGCGCACTTTCGCCTTCTTCTTGACGGGTTTAAGCTGCCTCTCGTCTCACGTCGTGCATTCCCCCCCTTCCTGCCCCCTCCCCACGGCAGTACGCACCTGAAATCGTCGCAAGTAGCCGAGAATAGGCGGCGAAAAACGCGTAGAGCCCGCTCGAAAGTTGAAATACTCGGCGCAAGTGCGCCGTCCGTGTCTTGGCGCTCGGCGAACGGAAATAACGGAAGTTAAAGGGACAATTAAACTCGAAACGCGGGGCTCCGAGTGCCGAGTTCCGGCACGGCTAAAGCGCCCTGGAAATCGACGTAGTTTCGTCTTTGCCAACAGTTCTCCAGCTACGTTTTATCCGCGATTGTTCGATTCCCGGTAATCTCCTTAACGAGCAACGGGCCTGTCCCCCCTCCCCTTTGGACGAGTCCAAGGGAAACCTAGGAAACGGTGTGCTTCAATTATCTCGTTAAATTAATTACGAATTTTGTGTACATTTTTTGATAAATAGAATGCTCAAATTCCAGGAATTTAGTCTTTTTAATCTTTGTTTTTCTCTAATGTTATTCAAAGTAATTAGTGTCTGAATGTATGAATTTCGTGTAGCTTATCGAAATGTAATACGTTCCTATTCTCGGACTTTACGCATTTCATACATTAGTTATTGACAAATCTTTGCCCTTCTCTAATCCCATTCGATTTCCCAAAAATACTTTTATTCTGTCCCTTTAATTTTGACCGGAGTTTCATTTCCACGACGGCTCATATCGCAAACTCCGAAAACTCGCGAGTAATTAAATAGGATACGGGGAGGCACGTATGGCAAGGTTTGCATATATTTACAACGTTTACGTGCCGTCGCAAGCTGTAAAATGGAGGGACGAGGGCGGATGGCCCGTGAAAACTTGTCCTACGCGGATGGGAGCCAGCGGTGGCTATTTCCCGGAGTTTACGAAGTAATCTCGGATAGATCGGGCCGATGCTTCAGGTGAACGTCGCGGGCCCAACCGAGAGAATCTGCTATCACGTTGCCGGACGGTCTCATATTGAAAGCTTCCTTTGTTCCACAGGTACGCGAGGTTTTACATCCAGGACGATACACGTAAATAATTGTATACCCAGGACTCACTGAAATTCCTTGAACCCTTGGTCGACTGGGAAGAAAAATGAACACAAAGTAAACACAGTGTTGCATTATTCAAAAATAATCCAAACCAATATTTTACTCAACAGATATACGAGCCTTTTTTCTCTATTTTAATCGAAGAGAAAGTATAATATAATACAAAAAAATTCATAGACCAACGTTGCTTATTAATAACCCGCGGGTCTTCGGAGCTTTCGGAGCAATTAAAGAAAGGGAATTTCGGTAGTTGGGGGCAAGGCGTGACCCCATTAACCCCGGGCTGATTGTGCCGGGTCGGTGAGTAAGCCGAGATTCGGGGGGTTTATTAACGGACAAAACGTCGTGCAGGCGGTCGGTCCATCGCCACGGGATACGCTTCATCCACTCCCCGTGCCGAGGAGCCCATCCATCCCGGTTCAGCTGGCCCCTTGAGCGTCGGGATACGTAGGGTAATTCCATTCCGGAGCCTCCGAGAGGGAAGCCAACCTGTTACCTCGCCAGCCGCAGTAGTTACCCGATGCACTGCCGCAGGACTTCCATTATTGACTCGTACTACTTCGCTGCAATACCACTGCGACCCTAATGCCCCGCCGGTGCGTCCGTGTTTATTGTATCAATTCGTTCGGCAGGCTTCCAGGGAATTACGGTAGGCCAAACAATAAGGGGAACGTAATGAGGTATATGTTGACAATGTGTTTGTCAAAACAAAGTGATACACAGAAGCGGCCATGTTTTTCCATGAAAAAAATATTGTCAATGGAATACAGGGGATCGTGATACTCAAAATAATGAGATGTAATAGAGTTGGCAATGAATGTTGACATTAAGTTTGTTTAAACGTAATTGTCCTCCGAAAGAGTGATTTTCTTGGGAAATAGGACGAAGTATTATTGTGAAAAAGGCGCTAAAGAAGAGGGTGCAAGAAATGGAAGTTGCTTCCTTCCGCTCTACTTAACCCACTCATGTGTTGTTCTTGGACTTTTGAAAAATCCAAACAATATCGGAGAAACAGAGTCATCAACTCCCCGACGCGTGGAAACATGGGGGGGGGGGTTTGCTTTACCCGGGTTTTCGCGTTCTTACGATTTTTCCAGGCTTTCCCTTCGATCCGGACAAAAGAGTAGAACCGAGAGGATTCATTCGCATCCAGTACGGCCGAAACCCATCGACGAATCTATTCCCCCAGCCAGTCCCTTCCCTTCCCTTCCTTCTCCACCGACCTCTTTGACCGATAGCGGGGAAAAGAATAGTGCCGTTCGTTAAAATTCCCGCGAATAAACAGCCCGTGAGAGGGAAGTATTTTCCTTCTCCGGGAGGAACGGACAATCGTGGCGACACTCGACGAAGGAAAACCACGCTGAAACGCGCCGCAACGTTCACCTGTAAATTGATTCGCCAACAAATTACGCAACTGCACCGCGATGGACTCTGTCTTGTCTAATTGCACAAAAGCTCAGCCGCAGAGACAATGAAACAGGACGAAAAAATTCAAAGAATAACAAATGAAAAATTCAACTTCCTTTGGTCTTTCGCTCAAACATTTTCGAACGTACCTTTCAAGTTTCTCTCAATGAAATCATTGTTTCCCCGTTAATCCTGGCAGTACGTTTACCTTTTTTACAGGCGCCCAAAGCGCCGATTATTAAGCGGAAATTCATAAACAAACCGCGTTCGTTCGCCTTTTTATGAGCCAGCCGTTGCGGGCCACAAATTCTTCTTTCGCAGGAAGCGCGGGGACATCGGTCGGCGATTCGCGGGGAGGGGGGGCGCAGGACGTACGAGCGCCGCGAGGGGCGTAAATCAAATTTGAAAATCCCACGATACGTCGAGACGGGAAACGCACGTAGACCGCGTAAATATGCGAGCGGCGCGCTCGCGCGTGACACACGGCGCGATATAAATACCGCGAAATAAAATACCGCGAGGGACGTGGGGCAGAGAGGGGGAAGAAAGGGGACGGGGGGGTGCGGGGAGGGGATTGTCTCCCAGGGGCGCCGTTTTCAGCGGTACGGCACTGCCGTTCACTCTTTCCCGGCGAATTCAATCAATGCCCCGGCACGGACCGCGCCGGAAGACAATTGCAATTTAATTCCAACCCGATTTCCCTAACGTCGTGCCCCTCCCCCTCCGCCGCGGACTTTCCACTGATTTCGGCAATTTCGCCGGGCTTATAGTCAACTACGAAACGTTTGTTCAACAAACCATGGCAACGGCTCGATACTTAGCAGATTACGATGTCATTTTTATGATGATGATGATGATGATAATAATAGAATAATGCTTCTGGTGTATACCAGCCGAATGAAAGCTTGGCAAAGGAATTCGTTTTTTTTTTTTTTTGACGGTGGAAAGGGCTCGCGTTCTGGGAACATTTATTGAAAAAATAATTGTCCGTTGTTCCTGCGAAGTGGCTCGCGATGGAATCGAAGGTGGTTTCGCGGGATCGAGGATGAAAAGGTCGGGGCGAGGGGGAGGGGAATTGATAGAGAAGGGGAAACTACGTGGCGGTTGTTCGACTGCACACTGGCAAATATTTAAGCGTGGCTTAAATCGACGAACAGTGGCCAACCCGAGGGCCATTGTAAACTGGCGGACCGTGGATTAACCGTTAACGTCCACTTTGGAAAATTAACAGGAACGCGTGGGCGAGAATGGTGTCCGAATACATAAAGGACGCGTGGACCGGCGGGAAGGAAAGAGAAGACTGATTGTGAGAGAATACGACGGGAAGAGAAGGAGAACTAATGCCAAAGTGAGAGGAAGAGACAGAGAGAGCAGGAAAATGGAAACTAACGTAGAGGTAAAATACCATTTGTCAATTGCACGATTCAAACGGCAACGGGCACGGGCGAAGATGAAAACGTAGCCGAGAATTATGAGCTCCCGGTATATTGACGTGTAATGGTTGTAAGGCAATTAAATATCACCGAGCAGCCAATCTGCTCATTGCATATATGCACTGAGCAAAGGCAAATTTGCCGAGCGTTATTTACCCACTGGATTAACGTCTCGTAATACGACGTATAAAAAGCACGGCATAACCGCCGATTCGTTTATAATGCAAATTTCCATATTTCACGGCAACCACGTAATTTCGTCCCGCGAATCGCGTAACGGTTTTTTTCGCCGGAAAATTACGGAATATTAAATGCCCGTACGAATGTGAACACGCGAAAAGGGAATGAGATATCGGAAGCCCGTGAGATTCCGCTGAAATATTCAAAATCGCGTGCTTTCAAAGACGTGGCAAAGAAAGTGCGGGGCTTTTAACGTAATCCCATAAATTTGGAAATCCACGAAAAAGTCAATGACGGTGGTTGATTTTATGAAATTTTTCTGCTTAATCATTTCCTACATTACCCACTTGCCCCATTCATTCCCTTCAATTTACTTTTCCATTTGTCCACTGTTTGGTAAAGAAAAAAAGGCTTTCCTCGGTTTCGTATTTTTATTCCTTTGCTTCGTTTCTCTTTCCAAAGTTTATACCGCGATTCTCTCCCTTCTTCGTCCTTCCCTTGTCCTGTCCCGTCGTTGCAACTTTTCCACCATTTTTCTCTTTCGCTTCCATACGTCGGTTGGTCCGGAAGAGATGATCCCTCCGTCCATGATTAATTTAAACGCGCATGCACAAACCACTCTCCGATCCCCCGGACGATACTATTCTCTGTCTCTCGTGTTCCGTAAAATAATGCGCAGCAGCAATGCTGCTTTTCCACCCCTTTCTCCCCCGTCCCCCCCTCTCGCCCTTCTTCCACCATATTTTTTGCCTACCAAGCTCTCTTTCCCCATCCCGGCGTAGAATCTTTTTTCCCGAAATTACATGCACCGAGCGAACGGCTTAACATCGAGGAAATCTAGTTAATTGCAACGGTAAGTTCAAAATTGATATATAAAAATATATTTTCTCAATTGCTTCGATTTTCTTTTCCTCAACCAACGAAATCGTACGATTGTGTAATTACGTCCCACTGTGTAATTCTGGAATCGGACTCTTTGGCTTTGCTCTTCGAATTGTAATAGATCCTTTCCCTCATCGAGGATCCATGGATCATCGCTTCCCGTTGTTCGCACTGTTTCACGGATGACATTTCCGGGAAATCCAGAATAAGCGAGGCACGGTGCGGGGTCGCGACCGGAAAACAGAACAGTTTTCCTCTTTTCCGGGAATACGCTGAGCTTTCCCCCACGTTTGCTTTAAGAGCGAATCCTCGGCCTTTTCTCACGCTTTTCCCATCTCTGCGGGAACCGCGTTCGTGTCTTCGCCACGATCTTCCGCGCCATTTACAAGCCAACCGGCCGTCCTCTTTTTACACCCCCTCCACCTTCACCCCCTTGACTCTATTTCACCGTAGAATCCCCGGGACATTGCGGAGAAAAAGGGAGACGAGAACCCAGCCGAGGAGTTCCCGGCGAAAGTCAGGAAAAAACGTAACTCGCGAGATTCCAAGGAATTCCATTTTTCCCCCTCTTTGCCGAGGTTCTTTGATTAATTGGGAATCGTGGTGAGTTGAACGAGGAGGAGAGGGGGGAGGGGAATGAGAATTGCGCGGCAATATCGTGGAAAAACGTGAGACGCGGGGGGGTAAGGGGGGGGTCGTCGAAATTACGTCTGTCCGGCATGAAACTTGGCAACATATTCCGGCCGTATTTGGCGGGGTGAGAAGGGTCCCGGGGAAGGGGGGGGGCACGTCCTTCCAGTTGCCGCTAGGGCTCATCCAATATTTACACGAGCAGCCCATTGAATATTCCCCTCCCGGCGATATATTCGACGCGCAGGGATATAACACTGGCGCTCGTTGCAACGCGAGAGCCGTATATGCGCACATTACGCCCACACACACAGAGACACATACATACACACACGCGTACACAGACATACACACAGAGCGTAGGAGAACAAACGTACAAATAGGCTCCGGTGTAAAGTGACCAGCGTGAGCGAACGCATACGTAAGTTATTGACAAGAAGGGAAACAAACGGGCGAACGTCGAACCAACACACGGTACGATGGAACAACTTTGACGTCGACAGGTACGCGAGAGTTGATCTTACTAGCGGTAATCGCGCCAGTCAAAACACCTCCGACCTAGCCAATGAATTTATAACCGCAGTGCCAACTACGCGCCGTTGTTGTTCGTTACAGGCAAACAAATGTTATTCCCGTTTCGCGGGTTTTCGATATGCTCCTGACGTTATTGACACGTGTTCCACGTTTTGCAGGGAAATACGCGATTCGGGATGAATCGAACGTTTAAACCAGCGAGTACAGAAGCACGGGTGTTGAACCTCGACGAAGATGAAGAAGAAGAAGAAGAAGAAAAGAACCCGATCGGAAGTTGGCGCGACCCACTTTTTAGCGGTATTTTAATATCCCGGCAAGTTGAAGGGGATGTGAGCGGGGCGATCAGGTGGGAAAGTGAAGACGCGTAGGTGTGCGTCGACGGGCTCGTTGAGAACTGATGGAAAAAGGGCGATGAGTTTCACCCGCCGGGAGAAAAGCGGCAGAGATAAACAAACGCGACGAGATCGGAGTGGGAGAAACTGAGGGCGAATAAAGTGCACGAAGAACCAGCAAAAGGAAGCCGAGAGAATGAGAGAAAGAAAGAAAAAGAAAATTTGTCCCAAGGGTAAAAAAAATCCTGATGAACAAAAAAATACAGCAAAGAAACTTAAAGAACAATAACTAAACAATGATAAAACGGCTAAAGAATAATATAGAAGAAAAAGAGAGTTACAGTTGCCTATGAAATAAGAAGAAGAATAAGCGTAGGAGAGAGAAAGAGAAAGAGAGAGAGAGAGTGAGAAAGTTTGTATGAGGGTTAGGGTATCGAATTCTCGGGGCATTCGAGAACGTTTGTATTAATACTTGAGCTGCAGAGTCGAATACAACGGAACAGGTGCACTCCGTTAAGGTCGCGGGTCAAACCGATGCGAAGGGGGAGAGACCGGGGGGGGAGACGAAAGTCGATCTCTCGCGAGAGATCCCCGTCCCTCGAAATATCGCGGCCGATAAATTGTCGTATCGCGTGAACAAACGACGACGAGGACGAGGAGGAGGATGAAAAATTGCTGGGAACGTCGGGACGGGTCGGTTCTGCTTTTACTATCGTTTGAAATTTTTACGCGACTCTTACGATCCTCCATGTATTTTTAAGCCATCACCACGGTTCCGTGGAAATCGAATTACATGGCCCGAAGCGCGCTCCTTCACTTATTAAGAGGACAAAAGGAACAATTACGGGATTATCGTCAACTGTATTTCGTCGGTCCATCCGTACGAAAAAAGAAACTCCTCTCTCCTGACCATTGATCCTATTACCCCAAAGAAGTGCCTTACACGTCAAGAAATACTCCATTCCTCGGAAAAGAAGGGAATACACAGAAGCTTTAAAATTGAGGAAGAGAAGATCCGTTTATCCGTGGGGTTTTTTTCTTTTCATTATTATTGCCCATAAGGTCGGGAAATGACGAATATTCCGGAATTTCAAATTTACCCCAAGGGGCGGGAGGGGGAAGAGGAGAATATCCGACAGTTGTTCGATCTTCGTCGGACTTTTTCTCGCGGATCGCGGACTGCTGGGATACTGTACGACGTAGTTTCCGCTCGAGCAGGGCTGTAGTGGCCCTTAGAGCCCGTAATAAAGCAGGCGAAGGGGGGGGTGAAACAATTTTCCAATCTACCGGCCGGTCGGACCGAACCGCCTTTATCGCTCCTGGGGATTTTCTATACGACCAACTTGTCCGCCTCGACGACACTGCACTCACACCAGCCGGCGTTTTACATTTATCACGCGCCCGGGACACATCGTCTCGCCAGTCAAACACCACCGAAATCATTCCGAAGGGAAAACATTCTTAGCAAGTTCCGGAATATACAAAGAAAGAAGCGTGAAAGCTGTAATCTTCCAGGAATTATGTAACTTATTAAATACTTTTCTAGAGAAATTTATCCGATTGAATTCAAAGGAAGGTAACACTGAGTAAGTTTCGGCGTATTAAAAAATGATATTAGATTATCCAGAAAATTACGCGAAGTAAGATTTTTTAGATTTAATTCTGTTAGATGAAATTACAGTAAAAATTGATCGGGTGAATTTTTTTCCACGTGCCCCCTTTTTGCTTCATTTTTGCCCTTTGGTCCTTGATACGTATAATTATAGGAGGATAAAAGGGGAAAAGGTCGGTAAGCGGCTGACTTCCGGTATATTAACCGCGATATCGATTCCTCCGGTTATTTCTTTTTTCCCTTCCCTTCGTTCGCCCTCTTCTCCTGGCGAGTGATTTTAAATATTGACGAATCAATTTACCGTCGCGCGGATTGACTGCGCCGTAGCGCAATAGATCGTTTAAATGGAAACGTCTCGTTAGTTCTCCCAGTGAAAATCAACGAGACACAAGCTGTTATTAATACATAATTTCACGAATTAAGAATCGCGCTACTTCGAACACCTTCGGTCAAAAAATGAAAAATAATTCCAGGTGTCTGTTGAATCAATTTTCTACGATATTTTCTTTCGGTCATTCCATTGTTATTCCCTTGACGAGAAATAAAGTGCGCTTGTACCTGATGAAAACTAAATCATTCTCGCTAACGACTGCTGAAATTTCCTCATTCGATGAACTGCTCGACACCTCCCCCTCCACACAAGTGGATCGTAAATATTTTTACCGTCGAGTCTACGCGAGAATCGCGAGAGGAATGACTCGTCGAGGCGCGGGGGTTGGAGGGGAAAGACGGAAATGCCTGAAATTGAGACGAAGCCATGGAAAAAAAGCGACATGAAGATGCGGGGAGAGGTGCAAATTGCAAGAGGAAGCGCAGGAGGCAGGGGGGGTATATACTAGAGAAGAAGAAGAAGAAGGAAATGAGGGAAAAAAGGAGAAACCTCGGTAATAATCGGACGAGGGGAAGGAAGAAGAGGGGGGATTTCTTGCGGAGGTTATATTCCTTGCCAGACGGTTTTTCCCGTCGTTCCTTTTCTTTTTCTTTTTTCTCCCCGCCCGGCGAACGCCCGATCTTAAGCCACGACGAGATTTATCTGCGGAGCTTTTCCTTTCGCACCTGCGCGCCGTCAACTCGTGAAACTTGCACGACGTTCCCCTAACCTACCTTCTTCTCTTACCCTCCTGCAGCCCTTCTCTTACACCCCTCCCCTTGCCCCTCCTCTCAACCGACTATCGCTATCTCGTTCCACTAGTTGCCACACATCTACCCTTTCCCCTCTTTTCATCATTTCTCCTTCTTTTCTTCGTCTTTGTATCTATCCCCCTTCTGTTTTCCCTAATTTTCACTGTTCAATTTTCCTATCTCCTCTATCTATACAATACGTGTTCCCCGTTTCCCCTCTTTTCATTATTTCTCCTTCTTTTCTTCGTCTTCGTATCTATTCCCTTCCTATTTTCCCTGGTTTCCACTGTTCAATTTTCTCTTCTGTTCTATCTACAATGTGTGTTCCCCGTTTCCCCTCTTCCTCGCGCGTAGTTTTTGCCAGTCTTTCGCGTTCCTGCTCTACTTTTTTTCTTCAGCATTTTTCTCCCTTCCCCCGGGGTTCCCTGAGACTCCCCCCTCTCTCTCCCCCGGGCGCGCGTGTCCACGCTTCCCTCTTTTACTTGTCACGGGCTTCTGGCGGCGGGGCAATTTTCCGGGTAATTGAATTCCTATCCGACTTCTCGTCAACCGCAGCCCCCGGGCGCTTCCGGACGGGAAGAAAAAGACTGTCCCATGCGCGCGCGCGCGTACACAAAGTCCTGGGAAATTACAACGAGACGTTTCCGACCGCGCAACAAGTTGCCAGAGCTTCCGATCGCGGCAATTAAAGCCGCGGGACAAAGGGGCCCTCGTGCTTCTCCTGTTGGACCCAGCTGATTTGCCCAGATCAACCGAAAATTTCCCCGCTCGATTCGTATCACAGATTCATTCAGACGACAGAGTTATATTCGCGATAAAACTCGATGCTTCGTCAATCCTGCTAATTATTTTTATCTGCTTGACGAGCGAGCACAGTTTACTTATTTAGTTAATTATTTCATTTAATTTACTTACATTAGCTCTTACCTATAGTTGTATACTTAGTTTTAGTATCAGCTTTACTTTAATTGTTAGTTTGATAAGAACGTAGATTATATCGCGCACCACGAAATTTTCTGTTTATTTCCCACATTGAGTCCTGTACTCATGGTGAATAAATTCGTTTCTTCTTCTCCTTCTTCTTATTTCGAATCGCGTAAAAATAGCGTCAAGTCTTGAGGAATTTGAAGAACTCATAGGCAGACGTATTGCCGTAGTTTTATCGGATGACGGGGAGAGTAGGGAGGGGGGCAGAGATTGGCCAATCGCCGCGAGTTCCTCTTCTCATCTCTCGTTAACGAGTTCCAGACGAGGACGTGTACACGGCTGGCAGTGTAGCCCGGCACGGGATTGCGCGATTTTTCCCTCGGCACGTCGGCCCGAGGAAGCAGAGGACCGACCTAACGGGGCGAAGAGGGGGAAGGGGGGGAAGTCGGGGCCACGCTCAATAATCGGCGCGATGAAGCCCCGGGAAAAGTGCATCTACGGTTGCGCCAGTGAGACGCAGTTATCGGTGCACCATGCAAACAGCCCTCTAATCCAATGTTCCGTGGTAGCAGGAGAGAAAAATTCCACGTTCCGGCCGATCGACCTTACCAAACGAGAAATACCGACCCTCGAAAATGTTAAATACAGAATAAAACGATCGAGGAAGCAAAATTAAAAAGAAATCCCTCTCAAGTCCATAGCAATGTGCAGGGCCTTGTAGCTAACTTTTTTCTGATGACAGTAAGATCGATGCTAATCAACGCCGAGGTAAGAGCGGGCCGGCAATTTAAGGCTAGACGAACAATCGAAATTTTTCAGACCCCGGGGAAGGCATGTTACACCGCAGAGAAATTGCCAAGAGAGAGAACGGGGCAAGAAAAACGGGGCTCAGTCGGGGAGTCGAAAAATAGCCGGGGTTTCGCGGTTAGCAAAAAAAAAAGAAAAAAAAAGAAAAAAAACGGGGAACTTAGAAGAGAAGAGAATTAAAAATTTCGACCAACAAAAGGAACGTTAAAGATTCGTAGAAGTTCGTCAACGATTACGAGTACCGTCCACGTGTTTCTGGTGACTGCTAAAAAAAGGGAGAGGCGCGATAATTCGCAGGAACCTTATCGGGTTTTCGCGGGGGGGAAGTGAAAACCGAGTGGCCCCTTAATCCGAGACTTGGTATACCGGCTGGAAACCCATTAAGCTTAGCGGTTGCACAGCACCGAAGCCGCGCTACACACGGTGCCGGCTAACAAAGCGCGAAAGAAAGGAGTTAAAAGGTGGGGGGGGGGGAAGAACGTGGAAGCTGGGGAAACTTCCTTCCCCCCGGGTACGCTCGCAGCAACGGCCGATTGATGTGAATGGCGAATGAAACAAAGGGGCTCCAAGGTATCCCGTAAGTGGCGGATTTGTAACGTCGCTATTCGCAGTTCCCGCAGAAAAAAAAAGTACTAAGACTCGGCAACATTTAGCCCTTGGAAAAATAGTAAAGGAAGAACGGCACGGCTGGCGCAAATGAAAAAGTTCGAGACCTGGCCAATGAATCGCGATGATGAATGTTATACTGATGAATGTTATACTGATTTTTCGAACTCCTCGAGGATAGAGAAAGATCGAATTTCAGATAAAAAAAATACCAAGTTTCAGCAATACTTAGGCCTTAGATAAATAGTGTATGAAAAACGGGACAAAAAACTTTAGGACAAAACACTGAATTGCGTTGAAAATTAAAGAAAAATCTGAACACCAGAGATTCGTGTGAATATTATTAGTTTTTGGATTGTACTGTGTAGCCGCCCGAGATTAGTGTACAGTTTTGCTCTAATTAATATATGTAACAATGTAATATTTGATTTGGAATTATGGCAATACGCCGCGTGCGGGGGTGGGGAGAGGGGGGAGGGAGGGGAGTTTTGCGTATGGAGGAAAACGTCGGGGCTGATAAGCTGGCTGCCATATCTGCCCGGCGGGCGATTGGTATTAATGCTAATCCTAGGATCGAATCGGCCGACGTCAGTCGGTTTTATCCCCGGCCGATTACATAATTAACGACGAATTTTCATGGCATGAATATGAAGCGCGGCTTTCGTGCGCATTAATATTTGCCGTGCATCCGGTTTCCCGGGAAGTGAGGGGGTGGGGGGATTCGAGCATGAATTCCTTTTGCCCGGGGGGAATCGGCCTGAAAGCCCGGGAAATTTTAGCCGCGTCTTTCAATTCAGGCCACGCGCGAGCCATTGACCGGCACGACACAAAGTGTTTGACTCTCGGCCACCCTCCTCGGAGTCCCTGAAATCCTTCAACCGTTCATCTTTTCATTCATCCACTCGCCGCGCCGGGAACGTCGTGTCTCCGCGTCGTCCTCTCCCGGAGATTTTCATGTACAGCTTAAGTACAACAAAAGTATTAATTAGAACGGTCTTCCGAGCGAAATTAAATAAGGCCAACGTCTTGTCACGTTTTACCCCCTCCGCCCGGTCTTTTTCTTTCGTCCCGACTTGGCTGGGATATGCACGGGCAAAGTCGGGCAAATGAAATCCGACGTGACAGGATGTAGGTGGATGGGTGGGGGGACAGGGGAGATGGGAGATAAGTGAGGCAAAGTCGCGTGTAATTGAAACGTCAAATAACAGGAGTGTCCCTCCGTGAGACACGCTCTGCATTCTTTGGTAACGCCATGTCTCCTCGGATTCCGGATGAAAAAGACTCTCTGACGAGTCGTCGAGATAACAGGGGGAAGGGGGGGGAGGGAAGTGGGGGAACAGACGTGTGTGCGTATCCTGGGGTGTGCGGCGAACACTCAACAGGATTGGCCGGCCAAGCGTCCCTGTAATACCCAAAGGATGGCTCATACGGACGCTAAGAGGACGTGCGTCAGAGGATTTCAGGATGAAAGAAAAACCGGGCACACACTGACGAGACTAACAGCTGACACGAATAAAGGAACGAGCGAACATTACGTGAATAAACAAGACGTATTAGCAGAAAAAGGAACGCAAGAGGGAATCGTCGAACAAAAAGTAAAAGGGTGAAAATTTATAGAAAATGAAGAGAAAATAAAGCTACCTGTGTTGCATTTATCGTAATCACGAAGGAAAAAAGGAAAATAATATGGAAAGAAAGCGTAATTGTTAAAGAATACGTTTAATTGTCGTAAAGGACGAACAAAAATGAGGAAACTCTGAACGTTGCCGGAGCGTGTATTGAACGCGTGACTCTGTGAATCGCGAGTAAATTGAAAATCCAGCATTGACGAGGGCTACGGTTAGTCGTAGAATAATACCGAGTGGCCTGGTTTGCATGTCATCGTCGGTGCCGTGCACGAGGAACTGGAAACCAGGTGTCTGCGGTTATCTTTTAGGAACACGTCGCGCGGAGACGGCCAAGACCGCAGAAGGACAAAGCGGAAACCATAAAGGGAACACGATAGAATAGAAACACGTTATCGTCCACGGGGAATCGAAGCTCGTGATTACACGGGCCAAGAGGAAACTCCGCCGAGCAGGAGAAAACACGGTTTCTGCCTCACGTTTCAACGGTAATACATCATTTTAGACGGACACACTGGTCTTTTGCGATTACAAACTTCGAAGAAACGATACTTCGATCTTTATTTCGTAGCAGTCGAAGAAAGACTGCTTTCTTAGAAAAAAATAAAAATTCGAAGCAGTCTTATCGGTACGGAGAATTACCTGGTACGTTAAACTAAAGATTTTCGAACGACCGTTTGCGCCAACAGGTTCACTCGTAGGTTCAATGACTAAACGTGCCGGTATTAAAAAGGCAATCGACCGTGGGATCGCGTTGAAAGTCCACGGATAAAGTGTCGAGGGGGCGTCGGAGATAAGCGTTATCTCGTGACGTGATAAATACGCTCCCCACGGGGAGTATCGTCAAAAAGCAGTGGGGGGGGGAGATGGTTTTAAGTGCCGTCACATCGCTTTGCGATTCCCGGCGATCAAGCCCTCCCCCTCCGCGTACTGATGAACCCCCCTTCGCATTGGGTTTACCATCTTTCCTTAAATTTGCGCGTAAAACATCTCCTTCCCCGTGTCAATAAGAAGTCAACGAAGCGGAGGAGGATCCCCAAGGAAATTCCATTTACCAGTGGAAACCGGCGAGGATTCCACGAAAATTCCGCGGTTCGCCCGGGCCAAGTGTTTATCGAGTGAGATCATTGACAGACTGATTTCTGCGCGATAAGAGATACACGCGCGCGCGCGCGCGCGCGCGCCCTTATCGGAATCAATAAACCTTGGGAAGATGTGCCAAATCCCCGGGAATGGAGTATCGGAGGAATCGAAAGCGAAGGCAGGCACGACGGGAACGTCGAAGACTCTCTCTCGAGGTACTCCCCTCCCCCCTTCCCTTACTCCTCCCCCTCTCTCCGCTTATCCCCCGGCAGACGATTTACGCGGCAAGTTCAGGAGGAAGGAAGCGAATCGTTTATCACTGGGAAAGCTAATAGATAACACGGCGGTTACGTGTTCGGCCCTCCACGGTCTTCCAACCCTCGATCTTATCGACGGCAATCGGCAGAAACGATTCCTCGCCAACTTACTGAAACCATCTGCAAAATATCCCTAAGTATGACGACTCGATCCCGAGGGACCCAGGCTCATTATTATCCCCATCGGCTGGCAAATACGAGTACACTCTCGGTTTCACGAGAGAAAGTAACTGTTCTGCGCGGATTTAAACGTGCGAAAAGGTAGGTATCCTCTCTCGTTGAACGAGATATATCTCGCTCATAGCCGTACGATTAGACCGTTTCCTTTCTTAAGGTAATTTCTGTGCGAGTTGGGAGCAAGTTAAGTGACTTTAAGACGTGATCTTCCGGCAGTCAAGCGGATCAGAAAGCACGACAAGTGCCTCGCTGGGACTTGGATCTTGATATCACGACGGACTCTCTCGTGTTCCATCGGAATTATTTCGATTGAAAGCAGATCCGAAAGCCCTACAATCGCTCCTATTGATGGGACTAATTGGAAACTGGTATTAATTAGTGCGACAGCCATGCAGAATCGGTACGTTATTCCGCCTTTACCTACTAAAAATGAAATTAGACTGTAAAAATAGATTCGCTACGGTACGAATGCTAAACTGAACTGAAAGAAAAAACTGAAAAATTCTAAATTCTACATTTGTCCTGACGTCTGTGAACGTTGTGCAAATCGAACGAAAAGAATCTACAATAGCGAGTGCATTAATGTAAATGACAATCACCGCTTCGAAATATGCGAAACAAGAGATCGTCGAGGGAACAAAATGGTCGATAATCCGAACAACTGGCTTTTTTTATCAACGTCGAAGGGGATTTCACAGCAATCGCTTGTAAACCGTATAAACGAATTCCGTGTGATTACGAGTCGACTGGAAAGTCCGTGCCAGGGACGATATTGAAATTAGCTTCGTTACAACGGGCAGGGCTTCGTTTCGGATCTCTCGATGGAAATACGTTGTCGTGTTTAAAATTTCATTCGCTGAGAGAGAAAGAGAGAGAGAGAGAGAGAAATGGCAAGAGAAAGAGAGAGAAGTCCTTTTATTCCTCGATATTCGGAAGGATCAAAGCGCAGTGCAACGTGATTTCTGGCTGTTGAGCCATCGACACTGCCGTCTATTCGATCGAGTAATAAACAAAAACGAGACAACCGGAAATGGTCCTTCCACTAGTTTACCGTAATTATCCGACACGCGGTTTACTGTCATCCAATTTGAAAATGGAACAAGAGTTTCTGTGATAACAAAAGCTGCGCTTCGCGTGTTCGCTACAATTCAGGGACTTGGACGAGTGAAAGGTTATATAAAAATATGGTTGGTTCCGCTGAAAACTGTGGCCCAAGGAAAGACTTACGCAAGTTCGAGCGGCCAATAACAGTGGCTTTTATGACTGGGAAGCAACGTCGCCGTCGCTTTATGCGTCATGCCAGGACGACTGCTTTATGGCTGCCCTGCCAAACGAAAATAACCGTTTTATTCAGCGCCACGAAAAGACCCGAAGGATTTTCCCCTTAGCAGCGTCAACGCGCAAAACCTCCACGAAAATCCGATTTCTACAGCTTCCGCGATAAAGCAAACTTACGTTTCCCGAGCGCGGCCAAATCGAAAACCGTCGTCGCTGAATTTATCCGTCTTTAATGAAACAGCAGGGAATAATCGCGAGTAAAAATCACCTTCCCCGCACGTTTTACGCCAGAGTTCGACCTTTATGGCGTCGGGTTTTTTTTCCCTCGTTGATGACGATGTTTTTTATCATCCCCGAAAGTGGCGACGAGGGGAAAGGGACATTTTTTTTATCAGCCATAAACGACCGTCAGGCAGTTGGTAATTGAGTCCTGCGAGCCGTTCAAACATCGACTCGCCCCCCGCTAGCCGAGGAATCTCTGATGGATGGATATATAACATTCACTGTGCAATATACACTCCCGTCGTCATTTCTGTCACTTCCCCTCACCCCCCCCCTTCCCTACCTCTCCTCTCGTCTTCCTTTTTCATCAAGCCCGGCACTCCTGAGAATTTATTCCCCTTGCGTTTGTCCCCGCAGAGAGTACGTCGAACCGGGGGAAAAGACTGTCGTCATTTTCCACCACTTACAGTCCTCTAAAACGGTTCACGCGATACTCTTATGATTCACGTTCTGTTTGCCGGAAAATTCCGGACAAAAATTCGACCACAAATTATCTTCGACCCGATTAACTTTTACTTTTCGCTTGAATCTGAATCTTAGAAAATATTTTAAGTTCGTACGATATCGATGTCTTTTGGCTTGAAGATTTTTCCACGTCTTTCAGACTCTACGTTCTCATCACCGGGCGATATCCTGCCGGGAAGGACCATCGTGTGTACGCAAAGTTCTTTGAGATCGACGCCCACTTGTAACCCCCCACCTTCCCCTCCCGGTTTTCCGAGGCTTTCACGCGTTGCACGCGCGCGGGTTGAACGCCGGGGAAAACCGCGACATCAAAGGATCACCGTGGCTTAACATCGTTCCACGGCGAACCAATGGGAACGCGTCTGCCAACGTCTTTCGTACTTTCGTTTCCTTCGGCCTTTTCAATAAGAGCGGCCTGAATCGCGACGAAATTGCCATCTCGTTACGGCAAACTGAGAAGTTCCTCGAGCAACGCGTGAAACAGTCCATCGTAATCTTAGGTTTCACGAAGCAAACAGATTCTACGGTAATCCTTGACGATATTTTTTAAGATTCGCTGCAAACAAATAGGAAATTTTAGATGCTTCGAACGACGCTTAAAACGGTCCACCTTAATTTTCTGTTACGTGGAAGAAGTAGGAATTCCTGATAATATTTTTTTAGCTTTATCCGTCGAAAGGAAGAAGATGGAATTTTAAGCGACAGACGTTTGTCCGCAATTTTTCCCGTAGTTTCCGGCGAGCTGATCCAAAAACATCGGGGATACCTTAGCGCTTTGTTTGACGTACACAGGGGCCCTTCTCTCTGGAGATGACGTCGCCCTTCCATACGTTACGCATCGCGAGAAACCCGTCTGACGATATACAAACACATTCGTCACTGTCTCTCGCGGGATATCCCCGTTATTCCCGGGAATGACGGCGGAATCGCGTACGAGCGCCGGTCTACCGATTACAAAGGGAAATAAAAGGTGAGAATTTCCCCTCTATCCAGCGTCATCCCGGGAATAATCCATCGTATTTATTATTAGAATAAAAATGTCATCAGTTTACTGCTGGCTTTGAAATTTATTCCGGGGAGCACTAGGATTATTCCATATAATTGCCTAACAATTTTGTGCTAATTGGAATCCTCGGAGAAAGGATAAGGCAAGCATGCTAGGAATATCAGAACGTCGATACGAGCCTTGTGAAACTCGGTTAATCGTGCAAACGAACGGAATATATCGCGACGTTAATTAAGAAGGATGTCTCGGGGTATTAGCCCCCCGCCCCCCCTCCTACGTCCCTGGCCCATTTACCCGGCTCGTTGCCAGCGGCTGAAACGAGTCGTCCCTCCGGGGAGAGGCGTATCATTGCCGTACCACAGGGGGGGAGAAGAGCAGAACCGAGGAGAAACACGAGACAAAGCAGAATGGGAAAAAGGGATAAATCGGTTCAATGGAATTCAATGTAATTTAAATATATCAAGAAATTATGTCCCCTAATACGTCCTTCAACGAAGTAAATAGGACTCAACGAGAGCTATACGAAACATAGATGAACTCAAGTGTTACAGTAAATCAAGTGTTACAGTTCTATTCGAAACCACTCGAAGCATTTACTTGAATTGTCTTCACGTCAAATGAGACAGAAATGTTGACTGTTTGACTTACACCGACAAGGGGATCAAATAGATTCTCTTGAATTAAGTAACACTTAAATGTAACACGAAATTCATTCCCCCTCCTCGTACGAATTATTTCGAACCTGACGTGTTTAAGGGAAATCTCGTGGAATCGTCGAACAGGGTCGTTTTCCCTTGGGCAAAAATGAGGATAAAAAGCAGTGGATGTCCGGGGGAAAGGGGGGTGGGGACGGTGCGTTGGTTTATGGCTTACCATCGTCAGGGACACGCTCGTCTCCCGGGCGAACTGGAATTCCGGGACACTCACCTGAAACAAAAGAACGGAGAATCGTGAGTGCCGGGGCGACAAACGTCCTCGCGACAAAGCATAGCGCGGACTTGCATTGCCGTTTAACGAGCTCCCATTACTAACGTCAAATCCCCCGCGAGAAACGATTACCCCCTTCCCCCTTCTCCTCCTCCCTTGCCCAGCGCCGTTTACGCGTCGTAATACCCCCCCGCTTCCCGCCAATTCCGCGTCGTTTGAGTAATTAGTCGAAATTCATGGCAAGGACTTTTAAATAATTCCCCGGTATCCACGACGATTCCCTAGGATTACCGTGCGATCATTAACGTCGCTGCCGGGGCCGGTCAAAATCTGCACGCTCAACTGCTAAAGCTATTCGAAAATCCCGCCAATTTCCGCGAACACCCGCCATTTATTTTTTCACGCGCCAAGCACTGAGTCGATTGTTACTCGTTTTTTATTTACATGTACATCATAAATATGTGTAAAACAAGACTGAGTCGACACTGTGGAAGGTTAAGAAATGGCGGATTTTTTTTTTTTGAAGACAGAAGTCACGGCGCCGAAGACTAAAAATATCGATAAATCATTTCTCGATTTGTCCCACTTCTGAAATTTTATGCTACGCGCGATGCTGTGTATCAATGACGTCATAATTATTAATAACTGCTGTCGACGATACGCGACGTCGACGTGGCTTTTTACGGAACCAGTCCGACTGGAAGCAGGTGAAATAATTGCCGGGGGAAGGCGATATCTCACCGTCTGTTTACATAAATACCGTGAATGGATCGATAACATTTTACGATATCGTCCCTGTCACGCGATTTCGTTGTTTTCCCCCCCTCTCGCCCGACTTTTCCCTACGATTTGACCTTTTTCTTTTCTCCTTTAAATCCGCCCTTTGGACTAGATTATTACGAAATTTCCCGGACATTCGTCACGGTCGTTGCTCCGTCATTTCAATCCTTTTCAGAGCTCTTGCATCGAACGTTTCGTCGCTCTACATTTTCGGTCATTTTTTTTTCGTACTCATTAAGAGTGCCTTGTCTCGCTCTGCCCCTTTCTTCCTGACCAATCTTCCCCCTCTCTTCGCCTCAGTGGGAGAAACCGATAGGATCGCGACACGCGTGCCTTTCGTCCCCTTCCCCCTCCGCCACGTGCGTTTACGATTCCGGCGAGCACACGTGAAACAATTGCGCTGATACTGAGGGTAAAACGTCCCCTCGTTGGCAGATAACCAACGGCGTATTACGGCGCTGCGTATGAACGGCCTGTAGCCGTGGAGTGTAATGTGCCTTTCATGCCGGCGAGCACGAATGATGAAGCATAAAACCGCGCAAAATACAGAGTGAAATAAACCGCACGGGACCGTTAAACGTGCCATTACGCGGCGTCCAGCGAATTCTTTGATTCCGCTGAAAAATTTCGCAAGAAAGGAATACACCTCGCCTGGGACTGAACGGCCATTTTTAATCTCAATCCCTGATAATCTATCTATCTTTTCATTTCTCTTCATTCTTCTAATTTATACTCTCCTCTGTTCTATTTACTCTTATTTGTTTATGTTCTGTTTATTTTCTGTTTACTTTTCTTTCATATTTCTTCTATTTGTATATTCTATTTTTATTCTTTTATTTTATTTTTAGTTCCATTTATATTTTTGTATCTACCACAATTTGTAATTTCTTCTTTTTGTCCAAATGGGGTTTTTTTACATCCCTAGAATAAATATGTTTCTCTCTCTCTCTCTCTCTATCTTTTCGTTATCTCAATAATTTATGTTATATTATGTTATATCTTGTATTTGTTCTCACGGGACTTGTCCCAAAATATCACTCTTTTTCCCTCCCTCTCTCCAATGAAATACTTGTAAACCCGCAGTTCATAATCCTGGTAAACCGTCGATGCTACAATAATGCGAATCCTGTCTACGTTGATTCACGTAATTACCTTCGCCCGAGTGGTACGTTATTAAAGATCGACTTGACCGTGGATCCTGGGGATAATTGTTTCTCGTGAATTTCTCCCGGCTGTTGATGGTATTTTTCTGCGTCGCTTATCGGACGGCCTAGGACAATGGAACGAACGATGATGACTGACAAGGGAGTCACGGGTTGAAAGGGTTTGCACGAGGAAGGCGGTAGACGGCCAAGTGCGCGTGGCGTAACGACCCGGGGCAATTTATCTTGTTGTGTGTATTAGCAAATGGATGATAATGATCCCCGGAGAAGAGGACGCCGGAAGTTGGGCGAAGCTTGCGGAAAGCTCCTTCGGAACTGCAGCTGCTTGCAGCAACCACATCCCTCCCCCCCCCCCCACTCCTCGCTCCCTTCTCAAACCGTCCGGAACTTGGTGCATTCACGTGACGGAGAAACGGGTAACAGGCAGGACAAACACGGATTACGATTTTAATTCATTTCCTTCGCCCAAGGTACACCGGGAACTCGCGTTTGCGCTTGCTCAGTTTTCTCACGAGGTACGAAGAGATTTTCATATCCACCTGGCGGCGCATTTACGAACAAAGAAAAGTCATTTGGCTAATAGCGACGCGATGCCGCACTACTCCTTTGGATTAGGTTAAACAAGAGCCGCGTGTGCACGGGCAACGACAATATTGCCGTCAACTTGGTTCTCTCTCCGTAAACGCAATAAGTAAAGCAAAGGAATACTAATTAGTGTGCCGAGCGAAAAAACAGAATTGTACGGCGCGCAAAGAAGGCCCCCCCTCCGCAGGGGAGAAGGAAAACAAAAGCTCGGACCGGTGGTAAAAGGGGAAAAAAGTTACAAAGGGGAAGATAGAAAATAAGAGAAAAAGATGAGACAACAAAATGGACGGGAATTGCCGTGAGAAGATGTTGAAAAACAAGGACGAGGAGTAGGAAAATACGGGAGAATATCGCCGTAAGAATATTATTTTCTGTATCGCCCGTGTGTGTCTATATATAGGAATATTATTGATGAGGCTGGTGTAGCCGTGAAAAGAAAAAGTTGGGCTGACTCGAAGGTTGCTTGTCGCGTCGTCCTCATAAAACCCATGATCCTTTCTCCGGGTTTTGTCGACCATCGCCGTCTTCCCCGGCAACAATGAACCGGTTATCCCGAAGGAACGTGGCTACATGCCACCAAAACAGAAAGCACACGGAGTGGGGTGAGGCATGTACAATGTGCACGTGCAACAAACAGAAAATGTTAACGAACTTTAAGCTTTTCAACGTACCACCGTCTGAGAAATATCGAAAAAATGTCAATTCATACAACATGAAAAAGACATTAACATCTGCGTGTTAATACGTACTAAAACTATTTTAATAAAATGTAAGCACTGTTAATCTCCTAGAGGAAAAAATGTTGTAACAAAAACCAGCATTTATCGACAGAACACCGGAACTAGAAATTTCGAAAATACGTTGACACTCTGTCGCTGTATTGAATTAATCGACGACAATTTTTTGGCACAAGTAGAAAATCTTAATCTGACCAACAACAGTTTCGAAGGAATCGTCGAACGACGAGATTTGGTGGACGAACACACGTATTAGCCGCATGAAAGGAGTAATTCCTCGTACATCGGGTTACACGGGATTTATCTGTAAGATATTATGAGCCACGTGAAAAGGGAGACGGGTGAGAGACGACGCGGGACACGAAAGAAAAGAGGAAAGTAGTGAAGGAGGTGGGGCTAAGGGGAAGGGAGGGGAAAGGGGGATGAAGAACGTCGGTGGAGAACGAAGGAAGGATCGACTTGCCGCTCCGGTAATGAGAATATCACAAAGGACACGTCACGTCAATGGATGTGCGCTCCTTCGACGAGCCCATCTCTATTGCCTTCGGATACTTTTTGTCCGTCCACGTAAACGCGCGAGCCTGTTACGTAAAGCTTTAACAAATCCTCCACCGGCGACTATCTCCTCGTGAAATTTACGTCGATACAGCGGTTCAGATTCCCTAAAAAATCCTCTTCTTCGGCAAAGAACACGTTGGATAATAATTAATGTTATAATCATAAGTAGAATTACTGTATAGTGTCCTTGAGAAGTTTCTTGGTTTTCTTCTTTTTTGAGAATTCTGTTCCCCAGCAAAACACGTGGAATCGTAATTAATGTAACTGCGAGTGAGTTTACTCTGTAATTCCCTGGATTTGGTGGGTCCTTTTTTTTGATTTGCAAGATTTTTGGCTCACGGGAAAGAGTATTGCACACTTTCGTAATTTTTATCTTCGCATTAAGGTAAGCGAGTGTTATTAGGCCGGGTCTTCGAAGGGTCGGGTTAATCGTAGGACATGGAAAAACTGTCTCGGACGAGGAATGTATTCACGAACACGTAGCGGCTATTAGAGTAAGATGGCTATGGCGATGGTGAAAGCAGATATCGAGGAAATTTAAGGATTCGCTGAGTAGGCGCGAATCTCAGCGTCACCGAACACGTTTCGTCGAAATCTTCTTCGTCGTACACAAAACGGCTTATTTGTGATTCGCTAATATTTTCGAGGAAACGGTAAATCGATTCAGCCAACAAGCTAAATGTAACACGCGAGACTTTAACCTGTGTCCAAGAAAAAGTACAAAAGATCAGTACAGAATACGTGTATTCCTTTTTACACAAATTCCTGACGAATTCCTCGCATGAATATGAAATAATAGCAGCTAAATGCGAAACTTTCCCCCGCGTAGTTATGTCCAGCGGCAAACGCGAAAAATGCAGCTAGCTAACTGAAAAAGTTTAGCAACGTTAACGGCAGTGTAGTTTCGGTCAGGGGAAAAACGTAAAACTGCGAGGAAACGTGCTCAGCGTGTTTCAGGGGCCTGAGTTCCGGCTAAAAACGCTAAAACCAAGCGCGTTTGTTCACAATGCCCGGAAGCGGAGGAACGAGCAGTTTTCGGGCAAAACAGGAGACGAAAGGCGGAGGCCGGGAGATAAAAACGAAAATTTGGAGAACCTGTGTCTCTTATTCCGTTTGGCTGTGATTATCGTGTGCAACAGGGGAGGGGGGATAGAGTGGAGTTATAATTTAGTCACTCGACCAATTGGAACTCGTCTAATCGTCCGAGTGGTCAAAAAATGCAAAAATTCCTGACAATTTTCGACGAAATCGCGACGAAACATTCCGAGTTTCCACGTCTATTTTTCAAACCATCTCCCCCCTTCCTTTCCCCTCCACTTTCGTTGCAATTTTCAGTGCAGTTGCAGGTAAGTTCTGAGGACGATACCCGCAAACTGCACTTCGATGTCTCCTCGAAATCGAACGTCAAAGGACGGAGGGACCGGACATTTCACCAAACTATTTATCATATCTCCTCAGATCCGACTGTCGTTCACTTAATTAATTACTCCACTAATTACCGACCGTTTTCGCCGACACTACGAGAGCAAATGCAAAAAACCCCGAGGAATTCATGGGACTTGAGAGGAAAGTCATCGAGAAGCACTGCAAACGCAATTCGCCGAAAATAAATTTGAAACGTCGTGGTGGCGTTATTGAAATTTCGCGAAATTCTCCTATTCGCTAATGTCATCCTAATGGTCGTAACTTTTGCTACGAGGGGTGTGTTCGGTCAATCGGAAGGGGACGTCAAAGGGACAGTAAAGGGCAGGGAATGGTTGATTTAACGAACTGAAACGTGGAGAATAAGTTGCTGGCCGAGGAATCGGCCTGTCCTATCCGTGCCACGGTAGTTTACGGTGCAACTTTGTTGGCGGCGCGTTTCCGCAGGTATATCACGCGGTAAAAGGGACAAGTTACTGTTCCATGACGGTAGGAAGTGCCATTGCTTTATGTCGCTTTCGTTTCTCTCTCACTCGCAGCACCTTACTCCGATAACGTCACTCTTTTTCTTTCGAAAATTAAAACTGTTGCGAACTAACATTTCTGAAACTCAGATATATGAAATGTAACGAAGTATATTTTATTCTAAGTGGAACAGTCAATGTAATATTAAGGACAGCTTGATTTTAGGTTACAGAAAACTGAGCTTGCAACAAATCTTTGAACATGTCTGATTAGGCGCGAAGCCGATTCCCTTTGCCTCTGCGGCTGACCATGCGTGGGGTTTTCCACTTGAAATTTCAAACCCGTTCTCCCCGGGCAAGAAGCGTTTGTGAAAACGCACGGAGATGTTCCTGAGGGAATAATCGTCCGGCTTTCGGCGGGGCACACGGAATATTGATGACTTTAAATTAACCGTAGTTGCGTAGACGCGGAGAAGATGCAACAGACAAGGAAATTGCGTGAATACGTAATAGCGACATGTTAATTGTTCGCTGACGTTAGCGGCGATATTCCATTATCATTAATCACGTCGTTAATAATAATAAGTGGAAGCACCCGCGAACGTGCCGGAAGTTCTCTCGAAGCTGTATCAGCGCGGGATTAGGCAACTCCGTCTGCTAAATATTTCATAACAATTTAGCCGCTGAATCTAGGCGGAAGCCTGCCGAGATGTAAATTCGGTCTGACGCAAAACTCGCCTGAACTCGTGCAGACGCGTCATTAAAATTTATAATTATCTCCTAAGAATATTCCGAAACCAGCAACCGTCGCTGAGGAAAAATGTTAATCGTGTATATAAATATAAATTGTACGCAGGAAGCGTGAATCGTGTACATAAATTGTAAATAATTATTCGCCAGTAATATTTTTATACCAGCGGGCAACCCAGAGGAAATATTAATCATATATATAAATATAAATCATACAGAGGAAGTTTACTGTTGCACATTGTACATACGAATTGTAAATAATTATTCTCCAACAATATTCCTAAACCAGCATGAATTATCCATAACGTTTGAACGAATCGTACGTTTTGGAATTGTTCGTTCATCGGCGGAGGAACCTCGCCTTGCGTCTCCGTGTAATCGTTCGTTCCTCGGAAAGTTTCGTCGTGTTGCAGGCGAGATTCGTTTGTCAGTGGAGTCGACGAGCGGGTCGAAAGGAGAAGGAGAAGGGAGCTGCCAACAAAACGGGCCAGAACGCCGTGGAATCGCGCCTCTGCAGGAAATCGACTTTCGCGGGAGATAGGCGATCGGCAATTGTTGTTGAACGGCTAGGCAACAATACGGGCCGGCCGGTATCTACCGAGCAACGACAACGAAATGTAGGGTAACGGAGTTTAATTAAACTCCCGCGAAAGCCTGTTGCTCGGCGCCGGACAGTTTGCCAACACCGATCGGCCAATCTCCCTTGCCTCGTTACGCCCCACTTATTATTTTCTACACCCTCTCCTCCCCCCGGGCCTATCTTTCCCACCGTTTTTCTTGGTTCCCTTTGCATTTCCAAACGAGTAAAACGGGAATGAAAAACCGTTGTAAACGCATCTTGTGTAAAATCGTGGGATTTCCTCAAGTTAAGATTTTTTTAGGACCAAGAGAGGATGGGGGGAAGAGAAGGGGAGAATTTCCAGTGTGTTGGATTGTCTCCATTGTTTGCCCGAATGTGCCTGGCCGCTTTTAATAAACCATTCCATTATGGCCTCCTTGCTCTTGCGCGCCTCCTTTTTCACCCTTTTTTTCGGGCTCTCTGTCTCTCCGGTTGTTTCGCCGGTAAAGCCAAGTCCAATTACACCGGGGATCCCGAATCCCTCTGTACGGCCCACTGGCCAATTGAAAAATAATAGAACCTCCACTCGACCGCTCCTTTTATTCTCACTCCCCCCCCCCCCCATGGACTCCCCCTACGGTCCCTTCGCGGATTCCCCCCGGGAGTGCTCGGGATACGAGGATAAACCGACCATCTCCGGCCCATTCTCCCGCAGAATTGCACACAACCAGAGAGTTGCTGCAACGAGAAAGAGAGAGAGAGAGAGAGAGAGAGAGATATACTAAAAAATACAGCACTGCAGAGGGATTAAAGAGGCTTGTAAAAATGATAAGCTTAATAACGGCGGTCCTTGCTCAAAACGAAATTATCAAATTCCACGGACGTTAATTTCTTTCGAGACAATGCTCCTTTTTGCCGTGCATTCTTCCTCCGAGCGAAATCTTTGTCGTTTTCCCGTGGAAATTCCTTCGGTTGTTTCTCGCCTCGTTCGCTTTTGCTTTTTCAGCGCTACAACTTCGCCACTGTTTTCGCGAGGGCCGGGGAATGTCGAATGGGGTGCAATATCCGAAAGTAAACGAAAACCTTGCGCGTTGATCGTGAAACAACGTCGGCTATCGATACGAGCGACGACGGATCCGCGGGTTTCGAAAGATTGTGTGAGTTTGCGAAAAGCCGCGGGTCAGGTGGCCGTTTTGCTCGGGCTTCGAGAAGGGTGGAAAACGGGAGTGATGGGGTAGGGGTGGGGGGAGATCGTCCGAAGAGCAGGCGAGTTCCCCGGGGCAGAAAAGCAAACGTATATCACCGGCGTGGGGAAAAAATTGATTCTCAAGGGCCTCGACGTGTGCATCATTTGTTTTCACACGCACTGGTCTAGGCCAAGAGGAATAAAAGGAAAGTCATTCTTACATGGAACAACAAGTCTCAATTGAACAAGGAAAAAAAGGAGAAGAGAATATTACGGTATATGATGGATTATTTCTACGCCCATCTTCTCCTACGAAGAATGAAATGAAAGTCATTTTTAAATTGAATAAAAAAAATGAGAACAATGTGTGCCCACTTTGTCCTAGATACCAAAATTGTATTTTGTTAACGATTTAGGGACTAAAAATCGGTCATCGACTCAGGGAATTTCAATTGTGCGTCGTTAAGTTTGCCGAATTTTAAAGGATCGTAGCTGTCTGACGTGGCGCAGCTATCGCCGAGCAGTCCTGCCCATTAAACGTTAATTATACAACGAAATTTACTTAGAAATAACGAAGGGGAACGGCTGGCTGGCCCCCTCGCCGGGGATGACAGCCCCGAGATACGGGGTTGTCGAGGAACCGACAGGCGAGGAAGGGAAACCGTTGTAGACGAGGATCCAAGGAACCGGGAGTTTGCATAACAAAGGAACAAAATGCGCAGATATAATTATACTCCCAAGATTCATAACCGATAATCCCCCGGGCCATTGTTCCTCGTTAAACGGGTTCCCGGAAAACTCGTCGTTACTGATAATTGATTTCCGCAGGGCAATAAACACACACACACACCTTTTGCCCAAATTGTTCTTAATTTCCGGTTGGTCCTAATTTTTCTGGCATTCGCGGTGGAATGGTAGGGGAAAAAATGGGAGAATAGGAAGATTAGAATTGAAAGAGGGAAGGGGAAACACTCGAGAAAGGGAGGAGAGTGAGGAGAGTTATAGCGAAACTAACTACGGCCTAAGGAGAATGGAGGAGTTTTGCCTGGCCGTCTGGCACGTCGAAACTTTGGGCCCCTTGATTAGACATTCATTGGCCGGCACCTCGCGAATACCCGTTACGGACGTTAATTAGCGTTTATCACTCGTTATCGCATCCGCCCCGAGCCACCTTCCATCCCCACCAACCCCGCCGGGGGAATTTACGGTCCATCTTGAATATCAGCAGAGTTCGATTCTCAGATTCCACGCGTGTTACAACCGCATCGATCATAGCTGATAACTCATCACCTTAGGAAAATGTATCGAAATTCTAATTAGACGATTGGGAAACTACAAATGAACTTTGAGGAAAAACGAGAAACTAAAAACCTTGCAATGGGTCAGAAGGTTCCGATGAATTGGTATGATGGAAAATAAATATGCTATGAACGTTGTTGGAGTCCTTTGACCCAGTGACGTTTGAAGGCGCATCAAAGAGACATAATTGAATACCGGCTGATTGGCTCAACTTAGTTAACGAGTTATTTAAGGCAGTTGAGCCGTACATTCGTGAATTAATCCGGCAAAATTAGCCCCTTTACCGACAGGTTTGTTCCCTTGGCATTGGGTTCGACGTCCTCCGCGGACAGACAGACAGATTGTCGATAACTGTCGCCGTCGAAGAGCGAGGAAAATTTTCGAATAAAGTTGCCCGACTGGCGAGATAGCGCGAGAGATATCTGTCCGGGCAATTAAGTCGTGGAATTGCCAAGGTACCGATTTTAGGGTTTTAGGCCGTTGCCCAACCGACCAACTGCATTCCCATCAGCCGTAATGGATGGGTTTTATCGTACACAACGAAAGTCAAACGAGACGAGCTCGTCCCGCCAAGCCGCATGTAAATGGACCGACACAAAGCCGATCGCAAAGTTCCGCACACACGGAATTTTACAACCCAAGTTACTGTGCCCGTAACGCTGCTGAATCGCAACGAGTAAAAATCTTCCCAGCGACCATTAAAAACTTTAATTCGACAGCACGTAATAACGGTATTACAGTTGCCTGTAATCTTTGAGTCGAACAACCTTCAAATTCTTGGATTCGGTATTCATTTTTCTCTGTATACAATGTTTCACGTTGAAAAAAGGCATATAATACCTACATTGCCTGCCATTTTTTTCTACGACCCTTCCTATCGAGAATATAAACCCACAACGGCAATGATTTCATAGCTTTTATTATGATTGAACGACTCTGCCGGAAATAGCCCATAGTTTTATATACATGTGTGTATTAAAAACGGTCAGCAGCCATCAAGTCGAAACTGCCGCCGAAAAAACATGGCGGACATAAAACGCCCGACGTCGTGTGCCAATAAAACTTTGTGCTACTATATACTTCCTGTGCATCAAACGACCAAGTGTCCGAATTCCCTGTTTTACGAGAAAAAATGCAGCATTTAATGGTTTCAAATAGAGGCGTACGTGGGTCAGGATATTTTGTCACGTGTCTCGCTAGTTTGTCGATAAACGCGTACGTTCTGACCGCTCTTACGTTCTGATGTAACGCGGAAAAAGCGATTGCGGCAATGGACAGCCGGCTAACAACACAAGCCCATCGACGTAATTTTCAGCGGGCTTCTGTGTTTTCATCGGCACGAGTTTCGCCGCATTACACGCTTCGGTTTATGGAAAGCGATGTTATACACTTTCCGCCATTGTGTTATGGGGCTGGCGGACATACGTAGCTCAAGTACAGATTACGTGCAAACAGAGCACACACACGTGTGTGTAATATCCTTTGTGTGTGGTCTGCCTTCCTCTACTGTATTCGTTTGTTTGTCGAATGAACAAAGATAGACTTCTACGTCATCTTTCTCTCTCTTTCTCTCTCTGTATCTCCCCTTTTTCTCTACCTTTCTTGTTTAGTTCGTTGTGTGCTTTCCTCTCTGTCCTCTTCGTAGTTTCCTCATCCCGTTAAAGGACTCTCAGTTCACCTCCCACTGTTCCTACCGGCTGGAAGGCTCGGTTTTCCCCCCGTAGGTATATCCAAGCCCCTCCTCCACCTCCTTTCCCTCTTCACCTTGTCACCCGCTCCCCCCTCTCCACAAATCGCGCGTACTTCCTGTGTGATGTGGTATTTCCAAGAGAACGTTAATTAATAATTTAATCGAAGAGCCTGTTTCGGTCCTGCTGCCTCCGATCCGCTGCAGGTTCTAATTAAAACCGCCTCCCCACCCCTCCACCCTCTTCCCTACCCTTCGTCCCATGCTCACCTATGTACAACACGTGTTGTCATGTGTACACGTTTCCACGTACGACCATGGGTTTACTTCAACTTCCGTACCCTCGTTGTAACGTCGAAGACTAAGTCAGGAAAATGATCCACAAACATGGTCAGGAAATTCGAAAAGTAAAGAAAAATCAGGAAATTTCGAGGGTTTCGTCTGGGAGGTGAAGAAATAATAATGTCAGTGAAAAACGTAGGAAGTGGTACTTGAATACTTAAGAAAAGAAAAGAAAAGAAAATAATGTCAATGTTATGAAAATTATGTCATGAAATATAAATATAATGTCATGAATATGATAAAAATGATGTCATGAAAAATTCAGAGATTGAAGTCGAGAGACATGGAAATAATACAGTCAATGAAAAGATAGATAAATATGAAGATTGTGACGCGTTGAATAACATTTGATGTTAATTCGAGATTGCCTTAACCCATGTTCATTTATCGGGGGAAGTGAATTTTGCCTTTTTCACCGTCGGCCCAAGCGTTTCTCCCGGTGTGAGCAGCGGCGTTGATGAGTTTGAGCGGGCGAGGTTAATGACCAAGGCGGCTGAATCGAAACAATGCGCCTCGAGTTGCCGTGCCGCATTTCCATGGAGAAACACGGTGCACCGGGGCGAAAGAGGGGGGAGGCGCGTGTGCTGATCTCCTCTCGCAGCCAAGCACGCAGAGAGCTGCAAGATTTCGCTGATGGAATGTTCGAGCCGTCGCTCTTCACCCCCCACCCCTCGCCAATTTCCCCGGCATTCCGCGGGGGATGTTAATGACGAAGATCATCTCCCGCGGGGAATTCACGCCCCAACTGACCGCACAATGGCGAACCCCGTAAAATCTTACGCGCGAGACGGGATATTTTCGTGAAACGCGAACAAAGTCTCGCGGGAGGGGCAAAAAAGGGGCTGACATTGAAGCGAACACACATAATATTCGGTTGTTACGGTTCTCGGCTAATTGCGTAATGAGTTTGTTCGGAAGTACGGACCGTGAAATTCGCGGGAAAATTAACCGAGTTTTCATTATCCACGGGGGTCTCGGGTTTAGAGCGATAAAAGGGCAAAATGCTTTATACAGCCGTGGTATAATTGGATAAATTACAGTGCTAAACTGGTCTACCGACTAATTTCGTACGCCCGGAATATTCGATTCCAAATAAGAGCGCCTCACGTTACACGGAAATCCGTACAAATCCAGTGGAACTCCTCGCGAGAATATTTCATCGTCCATTTTGATTTCTCCCACACGGTCAATCGGGGTTCTCGATTTTTCCGTCAACTTCCTGTTTCGCCAGGGCGAGCGTCAAATGACGAGCGAAGCTCGGAGATGACGTGGAGCCGCGTTTCGCTTAGCGAGCCATGTAATTTCTACGTGGCGCACTAACGAGAGTATATCCGAGCGGTGGATTCAGCAGGAATTACCGGACAAACCCCGTAGCGGGTTCCCAATTAGGAGAGAAAGAAGCCAGCGGGCTGCTGGAGATTGCCGGCCCGAGCAACTTGTTTCCTTTCCCCGTTCATGTAGAGGGGTGGCCAGGGGTAGAATCCTTTCGAGGACAACAATCAAGGATCCTTATCCCGGTTTCATCTGTTCGCGCCAAGAGACATCGGTATTCCTCACCGGTCTAGAACCTCTTCTCGTCCTACGACGATCATTCCTCAAACGCAATTCCACCGTCGAGCTTCGTTTTCTCTTGTCTCTCTCTCTGTCTCTCCTTCCTTGTTCTCGTTTCCGCGTTGACTCGTTGGCAGTGGAATACGGCCGACCGTATGGGGAACCGTCTTGTTACTGGCTCTCGCCCTCCGGGGACTTTGACGTCTCCCGGCTGAATCGTGAAATCATACCGCGCACGCGGGGATTACGAGGAGATTGCTACAAAATGGAACACCGTTCATCCCCTCCCCTCCCTCTCCCTAGGACCTTTTACCAGCAAATTGCAAATTAAATCACCGCACACCCCCCCTCCCCCCAAAGTCCTTAATTTCGGCGGACTGCTTTTTATATCCTCCCCCGGAAATACCGTTCAGCCAATGGCACTGCAGCTAATAGCAGTTTCATCGCAACTACACTTCCGGAAGGCGTTGTTTCAAAATTCACTTGTTCGAAAACAAGTGAATTACCATTTCTTCCATTCCGTCAGAAAGTGCGTACTTTTCCATGAGAAGTTTGTGATTTAATTTGTCGTGAGAGACACCTGTTCTTAATAACCCTAACACTTACAAGTTGTACTTGTTAGCCGTGTTTTGCGCTTTCGATTTCGTTTCTCAATCCCATCGGGCGAGAAGCGCAATCCGGAATTGGGCGTTAATTTTTAAGGGCCTTTCAGCCGGGCTCATTCCATTTGCGGAATTGGATCGGCGGCTCCGGGCGACCTACACTCGTCGTTAAGATCCCGGGAAATTCGAAGAAGAAAAGCTTCGCGATCTGAGCTTCCCTCACGAATAATTCCACCCCTCTTCCCCTTCCTCTCGTTCGACCATGGTCGCGCGTCCATTTGTTTATTTATTCACGGAATACCTCGGTCCCCGGGCGTTACGATAAATGTCCTGTATGTTAAAACCGTGGGCTTTCCGGTAAAGGCCCCCGAGTGCGCCGTTATAGCCGCGGTAAATGCTGTCTCTGGAATATTGTGCGGCCTGAAAGTGCCCCCCCTCCCTCTCTCTCTCCACGCGTTACTGTGCGCTTTTGCCATTTTAAACGTCGGCATTTTTCAGGCAACGGCCACGCGTGTGTTTTCACTTGCGAACCGGGCACCGCGGGAAATGCCAATCGGCGGGGGCAGCTTCAAAGGAAATTCATTGACCGTTTAAAATAATCGTCAAAAAGTCACGTGGTGCCGGTGAAAATACACTTTCGAATAATCTCGTGAAGAGAGGAAGGGGAGTGAGGAGACCTGAGTTTCGAAAAACCGTTATGTCCCTTGGCCAGGAAGAGAATTCTTTTGGTTCACGAGACGCGGCGGGAAATGCCAATCGGCGAAGGTACCTTCGAAGGAAATTTATTTACTGTTTAAAATAATCGTCAAAAAGTCACGTGGTGCCGCTGAAAATGCATTGTCGAATAACCTCGAGAAGGGGGTTTCGGGGAGGGGAGGAGGAGACCTGAGTTTAGAAAAACCGTTATGTCCCTTGGCCAGGAGGAAAATTCTTTTGGTTCACGAGACGCGGCTGGTTCTGGTATTCGTATGCGAGGTGAGGCGCGGCGGAAAAATAATAACGGCAGCAGTGCAGGCAGCCCGGCGAGGAGAGGATCGTTATAGGTGGCAAAACGAGCGCGAGAAACCGGCCATGGAGTAAGAGTCGGATATCTAATAATCGAGACATCTCTATTCGCCTCACGCTTCGCCGGACCTTACCCCTCGGCGGAATCGACAGCAACGCTCGGCCCGAGGAAAGGCCATGGCGCGTAAATTTTCCTACCCTTTCCCCCATTTTCCCCCTTTTTCCCGGAAAATTGTCCCCGGCGAAATCGGCCGCGCAGCGACAAAAATTCCCCGGCACCGTGCGACGAGAGAAATACCGAGTTCCGACGGCACGGAGGAAATAGAGACCAGCGGAGAGGGAGGATGGGGATGCAAGGGGGAGGAGGGGGGATTAAGAAGGAAGAAAGAGGCGAAAGGACGAGCGAAAAGCGGAAAAGTCGGGGCAAAGCTCTTCCCCGGGTGGACCATTCTCCTCCGGCGAAGGGGAAATAAGAGAAATCCTCAAGTTCAGGAAATAACGAAACACGGTACGTAAGCCAAAGCCGAACTCTCCTCGTGTTCCTCGCGATTTAACGGCCATTGTGCGACTAATTAATGACCGGTACAATTGGATCGAAGATCAAGGTTTAGTAAGTGGAATTTCCAATTCCATTTCCAACTGCGACATATTCTCGGGGGATTTTTTTTTTACTACCTGTGTCGATTCGGACTTACATATCGTTAAGCCCGCGTTATATTTCGTTGTAGGGGGCCGCGAAAAATTCGCTCACGATGTACCGGAATTTCGTAGAAACGGGAAAACGGATCGCCGGAGCGGGACATTTAATTGCCGTCATGGACGGCACTTCAATTTCCATCGAATCCGACGACTGAGCGAATTCGCCACGGTTCCCCGGACGCGCGCGTTTTGATTTCCCGTATTTCCAAAATCCTCGCCCGGATGAACTCGTCCACTGAGCGGGATTTAAAAAACTTGCATAGATCTCACCGCTCGGACGGCCATGAATATCGATTGTATTATATCGACCATTTACATTCGATATAATCGTACACAGAGGAACGTTATACACCGACCGTTTTAATGAAACGAGCCAGTCAAAATACAGAGAAAAAAGCGATTCACACCCTCAAGTTAATGAAACGGGACACTTAAAATTCTTTGAAAAAAAAGGGATTCAATACACTTTTAACGCAATTGCGAGAGGAATTCCGTGTCGAAAACGGGGACGTTAAATCTCCTTATCCGCGTGGGACAGTCCTATTAGGATAGACTTTTTCGCCAACACCTTTTAAACTCGTGACAATTACGTCAGTGGAATTCGTCGGATACTTGGTCGCCCGTAAGGGGTTTCTCCGGAGGGGAAGGGGAGGGGTGTGGAATGCGGGGAGAGGGGGAGTTGCGGCAAACCCCCGGGAACTTTAGCCACCGTCGTCGTCGACGTCGGTTATACTTAGAACTCGCTCAACAAGAGTGGGGATGAGGAGGGCGGTGGGGGAAGTCAAATTTGCTCGTGATAATGCCGTCGCCGCGCGAATTTTCCTGCGGGAAAAGTGGGGGGACTGTTTGCCATACCACCCCCTCCCCCTCCTCTTCGCCCCCTTCTGTTCCCGTAGATTCCTTCGTCGTATCCGGTCCCCCCTCGCTGCGCCGGGAGAACTTACCTGAAACAGAAAAGAGAGAAGCGGGGAGTTAAATCACCGTGGCGAGAAAACGATTCGAGGGGGGGGGGAGGGGTGGAGGACGGAACGAGATTGCCCGGAGTCGACTGGGAAAGGGCGGACCCCCCAAAACTGCCGGGGAAACGGCAACTTTGCTCTTCTATCGGCCGCGGATTAGCGGCGCTTTAACCAACCGTGCTTTCCCACCAAAGAGAGCGGGGCTTCCTACCCCCCGCTCCGGGCTTTCACGGATCACCGCTAATCCAAATGTTTCCCGCCGAGGCGCATTTATAATGCGCCATTTTTCGGACGCCAATTGAGCCCCGAGCCAGAGGAATACGAAAATCAATGAATTCTAAGTAGAAAGAGAACTCAAATACTCCCCATTTGTGCGACAGAAAATTTCGTTAAATGTCAAACCATGAACGGGACTCATTTTTGTCCTATAATACCTTTTCTTCGTGTTCTCGAGGCAATTAAGAGTCCAAAGAAATAATCCATGTCCCTTTCAATGCTGTTCTACAAGTTTCGATTCTTGCAGTAGTTAAATTAAGTGTCCAGACATTTTTATTTTCTATATTCGTCGACAGTGGTCGTGGTGTTAAAATCGAGCTTTTAATATGTTTTCACGTTGACCTTTGTTATTTGATCGTCATTTTCGTTGAATTTCAGCGACACGCCGGTTAAATTCGCGCGGAGACATACGTAACAGTTGGTATAAATATCGGAGAATGGTTGTGGCGGGGTCCTGATTTACAGAGTGGAATTTCTCCTGGAACTCTCGGAGGATCCTCGCGCGTCCGGCAAACCGTGAAGTAACGGACGATCGGCCGTGACGGAAAAGTTAAGGTCGACGGCGGGGGGGGGGGGAGTGGATAGGCGTGTTTCCCGGGCGTTGCATGTGCAGCCGGAGGAAACCGACTTGGAAAATTCGCGGCTCGTGGGAGCAGCTGAGTTAAAGGCGCCGGGAGACCCATAAATCTGTTTAAATTGCAACGACGCTCTTCGACCTCGAAAATCGCCCGCAACGTACGCCTGCAAATACGTCAGATCCCCCCCTCCTCCACCTCCTCAATCGATCCTGTCATCCGTCTTTCCTATTCCTTTCCACGGCTCAGGAAATTTACACACGCCGATAATATTCTCCCCATTTTTAGGGACTTCTGGTCTCTGGTAAATCATAGAAATAAACGAATAATAATCACTGTACTTCAAAATATGATAAAAGTTTTCAGAAATTCTGACAAACAAGCCTTACTGATTTCAGTAATTGTGAAGGAAAAAATTTGAATTCGGCCATTTTTTGGTGATTTTAGCATTAAATTTGCAACCTACGACGATGATTCATGATTGATATTATTTTCGTGGCAGTGTTTAACTCGGTATAAAAGGATGGTCTAGGATTCCATGTGAATGTGGGTGTGAAGGTGCATTGATTTCGAGCGTATCCGCGGGACAAACTCATTCGGCAAGTAGGAAATTGTCAAACAGGAAGGGTAGGATATGGCGTGTCTGACGTTGACATCGGTAACCGAGGTCGGTTTACGACAACGGCGAGGAATGCACAGCGGGGTGGACTGTCAGTCCGTGTCGAGCGATCGAGGTGGATCGTTACATAATTTCACAGCAGTCATGCGGACCATAACGAAAATATCCTCGAGAAAGAACCACAGAGAAACGAACGAAAGACGTGTACGTACAAACTTTAGACCGGCGGAATAAAATTACGGAGAAAGATAAAGTTGTTGTCGATAAAGTAGCGCGAAGGATCGCTTTAAAATTCCCTTTTTCGGCTCGGTAACGGCAATTTCTGACCCCTGAGCCCCGGCGGCGGGCGCAGATGTTTCCTGCGCTCGTTCAGATAAATAATAAAGCCGGCGAATTACGAGCAGAGAAAGATATCGGCGAGCCGATGTTTCCTAAACGAGCTTTGGAAGATCGCCGGAAAGAACGGTTTTACGGGGTGCCTTCCCCGCAAACTTTCCCAAACGCACGTACACGGGGAGAAAGCACACGTGTAGAACGATAAAACGAACGTCGTAACGTTCGATGAAGCCTTTCGAAAGACTGACTAAAAAAAAATTTGCAAATCGTCCACTAGCGGCTACCTTCGGCCAGGAAAATTCGAAATTTCCAATTCACTGGCAAAACTCATTACTCGAGAACCCGTTGAACCGTTGAATTCGTTGAACGCATTGCTGTGCACTCATTACGGGTTGTGGCGGTGCGATAATAAAAAAATTACCGATTATTATACCTGCCGAGTAGTTGCAGCGCGCGGCACGGAAGCTTTAATTATGCCGTACGAGTTCTGCCTTGTCGCGTGTAAAATTAGACGGTAAGTGGACGATGAGCGGAAGGTAAGCAGAGTTCTTCCTCCTGCGTCTCGCGAAAAAACCGGAGGATCGTGCGAGACGTGGATAAGTATGGTAAACCACTCGCGCCGTCTGACCATCACGCTCCGCTGCTACTTCGCCGGAAGTTCCCCCTCTTCCCCTCTTCCCCTCTTCACGGTTCTACTCGATGGGTGTACTCGTGTTCCCTGACCGCGAGTAACCGGGCCCCCATGGGCGCCGAGTAAATCATCGCCGACGAAACAATGGCCAACACGTAAATCCGTGCCGATCTCACGAACCTCCGAGGAATATTTTAAATCACGCCCAGGGAGGATCCTTCTTAACCGTCGGATTTCTTCTTCAGCCGTAATAATCTCTCGTTAGAGCGAGTTAACGTGCGAACAGTCTCGTAATACATGAAACGTAACAACCACGCGAATGACTGCCAATTAATGCTCAGTCAATGAACTTGTTTCCTCGAATTTCTGTCTCGCCTTACTTCTGCGATCCTTTCGTAGCAGGGGAAGGGGGTGGGGGGGTGGGCGGGTCTGATGATAATAATTTGATCCTAATGACGGCCGGGATATTCCCGCAATTAACGTGGAAGCCGGCGCCGGCGACGATCGGAGCGTGTCTCGCGCGGAGCGTTGCGGAAAAAGGAGAACTCCGGAAGAGCGATCGCGGCCCGGGCCGGTTAATTGAAACGAGAGCGAGGGGAAGAACGATCGCGCGCCGCCAGGAAGTACCGGAGGTTGAGAGGGGGAGGGAGGGGGGCAGAGGAAGGAAGGAAGGAAGAAAAGAAGGAACGTGCGGCGTGGAAGAACGAGAAGTTTCTCGCGACTCTCTCCTCGTCGTCAGCTGCAACCTGTTGAACCCCCCGAAGGGAAGACAGAGACGCACCGTCCCGGGAAAACCAGGGGGAGGGGAGAGAAAGAGAGGAGGAAGGGGCCAAGGGGAAGGGGGGGGGGAGGGAACAACGGGCCCGCGTATTTCAAGCGCCGCAAATTGGCAAGGAATTATTTTCGCGGCCGGCCGCGAATCTCCGATCGGCGCGTCACGCCCCGCGCATAATTTTCTACTTTAACCGCGATACCATCTAGAGACGACGGCACGGCTGGGCAAATGAAAAAAAAAAAAAAAAAAGAAAAAGAAGAACGGACAAAGCCGGCAATGTGCGCCAGTGATTTCCTTCTTTTTTTTTTTTAATGCTAACCCGGCGGATGCGTTTCGTGCGTTGATTCGAAGGACACGAGGAAGAAACAAACGAAGTTTCGGTGGAGAGGCTTGTGGATTAAATTGAAGAACTACTTCCTTCCGGGGAAAGAGAATTGCAGTAGCTGAGAAAGAAAGGAAGAGCAGTGTCGGTGAACATTTCTTTTTACCTTAATGCAACTTCGGGTACCGGGAAGAATTTTCGATCGATGTAAAGCAATTTTTTTGTGCAGGAGCAAAGAAAATACTTCGTGTCAATGAACTTTCTTAACATTAGACGCAGCGAGTAATGTGAGTTTAGATGGCACAAAGAATTGTAGATTGATTCGTTGGAATTTTTTCTATCGGGGAATGGGCAAATCCGTCGGCGGGAGAGGAATTACTGAGGGCTGGGGTACGCGAAGGAAAGGGAGAGTGCAACGACCAAGTGCAGAGGAGAAGTCGCAATGTATAGAGACGGTTACGGCGGGCCGGTCGACTCGATGTGCATTCCTCAGCGCCAAGGTTGGGGTCAAGGCACACCTAAGTGTCCGTCGGCCAGTCCACACGAGAATTCCCCACGAGTCGTCCGACCATTTTGCCTTATTCAACCGCCACCATAAATCCAAACGTACGAGCATTTAACGTAATTTACCTAAAAATACCGTACGCCTAAACCTTTAATTATAAGATTGAGAAGTACCTAAATATCTGTCGATAGTTTGAACAAAGAATTTCGAATTTTACAACGCAAAAAGAAGGATTTTATTCGACCATTTTCCGATTGTCCTACCACCATAAATCCAAACGTACGGGCATTTAACGTCATTTACCTAAAAATTCCGTACGCCTAAATCTTTAATTATAAGATTGAGAAGTACCTAAATTTTGAGAATTTTGAATTTTACAACGCAGAAAGAGGGATTATTTTGAAAGAGAGAGAGAAAGAATTATTTGAGAGAGAAGAAAAGGAGCGTAAATGGAATTCATTTTGAGCGTCCTGAATCCTTGTAATTTTTTCCACGTTAATCAGGGGGCGGATCACGTGAATATTCTTGAAGGGAATTATTCCTGTTACCCGCACCTGCCGTGTTTCACGATTCCCCGGCGCGCGCACGCGAATGCGCTATTCTTTGGAGGAAGAAGACACGCATCGCATAAATTTGCGCCGAGCGTCGCATGAATAGGAATGAATCGACAGGAGACTATCGCGATAGCGGCGGAAATCGATGCGTGAGGCGGGGGGAACGTGGTTGCGTTGTAAAAATCAAGCGGGATATTGTAATCGATGCGCCACGGGGAATGATTTTCCAGCGTGAAGACGAAGGAGCGTCGCGACGGCCGATAAGATAAGCGGCTGAGAAAAGTGCATGGAATTCAACGGCAATGGAAAAACGGCAAGGAGTGGATTAATCGTCGGCCTTTATTGCCGGCTCCATGGAGATTCTCGATCACTTTTCCACGATGCTCACTCACGGAAGGGGGGAACTCGTAAATTAAAAGCGAAAATCGATAAAAATCCATCGCTCGGGGATCCTCAACGTCGTCCAGAAATGTTCGCCTTTTGCTCGCAAATTGTTTGCCCGTGTTTTCAGGCAAGCAAAAGGAAATTCCAATAGGCATAAATGTGTCTAAAAGTCCCTGAACCGTTGAGAAATTTCTTCGTTTAGTTTGAATAAAGCAATCTTATCAGAAGACACTGGGTATCACTGACAAGTTTCTTCCCTGAAGAAACATTGAAAATGATTTACGTGAAACGATTATGTTTCTAAGATTCCTTTCCCCACGAATCTGTTCGACGTTTCACGGGCACGCTGAGTCGACAAGTTGACGATATTGGTGTGTGTGTGTGGAATCCACGGAGCTTCGAAAACGACGTACAATGGCGGTTGACCACCGCCATGGGGGCCGACAAACTCTGTAATCACGACGCGAATGCAACCAGGCGACCTTCCAAACGGGTTCCACACGCACACAAACGTATTCCTCGAACGACGGATTTCTGAATCATCGCTCGCGAGGATCGCTATCTTCTTCTCCTTCGTCGAGGAAAAACGTACTCGACTACAATTGCCCGAGACTCACTCCTATGGTTCACAAAAAAATTGCACAACATAGTTCATACGACAGAGAATACCAAAGAACTATGTCTCTTTGAAAATTCGCGTACTGTCCCAAGTACAGAAACTAAAGAAGATTATTTCCTTGAACTCCCTTTTAGTCATTGTACTGTCATATTTTCTTCCAGCTTTTTTTCCTCGTCGCTTTAGAGAATCAGGGGGGTTGAAGTTATTTATTATCGACGACACGTTGGTTGCTCGTTCGAGTGGAAAATGGCGAATCTTCGGATGATTTACATGGCGATATCTCTGGGTAGTTGCCGTTCGATGACGGCAATTGTGAAGTCGCCGCTGTGTGCGGGTTCTCCGATACGGCGAACAAGGGAAGAGGTGAGGTGGGGGGAGGAGGGGAGGGGAGAGGAAGCATGGAGCTGTCGGCGAGCCGCGACGACAGGCCGACGCTGCTAACGCGTTACTGCGGCTGTCACGGTAATGTGACAGCCGAGAAACAAGCGAAAGCCCTTAGCACCGTTGCCGTTCTCGGCTGGTATCGCTCGCTCACACACACACACACACACACACACACACACACACTACAAACATGTACACGTGCATATAAGTTTCTCTCCTTCCCTCGCCTCGTCTGGTCAGGTCCCTTTCAGTCTTCTTCCTCCTTGTTTCGAGTTTTCGTACTTCTCTCTCATTTCGTTCTGGAAGACTACGTAGAGAGTGGAACGAGAGAATGAGAAGGAGAAAGACAGGAAAAGGAAGAGAAAGAGGAAAGGAAGGGCGGGAAAGGGAAAGGATAAATCGACAAACAGGAGGAAGTGAGAGAGAAGAATGAAAATTTGGATCAAGGGAGAAGAGGACAGAGAAAGATCGAGGGAAGGAAAGAAACTTTCTTCCTTTTCTTCCTTTTCTTCCTTTTCTTCCTTTCCTTTTCTTCCTCGCTATGTCCTCCTCCTTTTTCTCTCACTTCCTCCCTGTTCGTTGACCTTGCCTCACTTACCATCTTCTACCTTCCCTTTGACGCGTCCTCGATCTTTCGAGGAAAGGTGCGAAGGTTTGCCGTATTTGGCGGTACGATTTCACGGCGAGAAAAGCGTGAAACGACCGCAAGAAAATGAGACAGGCTGACAGCAGAGCGAATGGCAAAACCTTTGATCAACTACGGATGGACACAATTCATCCTTAAAAGGTTCATCTCGGAGTGTGTCCGGGTAATTGCTTTGATTTCAGAGACAGTCGAGAAGGGAACCCAAAGAAGGAAACGTAAACTTCATTCCCCGGGCGATGCGTTTAACCTTCCACTGTTTTACATCTTCCGAACTCGCAGAAAGTGTCACTGTTTTGCCCACTCCGAGTATTTTATTCCTCGACTACAACGACAACCGGGAAGGGAGTATAAAAAGAAAGAATCGTTTGAGATGTCTGTGTTCTCGCGTGGTCAGGTGGCAAAGGGGTAAAAGGGCAAAAAAAGCGACAAACCAGGTTCTTTAATCCTCGAGACTACAGGGACCATTTGCACTAGTGAATCTTGACAAACGCAGTTCCCAAGAAAGCAAACTACACAAAACTGCGCTACATTGAAGAAACCCAAGACAGGAAAATCTGTACCTTAGACACACAGAGTTCCTGTTACGGAAACGTAACGTAAATTGTTGAAACCTTATTCCAACTATCCGAGGGTCAAGTTTGCTTCGGGGAAGTGGATTTACGTACACAAGGACGAACGTGCCGCAGTTTCTTGGTATCTCAGGTCCTGAATTCGATGATAGATGCATTATAAATGAGGGGAAGGAGACGGTAGGCAATAGCAACAAGTGAACGAACCGAGCTCGATGGGTCACGTCGAGCGGAAAACCCTGAAATCTTCCTTGAATTTGATTAACGCTTTCACAAGGACCCCAGGATTACTTGGATAATCGAGCGAATCAGAATTCGAGCACAATCCTTTCCATTTCCATGCACAATATTCCTCGTTCCCAACGTTCTTCACGCTCATCATTTCTTAATCAATGCCAGTTCGTTCCTGTACAAAGACCAAGAAACTACTGTACAAATATGCTTATTTCTCACGTGACTTTGGGTAACCTTAATCCGAACTTCTCCACGTACTTTTCTCATCGTACCGCGCGATCTTCATCTTCGGGCTTCTGTATTTTTAATCCCTTTATTCGTAGCCGCTGATTTAAACATGTTCAATCTTCGTCGGCCTTAGGTTCCTGAAACTTTCTCTTGAATCTTTTCTCTTGTTAGCCCTTGCACTATTTTCCTTGGCCGGGGGCGTTTCTCGATCCTCGAATTTCACGTTTCTACAGCTCGGCGTACCGTGTTGCAGTCTTTCTAAAATTCCACCGGGTTCCCGTCTTACCCGGGAATTCCCTGGTTTTCTCTCTTCATCCCTTCCCGCCCTTCTCTTTATTTTTTTAGCTCTATTTCTTTCTTTTTTTTGTCCTTACTTCATATTCTGTTTCTGTAAATTTCTGTATTTTATTTATCTTTTCTTATCTGTTTACTACATTAGTTGCTCGATATTGTTATGAGCATGATTAATAAATCTATCTGTCTTCTATTTATCTATCTATCTATTTATCTTTTCAGTTCGCCGCCGTCTTCGTATCTTCCGCGTCCGCGTCCCTGCGGTGCCGAGCGGTTTAAAGGGATTTGCACCTGTCAAAGTCCCCCGCAGTACGGTAACGTGGGTAACGGTTTGCCGCTAAGGCGGGACATCTATTTTTTTTCTTCCCCGCCCGCAAGGACCGGCACACTGTATCGCCCCCGTCAGGCTCACGAAGGAAAGAGGGGGGGGGGAAGCCCGTGGGATCGCACGGGACCCGCGAGGAGAAGTTATATAAGGTCCGCCGGGGCCATCAGTTCGGTGAAACTCCGCGGGATTGTCCGCGACCACGCGAGGAAAACTCCACGATACCCTCCTCTCCTCTCCTCTCCTCTCCTCTCCTCTCCTCTCCTCTCCTGTGTGGAACACACGGAAATAATGTCGCGCAGACGCTCGCAAATAACGGCGGAAGTCTCAACTCCGGCGAAATGAAGAATCCGTGAAACAGGAAATGGAAAGCGATTTTATTGAAATTCGTGAATAGCGAATTGCGTACTACAGATTGCGTTTAGGGTATAATTTTAGTTTCTATTCCCTAATCTAAAACCAAAAATCCGAAATCAAGGATAAAATAATCAGAGAACGAAAACTGATTTTGTTAAAATTCGATAACCGCGAATCACGTATCAAAAGATCGTATTTACGGTATTGTTTTACCTTTTACTGCCGGAAACGGGGCAATCGAAGACGCGCGCAGTTACGGGATTCGTTAAAAAAAATCAGGGGAAGTTGGGGGAGTGGGTAGGAAAATATTGACGCGGGGGACGATTACGAATTCAGTGTTCGCCGTCACGTCGGCGGGGTGACAAGTTGGAGTTATCGTTGCCAGGAAAGCACCAGCTGCTCGCCTCGCTTCGCCTCGCCTCGCCTCGCCTCGCTGGGTAATGGAAGACGCGAATCCAACCGCCAAATCCGAAAATCGAGGACACGTACGCGTCGATTCCTCGCGGAATGTCTCACACGTTTTCCCCCTGTCCCCGGGAAAAACTCACTCGTCGGGAAATACGCTCCAATGCCCGGGCAAAGATTCGCACTGATCCGAGATGAGTGAACTGAGTGTTGAGCAAAGATTCTTCGTACGCAATAAATACGAATTTTAAATACGAATTAAGTAAGAATTTTCGTGAAAGTTTCAAACGAATTTTCTGTACCGGTCAAGAGTAAATTCGGGGCAAAGATCGACATTAACCCGGTCCTTGGCACTGGTTTTGCTTGAAGAAATTTTCAACGTGCGATACATTCTTCCTTCTGCACAAAATTCGCTAAATACGTACTGCTTTAAGTTGATCAACGAGGGACTCGTCAAAAGTACCCAAGTTTTTAAGATTTTAATATCATTGTCGCAGGTGAAATTCCTTTTTAGGCTGGAATTTTCGTGAAAATTCAAACGGGGTTCCCCGTGACGTTCGATTTCCGTAATACGATCGTATGGACGTTACTCCGGTCCACGTGGACCTTCTCGTTTCGACGGGGAGAAATTGCGGGAGAGGACAGAGCTCTGATGCTCGATACGCGGCTCGCTAATGACAGGAAACCGGCAATATGAACTTGACGGCTCGGTACCGCACCGCACACCGCAGTAACGTACCGACGGAACCGCAGGGCCTCGACCGTCCCAGCTTTTCCAGCTACTGCATCCCGCGATCATTATCACTAACGCGCCAACCATTAGCACCTTCTACTCTAACGCACCATTACCCTATACCTGCCAAAACAATTCCCCGTTGCCAATAAAAGAGTCCCAAAACAGGTCCGCGGGTGTCTGTTCATAATTTCCCAATTTTTAATCCGAGTATCATTATCAGGATTATTAATACAGCATTAACGCGAGATTCACTATCACCTTTTTCGTTCAACACACTATTTCCCCTTCGAATAAATATTCCCAAGGCACGTCTGTTCGTTTTTAGGTCCATGTGTCCTGTTCCTCGGCAGTGCACAGTTCGTTTTCGAGGGGAGGAGAGGGAGGGGGGAATTACGAATGCGTAGGACCAGCGTGTCGTGGCAATCGATGCGGATTCGGAGGAGAAAATTTCGTTTGCCGTGGGGAAAGGGTCGACGGTGAAGTCGTTTACCGGCGGGCAAAAGGACGGCGTGGCAAGTACAATAGGAACGGATTGTTCGGAAATCGAGTGAAACGGATGGAACGCCAATGGGCCACGATGTCCCGCAGGAGAAAGAGAGAGATTATCCGCGCGAGTGCGACGACCAAAGCTCCAAGCAAAACGCAGAACCAACGCCATAGCGTTGCACCAGCGCGAAAATCAGGACACGGAATATCCAGAAACAAGGAACAAACTTGTCCAGCGAGTAAAATCCCGAATTTCGCAGAAACTAGGAACAAAGATTAACCGAAAACGGGTTTAAGGAAGAGGACGAAGTTTTGGTGGAAAAAATCCTTGTCCTTTTGGTCGGAACACGAATATTCCGTTCAGGGCGGAAGAATGTACTTCGACAGTTATTTAAAGGGTGGATTCGGATAGTCCTGGCGATTCTTTCTCAGATGGAAAAGAGAGAAGAGGAAATAAGACCGTCTGGCAGGCAGGACCGACGACACCTTCTACGAAATCTTTTTCTTTCTGGCTTTCTTTCTTTCTTCTCTCACTGTCTCTCTCTCACTGTCTCTCTTTCTCTCAGTTCCTCTCTGGACTCGGGCGGACGAAACGTTAGGAAAAGCTGGTAGGAGGAAACCAGGGACGCCAATAAGATTTCCTCAGGAAAAGCAATCTTCGGAAACAGTCGTAGGACTGCCCCCCCCCCTTCCCTCGGTCTTTCCTGCTCGTCGCGTGTCTCTCACGGCTTTTCCCTCCATCGAGAAACTCCCCGATTCCCACTTTTCTATTTTCAAATTTCCAACGGTACGCAAGTACCGCGATAAAACAGTTCCGCGGTGCAAAAGTTCCCCGGCACTGAGTTTACGATTTCGACGAATATAAAGCGAATGCCGTTCGCCACTACTTTTGTACGCGTAAAACGCAGTCTTTTACTTAACGCGCACGAAAAACGTCCCTTTGCCTTCCTTTAAACGAACAATCGTACGTACGATGTAACTCAGTTACGATTTATATGAATATAGCATTCGGGATTTCATAAAATTTCAGGTACAATAAGGTACAAAGAATGAGTCACAGATTAATAATAAATACATTGTAAATACGTTACGTTTCGTTAAATTCCAGGCATACAGATACACAAAGAACGACTCTTAGATTGACTGTAAATTCGTTGTAGGTGAATTACGATTGATTTCCTGTACCGAGTGGCCGGTGTAAGAAGAAAATGGGTGCAATTGAAAAAGTATTACAGAAAGGAGCTGGCATATTGATACGCGCTACGGCGTAGAAGAGCGAGTAACCGTGACCCGCGTGGAATCACATGGAATCTCCATTAAACGAGTTAACAAGTACTTCCTTGCCGTTAAACCGCCTCATAAACGGGGCCAGACCCCCAGGACAGAGTAGCTTTTCACCGACGGTTCCCGACAAATCCGCGGCTATCGTAAACCCCGTGTTAAAGAATATTGCTGCGTCGTCGGGGACTCGTAAAGTTTCATTAACCGGCGCGTTACCGGCTAATGAGAAGTTGCCACGAAAAAGCAAGAATCTGCCGGCAACGAGAGCAAAGTAAAATAGGTTCAAGCTCAAAGGAAGACGGAACTCGAAAAATTTCAACAAGATACAAATCGTCATTCGTATCGATCCGCGTTCGTCGATGATATCAAAGTTCGATTTTTCGACTTTTATTTCCTGAATTTGTTAGTTCCTGAATTTTTTTAAATGTTATCGTTGAATGTTTTGATCAATGTCGTCGTGTGGGCATTGTTGAAAGGTAAGAAAAAAAGAAATTCCTCTCACTGTCCTTCCCGTTCGCGAAGGTTTGCGGGACACGATTTACGCGTGCTTCAAAAACATTGCTCTTTTTGCCGTTTAAGCGCTCGTTATTCCTCGCCGGCCTTTTCCGTCGTTACTTTGAGCGCGAAGGTAAAACTGAAGCGTCGCTAATTAGCACCTTCGAGCCTGAAATTAAACCTTCCGCCTCTTATCGGCCGACAAAAGTGCGGCCAGGAAATAGTCAGCTGAGAATCCGAGCTGCTTTCGAACTCTCCGAATTCTCGTGCAGTGAACGACGAGGGGGAAAATCCCTGTGCAACTATGGAAAATAAATTAGCCGACAACTTTCCGTCGTGACTTTAATTCCCCCACGGCGATACGAGGCTGGTGAAAAAAAAGGCCACAGAGTCGAGAGAAATAGTCGTGCAGGCCAGCGGCGAAACGTAGAATAAGAATGAACTTTTCACCGAGCTCATGAAATACGTAAGAACCGAACAAGGACGTGGAATGGGCCGTGGGCCTAGGAGGAATAGGTAATGGGAAAAGTAGTAGCAGTGGTTAAAGGGGGAAGGGAAACAGATTGATCGGGGCTCGGGCATTTGGGAAATTGGAAAGAAGGAACGAAAGTGAAAGTAGCGGACTGATGAGAGTAAATCGAAATGGCCGTTCAAGTGGCTAAGGGGTGAATTCATGGACACTCGACTCCGTCCAATGTCATTAGGTAATTAGATACAGAGTGTCCCGTGGAGTCGGCGGAAAAAAGGGACGGACCAACGATGGCGAAGTGGGGCGGAAAAAAGAAGAAGGAGAACGAGAGGAGAGAAATCACGGAACGGAGCAAGATTCCACGGATACCCGACGCTCGCTAGTAATGTCATTAGCTAATTAGATAGGTAGAGGAATCCGCAGGGCGAAAATGCGAGGAAGATCGCAAGGGGCTAGAAATGGAGACGAGAACGAATCTCCAAGGGGTTCAATCACACCCAGAAACGTCTTCATAATAATCCACTTTTCTCTACCCTAACGGATATCGAGTGATTATTAACGTCGAAACAGGCAAAACTATCGTACAAAAGTGCGTGCGTCGTTGTAAAGCGTTAATTAATACTTTTCACTGCAACAATGGTGCAACAATGCGTTTCATTTTCAACGTGCTTTAACAGCTATCCAATACTTTCAACGATGTAATTCAATTATTACCTCCGTCAAGTAGAAAAAATTGCTCCTCAATGCCAAAATGTTTGCGAACATTAATTGAACGCTTTTAATTGCCTTAACAATGCACTTGATTTACACGTATGTCAATTTTTACAGGGACCATTTTTTCGTCTCATTTCTGGCCCTACGAAATTCTGACTTACCCGTGGAAATGCAGTTCGGCCGAAGATCGTTAACAAGATTGTACAGTTTACGGGTCCTTACCTGGAACAAAAACCGGAGAACAAGATTAAAATTGGCACGTAGGATTCGAGTGGACGTTGAAAAACAGTTGTACATTTTTGACGAGTCGGTGAAAATACTTTGCGATTGGACGATAACGGTGAATTCAAGGGGATTTGTATTAAATATCGACTGGCGGTTGCTTTTGACGAGACTCATTAGGATAATCGTGGAAACGGTCAATAGACACGCGCGGAATCCATCAATCAATCAACGGAGATTACGCGACATTTCGGTATCCACGGAACAAATGACGAGTAAACGCGTTTCCCCGCGGCTGTATCGTCCGTTACATCGATAACAATTGTCCGAGTTGTCCCGGGCATTCTTAGTGGGGAAACAATGAAAACCGGCCGAGCGATCTCGATCGGAAATGGGGAAACCTGAATTTCCTCAATTCGGCGGTGGAGTGGCTCGTGAAATATTCATGCCGGCTGTGTTTGTGTGTGTGTGGGGGGGGATGTCGGTGAACCGCGGGAAGGCCCGGTGAATCGTTAACAAATGGAGGAAAAATCGGCCTCAGGGGGGCGCCGCTGGAAACGGGCTGAGAAGAATTCGCCGCGAGATGGTCGACGATAATTCTTAGCCAGCGTCACGTACCGCGGATATAAATCACCCCCTGCCCCGTACCTTCTCCTTCGGTTCCTATTACGTTAATGATTATCCCGCTTTCCTTTCGCCTTATTGCAATCAATAAAGGATCCGATTAATCGTGCCATCGGAAATCCGTAATTTCTACTTTATTACGCTCCGCTCCAAACTCCTCAGAATTGCACGAAATTGCGCTCAATTACCAGTAATACGAAATATACAATACGAGAATCGTGGAGAAAAAAATGTATCGAGTGTCAATCATTTTCGTTTGGTCGAAATAACAAACATTGTAGACACGAGAAGGTGCGGGGGATGATCTGTAAATTTTGCTTTACTCGACTCAACTCCAAAGTCTTTGCGGTCCAACGAAACTCCCTTTATACACAAGGAATAAAAAAAAATCTACCTACGGTGCTTGTTTCATGTAACAAAATTCAATGAAATCAGCAACAAGCGCTATCGACTGTTAACCACTTCCGTTTGCCGGGAATAACTATTACGGAAACGAGCGAGTGCAGGGGGCAGCATTGGAGGGCAAAAACCGGGGAAAGAGAAACGGTGGAACAGCGAAACCGGCTGTGGCCCTATCGTTCCGCTGCCATTACGTAAGACGTCAATCACAGGGCCAAGTTATCCGTGCGGTTTTCCCAGGATACGTTGCTTCCGGTCGAATTACCCGCGCCCCGCCGAAAATGGAGCGTGTGGAAACATCCGCGCCCAAGTGGTCCAAGGAAACGGGCCAATTTCGGCTGGGACGGGAAAAATTTCCCCCCTCCACCCCCTCTTCCCACGGGCGTGTGTAGTCTAATGGAGCGAGAGGCCGGAGGGGGGCGTTAAGGGCGAAGGGGGAGGGGCAGATTCGCGGGAGGTAAGGTGGCTAACGATAATTCCTGGCCGGGCGTCACGTGCCGGCGATATAAATCAACCCCCACCCCCCTCCACTCCTCTTCCCCGGGCCCCCTCCCCCCCGGCCAAACGGAAACTCGCCCCCGCAATTACCTAATACGTCGGCCACGTTATCCCCCAGACGCCAACGGCGCGAACAACCCTCGCCCCACCGCGATTCAACCCCCTCCTCCCCTTCCCAGCAACCCCTCAACCTAGAACGTCGTGCAACTTTCGAGTAGCATGCACGTACGAAGCAATTTTTGTGCCATTTCGATATTTCTAAATGGAGTATTATGTAAATGCAAAGGGGGAAAGGTAGTGTAAAAGTGAGCAGATGACGGAGAAAAGAAATGATTAGGTGTTATCTTTGTATCGTCAGCGTACACTCTGTATTGGTAAATTTTGTCCGTGCTCGGTGCAATAAGGGATCTTCGAGTTTTGAGATAATTAAATCCGGCGGTGCTTTGCTATCCTTAAGATTAGGGTGGAAATTCACTGAATATGGATCTCATTAGCATTTTAGATAACAACAGGAATTATGAAAGACGGGTTTGCATAATTCCGACTTAATGTGTTTCAATAAATCTTAATTAACCTTTGAGCCGACTCATCGGCTTATTAAGCGGACAGAATTCACGGGGAACAATGAACCTGACAAGTACAAAAGAAATCCAATGAAAATCCTCGCGTCGAAAGTTCCTGCGCCGCCGTAGAAAAAGGGAGTGTGTAATAAATCGTTCGTTATTCTTCGAGAATGGCCAAACTAATTTGAGTTTTCCCGCTGCTCTGGCCTGTGCAGAAATTTACGATATCGGGATAGCACGTACCGTGGGGAAGAACGGATAGAAGACACGCGGGAATCGAATTCAGAGCAGAAGGCGAGAAATGCCGAGTAATCCCGTGGAAACCCTTTTCGGATTCTTAAAGGGGGTTCTTAGAGCCTGTTTTCCCGCGTGTCACCGTGGCTAAGAGAAGTCCATGTAGATACATCCCTCGATCCCTTTCGGCCATTTACCATGTCGGGAAAGCCACTCGGGTTATTCCATCGAAACCATCATCTCCCGAGAAAATATTCTTTTCCCCGGAGACTTCGTTGTAGTATCAATTTTTTTCATATTTTACCGATACCGTTCCGTCGCACAATACCTCATTCACAAGCTGCAAACATTAACCCGTAAAACTCAAAAACGTAGTTAAACATTCTTCGCAAATATTCTTTACAAGAGTTTTCTTGAAAAATTCTAAGATCTTCAAATTTAGCCGAGGTTAATTATTTTGCGTTTTTCGGTGGTACAAGAATCCCGCTCGTACGATCCAGTTGAAATATATTTACGTTAAAAAAAGTGAGGTTCTCTCGTAAGGGAGTATTTTTCTGAAGGAAGTAGAAGATTACTGGTTTTTTTTCCCTGCGCGTCCCGGAAGGTTTCCGGTTCTGTGTCGGCCATTTACGTTGCCGGGAAAGGTAGTGGCTCGTCCCAGACGAGGAGGGCTGAGGAGGAGGAAGGGGGGCTTGCGTGTTAGCCACCCCCGCCGAGGGGAAGTAGACACTTTTCCAACGGGGAACACGAGCCAGTCGCGACAATGGCGACGGCGATGGCCTGCGGGTTTTCCTTCCCCGCGGACGACGGGAAATCCTTCCACCGGTCCTCCTTTTTTCACCCCCCCCTCCCCCTTCCCCTCACCCCTTGAACCATGCTCCCCCCCTGGCCCACGGTAGGTTGCCGAGGTCCTGGCATTCCGCGAGTGCATTTTCCAGTGCGTCCGGGGCAAACGAGATCGTGCCATGGAAATGCTTTTCCCGCAGCTAGACGGCAGGAACGCGCTCGCGCCCTGCAACGACTTCTTTATATGCCTTCTCCCCTGGCATCGGCATACCGGAAAAGTGCATTCGAGTGTACGAGTTCGAGGTGGAAGTGCCCCGTGCAAAGTCCGCGAAGGAGCGGTGCCCGCGCGAATTAATGTCGAGTAAGAATTTCCGCCACGTCCAACGTCACACGTAGCCTTCGGCGAAGCAAGAAAAATACGCAGGGGGGAGGGGACTCGGTAGTTTCAAAGTGAAACGTAGACGACGATGGTACGCTGGATAAACTCAGTAAATGTATCTCGTTCCGTGATAATTTCCTTTTAACAAGACGCGCCGCGTCGGCTTAGAGGTGTAAAGGGGAAAGAAATTTTGACGGAAATGAGGTAAATGTAAAGATGCTAAAGAAATGTTTCTCCGGTCAAAGGGATTTGCAGAAGATGGGTTTATGTACGGAAGCTTCTTAACGGTAAGCAAAGAATAATTGGGGCTCCGTTTAAGCGAAAATTAAAGATAAACGTGTCGAACGATGAGTTTTCCCGATTATGTGGAGATATTGCGGACCGTAATAAAAGCATAGGAGTATCGTGGGGGCTATCGCTTCCTTTTCCTCTCTGTTTCCACGGCATATTGCTCGACGTATAGAAAGATCGTCCGGTCGTTCATAGCCATCGCCGTAGATACGCTTTCTTTCTTTTACATTCCGTGGGTCGCATAACTGCGCATCGTAGCCACGTCTCACGACTTTCCCGAGCCTCGAGGACGGAGTCTCCACAATGCTGCATTACGATACCACCTCCCCCCCACACCATCTTCTGCAACCATTCTCCCCTCTCCTCTTCCCCTTCCCCTTCCGTGCTCCAGAAAGACGAGAAAAGTCGAACAACGAGTCGGATTATTGCCGAACAAGAGGATAAAGAAGCATACGGAAGATAAGATTAAGACACTAAAAAGGTAATTCGAATACAGGTGTTTACGATGGAATTAATACAAATATTCCAGGGGAAAAACGGGTCTTCTGCTCCGGGCGTTTGTGGGATTAATATAAAGACATTTCGAGGAGAAACAGTGGCTGAGAAGCGGCGTTCTGGCAAAATCTTTCGACGGAACAGGACGGTGCTAAGCGGGGTTTACTCGATGAAGTAGTCCAAAGGTACAGGTTGGCGATTTAGTTTCCTCGGACGTAGTACAAATGGCCGAGGAAAACTCGCGGAGATTATACGGCGTACTGCCCCCTCCCCCCTTCGTCTTATAATTCGGCGGAAATAACAAGGATTTTACAGGGGAACTTAACAAAGTACCGACGACCAAGTCGCTGCGTCTGACCAAACGGAAATTCCCCCAGTGTACAGACAAGGAGAAGGTGGGGAGAGGGAGGGTACATAAAGGAAAAGTAGGAGAATGCGAGAAGCAGGGCGAGGGAACTGACGATAGGGCGCCGTGCTTACGGACTTTTCGAAATATCGACTTTGATTATCATCCTCGACACTACTACGGCGATTGTCCGTTTTAATTAAACCCGCGACAAGCGACGGATAGGTGCGCGTCTTTGCATTGTCCACGGGACAAAGGGATTTCCGCCGATTCGAGTCTGTCAGTCCGATCAAAGCGGATTAGAATAACCTAAGATCTCGAATGCTTTCTTCAAAGCCCTTTGACCCGTAAACACCGCCATTTTTCATCCCCCCCTCAGTGAGCATTTTCTGTTTTCCAGGAAAGAACAGCGGTGTTTGAGATTTTATCGAACTCCACGTTACGCAGCCTATCGTAATTACGGTAATTATCACAACGGAAGGTCAATGTTACATCTGCATTTACAAGTGCTCCGTCGGTATTGCAGTAATCGTGGAACATTCATTAGGTTCATCGTTATTAATTATTTTGATAGATAACAGCGCGGTTCGAGTATGATAATGAGTGAATTATGCAAAGTGCCCGATGTTACTGCACCGTAAGAAGTTTTTCTTTCCTTTTCTGCCATTCATGACGTTTTGTCGAGCATCTTTTGCCCCGGACTTTCATCCTTCGCGTGTCCCTGTTTTCTCGTTAATTGCCAACGGCGTGTAGAAGAAAACGGACGAAGACAGGCACACAGTGTCCATTAGTCTGGCCTTAGTTACTCTTCCTTTTGCGTATCTCTTACGGTCTTACGGCCCCATTGACGTTTTCCTCCTCGGGGAAAAAGGATGAACGGATACTCGTCCCAGGACAGGATGACCCAGTTCGCCGGGAACGTCGATACAAGGAGTCGCGAGAAGCGAACGAGGACGAAACCGAGTGGAAGAGGAAACGAGATAAACCGGTGAAACGAGAATGAAAAAACAGCTAATGATAAGGACCGGTAATCGAAAGCAGGTGAGAAGAAGAGGAAGAACGTAAAATACCGACGCCAAGTGAAAACATAGGGCAATGAAAACCGGGATGGAAGGGACGTAAAAGGGAACGACTAGTATAAAAGTCAGGGAGGAAAATTACGGCGGGGAATCTTTTGGAAAAGGACGGCAAGAGAGAGGAAAATATCATTGCAACGGTGTGCATCTCTCCGGTCCATCGTAAAAAGATGAAGCTCTTAACGTAAACTACTTAAATCGTTTACAAGCAATCGCCAGTAGTAATACCCCCAACATCTCCTGCAATATTCACTGCATAAATGTACGACTACGAGCTTACGAGCGAGATCTTTTTAATCGACGGACATCTAGACGTTTTAATCAACAAAGTAGAGCAGAGTAGGCAACATTAACTCAGAACTAAATAGGACGGAAAAAAGTGTAAAGCGATAGGAACATTTTCTTCAGTATCATCGAGATGTATTTATACAGGGTGAAAGATGAAAGGTGTTACGAAGCTAATATCTCTGAAAACTAAAAGAAATATCAAATTAGCTGCTAACACCTTTAATCTTTCACCCATTTCTACACCTCTTTAAATAACACTGTAACTACACACACGAGCAACACGGATTACACTACATTTTCCATCGGTTTCCAGGCTCGAGTGTTTTCAACAAAATCATCGTTAAAACAAGGTTGCCGATTGCAACGAAATGGTATTCATTAGAGCACTTATGCCAGTCATTATACAGTGATTATCAGCAACGAGTTTTCGGCGGTTCGAACATCTCTCGAAACAGCGAACATTGTTGCATGAACAAGTAAAAAAGGGAACAAATAAACTAGGATAAGGGGGGACTGTAAAATCTAGAGCATCAAGATATCCTTTGAAATGAAAAGTCCTCTATGCGGCGTGATTTAATGATGTTCGTCTTTCGTAGCGTGAATCATTCGGTGGTTCGTTTAAAGTGGCCAACTGGAGGCGCGAAATGGCGGGCATCGGATCCCCGGCGAAGGATGTATAACGGCCGACGGAAGGATAATGCGATTCTCACGCTACGTGGCCGCACGAACGGAGGGGTTCGCGTCAAAGGGGTGGAAGGACGGGCCGAAATGAGGCGATCAGCCGTAAGGAGCACGTTCGCAGGGGAGATTCTGGCCCGCCAGGACACCGGCATACGCCGCCAAGGAGATCCACCCGACACCTGTCGATCCAGGGATTAAAGACCACCCCCCTCCCCTCCCCTCCCGAACTTAGCCTACATCGCCGAAATTTCATGGTTCAAACAGTGAGCCCCTTAACCCGTATTCCAAGCAGCTGAATCTCTCTCTCTGGAACGTCGATCTCAGAATTTTGACGATCGGTGCGTTATTAAATCGGAGATTCCGGCTGTTTCGTTTCGTATCGGAGAATTCTCTAATTAAAGTATTAATTTTGCCGGTGCACTCACGACCGCTGTGCATGATAAAACAATCCATCAAAACCGAACGGATCTGCGGCTGATTAGAGAACAAGGCGATATTTTGGAAATTAAAAACAACATTCTTCGCCGAGGAAAACACTGTTCCCCGGAAGCCCCTAAATTCTCTCACTGTGTATTCAAATATACTGTATTACGTTCAACGATTCTCCAGGTAGAGGTTTGCCTGTGAATACCTTTTTTTACTGTCTTTCAGAGTGGATACTTTTTTTCTCGTAGACGTTGTTTCGTGCGTTCGGTGCAGGGGAGGAGAACCCTTTGGTCGGCCGACGATTCCGGGGAAGAAGATACTCCTCGGAGGGCAAGGAAGAGCAAAGGGGGTTCGCGCACACACTGGCTGGGGTGTTCGGTCGGAGAGGTTCCCTTGTTTACACGGCAAACGCTGGAAGTAATTCATCGCGGCTCGTCGCCGCTAAATCCGCCCCGATTCACTACCACCACCACCCCCGTTTGCCACCCTTGTCTCGAGACTCTCCTCCTTACCTCCCCGAGTTGCCACTGCAGACGCTGGAAATAATGTTCCGCGTCGTCTTACGGCCAAACGTATAAACAGAAGCGGTCCCGAGCGATTCATACGAATTGCACCTACAAGAATGTCGACCAACCAACACGGAGATCTAATAAATTACACATGGATGATCATCGTGAGGTTTTGTTGAATTTTTCAACCAATGAGCCACGGCTAAAATGAGCAGGGATACCCGGGGGGGAAGGTGATTAGGGGGTCGACTATAAATGTAAGACACGATAACTCATTTTCCCCTCGGCGCTCGTAGGACCCTTTGTCCTCTATAAATACCCCGCGGGGGGTTAAAACACATCGGAGCCGGCATTGAGCGTCGACTTACGTTTTCGGCAGGAAACTTGCCTGTTTACACGGCAAACCTTAGGGTGCCGAAATTCCCGACGATTCACGCTCGGCGCAACCCTTACCGCAACGTCCTGTCCGAAGTTACCTCTGCGACCGTTAAGGACACCCTCGTTAACGCTTAACGGACGAGAAATATCCAGGAGAAATCCCCGGGGAACACCGTCTTCAGTAGAGACATCAAAGATACTCGGCCCCATTCGTATTCGTCCGGAATAGTTCCAAAGACGCGTTCCCTATCGTCCGTCTTAATGAAATGACAGAAAGTCAACTAGACCGTCTATGTCTAGGTCCAGATCTTCATTGACTCTTTCATTAGTTTACCATAACCATTGGAAAGGTACTAAACTTAGCTTTTGATTGGCTGAAAACAATCTACTGTCTAGAATCTATCGACTAACCATTGGAAAGGTCTAAACTTATCAATTTGTACTTTACATTCCCTACATTATCCATCTTTTCATCTGTATTGCTTTTATTTTTCCTATTATTTGTATTAAAGGGACTTACAGTTCTAATCTTATCAATTTGTACTTTACATTATCTACATTATTTATCTATTCTTTTTATCCATATTACTTTCATTTTTCGTATTGTTTGTATTAAAGGTACTTACAGTTCCCTTATTATTGAATAAATGAAATTAACTGACGTTAGCAGCTCGGTCAAAGTCCTAAGGAAACCTCCGAGACAAAGACCTTAATTGCCGGTACCCAAAGTGTCAATACGGTAACTGTTCTTGAGACGACGGACTTACCATGGCGTCCTTGATGTGTTCTACCGGCTGGAGAAGAACCGCAGCGGTACCGTAAGCCCGATGATGTTGGTGCTGGTGATGATGATGATGCTGCTGCTGCTGCTGATGATGATGGTGCTGGTGGTGCTGGTGGTGTTGATGATGCGGATGAGGTGTGCAGTTGGCCGCTAGGACTGTGGCTGCGCAGGTGCAGGTGCAGGCTAGGTTGCAGGCCTGCTGTTGCGTGCCGAATAGGTGACCGGTGAGGGCAGGGGTCACCGCTGCCGCCGCCGCCGCGGCGACGGTGTTGTTGATGAGGGGCGGGGGCAGGGGCACCGCACCACCCGGCACGAACGGGTACGAATGAAAATACGTGGTGGTGATGGGGGATCCGGACTTGGAGGCGGTTACTGTATCCTTCCAGGCGTCGAGACCGACCTGGTAACGACCCCTAAGGATCGTTGCTGTTGACGAACTCGCGCCAGCCAACGAGTGGAGGCTCCAACGGAGCCTGCAACCCTCCTGCGAGCTCCAACCGGCGCGCTCCAAGTATCCCTCCAACTGGAAATCACTGGGACCAAGGAAATTCCGCGAGAACGAGGACCACCAAAGATTGCTAGCGCCTGCCAGGACGAGCTCAGATCGTCGATGATGCTCCCTTACTCCGGGGTCCTATGGATATCGAAGATTTCCTTTCTTTTTCACTGGCCTTCGAGGTATTTCTTCGTTCGATTCCTTTGCCTTCCAGCAGATTTTCGGGCTATCTAACTCCCGAGGAGGAGCTTTCCTGATGACGTTGCTCCTTCCTTCGGCGGAACCGAAGCTTGTTTATCCACTTCCTCCTTCGTTTGCCCTCAACTTTTCTCCTTGGCGCGGATGCTCCGCGGCGCTAAGTTTTACCAATTAGGTAATGACGTCCTTCCCTACGGCGGAATTACGTTCCCCTTGAGAGAGCGCACGGTGTTATTTCCCTTCCGGGCCGTCAGATCTTTTCCTCGGAGTTCAAACGCCTGACCGGCCGCGACCCTTCTTCCCTTCCTCCCGCGGCGATTCTTAAAGACGCGACCTTTAATCTTCCCTGTGTCACGGCTCTCCCGTGATTTTCCCGCTCGACGTTTCCGCCCGGCCAAGAAACGCTCAGAGACAGCCGCTCGCGTGGACACGACCGCGTTCTACCTTACTAAACTCTACCCGACCGATAGACACATACACACACACGCACGCACATTCACACGCAGTTACACGCGTATTTACAGGCCGCGCGGGATTAGCACGCTAGCCACAGCCTTACTGTATTATCCATCTAGTTTTCCCGAGTATGGGGACACGTGCGATTCGGCAAGAAACCGGGCAAGTGGGCCAAGGGGTTGCCTGGAAGAAGCACAAACGCTTAGAGCGCGCAACGACGCGTATAAAAGGGCTCGAGCAACTGGAGCCCAGACTGATTGTCGGTGTATGAGCGAGTAGGGGGACCGGGAGGGGGGGGGCTGATAGGGGGGGGTGCTGGTTGTCGAAGGGTGGATTAGAATAGTGCGCGCGCGCGCGCCTTTCGCAAGGGACTTATCCCCGAAGATGTCCCACGCGAGTGATTGAATGGTCCGAGAAAAGGGGGGGGCCCACACTGTCGAGATAGCTCGAGACAGAGAAAGACTGGGGATTCCAGAGAAACAAGAAGAGAGACAAAGAGAGAGAGAGAGAGAGAGATAGAGAGAGATAGAGAGAGAAAGTAAGAGAGCGAGAAAGACTGACTCGTAGTCTCTCCTCTCGCACGGTTTCACTCACACGGTAATTGAAACGACGTAGGTACACGATTTGCTTTTATTTTCCACCTTCTTCTCCTCCTGTTGCTGTTCTACTCCTTCCTCGCGAGTCCTTCGCGCCCACGGAGGTAAGATAGATTTTACAAAAAGACCACTAAAGTACGAGCTACGTACGTGAGCTAGTCGAAAATGATTGTCACGAGGATTGACAAGAGACACGCCCCCGCGGAGGGGTGTTTTAAGGTAATAATGCCGACGACAACTTCTCTCCTCTTACCGAGACGTCAAGTGTCACGTGTTGCGCCGCGACGATCGGATATGTGCAAGACCGGGTGTATACATATAAATCGTTATCTACAATTATCACCGTAAATATACGCCTGTATATAGATATTCATGTGTATGTATATATATCATTCGCGTGTATACATATATTTATATATATATATAGATATATTAAACGTATCGTTAACAGGTAGTAGACATTTATACGTGAGAAGGTGCGAGTGGATTGTACGAAATTCGGTACAGAGGTTCGAGAGATCACATTTACACGGAGAGACAGGGAAAATTCGACGCGTCGGATTTCTCTATAAACGGAGATACGAGCACACACATACAAACATGTACACACGCGCGATTTTTCGAGCCTAACTCTCGTCAGCTGGACTTTCCGTCTATATTTCCCGGCCCGTTCTTCACCCCTTATCTTCTCTCTATCTCTCACTCGTAGCTCGGCCGCGTGTGCGTCTTTGTGTGTATGCACGTGTGTATGTATATACGATTACGTATACAAATTTATACGTACGTACGACCGACCCACTACTGTGCTTGATTGTCTTGACGCGATTCTCTTGGTTTCTTTAAATTATTTAAACTACTGTTAAGGACTCGCGCGATATTATCACTAACGTTATAGCCGATATATCTTCTGTTACGATTAACCTACGACTTAGACGAGTTACGTACCTAATGATTAAGCATTCGCGCGGCTTTTTCGGACCTTCTCTTAAGGACTTTGCCCCTGGATTATTTTTAATCTCGCTTCGCGTTCCCTTTTGCCCGTAGTCGAAGTTCTCTGATCGTTTATGACCGGACGATCGTCCGCGGAAGTTAAGGGCCCACGGAGGAGTACGAACGGTTCCCTTTTATCGGGCTAGAGAGCGTGTAAATCTCGATTCCGATGGCACCTAGGAGGCCGGAATATCGGGGTAGTTCTGCCGGGTTTGCGCTCCTCCGAGGGATCACGTGCGATCTTTAGGGAGGAACTTCCTGCCGTTTCTCATAAGGACGCACGCGTTTAGGCTTCAGCCGCCGTCTCTTTTCCGCGCGAGAATTCCTCGATTCCTCGAGTACGTGATGAGAGAGGGCCAGAGAGTCGTTAGGTTTTCCCACGTCGAGGCCACAGCCAGCGTCACGTACGTTTCGTACGAGCTGCCAGCGCTACTGTGTCACAGGAGCAACGTCAACGACACGTTTCTTCGTTCGCTCACGAGAGCGACATTTTTTATTAGCCTCCGGGCTCTCGTGAAGCAGCTTTTTACCGGCAACCACCGCCTCGTCAGCCAGTTCTTAGGACTTTCCTCGCCTCTGATCCACGTGTACGTCCTTCTGTACTTGGCCCTTCCAACCGAGAGAAAATCGGGCGAGAAACAACGACGGTTCCTGCGGAGATGACGAGTAGGTGTCGACCTTGAATCTCGGCCCGCCGGATCCCTTGGTCGCCGCACGCACCGATAATGCAGCGAGCGAATGCACGTGCACGCGGGGGAAACGAGAGAGGGGAGAAGAACCCTCTGGTTGAGCTCGTCGCGAGAAATCTCCCACGTGTCCAGAGAGAAGAATTGTTGATACTCCTATCTTCCTTCCTCTCTTCCTTTCTTACTCCGTTTTCTCAAGGAAATATCTCGCCGCGAGAAGTGTTCCCCGAATCTGCGGTGCCCCTTGGAATTTGCCAAATATATATCTTGCCGATCACGTGGGGGGGGGTCGTCTCTCGCTGAGTCTTCCGGCTTGATTCCGTCGCTCTAGTCTCTCGTTAGCGCGCGATCGTAGGACGCACTGGAAGGACGACGTTGGCCGTGGGACGTGTCGTATAAGCTGTACGTCACGCGCGTCGACACCGTGAGAGAAGAGAGACTGTGTTCCCGCGAGCGACGCTATCGCCGAGCGAAACAGGAGGACCGACAGACTCTCGGTTCGCGAGCGAGCGAGGAAGGACCGAAGGACGAAGCCAGGGAAGGACAACAAAGAGAGAAAGACAGAGAGTGTGAGACTGAGAGAGAGTCTTAAAAAAACGGAGAGACAGAGACAGAGAGACAGAGGGGGGGACAGAGAGAGAGAGAGAGAGAGAGAAAGAGAGAAAAGAGAGCGGTGGTGGCGAGAGTACGTGGACAGAGAGACGTCGGAGAGGCGGAACGATTAAAAGAGCGTCCTACTCGATCGCCCAGCTTGACACAACTGAGGCGCGCACCTACCGCGGCTTCTCGCCGCGGCGCCGGCGACGGCGGTAACGTCGGCCCCCGCCGCCGCCGCCGCTTTCAAACCCGAACACCACCACCACCACCTCCACCTCCACCACCACCACCAGCGACAACGACGACCAGGATGACGACGCCGACGCTTCCACCCCCCCCCTTCCTTCCTTCTCTTTCTCTCTCTCGCACACTCCCCCACCCGCCCCCTCGGCCTCTTTAGCCCCGCACCGGCCCCCGGGAAGCGCCAATCCCACAGCACAGCTGGCCGACGAGACACGATCGGCCACGAGGAATCTCGAGTCTGCGCCACGAGCGAACGCACCACCAGTCCTGCTTACTCCCACGGTTTTCACCTATACCAACAACAACGACGACGAGGACGACTCACCGTGTAGCCCAGATCGGCAGCCCGCGCTATGGGATCCCCAGGACCATATTACCCACGCAAGAGCAGGGCAGAATGATGCTTTAGGGCATTTTTATGGACATCCGGATACGACGATTGATCGGTCGCAAATCCATAGGTTTTCGCTCTCTCTTTCTCTCTTTCTTTTGACCATCTCATGAGACATTGTTAATTTAATTTACAAATGTTCGATATAGCTGAGCTCTAAACTTTTTATTTTTAAAATTATTAAGTACTTCTTATTACTTATCTGTAAATTCCCGTACTTCATTCTACTATCTACTACTATCTCATTGTAAATTTCTGTACTTTGTCCATATGGAGCTAAAAGCTCCTAGAGTAAATCTATTTTCTCTCTCTCTCTTTCTTTCTTTCGCTCAGGGAGACAAGGAAGTGTCAAAGTCAAGTTTTGTGCGAAATTTTAGGCGCCGAAATTGCGATTGATCGGTTTGGATATCGACGTATTTTTCGCTCGTTCATGCTCGGAATCCGAGAATGTGTCGAAGTGAATTTTTGTGTGAAAATTTCCAACATTGGCCGAGAATTTACGCGCGGGTGACGTAACTAGCGAAGTTTCGCAGTATTCACGTGTATTTTTGCGGTACACTTCTTCGGCTGGTAATTTCTAAAGTAAAAGGGAAATTCGCAGGATATTATGGACAATCCGACGATCGATCAGTGTCCGCCACGTATTCGGACAGAACGGGGAAGATGTTTCTGGCGTTTTGCGCGAAATTCAACGTCAAGTACCGCATATGAGGAATTTTCCTCCGAGGAGCTCGGGAAAAGCGGCGAGGAAAGTGAACTGCCGAAAGTTTTGACGATGGAAAAAAATTCTTGACGTGGAAGAACTGCCGACGGAATGAAAAAGTTGCAAGGCAAATGTGTGAAGAAAGCATGTGATCGCGTGCAAAGTAGGGACTGGAGGGAGGAAGGGGAGAAGGTGTCGAAGGTAAGGACGATCTGGGAATTCCTTTTCCGCGAAACGAAAACTCGCCAAGAGGGAATCCAAAGAACGCGAATTACCATTGGCCCGTGGAAAACTCTTCGGCCGGACTTTCGAGTGTTTGTTTCAAGCGGAGATTACTGCTTTAAGAAGCAGAAAAAAGCCTCGGGGCGAAAACTGAGAAAGAAAATAAAGTCCTCAAAGCGAAAGGAAATTCACGGCGCGGGTCAATGTATACATCTTTGCCCCGAGTTTTAATTTTTCCGAAAGACGAATACTCGAAAAAGAGATGAGTTTCCAGATATAACAGTGACATTTTCATTAGGGATATATACAGAATTATTCTCCATGGAGCGGTTGATTGAGTTTACAATATTTCTCACACGGAATTGAATATCCGTTAATGAAGCTAGGATTCTGGTATTAAATTCGCCTGACTGATGGTAAAAAAGGAAAATCGTGTCATCTTCCGGGATATGTGGGAAAAGTGTGAGGAGGGGGTGGGGGAAGGGAAAGAAAATTGGAGCGTAATCAGCTCGTTGGCGTGGACCCTCGGCACCGAAACGGAAACTAAAGGAGGCTAAAGCCGAGGCCGACCTATCGCGAGGAACCTCGAAAGTTCTTCAAAGTTGATTGCACTGCCGGCAGTCGAGTTTCTGGATGACGATCGATTATCCAGCGAATTGATTTGCCAGCCTCGTCGTCCTCGGCAAACCCCTAAGAACACTTGGCAAATCCTTCGCGAATTACGTCCTGTCGCCTGATTTCCAGGAAAAGATACCAAATGTCCGCGACAAAATCAATGGCAAACACGTAAATCACTAGCTGCTGTGACAATTTGTTCATAAACATTAGAAAACTTGAAGATAGAAAAACATTAGAACAGTCTTATCCCTTGGATCAAGCGCGACACAGTTTCTCCCCTCTCGGTGTGTTCCTTTTTCTAAAAAAACTAATTATCCGGGAGTTATCTAAGAGGATAGGATTGGCGCAGTAGAAACGCGAGATCCCGGCAATGTCAAAGGATTACGAGGGCCTTAAAGAGAAATTCTGAGTGAAAAGGTGAGAAGGGGGAGTGTTGGCGAATAACGCGAAAGCAGTGGGACCAAAATAAGGACAGACGTAGATGGGATCGAGGACGAGAAATATGCGGAGTCGACAGTGGACGACGTTAACTCGCTTAAATCGTGCTCGTGGGGGGAAAGAGGGGAAAAACAGGACGAAACTGCGGGGCAAAGGGGAAGGGGGGAGGGAACGTAACTCAAGAGAGACTACACAACATGGAAGATTGAACTATTCAGCGGATCTGTGTGATTACACGGCGCTGCTCCTGTGGTCGAGTTTCCTCGTTCTTTTTTTCATTCTTCCATCTCTCTCCCTCTTCCTTCCCCTCGGCCGTGCGAGGAAGATGTAAACCGGCAAAGGGAACCCGACGAAGCCGAGCGAAAAATCTAATACAGGAGGATTCGTGTTTCAGCAAGTACCGGCCGTTACCGTTCCGTCCATCTCGCTCGCTTCGGTTTTTGCCGGAGCTTTCGCGAGAAAAAATGCGAATCCACTTGAGGAAAATGCCCCGCGGTTGGCCTTCCCCAACGGACTCAACGTTCCCTCCGCTGGCCAGAGGCTCCGAAAACGGAAATACGAGCAAGAAGAACCCAGCAGGAACATTATTTTTAAATTCCATTTTTAAGTACCACACAGCAAATAATATTCAGATTTCCTAAATACGTCGAAATCGTCGACAAATCGTAAATCTCTAATACCCGAGAGGTACATTTTTTCATTCTACTTACCGCAAATTAAATAACCAAGAGATAGAGGTATCCCAGCGGGAATATCATTTTTACATTCCATTTTTAAGTACCACAGAGCAAATAATATTCACATTTCTTAAATACGTCGAAATAGTCGACAATGCGTAAATCCCTAATCCCCGAGAAGTACATTTTTTCCTTCTACTTACCGCAAATTAAATAACCGAGAGATATGTAGTTATCCGGGACGGATAGCAGAATCTTACCTGAAACATACGATAAACAGGAATTCATTTAAATCCCGGCAATTAAAGCGCGAGGAAAATAGGAAAAAGACTTTTCGCTGACTGAGGTGATTTCCAGAATTCCCGGAAACTGCGGATAAGTGAAATTACCTCGCGACATTTAACGGCTCCAATTACGATCGGCGGAGGGGGGGGGGAGGGGTCTCGACCGGGGATGAAGCTTTGCCGTGGGTAACCCTGGTCTTTATATAATAAAGTACTTAATATGGCGTGCACAGGCGTTTCATGGGATCGGTCGGGGCCAAAGGGCAAACGAAAATCGCGACTGCCTCTCGTCGCGATCGTTAATTCCGCCTGCGCCAACGACTTAATACGCTGGGCAAACGGTTTCGCGCGGGAACCTAACACCCCCGCCCTCGTCTTCGAAGGGGACGAACGGAGGAAAGGAGGGGAAGGGACAGGAGGGGCCCCTGCGAGTCCCGGAGAAATTACCTCCTAGGTAAGCGGTATGCAGATCGCGAAATCGCGACGTACGTTAGGGATTAACTTCCCAGCTGTCCCGTCTCCTCCCCGCAACCCTTAAATACGTTCAACAATTCCCCCCCTCCCCTACCCACGGTCGAGGGGGAACCCTAACGCCCGCGAAATCGTTGGAATTCAGCAGCGTTGCGAAAGCACGGGATTTATCGCGAGGGGAAAACTAGTTTTCCATTCGTTCGCAAATCAGCAGTTCTCTTCGGGGCTTTCCATTGGTCTTCGCGTTATCCAGTATTTATTTCATTGCATGAATCTTTTGAATCATTATTTCCCTTGCAACTGCGGCGAATGCAAATACGCAACGAAACGGGGGATTAATCGGACCCTTTTTTCTTAAAATTACAGGGATCTTATTGACCGACTATTTTTATTGCAAACCCCGGTGAGTAAAATTGCAGAAGGAAAGAGACGGTGGTAAATAATAATAATAATCATAGGACTTTATTGCAAGCAAAAGGCGAGGTTCAGCCTATCGCTGAATTTCAACCTAACCAAAAGATGTACAAACTTAAAGAAAATTAAGTGAACTAAAATTATAGAATTTGTACGCATCTTGTTACATATGGCTCAGCGGAAATTCGCACGGACAAATTCGAGGGCGGAGGATTTAAAAGATGTGAAGGAATCAAGGGAACGAATGGCCGAGGGTCGTTGTGGAAGTGGTAAGCGTGGTAAACGCTTCGACTCGTTAATTCCTGGCAAATCCTTTAATAATTTGCCAGGCGCCGGGACGGTTTACATAGCGCGGCGCTCGGGATTTCTTCCTGTTAATCAGCGGACGATCGACGTCAATCAGGCACCGTAATTCGGCGAAATCCACGTCGCCGTTGCCAGCTGGCGCCCATAAACGGATTTGCCCCGTGCGCCGCTATGAACGGATGACCGCAACAATGATTCGTTCAAACAAAATTATGCACGGCCGATTCCCCGATAACGAGAGTGACCCGGGTTATTCGACGGACGGGGGAAGGGGGAACGACGGTGGAGGGGGGGGGAGGGGGAGTTTATGGGGTCCCATTATACGGGCGACGATACGCGTTCGGCCGTGAACGCGTTATTATTCCCCGGAATCCGATGGAATACTTCTTAACGCGGCCGAATAATCGGCTCATTCGATTAGCCGGCCAATAAACAATCGATAAAATAAACAATACGGCACGTACGCGCGTGCACCTGACTATTCCGACTGAATACTTATTACAGCAATAAGAGATTAACCATGGGAAAGACCGTTCGTTATCGCGTAGGAATTTAAATTGCAATTGCCTCGAATCTCGTTACTTGAATGGAATATTAATTAAAGTAATAATCCATTACCCAAGCACGGTCCTTCCTAATGCGGTTAACTTCGATTTCATTAGCGGTTACATCTATTTTCAGCGGGGGGATTCAGCCGTTGTTCCACGCAAAACCGTTGCAAGGAGAATTGCAAGGAGGATTGATAAAGGGAAGGGAATTTCTGGCCTCAATGCCGGTTGTGTTGGCCAACGACAAAGGTGGCTTTTCTTCTTAAAATGCGGCAGGTTCTCACCCGAGTGATCGTTCCGCAGGATTAATGCATCCCGGGAATAATGATGATGACGAGTTAACTGCGAACGGCAATGTGGCTCATTGGCCGTAACAAACGGCGACGTTAAACCGCCGCCTGTTGAACCGTTTGTGGCAGGAAAATGCTGGAAAATTGGGTTTTACGCCGCGCCCACGGAATCCGGTAAACGGTGCACGTGTAATTTTCCATACCGCGGGGGAAAAGAAAGGAAAACGAGCATTCCCCACGTGACCTCCCCTAAAGCTCCAGGCGCACCAAACGTTTGTCGACGGAACTTACGTGAATATTCATGAACCATCGGACGAAAATGACGAGGGGAAAAAAATGCGAAAATGCTGGAAATAATCGAGTAATCTCCGTCGAGACGGGGATATAACGTTAATTATGCGTTCGGATAAAAATGTAAAGCCGGGAGAAATTGATGAAAGACCCGAGATATGGCCGTTGAGGTTTCGGACGATTATCCTCCTCGTGGCAGGACGTTTTTATCAATTTTAACGAATCTCGGGCTGTCAGCGCGACGACGACGAGCAAGTTTGAGTGTTGATTCCTGGCCGGCCTTATCCCCCTGTTACGCGGGCCTCGATTCTATCTCGCTTCTCGTGAACCGTGACGAGGAAAGAAACCGGAAACGAGATAAAGGTCCCTTTAAAATCCGCTCGGATGATTGATGGACGGAATTACGGATTTGCGATTTTAGTCCCGCTCGGCCGGGGCTATTTTTAGAAGACGCCTCGACAGAGAAACCAACCAGTCACGAAACTGAAACAGGATCATATTCCACGAGTTTCCAAGAGTTTGTACGATTAACGGACAGTCAAAAAAGATTTTTCTCCCTCCGTTCTCCGTGCTTCTCACGTGATTCCCTTTTCGGGGAAGTGAAATTCAGTGTCGACGGGGGGAAGAGAATCTGTCTCGGAACATTGGAAACATTGAAATGGCGAATTGTCGCGAGAACCCCAACGGGTCCAGTCGTTCCGCCTCGAAAAAGGACCGAAGCCGAAGACGGTACTGTAGATTTCAGTTACGTCGAGTGAGAAGCCGATAGTTAGCCTGTCGGAGATAATAGGCCCTGACGTATGGCTCCCAAGACGCATCGGAGTCTCGCTCGACCTGCCTTTTCTCCCTTCACACACCTCCCTTTTTCCCCTTCCTACTCTTCCCGCATTTTCAACTTCCGTTCTCCGTTCTCTTCAGCGTCATTTCAACGAAAAATACAAAAACGTGCCAGCCTTTTCTAGTGGACATTTCACTTGCCAATAAAGGTAGACAAAATCAATATTAGATTGATTACATTGAAATTTAATAAAAAGTTAATGGTTTTTCTGACCAATGTACCTTTCGTTAATAACTGTGAATCAATATTAGATGAACTTGATTTCAATTCAATAAGAATGTCAGTGTGTTTCTTTCGTTTATCGTGGTTCTTTTTGTTGTTGTTGATTTTTCTTCGGGTTCCTTTCAGACCTCGGAATCAACGTTCCTCTCTTTGGTTTTCCTCCTTGTCGAGTCCCCCGCGTCTTCGTCCCTCGAGTCAGTCTTTATTTATTTAAAGCCCAGCGCGGCATTTCCAATAGGATGGGATCGGTATATGGAGAGCGGCTCGATTGGCTCGATACATCCGTGCCCGATCCTCCATTTCGTTGTCTTCTTTCCGCGGGAGTTACAGCCGCGTTTCCATTCCAACAATTCCTATCACCTTCCCTATCCAACACAAAGCTACAAAATTCCCAGCACATGCAACGTCCCTTTCGCGTCAAATAAACATTAAACGCAATTTCAACGCGCAAAATTAACCGACCAATTAAACTTCTGCCTGTCCGAGCTAAATACCACTGTCCCTCATTTGACGGAGCATTGAAAAATCGCTTGTTTGCATTTATTCCATCATACCTGGCACAAATGGGAAAGAGACTACGGGAGACAGTGAAACTAACGACGCTACCGATCCCAGCGGATCGACGTGTACCTCGAGGGTTCGGGACATTCTTTTGCGTCGCAATGCCGGCTACAAAAATCGCGGAGAAAAGATTTATCGGGCTCGTTCGAGCCGCTACGGAGCTGTGAAAATCCGCCCGCGGAGGAGACAGCCTCGACCAAGGCGAAAACCACGAATGGCGAAATCCTTTTCGTCGACAACACCACCCCCCCCCCCCTCCTTCCTCCTCTTCCTCCTCCTTCGTCCGTATACGTTTTATCCACGTGCACGTGTGTCCTGTGGGCGAGTGTGTGTCGGGGGCCTGTAAACCCGGGACACGAGGATTAGCCGGGAGGATCGAAAACTCCGGTGATTTGTGGCTGCCGAGCAAATAGATTTTTCCGTACGGCTGGCCCTTCGAGTCTCGTCGGACCCTCTCTGCTGTCCACGAAGCTCCGGGGACGATTGTCCATCCCCCCCCCCCCCCCGCCGCGGTAGACGAAAAATCGCCTGCAAACGCCTTCCCGTTCCCCACCGGCGAGCGATAATAGTTCCCTACGATTTTTCTGTCCTTAAGGCGCGAGCGAATTATTCGTGCCACAGAATCGCGGGGAGCTTAATAAATTTGTGAATTTCAATGAGTTCGGGAAACATTTAAGGGTTCATCAGTTATTCGGGAAATATTCAAGATTCGCGAGAACCACAGGTTGAAGCAGTTTTTTGCAATAAATTTATGAATTTAGATCAATTTGGAGAACATGGTGAAAAAATTCTCAGGAGGTTAATCATTTCTTTGGTCAATATTTACGGTTCGCAAAAATCACATCGGGTTGAAATATAATTTTTTGCGGTAATTTCGTAATTTTTTATCAATTCGGAGAATACGTTGAAAAAATTATGAAGAGGTTAATCATTTATTTGTAAAATATTCACAGTTCGCGAAAACCACGGGTTGAAGCAGTTTTTTGCGGTAAATTCACGATTTTTTATCAATTCGGAGAACACGTTGAAAAAATTCTGAGGAGTTTAACCATTTATTTGGTCAATATTTACGGTTCGCCAGGACCATTGTTGCAACTGCGCTAGTTTTCCTGTGCCCGCTCGTTTCCACGTTCTTTCTCCGGTGTATTTTTAGCCCGTGGAAATTGAACCGCGGCTCCACGGGGGCGCGAATTTAGCCAAGTCCAGGAGACGCGACTGGTCGGGGCTGTTTCGACGAGTAAATAAATTAACGCCAGGAAGGTTGGTCGTTCTCGAGCGATGTCGACGAGGCCTTTCGATCCTCGTAGGAATTTGCTCGTCTAGTGGCGGGTGCCTCGATTAAGATCCCATTCGACGGCAGTCGGGGAGATCCAGATATCGCGGGGCTTGTGTACTCAGCCAGCTGTGTAATCCTCTCCTCGGCCGACGATCGCGTAAGGCGAGGAGAGGTAGTCCACCCCTCCCCCTCCCCCTCCCCCTTCCCTTTCCGTGTCATCCCCCGGGCCGTTTAAGGCCATTTAAATTACCTGGCAGTCTTGGCCAAACCCGTCGAACATCGGGAATCGGCCCGTCCACGCACGCTTTGACCCATATTAAATACCAAAGAGAAATACAACTCTCACGCGTCTAACGATTACAATTTAAAAAAAAAGGAAAACGACCCCTCACGTAAAAACCAGTGTCGTCTGTCAATTATTTCTTGTACTTCTTGTTTCGTCAAAATTCGGGGATTTTTAAGGGACAATAAAATATGAGAAGCTCGGAATGCCGAAAGGGGGTGGGGGAGGGGGCATTGTAATCCAATGCGAGAATCCGAAAAATGCTCGTCTCCCTCTTCGATCGACCATGCGTTCCTGGAATGCGTAAAATTCAAAACGCCGGGTTGTTGTCCGTCGTAGAAGAGGAAACGTCGATGCGGAAAATAGCGGGGGGGGGAGGGGGGTGTCATTTTTATTAGGAACCATAAAAATTCCGCGTCTAATGGCCCGGGCATTGACGGACCATGATGCGCGAGGATTTTTCATTTTCTCCTATTTTTTACCCGCCGTGCACCGAAGAGAAAGACCGAAACTGCAGCGAGAAATGAAATGGTTGGGTTTAATCTTAAATTTAGAGGGATTTCATTGACCCAGAAAGCGACTGGTTCTATAATCTGAACAAAGGATCGTAACCCCTCTATCTCATTCCGATCAATTACATCCACGCCATTCCCTACATTGGCCATTCTTGTCACCAAATTCCTCCGATCTATTTCTACACTTGGCACGGTTTACTCGGTTTAGGGCGAGACACAGGAAATTTCGTGGGATAGGAATAAGGGAGGGTGGATCAGAGTTGAGTACTAGAAAGGAACAGGGAAGGAAACAGAGGATGAGAAAAGGAAGGACAATTACTGGGAAAAGACGAAAAAGGATCAACAAATGTTCGTCATACGAAGAAGAGTGAGACAGAAAAATTGAGGAAGGGAGTGAGAAGGATAGAGGAGGGAAATAGAGTAAGGGAAAAGGAAGGAGAACAGTGTCTGCCTGACAAACACACACAGCGGCAAAGCCTGCACGGCTCTTTGGCCGATACGCGCAGTATCCACAGTGTGGATCAACGGTGGAGGTACACACGCGAGCCGTAGTTCAATCGCACCCTTAATTAGCGCACTCAATTAAGCACCGAGCGTGGACGGCAGAGCGTGGCAGCGCAGGACGCGTGAGTCTCTATTTTCACGTTGACCAACGCCGCGTCAGACACTGCGGGTCGAATATATCCTCCCTCTCCCCCCGCCCCACCTTCTCTCTCTCCCTCTCTGTCATGCACGTACCACACATACGACCCTGTCCTGGCGAATTTTTGCGTTTAAGCTGCGTCAGAGGATCGAATTACCAACAATTATACGGCACCGACCGAATTGTTTGTCTCGCGCAAACCAAATTAGAGAAGAGCACAAGCGAACCGTCGGAAATATTTGGAAAAATCGGCAGGTTCGGTAACAACGGCAGAACTGAGTACGCTAAGAATTTTAGGTCAAAGAAGTTTTACAAAGTGTAGCCGATTTGGCGAACTTTTCGCCAAGTTTCTCGTCCGCCATGTTGAAATGGCTGGTGCTAAAATTCGCGATTGACGAGACGAGCCGTATAATTGGAAGATTCGTCGAGGCTCACGGTCCAGCACTTTGCCGTTTGTTCGGGCGCGATTGAAAAGCTGGCATTTTGGCTCTGCACGGCCAATGATTTTTCTCGGCGTCGGCGGATAGGCGCAAAAGCGCGTTCGTTTGCCGCTCGATTAGCCCTGAAATCCGGCTAATTGCGCACCCGTATTGGCCGCATTTGTCCCGCCGGAAAACGGGGGCGCCGGTTTAAAACGGCCCAAGAGTCGCGAGGCCCACAAACCTCTCCCCTCTCCGTCCCCCTCTCTTTATCTGTCCTTGTATAAATATTTCTCTCTTTTCCTCTCTCTGTCCTTTTTTCCCCAGCATTTCCTTTCCGGTGATACGAGCGCGACGAGCCTCGGCATGGACGGACAATTTTCAGTGATGCTATTCGGAGTAGCCGTTACGATGGGTGGGGGGTGGAAAAACTGAGACGGGTAGGGGGGGGGGTGTATGTCGATGCTAGGAGGCAATATGCGGCTCTTTCTCTCCGAGGACCGACACGTGCCCCGCTAAAATCGTACGAGCGGCTCAATTTTCCATTTGCCGGGCTCTCAATGGACGCCGCGGGATTCCCGGCCGTTTTTCCGCCGTTTCCACGGGCTTTTCGATTACGGCAACTCGAACGCCCCGGTATCGCCCGTCCAACGAGATCGTCTACTTCCCGGCCGACCCCTGCCACCCCCTCGCCCCTCCCCCCATGTAAATATTTCTCCCCTTCCAGCCATTAGCCAGCGAAATTGCCCAAACCCAATTGCCCCCCGACTCTGCGCGCTCTAATGGCCGATACGTAATTATCATAAAAAGGCCCGTCGTTCTTGCCGAGATTTCCGGGCCTGCACTTCTTTCCCGATTCTAACGTCATAAACCCAACAAACCATGAAGTGGGACGATTCAATTATCGACAGAGTCTTTGCCCCCCGATGGCACGGAACGGAATTTTGAATTTAATTGGAGTGATTCTTTTATCTCTTTTTTTGGCTTCCATTTCCTTCGCGTATCGAACTCCATAGACCCCGGGCTGTTGGTAAGGGAGGACGATTTAATTACCGGCAGAGTTTTTGTATCTGCTCCGCAGGGTAGATTATTTTTCACGTTTTTGTTCGTGGGACTCGGTGAATTTGATTTGAGTGATGCTTTGTTTTTGTCCGCTTCGGGCCCTCGGCGGATCCACTTTGAAATTCGTCATATTTCCGCGGTGGCCGCGCGTGCAAAAAAAAAAACTGTTACACATAACACGATATCGCGTGAATGGCAAGTCCCTCCATTAGGAAATTCCTGATGGGACGAAGTGATTGTCGCGCGGCGGAGTGACGTCACGGCCGGAATCGATCACGCATCGCGGGGCCCCAGTGGAAATTTGCCCTTTGACATTTCCGTGACAGGACAAAGGGAGCCAGTGTGTCTCGTCTGGCCAGCGGCGAATCCGATCGCTGACGAAACATCAATCCCCGGCAACGGCCCCCCACAATGGGAAATCGACGCGAAAACAAACTGAAAAAATACGTTCCCTTACGCGAATTCTGAGGCATGAGGGCAAATCTACAGGATATTATTGCACGGGCAATCGACATTTCAGGCTGTTGCGAAACGAACCGTACGGTCAGGAGAAAGGAACGCGAACGCGTGGAAACTGGTTTCGCCGCAACTTTGTAAAACTCCAAAATGCCGACGTTAATGGATTTATATCGCAGCAAAGTGCGTGTAATAATATTCCATCGACGTTGCTGCCGGTTCTTTTCTTAATTGGCAATAATGACGCTTGTTTCTCGGTAATTGGGAACACAGAAACATGTCGAACTGTCGTTGGAAACGTTGCTGGTTCGTCGCGGGGGGCAGATCGTTATTTTCTTCCGAGAGAATCGTTCTCAGGATTGCCGGGAGGATCATTAGAGTCCGCCTCGGCTCATCATCAGTCGCGAATTCGAGGCCTGACCTCGCGTTTCCCGCGTCAAGGGCTGCAGCCTGGTGAAAAAAAATAAATATAGAGCGAAAAAGATCCCCGCGGATAAGATGACTATCGTTTCGTCCCTCCTCGATGATCGAGCATCTTTTAATCGCGATCCACAATGCGGAATTTCGAAGCAAAGACATTCATTTTTCACACGAACGCGGGAATCCTGACGAAACAAGAAAAGAGGTGCGACAGGAGTGAGAAATAAACTTTTCCGACCGTCATTTATTCCCGATAATCCTGACCCTCGTCCTGTACAAATGGCAGGACGAAATAAGTAACTGCCGCGTCAGGAGTGACCCTTGGATTCGGCATTTATTGGCAAAATCATCGGATCTAACATCCGTTTCACTTTCGGCATGGACATGAAGTAAAATTAATTATTCTCCCATGAAAATACAGATTTCGGCAAAGCTTTTATTATACATATTATACTCCTTCGTGGAACTATTAATCTTCAACTACGACTATCTTGATACCTAAGAATCCCTGTAATTCTTTAAAACGCATCTCGGTATGCCGTGCAATTAAAAGGGCCGAGTGTGTTTGAAATTACTCGCGTTTTCGACCCTAATCTCATTTCCAAGCCCATCCTTACTCGTCGAGAAGAACCGTAAGGTTGATGTATATGAGAACGTCGGAGGAATTTATGACCCCCGCAACGCACGGCGAGGAATGTAGTCGATTCGAAGAAACATGCGATCGCCAGTGCAGAAATAAATATTTATTCCCACAGGAAATAGAATTAAAGATTCCTCGAAACGGACGAGCATTAACAATTTTCTTCGCAGCAAAATGTGTAATCCACGCCTCAGGCTGGTCCTGGTTTACCGAGAGATTTTCCTCAAGATCGAAATACAACTCCGGAGATGCAATAACGATAACTGAAAAGCTAGGCACTTGTTAAAACAGCTAATAACCGAGTGTTCTGAGCACTTTGAAAGGCTCAACGATCGCTTGCAAGTCCTGCAAACAATGGTTATTGTTCTTCACTCGTAGAAGGCCGTGTAGTCGGGGCACGGGAAGGGAGGGAAAGAAGGAAACAGACGGAAAAAAGTGCGAAGAGGAGGGGTAGAGAGTAAGGAAGGGGATGTAGGATGGGTTATGGTGTTTCGTTGTTTTCCCGTATCTGCCCTGGGTTCTGATTTCCCACCTTTCGTGTTTGCCCTATATATATATATAGCTTCCTCTTTTTCTAATGGCCCTCCAGCCCCTTTCACCTGGGCTCCTGGCCGACGCTCCAAGCCGGGAAACGACCCTTCTTTCGCTCGACCTGCGATTATGCAAGTTTTTTTTTTTTAACGAACCAACCATCCGCCGAGAATCGCCCGACATTTACGGCCGCCGTACACGCTTTGCCCCCTGCAACTTCTGCCCGGCATCGTTGGCCCCGTTGAGCTGCATTGCCCCGGCCATTTCATTCGCTTTTATTTCCCTCGCAATGAAACCTGTCGAAATCGACACCGTAAACCGTCCCGGACCAACGCGGCAACGAGCAGGTAAACGCCTTATTCCCCTGGCTTGATTTCCGGTCAGCTCGGAAAATCGGCGAAGATGCACCGCCACGTAGTAGATACTTATTAAACGGAGAAACTGGGAGAAGAATTTTTGTCGAGTTTGCGGAGAACATTAACACGCAACTTGCGGGCAGGCTGACGACAGTGCTATTGAAAAACGATGTATCGTCGGTCCGATAAAACGGCACCCTTAGCTGTGGAAAATCATCGGGTAAGGATCAGAAAATTCAACGAGGAACATGCCCCGGGGGGGAACCGACTTTTCGCGGCGAAAAAACTCCGAGATAAGCTGCTATGTTGTGCGAGGGGGTGGGGGTGGGGAGGAGGAAAAAATCAGGCACCGAGGGAAGATAGAGGGAGAGGAAGAAGAGGAGAGAAACCAGGGACTTCGGTGGCCGCGTAATAAGGGGAGATAGCCCCATTCAAAGTTTATAAACTGAATATTATTGAGATAGTAGAAAGCGAGAGGGGGAGACGGGGGAAGCGGGGAGAGGGGGACGGAACTGGCATGACAGTGAGCGATGAGCACCCACCTATAACACCCTCGCGGTTCCCCGATTTTCTATTAAACGCCGATTTATTTATGGAATATTCAATGGGCCGTATCTCGGGTAAAAACAGACGTAGACGAGGACAGCGCGAGAACGCGGAGGAAGAGGAAAAACATGAACGTAGAGCCGGAGGGAAAGGTGAAACCGATGGGCAAAGAGGTGCCCCGTAAGACGAGAACAAGAGGAGAGCGAAGGGCAGGGACGACAAGGAAAGGGCAAACGAGCTGTGGAAAAGGGGACAAGGAAGGAGAATAGTCGAGAAAGTAGGCGATGTCCTCGTCGACATCGTTGAGGAAAATTCAAATCAGCCTTGTCGGCCGGTACACCCAACCACGGCGAATTTTTCCACGCTCGTTTTCCGACTGGGGAAATTCCCTGGGAAACTCTCTTGCCCGGTAGTCCAGCGTGGTACCCGTTTTTCAAAAAAAATCTCCTCGCACTAGCCCCTCCCCCCTCCATCCAGTGCAACTTAATTTTCTCCAAGCGAAAAAACCGTGTCCCTTTAAACAACAGAAAACTGCTTTACCAGCGCAGTGCCCGCGGTAAAAAGATTCCCTTTTTACGTTCTCCCCCGCCGTACATTATTTTTATACCGTTTCCCTCGCTCGTTTGGGAGGAAAAATCTGCATGAAACTGTTCGGTTGTTCATGAACTCGGTTTACGCGCACGTACGACCGTTTACACGTGGACGCGACGGGTTTTCAAAGGGGGGATTGAGGGTAAGGGGGGGGGGGGAGATAGAGGTTGGTCAGGGGACCTGTGACTCTCGGGCATCCCCCGGCGACCTCTCGTCCCTTCGTTTACATACACAAACAGAGGAATTAGGACCGGACACGTCGTGCTCCACGGTCGATCGTTTGTTACGGGGAACGGGGGGGGGGGAGTGGCGCGAATTGACCAAGAGCGAGAACGTGGTAGGCAAAAATGAAAGAGAGACGATAAATGATGGGGGGAGGGGCGATGGGAGAAAAAGATGAACCAACCTGAAAACAGGAAGAGGAAGAGTGAAGAGGAGGGGATGATGGTATGAAGGGAGGGTAAGGTTATTTTATACCCCTGAGATTGCGTCATTATCCATTCAAATACGTCACCATCATCGAAATATTCCCAAACTATCGTCGGTACTACTAAAAATTCCCGAAAGTCTGATTACTCAGTCACATTTTTTTTTCCTTTTTTTTCATGAAGTTGTTAAACTTTCGATTGCGTTTCACGTGCGGATTTACATAAGCCACAAACCCGGGAAAATATTTTTTGAAGCGTGTAACATGTAAGTTCCTCAATGCAGTAATTAAATACTCATTAAAAAGTCTCGAAATGGCATATTGAGTTACAAATGTGTGGCAGGAAACGCTCAAAGTGTCATTTAACAAAACGTTATTTCGAGCGCTTTGCTCGGCCGAAAAATTTCATCTCATCGCGGTTGATGGAAACAAATTTTTGCTTCATAGCCGACGGGCATGTTTGTCAGGAAAATGTGAATTTTTACTTTCATTAATTCGTACGAGTACACGCGCCTGGCCATAACGAAATTAACGACGTATAATGTAAACCGTGCAACGAATGAACGACGTGCCGTTTTACAGCGTCCAATCAAGAGACACGATTAATTGAATCCTCCGTGCGCAATGTCACAACATCGCAGATGAAAACGGAAAATTCGACGATAACAAGAATCCCGCGCAATCGCGTTTATCGAATCTTTCTTACACGCTCAATGCTTTTCTGCTCGTATTCGACGATCCGTGCTTTGTGAAAAAATTGCTCTTCGCTCTTCCGATCGAACGTTACCGGTGGCCGAAAATTTAACGGTCACCGTTCTTCCGATAACGAATCGCCCCCTAAACGGCAAAAAAATTCCACGAATTCGGGGAGATTCCCGGCGGCGAAATTCATTCCTCGGGAAACGAAATGATATCGCTTTTAGGGGGATGAGGAGGGAGGAGGGGAGGGGCTAGATTTTCGCGATGCGTGCGACTGACAGGCCAGCGAACCGGAAACGCGAGGCGATGCCCCGTGTGACGTCACAGCGCCTCGGGGATAATCGCCCCCCTCCCTCCTCCCGTCGTTTCACCCGGCGCTAAACGACGAGGAAGAGTTTGGATTAACGCAAAGAAAATACGAGACCCGCCGGGCGAAATTTCCATGGAATTCCAGGCGCGGCACATTCTGTGTTTTTAAGGATACGACGCCCTGTGCGGCTCGTCAAAGGGTTTTAGAAATAAGGCCCTGCTCCATTAACAAGTCCTTCCTCCCTTCGAAAAAAGGTGAAAACACCGGACAAACATGATTAGGCAAAGATTCTGGCGCGAGGTTTGAATAAAAAATATGCCAAGTTATCTGTGTTGCGATTAATAATTACGATGAGCGTGTAATTGAAATCGTTTATCTGGATTACTTACTCGGGATGGCCCTTTTTCCGTCCTTAATTCTCCTAATCCGGGCATCGGCTGGTATCATCCTCAAAGAAAGCGAGGATTTCTCTCGCGATTCGAGTTTAAGCGTTATTTAATGATGGCTGGGGGAGGAGCGGGGAGAGGGGGATGGAATTGGTCGCGGGACCCTCGGGCAGATGTCGAGAACCGAGGGCTTCGCTAAATTCTGTCCCGCGGCGTCGAAGGGGGGAAAAAGAACGGGGACAAAGGGAGACCCTTATATCTCTGAGTGTCTCTAATAACGCAGTCATAAAGAAAACCGAATACTTGGGCGCATATTCAAGACGACATTAAGCTCAGTGCTTGGCTGAGGGGGAAAAAACTGGACCCAGGCACACGTTGAGGAAGATTTTATTCAACGTTCCCGGGGACCGTGAAGAACGTCGAAGACGATTAAATACTCCGCATAGCTCGGATCCTTTTCTTGATAATGCCAAGATACGCGCAAAGGAAGGATCCTCGTGTTTGCAGCATAATTAGATGGTTTATCCGTCTTCCCCGGGAAGGACTTGAAAACCGGCGTTCTCCATGGTTTTACGCTTTGTTGCCGAGTTATTTTTTCTTCGCCGACGCAAGAGCAATTTTACGCGGGGCTAATTTTATCCAATAAAATTACCGCTCTGATTTACATTACGGCGAAGCCCTTTACCGGCCGTGTTTCCCGTTATTTTACTCTTCCGCCCTTGGCACAGGAATGCTAGCATTAAAATCCACTCCGGCGCGGCCTGTTGCTCCACTGACGAACCAACATCATCCTTTTCATCACGAAATCTATCTACTCAGCAAAATGAAAACGTTAGAACGTAAATGGTCATCGCAATTTTCATTCGCTCCGAGAAAATGGCAGGAATGTTTGAAAATGTTAAACGAGGACATGGAACAAAGTTCAAACTATCAGAAATTTTAAATTTCGTGAATCCCACTGGTGTCCAATCAGAGCAGACCGCGGAGTCTGACATGAGTTGTTCGTCGGAGTAAATGAAAACATTGTTTTCTGACTCATTACGGCCTTATCCACATTGATGTTTTACCGCGAAAGTTAGACCCCGGGAGTTTTCATAGAGAAACGTAATTAGCCCGATGAACGAAATTTGTTTTGAAGTAGGAGAATGTGGGCGGAGATCGAGGACGAGGAAAAAACACCGAGGAAGAAAAGAAGGAAAACCTGGAGAGAGGGGACGGATGATGAAGGTGGGAAGGCAGAAAAAAATGGGAAATGCGTGAGACAAAAGGGGGAGGAGGGAAAGAGAAACGTTGAGTAAGCAAGGGGGCGGGGGAAATGGAGAAAGGGAGAAAGGGGGGACGAAGAGTGACTGGCATGAAGGGAGAAAGGAGATGGAGAGAGTGGCAGGTGTAGGCGTAGACTTTGGCGAGCGGGCATTATACCTGACGAGTTGCAAAGTGGATTTCATTGTTGCCGGCCGCTGCGGGCCCTCTCTCTATTATTAAAGGACCCTCCGCCGACGGGCTCCTTCCCGAAATGAATCACGTCGTTAATACGTAAAGGATATGGCCCGTGGCCCGCAACGCACGGCTCTGACCGGAAGGCACCGCGGAAATTGTAATGAAAGCCAACGGTAAACGAAAGACCGCCGGGGAAAAAGTGCGAGCGGAGATCGAGCATGAATCTACCTCTCTCTCTCTTTCTCTACGCGGCTCGTATAATCAAATACTTGCGTTAGCCGCGTTAAACTTCTCCGTTGTTCCCCATTAAACTAACCCACTTTGTTTACTTTAGTTGGCTTGGCCCTCGTGACGAGATAAAGCCAAGCGCGGATAATATTCAAGCCTTTAAAGTCTTCAAAGTGTCCATGAATATGTATGGTAATACGAAAGCTCGTATTTTCGGCGAATTTTCGCCGATGCAGTGTGTCAGTGCCGATGATCCAGGACGATCGCGAGCAAATGATACGCGAAGCGTGGCCAGAATGAAGAGAATGCATTGGAAAATTAACCTATTGTACATCTGCGTGTCATTGAGCATCCATGAAAAGTGTGTGAACACGAGAAAATATACTTCATCACATTGGATTGCACTTACCCTGAAAACATTCGTGGCTTAAACGAATTCCACTTTTCCCGAGGCTCTTTGAAAATGCGCCTAGAGTGGAGTATTGTTTAACCGTCGGAATTCAATGAACACCGCAAAACCGATCGGGTCAGCGGAAAAATCCGGAGGTAAATTAGATACATACACCGTAGGCCATAGCGCGGCCTGCCGGAAGCATTTTTAAAGGAATTTTAATTAATATCCCACGATATAATAACCCAGGCGTAATGTAAAAACAGTCTCGCGCGAAACGATATTTTCAGAGAAGAAAAAAAGCCCTAACCGCTGTTCAAAGGTTCGCTGAATTTGACCTCCTTTGGGAAAAATTGTTGGAGGAAAAACCCGTGGACGAATGGTGGCGATCCGTCGGCCGAGAATTGACTCACCTTTATTCCGAGGGTTGGTGCCAGCATGCCGTAGTCGTGCAGGGGCGGCAGCATAACCGGGGGTAGGTTTGCCATCATCATTATGTCCAGACTCTTCGCACGGACCTTTCCCTTTCGCTCACGCAACACAAATCAACAATACTTCGTATTTGACCTACCTGCAACAGAAGAACGGATACAATAAATAAACGTCAATGTATACAATAAATAAGCAATACAATAAATAAACGTCAATGTATACAATAAATAAATACAATAAATAAATGTCAATAAATAAACGTCGATTTAGTCCTTGGAATAAATTTATTTTCTCTCTCTCTCTTTATCTCAATGATATTTCCGGGAAAAGCGTCATCTTAGGAGAAACGTCGTCGAGCCAGACATACGTGTATCTTTTTGATCAGACGCGATTAATTACGAAACGTTAACCGTGAAATTCGGTTCGAACGACAACGCAGGCTGAGGGATTGGCAAAAAATTCGCACCGGTCGAGCGAACCTTATTCCACCGGCGAATTCTCCATTGGGCCACTTGTTTAAATTACAACGGCGAAAAAGGCCGGCCGCGAAACGAGGCACACCGAATGTCGAGAAAACCCTGCGGGGGAACAAGCCTCGCGCGCTTATACAATTTACGTAAATATTACAGCTCATTTTAATTAATGCTCCCACGCGGACACCGCGCGTTTCCCCGGCCATTCTTTCGTCCTCGGACTTTCATTTTAATTAACCGCCCGCAAATAGCAAACATTTCCCCAGCCGCGAGGACCACACGCTGTGTTTGCCGAACCAACAAAATATTTCCGAATGGAAAGTGTTTTCCCCCAGCCGGAGGGCCAACACGTGGGAACTGCCTCGGTTCCTTCCGTTCCGCCATTTTCCCTAGAAATTTGCCCGCACAGTTTTTATAACCTCAAAGTCCGTGGTGTGTCCTTGGCGTTTGGATTTTCGGTCAGCGGGCTCGGTTGTGCTCTTCAATTACGCGGAACAGCCAGGGCAATTATGCCCTTAATCCGTTAAGATTTACATGGGAGTCATGTTAGAAGCCGAGCGGGATAAGAAGGGTGGAGGGGGTTAAAAGGGGGGAACGAGAGGTGGGGCAAAGCCCAGAAACGCCGTGGAAACAGGGCGTTCGCGGAAATAGAGATTTCGCGGCAGGTCTTACGGCGGATTTGTCGGTTAAGCCGCCTCGGGTCGTACTGTTACAACGTTCTCTCCCCCTCAACCCCCCCTCCCCCTTCACGCCAGACCCTCCTCCGATACTCTATCCTCCACAGAACACCCACCTCATCCAATGGAATCATCCGTGTATAATTCTTTAACGCCACCGCTAACTTCCCCCAGCCCTGTGCGTAATTTCCCAATCATTTTCGTAAGTCCCACTCACTAAAAAATGGATAACACAGTCAGGATTCGAGGCACTGGTTGTTGCGGTGAATGACAATCAATTGGCGAAGATGGAGATCAAAGAACACCGTAAATAATGAAACACCGAAATGTACACGATTCCTTTTTTGACTTGATGGAGGAAATTGGGAGGAGTCAGAGTAGGCGGAGAATCGAAATGCTCGGAAATTCTTCGAGTTTCCTTGAAAGCCGAGGAGGCTTAACCGAAATCGACCGAGCATAATCCAGGCTGACACGATAATCGCGGTGAAAGCACGCGGATATCGCACCGTCTGCTCCGGGAAAACGGCGTTGATCCTCGCATCCACGGTACGTGCGGCCAATCACGATCTTTTGCCGGTTAAATCGAGGGAAAACGGGGGGGCAGGTCGTAGCAAACGCGCGCCAAGTGCTGGGGATTTTAATTAAAAATCCTCGGGGGGGCCCAATTAAAATTTTGACACGGCAAATATCCGCGCAAACACGGGACATAAGGCAAATGACGTAACGAGCGTGGCATAATTTGCAGATCAAATTAATTATCAATCCAATTTACGACGAATCACCAATCGACATTCTTCCGGAAAATTATGTTTCGATGCGCCCATTTATACGTCACGTGGATCAACGGAATTATTACCGACCGAGTACGACGTGATTATTCAAGGAAATTATGACGTCGCGATGGACTCGTTCGTGCTCGGTGGTTTACGGATTGTCGTTTCTCGGGCAATTTCGCAGGTTTATATCGCGCCCGTTTGTCGAGCAGAAACGACAGGAAGGCCGGTACGAAATTTTCCCCGCTTTTTCAGCAGTAATTACATCTCAATGCGCTCGTGATGAACACGCAGGGCCATTATTCGTTCTTCCCCTTCACCCCGCCACATTCGCCGGAAGCGGAAATCGAGATGCGTCGAGCGGCCATTTCTCGTTTTTCCGTTTTCTCCCCTTTCCAGGCCTTCGCTCCCTGCCTCTACTTTTTTTTCACACCACGTCTTTTTCTCCCCCTTTTAACGGACTGGATATTTTATTCAGCCGCATTCTTCGCGCGCTTGGACTTTCCCCTTGCTCCTCGGTCTTTCTTTCACACACGTAATATTTTCAGGACACCGGAGAAAGCAATCCACAAAAAATTATATTTAAAATACAACATTAGGAGAAATGGCTGAAGCTTTAGAAAAATAATGTTCCTTATATGTACATATTTTCCTTCGGTACTTATCCTTTCTCCACGTTTTCTGTTATAAATCTTTTTCTACATTCCTTTGGCTATCTTCGCCATCCAATTCTCTCTGATCCCGCTCTTCGCCATATTCCTTTTAGGTTCGTTTCGAGGTGGAAATTTCCTTTGCCCGTGCTTCGTTCCTTTGACCCATCATGCCGCGGGCTTTTCATGTCCCTTCTGTCCTTTACCTTTTGCATCGTCCTCACGCAAGTTCGATTAATTCTATATCCTACGGCTAATTCAGCAACGATCAACTTCCACCACGTGAACAGGGAAATTGAGACTACGTGCGGGAAGCTTCCTTAAACTTTCAAAGTATATAATCGCGGCAGTTCACCGTCAGGAACTAAACTTTCAGTACGTTGATTACGCTCAAAAATAAATGCAAAGTGAATGCTACAAAGCAAAATACTATAACTGAAATACTATAATGTAACGGTAGCTTTGTTATTATTTTATACTCGTCTGACACTACACAAAGCTTTACCACTCGCTGTCGCCTGACATCGCATTGTCTCCTACTACTGCCTACTTGTCAGCCCGACTATCACTGACTCGCACTACTTAGAGCACACAAACTTCAAAATTCGAGCAACCCTGAACACAATCCAAAGGCAAATTCGACAGAACTATGATTATCACAATTTAGTAAATTCCCAGTCAAAAAATCGTTCCTTGCTAAATTCCTACGGGACCACAAAGACGATTCTACGTAACGTGTCGCACGAAATCAACTATTTGCCGTTAATTATCGGCCGCTCGGTCGCCAGAGTTATTCAAAACGTGGACACGGAAAAACGTTTACCGCGCGTCGGAACGACGAGGGGGAGGGGGAGGGGGAAGCGGAGGAAGGGGGTGTCGCGTCGCAATTCGCAGACGAGGGAAGCGTGTTTTCAATTACACTTCACGGCCGTTGGACGCGCCGGGGCGCAGGAGAAAAACCGCTCGCGGCCGCAGGGGGATGACGAGGGACGGGGAAAAAATGGGCAGAGAAAGAGGGCGCGTTACGGGAAAGGGGGGGGGGTCCGGCGCGGAGCCAATTTACATTTTTAGGCAATATTCGAGGAGGGACGGACACAGGGGCACATCGTCAGGTCGACCGGGCGTAACGCTTGATTCCGCGTTTGCCGATTCCGTGTCGTCACGTCCGGATACACACACCCCTCCCCCCCCGTCTCTCTCTCCCACTCTCTTCTCTCTCTTCTACCCGTCCTCTGTCCATCGACAACCCTTCCTCGACGTCCCGGTGTGTCCGCGCAGCTACGTGTGCGTCTGTACCTGTTGCCCCGACGCGCCGGAATGACGCACGCCGTCAAGCTCCAATTGATTAGCCCATATTCTTCCAATTACGCCCTCCCCCCAAACCCCTTGCCCGAAAAGCCACGCAAACTGTAAGGCCGGGTAATTGCTGACGTCCGTAGGAAGCTTTGTCACGTGCTACGGAACAACAGGGTGAACATCGTTTTCGCGGTTTAACGAACAGGAGAAATGTCATCGACAAAGGTCAGAAAAGATAAGATAAGATAAGATTTATATTGCTCCGGGAGAGGGGGGAAGAGTAAAGATTTGGAAGAAGAAAAAATAGTTTGAGGAAGGTCTAACAATAAGTGGTGTAAAGAGGATAATTAAGGTTTGGTTGAAAAAGGAATAATAAACGTGACCTTGAGTGAAGACATATTTTTTGACCGACAAATTTTCCTTCAAGTTTTCTTTGAGGTAATTTCTCCCTGCTCCCCTGCGTACGTTTAACTTGCTTTACTTTGGTTTATACGAACCGTTTCTTCGTCTCTTGTTCTGCCGACGAATTCTACGAGGAGCAACGAGCTGAGACAAGAGGCAGAGACTTATGCACGGGTCGTTAATTCCGTTATGAATATGCCGAGAATAGTTGTAGATTCCCTCGCCATCCCCTTTACCGTCCTTACCCCCGTTCCCACCGCCATACATTTGAACTGTCTGCGATCTAGGTAAGGAGTGGGTGGGGGGGGGGAGGGCAATACGGCGAAAGATCCTCTCGATTCCCCCGAGGAGAGTGACGAATCCTGTGAACCTTTTACGCAAATAGACTCCCCGAGGTCGGGGAGAAGTTTATCGGCTACCCGATTTTCCATCGGCCATTAATCATCGGCAAAACTTCGCGCAGAATCGCCGACAATTTTGTCCGGTAATAAAGAACCGCCTAAGAAAATGTCCGACAAAAACTCACCGCCAGGGAGAGGGGGGGATTAGAGCGTAGGTGAGAGAAGGACGGACGATCGTGCGAGGGAAGAGAAAGGCGAAGGGACCGGAGTTTATAACGTAATAAATTGCGGTTCGTTAAACAGTTAATGGAGTTCACCTAACGCCAGCCCTTCCCCCCCCTCTTCCCTTGCGCCGATGCCGATGGAATTACGAAGCGTCGCGACGGAGGCGTCGCTTTGTGCACCGCGTGCCTTAGATTATTATCAATACCCCACCCCCTGGCCCTCCCCCTCCCCGTTTCCACCATTCATTCTTCACAGTATCACATTCTTCATGAAATTGATACCAATTTTCCCGGCTCCTAAAACACCTCGTAAATGCGTTATCATAAAAAAAATCTATATCCGGAAATAACGTTGAAAATCGATGCAAACACTATGTTTATCTCTTGCACTGCGTGTAAAGGATGTGAGAAATTAGAGAGGGTGCGAGGACTGCGTGAAGGACCCAGCAAGGACGGTTTTTGTTGGCGTTAAGAGGGCAAAGGGGGGTTAATAAAGACGAGATCGAAGGATGGAAGAATTCGACAGTCGCGCCACGGGGGCTCAGGTGAAATTTAATAACAGAGAATAGGGGGGAGGGGGAGGGCAGAGTAACGTAGTTGAAGGATCTTTATGAGGCGCTAGCTTAATTGCCACCTCCCCCCCCCTCCCCGTGGTGGGCCTCGCGTGTCCTCGTCTCGCCGAGAAATCCACTATCTACGTTCTACAGAGAATCCTCGCGCCGTGTACACGTAAATATGCTCGTCCTTCCCCCCTCTCCCCCCTTCTTTCTTGCACTCCTCGCTCTTTGTGAGACTTTCTCCGTTTATCTGTCGGCCTCTCTAAGTGGCTGTTTATATATCGGGCCTTCGACCGGCGCCTCTTGTGCAGCGTCAAAACATAATTAAAATTTTCTAATTAAGAATTTCGATAAGGAAGCCCGGTTCTCTGTATCACGCAGAACTCGGGACTCTCCTGCCAGACAACCGGCTCCCCCTCCCCTCCCCTCCCCTCCTCGTCTTCTTCCACTCAGCTATCTCAACAGGCTTGTCTTCCTCGACGTGCTTAACATCGAGTCTACGCCGATGCGTTGCTCCCTCAGTGCTCGGCGAATTAACGAATCCGCGAAAGCCCCCGGAGGCAATGCCGATTCGACAAAGGAACCGTCAGTCTTCCCATTTTCGATCCTTCTGGGAAACCAGCGGAGAGGGGGGAGGGAGGGGGGCGTAACAAGCTTCCTTGGAGGAAATTTCGCGGTAAACAGTCCCCTTTGCCTTAGCTCACGGCAATGATTCCGCTTAAGCGCGGTGACGAACACTTTCGGCATCGTTAACGAGCAAATTCGTGGCATTCCCGGCGAATACCACGGGAAAGAATCACGGGAAATATCGCTGTGAAAGATCGTCGCGACATTGGCGAGTCCGGAGCCTCGGTAAGTATTCAATAAAGGTCCGCGCGAATGCCTGGGATAAGGAGGAACGCGGTTCCCGTGAAAAAATGCCGATGATTGGGCGCGCAGAGAGTCCTACTCGATTTTGCCCCGGGGCTGACGGACGGGAAACATGAAGGCAGTTAGCTTTCAGCCCCGTGCCGACTGGGAGACGGAGACTTAATCGGAATAACCGAGATTCCTGCCAACCGGGCTCGAAGAAGCAGGGCTAGGGGGGGAAAGGGAAGGAGGGACAGAGGGAGGGACGGGGGGACCTCTGGAGTACGCAATTCCAGGTTAACCTCGTTCGTCCTCGTAACTAAGTGCCGCAATCCTGTCGTGGATTCTCGTTTCGTGGCTTAATCGCTTCCCGAGGCATCGCGAATACGAGCCGCCTGCTGCTACTCCATCGATCATCTTCGAGCACCGATCAAAATTCCCCTCCCCCCTGCCCCTACCACGTCAACCTAAATCCTCGACCCTAATAATAAACGCGTCCTGGGTCATTGCAAATCGTCGTAAAAAGAAGCGCAGCTCTAAAAGATTTAGTTACGAGCCTAGCAGTCGAGTCAGGAATTGAAATAATGTGTAAAGGAAAAAATACTGAAATGTAGGACCGAAAGTGAAATTTATTTACAGCTCAATGGGAGAGCCAAAAATTACGAACTGGCAGTGCAAAAAACCCTTTCTGCATTAATCAGAAATTTATGTACAACGAAATGTACTGTGACTTAATGCAATAACCGTACAATCTGATATTTATTTACGTGAGAGAAATGACTCAGTTCTTCATTACCGCTCTATCTTTAATTCGTTTGGATTTTGTTTAGACATTAGAAACATGACGAACTAAAAAATACCAGAGACGCGGGTACTGCTGGGTTTCGTTGGGAGGAGAAATTACGAGGGAAAATTCCCGGTGAAGAGCGAGCACGGAGGGGAAGAAGGGGAGAGTTGAAAAGGCCTATGCGTTCGCGGAATATATCGGTAATAACGAAAACAAGCGGGGAAACATGATCGGCACGTTAATGACGATATCCAAAGGGGTCGGTATCCCCGATTCGCGGGACACAGAGAAACCCCCGAGGGTGAAGGGGGAAGCGGGGGGGGGGGGATCAATGTAACCCCGGGAAATGCGGTAATCGCAGCCCCGTGCAAGCCTTTTCCCTTTTTCCGCAGTCGCGGGGAACTCGCTAATTGAAAGTCGATCGAACGCGATGAATGCGTTCGAACACTGCAATCCCCCCTTCTCCTCTTCCCCCTCGCAAAACATGAACGTGCAGGGAATTCCACTGCCCCCTACCCGACAATTACTATAAAATAATCGAGGCATAATTGCCCCTGGCTAATAATAAACGGAACAGCAGCCACACGAAACTCCGGGCAACAATGGGAAATACGATCAACCTAACCGACGCGTACGTTTGTTTAGTTCACGTCATTTTAGGAACTCCTGTTCAGCATGTTCGCGTAAACTGAGTTATTCGAGGTAGACGAGAATATCGTTGGTTTTTAATGATTTATGGCTGGTTTTAATTAACGAGAAGAGGAGTTAGTCCGTAGTTGTGAGATCCTGGTAAAAGGAGTAAGGGGTCGACGATTAATTATTTTTCTTGGACAACGTTGTCCCTCGTAAAAACGGAATTTCGCGCAAGATTATCTGACCGCGAACGTAACGTCTCGGTGGAGTGGATTCTATTAAGTTTTTACGTTTCTCTTTGCTCGCGGCTCTTTGGAAATTCTTTACGTGGCTTTGACGGCCCGTGACGACGACAGACAGACAGACACACGAGGAACATCGTGGCTCGGTTCGACGCGGGCAGGCATATCGAGTGAACGAAGGCGAAACAATAACGATTCGCCGATGGATCAGGGAATCGGGTTTCCTTTGTCTCCCGGCGAAACGTCATGGCGTCGCATCACGAGCTCCCGGTTCACCTGAGTGCAGGAGAATCTCGCTAACTACTGACCAACCGAAAACCGAAAAGTCGAGGAAAAATATGAACCTAGCGGTACTTAAAATTTCGCTCGAATATACTGACAGGAATTTCCTTTTGCCCTTTGCTTCGCTCTCACAACTTGGACGTACTTTTTCCACGAATATCATAAATTCAAAACTGTCTTCCAATTCTCTTTGAAATTAAAATCCCTGCGAAAGGTTATAGGGTCTACTGAAATTTCCTTCGTAAAATATTAATGAAGCGGAGCTCAGAACTTTGCTCCAAAATTCCTAGGGAATTTCTTTTTGCTTTTGTTTCCTGCCCTTGCAGCACGAAGCTTGTTTTTACGGGAGTTTTTCCTACTTGGAAATTAAAATTTGATGCGAAAAATGATAGAGTGTATTTCAAATATATTTACAGCCGTTGCGACTGATTTTCTACGATGAATTTGCTGCGGGGAGAATTGCTGTTCGACTCCAAACGGGAAATGGTGTTCGCAAATGATGCACTTCAGCACGTAGAATACGTGATACTTTATTTCTCGGCTTCCTGGTGTCCGCCATGTCAGACTTTTCTGCCCCTCGTGAAAAATATGTACGAAACCGCTCGGGCGAGGAACATCAATTTGGAAATTATCTTCGTACCTGCGGATTACAATAACGAAGAAATGCTGCAGTTTTTCACGAAAAATCACGGTCCATGGTAAAATAATCACCTATTTTTCATTTACAAAACTTAAGTCAAAGAAATTTGCTATTTATTCCCGATGAACTTTTCGTCTTTAATTTCTTTTTCATTTCTTCTGAAAACATTCCGCGAATACTCGCTATAATTCCGCGTAATATTAGCGAACTTGGGTTCCCTGACAAATGATCCTGTACGTGAGAAAGGTACGCCCTTCCGGTGGGACAATCTGCCGGGGCGATAAGAAAGAAATTGCACGTATTTTCGATACCTGCCCTGATTGTCCTGACGGCGGACGACAACGTGATAACCACCGAAGGACGACAGGACCTGGAGAACACGAAGGATCCCTTGTCCCTCTGGTTTCCCACTTCGGACGAAGACGAATTATCAAAGGACGACGAACCATCTTCACCAACCATTTCCGTCCACTAACGTTTTAAATAGCCAAACTACTGTACAACTACTAAATTCTCGGAAAAAGGAATTCTTTTTTCGACTCTCGCCTAACAATTCCACTGACCGATAAATAAATTCTACTTCTACTTCTACCCCGTCCGTTGAACTTGGATTTATTTTTCCTGGCCGAAAATCTAGCGGTAGGTTCTTGATTTTTGCGCGGTCCACGTTAATCCGGCACCGAGGCCAGACTGTCTCATGAATACGGCAGTCTGCCGATGGGACAGTGATTGGGAAATGTCCAATTAGAAATCCGATCGGCGCCTCCGTGACAGCGCACGATTACATCTTTTCTGGCTGTCGCCGATGAAATATGCAACGTTTTGCCCAAAGACGATCCAGCTGGAATCTCGATCGACAGCGCGATACGTTATCTTTTTCCGCGTAATTGCTAATCCTAGCCCGGCAAAACCGAAATAACGAATACAAAATAAGTCAGAAATTACTCCAAAAACCAGTGGTAAAATGATCCCTCAAATAATTGATCAAATAATCCCCTTCGTTTATAATTACGATCCCACCTGTTCACGTGACGAAGCATTGACTGACGTGTTATAGGTTTTTCCGTGAACCAGTGGCAGGATAATTCGCCGTGATATCGAGCGATGTGGTTCAGTAACGTTTGCCGACAAGGACGGGAGGGAAGGACCGGGGGGGAAGCTAACTCGTGAGCCTTCGACCGGTGCGAAACTAGTTGGCAAAATTCGGCGGGAACCAATTAAGAAGGGGATCCAGTTACCGGGAGGGCTTGTGTCGTGGCTGACTTGCACGGATGTACCTTGACGTGGGGCCTACGATTTCCGGTGCTGTAGTTCCGCCGAGGCAAGTTTCCTCGCTTTCCGATCCTTACCTCCCCTCCTCCATCACGACTCTCTTCATCACCGAGCGAATACGTTTCAGATTCTGTCCTCTACCTTCTCCCCCTCCCCCCTCGGCCCTCTTCTTCGTCCTTCGCCCGTGTCCTACGGCTAATTAGTTATTACTAATTGCCCGGAGTAGTTCGGTAGTTTCGATTTGCCTCGGCTTCGTGGAACGGCGAATTAACGCCAAGCTCGTCAGGATGACGACGGGCAATGAGGTGGCGGGGGAGGGGGGGGGAGGGGGCAGAGTCAAGAAGCACACGTGGAAGGCTCTTATGTTTCGAGTAGCCGAGACGGGACCGACGTCTTAACCCCCTGCGTAAAATCTCGATCGATCCGATCGAGGGCCCCTCCAGCACGTCATTGCCGATACACGATAAACGCGCAACTTGTCCCGGGGAAAAAAGGGGGAAACATCGAACCACGAGTGCTCTCTTGTCCTATCTTCAAGCACAATTGCCACTAATGACGCGGTAAAAACAAAATGCTTGGCAAAATGGTTGTTAGACGAAAAATTAGATGTCCATTAGACGAGTTATACTCACAACGAGTGAGTTAACATTTACGCAGTACGACAAGAATTTGTTACCCTGAATTCCGTCGAGGTTTCCTGTGTCCCATATTTTATTTAATTCTTCGACCAGTCTGCCGACTGACCTATCGAATCTTATTTTTAACGACCTCACGGTTTCCCAACGTCGCAACGAGCCGCCCCTCGGATGACAGCAACAGAAGCAATCCTTTTACCGCGTCCACCGGTCAATATTCCTTCCGCGAGTCGGGCCTTTATTCGAAGACACAAGAGAAAAAAAAGTACGAGCCGCGGACGGGAAAACGAGGGAAAGAGCGGGAGAAGACGATACTTTAAAAAGAAGGGTGAAAAGGGGTGAACGATAAATATATATATAAAGGTGGGGGGGGGGGGTAAACGAGAAAAATCTGTCTCGTTGACATCCTCAGCAAACAATAGCTCGGCATCGGGAATTGCTTTTATTTACAAACACAATCCCCGACGAGAGGGGTGGCAGTAACGACCAATGGAAACACACATATACACGTGGATACGAATTTCTATCTTTCCTCAACCATCTCATTATTCCCGTCATTCCGTTCTCCCCTCTCCGTTATTTGTACGGTACAGATTCGCTCTGTTAATCGTCGCGAAGAAAAGTGCGAAGGAAGATTTCCCAGGTTGTGTCAAGAGCAGAAAAAAATACAATGGACGACACTCGATGTCGTCGAGCGATTCTTAACTCGTTCATTGACGAGGAATCCCCGTGACCAAGTGCAAAGATTAAAAAAAAAGGAATATGTTACTAGCAGTGTTATTCAAAAATCTTGACAAATCCCATTAACATCGTACAGATTGGTTTCAGTTTCCTTTATTTTTATTTCCCAGAAGAAATGCGTACTGTTAGCCGTTTATCGAAACGAGTGATGCAAATAGGGGGCACTGGGTAATCGGGGAAATAAGGGAAGGGATGAGCAAAAGGAAAGATTGGCCGCGGGAGCGTCGTAAAATAATTGCCGACTAGTCGTGTCCGCGCGAACCGGATAATTATTCGTCGTAATGGACAATTATCCGTTACGTCAGCCGTATCTTCACGCACGGCCGGTTGTCGATAACACGCTCGCATTTGGCCGATAATTCGCGCGTTTACCAACCACTCGAATCACCTCGTCAACGGAGTACCTTTAAATCACATTAAACAACCGGCACCGAAGCCTCTCTAGACTAAAAAAAGAAAATAATAAAAACCGAACGGTCAACAGGAGATAGAGGAAGAATTAGAAAATGTTTAAAAGGTAGATTATGTACATTAAACAATCGACATCAGAGCCTCTGTGGAGTTGTAAAAGAATTTAACCTTGTATTTGTAGGAACGGGCGAGTGTTACTGTGTTCCTGAATTTTCTACGTTTGCTCGCAAGTTTCCGCGAGTGGCGTGTTTTCATTTGTTTAATTTTCACGGTGAGTGCAGCCGTGCGGGACTTCCGATGCGCGAAATAAAATAAAAAGCACGACGACTGCCGTAGCCAAGCGGTGACCGTCCGTCGTAGCAACGAGTCAATTAAAAACCGGACAGTCAATCAAAGTTAATTGAAATGGGATAACGCGCAGATTGGATATTTCCCTAGGTGGCTATTAACGGGATGTTAGTAACTTTGTCACCTCGCTCCAATCGCCGCAAAGGAAGAGAAGAATACAGGCAGAAAATAACTGACGTTAAAGTAACAATAACCACAATAATACAAATTTTCACCAAATTAATTTCTACGTGTTTGTGTAACAATCATGCGTTAACTATTTCCTTGGCGACAAAGAAATAATAGAAAAAAAGGCAAAGGAAGCATTATCACCCGTTTTTCAACTTCATTCATTGAATCACTGATGAACCAAAAACATTTTTCAGAAAATGCATTGATAATTTTCTAGACAAGTCCCACAGGTTGTTAAGCGTTTCACTGACCAGGATCGAATTCTGAATTATCACGCGTAATGATCGTCCTTAAAATCCGTCGAGTTTGGGCTAATTGAAGGTGCAAGGTTGTCTGGCGGGGTAGTGCGTTGTCGGTGCTCGAGATTGTCTCGGCGCTCGATATTTAATTAATTCCGCTGCTGCTAAGGGGTTTACTCGAGAGTCTGAGAGTTGGGCCACAGTGGGTTAAGCGACTCTGACGAGACGCTAACCGCCTGCACGACGCTTCGGCTACGTCGAATTGACTGAGGACGTTTACGTGATATCACAGCGTTCCGGCAGATCGGTATTTGGATTTCCCGTCGCGTCATTGTCCTTCAATTAATGCCTTCCCGACAACCCGACGATTCGGTGCAATCGTTTCGGTAATCGTCATCGTCGTCATTAAAATCCCACATCCCCACACGCATCCTCTTTAACGCACCTTCCACCAACTCTTCAATACTTTGCCCAAGACATTTTTTTTTGTAACATTCAAACGACAAATATTTCCTGTACCTCGATGCTGCGTTGAACCTTTTTGAAATTTCCCGCCTAAGTGTTTGCGTAAAATGAATCTCGATTGGCACGAGCGTTCTCAGGTGTACGGCGCAGGGTTTTACCCGTCGTGTACCGGGGGTGGGCTTAACGGGAAGACAATTCCGTGCGGCAAGGTTGGACGAATTACGCGGGGCAATATGCGGCAAGCCCGAACAAAAGTTGCCGGCAGGTATTAAATCAGGCCGGTTGACGTGACGCCGGCGCCCGGATGTTTCGTGCATTAGTCGCCGGGGAATTTTGGCCCTTAACCGGGGAATATCGCCCGGGGGAACACGTCCCGCGCGGCAAGTTGTTCCGCGCACGCGGTGCCCATTGGAAAAACCATCAGCCAGCAATAAAAGAATCCGCGAGTTTCGCCGAACGTACGTAGAACGCATGGTTTCGACGTTACGTCTACATTGCGATTGGCCAAATCTCCCGTAGGAACCGGAAATCACGGGGAATGTGTCCCCCTCCTTAAGCCTCAGGAGCCACGAGATTGCTTTCATAAATTAACCGTACGTATGACGTAATAAATATGTTTAACCGCTCCATGAAGTATGTGAAAAGCTTAAATTTTCTTCAATCGACGATGCGAAATATTTGCCTTTTCTAAATTTAATCGAATTTAATCAAAGAGATTAGCATTATTTTAAATATTGTGGATCATTCTTGTTAGCTGTGTTTGTCCTTTCGTTTATTACCTTTCGAGCATTGATTGTCGTTTTCATTTTGAGCACTTTGTTTTTACTTCACTGGGGATCGAAAAATGATGGCGGGAAGTCGACTTCGTTGTACGATTCTAGCATCGGGAATCACTGGCACTTAGGCACGGTTCGTTAGTTCCCCGAGATTGCACCTGCCTGGGATTTCGAGCGAAGGCGAGAGAAAAGCGAAGTTTAACCCTCGCGGCTTGCCTCTTCGACGTTCCGACCGGCACGTTGCCCATTACCACTCGGGTATGTGCAATCTCGTTTTCCGGATATCGCCGAAAGAGTATTCCCTCCGTGCTGGATTACAGACAAACCGGAGCAGCCGAATTGAGAAGGCAAAATCTCTCGTAACGCGCTAAGAAAATCTAACTGATCAAGGAATTTAAGGAATTTAAGTGTCACGAAAGATGAAAGTCTCAGCAGAAGGATAAACGGAAGACAAGGAGAAAAAGGTGAGAGAGATTTGAGTGGAAAAGAAAGGAAGAAATAAAAGTGTAATGAAAACAGAGGAAAATTTGTCCCTTTCGGTCCTGATCTATCCATTTCCTTCCTGTATTCTTTCTCTCTCTCTCGGTTTTCCGCAAGTAACAACCTTTTCTCCCTCGTGTGACGAATCTCGATTCGTCGCATTGGCCGTGATTTACGGGGACCATTCCGCGAGCGAATGGGAGGGCACAGGAGGCAGGGTGAAAGGGAAAGTTTAGCGGGAGAGGGGTGAGTGTTTTAACGATCGAGCAGAAGCCACGTAGTCCAAGAGTTACACATAGGCACTAATCTCTGCCCCCCACCCCTCCCCCTTTCCTGCGATTCGTCCTACTGGCCCGAAAGTCGTGCGGTTTTACAGGGGGATTTAGCGGCATAACTGGAAAAATATTAGCCGGCATTACGGCGTCCGTACGGACAAAGCATTCGCACGGGTTAATTAATTGATAAACGAGCGCGATTTTTATTGCCCGGACTTTATGGACGTCCCGGGGGAGCAAGGCCGTGACTAATTACTTTCGTGTTTCCGCTAATCCCCGAGCAGCATCCCCCGCGCCCCGTGTAACCACTTTTCAAAGGCAGATTTCATTAGCCCAACAAAATATTATCAATTCTCCAACGAACGCGGTGCATTTTATCGTCGTATCACAACTGCAGTTGACGAGATAATAATCCCACAAAAATCGTTGCAACGTAGTCGCGAAATTTATTCGCCAAAACGATACGCGGATCGCGGCGTTGAGGAATTTCCAAGCGGGTTATAATTCGTGCCGGGAATAATTACACGTGGTGGTTTCCGCGTCGGGATGAAAATAGCTATACCTGCTTGGTTCGCAATCACTTAATCGTAGGAGCCTCCGGGAACAAAGGGACAACCAGCAGATCGATGGGGGGGGGGGATTCTACGGTTCTTGTTAAAGGACATCCAGCGACGTAAGGAAATGGTTCTTAAGTAATTACAGGTGGAAAGACGCAAAGAAACTTTGGCGAGTAAATCGACTGCGAAGGAAAACTATACTTTTCTCCCGGCGTATCTCAATCCCTTTTATTATCTTCCTGTTGTCCGTATAAGTACGAGCGTATCGGGATAAGAATTTGCTTGTTCTCGGCAAGTGCGGTCTTCTGGTCGAGGGCCCAGGTCGCGTCTCGTAAGAATTGTCCTTGCCGTTTTTCCCCGGAGTTTTCCGTCCTGTTCGTACCGCTTGGCGATTCTTTTGCCACGGCTTTCTCGCGTGTTGCCTGTGAAAACTTAGGAAAGTGGAAGTCAATCCGCGGGAGCGGTCGAGCAATTGCTTTAAAAAGCTCCTTTAGCCTGGCGCAGGGAAGAACGGAGGGAAAAAAAGGAACGAGCGGAAAAAAGTACTTCCGACGTTTCCTCCGCGCGTCTGTCTCCCGTCTGACTCCCCTTCCTCCCCCACCACCCTTCCTCGACGTTGCCGGTTTAATCTCGCGAGGGCGGTGCGGGGGGGAACCCAGGAAGCCCGATATTAATTTCCAGAAGGAGACGGAAGAATCGCGCTGCGCAATTCATTATTTCGAAAAAACAGCACCGAGCACCGCGGCCGCAGGTGAGTCCTGCGCGTTGCTCAAGAAAGATTCCATAATTTCGCGACTGAGCTCTCCGCTTAACTAAGGAACTGGCTAGCCGTGCCGGGGAAACCGTTAGGAAAATCCCCGAGCAGCTGAAAACTTCGTCATCGTCATCCACCGTCTTTGAAAACAACAGGACAAAGTTGCCAAGGCGAGCTTCGTTTTATAACATGAAATTTCTTGGAATAATCTCGCCCTAGGTACGTTAATGGGCAAAATCCCTCAGAGCAGATAAAAACTTCATCATCGTCATCCCCCCCCTCCCCGCTCCATCCTTAAAAAACAACAGGACAAAGTTGCCAAGAGAAACTTCGTTTTGTAACAGGAAATTCATCGGAATAATCTTGTCCATCAAAATCCCTCGGCAGCTAAGAACTTGGCCCTCGTTATGTCCTGACCTTGAAAATGCCAGGACAATGTTGTCGTTTCAGAATGCACAATTTATTGGAACACCTCTCGGGCCATTAAGATAAATGGGCAAACAATAGGTTCGATTTACGAGGCTGTTCTTGGAAATCCCTTTGGAATCTCGCGGTTTAACCCGTTTGAGCGGCATATTTAATTAGTGCGTGGGTAATTAGCTTAAACAAGGAATCCGGGCGTTAGGTGGAAGCAGCGAATTCGGCGTAAGGGACGACCGCCAAGACTGCGGGGAAAGTCGCGATGGTACTACTACGTCGTATGAGTAATGCAGAGGAACGGGCACACGCGGGCGCGTACCACGACAGAGCATAAATTAATGATCTTTGCGTAAGTACCGGAGATAATTTAACGGGTATTAACTAACCCCGCAACGGCGGAGCCGTTAAAGCTACTCCGCCCGTTCCTCCCTCGCTTTATGAACGTTATTAATTAATTTGTATTTGTCGCGCGGACCGCAGGCCGATCGTTATGCACGAGCTTCCCTAATACTCGCCCAATCACCATCCTTTTTCCATGTCGACCTTTTCCCCAACGTGCGTTTCTCCAGCTCACGTCGCGTGCTTATACACTTTTTATCGGTCCTCTCGGGGTAATGGTTTTACACGATTTTTCAGTGCCAAGTATAACTAAGGCACATCACTGTCGAATGTTATTGCTCAAAGGACCAATTTCGTAGAATTTAGAAGAATTTTCTAAAACGACGAAGTTTTTGTAGTTGACTGAGTTTTTGAAATATGAAAGACATATAATAGCATTGAGTAAAATATTAATTTCCATCGTTACGATTTTAGACAACTCGCCCCGTTTTTCTTTTACTCTTTAGCCAAATAAGTTGATTTTTCGAATTTAGTATCGCGCCGTAGGACTTCCTTTCTCTGCTTCATTTTTTACCGTCGTCATTCCCGAAAGTGTGATTTGTTTCTACGGAGCCCGGCAGGTCGATTAAGTCCGCCGGGGTCTGCGGGGCGTTGCGTTAGCAGGTGCGTAAGTGAGTTTTAAAATTTACGAGCGTTCACGAATTTCTAGCGAGCCCTGTAATCGGATTAATGCCGGGAGGGTGCCAATAAGGTCCCGTGTCGAGTATGGAACGAAAATTAAGGGAGTTTACGAGACGACATTCCCAGCTAAAACGTCGATAAATACCAGTGAAAAAAACGTACACACGCAACGACACGAGTCGAGGCGAATTTCATTGTTGAAATGAATAAATTCATGAGTCGATTTATTCGATTAACCGTTGCCCGTTGATTCAGTGGCTCGCTCTTTCGGCCATCTTTTTTAACAGGATCTCGAAGGCCCCAAGACCCTGTCCCCGGGAAACTCGAAGACGTGGGGGATATAAAAGCAGGGGGAAAAGCCCGCGGCGCAGGAGACCATCGCCGGCTGCGGGACTTTATGGGCCAATAACGGGCCGTGTGTCTTGTCGCAGTAAATTATTAAGATCCCATACGGCCGGCGACGGTCGATGCCAACAACAAGCCTCGACTTCCGGATACACGGGGGTGCTTCTCAAACCGCTGGGAACTTGGAAAAAATCTTCCAGTTCAGTCGTAAAGACGGACGAATTCTTTCATAATCCGAGGGGAGTGTCGAATGACCCTATGTCCCCACCCCTCGCTCGGCCCTCGTGGGTCTCGATGGGGAGGTGAAAGGAAAACAGGCATTTCCTCGATGCCCTGGCGTCACTCGGTTCGCGGGGGACACCATAAATCATCGACTTGGTCCCGTATGCTCCCGGCGGTGGTATTATGATGCTGATAGAAAAGGATTCCTCCTTCTTTTTTTTCCTTCTTCAGCTCTGAAACGAAGTTGCAGGTCACCTGTACCTTTCATCAAAAATACACCATTTATCAAATTAAGAAAGGACAGTGCCCCGTGAGTGGAACCGAGCGGTACCACTGCTGCCTGCGGAGATTGCCTTCGGGGACAAGACCGTTTGCATAAAACATGAAGTATCAAATTTTTATACAAAATGAACCTCCCCACGGCGAGAGGATAAACAATGATCGAACGAACGAACGATCGAGGAATTCCTCCCGGCCGTTTATGAGCAGCGAGCGTGAAAAATCGTCCGCTCGAATTTCCATCGATGAATCTCATTTCGCCGATGCAATTAATTAAGGATTACGGGGGGAGGGGGGAGGGTGGTCGTCGATAGTGGCAGACCGTTCGCCGGAAATATTGAAACCCGTTGCCCGGATGTTGTGTCTTGCCGAGGCGACCACGCTGAGACTCTTGTGCGCTGATTAAAAAATATAAATCGCAGTCCGAAGTCTCGTGCAATACCCACCCCCCCTGGCTGCAGCCAACCCCCGTGGATTCTCGTATATTGCACCCCTACGGCGTCGACGGCCTTTGCCCCGTTATCACTCTGATCTTCGCTACGATGACGAGAGACGTCCCTAATAAAGAAGCACGGATTTTAAAGCCGACTCTTCGCTTCTCGACCGAACTTCCCCTCATCATCGTAAGCAACGATCAACGATTTCGAGCGAAATAAAAACGTAGAAACGTTAAATCATTTCCTACTCCTATTGGCTGAGAAATGAAAACACTTGACAACTGTCCACGAGTGAACGATGAAACTGAAATGTTGGACGAAAAGGGATGCTTCGACTTCATCTTCCATGTTTTCCCTGTTGGCCTGTTTATTGTTTTTTACGCTTCTTCAGCGGCCCATTTTCACGCAGTCCGTTCGTTTTCGATTTCCCCCGAGCGCCGGCCCGTACGCTCGGCAGTTTCGCACAATTCGGCGCGCACACGCGCGTTTGCTCGCGGTATTTATCCGGCGGAAACCGTGGCCATAACTTCGTTTCCATGGGAATTGTTTGGCAACAGGTGGGGAAAATTTCGACGCGTAAAACCCCCTCCCCCCGGCCCCTCCGGCCTCACACACACACACACACACACACACCTACATCTCTTTCCCGTCCCTCTGACCGTCGAACACAATCTCGTTTTTTCTGCCGTTTCTCGGGCGATCCCATCGTTTCGCGTATTCATCGGGCGACGGGCAAAATTTGCCGGGAAAAAATATCCGTACACTGATAAAGGGACGGGCCGTATGAATATTGATAACCCGTAAGCCCGTTGAATATCGATACTATTTTATGGAGCGACGGGACGAAAGGGTATTTAAAATATCGCTCTTTCTCCATTAAGCATCGTTGCGTTGCCGCTATTAATTTTCGCCCCGACGGCTGCAGGAACTGCACGATTATATTGCCGACACAGGGCGAAAAAAAAAGTTGGCCCTTCCGTGAATGCATTTCACGGGAAAACCTCATGGCCTTAACGAATTACTTTCGATCGCTCGAGAGTCGCCCGGTTTCCCTCTGTGCGTGGGAAATCCAAATGATAACGAACCGTGGGCAAACGAGTGAGAGAGATAGAGAAACGAGCTGATTGCGTGCGCCAGTCGGAGGGTTTCCGGTGCGTGATTCGCCGGAATCAATGAGCGTCGGACAAAACCGGGGGATTCATGAAGAAATAATCATGGACCGCCGGCACGAGGATCGAGGAACGCAATTTCATTTTGTAAATGCGTAATGCTTCACGCGACCTAAGGGCTGACCCCTCCTCACCCCTCCCCGTCCCCCCAGTCTCTCTTGGTTCCTTGATCCAGGGGCGAGGGTGAAGGGGGACGAAACCGATACCCACGGGTCCGATCAGTTATTTAGAATTTCGTGACTCCTCGTGGAACGAACCCATCGATTTCCCAATCGCATCCCTGTTTTCCGCGCGATGCCACGTGACCGTCGCACTGGGTAGCGAGGAAATCAGTCCGCCGAGGAAGCCCAAGCTTGCGGGTCAGGGTGATCAGATTGGACGGGCAAGCTGGTGAATATTTCATCCGGAAGACACTCCCTCGTCCGAATTCCATTATTTCACGGAAATATATCTTAATCCAGCGGTAATCGTGTCCGACCAACCGTACAGACAGTTCTTCCCTATTTTACGGGTAAAACACAGCTGAACAGCTTTTTGTTCGCTGCTATAGTAAGGAAGTTGATTGTCGAAATCGTTGGATACGCGTCTTATGAATAATTTCGTTTGAAAGGCACTTCTTGGCCCAAGTTCCATTATTTCATGGAAATACATGTGCTTTAGTTTTTTCCATTAAGTCCTGAGCGCTGATTTCGAAGGGCTCGAGAGCTTTTCGTTCGGAATTGTCGTAAGGAAGGTCCCCGTTGTGTGGTTTTTTTTAATAAATCATGGGACAATTAAGCGGCACGTGGAGGAAACGAATAGTGTTAACGAGGCGAGCAGCTCGTGCCTGTCATCGAGTTGGTTAAAAATAGACCGGCGGAGCACGACGAGGAGAAACGGCGGCGAGTCGCTTTCGACGGTTCAAATGCACGGGGAATCTTCGCCGTGGATGCTGTCCCGGTTCTCAAATATTTTCCGCTCCGTCGAGCGGCACGCGCGCTTCACAAAGTTTCCTCACTTGGCGATTATACGGAATAAATAAATAACGATGAATCGGGCCAGACTGCGCAATGGACGTGCATTAACGAACGGGGACAAAGAGAATCTCGAGGCGGTCGGAGCGGCCATGCGTTTCCCCGCGAGAATCGATTTCAAAGCGATTAAACCGCGCTAATTGACGAATACAGCCGGGAATTAGCGCTTCTCTTGCAATCAATTCACGAGTCGACTGTTTAACGCGGCTGGCGCCGATGATAATCAGTTAATTAGCGGTCGACTTGTACGAGACCCCACTCGCACGACCATTCTTCTTCGTTTTGCCTTCTCCACTGGACAGATGGGCCGAGGGGAAACGTCGACAGGAGTGAAATTGACAAAAACAAGATGGCCGACTGTAGCCTCGCGTATTTTTCTCCGCGGAGACAATCTTCAAAGCCTTCCTTTGCCCGAGAGGAACGAACCAACTGAGAGATTCCTCCGGAAATTTTCAACTTTGACTCACCGATTTGACAAACACGAGGAATTCCTATATCGGATAACGCCGTTCAAACTCACCTGAAACAGGAAAAAATGAGAAAATCAATAAACTTCGTCCAAAGACACGAGCGGAATATTTCAATAACCCACAAATTCAGGATCTGTTATCTATCCCCTGCGAACTAAGAGGATCAAAAGGTCGGAAAAATTCCCGAGGAAACTGGGTATAGTGCAGAACGACGACGTTATGACGTTGAGCGCTCAATTCCGTGGAAAATCGTCCGCGGAAAAATATCGTGAGAGGGCTGTAGTGGGGCCGAGTTCCGGGGAACATGTACACCATGTAAACTAGCTCGCGCGTTAAAGCCGAAACTTTCGCAACTGTCGTATAAAATGGCGCGGCTCGGAGAGCCGGTCGTGTCGCCGGGAACCGTCGACAGCTCCCGCATTACACGCGATTTACATAGCTTAATGCGCTTTACTGCCTGCACCGCTGCTTAAACGGCTAATGTACGAGAGCACAAGTCCAGACCGCAGGAAAAATCGTCCCCCCCCCCCTCCCACGAAATCCCCGGACAGCCACTTAAACTGACGCGCGTAAATTTTCATTCACGACGTGCACCAGTGGTGATAACGAAAGGAGTCATTAATTATACGACCCATTGTCGATACGCGCCGACCACTTGAACGTTATCCTTTAGTTAGGACATCTTACGCTAATCTTACGCTCCATTTGTTTTCCTTCCTCCCGTAAATTAAGAGAGTTTGGTTTGCGTGAAACAAGAGCGACAGGGAAAACGTGACAGGTGCCTGTGTGTGTGTGTGTGTGTGTTTTTTTCCTCTGCAAGTCCCTAACGAAAATAGAGCCGTCGAAAGGCTGCGGCTAGATGTAATTTATACAATTTCACAGGACCGTCGGGAACGACTTTTTTGCGGGGCATTCATTGCAATGCGGATCATTATACGGGGTAAACGTAGCACGCGTGTAACAGGTGCCCTCCCGGTCCGACGGTCGCCAGGTTTCCCCCGTTACTGCGAATTTCACGGGCCACACGTTTTATCGTTCACCTATTCGCCGTCAGTTACGCGAACGTCTGGATGGACCGAGGATAACAGGTCCGATAGAACGGGCAAAAAATATGATAAACAGGAAAGACGTCAGCGAAAGGAAAACAAGGCGAAAAAATGTGACAAAAACGTACAGGAACGAAGGACTTGATCGTACCGAAAATTCTAATTTTCCGGTTGATCGTAAATCCCCCCTTCCCCCCCATCCTCTTCCGAAACTGTGTCTTTGTTGGCTCTTGCATAAAAAATGCGAGCAACTAGTGTACACGACGTTGTCGCTGGAGTTGGGGGATATGGAGAATTCACCAGCGTTTCGGGGGAATTCGGGCGAAGGGCCGGAAACGGGTTTGAAAACACGGTGCTCCGTGAGCCGCGACGAAAGTCGACGAAAACTAGAGGTCGCGGTGGGGGGTGAAGGGCGGGGGGGGGGGAGTTACGTACGTTCCGGCGCGGAAAGTTGGACGACTCAACTTGCCCGTCCGAGACTCAACTTCCGCGCTGCCTCGAGTTTCCACGTTGACGTAAGACGCGGGAAAGAAAAGCCATGCAACGCTACGTAGACGCGGGGAAAAATGATGAAAAATGCGGTACATTTATTAACTATGGATTATGAAAAGATAATATCGCCGGCGGCCAGTTTCTAAACATTAAATACAGCTCCCCTGTTTACAAAATCTTGCGGCTTAGGAATATTTTATTGGATGAACATTTATCGACGAGTTATTTGGAGGAATTTTCTGATAGACACATCCGAGGGCGTGAGGGAATGAGGATGATATTTACGTTGGTTACCAGCGTAAGTTTCTACCGGTATTAACGTAATTCGCGGGCGAAGGTAAGCGCGCGCTGGTTTTTAATTAAAAGTACCCGTGCCGCCATTATCTCGCGAATTTATAATCGTTCCTCCTGTCACCGCCCCTCCTTGGCCGCGTCCTTTCTCTTCTCCTGCGGCATCGCCGCGGAAGTCGGCCTTTATTCTCCAGACGCGGGCCCTTAATGAGTAATAATTCAAATTTCTATACTACCCGCGGCGGCCCGCCGACGGAACGAAGCAACGTTCCCCCTCCAAATCATCGTCAGCCTCGCATGAATGTCATTTACTGCAACACCTCCCACCGTTTCACGAAATAGTAGCAATTATCGGAAACTCTATGAGCTAACACTTCACGATGCGTGTAACATTAACGAAGAGAAAAAAATGGGACAGGATAAGAGCGGTAGTTTCTTCCCAGCGGCGAAAAGCCGGGGGTGAAACCTGCTGGGAAGGGGAAAAAAAGCGAAAGGCGCGAAAGTGCCAGAAAGAAGTGTTCTCGCGAGGAAATTAAGGGACGGTGGACGAAGAAGCAGCGGAAGACGGGAAGTTTACAACATCGAGGGGTGGGCCTACTGAACCTCTACTTAGAAAATTTGCATCCTAATGAGACGACGGTCGGGCTTTTCGCAGGTCTTCCGCTTGCCCCTCGGCACCGATGAACTTTCAATTTATTCATGATGGCCATCCTTCCACTTTCGCACTAGCCGTCATTAATTGCAATTCCCGCGCACAGCGGACAGGACGTTAGACGACAAACTATTCGGAAAAATCACCTCGTCAAAAAGCCCACATACCCAGAATTCAACTCACAATTTCCTTCTCTTCCGGAAGTCGTTAAATATAGATCGGAGCATTAATTCGATTTAAGAGAGGAAACGACGGCGAAGGGCTTTCAACAATTCATACCTTCGTAAAGTCATTGAATTTTCATACGATTAGTGCGATGGGAATAAAAATAACGACGACATGCATTCATTGTACATTAATGAGACGTCAGTTAAAAAGCTTCCCCTCCATTTCCGTCAACACCAATCGGTAGAAGGACCAACTTATTCATGAATATTCTTCACCATTCCCTTCCGTGGAGTTCATTATTAATTATTTGCCACTCCGGATGGAAGTAAGTCGCCAGAAAACGACTAAAATCGAATAAAACAAGTGTAGAATGCGTAATTTCGTTTTCCTCTGCATTTGGAGACCCGTCTGTTTTTTCGACAATTTTGTCCTAAGTTGTAAAGTCTCGTTGTTAAATTCGCGAAGAGTTAGTAGAGGGGAAAGCCAGGGAAGTGAGAAAATAGAAGTTCATTGTCCTAGGATGACCATCGGTAGTCGTTTTATTCGAATCAGACTGACGTCAGCGATTCATTAGAATTTCTCTCGGTGCGTCAGAAGCCCCGCGAGGCTGAATTCCCGTAACCAGAGGAATCACGAATAGTTTTTTAAGCCCGTTCCCCTCGAATGACCCGCTTCTGTCTCGCACCATCGAAAACGATACCTGTCTTAGCCGCTCGAGGATAAGGTAGGACCCTTCCGTACCTCCCGGCGGCAAAGCGGCGCGCGAAAAATGAAATTTCATATTTTATACCGACGACAAGTCATAAAAATTAAAATCACATTATTCCTCATTCGATTCTCCTGACCTCGTACGCAGGAAAAATTGTTGCTGACATCTGCGAAACCCGATAAACGTTTTGAAAACACTTGACGATTACCGAAGTAGAAGCAAAAGCACTTGAAACCGTAAATAATTTGAGGTGATTATTCACACATGTGGCGCTGACTTATTTTCGTGCAGAACGATTTGAAAAAGCAAGAAAAATGGTTTCTAGTATCCTTACTTATCGAAGAAACGAATAAATACTCCTTAAATGAATTTTTTTAATTAGTTCTATGTACAATGGATTTTTAATTCATGATCTGCCGGTCTTCAGGGATCGACCAGTCGGTAGAAATATTGCGCAAAGTCGGAGAAATCGCCGGAACATTGTCCGGAGGTGAACCGCTGCGACATTTTTGGCAGAGATTGTACGCCAGCACATACCAAGCCCCGATTTGAATTACAATCGGCGCATCCCGCCATCCCGTCCGGCCGGTTCGCGTCTCGTTAACCACCCGCCATTCTTATGTAATTTTATGCTAAATTTCCGCCACCGTGGTCGCCCGGCACTCCCTTCCCTCCTCCCCTCTCCAACACCCTCTGCTAAAATGCTTTTTTCACTTGGCGCACTATCCAGTCTTCATTTTCTTCACAATCTTTTTCACAATTAGTGTATAAATTCTACTACCGCTTGTCCTGCTTTACTGTTCCCTGATAGAAAAAGTTAGGCTACCGTGAGTAAGTTAGGCACGCAGGTTCCGATGTCAGGCGATGTTTTTCGACGTGAACTGCACGGGAATGACGTTATTAAAAATGTCCGTGTGTCACTGTGTGACAGTCAACCGCTTAGGATATATTCCCGAGGACTCGTTAAGCATGTCTCAGACTCTATTGTAAAGAATGGTCGAGGGTTCTCACTCCATTATTGAAAAATACAATAGATTTACGCACACAAGCTTAGAAATGTTGCAAACAAGACATACCCTACATCATAAAAGTCTTTAAGTATTACAAAATAATCCAAAATATCGCGTATGTAAATTGAAACGATATTCAGCGAACAGTGATGTCCCTAATTTTTTCTGTCGATCGTTTGTCGGTCTTTTGTGCCTTCTAAAACACTGGTGATTTTCGCTGGGGTTTTTACACGTCGTTGATAGGTTGGCAATGGCCCTCGAGTCCCTTTGTTCCCCGGGGTAGGGCGTCTTTTCCCCGGTCTGCCCTTCGCCTTTTCACGGGCTGCTGCACCGATCGAGATCGCCCGTCGAGATTGCCGGCGCGTCGAGGAACAATGGAACGAGAGGGACGCTTAGGGCACCGAGGGGAGAATAGCGTGAATTTCTTGGCACGCCACGCCACGGGAAACTAGCCTTGACCTTCCTCCGTTCCGTCGTGTCTCACCATCGCTGGGAACCGACGACGATCGAGAAATACGAGTAACCCTTTCCAGGCCCGTCCCGACTTAAGGCGGAACCCTAAATTATAATTTACAAACGGTACTTAAGTCGGTCACGTGACCCTCGACAAAGACGATACACTGAAACAGTCCGCGCAAACTACCCAACCGTGCGAACGTTACTTCGAGAAAAGGTATTCCATGATAGTGTCGTGAAATTTTTTAATAATTCCGTAAGGTGTCTAAGATTTTTCTATTTCTTTGACGATATGATCGATCCCCCTAGGCAACGGGTTCGTGCTTTCCACGAAAATTGTTCTCTGGCTAACACGAGTCGCTGGCAGCGACGAAGGACGTTCGACCGTGAAGACTGCATGCCTGAGGATCGATGTCACGCGGATTCCCGGCTGAGTTTCGCGAAAAGATTGTCCACGGCGATACGGTTGGATTATTGCCGAAGGACGAAAGCGAAGCCGGAAGGTCGGGGAGAGGGGGGGGGGGGACTGGGCCGCACGTTTTCCAGACGGACTGGATGCGAAAATGCACGTAACATTAAATGCTCGCTCTTCCAGCGCCACTTGTTGGAGTAGTGCCATATGCCGCGCTGAGAAAGCGTGCACACCGATTCGCCTTCGTCTGGCTTTTACACGGTTAAGTGTATGGCATGTGTGTGTGTGTGTACAGCCCCGAGCAAAAGCGAGAGAGTCTACGGCGCGAACCGGTTGCTGATCGACCAGAGTCGGCGATTCCAAGTACTCCGAAGAATGCCGGCAAACGTTCGAGATATGCCGACTCATTAGAGTTCCCCTCGCTGTCGGCAGGTTCAACCGTGTCCGAACCTTTTCGCATTTTGCCCAGTTCCCGGGGTTAACGTTTCCCCGCGGATTTTAGAGCCGTTCGGTCGTTTCGTTTGAAACAGTAATTCTGCCGATGTTCAACGCGGAGTAAGGTTCCTCCTTTCAGCGGCTCCAATCGATTTCGTCTTATCCGATCGCAGCGGGGGGACCTTAACTGAAAATTCGCAGTTTCGTAAGAGTCGAATTAACGTTCTCCCTGGGAGAAGCTTGTACAGGTGGAATTAAGGGCGAACGAAGATTAATCTCGAGGCTAAGAGTTCGAGCGGAGTACTTAATCTGAGATTACGTATTACGTATTACGTTGCCTGGAATACTTAATAACGTCGAACCTTCGAGTCTAGAAAGGTCAACGAACCGGTAAACACAGGAAACCTACACGAGAATACATTACGTCGAAACGACCGTAAAGATTCGTTCTCTTAATCGCTGAAACATCTTGAGATTCGGAGAGGAGGAATTTTCGTGAATGACGTGAATCCTCGTGAACGAGGAAGAAATCCTATTTCCGCGGGAATCACGTGCTCCTATTCTCGATGGGATTTTCTAAAATTGCATTTGAGGAGTGCAGCCGTGCCGCAGGTCGGTGCATCTACGTGGATCCCACGTGACGGAGGGCTGAAAGTCAGCGACTCGAGAGAAGACGAAGGTCGTTCGCTCACGGAGAAGAACCGACGATTCTCTCCGTCTCTGTTGAATCCGTGCTCCTCGGCAGATCGGGCCGGACCAATCCGGACTAGTTTCGCGGGACCGGGGGCCCGGTGCGTGCCTACCGGCGGAGTAATTTTACGGGAAGACGTGACGGGCCTGCGAATCGCCGGCTCCAATTGACCCCAGGTCGAACCGCTAATTGACAATTGTCGGGCGACGTTGCCACTCATTCCCGCCTCGGCACAGCAACACCTACAACTTTTGCCCAGGCAGAAAAGGTCCACGACTTTCGATAGTTCCACCTCGCAACGACCCTCCACTTAACTCATCCTCCGATTAATCTCCTCTCACTTGGAAACAATCCACCGAAAAACACGACTACGCCGTCCAAAGTCAATAAAACCTCGTCCAACCATCAGGGAAATAAATTGGCAATGTATTCGGGAATCCAAGTCTTGATTATGCAAAGCACTGAGAATGCCGTAAAGTAATTTTGAATTAAATAGAAGTCGTTAAATCGTGAGTAGCCGGTTGCTGAGTAGCCATTTCTGTCCTAACTTTGACATTTCTTACAGTCCGTAGCAGCCCATTGACAAATCGAGGAGTTTGGTTTACCGAGACTCCGGTGGATGAAAACCTCTGAACTCCGACGAGAACCCAAGACGACCTCTCTTGCATGAATTCGCCGACAGGCATCGCCGGGTACTGAGGTTTTATGTATTCCTCCACGTATCTCGGAAAAATATTCTGGATTTTAAACGCCCCGAAAGCCCCGATCGAACCTCCCGAAGATTAATTTCCCTCTCAGCGTTTCGCAACAGCTCGTGATTCGTGGCGGGGGTGGGGACCGTTCGGGGGGGTAGGGGGGGGGGAGCATTAAACGTAAAAATAACAAAGAGTAGAAAATAACGTGGCTGGCTTAAGACATTCCTGAAATACATTTTAAGGGAAGCTTTCGGGGAGATGGAGATAAAATAGATATCCGGAAAAAGTTTATAGCTCCAAGACCGGGCGGAAGGGGCGTGGGGGGGAGGGGGTACAGTCCTGTGACGAACGACACAGAGTTTGTACCGTCCAAACATACGCTTGTTTATTCGAACTTAATGTCCCTGGGCAGCGGAGCAGCGCGGCACGGTGAGCTTTGAGCGAGCGGTCAGAGGAGAAAAGTCATCGGCGAGAGACGTGAAAACTGCAAAAGCAGAGGCAAACGGCCTGGCAGGACCGGGGCACAGATATCGTCGCCGGGATCGATCGATACCACGAAAGAAACCATATTTCCGTCTGCCGGCAAGAGCATAGTCGGTATAGATAAATAAATTCCCGCTCGGTCTATTCCTGGCGACAAGTAAATAATTCGACCGGGAACCCGTGGGATATGCCACCGCGTTGCTCGTGCGTTCGTTCGGCTCGACTGCCACAGCCACCACCGTCCGGCGTATATAAAACTATTCTTGGTGAACCGAAGAGAGACGGCGGAAAAGACGGAACAAGAGAGAGAGAGAGAGATCGAAGCAACGGTAGAGAAATCCCTCTCGAGGAATTGACGAAACGTCAGGGATAGAACGAGAGAACGATCTGCACAAGTGCGAGCGTGTCGTTGAGAATGGAGGAGTGAGAGAGAGAATGTTACACCCGAGGAATCTCCGCGGAGTTAATGTAATTCTCGGCGAATTACCGGCATGATAAAGCCGCAACAACAATTCCCGGGGAAAACCCTTGGCACCGCCAACATGCCGCTTCAGACGCACTAAGTCGCATTTAACTGCACTTTACTGCGGCCTCGAGAGATGTACGCGAATCGCACGTCGTTACTCGCTACACATCCCAACGATATCGGTAGCGACGGTTCCTGCGTAAACACCGAAGAAAGGAATACCGCGAGGAAATCCGAGTTCGTTGCACCGCTGAATATGCCGAACGAGTTTACACGTGAACCGAATCGTTTCAACGGATTTCACGGCCTTCCCATTCAGCGGAACGACCCGAGTGAGAATGTGCATAAAACAAAATATTATCCAACGATTTCAGACAATTCGGGAGAACTGAACAGCAACGACCGTTTCCCTGCGTTTCATAGATTCGTCATTTGTTTAGGAAATCGTCCAAACCTGTCGAAAGCTCGTAAAATGTGTGTAGCTTTGGATCGACTGCCGTTTAATTCTCACGAGACTATAAGACACGTTTGAGCAAGTGGATCGATTCCTTCCACGTGAACCAAGAAATAAAACTTTCTTCAAGCCCTTCAGAGTAATCCTTTTTTATCGAGGGCAGCAGTACACAAGTTTTTCCGAGTGGGATAAACGAGAAAAAAGGGGGGAAGAAGGTGAAAGGATAGCGAGAAGATTGAGGACATTGGTTCTTCTAGGCAACCCTTTCCCTTGACTTCTCTCGACGTTCTTTGTGTCAGCTCTAAGCAGGACTTAATATATCAACTGGCGGGCTTCGAGGATTCTGAGTCATCCTGGTTATCCAGGACGAACGAACCTATGCAATTCCGAGCGAGCGTAAGGTCACCTACTTAAGTAATTACTTAGAAAACCGATCCAGCTCCCACGCTCAACTTTCGACTTGGAAAACGTCGAACACACTGGCGCACCCCCTCCCCCCACCTCCTCCTTGACTTATTTATTATCCGTTGTTTTTCGTCTACATAAACAACGTCTTCTTGCTCGTTCATTCATTAAACACGCACAACTTCCTGGCTGATGACGTCATTGACATCAATCCCGTTACATCGGAGACACAACAACTGTGTGTATCATTCCTGCTTCGTGTAACTTCGTCCAATCTACAATGACGAATGAATGCCGTCACGGGATTTAAATAACAATTACGCTACACGGAGCAACTACAAACTTGCTATATTTCTTAGGTTTTTTCGCAGTGCTCCGTGCCGTACAGTCGTGGAGATGAATGAGGAAAGATTGAAAGAGAGTATTGGACAAGCAGCGGGGGTAAACAGGGATCAAGCTTGGAAATAACAAGGATCATGTACACAAAGACAAACGTGCAAGCAACTGGCAGCTGGCCTCCGGCAGGAAACTCTGAGAGCGAGAGAGAGAGAGGGAGGGAAATATATATACACACAGGTCGGAAGGGTGTGCTTGTACGTTATCACAGAGGTTGCCACGGTCGTACACGTATCTGCATTTGCGACAGGTCGAAGCTGCGCGAGATGAGCGTTGGCGCAAGGTACGCCGGGCACTGTGGCGCCCAGCTGTGTTGACTCGGCCCGTAATAATTCAGAAGACTAAACCGCCAATGCCGCCAATGCGTCTGCGGTCGGCCTCTGCTGGCCTATGTTGGCCTCCTGCATCTTGAAGGGCGCCAGGGAAATGCACCGCCCGCCGAGAAACCTTGCCCAGAGGGATGGACGCCAATAAATTTCCCCTTGGACCTACGGAATTCTATTCTTATCGGCGTTCCGTCGTATCTTCAAGCGAGGCAACGTACTCTAAGACGGCCTGGAAGTTGAGGCATACTCAACGCGTCAATGTCAGGAGGTTCAGTATCAACGGAGAAAGAAGAAGGTTTTTGGTCGAACGTTAATTAGAGATACCAGGAGGGTAGGGCATTTTTAGTGTTCGTTTAATGCGGCACGGAGAGTATAATTCCCGAACGACGGGATTGAGTGGCGACAGCAGTCCTGACTTTTGTCGACGACCGTGAAAAAGTACACCTCGAGAGAGCGGTTTTCGCTTATTACGACGGAAAGAGGGTCAAGTAGCAGACTGAACAAACGAGGAAAGGAGGAAAGACGAGAAGCAGAATGCCGCCCGGAGAAGGGGGGAAGAGGGTTCAGTGAGGCAGAAGGAAAAACACGGACAAAAGACGAGCGGGTAGAGGACGGAGCAAATGCCGGAGAAAGAGATGACGAGCAAAGAAATGGAATTAAAGGAGAACGTGGCGAAGAATCCGAGAAAAAGGGACAAAGGAAACAAGCTAGCGCAGCTGTTTCCCCTCGGCCTGCGACTGACAAAAGAATTCGCATTACCCGCGGAACACCCAATTGGCTAGCCGCCAACGAAGCCAGCAACGTGTAATTCGATAGCCGTGTAAACCTCGCTCGCCCGATTCGCGCATTGATGCACTTCCTCCATTGTCTTCGGTAACGTTCCGTTTCTTTTTCCTTCGGGGAAAAAAATACCGAGCCATACATTTGCGTACCGAGCCGCGAAAAATAAAAATCAGGGACAATGTTAGGGGCTATGTCAACTCATCCTCTCGCTGGATATGCGGATTCATCGTGGCCACCGATGTTAGGACTTTGGTTTTGTTTCGGTTTTGACAAATAAACAAATACACAGTGACCTACGAAGCGAGGAGTGTACCGGATGTTCACCGGAAACGCCGGCTCCGGTAGTTGAACGTGCAAAAAATGCGCCACCTGCTTTCCGCCCGGCGGATTCGCCAAGATGGCGTCGCAACGACACGCTTCGCGTTTTATTACCTCATGTTTATTATCTTTTCCCGTGAATCCCTTACCCTGCGGAGTCTCTAACGAAAATACGACGTGGCAGAGTCTTTGACTTTCAAGCTTTTGCCAAAGTTCAGCAGGTAAGGCCGCAAAAGAAGGATCGCGAAAGTTCTTGGAATACTGCGCCGAAGACGGACATATTGAAAAAATCGTCGACAATTTCTCCCTGTGGGGAAAAGGTTAATCGGGTTTTCGTTGGCCGCGCGACGTCGCTATATTAAGACCGGCCGTTCGCCGATGAATTAATTATGTAATTTGCCCCGGGTTCGTTAAGGCACGCGATCGATCGTCGACCATAGACGAACGCACGAGAGGTATTACGAGCGATTTTCTGGTCTACGAGGCAGTCAAGGTCCCCGGTGATTTTATTCGTGTCTCCGTGTCGGCGCGACAGAGAGCACGCGTAGAATCCGGCTGAAAGTGATTGCCTCACTCTCTCTTTCTCTTTCCCGAACGGTCGCTCACGATTTTATTAACCGACGACGACGACGACGACGACGACGGCGGCGACGGTTCGTCCCCGCGCGGATGTCTTGTGTCATCGACGAAAAAATATTGATTCAAGACGTCCTTCTCGGCGACGCAGGACCATTAAAGTACACACGACCGATTCTTCCGATCGATCGATCCTTCTCAATCGACTCGGCGCGTCTGGCTTTGCCTTTTACTTCGCGAAAATACGTTTAAATTAACGAGCCAATTCGTGCATGTTGAGATCGGCTCTTATTATATATAATTACAATAATTGCGGTGATAAAATAGCTAATGGTAGCCTCGCTCTGACCTTCGGGCTATTAGGTCTCTCTTGATAACATATAAGGACGAACAACCGGATAAACAACTTCGTCTCTTGTCAAACAATCGTATTTCCAGGCACTTAGGATTTTCAAGTTCAAGGATACAGTTCACGAACATTATTCCATCGTCTCGAATTAACCTGATTATCTCGAGACGAGCAACATCACCGAAGTTAATGCGACCATCGATCGGAAATAACGACTTTCTCCTTCTTCGGAGTTTGCCACGCGCAGATAGAAAATGTCGGACAAGGTCATTCGGGTGAACAGTATGACCGTCAGCTTTGAGGGGCAACCATCGATGCTCACATTTCTGTGAGACAGAAATTCGCGCAAAATTTCGCTCGGACATATCTCTCGTAAACGTGAGAACGTCGTTCTGTGACGTGTCGGCAAACACTTGGCCGTCTGCGGATCATCCGCGTCGACGATTTCGCATTTGCCACAAAGATGGCTTGCATACTTTCCGACGATCGTTCTTTTTTTTTTATCCCAAGGTCAAGGTTTTGATGGCAAAATCACACGATCGAAGGAAGCACACGGACATGAAACGCACGTGACGTGAGAACGGTTTTACTCCGTTCGGATATTATCGGTAATTGCCGGCTTTTTACCGCGGGTTAGAGGCTGGCTAATAATCGTCGCTTGTAATTTCCAACAATTATGTCGGTCACGGTGAAACCCGTGTAACGGAATAACCGTGGAAATATTATACGACTACTCTATCTACGAAATTTTCTGGATTACAGAGGAACTAATATTTCCCGGTTAAGGGAAAACACACACACACACACACCTTGTTTCTCCGACGAGAGATTTAGGCGAGCAACGTGCGGCTGCTTGTACATTTCCTAAATTGACGTCACGCGAAAATATCCGCCATTCGTAAGACAACGTCCGGCCATGTGGATTCTTAAAGGAGACTTCCGTCGTACGGCCGGCGAATTCCAATCGAGGAAAGAGAATGGTTTTCGCTCGTGCACGCCCGCGCATCGCCACGATACCAGACGCTGACGCATCGCGCGTAAGTTACAACACAGTAGAGGTTCTCACCGCCAATGTCAGCGGTAAAATAATTTCTACACTCATGAATTCAAGACAGGAATTACGTCAGAAGTGTCTAACAACTTCAATCAGAAGCACTGAAAACCAAACTCTATCGTCTTTTCTCGTACATTTATTTGTAGGAAAAATGTACGAAACAATTGTTCCTCATGCAGAAAAATACAAAATATAATAACTTTCGCAGAGAAACAATGTTTTCAATTATTGACTACCGATATTGAAAATAGGTGAGAAAGTTCACTATAAAAAAGTCCCTATAATTGACAATCTTGTGTCAATAAAATGTGTGCATAAATGTAAATGTGTAAAAATGACAAATTCACGTACATCGTGCGAACAAGACGAGTGACTCTGGTTTTCATTTGCTTTGAAAATTCTTATGCGCGGCGGAGTTGATTGTCGTGATTCTCCGCTATGTGTTCATCGGAAGCGTGGACGTGCAATTTCACGCCAAGCGTACCTGCATGCCGGTCGTGCGGAACGTTAACAGACGCGATAGGGCTTATCACATTTCGCTCGGCACGCTCGGTTCTCGGCTGTGCGTCTGCCGGCGCAACGATTGCCGACGTTGCGCAACAATTTTCTTCAGGATGCGCAGAGCGCCGATTGTTCGCCGACGTCCCCCGTTACGTAACTTTTGTTAACCCGCCGAGCCGTTTAATCGAATTGATTCGACCGCCGGTGTCAACCGGCAGATGGAATAATCCAATCGCACCGAGTGTAATCATTGCCATTCACCGAGATTCTTAGCAATGCCCGTTCGTCGACGAAAAAACTGATCGTGACGCGCAAGGACCCGGTTTTCCCAACCACGGACGAGTTGAAGTTAAACTATCCGTGCGCGGTGTGTTATGGCTGCGATTCGCGGTAAACGAAGAGAAACGAAACTTGCCCGTTAGCGAAGTATCGTCGTTTAACAGTGGCGACAATCCCGACGTTTCCTTTCACGATTCTCTTCAATACACATGACAAAATTGTCCATGGAACCCCGCTCGAACGAACGTCAAGTAAATACACCTTCGAATAATAAGGGCATCGCGTTTCATTGAGAATCAGACAAAAACGTTTCCCAGGATTTCTATGTCATTGAGAATTAGAAAAAACACGGCGTGTTAGATAGGGGCCAACGATGTTTACTCGTCAAACAATCAATATTTGCCGGTTTATCGTAGACAAATAAAGCAGGATGGATCCTCGTTAGGCCACGTTGCGCGTGTGTGCGTGAGTCGGGGAATTGCGAGGAAGGAAATTTGAAAAAGCAGCCTATGGGGCGTTCGACAAGGTTTTCCGATCGAACGGTGTCCGTCAAGATTCAGGGATTACGGGCTCTCGTTTGCCTCGTTTCCCTCCGCACCTGTGTCTTTCGTGTTTGCACTAAATACGAAAGTTTGGACGATGAAAAACAAGGTCAACACAAACAAATCAAACTTATCAACCGGCGCACTGACGGTCTTCAATTATTATCAACGTGGGGGCAAAAAAGTCAAGGCAAATTCAAGTGCATAATTAAGAGAGCGAAAAAAGAAATTACTAACAAACACGTTTGCCGAGGGAACGACCCGCTCGCTCGAAATAAATGTATATTTGAGCAGTGAACAAGTGCTAGTGCTTCAAATAATTATTTCGTTACTTCCTGCGGTTTACGTAAGCATGAATATTTCATGAACCTGAATATTGTAAAACCTTCGAGGAAGACATTTATTGTAGGACCAAGACCCGGGATCAAGTCGACCCGAGCCATTTCGTTTATTCCCAGACAAAGGGGGAGTGGTATTAAAAATATAGCCCGGCGAGGAATCGAAAAAAGGCGGCGAGACGTGCGCGCGAGGTGGGAGAAATAAACAAAAATAGATAGAAAAAAACGGCAAGGTAAGTCGGGGAGGTGATGACGCTCTCTCGGCGAAACAGGTTTTCGAGTAGCAGGCCAATAAAACGTTTCACGAATCCGCCACGGTGGGCTTCTCGGCGGGGAATCTGGTCTTCGATAAGACGGCCTTGAACGCCTGAGAAACGAATTCGTCCGAAACCGTCCTGGCCCTTGGCGAACGTAACGATGTCTTACGAAAGCCAAGAACCGATTATTATTACGCTGATCTTCGACACGCCGAGCAAAAACGAGAAGCCACAGGAAAAGTTAAACTCTGTCGATCGATTTCTAAGAGGTTCATTAAAAGAATCGGCAAAACCAGCACAATGTCAGAGCGCTACAACAACAACACATTGAGCTTACACTACGTGCGACTAACTTACGGCATATTTACGTGTTTCGACTTTACTCTCGACATGTTAATTGATTATTTTTCAGAAATATTTCTGCTACAATCGGTTATTTGGGATTCCTTCGAGGCGGATTTACTTCAAAGTACTAAGTTGTAGCGTGTCGCCATTTTTTTTCGAGCACGTAGTGCCAAGGAAAACGTTACACGGAATCCGAGAAAACACGTTTCGGAAAGTTCAATATGATTATTTATTTGAACGCTGCCCGCTGGAACGTGTTCGTGGCGAGCAGACACGAAAGCTTCACATGCAGGTCTCAACACGATTGCGTGTCCCTGTACGCAAACAGTTTACGTCACCGTGAAATTCCACGGAGGAAAATCATTTCTGCGGCAGTTAGGTCCCCTCCCCCTCACACCTCCCTGCGGCCACTTCTTTACATTTTATCACGGAGCAGTATCTGACGCGCATCTGGCTTGCATTATGGTACAACAACAAACCGTTCCGACGGTACGGTGCAATTTTTAACTGTCACGAAACTTCCAGATGAGATTTCCGTTTTGCAGAAATCGCCGAGGGGCTAAAAATACGAATAGGCAGAAAGTCCGAGATTGGAGTGGACGAGTTGTCGGGGCTTGTCGTTTAGCTTTTTTTTCTTCCAAATGGGAAACTTGGCAGAATAAGATGGCTGGTGAATCGACTTTGCAATTGGCAAAAGGAGGATAAATCGGGTCGTGCGCGCCAGTGGAACACGTGGCCGACGGTGTAAAAGGAAGGTTGTGTGAGAATCGTTACGCAATGATCCTGCGGCACACTTGACCCACCGACATACTTTCACTTTTTTTACGGGAACAAAAAGACAGCGACTCGTCCGTCTGTCGCTTTCGTTGGCCGGGGAAACGATCTACGGAGGCGATCGATCGTGACCACAAAGACCTAACCTCACCCAACAGCCCGGCGATCAGGAACGTCGATACCGCTAGGGTCGAAGGGGAAAGTTCTCTCCCTTCGTGTGGTCCAGCCAGTTCAACATTCCTCTTCCCTCAACTTTCGTTCAAACTTCCACGATTCTTTGAATCAACACGCTTTGCTTTTCGTCGATAAACCTCCGACTCCTCGCCGAAGCCCTTGACCCGTTACAACCTTCTTTTTCGCCCTGGCCAACTTACAATGCTTTGGACTAACAACTACAAACGGTGTAGGAAGTTGTTAGAAAATGGATGGATGCTAAATTCTTAATGAAACTTTCGTTCATGGTAAGCGGTCTTCGTGGGCAACGGTAGGCTTTTGAAATCCAATTTTCGAAAGCATGCGAAAAGATATTCCGAGGAACGTGGTTTGTCGCAAAGCGAAAGTAGACCCGGCAATTCGTAGTCAGCGAGAAACGTGGATAAACGTTTGAACATGTTCAGCAACGAAATACGTTATATCCACGTATTACGAGATTCAAATTTTCTACCGAAAATTTCTTACGAAACACGTTGAATTGTTAAGGTAGAATACGGTTACGAGATATTTGCAACTTGCGTCAGTGCGGTAACAACCGTTTTACAATAAGATATAAACGGTCGTTCATTGTCCTTCGAACAACGAGACGGAAAGTATTATTCGAGCGTGGAAAAAAAGGAATGTTATCGTCGAGGGGAATCGTTGTCAGTGAGAAACGTTTGCGATTCACGAGCGCTTTGAATGGTCCGTCGAGCCCGTTGAATGAGGTTACATTAACAAACATCTCATGTGTACGTAACACGGAATTCCTCTCGGCGTGTTCACCGTCGAAACTCTTCGCGGAGCAAAGGTGACTTTCGATTGACAATAACGAAAAGAGAAGAGTTTGTCACCGAGCTGGCAGATCATCTCGTTTTGACCCTCAGAACGACTTTGTTCCCCCAGCTACATATATCGTTCGTCCACTTACGGCCCAGAAAGTCGAACCCTAAGCGAAATTGCCAGTTGAGCGTTTTAATATCTGCGACAATTAAGGGCATTTCGGCGTATATGTAAATGTCCATCCCTATGGGACGTGTAAATATGTTATATTCCGGCTATAACCGTTCCGTTGAAACTTAATAAATGCACCCTTGGGCCGCGGTGCTGGTAAAAACGACTGGCCATTTGCGAGCCAAGATTACGAACGTCGAGTCATGTGCAGCTGGCATTTCGAGCAACATCCTCCAACATGCGGGCTCTACCGGCGATAATAAGAAAAGAGGGGCAGTGGGCCCCTTTTCTTTGTTCGTTCTTGCGCTTGATTCCTGGCCCGAGGGGGCCTGCTCCATCAGCTTGTTCCTAGCTGTAATTGCTCATTGTATTCTCCGACTCGTCCGTAAAGACCGTGGTAACTATCAACATCGGCCAACGAAAGTCTAACAAAGGATACAACATTCCAGCATACTGGCCAATAATAGAAGTTTGCGAAAACACCTAGCCCCCAGGAAAACAGGTACCCTATTATCGGCACAGTGGGAAGCGAGGCAAAGTGTGATATTTCGTGGAATCGAATCAACTACTCGCTGGATTCTAGCCGTTCCTCCAGTTACGGAAATATTTATTTCCTGACCTGTATCTTCGGAACAACCTTTCAGAGAAGGCGATAGAAATTTCCAAGGAAGTCTCCATTTTCGCCAACTTCTTTTTAAGCACTGCAGCGCAACGCTCAAAGAGGAAGTGATTTATTAAAATCTTTTACGCTTCTCATCTACCCCGACTCGCAGACATAACTGGAGCTTCGAGCAGTCCGTCCTTTATTTTCTGCTTTCTGTCCTGGCCGAGCGAAGGCTTCGCTTCAAGACGCAGAAGAGGGCTTCATAATTCAAATGTTTACCGTTGCTTTGAAAGATAAGCTGATAAAAGCATGCACTCGTTTCACCGGCTAATATAAGAGAGCTTAAGCTCCATGTATGGCAGCTGCAGCTGCCGTCGCGCCGATTGCGTGCACGTCCGTGCAAATGTCTGAAAATGTCCTGCAGTAGATTAACCTTCAACCGACTGCTCGTAGTATCAAGACGTTTGAGCGATTCAATAAGTGCATAAACAAAGAGATGGAGAAAGTGTGACGACCTTGGTAAGGAATTTGTGGGATAACAAATCTAATCTTCCGTACCCTACTTAACCTACCTCAACACGTAGCTCATTTGCCTTCTACCTTTCAGCTCTGTCAAGTACTTAAAGCACAAACAACGAGCAGAATATTATGACTAATTTCAGAACCGGAAACGAAGAATGAATTCGGTGGAGTAGAAAACGATGCGAACAACGTTAGCTTATCTCCGCGGTATCAAATGTAGAGTAAAACTGCTGCCTAACTCGCCCGTAATTTTCTATTGGCTGACTGACTGTCTCCGCTGGCGTTTGCACGTATCGTGTCAAAACACGGAAAGGTCACATTACACCGAATCTAACTACAAAGTAGTGGAGATAAAGCGAAATTACTTTGTAATCATAGTACGGCGGTGTACAATTTTGGGAATATACTTTCGACAGTTTATGATCATTATTGTCCGGAAACACGCGAGAGCTACATTGTACGTAATCGATGGCAATTTTAACGTAATGACGTCACCGTCCAATCGCGCCGTAACCGTGTGTTTCGTCGTAGAAGAAATATCGTCGCGTGGAAACGCGTTAATGTACTAAAAAATGGTTGGAAATGATTTCGAAGTGATGAAGCGACTGAAAAGTGTGAACGGGGATTGTTCGTAATTAAATCGCAACGTTCCGCAGCGATTACGGCGTGGAGCGTGGTAAGTCGATATTATCCAAGGTGATCGTCGAACGTACGTAAGACCACCCGTGGTAATCGTCGAACGAGTGAACCAGTCAATGTCGACGGACACGGAGAAAGTAACAAGGGAGATGAAGAGACGAAGAAAAATCGAGAGCAGGACAGCCGCGCCAGGGGAAGACAGGGAATAGCATGAACTAAAGGAGTAAGAGAGAAGTAGAATTTATTTAACCTTGGGATTAATCCCCTAGGAAATGTTACAATGAAAACTAGCTAGAAGGAGGGAGTGAAGGGGGAGAGAAAAGATCACGGAGGAAGACGGCGAAAACAGTAACGAACGGAGTATGAGAGAGAAAGACTGCTGTGATCGATCGTGACCCATTCTGTGTGTCATCAGTGCACGCGCAGCTGGCAAAATGGTTCTGTTGACACTAGAAGAGGCAGGTGCCGAACTCTGTCCCAAATCGTCAGAGAGAAACGTCGATAACAATGTCAACTCGACAACAATGTATCCCCGACTGGTCTTCCAGGATTTCCTTCTCTTTTGCCCTATCTGCGTCCCCCCCCCCCAACTGTCTCTTACAACTCTTCACCCCTTCCCCTGTGTCCCTTGCAATCTGCAACCTTTGCTTCTGCTTCAATCTTGCTACCCTATCTGTTGTACGTCTACGACGACTATCTCGCGGATCCTTTTTCCGTGCCACCCATTTTTCTCGTGTCCTTCTTTGCCCGTCCTTCCCTCCGGCCAACGTTACGCTGTTTCTCCCTCTTTTTTCCGTGCCCGTCGGAGCCGCCCTTCGTGCATAATACAGGCGGACGCAGGGCCAGCTGCACTCGTTTGCCGGCGCGCGATTTTCCGTCTGGCGAAACAAACGACGAGGCCGTCGACGGGTTCCAAGGCAGATCGCTCGCCCGCAAACAACCTTTGCGCCGCTCTCGGGAAAGGTCGTGACGGTTGCGGTGAAAAGTGCGAGAAAACGCCCTTCACCCCTCGCCATGATGCCGGATCAAAGCCGGCCGGGATAATGGAACTCGTCGAATCGAGAATCGTTACTGCCTTGCGCACCTAATTACCGTATGTAATTAACAGTCGGCCGCTGCGGGTGGTCAGAACGGAATATTCGCTTACGGCGAATGAATACTCAGTAGGCAGAAACGAGCGGCGATCACTGAAAACGGCTAATGAACTCACTTTTATTGCATCACGCGATTGCCCTGGGTTTTCCTCTTTTTTCCCCCCTCCCACAAAAATGAATAACGCGCGTATCGCGATAATTAAAGAGCGGTTTTATACAGCGAGGAGTAGCGCACTGTTGGTGGAATTAATTTAAGTATCACGACGGCGCTGGTCGAGTGGGCGGACGGTCGGATGACGGAATTACTGGCTTCCTGGTTGAAGCGCCTCGGATTGTTGCACTCTGGTGACATCGCAGGAGAACCGAGGGGGTAAGAGGTACACAGCCAAATAGCCAGAGAAAGTGAGAAAAGGGAGACGGAAAATCCTACGGCGAGAAGTAGGGGAAAGATGAGCGAAAACGAAGAGAAAAAAGCCGGAGAAAAGAAAGAGGACAATCAAGAGAAACGAGTGAATTGAAATACACGGGGCAAGGAATAAAGAGACGAGAAAGAAACATCGACAACCGTCGGAAAGAACACGTGGAATTATCGGCGACTCGTTATTCCCCTGTGCGACGAGGAAATCGAACAAAAACCCGCTATTACGTCCTCTTTTCGCGACGATTTCTATTTTCTCCGGTGTCGCACGTTCTCGGCTCGATTCTCTCCCCCCCCCCCCCGCCGCGCAACCCCTCCCGGATCCGTGGAAATCGTTCCCGCGGGTATAACGCCACGCAATCTCGGTAATCCGATCTAATTAACGAAGAGGCGTGAGCGGATTATCGAAAGTTCGTATTACCGGACACGACAACGCGCCATCGGTCGACCGTCGTCTGAAATTGTTTTGCGAACTTTCCGATAAACACGCAGGGGTCCCCCTTGCCCCCTCTATGCCTACGTTACCCTCTCGAGTCATCTCGTTTTCTCCTGTATTCCCGATAAATCCCATCACCGCAATAGACAATATTTACATATATACAGGAAGAAGATGCGATAAAAGCAAACGACTTTAACCCCAGGAAGATCACATAAATATCACATTATTTAAAGAAGGAAGATATACACAGCCAGGCCATTTATTGTTATAACGTACCCCCACTCTAACCCACTGCATTCCTTTATTCTATTTTTCATCTTTGTCTACGTCTATGCAATTATCGACCAACCCTTCTTTGCTACCGGTTTTTCCGCTCTCCTTTCTTTCCACTATTTTCCCATTCCATCCCTTTACGGTACCGTCGAGCGACAGTGAAAAACAATGACGAGTTTCATCAATAAGGTATATCAATAAAGTGGGCCGGGCTTGTTGCAACGGTTCTCAATGTCCCTGGTCACTATTATTATTATTACCCTTCAGAAGCGCGCACCTGACGCCCTTGTAAATAATAAATCATCCGATATTGGCATAAAAAATATATTCGCCGGTAATGGCGATGTTGGAAAACACAACGCTCGGTGGGTAAAGTCAATGCACGGCGATCGGATAGGAATAATTTGCCTGATTGATGATGGAAACTACTATTGGCGAACGTTAATTATCGTTTAGTGTATCAAGGAAAGAGATGTAATCAATTAATACCCCTGACATAAATTTCTTTCTACCTCCGTATTCTCCCCCTCCCCCCATTTTTACCTACATTCTCTTTGTCGGGTCGCATAAACCATGTGAATTTTGACAGAATTTAAAATAACTGCTGTCGCGGACGGCTGTAATCCTATATTTACATGAACACGCATTATTTTCGTTGATGTCGTAATAGAAAATAGATGATATTCGAAAAAAATATTCCTAACCTGTAGTCTGCGCTTCCCTTCATTACATTTTCTAATTCTATCGGCCATGTGTGCGTGTCTGTGCGTGTTACTGCCGATCGGTCGCTATATTTACTTCGACTCTCGTCCCCTCTGCTGCTGGTCCCTACTTAATTGCCAGGAAAAATATAACCGTCGACCCGCAGAAGGTTGTTGATCGGTTCTCTAGGTTCGTTTCGAAAAAGAGAACGGCGAAGCTTCGTTAAAGTGACGATGGCGCTTTAAGAGAACTTCGTTGGGCTCGTAAAGTCCATGGAAAAACGAGTCGATCGATCGAAGGCTCAATTCCCGGCGATTATCGAGGAAACGTCGTTGATGCTATCAACGAACGTTTCCCCGGTGTTTCGTTTTACGCCAAGTTCTTTTCCTATGTGTTTGCGGGAAACGTTCAGAAAAGGGTCGACTGCGCCGTGTTGCACGGACTTTCGTCCAGCTTCTCTTTTGCCCTCCCCCCCGACGAACACGGAGGGAAGGGCTATATATACACACACATGTATACACCGCCGTAGGGTTTGAAAGAAATCATTGCCGTACTCCAAGAAACTACGCGTATCCCTTTTCTACCCGGCAAGAGACTTGTTTGTTTTAACATCGAACCACTTCCGGTTTATGTTTACGAGACATCAGAAAAAACGAAGTGTTTTCATGGCCCACAGCAACGAGGCTCTCGGAAGTAAATTTTCCCGTTGATGTATTAAATGTCACGTAATTAATTGAAGTCAAAATAAGGGTCATTGATTCGGATAATGTCAAAAAACATTGCAATTTTCTAGCAGTATCGGAATGAGCATTACAACTAATAAGGAAACAAGTTCTTGTGAATATGGTGGTCTAACCTCAATCTGTATTATGCTTGCAACATGACGAGGCTGGTCGTTTAAGGAATACCGATTGGAAACAATGAAAGGCCAGCTTATTGACTGTAGAGAAAGCGACAATTCGTCGTGAATGCCTGGGCCAATGCGGCTTCTTTTCTTTTCTCGTCGTCGTTCGTCCCTCCCGGCCCTCGTAACGTAATAAATGTGAATGAAGCCGAACGATTCGCTGGAAAGAATCCAGATCAGCGACGAATATAAGTATGCAGCCGCTTGCGAAATCCGACCGGCGGGGCGTGGGTGGTCACGTAAAACATTACTGCGGCGCGCTAAAAATCATGCGAGTTTGAAATCCAATAGCGCGTAGCAGCCGAGAAACAGAGAAAGCGAGGCAGATGAGCGAAGGGGAGGGAAAACGTGATGGCAGACGAGAAATGCTCCGCAGAAAAAGTCGTGCAGAATGAAACGGTTAGCGCACCGTGGAGTAGCCCGAAACAAAGCGAAGAATGGGTTCGATAATGTACGAAGATAGGAGGAAAGGGGAAAAAGAAGTTTACAGGAGGCTGATTTACGCGGCACCGTGCAAGTAAATGGGGTGAAAATTCGATGAAGGTAAAAATTGCCCCGAGTGTGCGAAAGTAAAAACCGAGACCAGAATGTAATGGCACAGGGGGGGGGGGAGTGCGGCGGGGATGGGGCAGAATGCCGGGAAGGAAGAAGAGCGTAGATGGGGAACATAGGGCGGGAGACATGGCGACGAGAATCCTCTGAAAGAATCGTCCCACTTGTTGCAAAACTACCCAACTTCTCGGACTATGCGGAAGTTGTTTGACCTTGGAGAAGAAGCAACTAGTGTCCCACGTGATCGCTTATCTTTCAGCAGCGGACAAGGCGCAACACATCCAGCCGTAAAAAGAAACGCAGAAAGGCAAGGGAGGAGAGTATCCTCGGAGCGTGGTACGCAGCTGGAAAAAGGAAAAAAACGTCGCAACGTGGCTCGCCTTCGAACGGAGATAAAGCGAAGAAAATGACATTTTTCCCCGTCCTAAGAGAGTCGAAATCTCCGGGGATTTTGCCGGCTGGTCGTTGCCCTATCGGCAGGATTTTTATAATTTATTCCGCAGAACGATGCGCTCACAGGTCGATCCTGGACTCGGCGGATTCGTCCTTATTTGCGCATGCGCGCGCAGGGCACGCTTGGAATTCCCATCGTAAATTGCGAATATGGCGCGTCCTGAAAACATCGCACCGACGAGACTGCCGCTTCGCCACCACGTGGGAACGACAGGGAGAAAGAAAACGTGGGACGGACGGACGGACGGACGGCTGCGAGTGGGGTCTCCGATGCTGAATCGATATCGATGAGATTTTTTTGCAATGCATTACAAACACCCGGCGAACCATCGATAATTCGGAACATTCCGAAATATTTCATTACAGATATTACCAGTACTTCTTCGTCGACCTTGTTTCGAGGAAATCGAGGTGTGACGTGCGATGTTCAACAAATTTGTCAAATGTTCTCCGGTAACTCTATTGGCCGTTCATTCGTGAAAAATTGTTGAACGACGAGCATCTAATGTAAAAATATTGTCATCGTGATAAATCCTACTTATCTTTTTACTCATTTGTGCAACGATAAAAAGTAGGAGTGAAGGGTAGCGTGTTTTTTTAACCGGGCAGTAAAAGCTTTTTGAAACGTGTAGCGTGAATCGAGGTCGAATGCAATGAGATTCGTTTAGACGGCTGGAATTCTCTGGAACAGCGCATTCTGCATAAAATGCTTGGCTGGTTTCAAACGTCGTTGATGCTCGGAGGACAAAACTTTCGTAAGGACTACCGGGCGAGATGGGAAAACCGGTTTTCAAGTTTAAGAAGCGAAGGACCATCGCAAAAAGAGTTCTTAAAATGTTCCAAAACGAGTTCCTGAATCGCGAATAAGTTGTCTCACTTTCGACGATGTGAAAAGACAGAAAGAGAGAGAAAGTTGACGTAGACTGTGTCGTTATTCGGATCACGGCACAAATTACGGACATATCGTGACCCGCGAAGAAATTCCTGCCTTAGACACGAACAGAATTTAAGAGGTAGAAAATAGTCCTGGCGAAGGAAATTTAACGTTATTGCCGTTTCGTCGCTATATGCGAATAGTATCAGGGACAAAAAAAACTTGTAAGTCTGGAATAAGAGCAAGGATGTGCACACGATGACAGCGCATTATTTGCTTAAGGTTAAAAGAAAAGATGCCTCATAAAGTGGGGCCTTTTTCTGGGCAATTAAACAAAGTGCCTAGGTACACAATAAGGGACCGTAGAATGACCTTCTTGTTGCGTATTACGATGCCTGAAAACATTGTTTCTAACTCACGAAGAACTTGTTATAAACGAGGAGCTTCTAAACTCTGTGACTTGCTCGTGCAGTATAGAAACCGGAAAAGAGTGAGAGTGAGATAGGGAACCAGAGAAACGACGTTCTGCGTTTGGACAGGGAGGAAGGTACGCTCTGATTCTACGGGCAAACCTAGTTCTCCATTCACAATAGCAAGTTGATACCGACGGCGAGAACTTCTAAACCGGGGAAACAGTCACGAAGACGAAAGGCAGTACAACTTCCTACAACCTACCGATTTCATTTCTACTACCAAAAACAGCGCGTAAACACAATTTCCCTAGCAAAACTTTTGAAAATGAACATTAAAAGCAACGTTCATTACTTAATTTCCGTATTTGAGTTACGACATGTAAAATTCTCAACGTTCTGGAATGTTTGGCCACATAAATGTACATTCAGGATGGAGTTGGAGGAACTTGAAGGATCCGCGAATGCACTTGGTACCCCATGTTTCGATAAAAGCCATATAATTGCGCTATTACAGTACTCTTCATAGTTATGACAGCTATTTTTAAAGCAACCATTGCAGTACTGCCGTGCAAAAGTGCTCGTCGCACGGAACAGCAGTACCCCGTGACCGTTGATACTGCCCCGAGGTACGGTATAATTACGTGGAAGCGACAGCGAAGTCGAGGTCTCTATATACCTAATGCGCCTACCGTACAAGGGTACCCTTGTTTCCAAACAAGAAAACCCCTTGCGCGTAACGATCATCCGCGCAACCAACTTTCACAAATCCCTCCATGAGTGAGGAGCCGGTGCCGAAACAGTGAGGGAGCCGGTCGAAAAATATTAGTCAGCTTAGGTCCTGATTAAGAACTCCTAGTACATCCTTAATACCTGTGACGGTACTTGATATTATTATGAGCTACAAGGGAATACAGTCATGCATCTGTAATTGAGTCGATCGAAGTTTCGGTACTCCTCGGAGGGGTTTGTTACAGAGATTGGATAGTTGCGTCATGTATCGTAAAGGTCAGGCCGTGCACGTGTAGGAAAGGATGCAGGTTTGAGGAAATTATCGAAGAAAGAAAGTTCCTTCAGGACTCAAGATGGCCGACTAAATCGGGCAGTCAACGGTGAAGTACGGTCGGGTTCCTTGCGGTTTGTACCTGGCATTCTTAGTCCGATGGCGTGGCAAGGGAAGAAGGATGGGAATATTGAATGCATCCCGCTGCGAAAGTCCGCAGGTGAAGGCAGGACATGCGCCTTTCGGTCCCTGCATGACCGACCAAGGATTTGGGAGCGCGCGCAGGATAGAAGCCACGAGACCGAAGCGTCGGAGCGGTCGTTCGAAAACGCTATTGCGCGTAGCGAAGGCGCTTGGCGAAAACGGTTGTCCGCAGGATATGTAAAAAGAGAGATATCCGAGCGTAGAGGCTCGTTTACTGACCGGTTAGGACGGTAGGACAGGCCGCAGAGTGTCGTGCGTGTGTGGCTTCGTGGAATCCGTTCCAGCGACGAATTCCAGGAACGTGACGGCGTATCCAAACAAAGGCTTCGCACGCACAGAGAGCTCGATCGTACGCGACACGGCAAGGAAAACCGGGCCTTTTTCGAAATGCACTGCTTTCTCGGAACACTCGGCAAATGAAACCTCCGGGTACACACTGCACGATGACGAACCACGACAGCTCCGGTGTAAGAATTCGACACTCGTGTAGGGAGGTCAACGATTTTCGCATCAATCAAGCACCAACGTGACACACACGCGTCGCGCGAATCGCGTATCGTATCGGATCGTGAGACACACGAACGACGAGGAAAAACCGACGAGAGAAGCACACACGACAGTACGGCGCCGCGTCGTTAACTGTCAGAGTCAGACTGTTTTGGAGGTTAGGAGCACGGCCTCTGAGAGCGCGTTATACCCACGGCAGACAGAGCGAGCGAGAGGGAGAGAGAAGGACAGACAGAGAACGATAGAGAGAGGGAGAAACGGAGAGGCTCTTCGCACCGCCCTGTCTCTTTGCACGTACTCGACACGCACGCAGACGATTCGTCGGTGTGCGTGCGTGTCCCTCCTTCTCCGATGTGTGTGTAAGTACGTCCGCCTCTCTTCCCCCCCGACACGACGCTTTGACGATATACCGCCGGGCCGACGACGAAGTTCGCAACGTGCGTCGTACCGAGAACTTACGAAAACGCACGAAACTTGCCGCGCGTTTCAATTCACGATGTTTCGAGTCACGCGCCGTTTGTATCGCCGCCGGTTGGTTCCTTCGCGGAAAAAACCCTGTGGTAGGGAGGAACGAACGGTGAAAAAAGCGTGGAAACGTCGAGGGAACGCGAAAACTGCGCGTAACAGATCCGACTAAGGGAAGTGGGCACGCCACGAGTAGGTAGAGCGCGAGATGCTAAAACTTCGCCACGAGTCGCGGCACGCCAGTCGGGGGAGGAGGTGGTTGACGAGACGCCGGGTGGGGTGAGGGGGACGCTCTCGACCAGCGGGGGTAGGGGAAGCCGGCGCGGAGGGGAGACCAGGCCGATCGCTTAGAGGGCGGAGGGGCTGGGTTGACTGTGAAGTACCAGAGGGGCAACGGGGAGACGACATGGCGACCGACCGGTCGTCAGTGGGACGAGAGGGGGAAACGCCGGCTGGTAATATGCCGATGACAAAGGGGGGCGAGGGGTATTCGCTGAGAGAATAACGTGGTGGGAGGGGAGGGCTTTGCCGGCAACGGAGCCTACTACTAGCTTCGACGCGCTCTTCGTCTTTTCAAATCGACTGCCTCTCTCACTCCATCTTGCACTGTTCCTGCCCTGCTTATTGCCATTTTTCCTGAGTTACCTTTTTTCGAAATATAAAGCATGTATAAATATAAAAAATTAAAGCATGTACAAATAGCATGTACATAAAGCATGTACAAATATAAAAAAAGAACAAACAATATCAGCAGATAATATGAACGTATTATTTTATTCAAGTAAATGATTTACAAATATGGTTTTGTGCAGGTATACAAGTTTAGGTTAGGCTTTGCCTATCAGCTTCTTGGTTTTTCTTAGCACTTTGTTCGACATTCGTTTGTCTTCTTTATAAGGCTGTATTCCTACTTTATTCAGTCTTTTTCTGCTGGAACATTACATGATCCGACCACTGATTGGTCGGAGAAAGCTGATCGTTCATTCGCGGAAGTTTACAGGGTGACTGTTGTCAGGAAGGACAACGAAAATCAGTGGTTGTATTTACTTGACAAAATCTCGTAAAGCTGTATGTCCTGCGCGAAAGCACGGAAAGTGACTATCGCATGACCGCATCGTGTTATTCGATGAGACTGTTGCGTATTAACCGTAGGAGAGTTCGACGCAGACCACGAAGTTGCGGCGAACGTTTGACTTTCGTCACTCGCGCAGAATCCGCAAAGACTACGATTATTATGCATAACTAGTGCGTCTGTAATGCAGTTCAGAACGTCTCGAGACATCTCGCATTTGTGTGCATTCGCGCAATATTCACAGGCCTCACACAGCTGTCGCAAAGGATCGTGCAGACGACAAGGACACCCCCGTGCAGGAGGAGGGCAAAGCTAGGACGAAAGGGTGGAACAGTCGAGCAAGAGTGCAAGAGAGACGGACGATTGCGGACCGAGGAAGACAGTCGAGCAAGGACGGAGCTGCAGGGAACAGAAGAAAAGGAAAAATAGCAAGGCGATGGGTGTAAGCAGAGCGGGAAAAGACGAAGAGAGAACGGGGGAATGCGGCGGAAAGCGACAAAAGGAGAACGAAGAAATGACGTAAAGGGAAGAAGAAACAAGCCGGAGAAGGAGAAAGGGAAACGAACGGGAGACCTTGCGAGCCGTATAGCTCGGAGCGCGTAGAAAACGATGCTTTGTACTGGGTACCCCGGCGCAAGAAAGGAAGTACCCGAGCCTAAAGGAGAGGAGAGCGACGAGAGGAGAGACCTCGCGCGTCTCCCTGCCGCCGGCGGTTCGCGTACATAAAGCCCCTTTCACACTGTACGTTTGCTACAACCGCTAAACACCTCCGCGATTTTACGTTCGATTCTACAAATACTTCGCGAGGAAACATCCTCTTCCTTTCGCAAGGAATTCAACATTTTGATCGCGATAAAAAGGTACCTAGTACACGCTCATCCAAGGTTAATAAATTTCAGCGCTTGATTAGGCAAAACTGTTACAGTACATGTACGTCGTTGATAACTTATCGTGAACATAAGGTAGAATTGAGTAACTCCTTACGTAATGTTTAAGTCTAAAACGTCTTAACCAAATTCTATACCTGAAAGCATTATGCAAACCGTTGGCCAAGAACACGAAGAAATTTACGTAACTACGCGGTCATGGAAATATATATTCTCCTTGTCGGATAATTACATTCGACCGAGGCTACTAAAATACTTTAATTAAAGGCGTCTAAAAGGAAGATAATGACGTCCAGTAATAATTGTCTGTAGATTCGCATGCGAATGTCTCTTTGTTAAAGAGCTGAGCTTGCGTGTTCGGTAAACGACGCGTTGCAAGTGTCGTGCACGTAAATCTACGTATTTTTTCCTGTTGAAATTGTCATTGCGCACGGTATTCCAGGTAAATGGTGCAAAGAAGCGTTATTATAAGAATGCGGTCATAGAAAAACAGGACTAGAGGCCTTCGAATAATAAACAACACACTTTTTCATAGATTCCACACATTTTCAGGTTAAAGTAGCTTTTCCATTTTTAGGTTAATGAGTAGAAGCATGAAACATTGAAAAGTTTCTTCAATTGGCCAGATTGTCTCGCGGGAAATCTTTTCGTGTATAACGTTTTCTCCGAGCCATTGAATCGCTTGTCTAACCGGTTTTCCTGAAAGGAAAGAAAACCTTGGCCTATGATAAATTCTGTGGATAGACGGGACGATTTTCGGATAAATTTCGACCGGTTGATCTCGGGGCGGAATCCGACTAAATATTTATTTTAGTTTAGATTTCTGGCCGAGGATCGTTGTTGGTCCGGGTGACATGAAAGGGCTTCACCACGAGCGTGACTGCGTCCCTGCGCGCTTCCATGGGAACTCACAGGACCCCGACTGCACGTGCATACAAAAGAGGACGAGGAGCACGTTTCACTCACACCTGTGTGCCCCGTGCACGTACGAGCGCTCGTTTGACGCTTCGGTATCGTTGTACAGGTTCGTACATACAAACAGGTTTGTGCATGTCCCCCTCCCCCCTGGCGCACGAGTGCAGTGGCTGCGGAGTGCAGCAACCACAGGGATCCTCGAAGGTGCGCAGACTCAACACGCCGAGTGGCAGGGGTATGTGTACCCTCGACAGCAACTCACTGTTGCCGGATTAAGAAATTTTCTGCCTCTAAAAGATTTCTCATACCTCATCTCCCAGACGTAGCGAAGCTCCAACGAATTCGCTGCTCCGACGTGGCGCAGGATGTTGGGGAATTTTTTACAAGTGCTTGGACCGTTTGGTAGATTGGAAGAATAGGTGGGACTAGGATATTGTTGTAATCTGGCAACACCGCGAGAAGCGCCTCTAAAAAATGTACGATCGGAGGAGGAGAAATGCGGGGGATCCTCCTGAGGACGGAGAATCCAATGCTTACTTTTCACTTTACACGGGGTACACCTATGTATGTCTACCAATGTGCGCACAAGTCGACTGCTACTCGGATTGCTCAGTGTTATTTTTTAATAGCTGCTTTTCGTCAAACTGCATGTTCTTACTGTAGAGCGAGGACTATCTTTTATAATCTATCTTTTAGAAACTATCTTTTATAATCTACTTCTCGCAGGCTGTGCGAAGAAAATTTCGGAACGCACCGAGTTATAATTACCAGCGTGAGATAATAATTAGCAATGTCAGACGGGGTCGGCGCAAGCAAATGAGGGTTTGTACTTGGACACTGCGGGAATTTCTTCGCCTTTTCTTCGCACGGCAAGTGAGATAGAGCTCGCCAGTGCCCATATCTCACCCCGGTGAAAACGCTAAACGGCGTTTTCAACGTGCGAATTAAGATTTATCGCGGCAGCGCCGTTTGACTAAGAAGCATTTTCGCGAGGCCGTAAAGTCGCGACAAAGAATTATGGCACTCGCAGACGCCGGAAAGGGTCCGGTATACATTATCGCCACCCTTCCCGTCTCCTACGCAACGTGTCCTTCCCGGGACCCTGCGAATCACTTTGCCACATTTAAGAAATTATTCCTTAGCAGATGGCAGGAAGTTTCAGAGTTCTGGACTTCAAGATAAATCAGCAATGGTGTTTGACATCTTAATATTGATTAATCTATACATTAGGTAATAGACGAGCGAAGTTTTTAACAAGATAGACACAGGAATAACCTATACATAACCTATAATTTTTATGTCCTATTATCCTAGTTGATTGACTACTGTATTCTTTATTATTTGTGTGTGTACAGCACAATTTAAGACGCAGAATGATTTATTGTCCCCCCACTCCTGAGAACGGAAATTGAACACAGGCAGAAGATATGTCCCATTCTTCGGTTGTGATCAGGTAGCAGGGAACCCGAGTAGCGAGAACCGTCCATATCTATAGATATTTCAGGTATCTACCTGTACCGATCCCTTGCCTTTCAACCTTTGTTCTTCTGGAAACAGATTGCTTGGAACTTGGAAGCTCGTTTAAACCTCAAAAGGGATCCGTCCTTGCTCCAAATATACCTGCTATAAACGCAGTTGATTGTTTCGGCGACTTTCTCACTGCCACGAAAATGGCTAGCATATTGTGTAACGAAATAAATTAATTTGCGAACAGTACGAGAGCATGGAAGGGGGGCAGAATTTAATTAAAGGTTCAAACGCCTTTCGTGCAATAAAATCAGTCAATGAACTCCTACGCGGATCTACGTGCTCTCTTGGTTTGGTAGAGCAAAAAACACGAAGGGAGGGAAGGAAAATTAATCTAAATGAAGTAATCGCTCTCCCCTCGGGACTGAAGAAGGTCGATGTTATACGAGTCCAGACCACGAGTAGGAAGGCTTAGATCTCACCACCGACATAATCTTCTTTTTTCTCCTTAACTCTCATCCTCTTGATCCCCTCCCCACGGACACTCTGTCTTCCCCCCTGTCCCTCACATTCCTGTCTTCCTCCAAACGTCTCGTTTTCGCTTTCATAAATGCGTTTTCTCCCTTTTTTACGTCGGCGCTGGGAGTCCTTGTCTCATCTTAAGGCGTGCGACTTTGTCTTTTCCTCCAATGGTCTTCCGACCTAGTCCGCTCGTTGCTCTCGGATAATTCGTCTGTTCTCTTCTGGCGAACGTTTCGTCCCTTCATTCTCCGTCCTCTTCCTGCCCTACAGGCAAGCACCATCTGCCATCCGGCCTGCTCGGTTAATTAATTGACCGGCCTGTTCTTTCTCCCTGTTTCCACCCGTCCACTGGCCGTTCTTCCTTCATGAGCGCCTTCTACGATGTCTGCTATAACTTGGCCGTGTCTCGCAACGCTCAAAGCGAGGCTTAAACTCTTGCAGCCGTACGCGTGTACATCAATCGCTTAAACGTCGGTTGTCAGTCGACTTTAACACTCCAAACAGTTTCCATTAACGAAACCGTCGTCGTACGCTCAAAAACGTACGACGACGTGTTAGCTACAATAAATCCAAGTTCAGTCGGTATTCTTGTCTTCTGGCTTATTACGATTCTGATATTTTTGTCTTCTTACGTTTGGTGTTCTTTGTAGGTACATCTCGACGAGTTTATTGTTATACCGTTACCGCGTGCCCTTAACCGCAACGGAAACTGCGCTTTAATTACGTAATTGCTCAGAATAGAAGATCTAGGGGGAATATGGAAAGTTTTTCTCGTCAGTCATCCAAGTGCAGAGCAAACGATAATGCGGTGCGATCGGACCTAGAACCAGGAACGTCGAAAATCGCCCATGTAGAATCGAATGACAAACGTTGGAAGATAAAGAGACCGTGTCTACGGCGGTCTGTTAATTAACAACGGCGTCGAAGTCCCATACATTCGATACGACTTGTTGCGGATGTGAAATGTCATTCCATCCCTTTCCTACGTTTATCTCCAACCGTTCCCTTTCCTCGTCTCTTCTTTTTCGAACTCGTCGCTTTCTCTCATTCTCGCTGTCGTGACACACACGTTTCTATCCATCTTATCCGTCTCTATTCTGTACGATTAAACGTGAACTGGGCTCGCCGCCAACTCTGCTTCTCGCACCGCTTCGCTCGACTGTTTGACTTACCAATAACGATTTCGTGAAAACTTCGGCAATGTTTAAAGAGAATCGTCCTCTGCCTCAGTTAAATAAGTGCTTGAGCAAACACATTTTTTCTCTGCGTTTCGTGCGGTACTTGCTGGAAGTAAAGTGAATGAAACAGAAAGAGTTTGTTTAAAAATTCTATATGTGGATCAAAAAAGGAATTTCGTCTACAAAATATGTAACAATATTGAGAAATTGAGTTTTGTTTTATCAGAGCATGATACTGGCGATACCATTTACTGTAATCCAGGAGACTTGGGAACCACTGACTTTTCCATGCTTACGTATTACACTCACAACAGGAAACCTTGCTTTGCATTTTAATTTCCAACGAAGGGTGGCTGACAACGCCCCTCGATCGCTCTATCCTCGCTGAATCGTCATCCGATGAGGGGTTTCTAACCGTTGAATTTAAGAAAACAGGAGGGTGACGTGAAAAAATAACGCTGGATGTTTCTGACCTCGAGTTACGAAATTAAAAGAAGACAGTAATCGACTGTGCTCTTGTTACAGTCAATCGATAACCATCGACAATTACAAGATTGATTCCTGCATTCTTAATCGTTGATCGTGCAATTTCTACGAGAAAGGGGATTAAGTCCTCGAGAGTCTTTCGTTCGTCCTTCATCCACCATTTTCTCAGGTTCGAACGTCACGGGAAAAAGGAGCTGTCGTGAATCGTGATCGTCGTAAATCAATCAGAACTCTCGCGTGACCATAAAATCAACTAGCCCATGCTGTCTTTCCCTTCCATAGCCGTGCAGTGCAGCCTGATCTCGTTAGTGCCATCATGTAAAAGAAAAAACACCGACGGAAGGACACGTGAGATCGAGATGGAAAGATATTCGACGAATGTGGGTGCAACACTAACGAGCGAATGAAAGGGTATACGGAGACGGGGTGAAGACGGCACGAATAAATTAACCGTATTACAATACAATGAAGGACTTTTACGCCGAGCATTTAACAAAGGGATTACTTTACACTGCGCCGCATGAAAATGAAATTAACAAATTAGGATGCCGCTGCGAATTTGCGAACAGTGTGAGAAATAAGTATGTGTTTCATACGTGTTTTAATGAGTCTTTCGCGGAACGTTAGAGCATTCATTTGTTAAAGCGAAAAATGTACGTTTTACGCTCTCTAAGCTTTCTTAGCAGAGGAGAAACTTTGGTCGAGCTAAAAATCGGGTTAAAAACTTTCCTTCGGTCCTGTTCCATCGAGAAAGTTTTGAATGATCGGCACAAGCACAGACCAAAAGAAGTGGCGAGATGTTGATATTCGAAAAAGTCATTAAGGGATGAGGAGGAGTGACATTCGAAGAATAAGAGAACTGTTGTGAAAGACGTATATTGTAACTGAGGTCAGGCAAGGAGCTTAGTTGTAGTGAGTAAGCTGGTCATTGAAATAGAACCGAGTCGTGGCAGTCTGACGTCTGCTGTCAGGAGTTTGGCACCGCGATAAACCGACAGAGTTGCTAAACTAAACCGACGTCCCGCGGGAATGGGTTACCTGTGTTTCCAGGCCTTCTTTGCCACCAAAACGTCGCCTGCAGAATTGGTCACGACAAACAGCAATGATCCTTTAAACGACGACATATCTCGTCTGGGATGTTGGACACAGTTGAACGAAATTCACAGTTGCTTTGCAAAGTTCTTAGTACCATAGAACCAAGTGGAATATCTTAAGTTATTTTATTTAGAAGAATAGTCTACTCTAATGAGCATTTTGATTCAGATACCTTATTCACCTTGTTCTGTAATTTATTAAGTTAATGTTCGGATGGGTAGTATAAAAAGTGAGTAAGCGAAGTTGAACGTAATAACGTGATTGAAAGGCATCGATCTGAAAACAATTGTTTGCCACGACGAACTAGAATCGACGTTGCCTTGTAAATTGATATTGTTTAGCGAGGATAGGGAAATTTCATTGTCCACACGATAGAAAACGTCGTTCCACAGTGCCCTTCGTCCTCCCTATTTTCCATTCTCTTTTCCGCTTTTTATCCCCGGTTTTGCGGTATACAAACTCGGCCGCGTTTAAACACAGACCGGCAGTCCTTTTGAGCAACAATGCCGTTCCCCTCTCATACTGGTCGCATCCCGCGAAATTCGTTTCAAGTGCGTTGCCGCTAGACAGAGAATTCTATCTTTACAAAAGGCCGACGAGAGTTAGAAAAGATAAGTGGAGAAACCGAGTGAGGACAAACGCGAACGAGAATACGAGCTAGGTGGCTCTGAAAAATCTGCTAGGTCCATGTACACGGAAAAGGAGTAAATAAACGTAACGACGTTACTGTAGAACAATAGTAACCACGCTCTCATAGTGATGAATACGACTTTAACCGAAAGAAATGTTGGAAAAATGTTGAAAAATATTTTGCTTAACCCACGGTTTTACTTATTCACGAAACAACCTTCTGTCACAGTTCTAGCATTCGTGAAAATACTGCTCTAGTATTTGGTAAAATGATTGTTTGTTTATTTTGGCAGCCGGAAATCAACGTGAACGCTCGGAACTGTGAGACCGTCATTACGAGAGACGGTAGGAGCGTAGATGATCGTGCACTTTGAAGAGCGTTGATGCTAGAGGGGTTGAAGAAGATGTTGAAGGGATGAGAGATACACAGCAACGTAGTTTGGAGGGAGGTATTCGGCGAGTACGACGTCGTTGACATTGAAAAAACCGCGAGAAAGCCGAGATCCTGTGTTCGTAGCTCGCAGCGGTGGATAAAACAGAGCATCCCCTTTGTGCGTGCCAGCCAGCCACCCCTTCTCTACATCGCTAAGCAGACTGAATTCGTTCTCCCCAACGGCTCGTCCCTTCCCCCTGTCTGTGCATCCTTCCCCCTCCCCGCCCGACCTTGCAAGGGACCCGGTTTTGAATTTGCGTGCGCGTAGGCGCGGTTGCATTACTATTATTAACCCGACGGTGTTAATTAATTACACGAGTAGGTAGACAGGCGCGTTAGCACGGACGCATCTACGACAATTCGACGCCCCGATATACCCTTCTCCCTTCTCCCCCTACTGCGCTCTTTTCATGCAATACTTTCATGCACCCCTTGTTGGTAACGTGAAATTAAAAGCCGACGCTACACCCTGTCTACTCGCGGTTCTACGCTCCTATGCGTTTTGCTAAACCACGAACCACGTCCGATGGCCAGACACGATAACTTGAAATTTTTGGAAATTTCATGCCGATCAAGACTTTCTTCGATATATAATACTATTTAGCCTAGTCGTTCTTTTCTGTTACACTATTTAAAGTTGTTACGTGTGCAGAAGTGTGCAGATAATATTTTTTTCGCGATTGGACGTTTCGTACGTTGTGTGAGAAATGACATGACCAAGAGTGAGGCCATTTAAAATACATATGGATTAATGTCGATGGCAGTCGAATGTCATTTTTGCCGCGGTTATCATCGAGTACGACACGAATGCGTGAAACATTATTCAATGTTTGTTATTCCATCAGTTTTGGATGCGATGGTCCGTTACCTCGCGGCGATTTAATAACAAATTGTTATTTGCCTCGTCGCGTTAAAAGAGGTATTGGTGTTTCGCCTGTATTTATTTGCCTTTCATCGAAATCAATCGGCGATGCATGCCAATGGACGAGCAAGCACCGAAGGTAGAGAGCAGCGAGGCTTACGATTACACTAATGGAATCGGAGTATCGTCGCGTTTGTCGTATCAATTACAGCAGATGAATGATCATTAGCCTGTAATTTAGCCGACGATCATTAGCCGTCAACTTTTTATTACGATTACCCTCGTAAGATTACAATATTTTAATCAGCAACACCGTGCATAATCTTACCCAGAGATTCCCAAGTATAATCAAATGTCCTCCTGTTAATTTTTGAAAATTCCTGAAAATTTCGTCGTTTCTCCACTTTCTATTGGCATTTACGCACTTAGCACGCGAATAATGTACTCTACGTCTTCGTACTCGGTTTCTGCGTGACGAAAGAACCGGTGGATGGCAAAGGTCCGAACTTATCGTGGGAATTAATAACCGAGTATATCCCGTGTAATTGGATTGGGGTAAGGAACGAACAAAGAGCGGCCGATTAATCGAGATCCTCTCCCGAACACTCCATTGTTCGGCAGTTCCGTTGCCACGTATACGCTCCTTGAAGATGATTGATACCCCTGCCGGATCACGCACACATTTATACCCCCCACCCCGTTATTGGACGTTGCCGCACTCGTATAGCGCAGGGTACTCACACACCCCCCTTGCCGACCCACATACAAGAACATTAATAACAACAGTAACGTCGGGGATTGGCTGAAACGTGCGACAATCCTTGGCCGAGCGTGGAACACGCGTGTTTCGTCTTAACTCCTTGTCCGCTTTTCGCTAAGATCCCCGGCCACGATTTCCCCCGCACCGTATGAATATTAAATAACCAGTACGTGGAGAAAAATTAGCATTTCAAGTAGCTCGTAGGCGATATACGCCAAGTGTACCGGAAGTAACGAAATCCGCGCGGAATAGAAGGTTCCCTGTTTTCACGGTTCCGCAGTTTAACGCTTTCGTGGATAAGAAGCGAAAGGTGAATTAAGTGGTACGTGTCTCTAAGGAAAATCGTTGTACGCTTATTTTACGGGTTAGTCAATTATCGCGAGGGGGGATACGTCGTGCAGGGGGACCCGTGAAATTGATTACGTTGTCGGTGAATGTAATCGTTGTCACTGGGAGATGCTGCTGAGTATGCAGTGACGCATAGACTCGTAGCCGGGAATCACCTGGTCGATATCGCGAAACGACAGTTCGCAAGGAAACGACGAGAAGTAGAATGCCCCACGAATGCACTCACACGCGTTCCGGCTTAGCACCGAATTCACACAGAGACGCGGCCAAGTGCAAGGCTCGTGCACGCACAAACGTCGCATTATAGCGTCGTACGGAAAGAGCCGAGTATTCATATTACAGGCCGAGTGTGTAGAGAGACGAACGGAACAGCCAGTCGCATTGTACGACCTGTTTGTATCTACAAGTTTACTCGAGATAACGGCTGAATGGATTCGTTTATTGAATTTTACACCCCCCTAGGGCCCGTCGAAACGTCACGTTTTCCCCCCACCCCTATCCACCCCTCCTCCTTGCTGGATTATTGCGTAATATCGATTTCAACGGGTTCACCTTTCCCCCGGGCGAGAGACAGGGGAAGGGAATGAAATTCCTCCTTGAACGTCTTATATCGGCAAAGCAATCCTACGATATTATAGCGCAGTTCGATGCTCCGGGGGGAAGGGGTAACCTTCGGGGCGTTGTCCTTAGATTGGTCATTACAAAGACGCAGTTTAAAACTTATTCCAGTAGGTTAAAGCGAAACGAATACGCCCTACGTGATGGTTGGTGAATTACAACTCAGTTTCAACCTGGACTGTTGAAGATTATTAAACGAGTCAATGGAGTTCTTTTGCTAGTCTTTTTAGCGGAATGTCTACTTTTTCGCAGGTCGTACGCAGTTTCGTTTGATTCGTGAACAACTGTTTCTCTTAATCCGCATTAACTACTGAATAGGTTGACTCTGAAGGAATCGACATGACGTTAGTTGTGGATAAATGAGACGAGTCGAATCGACAAGGGAACAGACGTTTCATTTCCGTGAGGAAACGGATTCCTTTTTCCTAGCTGACTGACAATACCGAACGGCGAAAGAAAGACCGCAGGACGATTTCCGTGAACGTAAGTAGAGTATTCCACGTGCATGCAAATAGAAAGAAAACGGATAAGAGATAGTTTTGAACGAACGTTCACAGGGTTGTTTTGTATTTCGATGAGTTGCTCATCAGCGATCAATGTCCAGAGTTACTGCATTGTGTGGAAATAAACAGTGAATTTGGAACAGATTTTGGCCTGTAGGAGTGTTTAATGGGCATTGCCTGGAGATTGTAGCCAACACCCCCGGGGCGTGCTAAAGAGGTAAAGAGAGGCGAACGATAGAAACGCGACATGCATGTCTGCGCGTTACGTGCATAGGCGCATATACACATACAACACGTACGTCGAAATTCTCCCCGCCGCATGTTTATTCATCGCACGGCCGTTCATTACCCACATGACAATATTGGTTGATGGGAATTGCTTGTATCCCGTGATACGCACCATTTGATATGCGGGCATCTCTCTCTCTCTTCGGCCCCCTCTCATTTCCTCCGTCCCTTTCCCACTACCTTGCCCTCCCCTCCCCTCCGCCCTTCTGCCCGCTTCCTCTCATTTTCCTCTCGCCCTCCCCCTTTTTCTCATCATCCCCGGCATTTCCCCGGCGGGTCTCCCTCCCTCTCTCTCTCTCTTTCTCGTTGTATCCCGCCCGCACATCAGCCCGGCACCTGACGCACGGCTCTGCACCTCTGACAGTCGTTTACTGCTGTGCATCCTCGCGTGTGCATCAGCACGGCGCAGCAGGGGGGATGCATCTATGCACGCCTACCGTCATCCACGCGGACCGGTGCACCCCAAAACCGGGGGGAAGGGAGGGGGAGCGAGACGTTCCTACACCCCTGCACCACGATGATAACGTTAATCGACGTCTCTCGGCCTGGCTTCGCAATACGAAGCCACGATGAGACATGGAGCATTTCCGACTGACGAAAAGGCCGTATAAACGCCTAACGAGCCTGTCCGTCCATGACGACACGCGCCACCCTTAATGACGATCAGCAGCGATATTGCCGTAGGATGAACCGACCTTTTGCAGTGGCCTATGCCCTGACAGGACCGTTCAATTAATGCCAATATATACATTCGCCAATGTTCCGGACGGAATATCTAACTAATTTCATGGAACATGGTTTAGAGAAATGTCCTCCAAATGTACCGTAATGGATGTTTAGCCGTGTAAGGGGATACACGTCGTTCGTTGTTATTACGTCATATTTGTAGCAATCAACGTGTTTATGGGAGTGACTGTTGTTCTCATCTACTTGTTGATACAGCTAGCTCTCCGATCGTCCGAATATTTTCTTCCTTCCTCCGATGATTACCCGTGGTACACTTTCCCATCGCAAGCTCGTGTTCGCTCGAATTTTGTATACACGAAAATTTGGTTATCCGTAACGTAGTTGAAGAGGAACACTTGTTTACATTCTTGAAGGACTTTCAAGCTTCGTGCTGATCCCGAAGGGCGTAATAATCGTTTCGTACTTTCATATCAGGAACGAATTAGACAGCGACTCGTTAATGAAGTGACTTCGTTCTCCGGCATGTGTGTCAATAGGGAATCCCAGAGCGCGATGATAATAGGATGCCTCGTTGAGATCAAAGTTAGAAGCACGCAAGCCAGCAAAGGTTACCATGGAAATGAACGAGACCATCTCGAGTACGTCCCGTGGACCATCAGGCGAATTGCCAATCCTTCTCCCGATATCGCTCTCTGTATTGGATCGAATTGGGACCTTTGGAACTGTTGATTCCTTCAAGGAAAACCGTCTTCCATCTATCACTCTATTCCCCATACGGTGTTCTGCACTCGATTTAATTCACTTACGTTCTCACTCGTTCGACAGAATGTTTGGCAAATATTTTCACTGTCTATGTCCTTCCTGTGAAGCATGTCAGAATGGAATCCATGTTGTATAATTTTTTCAATTAGTACAATGTGTTTATGAAATGGTTGTATTATTAGGAAGTTTGAAATTGCCGTATGACAGGGCGAGTAACGGTGGAAAATGTTGTCCGCGGGTGAGCGGAGACCTCGTGGATGGAATCGATCAACAACGACCCTCTAACGTGGCTGCAACGGAGGGTCAACCATTGGCCTATAGCTACGAGTGGCTATGCATACAAAACGGGCCCACGGTTGACCGGCTTTTGCATAGGGAAATTTGCATTGAACGGCGCGGTTATATACGGCAGAACGTCGGTCATTACGCGTGCACGCGCCTTCTCCGCGAGCGTGAGTATATTTAAACGTGCGCGTGCTTTCGTGTCGTGGATATTCGCACGGGCCGCCTGCAACGAGGAAAGTGATTGGTAAAATCGAATGAACGCGCCGTTAACCGGCAGTCGTTTCAATCCTAATGACAGAGAGAAATTGCACGAGTTCTTGACCTACTCAGCATGATGGAACTCCGACAGCCGATATTTTATTCTCGCTGCGTCCTATTAAAAATAAATACCTTGTCCGTTTACTCCACGTTAGCGGAGTCACGAGGATTACCCCTTTTAAACGTTCATGATATATTTAGCGACTTCAATTCAAAACAGGCACGTTGAATAGGAGATGCCCTATGAATGCGTCTGTTGTCGTAGAAAGTAAATTGTGGAAGATAAAGTTACTGCTGACGGCTAGTCGGGGCGTGCGTGAATGTAAAACGGATTGCGTTCATACAGGCGTCGCTGAAATTCACCAGCGTAGCTCCGAATAAGTTTCGAATTTTTTAATAAACAAGTGCAAGTACTTGACGTATATTACGAGAAAGGAAAGCATTTCTATTTACATACAGCTCTGGCCATTTTATCGAAGTGCATTGTTACGTTCGTGTGGTAATATTATTATACTTTGCAAGGAATATTCCGATAAAAACGGACAGGCATACACGGATAAGCTTTCCTTTCGCACGAATATCCATTTATCTGATTTCGACTGACGAAACTCGCGATACAATACTATGAACGTCGCGTTAAAGCGACGGTCATGCAAATTCCGGCTGTCAGCGGATAGAAAGCTTTGATTTCGGATGTTTACGGTTCCTTGCTATCCGTCCGGGAAATCTTGACACGCGTATGAGTATTCGCCAGACCGTGGGAATACAGAACGGATGGAAAAAAGGGGAAATACGGGCCGGTTTTCGAATCGCCGGAGAAATGACACGCGGCCGGCGATTTTGCGATAAGAAACGTGTCGAGCCGGACGGAAACGGAATGTTTCTCTGGCTATTTCCGACGGATCCGGCCCGATACGACGGGTTAATCGAACGTAAGTATCGCGCGTGACGCACGAATCGCACGCGAACAAAAATTCGACACAAACTTACTCTACGATCGATGGACGATTGTCCGAGAATTTTTGTCCCTATATTATCCGTCCTTCGGCCAATTTTTTTTTACCGCCACGATTTCCATTAATATTCCCCATCGACGGGAAAACGTTTGACGTGGAATATTTCACGTGATTTTCCTCGATAAAAATGCTAATGACGCAGGTATCAAGTACGCTCGGTATATCACTGACCTACAAGTCCTCGTAAAACGGTGCGATTCAATTTCCCCGATCGCTTTCAAAAGGTAAACTCGTTGGCACGAGAGACCGTTGGCTCGTTCTCGCTGGCTATACGTCCGCCTGGGTAAACAGACGCGAAAATCACGCAACCGGCATTGTCAGCCGTGTAATACCGGAGCTAAAATAATTTCGTGCGTGACCAGGGGTGCTCAGCCACGGCGATAAGAGTTATCGTCCAATTTTATCACTTTTCATGATTTAAATAAAACAATGTGAATCAGCCGTTCGTCCGTTTAACAGAGCAGGTTCTTAATATTCGTGGAAAAACAATATATATACTACGTGGTTTATCTTGCGCTGAACTCCTGATGGAAGGACTTTTTCTCATAAATAAAATAGAATCGCGGCTATAAGCCCTTGATATTCATCAATAGCAGGACGTGAAAAAAAACGGGCCGGCGTAAACGAAACGTTGGAGCTTTTATTTGCGCCGTATACTTCGTACGTTAGTAATCCTTCATATGTACGTCGTTGTAGGTGTGTGCCTACATAGCCGCGTAAGCCGGTACTGGCTGGTGAAACGGAGGATACGAGATGAAACGTTAATAGATCATTATGGCGGTATTAAAACCGAACCATTAACCCAACGCGGTATCACATTCGTAATGGCAACATTGGTAATACTCCCGGCTCGATCCTCAAATGCATTAATGGTAGCCCGGGAAATGACGTCAGACCTAAAAAAAAAGCTATTTACGTTTCGGCCGACCGTTCGCCATTTTCCGCAACGACCTATCGTGGCGAATTAATACATTTAGCAGCGTAGACGTATTATATCATGCCCCGTACGGTATTTTGAGAGACCATTAAAATAGCATTTCCCTTTTTCGTCGCATTTTTACCTGAGCCCCTTGTCCCGCGAGTAATTCCTATCAGCGAGGTTTCCGCGATTAAAAGAATGGCCCAAATCGCAGATGATAATTTGCGAATCCCGTGAAAGCATTATTACCCGTGTTCCATTCGGCGATGGATAATCGATGAATTTCTTTTTCCGTACGAAGCCCGTTACTTTTTCATGGATTCGCGGCTTTCGATATTGCTTCGAAATGTGTGCGGAGGGGAGGGGGATGAAATAATTGGGAAAGACGAGCAACGACTTGAGGCGGAACGCGTATGCCGAACATCTGTTTTTGTTTCTGATTTTTATCCTTGCGGGGTGGTGATTGTGAACCCCTGGACGGCGCAGCAGCTAGCGAATTTATTTAATTTATAAAAGCGCACGGACAGCATGCCGCACGGTTATACGATCGCCTGCCGTGTACACACGCCCGGCAGTTTCTGTCCCGTGCAACCGGATATGAGCGGTGTTTTTAGCGCGCCAGGCGCGTTAAACAAATGCAGGCTCGTTACGCGAGCCCGTACGACAAACATTTTGCATTCTGCCGATCGGTCCCCCCGGTACGCCAAGAATGCCAAAATTTCCCCTCGCCAAACGAACGCGCGCCACGCGCCGACTCGTCTTTCTTCAGGAATTTCATTGCGCTCAAAAGGACGTCACGAATGATCCAACATGATCGCGTTCGACGCGCAAACAATGAGGCTTTGACAATTTTTTTGGACATTGTGCCATCAGTTACCCACGTTTCGTTCGTCCTCAAGTTTATCAGAATCATAAATTAATGGCAAGAAAATTAGCTATCTAAAAGAGTCATTTGAGAAGGAAAATTCTGAAGATACTCCTATGACGGTTGCGCGTAATTATCTGTCCAGGCTAAGCGGAATTTAGTGTGTCAGAGAGAAGGAAGACGGCGACGGGGGGATTATGAGAGGACTCTGAGGCGAGGGGGCAGGAACGTGTAGAAAGGCGGGGGCGTTAGTCGGGAAATGGGTAGCAGGAGAAATGGCGAGGCGGAACGGGGGATGGCCATAGTTAAAGGAACACGCAGGCCGAGGCGAGTAACAAGAGACACGTTGAAGAGGCGGAGGTAACATCGCGCCGGCTGGTAATAGAATGGTAAATACTTCATTAGCGAGTTACTGCACCCTCGTGGCCAGCCGGTCGAGGAAAACCTGCATTGCCTTCAACCGCAACGACAACCTCGGCTAACCGCCTTTTCTTTCATTTACCGCGGCCTTTCTGTGCCACGAATAAATCTAACGACCTGTGTCAGGCTTTCAAAGAAAAACAGAGTTCAATTTTTGGCGAGTAGACTGAAAGGAGAATGGAGCAAAGAAAAGTTCTGTGCGTTGTATTGTAGCTACAATAAGTAGGAGTAATTAAAGGTGTACCATGCAAATGGCCGGGCAATCGAAGAGCCGAGGACCCTGGCGATAATGCGTGGCAATCGAATGAGGCGAAAAGGAAAGCTTCGCGGACAGGTTGACGGCGATATCATTATTGCAGCCGGTCGTTATTCACCCCTAACAAACTGTACGCCGCGATGCATTAATCTCCCGGGGCAATGCATCAACTCGCGAGGGAAAGCCGTGCTTTCTCGTGCGATACGAGAGAGAAGGAGCAACGGCTGCGAGGATCCGGGGGGGGGGGAGGGGGGTTGGCAGAGGTGGTGAATCAAGAGTGAGTTAAAGGGGGACGGGAAATGAGTGCGTCGGGCGAGAGAGGAAGGAGAAGAGAGTCTGGAGAATGTGAAAACACAGGTAAACTTTGGCCGCGGGGAAGTGTGTGTTGAGCTCACGTGCTACCCTTTAACGCGTACGAAACGGAAAATGATGAGAGAGATGGTAAGTGTACGGAATCGACACGGGGGGATGCGAAACGTGTGTAACTTATGCGGGGGAATGTATTAAACTCCCACACAACTCTCGAACGCCGGCGAAGTAACTGTACATGCGGATAGACTGTTGCTGGCAACGTTGCTGCCGGTTACCACGCACCACGTATATTTCACTCTCGTCTCTACCGCAATGCCGACGGTCGACGGCATCGTTCCGACATCGACTTTTCGTTCAAACTTTCGACCGGCGAGTTACTTGTCTTCGGCTAAATTAGCGAAGGAACTTGCGGGGAAAATGGCCGCGGGGACACGTGACTCGGTTAGTTTCTATTAAAATTCAGGTTAATTGCACCAACAAGCTGCAATTTATCGCAATCGTTGGTGACCTTTTTACGATCCACTTGGTTCATTCATTCTTATTTTTTGTACGAAACGAATGAGTCATTCGGTGCGATATATCGTCGTTGATTTGAGAAGTTCTATTTTGCGGAACACTACGTCGTGTCCCATCACGCGTCGTTAATTTTCTTGGACTGCGATTCCCATGTATTATTCACCCCGTGTCTGTGATATTTCACCCTTGAACGCTCCGATGCTCGCTTGGACTAGGAAGGCCGACGATTTTAAAAGGATAGCAGAAACGTACGCCTAGTGAATGGCTAACCATTTTTGCTCTTCACCAACGTCAATGATACGCTTCAGGATCGGTATTATAAATTCTGTATTCGATGCAGGTTCAGGGGAATTCTCATTTTCTTCGAAAGTCCATTATCGTAATTTGCTCTCGTCTCACAGTCGATTATGCGATTTTTATTTTCTGTACACCGCGACAAAGGGTGTTCCTTTACAAAATCAAGCATAACCCTACTTTGAGCGGTGTACAAATTAGAAAAGAAATTTAATCTCCATTGTAGAGGATGGGGAAAATGGTTGATTGACATTTGTTCCTTAGGAAGTATTGATGCGAGACAAATTCCCTGTTTCCTATCGTGACGGAACTTTCCCGTCTGGCGTGCAAATGAAACGAAACAACGTCGGGAAAAAAGAGATTGAGTCGGTTTAAAAAGTTGGCACGTGCGAATTGCACGCCCGAGTTTCCGCCTACGCTCGTCTACCGCAAACGTGTGGACTCCTTTCCCGCTTTGTCCGCCTTTTGATTGAGCGTGTCTAAGCGAACCCCCGGTTTAAATGGCGGTTTTCAAACGAACCGGAATACATAGACCCAGCTAAAGATCTGGAGAACCGCACTCTTCTTGTTTACAGAAGAATCGCGTTAAAACGCCATTTTCTAAGAACTAATCCTACCACCAAAAAAAGAAGAGAAGAACGAGAAATTAACGGTCCATTCGGTTGTAGATTTGTCGAAATACACGAAATGATCGTTTTGCCAAACATTCGTGGAAGTGCTGTTTCGTGTCCAATAAATGCATTATAACCGACAGATACTTGACCCCGTACAAATTGTAAAAACGCTTAACAAGGCAAATTTGTACACCATTTTGTCATCCGTACCTCCATTTGTTCTGTCTGACGATATTTTATTCTCCGGACATTTTTCAAGCCATTCAACCTTGCCTATTGTTTTTGTTACATCGTCGATTCCATTGAGAGGGGGTACATTCCCGCACAACCGACCGCAATTTTTCGTTTCACGGAAAATTCCTTTTTTCCCGAACGTCGTTAGGAACATCAAACGGTAACAGATTGTATTGTCCGCGCGTGTATGGGCTTCCATGTAACGTATAATTGGAGGGCCATATTTTCGAGAAATAGCGAAAACGATTGTTGGTAAACAAGGTGCGCCGCATTTTCGAATAATTAATAACGAAGGACGTTGGAAACGGTTTATCTGAGGCGCGGGAGGGTAGGGGGAAGCCGAGAAACGTGGTAGGCCAAGTGTCGGAGCGGCGATAAAACGATCCGCGGCTGGGTAATTCGCGATGGAGGCGTGGGTCTCCGTTGCTTTCGCCACCCTTCGTGAGAGTTGATGTATCGCAGCTGGCCCGCTGCAGCAATTAGTCATACGCCGACAAATGGTCGCGTAATCCGATGAACGGGGTTTCTTGGATCTCGTGTGTTCCTTATTCCAACGGCACGCGACCTCGATGCATGCGAAATTAATCATTCGGACTTCGTCGTTCCAGGGAAAATATTGACTGCCATTTTGCGATGAAGATCTGTCGCAAAAAGCCAAGGATCTGTCCCAAAGTGCGGGACAAATTTGTCCTTCGTCCAACACTCGTTGTCCTTCGTGTCGCAGGAATTATGGAGTTGGAGCGGTTGGCCGGTTTCGAAGAATTTCAGTAGAAATTTCATCGTCGTAAGTGCAGCGTCACGCGGGAGCATTAGTGTGTTATCGGGAAATTAGGTGGGTGACAGTTTTATCTTGATTAAAATATACGGCTGAGCGAGTGTGCGCGGGTCAGTGATGTATGTCGACGTTCGGTGCGTCTTATCTCGACAAATTGAGCACGGGCTACAGGAAGGTAAAGACCTAAGGTCGCTGGATTAGTAGTTAACGCGTCTTATAAGTCATCCCCATCGAGAGCAATGAGCTTGGTCGGTCCGCGGATACGAGTTTGATAACGATGAATTAAGCCGACGGGGCTAAGGTGGATTAGCTCGACTAATTCGCCGCTTTAATTCGACGTTCTATCCATTATCCGCTTGCAGTCATCGTCGACTTCCTTCTATTCCGCTGACGAGGCACCGCCACGAGGGATAATATTATTTTCCGCTGAATACACAGACTACGGATTTGCCAAAACATCCAAATTGAAATAATATAATACCCCTCACGAAGGAATCGTTGTTAATCAATTATCACAATGACAGACAACTTTAGAAATTATCTTGTAAGCGGAAACGGTGATAATGTTCGTTAAAGTTTGAATATTCCGTTGGAATATTTGAATTGCAAATTACTACAGAATATTCGTAATATTCAAAGTATAGTTACATGTGGGGGGTAAGGTATTTGACGAATGAGATCAGGCTGCGTTGGAGTAGGGAATTCGTTCGTTTCGCAGTTGTTGAATTTCGTGAAGGACCAATGGGGGAAGTGGTGATCTTGGTGTAATTTACGTGACGATCATGACGACATTGTAACTCCGGCCGTTTAATTCGCTGGGCCTGCGTTGTCCGAGGGCAGAGTTAAACCGTCGGAACGGGAATTCGCGTCTCGGCCTGGCGAATCGCGCATCATCGTCGAAAAAACGGGATTCGCAGCGACATTACGCAACGAGAAACGCGTAAACGGCGTTTCTGTTTGGCCGCGATAACCAGTCGTCGTGACGACACGCGTCTGGCATTAACGCGAGTGCAGCCCGTCGACGCGAACAAGGGGAAAAATCATGTCGACCGAGAACTTTCCGGGGGACCGGCTTATCGGCCGAATTTGCCCAGCAATTCTCTGCCTTTTCATCGTCACGTTGACGATTTCCTGCACGGCCGATGCGGACGAACGAAGCCCGCCCCTCGTCTGGACGCAATTCGGACAAATCCGCGGCAAATGGAGCAGGAGTGCGCGAAATGTCCTCGTGGCGAATTTCCGCGGAATACCATACGCCCATCCGCCCATGGGACCCCTTAGATTCAGGGTACATATCGCTTAATCTTACCTTCCGCCCGCGATACAACGTACTTAACGTTGAAACGATCTGCCCAGTGCAATTCTACTTTCGATTTCAATGTGATATTATCCGTAGGAACTGTGTAAATGTGTAAAGCAAAAAAGTAGTAATACAGAAAAAGTTAAGGCTGTAATAGAAATTTCTTTCATTTAAAGTGTAATGTTCATTACTAAGAATTTGCTAAGGGGGAGAACGAATTCTTTAAAGAGAATTGCGTTGTATTCAATTGGGGAAATGGTGAACTGCAATTTTCAATTTTTTGTCGGTAGAATCCAAAATCCTGGAACCATACGTGGCTCGAAATTCGCGACGGTACGAGAGATGGTCCGGACTGTATTCAGCTGGGGAAAAACAGGAAGGTTCATGGAAGCGAAGATTGTCTTTATCTCAACGTCTTCGTTCCAATGGTAAATACAAATTCATTATCTTTATTATCTTGCACCAGTTTCATCGCGTCCTATAAATTCTTGACCGGATGATACACGGAAGTAAGAAAACAATTGTGTTGACTTTGTCTACTGTTTTTATCAGTCATTCTATCGCATTGTTTCCGCAGAGGAGCGGAAATAATTGTTGTTGTTGGTACAGAGCGGATCCAATTTCGAAGCTGTGTAGTTCAGCCTGTTTTGAATGACGTGTAAGCACGATTGGATTGCAAGGTCATTGAGCAACTTAATTAGGCCTAAATGGATCAAGGTCGTGCGACTATCCCGGCATACCATTAATTACACTGGAATTACGTAGCTTTCGCGCGGAATCCTGTGAAAATGAGTTTTAACAGTTCTCAGGATAGCTCGATGCCGGCAGAAACGATATCCGGTCTTGTCGTTGCAAGTTCCTCAAAAATAAATTTACTCATTTCAATGATATGACATAAAATTATTTCAGATTCCAAGTACCCATCATCACACGAAACTTCCTGTTATGGTCTTCGTCCATGGCGGAGCCTTTCACGACGGTAGCGGTAATAGCTACGTCTATTCGCCCGATTACCTGGCAGATCAAGAAGTAATACTGGTCACCCTGAACTACCGCTTAAATGCGTTCGGTAAAGATGGTTCATTGAAACTTTGTAGATTTATGTTCCATCGAATTTTGTGACCTTTGACCTTGCAGGGTTTCTTAGCACGGAAACGGCTGTTTCGCCGGGGAATTACGGCTTGAAGGACATCGTGACAGCCCTGTCCTGGATCCAGGAAAATATCGCCAATTTCAACGGGAACCCGAATTCTGTTACTTTGTTCGGACACAGCGCGGGAGCTATGGCGGTGCATTTGTTGGCCTTGACGAACAAGACCGAAGGACTTTTCCACAAGTACATCCTGCAAAGTGGATCAGCCTTGAGCACCTGCGCCGTTCATCAGCCGAAGGCAGTGCGGTGGTTGTCGATCGTTTTGATGAAGAAACTTGGATGCGTCATCGACATCTTCGACGAACCGGGAAGTAGCACAAAACAGGCAAATCTTACGAAAGAATCAGTAAATACCATTCCACATCATCATCTGGATATATTGTACTCCGAGGAAGACGCGGAACATCATCATTTTGATCAGTACGACAGCTACACGGAGAAACACGAAGAGGACATGCTCAACTGCATGAGGAACCTTGGCGCCAAAGATATTATGCGAGAAATGGCCGATGCAGTAAGATATACTTACTAGAAAAATGCAAAGAGAATTATACATTTTTCCTTGAGCTTGATTTAATAATATTTAGGTTTAAAGAGGATTCATGTGTTTTGCTGTTGGACATATTTGTAGTGTGAGATTGTCATTTTATTGTTGCTTGGAACGTTTTAGCATGTATGGATGGGCCAACCAAAGTGTATTTTTGGACCGACGATCGAGAATGACACCGAAGGAGCAATTCTCACGACTTTTCCCATCAGCAGTATCAGGGAAAGTACCTTCCGCGATATTCCATTTATAATGGGAGTCGTCGAGGACGAAGGCTTAACGAAAACAATAGGTAACGAACAGGTTTAGAATTTCAGTAGCGAGTTTAATTTGCAAGAAAACTTGCAAGTTCTCCTCGACTTCCAGACGTTCTTGTGAATCCGAGAATGCAAGAAGAACTGATTAACCACTTCGGGGAATATTTACCATTTCTGTGCGACTGGCACGAAGTGATGACGCAACACGGAGAAGTCTTCGATGCCATCACCGAGTTTTACTTCAGTGGAAATATCAGTGTCAATCTCATACCAAACATAACGCAAGTGAGTAAAAGTTTGTCGTCATTTTCCCTTGTTTCGTTATTTATCTGTAACTCGATTGATCTTACGAGAGGTGGTGAGCGACACGATTATATTGTGGCCCAGTTACTCAGCTTTAAACATCCAATCGTCGCTCATGAACTCCAGTGTTTATTTTTACTTGTTTTCCTACGAGGGTACATTTACACACACTTTCAAGTCCGGCTCGGCTTTACACTACGGTAAGATCAAATAAATTGTCATTACGCACTCGACGTTTCAACGATACCGGAACGAACTGCTGATGGAAGTTATTTCCCCAGGCATCTGTCATGGCGACGATCTTAACTACTTGTTCCCGAAACTCAATCATCTTTACAAGGATTTGCAGCTGTATAATACCGGCAACGATTGGACTATGATTAACATTATGACGGAAATGTGGGCGAATTTTGCCAGGAACGGGTGAGCATTTTTCTCGGAATAATATTACTTCACATAATAGTTATTCGATATTTTTTATTTGTTTGCCGAACGTTCAAGCACAAAGTAGACTGATTTACGTGACTTTAGTGAACCGGGAGCGAGACTGACACCCACTTGGCCCGACTATAAAGAAAAGAACGAATTTCTGAAATTCGGCAACGGTATCCTGCCGGATATCTCAGTGCAGACTGAGTTTTACCCGTCGAGAATGGAATTCTGGGAGTCAGTGTCGATGAATATGAGCGCAGCGCCGATAAACCTTGGCAAATTAATGAAAGGGGAAGATACAAGTAGCGGAGGTGCCGCGAAAAGCTTCAATCTAATCTGCCTCGTTCTTGCAATTTATTATCTTATAAGAATTATTTAACACAGACACTTTCCGTTCCCGAGGAAATCGTAGGATCTTCTTTGGACTTCAACTAACAACTTCTTAGCTAACTCATCAGGTTTTAAGTTTAAAGTCTTAAGTTTAAGCGTTAATTGTACTGTTCGAAGGAGCGCTAGTGTTGTAATTATTTGCACTCATATAAGGTTCTTGACGTAATTTTAAAATATGAAATTAATTACTGCAAAGCAAAATCATTAGATGCAATGGAAGGTAAGTATTGGGTCTATGTCAAAATATGTATAAATACGTTTATTATGAACATAAGACCATGAGTTTCATTTGTCGAGGAATAACAGAAAGGTTTCTGTTAGACTTAATAAGCAAAGTAAGGCTGGAAAAGGTGTAAATGAAACCCAGTTGAAATTATGTTTACCACGATGGAAGGGGAACCATGAAATATGTATGACATTAATTGCTCGCTAAAATCCTCGTGTTCTCATCTCCCACATCTGTCCGTTGAAATAAAACAAAAATTTCCGAACAAAGCGTACGTTTGGCGGTGCAGAACGTCAAGTTTAATTACCTTAATGAAGAAAGTGCTTTTTTGGCGGTACAGAAAAGTTCTATTGAACCGGACGATGACATCCAACCGAGAGAGAGAGAGAGAGAGAGATAGAGGGGTGGAGTTGGAAAACCTGAAGAGACAGGAAATACGTTGGCTGTGAACGGAAAAACGGGAGTGCGAGGATGGAATTGGCAGTTAATTGGCTCGCTCGCCAGTATGGCATCGATGCCGCTGACTGAAAAGCGAAATTTTTAATTAGACATCCCCCTTGGCGTCGACGCACCGGACCGCCTTTGGGCCATGTTTGCGTTTTCAGGCCGGCCGACGCGATATTCCCAGACGCGCACATCGAAGGAAATAAATGCAATTTAATTAAGTCGCAACGATGAAAAAGCCCCGCGGTGCTAGCGAATGAAATGAAAACCGGGCAAGCGCGTTTTGTAATTAAAAATCATCGGTGAAACTTTTGGAATATACACTCGGCCGAACATTCTTTTTTCCATCCCGACCGCAGGTCATGCGCCGTACATTGTTCGGGACTCGCCGTATTTTTGCATTCGCGCGCAATTAAAATACGGCCCGTTGAAATAATTCAGATTACTCGTGCCGCGGTGGCCGGCTTTTTCAACGGATTTTCCACGTAATTCTATTCACTCGTCGTAAAAATTTTTCCCTTCGTTACGATCGGGAAAGCGCGCTCAGAGAGGAGAACAACAGCGATCCTTGGGGCATAATGGTCAAAAGAGCAGCCTGCGTTATTTGAAAAGTAATAAAACGTAGGTTCGTCATAAAGCCTCGAAATCGTCGGCGAAAATTTAATAAAAAGGTAATACCGCGATGGCGAAACTTTTGTCGCAGAAACACAAAGACTACCTACGTCCCATTTTTCTTAATCGTTTATCCGTAATCTTGTAACCCCGTTGTCTCAGTCTTGATTTTTTATGTAATATCGAAACTTCGCACGCACGCACGCAATGAAGGAACTGGATCGAGCATTTTTCCCGGTCGACGAGGAACTGTCGGAACATTTGCGGCATTTCCGGGCGAGCGGGCAGTTCCTACGACAGTATCGAGATGTCGGATTGACCCGAGGTCATTGTTAGCCGCTCGTCGAGGCTCCATTTTTCCCGGGCCGAACAATATGCCGCATTAGCGCATTGTGTCAGCGACGGCCGACGGCACGTAATCGACGCCCGACAATTTGCATCTCGCGGCAACGGGGCGGACCAGAAATGCCATCGAATGCAGCCGAAATGTCGGGCTGCAAGAATGCACTCCGACTACGTGAGTCCTTGAAAGCCCGGTCATCCCTATCGACGTTTCAAATCCTATCGGAAGCTCACCATTAACTTTTCTTTCAGCCGTTCCCAATAATTCCCTCACTGGAATGCTATGTCTGAAAAAGTCTACTGTACAGTTGGGAATAAATGTATCACTCGAAGAACTCCTCAGCATAAATTAGCCAGCAGTCGACCCTTGGCTGTAAATTTGCGCAACTTTTCGGGAAGACCAAAGATGTGTTTCAGGGAATTCCTGCGAGGCAAGTGCGGCTGATTAGCCGACTACGGTGAAGCCTGGTGCGCTTGAGATCCGGAAACTAAGTCGCCGAGGTGGACGTTGTTCTCCTCTTTTAGGATTTAACAAGAGTTCCCGTGTGACTGCTGCGAAAACAATTATTCGACTGCCGTGCAAATAGCGGGGACTGCGCCTCATCAGAGCCGATCTTATTTGTCTATGCAAATCGCCTCGATCAATGGACAGGCTTTCCCCCCTCTCTCACCCCCTGCAGCTGCAACGTAGAATCTCCCGCCAGCGATTCGCTTCCACGTCCGTTCGAGCCTCTGCGAGCGCATTGTTGCTGTCGCTCAGCCATTGTTTCTCTCTGCCCTATTCAAATGCCTACAATAAACTACCCTTTTTTTACAGAACGGTGGCTGGAAAAAAATACGCTCACTCAGACACGTTTGGTTTCTGCGCGATCGGTTTACTTACACTAGAGCAAAAACCTACCGTGATTATTCGACGTACCAGTTTAGAATTGTACGTCATTCATTGTACATCATTCATATTTGGTGAGGTTCATTTGATTCTCTTCGAAAAAATGTCAGGTTCGTATTATGCCGTTGAGTTTCCGTTAATTGTACGACCCACATTGTTTAAAAAGTCTTTACACACGCACGGATTCACGATTATCGACTAATTAACGGACGAGCGGGCGAATGTAAAATATGAAATAGAAAAAAATGTGCCCCAAGCGTAAGCGAGGGAAAAAATATAAAGTACGACGAGACGAGCGAAGAATAAGGGGGTAACAATAAAAAGCAGAAAAAGTAAAGGACCGTGACGCCAGCAGAAATGGATGAGAACAGAATGAAACAAAAGCAAAGTAACGTATACCGTGAAAGGAAAAATAAACGGCGAAGCGAAGTAAAGAAACCTCGGCAACTTTCTTGCTTCTAAAGTATTTATTTTCCGTAATACTTCGCAATTAACCACTGCCATGGCAATCTTCCTGTTAATTATCGATTGTCGGATTACCCGCTTCGAGAAATTTTCTCTAGTCAAAGTAACCCAATGTTTCATATTACAAAGAAAATCGGAAAAAAAAGGATCTTGCTCAAAGTGAGTGAAATTATTACTCCGCTTTAAAAACTGATGTTTATTTACTGTTTAACTCATCTGTTTTCTAGTCACGTATATGAGATTCTGAAATTTATCAAAATCATTTTTAGGGGCACGAGATTCTTGGCGAGAAAGCAAAACGTATGTTTTTCCAAGCATGACGAAATTACAGGGGAGGGAAGGATAAGGCAAATGCCGAAGGCGGTACTCAACCTTTTCTACCCCTTCCCCCGTCATCCTGCGTTTCACTTTGGACCCTTTTGTCGACCAATGCGCCTATATTTTCCGCTCGACTGTGTTTACCGGCACTCAATGCGGAAGCGGGATTAATTGTCACACGAGCTCAACTCCATCACCCACCCTCTTTTACTCATACGTGGCTTTTACTTCACCATCCCCTTTACCTCCACGAAACCATCATTCTGTAAAACCTCAACGATTTTCAGTGGAAACAGATCAGGGTCATCGTTATCACCGCATTTCGAACATTTTCTTGCATTTCCTGTATTATAATTTTCCTTATATTTTCCACAGAAATCCGTCTGTATTCCACTGTACATTTTTTTGCGCATTTAGGGTCGTTACCTGTTACTCGGAACTTGTATGCATACAACGTACCATTAGCGTAATTAGTTCCCAGAAGGAAATTGTGGCCGTTCTTCCTGAAATTCACTTATAACAGGTGGGAAATTCGCTGCGCATTGCCCCGCTTTGTGTCGGTCGATATCATCAAATAACTCGGGGACAATGTAACGTGAGATGGATGACGAACGCAATGGCAGAGGAAGGAAAATGCAGCCTGGGGTTCTCGTCGTATACGTGTGACGCAATTACGTAGGTCATGCGGGGACGGTGACGTATAACTGCGGACTACATTCGTATGGTAATACAATCCCGCAACTCAACGGCAAAGGGTCGCAGAATACGGATGAAGATTATTCCGAGGCAGAAAAAAGGAAATGTCGGAGAAGAATTTACCCAGTCACCTACATTCCCTTCCACGTCCCCTGTTTCGAGGTTTTACATTTTTATTGTACAATGCACCTCTATACGCAGCGATTCTTTTTGTTCTTTAAAAATTGTCCTTCTTGGAAGAAGGGTCGTTCCGGGTTGGTGGAAATAAACGACTGGCGTCGATGGCTGAGTCTATATGAGGAATTTCGCACATGGCTGACGTTTCTAGGCACACGGACGTCTTTCCACGCACGGATGGCGACGAGACTCGCACGTGCGCCTTCATATCCGTTGGATATCCTCACCAACGGAGGACAAATAGCGCGGGCTAAAGCCCTGTCCGTTCCTCGAATTCGAATCCCGCGGATTTGAACGCTCGGTCGTAGGATTACGATTCACCGACGGAGTTTGCGATAAATCGAGGATTACGGCGATGCATGGGGAGTACATGATGAGGATTTAATTTGGCAGATCCAATAATTCGTCAAGTATGGTGACGTACAAATTCAAAGGTACGCCTTCAACGAAAAGTAGAACTCTTGTCATTTAATTAGAATATTCAACTTTTATCCTTCGTGTATAAAAATTTTCTTCTGAAAGTTCCTCGTTTATTTTGGGTAAAAACGTTGCATTTGTTTGTATGTACGAGTCGTTGACGTGTTTGGTTTAACGAGTAGGCTGCTCAGATTTCCCATGTTTTTGCCAGCACGTAAGAAACTGGTTGTTTAGAAGGTAAAGGAAACCACTTCTTATGAACAACTGCCTGGTGACTGTAGTCGACCATTTCTTGTGCCAGTAATAGGATGAACTCGCTCTATTGTTTCCTATCTCATTAACGTCTCTCTAGTCAGCTCACCAAAAACCATCGTCTTAAATTCGGCACACACAAAATTTAATAGGCTTAAACAAGTTTAATTGTTTCTCTGTTTTTTCCCCGAGATTCTACTGTAAATCTTTGACTGCAACTTTGGCAGTTTGGAGATTCGCCCCTCTGAGTCTAAAGCTGTGGGGGATGTATTACGAACCCCTTTAGCTTTTTCTTACAAGACGAAATTCGCGACTGCTGACTTCAACGTGGCCGCCCTCTTCCGTTTCCTCACTTCTTCGGGAATTATGTTCGTAAGGACGATAACGAAGGAACTGGAGTATACAAGGACGGAATAGTTCCGGGTGGTTCTGCCGAGGGGCGTAGGAACTTTGTTCATTATCCCAACAATTAGCGAAGCCCGTATTTCTTGTTGCACTAGAAGGACAGAACGAGAACACGGGGGAAGAAACCGAAATATCGGGAACGGGTAGAAGCACGGACATTTCCACAAAGAAATGACATCGTAATGATAAGAAAAACAACGCGCGATCTAATTAGTCCCTTTTTTCGCCAAGGCTGAATTAATATTTCACGACGTATTCTCCTTCTTGTTTCTTTTCGAAAAATTCTCGAGATTTCAATGCATTTTTCTCCCGTTTCAATTGACTGGGACTCGACTTCTTCTGAAGAAATACGTTGGATTTTCAAACGAAGGCAGACGTTCATGTTCTTTGCAAGACGAGAGTCACAGGTGCTCGTCTCTCGTTTCATAAGCGTTTTTCAATGCACGTATGTCACGTGACCGTTAAAACTCGTAATTCGTTTCCCGCACAGACGGACAAAGGGACGTTACAAAATACGAGGAACGCACTCGAAAAGTCTCGTTCTCCAACGTGAAAGCGTCCCGGTTCGCAGCACCTGCCGTTTCACGTGTCCCCCCCCAAAAAAAAACAGAATTCAACCGGAATGACGTCACATGTGCCGAACGGAGGAAGAAAAGTCCTTTTAAACAAATTGGCAGAAATTTTATTTCACAGAATATTACATTTTCAACGTCCCAGAGCTACAAACTAATATCAATGAAGTACAATATGTTTTTCATTTGTTTCAGTGGTTATTCTCAGAACCAGAAGAGGTAGATGTTGGTATTCATTTTCCTTGTATACCATTGTGCAATGTGCACTGGGGGTTAAGTTAAGCGTACCTTGCGCGAACTTCCGGGCAGCGCGGTTCGTTCGGAACAAGTTGGGACGATCGCAAAGTCCGGTAAGTCGAGGAAATTTCGGCGTCAAAAGAGAGAGAGCATGCGGGGGAGGCTTTTTGCCGCGTGAAATCGACAGGTCCTACCGCAGGGTAAGCGGCAGCGACGCTGCTGGAACCACCGGGGAAACCACATGCCTCGACAACCTTCGCCCTCTCCTTCGACCTCCCCGACCCTCCTCGTAGTCTCGTTTTCTCGCGACTCCCCGTCCGTTGCAACATTTAACGGTGTATCTTTGTCGGAGAAGCACCGGACTTGAGGTTTCTGCGAGGAACTGGCAAAATTTCACCCATTCCAGTGGTCGGCTACTGTTTCCCCGAAATTGCAACGGTCGCTGGTCACGTATTGTTTTTTCAAACTGACGAAGATGTTCGACAGAGGGCCAATTACCACTGAATGCTTTTCAGTATTTCTCAAACGGTGATAATCACACATCGCTGAATCTTGTAGGGTAATGAAAATTCCTTTCCTTACACGATTCAAAATTAAGTCGAGTTTGCCGTAGGTAATACACGAGGTTTATGCAATTAATTCCTCCAAACTGGCCGATAATCTTTTGCTTTGCCGCGGAGCATAGGATTCCGAGAGAAGCGAAAAATCCAAGAACGTCAAAAGGCCCCGTCAAAGCGCCTAGCTTTTTTCAGTTTCTTTGGTTTTTGCGCGGACGGGAAATGCTGGACAAAGCAAGTGGCATGTACCGTCGTTTCCCGTAGCCGGGCGCCGTTGGTTTGAGCTTGGACCGATCGATTTTCAAATACTTCTAGAATGTCTAAAAAGCAAAGTATAATTTGAGCGCGAGAAAGGTATGTCTGAACAAGAAGTTCAAGTGGCCCACGTTTAATTTCAAATAACTCGACAACAAAAAAGGAAATGAACAAAGCAAAGATTGTCAGAAATAGAAAAGCAGAAAAAGAGAGACTGCAGGTACGTTTACGTAGTTGAAATCTGTTTGTGGAACGTGTGAGAAGAGGGAGTCGATTTGATAGGGGGAGAGGGAAACAAGGTGGCAGTGGGGGAGGAAAGAAGGAAAGGGGGAGATGAGGCTACCTGTAGACCCGTGGCGACAAGGCGATACGACAGAGTCGACCGGGAGGACCCGCTACAGGGCTTTCCACGTTCGTAATTAAACGGTGCGCACACGACAAAGGCTTCTCGTGCCTAAAAGCGACGCGTCCGGTCAAAGCCTTCCGCCCCGAAATATACGAGCGGGCAAGGGGCTGCATAAGGGTGTATACACATTCACACATTCACACATACGTGGCTACGCATATCGACAGGATAGGATGTCGAAGCTCGGTAAATCCGACGATAGAACACGCGCAGTTCCCTCAATTAGCTGATTAGTTGGCAAACCTCAATCGACCTGCGAAAGGAGCAACAAACAAATTTTAAGTAAACAGAAAAAAAAACCTTGAATGTCCAGACGTTGAGATGATTGTACTTTCTGTATCTTCGAAATTTACACATGTACGATAAGTACCTGGAGTGTTTTTATTAAACTTCTTTTATGTTGTGTGTGGTTTTTGTAACGAATTAAAAGAGAAATATATCTAGCTTGTACTTTTTCAGGCAACTCATGGGAGTAATGGCGTACGTCCGGTATGTGATAGAAGGGTTGCGAAATAAAAATTCCCCACGAGCCAGCACCTGCGCACCTTCGATAAGAAAGCCGCGACGAGCGGTAAAAGAACGCTCGCAGGACAAGCGGAATAACAGAGGAAATGTACGTGAATAACCGCAGGCAGGTAGAACAGAGAGATAGAAACACGCTTATGCGCATCATTTTCCTGACGAAAAAAAAGGAAGAGAGGAAAAAAAGGAGACAGAGCAAGCGACAGTGGGAAACTAAAAGAGTAGGAAAAAAGTGGCGCACCTCGCATGGCCATAAATAATCCACGCAGTCGTGCAAAAGAACGGCGAACAGAGGGTCCCTGGTAATTACGAGGAGTGGCCAAGTTTCCGCAACTTCCAATAATCTTCTCCGTCCAACAGAATGCACACTGCCTTCCGCTGACGACGCTATTACTGTTGCAGAACGGATAAAGGAAAAACCGTCGAGAAAAATCATCGTCCCTCGGCCAAAATCGCCTACGGTGCTTATTTCTACTTTCATTTAACTTTCATATTACCCTGGTTTAAATTAATATTTAGATTTCATAGAAACAGTACCCCCAAAGTATTGCATTTACTGTACGTATTGAGTTCCCGGAAACGGTAATTTAACGCGCGTGTGTTATGATATATCATTATTACAGAACAGGTGAAAGGTCAGGGGTTTAGGTGTTTCGGCAAAGCTCGCGATAATGTTCCCCTTCCAGTTGGTCGACCTTCCTTCATTTCCCCGGGCGTGCGTGGCGAGTGGCACACGTAGAGGGGGAGGGGAATAGTCGGGCAGACCTCCGAATTTCACGTGCGAATAGAAATTCGCGTAAACCGAATTTCTGGCCCGTTCGGCCGGCCACCTAATTATACGATTCATTAACAATGCGCGCGCGCCTGAAACGCGGCTCGCTCGACCGTGCGTTCACCGGCTTGATTATTATTAGCGCGTAACAATGGCCAGCTCTATACGGTGTCCGTCAAAGTCCCGCCGGTGCTGGCCTACACGATAATTAAAAGTATCCGGAATGCAACGTATTCGGTCGTTCGTCCGTGATGCCCCGTTATCGATGCCCGTCCTATCGATACATGTCGATGATAACGCTGCTATGAATAGGCAACGAGTAGGTATAATGAAGCTCTCCTTCCACTAAGCACATCGGCGCTATTATCAACGAAAAATACAGATAAAGCCCATTACGGCGAAATCCCACGAAGGAAGGTTTCGCTGAGTTCTGCGCGGTCTGCTTGTGAAAATGAATTTTATTGAGGCCTGCAGAACATGCGCGATTGTTTCAATTAGATGAATGGATGCAGATGAATCGCGATAATTATGCACGAAATAATGGCCAAAGCCCACTTTGATGAAAAGATATGAAACCTCGTAAAAATGTGTCTCGCATTCGCCTTTGAAAATGAATTTCGTCGATGTGCCTCTTTCCATTTGATTATTTTAATTGAAAGTAATTATTTTCTGGCGGGGTTACTACGTCCGGTATTTAATCAATGACGCAAAAAATTGATTGGATTCTAGGTATTGGTAACGCACAATAATCAGTGGGTTACGCGATATTTCATGAAACTTAATAGCGGTCCTTTTACTGCTTTCTGTTGAAATGATTGATCGTAGGCATCAACGTACAATGATAATTTCTTGCTATGAATTATTGAATTTCCCTGACTCGCCTTATGTTCTATTTCTGAACGAATTACGTTGCAAATGAAGCAGATTAAATAAAGAATAATCTTGCGCACATACGTAGCTATCGATAATGGTTAACTTGTTGGATGAGCGTAGAATTCTGTTTGTGTTTCATACTTCCCCGTCATGCAGCGTCAAATCAATTTGATAATCCTCAGAGGCGAAACGTCCGGACGATCTCCGACCCATGGCAAATGCAATCCCGCAAACACTGACCAAATCAGCATGCAATTCTAGCGCACTTCTCGATTCCCTTTGTAACTGGCGAGCTGATTGGACACTCTGATTCGAGATGAGGCGTGCACATTAGGTTCGCTTTTGAGACGGCCCTAGCGCGATAATAATTTGATCGCGAAAGCTCGTATTATCCGAACGGAATCGGGCCCAACAACCACCGTCATCTCTGACCTCATTTGCAAATTCCATTGCCGCGAGTTTCGCGCGAACAATCGTAAGGACAAATGCAAAAAGTTTATCCCGTAAGGACGGCAGTTTATCAGGCCGCGGAAACAAGTAAGAATTGCTCGACAGGATGTTCCGGGCGACAGTTGTCGCGTCGGGCTGGAAGTTGTATGTTTTTCATTGGTTTCCCTTATTTCGTGGGACAGTTTCCTCCGGTGACATTTAGAGGCATCGCACGACCTTTCGCTTGAATGGAAGAATCGAGTGGATAGCCGGTTATACCTAGCGCCAGTCCTCCGCGAGCGATCGTTCTATGTTAAGAAACCGAGGATCCGGAAATAACTCAGCGTCTCTGTTTACGGCAAAGCCGGGCCGGCTCTATCAGCCCCGAGGGTTGATACGGTTTCTGGTTTCTATTGGCAACGCGATACGGAGTTCCACGTCGAATCCGCAGTATCCACAACAGGAGCATGATTTTCCCGTCTGTCGAGGTGGGAGGAGAGGTCTAAGAGTCAGAGAGAGCAACCGGAGGAAGAGAGGAGAGGGGGGAGGGAAGTAAATTGAACTGGAGATCAACGCAAGGCGGAATCGCTTTTCCAGATAGAATTTTGCGCGGCACTTAAACGTTCGGCAATCTTCCTGCCATGATTTTATTTGCCGCAAAAGAGGGAGTGATACAAACGGTAGATAAAAGCCATATACCGGTGTTTACAGCTCTTTTTACTTGTATCACCAGTTTTCCCCGATTCAATAGCACGAGGAAATTGTGAAAGGTAATAGACGGCTGAAAAAAATTCCTCATTTACCGGTACTACTGCGAACCGGACTCCCCGCAGTAGTCACAACATATATTTGATCAGACAGACAATCGTATTTACCTTTTCACGAACAGAAAACATGGATAAATAATGAACTTATTTTGCTTATTTACTACTCTGTTTTTCTTAATTAATCTCTCTGTGGTTCTTGTTTACTTTGAAAGTTTCATTCATTTTTTGTACATATTTTCTTTTCTCTTTGACCGAGTAAATCAGTAGTTTATCCAGTTAGTTCTCCACACGTACGTGCAAGGTCGTCCTGTATTTGTGTACATACCGCTGGCAAATACACGCACACGAGGATAGGCGGTGAGTGCAGAAGCAACCTGCATAATCCGAGCTCCGGGCCAGATCAAAGCTAAGTCCCTCGTAATATATTCTCTATGAATAACTGAGGCCGTGCGTGAATCTTAGTTTTGCCTTTCGCCTGACCCTCTTCCTGCCGGCCATATCTATATATCTCGATGGGCCTTCCTAAACTGAAGCGCCATCAAGTGCTTGAAATTCCATCGCATTCTGCGGTAATTCTATCCCCACGCCGGTATTAATATCTCCGCACAATTTAGTATCCCGCTTGTATCAGGTTTGTGTAACTATGTAAACTATATTTCGCTTTTACCGCGACACGTTGTCTCTGGAAAGCTGTTCGAATTACCAAACTCTCCAGCATCGTTTACGAACTTTCAATGCGCTCGAATTTCCGGGGAAGACAATACTGTAGTTTCGTAAAAAAAAAAAGACAAAGAAACCCAGGAATGCTTGTCCGGAATCGTGTACGTTGTTTTCCGGCTCGAAGTGATTCGAAGGCGACAACAAAATATTCGACGCTGTCTCCCGCGGTTGTAACGTGCGTTGTAATCTTGTTTCGGACCTCCCACGGTAGGACCTTAATTTTCCACGACGCGGGCGCAGGAAAAAGGAATGGCGCGCGAATAGGAAAAAAAGCCAACGGTACAATGGGTTGGTGGGAACTCGCGGAAAAGGCAGCACGCTCGAATAAATGCAAATTGCACCGCTCGAATATTACGTCATAAATATTGAACGGCCCCGCATGCATCAATGCGACCCGCCGTCGTGAAATTGAAAATTGAATAGTAATTAAGCGAACGGGTTGCCGGTTTGCCCCGTCGACCTACGGGCTCCCCCTAGGATTCAGGCATTTTTAAACAAACCTAACCAACGTAAAAGGTAAATAAATCGACCACCGGGGACAGTCTACCTAGGTTTACAATTGACAAATTCATTACCGCAACCAGAAGCAATTCTAATTATGTCGTTTTATGTATTCTGCAATGAAAGAATGCTACACCGTTTAGTCCTCCAACGAGTGCAATTTGACCTTCATGCTCGAGAAATCAATGACACAAATTTTTGTCCGATATCCTCTTAAAAGCATTCTTCATCCTCTCATCTTTTTCAGGTCAGCTAATGCGCGCTGATTTTCTCTTCAATCTTACTCTCCAGGCACAGTAGGCTGGAGAATGTAAAAAATTTGACAGACAGCAAGAAACGTTGGACAAACGTTGTTAAACCTTACGAGTATAATACACACTCTGACGCGAGAAGAGTGGACGGGAGAAAGTGGAGTTATCCAGTTGAAGGTAGACGAAGTTTGAGTATTAGAGCAACAGAAAGAAGGGACACAAGAGGGCTGGAAAAAAGAGGCGTTTCTTTTAAACGCACAGTCAGATAATGGGAACAAAGTGGAGACAGGATTACGATGTCCTTGTCGCGCGCAGTAAGTAAGGCATTTTCCGAAAGGATAGGACGAAGAACGTGCAGGGGGAGGGGACAGTTTTGTCTCTGGTGTTGGAGAAGCTAGAGAAGGGAGAGGTGGAAGGTGATACGTAAGTTTACGTAGCAGATAATTATATCTCGCGCGACTATCATGTGTACATTTATATCTATTAGAGGACGGGCAACGACAATAACAAACACTACCCCCGTTTCCCAGGCAGGGGACATTAATCATTCCGACGTGGGACACTAACCGTCTACCTGTCGGACTAGAAAACGCTAAAGACACACGTCTAGACAGGTCTACTATTTATATCGAAATTCCAGGCCCCTATTCAAACGGGACATTTTACGACGCATTGGAAATTGCAATTTCTCGTTGTATATTTAATGAATATTCGAAAAAGGCCATACTGTTATTTCCATTTAGTCGGTGAGTACGTTTGGTCGAATGAATTTCATTTTTCTCCACTGCGACATTATTTTATACAATTTGTGGAAACCGGCAGGACATTAATTAATATTAATTAATATTAATATTCATAACCAGGTGGATTTTCGGTCTCGTGGAAATTTCATAATCAGATATTTGCCGGCGCAACGAGTGGTAAAACGCATCGCTGAAATGTTCGATGTTTAATTAGCCGACTGTAATTAACATAGCTGCGCAAATATAATTCATTGTAAATAAGTCCGCAAAGTGACGATAGTGAAATATGTTAAAAAAGTGTGACTCTTAATTGGTAGAACAGAAAGCAAATATCCTGACGACGCCCGGGATATATTTTCTAATATTGCCAGTTTTTCCTTAACATCGGTGCTTACATTTCAGTATGAAAGCAAGGCCTCGCGTGTTACTATTATTTACGTGGAAGTAATAATCGTTTAGCAGAGATCCACGCGGTTTCTGGCGATGATCGCTAGGCGGAATCTCGATGAGGATCAGTCAACAGCCGGTAATAATGTCGTTTATCGGAGCGATAAACGTCGTGCTGACTATAGCCAGCCGGTTTTATCGGTCTGCGCTTTTCTCGGGGCGGAAGGCTTTAATCAACTACAGCCGCGGAGCGCTCTGCAATCGTCGCGAAACTCGTCGGCACATTTAACGAAGCCGTGGAAGCCGTAAGACGCGAAAAGGATAGCAAATTACCATGTATTATTCCAGGAAGAGGAAAAGTGAAACGTTTCCCCGACACGCGAGAACGTGTTCCCGGCTTATTCCAGCCAAATGGAACTTGGTTTTTCTTCCCGTTCTTGACCCACTGACACTTTCCTCCCGGGATAAATAAGCCACAATAAATCAGGGTACGTATTTCAAACTCGGGAAAAAACGTGCTCGCTGAACGGTTTTCATTTCTGTTGATCAACATGAAAGATTGAACAGTCAGCAATTGTGTATGGATTATTAAGCTCTACCATAGTTCGCTCTATAGCAAAACGTTGAAATTGTTTGCTTTTATTATTCATTCCCGCTTGAGCGTTAGCGCTTTTCAATTTTACATAATTGAACGGAATATTATATGCACTGTTGCACACTGTATGATTCTGTATTAAAACTACGAAAAGGTCAATTAAAATAGCACCGCGAGATGCAGGAATAATTGATCGGAATTAAAATATTTGTATTCCGTAGCCGACGCGGACGGTTAATTAACATGATTAACGTCCAATTTTAATGACTGGTGAAAAGGGTGAGAAGGTTATTACCTCTGTATTATTGCTACATTATCCTGTGTTACAGTTAGACGATCGGAAAACATTTGGAGAGCACAGAGAAGCTGAATGTCAAAACTCGAGACTGTTGGTAGTAAAAGTCTTTATTGCTTCCCCCTGACGGCTGCCGACAGCGGCGTTAATTAATGCGTTAACGAGGAGGGTGGGCCCCTTCGACGCCGGTAAACCCCGTATAAACATTCATGACTGCTGGCAGGCGTTCCCAATTGATCCGCGGAACCGTGAAATTCGTCCGGCGAAGATCACATTCTCATTTCACTTTGACACGCAGTGCAGGAAAATCTCATAAGTGAAATCCGATTCGACTGTTATCCCATTAACAAGCAAGAACTTTTCGCATAAATATTCCGCGAAGCTTTTCCCACTGGAATGGAATGCCGCTGGTAATTTCAAGTGGAATGTATCTCGACGAATTATTCTTGGGTGTTTATTTTAAGGATTCGTCCGGTATTTGCACAGTGGAAAGCTTTTTATTCAATCGTATATTGTGTGCCGCGGATACGTTGGCTGGCCTTGTAGAGGAGTAGAAAGGATAACTAAATGGTTTGACGTCAAGGTACGTCGCTGAAAGATTGCACGCGGGTTCTTCGCTCGACGGGCTGACTTCCCCGAAGAAAATTAAGCTTCGCAGCTTATTAAGCACGTCGTCGTCGTCGTCTCGAAAGCACACGAGGAATCCTTTCCACGGGGGACTTTCATTTTCCGCGCGAGCAACCACGTCCTCTGCTCGCCGACTTTCCACCCTTGATTTCCCGCTCCTTTAGACGCCCAAAGCAACGTCCCGTAAAGATGGGGGTAATCTCACGTCTAGATTGTTTGTACACCGCGAAAAGTGCTGTCGTGAAGACGCGAATGACGATCTTCTCGGCGACGACATCCCCAACCTCCCCCTATCCTCCCGAAACGAAGGAATTATTATGAATTTAGGGATCCACTCGTCTCGACGATATTATTACGACACGCTGAGGTAAGTCCAAAAAGCGATAAGAATATATTTTTGAACAAAAATAAGAATTTCTTTACCTACATGTCCCCTGAAAACAGATTTAAAAGTTTCCTGTAATACCGACACAAGTAATAACTTTTTTTGTAATTTTCTTGTATTTGTCTTGTTTAATGAAAAGCGTTTATATTTTCGAATTTCTAGTGAAATCGAGTAAATAGGACGAACGATTATCTTATAGGAACCAATAGGAGTACTCGAGTCGAGAAGGAAAGAAGGGGAAGAAAAGCAAGAGGCAGTGTATTGAGAAGAAACGCACAACGTTGACGTCAGTCAAGTACCATCGCATGAAAAGTCGAGGTATCGTCCTTGTTTATCTCGAGGACATGGTCCCTCGTTATGCGGGCAAATACGCGACAAAAGACTTGGAGGATCAAGATACACGGAGGAAGCCTGTTTTTAATAATGCAGGATATCGTAATTGCATATAAAGACCGGCTCGGAAAGATCCTCGTACCTGGCTTCTATATATTTCTTACAAAGAATGCGAATCTCTCAGATCCACTCGTCTCTTGGAACCGACGACACGAAACTGCTTCCTGTCCGAACAGTCCATTATTCTCTGCAATCCTTTTTAGTTTACTTTGCTGCCCCTTCAATGAGGCACATGTGAGTAAGTTTCTAGCAAAGCGCAATTGTGATTTACCGTTATTGAATTGAGAATTAGCGCTGGTCGTGATGTATGCGTAGGAGGGTGACAATGTTGCGGCGGTGGTGATGTACTTACAGGACTAATTAGTTGGCGAAACTGCCGAGGAAGTTGGAGGCTGAGAATTACGCATGCATAGGGTGAGAAAGTGGCCACGGCAAGACACAAGGCAACCCGGCAACGGGATCAACGGGCTACCAGGGACCTTGAATCTTTCATGAAGACGTCCAGTCGGTTTTAATGCGCGTGTTAGGTATACCGCGGATATGATTTATGTACCGGTATACCTTATGTACATATATGAATGCTGAGACGTACGAGCTGCCCACCTGCGGGCAGATCCTCATACATAAGAAACAAAATTCTGAGTAGCACCAGTGCACCCGGCCTCGGATTTCACGGAGCAAGGGTATCAGGCAAATCACCACCAACCTAGTCGCCCCAAAACGGTTTAGCACCAGTATCACCGACAGAAGACATTTTCGAATAGACAAAAGCCAACTGTTTCATTTTATGAACCTCTAGCACAATCAAATTTATGTTAAGTATTTCATTCGCACTGAAACTTTGATCAATTATGAATTAGATGATGTTAAATTTTTTCTAGATAAATCATCACCACCACAGTCTGAATTAAGTTAAATATTTCATTAGCAATGAAACTATGATCAGTGAAGAATTAGGGCTTGTTTTGGGATCATGAAATGAAACTGTTATGGACGTGATAGGGATTCCATGGACTATCCTGTGTCTTCGAGTTCCAGTTAAGGTCGGTTAATTCAATATCCCGGAGGGTCGAGGTGCTTTGTGAGGCTGCGGAAGCTGGCCAACGTGAATCGAGTTTATCAAGTGAACCGATCATCTTTGCCCTAACACCCACGTATTCCGCTATCATCGACAGGCAAACGACCATCGTCCTCTGGTCGTCATCGTCGTCGCAACCACGGACATCATCTTCGCTGCCCTCGTCGCGGCTTGATCCGCTAATGACTATTGTCGTCCACCGACGAAGATCGACCCCTAAACACCGACCCTTTGACCCCGGCTGACCTAATGCCCAAACGTTCAAGGTAAAGACATTTCTACGAAACGAAGGTACAGCAATAATGACAGTACCTACGCATAACTGTGCACGTACTGCAAGTTCACCGGGAAACAGAGAGAGGTCGGTAATACACGTGGCTAATTACAGCTGCACGTAACTGGTCGATGACATTCTCCGTAACTACGGAGTTATAGGTCTGGATAATTGCTTGGCGACTTTGAACGACGTGTCGGTAACGAAGTAAGTTCCCTACCGGATTTAGTTTCACCATCGACCGATATAAATTTCGGATTTGTTTGAAAAGGTCCTGTACAGATGAAACACTGTTATAAGTGCATTGTTAAAAATCTCGGCTTTATTTTGTGAATTACAGGTATCTGCGAGCGTGTAGAGATGTGTATGTACATGTACGCATCGGGATTTCGATGATGGTCGAAGCCGAACCGTATGTCCGTTAAGCTTCTCGTGTTTCCTGTTAGTTTCCAGAACCTTGGTCCGCTCCGCATCGTAACGGGTTTGCGGAAAGCAAACGGAGAGGGGGGCGGCCAGCGTAGAAGGAGATCGGCTTTCGCTGATCGATGAACAAATTGAATGCCCCGACTGATTGCTCTTAGCAGCGAGAGAGGACGTCTCGATACGCTCACCATCTCACGGGAATGTATTATGCTAAGAGCTGGCTAAACGATGAGCCGGCTATGTAATTACTTTAATAAGCGTTACTCACTTTCACCGATATTACGCGCTTTTGGTTACGGAAAGTGCCTTGACCACGGCGATTGCGGCGCGACTGCCCGGAATACCGCGCTTCCTGCTAAACCATTTAATCGCCATAAATGCATCGGCCATTTCGACCTCCAAGAGCGCTTTTAATATATCAAAATATCCCTGCATCGCCACACGAATTTCCGCGGCGTATCATCCGGTAATACGAACTTGACGAAAAATCTACGATTTCCAGGATAACAAGGAATAAACAACACTGCACAAACTGGGTTGGTTCTCAAAAATACCATCATCATTAAGGGCTTGAGATCCTGTTACGGTTAATATTGTTGTCGTGTGTAATATTGTTAACATTGCTCGTACTAGAACTAACGTGTGCGTGATGAATCAAACCAGTGTGCACCGGTCACGGCATCAAATGGTTAATTAACGACAGGAGGAGATTTATGATGGGCTTGGAGGACCGCGTGTGCGCACCATCGCTCCGACAAACCACTCCAAATGAAGAGCCTATCCGGAAGGACCAAACTACAAGGAAGAGCTTCCTCCAAGAGGCCATGGGAAATCACAATATTCACGCCAAAGGGAAACACCACGGTAACTACTAAGTCATCATAATAAAATCCTTAGCATTCATTCCACAGAGACAAAAAGTAGTTGCAACTTGAAGTTTTTAATATGATAATTCCTGGTAATCCGCTTAGAAAATTAAGTTATTATATTTGTTAATGACCTAGAAAGGCCTGTGGTTAGGGACGTGAGGAAAATGTCGAAATACGGGCCCAGAAGGACGATATTTGTGATTGGCAGGGCAGCGTGGAGAGCTGTGCGGATTATGTGACTGGAGTACGAAGTTCTCGTTGCACATATTGCACGGCGATGAATATGCGAAGGGCTGTCGAGGGAAACGGAGGGGAAGAAGAGACGTGGGGGGGGGGCCTAGACGAGTGCATCAAGCGATCGGTAATCAGCCGGCGATCCTCGTTGCTTTGTCGCCGGAGAGGGTGTATATGCGAAACGCTCGTGCAGGTCCCTCGTTACCCAACGTACCACGCTCTGTCCACGAATATTGACAGAATGCGTGTCAAACCCCCGCCATATTGCATCGCGGTTCACCGTTTTCCAACATTGTCACTACACACGTGATCGTCTACCCTTTGCCATTGCAGTTGTCACGCAAATGACGACCACCGCTAATATCATACCTCACACTTTCAGCTTTAAAAATGTCCAATGGTAATCATTACGAATATTTATCTTGAAAATTGTTTGCCGTTATACGTACGATGACATTTTCCCAATGGATTTTCATCTACCTTTTTTTTGTGAGTACTCAATACGGTTTTGGGTTTTTATCCTATATTACGTTTTCGCGTGAAATGGAAATTATGGTGCTCATCGATTTGGCCGATTAGGAATTTTTTAATGAACGGGAACAAATTACATACAGTCGTTCAGGAAAGTAGCACTCTATAACATGTACTGCGAAAACGGATGTTCTACTTACGTGAATCGAAGAATGCCAAAGAAGACAGACGAGGAGGAGATTTTCGAGGGCAGGTCGATCGTTAACGTCGACGAGCTCGGCGAGGATGAGGGAAGAGGATAGAGGGAAAAAAAGGAAACGGTCTGGAGAAATGCAAAAAAAAACAAAGGGAAGGTCGCATCGTTGAATTTCATTTCGACCACACGACTTTGCCTTTGTCAGATTTTTCGTACTAAACCAAGACATTTTCCACATGGTAACGTATATTTTCACATTTTACATTTCTTTACCATTCTGATATTCGCTTTAGGATACGACTCTTCTCGCAACGTAATTATTGCTCGCTACATTATACGATACAACATAATACAGTAGTATTAACAATGTTTTGATGATTATAATCTATACTAACGAGCTGATTTTGTGACAGAAGAAGATAAGAGATATAGAAACATCGACTACCAGGAAGATAAAATGTCAGGTGAAGAATTAGTGAAGGAAGGGAAGAGAAAGCGAGAAGTAGAGTAACAGAGATAGAGAGATAGACGAGATAAGAGGAAAGATAGAAAATGAGAAAAAACTAAAGGTGTGTATAGAGGAGGCTCGTACCTTATGTCCACTGTGCAGAGTATCTCTGTAAAGTAAAACAGAAAAGAGAAGAGTTAGAAAAAACGTACACACGTAACGTACAGCAAGATAACAGGTAATAAGAGACAGGTGGGTGTAGGTGATAGACGGCAGAGAGTGAGACAATTGTTTGAAAGAAAAAAATTTGAATTGCCAGCTCTTTCATTTTCTTTCGCATGAGCGTAAGAATGGCCGGAGAAATGGCGAAAACTCGTGGAAATATGAAGGAATTTTCGACATTTCTCGAACTGCTCTGACATCGATGATAAAATGAATGAGCGGCATTCGAAGAAAAATAAATCTGTCTCCGGCTAAAGACGTAGTCTACGAATCGGAACTCAATGCGAAAACACCCGAGAGACGGGCAAAACGTGAGATAGAAACAGAGCAATAGAGAAGGGGCTGGGTGACAGAGAGGAAGACAGAGCGTAACAGTATAAATAGAGAGAAAGTGACGGGGTGATGGAGATACCGTTTGATTCCTGTCGCGACAGGATTGTCCCCCTCTCGGGATTTTATCGGCGAATCGGAATATCCGACGTCGAACGGCGAATTTCCCGTTTGGCCTTTCACGCCGAAAGCTCGACGCATTAAGCGTCTACGTTTTAATGGTTCTTCGGCATGCGCGTGCTTCATTATTTATTGCTACAATGTTTTTAATGTCGGTCGCGCACGCGGCGAAACGACCAACTCGGCGGTTCACGCTAGTCCTGTGAATTTCAGGTGTCGTGCTGGAAAGAATTTAGATACTCGGACGTCAACGGACGATGGTTGAACGCGATACTCGACAATTCACTCGAAACGCGACAGTCAAATGGTCGCTCAACATGCGCTTACTTTATTATTTATGAATATGATATTTACAGTACTATCTTTTCGTGACATATTCAACAGAGATTGGACAACTCGAGCGAAGGAATCAGTTTAAATCATTGAAAAAGCCGCATTAATCGCCGCCTAACTATCAGCGCGTTAGTTAAAATTTCATATTTCTATAATCACTTTTGTGTGGGTATCCTGCTGCGATATTTTTTTCCGTGAAAATTTCCAATGAAGCGGAGAGGGGGTTGTAATTATCCTTGAGACTGGCGAAGGCTCGTCTGTTGTCGTACGATAACGCCGGGAGGATGACGAACAGGCCATCCTACCGTCCCCACCGCAAGACGGTCACGAATGAAACGACAGGGGCGTCTACGCTTCGGAGTTTCTATTTAGCCTGCAAGAACAACGGAACCGCCAGAATCGCGAGGCAGGCGAAAATGCGTGTGTATACAGAAACGTAAGACGCATTGCGGTGTCCTTATCTCCCTTTACCAGCGTGCCTTCCAACAATTAAACCTTTTCCCACGTTCAACACCCTCGCATTCCAGCATACATTTGCATTTTTCAAACATGACGCTCAACAGTAAACAGGTCTAATGAAAAGGATGCTTGGCTCAGAACGATGGCATACAAAAAATACACTGTAATTAGGAAAATTACTGTATTCTATAAGTTTAATTACACGAAGGAGGCATGCTTAAAGTACGGTTAGGTCGTTGACGCTCAAGAAATACTGGTGAAACCGCATCGCCGGTTACAATGTTGATACCTAAATTCCACGAGACTAAACATTGCACTGGCAATCTCGTTGAGCTTCGGACACGTGCCTTTCGCATAACAGAGAAATATCGTGGAAACGGATAGGAGGTGATTTCAGGTAAATTGAGGAAAACGAAACAACTCCCTTGTCGCGTCGGCCCGAATCCGTGGTGGCTCGTGAATTTTCGGCGTAGGGGTAATTAGTCGGCGGCATGCGAGTCGTTAAAGACCGGGAATCCTGAGTTAGAAGGTTCGGGCGGGAAAGGTAGGCCGGCTCGCGAGGAATCCAACCTCGGCGAATACATTTGCCGTTCGTACGGTATTAAGCCAATTAATTGAAGACGCAGTCACGTAGGCGGCTCGACGAGAGACACTGGCAAACGGTATACGCGAGTAACTGGCATCCCTTTATCCGGCCAGACACGTACGGATCGGGACTCTCGGCGCCCTTAGCCGTCTACTTCGATGCCATCTGAATTCCCAATTACGCGCGTTTCGAACGTCGCGCTCTGTCTCATCTATGCCCTGGTCCGCCTGGACCAATTAAACTTGCCTTAACGACGGATTAATCTCGGCTCCCTCTACACGTCACTTCATTAATCCGACGTGTTGTTACCCCCAATTACACCAGTCTCGGGCATCGTTTTTAAGGCGCAGAAAGTCAACGCGATCCATGTAACTCCCATGTCTGAACAGTTTCCTATTCCTATAGTCGTACTAATAATTCACATGGAATCATTAAAGGTAACGTTAATAAGATTCTTCCCATTTTTAGAAGTATAGCAGATAATTACATCTATACATAGGGAATTATAATTACATGTGTTTCAGTTCGGATTCGCCAAAACTTTTATGTAGATTATTTAGGTATTCACGAGCACGGTTAATGTCATTCACTGAACGGAGTAGTCTGTTGCAGAGTGCAATTCTGCGTGCAGCTGCAGGGCGTAATGAAATAACGTGACTCGAGTGGCGTCGGAAAAACACAGCAGCAGGTCAGCGAACGAACAGGCACACTATGTACTTTCGCGTGGTGAAAACATACAGAACAGATCCGAATGAATGCCTCGTTGCGGTTGGTTTCGCATCCTGCCGCCATGTAAAACGGTACAAAGAACCTTTTTCTTCATCCACCAGTAACCTGCGATGGAAAATTAAATTTACAACATTGAACCTTCTCCCCAATCCCACTTTATAAATTTTCTAATTTCTAAAGTCAAAGTCGTTTAATAAAATCAGCAGAAGTTCAAATGGAATTTCCTGATCAATTTTTGTAGGTGTCGTTTTTCCTTAGTACCAACTGACCTTCTCCGTCTTTGTATGCCCTAAATTCCTCATGGACCATGAGTTTTACGTAAGTTGAGTCGCTGTATAGTAATTCTGTTGTCGGTAAAGGGTGCACGTGGTCGAAGGACGGTACACACGCGCGAGGAAGGATAACCCAGCTGAAGCACCGTCAGAGCCATCGTCGAGATTGCCACTCGAGGCGGTTGTATCGTAGCATCGGTGTCATAAGGGCACAACTGGCCGGCATTGCCGGGCCCTTGGTGCACCGCGGATTTACCCGCGTGCGTCCTGTTTACGCAAGCGTTGTCCACGTATTTGTGCACGTCCGAAGGCCAGCGGGACTAACGCGCACGAGATACAGGTAAATGTAATTAGGGGCCGATCGAATGGTAAGCACGGGCCTGTTTAATTGCCCGAGCCGATACCTCTCTTCCGCCAGGCGGATGCTCCTTCAACGAGAACCCCCTCGACCCCGTCTGTCAATTGCCACACACCACCTCGACGTATGTAAATCCATTGTCCACTGTTCTGGTCGTAACGGATCAAGGTCAAAAGGCCCAGCTTCGAGTCGAAACACATCTCGGCGTAGGAAAGTAGTTAATACGTCCGTTATTTATGTACCTATGACCCTTACAGAACGGTGTAATTAAAATATAAATACTTATATTATAACAATCTTCAAGGCTGTTACGTCGAAAAAGTACGTAAAGAAGAAACCTGAATTTCGTTCCAAGTTGTTGGAAGTAGATCAGGCAAACTTGCCACGACCTCAATGGTCCTCGATCAGTGAAAGAAAACACTGGCCGGAACGTACGGACTAATTCATTTAAATGCACTTAACAGTTCATAGCATGTTTGCTATGAACCGCCGGGGGATGGAGAAAATTGAATTTCGCGAGGGACATGGCGCGCACTGTATAGGTCGAACGGTTCAATTAGTCGATTATCAATCATCTGGGCAGTGACAAGGTTATACCTGGAACGCTTCATCGATTGTACGAAGCGAGAATGCAGGGATAGTAGACGCCCTTTGGCCAGTGAGTCCCTTCTGAAATTACACGCGTTGCTCGGCGATCCCGATCACTTCACCAGCCAATCGTTGCGAACCAGCTTCTCGTGTCATTAGCTACATGCTGCATCCCGTTGAATATCGCATCAACCCCCGACCCACTGTTAAATGCTTTGTATTTTCGCGCACCAACACTTTTACGCCACTCCCGAGATGGCAGCACTCGTCAAACGTTGCACGAAGCGTGCTCGACGTGCAAGTTATTCCACCTTCATTCTCCCTTTGTTACGCAATGGTATAATCCCAAGAGAACATTTAAATTCAGAATAACTTTGACTTTGGAAAAAGGTATTTAAATGTTAATCCAGGTTTGTGCCAGCCCCGAGATGGCAGCACTCGTCAAATAATGTTCGGGATACGATTAAAACGTGAGATTTCAACGTTTTTTAAAAATTTTAGATGACAGTGTATACGTGGACTTGTAACAAATGAGAATGTGTAAAGTAAATGAATTGGCGGTCGTATGAGATAAAAAGTAGGAACAGTTGTGAAAAGCAAGTATGAGATCGTCTTATCCCTGCATTCTTGATTTATATTTGCAGGCAAATGGTCGTAGAGAGCTGGGAACGCCACTTTAAAGTCTTATCATTTATTTAGCAGCGAAACCAAACTATCGACCAGACAGGGTTCTCTGATCGATGTTATCGGTGAACCGCACGTGCGCTGCTCGTCGAGTGGGACGGTTTTTCCTCGTTCCGACGGACGATAAATGTACCGTGAAAACAATTTAAATTTCACGAGGACAGCGTGTTACTCTCGTTGGCTGTAAATTAAAGTACCGTTATAAAGTCATAGCCAATAAACGATCGGTATTATTGCCCATAGGGAGTACGAATGGACGCAATGGATGCACTGTAATGCAACTGGTATTTAATTCCAATGCTGGTAGAATGTTTAATTAACTACGGTATAACTGAAATTAATTACAAAGTTGGGACAAGAGATGCGTGGTATTAGGTATTCTTGAAATAATTATTCTTTAAGTATATTGCTTAAGTATTACACGGAAGATTTGCTAAATCGATGGGTGACTTTAAGGTTGCTAATGAGTCGAAAGAGAAACTTTTGCGACGCTGATACAAATGGCTGGACGATTTTCGCGGTTACGATGCACAGATCGGAGATTAATGGTAAAACGGGGTGAAAGCTCTCTCTCCTCGGAGACCGGCAATCGATCTTCCCCGGGCGTATTGTTCCGCGAGGACCGTCGACAAAACCCTAAAGAGTTGCAGCGGGAACCTGAAGGAATCGACGTGAACGTCGTCGACGGAAAACGATTGACATTCCGCTTACGAAGCTCCATCGAAACGGAACGAAGACCTATAATCTGGCAGAGATACAAAGCAAAGATCCATAATGGCGTGTGTCGACGGTAGGCAGGCTAGCTGCGCCAGTGAGACGAGCATTTTAGGATTTCTTTGGCTTCCGCACGAAGATTACAGCCGGAAGGCATAGTCGTCAAACGAATTCCAATAAAGCAGGATAATTAGTGTCGCTCGCGCAAACGTTTCCTCCACTCAATGTACCGCGGAAAGTTCCAGTCATAAACGAATGCACAGCACCGGCCGTAACAACGAACGAGACGCGAAACAAATGTCAGCAGATGGAAAAAAATAGACCGACAGTCGGAAGTTAGGAAGAAACTCGATTACGGAAACGCGATTTCGCGCGGAATACATTAGACGCGATTGTCTTTATTGTCTCGCAAAGTAGTTACCGTCATAATTCTTGACGCAACTTGGTTTACCCCCCTTCGGTGTTCATCCCCCTCCCCCTGGCTCCACGATTTGCGGCATTTGTTTCTCTTCGCGTTCGCCTAAACGATAAAATCCCGCCAGTGGGTGGAAACGATAGAATCGAAAGTACAGCGCAGGGTAATGGGGTTGCGCAAAGATAGAAAGATTCCTCAAGCGAAGGGGGAGGTACAAGTCGGGATGAGTAACGTCAGACGCACAGTTTTGCCCCAGGCACACGAATGTTTCAAATTTCCTACTGCTTTTTCTCCATGCTTTCTACCACCTCTTCCCCCCTTCTTTTTCCTCTGTTTCTCTCGTTTACTTTCTTTTGTATTCCCCATTCTGCGCTGAGTATTCACAACATACCGCGTTGTTTGCCTTTTTCTCTACACACAGCGTACACTCCTACATATCTGGGGCAAAATAATAACACGAATTTTCTGTCCGTCTCACCATTTTGCTGGTAACATTTTTATAAAATTTTACTGTCCTTCTGTCTTCCATTTCTTTATATACAATTAGAAATCTTTTCAGGATATTATTTTGATATTCTAATGTATTTCATACTTAAATTCAAGTGAAAAAATTTGACTGCGGGCACTGTAAATAATATTTACCATTCGTTTCAGACTACTTTTGTTAGAAACAGTCTTAACAGAGACATTTTCGTGTGAATTTACGTCTCCCTGTACAATTCACACGTTAAAAAGTTTCACGGGTCCAGGGAACGTTAGGCATCTTGAGCTTGACAATCTTCACGTAGGTAGCGGTCTTGCATTATTAAAAATTATCGCAAGGGTGAAAGGCTAGCGAAGGTGGGATTAAATTGGACAAGGCAAAGGTGGCCCATTTCACAAACTCGGCAAGATTAATAGGTCAGTATCCCCATAAATTCAGCCCACGTGGTGGATCTTATGGACGCACATTTTTTTGGCGATTTATTTCAAAACTTATTATGCATACAGTTTGTCTATTTGTCGTATCATCAGAGAGTAGCGGATTCACAAACGGGCAATGTGAATTAAACGAAAAAGGGAATAGTGAACGTTTGCGTGACGAATCGTGTTGACTGGCGAACACCACGGCCGATAAATCTTTTGAGCGAAACAGGATGGAAGAAACTCCCGCACTCGCTTTCCTCGAAGCATCGATCATCCTCATACGCTACTTCCGTTCCGCCAATTGACACGTATAATGTATCGTCTATACTCTCTAGGTAGAAGGAGAGAAGAATCTCAAAAAATCCCTCAGGAAGGAAATTAGGAAAATGAATGTCAGTTTCCAGATGGATGTAAGCGATTAAATGTCAAAGCCAGCTTTCCCCTGCTTTCTCCCTTCGTTTTCGCATTGCCTGTTCCTCTTGGTAATCCCGAAGGAGTTGAACCACGGACACTTTATACCCTTGGCCCGGCCATAATGCCGGAGTTAATTAGGGCCAACTAGGCCGCGGCTCATTTATCGTCCTCCCTGCGAGACCTCCGCGGACTTTTCTGTTGTTCAGGAAACGAGATCAGGCGACGATTATGCCGTTCATACCTTCGCAAGAGCCGAGTAGTTCGATCACAAAAGCCAACGTCGGGAGCAACCGAGCGTCTCAGGAGCTAAAATAACCGACTCCTCAAAAAAGTACAGAACGTAAATTTCTAAAGTTAATTATGAAAATTATTGCTTAGGTAGCAAAACTGTTGGATTAAGAAATACGGATTTATAAGATTTGGTATCTGAGAGGCTTAATTACAATGCCGAAGAGGGAAACCAGCGTAAAGTAGTTAGAACAGAACATGGAGTCCCTTTAATACGTATATCTACTACACTGTATTACAGCATCGGACAAACACAATTAGAGCATATAGCACTCCCGAGAATCGTAGGATGATCCTACTACGTCAACAACGTGTACGTACAGGATTCTATTAACATTGAAGCTAATAAATATTAACATGCACCACGCGAAACCTTAGTAATTAATTAATGCGGAGGACAACTTCCTTACATCCTTCGAAGACCTCTGTCGCTGTAATAGTTTATCCCACTGTTTGTTCTGATTTGAAACTAGTATTTCGAATATTTCCCAGTCGTTCCTGGGGGTCAGCACAAGGAGTGTCATTATGAACAACCGCATTCGTACAAGCGTATTCATAAACCTGCCTTAATTTCTAAGCGACAAAGCAATGGGTGAATTCGTCCGAGCGACCGCCATAAAATCCACTTAAACAGTCGTCTTCACCGGACGAATTTACCCAGTGTTTTTGCGGGTTCTAACGAGACGATGGAGGGGGATACCACGTAACCGGCTTTGCATTACATACTTCCGCGTACGTGGGCGTTTTCGGCACCGTAGGTGAGCAGCTTCCGGCTATGTTGAGGAAGCACCGACTTGCTTGTATTCCATTCCCGGAGAGGCTTAACTCCGCCGGGCGATAATGAAAGAGGACGTTAATGAAGGGTCTGCTCTGCCTTTGATTAGTGCCTATCGAGTAATGAAAAACGTTTAAAAACACCGCCGGGAACGAAATTAAACGAGGGTGAAAAAGTCTCGGCGAAGAAGGCGAAGAAGAAGAACAAGAGCCGACCGGTCGCTGCCTTCTAACCTCAACTTCTTGTAATACACTTTTTATATCCCAACCCCCACCTCCCTTCCCCTCAGCCGCTGGGAATCAGTTTTACCTTTCCACCGGCCGCGCTTAATTCTGGCGAATTATTATAAAACAATGTTATTCTTCCATTCGCCGTTGATGTTCGCAGGGTACCGCCCAGGGAATGGAAAAGGCAGAAGACGAAGAGGTGGGACCAAACAACTAAGGAACTATAAGGACTCTGTAATTTTCTTAGATACTTTTTATTACCTGAAACTTGTGGAATGAAGAAAAAATTAATAAATATATATGCATATAAGAATCTCCGTTGTATTTACTTGTACTATCCCCATTAATAGCCGAGAAAAATTAAGTCAAATTTCGGCGATAGTCAGGAATCCTATATCGTCCTGGCAAGTCCTTAAACCGTAGAAGGATTGACGCTAAAGTCTTGTTAAAAGAATCAAGTAGGAAAAGCCTGGCGATTCGTCGTGATTGCGGCCGAAAGTGCACGGAAGAGGAATCGAAACGCCAATCCGAGAGATTCTTTCCCCATTTACGTGGACGGCAGTCCAATGAAACGCGAGGCTTAATCCGCAACCGGATTCACCAAACGAATGGCTCAACAATTTCCAATCGCGGCAACGATTATTATTCGTTATTCGATCTTTAATCCGGGCATACCGGGCGCGGAGGTTGAACCAGTATTTGTGCCTGAACGATGTAAACGGCCCGCTTAAGTGGATTTCAAAACACGCGTTATCCAACCCTTCCCAACTTTGTGCCACAAGGCATTATCTTTTTGCTCACATTCGCGCAACAGGCACGAGGATACCCACGTCCATTTTTATGTCCCGCCTTCCACGAATGGAGATAATTTATAAACTCATAACGTAAACGGGGACTTGTCATAGGAGTTTACTAAAGAAAAATGATCCATATTCGAGAAGTACAATCCCTCATAAATCCCAGTTATTAAAAGTTCTTGTACTATAAAATAATCATATTATAAGTAAATCAAGCTATTTATTCGTACCTCCTACAATTCTTACAATTGTTATAAAGTTTGATAGAAATAACCGTTGAATAAACTTTTAATTTGCCACTCGTATCGATAAGAAAGTAAATATGCCGAGTAACCTTGATAACGGTCGCGATAAAGATTAAGTTGACCATCGTAGTAGGAAAAGAAGGGCGCAAGTGGCACGAGAAGGCAGAAAGGGTAGCGGATTCAAAGAAGAACCGTTGCTAGAAACTGCTCGACGCAAAGGCAGACGTTGAAAGTTTTAATGGCGTAACGCGAGCAATGCGGTTCAACATGAAATATGTAAAAGCGTAAGAATCCATTGAACACAATGCCGCACATAATCGTAGAACGCGCATTGTTCCGGACACAATGCCAGCCCGTATACAAAATGCAATCCCGATAAAACTCACGGACAAGTCGCGACGTTCTTGTAGGCGCACTTATGAATTTTTCAGCCGTATTTACGTAATAAAACGACAAAATGTACGCCTGCAGGGCCGAACGAATCGCGGAGACCCTGCAGTTAGCAAAAAATTCGAGCAGAACTTCCAGCAAAGTGCAAGGTCTTTTAAATACAGTGATTTGTCGGCTCGTCCGTTCAGATCTATACCACTTATTAATTTCTTCCAATCTGCAGATTCCTGTTATAATTGCCAAGTCTATTTACAATGGCGTTGTAAAATCCACTTTGATTCATAACCAGGTTAGTATTACTTAATTACTCAGTACAAACAACGTCAAAGTTGCACGCTTTTTGCGAACAATTTCTTTCTCTTTCATGTTACGCGGATTTTCTACACGAAAGATAAATTGAATCCGACAACGGCCAAGATCCTCCGGCAATGCTAAAACCATTTAACTCATTTCCCCCGCTTTGTCCAGTTAACTTTTCCTGATTCCCAAAGTACTACAAACCGCTATTATTCTCTTAGATTAAAATTACCGAAGTAGCGAATAAGGGGTATAAGAAAAATATCCTTTTTCCATACACAAGAACAATTTATTAACAATTTCACAATAGCTTGTCACTGTGTACATGTTACATTATACAAAATATGAAACCCACGATAAATCTTAGCGTAATCTTTGTCAATCGTTTGCACTTGTTTGCAATCGTTTGAAAGTTTTCATTCTAATGGACTTAAACCGCAGTTTCGGATCAAGTTCAATGACAGTCGTGTTATTCGTAAAAAAAGCAAGAAGTGGTCAGGGCACAGCGATGGACGTTACGTGTGCAGGTGAGATTAGCATTTTAATCGTTTATTCAGCGAGACGAATACCGGGAGTGCCCCACGGTCCAACGGGCCCTCCATTTACGAAGCACCGTACTTTCGCCATACACGCATAAAACGTATAGGCCGAATATGTCTTGGAGGTGAGTTTGACAAAGTCGATATCACACAGGGTAACAGCAGCCGGCGGAAAACACGCGGACCAAATATCAGGAGGAGGATGTCGACGCCGACGACGACGGTTCTAACGAGGCTACTCTCATTTGCATACTCATTCGTCCGCTCCTTGTTTTTAATTCCGTCCTGCAGCGGCGCCGGAGCGACGCGTAATTACGTTGCTTTACACCGTGTTACGCTTCTCGTTTGAGTTTCACATTGCACCTGAGTTAACCCTAAGTCTTACGCCAATTCTTGACAAAACCATACGGTGAAATCAAGCTTTCTTATTACGAAATATTTCATGTACGTCACGACATACTTTATAAACCAAATTTGAAATACCACTAGCACGGGTGAAAAGCTGAATCATATACTGACTTTTCTACATGCATGGCTGACAATATGCTGACTTTTGCTACTTAAATATGTCTGACCGTATATCGACTTTTACTACTTACAAACTATTTATAATACAAACGTCATATATATACTGTATATATATTGTATATGTTATGTACGTATCATAAATACGTATTTTCACGTATTTAACGTATTTTCACGCTCTGTAACATATTTTTAACGTACTTTTGTGTATTTTCATGCACTATTGACGTATTTTGGCACGTTCTCTCGCTCGATATATTTTTACGCATTATAACTCGTTCTTAACGCATTTTAACACATTCGGTTAGGTATCAAAACAGCCTAGCGGCCACCTTGGCCGTTGTACACACTACACTGTCTCTCCGTTTTTCTATTGTTTTATAAAACTTCTGTTTCTTTTGTATGTCTTTATGAATATGTGTACAATAAAGACGTTTTATTATTATTATTATTATTATTATTTTTACCCACTATATCGCATTGTTAAAACACTTTAATGCATTTTCAGGCACTATTGGCGTATTTTTACATACTTTCACGCACCATAACGCAATCTTAACCAATTTTAAAACAATTTAACGCACTATATCGCATTCTTAACGTATTTTAACACATTTTCACGCACCATAACGCATTTTTTATGCACTTTAATGTATTATGACGCATTCTTAACGCACTTTAACCTATTCCAACGCATTGAAAGACATTTTAACCCATTTTTAACATATTCTAACCAATTTTAACGAATTTTAGCGCATTTTAATACATTTTAAACGTGTTTTGACGTATACAAACGCATTTTAATTCATTTTTAACGCGTTTTAATGTATCTTGTTATTCTTTATTGGTTATTGTGTTAAAATGCGTTTGAATACGTTTATTCAAACGCATTTAACACAATTTTATCGTATTTTAATATATGTTCAACGTACTTTAACGCATTTTAACGTATCTTAATGTATTTTAATGCATTTTCAATGCAGTTTAATGCATTTGAACATATTTTATCGCATTTTTTACCTATTCTAACCTATCTGAATGCATTTAAATACATTTCTAATGTATATTAACGCGTATAAACGCATTTTAATGTATTTTAGTGCATTTTCAATGCATTTTAACATATTTCAACGCATTTTTAATGTATTCTAACCTATCTGAACGCATTTAAATACATTTTTAATGTATATTAACGTGTATAAATGCAGTTTAATACATTTTTAACGTATTTTATTGTACTTCAAAGCATTTTAACGGATTTTTATGTATTTTTAACGTATTTTATCGTATTTCCACGCATTTTGACGTATCTTAATGCATTTTTAACGTATTTTATCGTATTTCAACGCATTTTAATGGATTTTAATGCATTTTTAACGTATTTTATCGTATTTAAACGCATTTTTAACGTATTTTATCGTATTTAAACGCATTATAATGGATTTTAATGCATTCTTAACGTATTTTAGCGTATTTGAACGCATTTTAATAGTTTTTAATGCATTTTTAACGTATTTTATCGTATTTCAACGCATTTTAATGGATTTTAATGCATTTTTAACGTATTTTATCGTATTTCAACGCATTTTTAACGTATTTTATCGTATTTCAACGCATTTTAATGGATTTTAATGCATTTTTAACGTATTTTAATGTATTTTAATGCATTTTTAACGTATTTTATCGTATTTCAACGCATTTTAATGGATTTTAATGCATTTTTAACGTATTTTATCGTATTTCCACGCATTTTAATGGATTTTAATGCATTCTTAACGTATTTTAGCTTATTTCAACGCATTTTAATGGATTTTAATGCATTCTTAACGTATTTATCGTATTTCAACGCATCTTAATGGATTTTAATGCATTTTTAACGTATTTTATCGTATTTCCACGCATCTTAATGGATTTTAATGCATTTTAATGCTCTTTTAACGTATTTCAACGCATTTTAATGGATTTTAATGCATTTTAATGCTCTTGTAACGTATTTTATCGTATTTCAAGGCATTTTAATGGATTTTAATGCTAATTTCAGTTTCTTTAATTTTTTTAGCTAGTATAGTAGTTTTTTCTGCTAGTATAGTAGTTTTTTGGCTAGTATAGTAGTTTTTTCTGCTAGTATAGTAGTTTTTTCTGCTAGTATAGTAGTTTTTTCTGCTAGTATAGTAGTTTTTTCTGCTAGTATAGTAGTTTTTCGGCTAGTATAGTAGTTTTTTCTGCTGGTATAGTAGTTTTTTCTGCTGGTATAGTAGTTTTTCGGCTAGTATAGTAGTTTTTTCCTGCTAGTATAGTAGTTTTTTCTGCTGGTATAGTAATTTCTTTTCTGCTAGTATAGTAGTTTTTCGGCTAGTATAGTAGTTTTTTCTGCTAGTACAGTAGCTTTTTTCTGCTAGTATAGTAGTTTTTCGGCTAGTATAGTAGTTTTTTTCTGTTAGTATAGTAGTATAGTAGTATAGTAGTTTTTTATACTACTACACTATAGCCGAAAAAACTACTATACTAGCAGAAAAAACTACTATACTAGCCGAGGACTACTATACTAGCAGAAAAACTACTATACTAGCCAAAAAAATTAAGGAAACTGAAATTAGCATTAAAATCCATTAAAATGCGTTGAAATACGATAAAATACGTTAAAAATGCATTAAGATACGTTAAAATGCATTGAAATACGATAAAATACGTTAAAAATGCATTAAAATACATTAAAATACGTTAAAAATGCATTAAAATCCATCAAAATGCGTTGAAATACGATAAAATACGTTAAAAATGCGTTGAAATACGATAAAATACGTTAAAAATGCATTAAAATCCATTAAAATGCGTTGAAATACGATAAAATACGTTAAAAATGCATTAAAAACCATTAAAATGCGTTCAAATACGCTAAAATACATTAAGAATGCATTAAAATCCATTATAATGCGTTTAAATACGATAAAATACGTTAAAAATGCGTTTAAATACGATAAAATACGTTAAAAATGCATTAAAATCCATTAAAATGCGTTGAAATACGATAAAATACGTTAAAAACGCGTTGAAATACGATAAAATACGTTAAAAATGCATTAAAATCCATTAAAATGCGTTGAAATACGATAAAATACGTTAAAAATGCATTAAAATACATTAAAATACGTTAAAAATGCATTAAAATCCATCAAAATGCGTTGAAATACGATAAAATACGTTAAAAATGCGTTGAAATACGATAAAATACGTTAAAAATGCATTAAAATCCATTAAAATGCGTTGAAGTACGATAAAATACGTTAAAAATGCATTTAAAACCATTAAAATGCGTTCAAATACGCTAAAATACGTTAAGAATGCATTAAAATCCATTATAATGCGTTTAAATACGATAAAATACGTTAAAAATGCATTAAAATCCATTAAAATGCGTTGAAATACGATAAAATACGTTAAAAACGCGTTGAAATACGATAAAATACGTTAAAAATGCGTTGAAATACGATAAAATACGTTAAAAATGCATTAAAATCCATTAAAATGCGTTGAAATACGATAAAATACGTTAAAAATGCATTAAAAACCATTAAAATGCGTTCAAATACGCTAAAATACGTTAAGAATGCATTAAAATCCATTATAATGCGTTTAAATACGATAAAATACGTTAAAAATGCGTTTAAATACGATAAAATACGTTAAAAATGCATTAAAATCCATTAAAATGCGTTGAAATACGATAAAATACGTTAAAAATGCATTAAAATCCATTAAAATGTGTTGAAATACGCTAAAATACGTTAAGAATGCATTAAAATCCACTAAAATGCGTTTAAATACGTTAAAATACATTAAAATACGTTAAAATTGTTTGAATATATAATGAGTATATAATACGTATATAATATATATAGTACGTATATAGTATATATAGTATATATAGTATATATATAGTACGTATATAGTATATATAATAGGTATATAGTACGCATGTTATATCTATAGTACGTATACAGTATATATAATAGTATACATCATATATAGTATACATCATAATAGGTATATAATTCGTATGTTGTATATCCGCTATAGTGCACGAAAATACGTATTATGAATGCGTTATAAGGTGTGAAAATATGTTAAAATACGTCAATAGTGCATGAAAGTGAGTTAAAGTGCGTTGAAAGCGCGTTAAAAATGAGTTGAAATGCGTCGCAAATGTGTTAAAATCTGTTAAAATGCGTTGAAAATGAATTGAAATGAGTTAAAACGCGTCGAATATGCGTTAACAATGATTTGAATGCGTTAAAATCTATTAAAATGCGTCGGAAATTACAGATCGGTTACCGACGTCCTACACGGATTTAAATTGAGAACGGTGATAATCAGTCTAGCGATTGCAGATTCGTTACCGATATTCTAGACGAATGTTAATTGAGAATTGTCACAATCAGTCTAGCGATTACAGATTCGGTTACCGACGTCCTACACAGATGTAAATTGAGAACGGTGATAATCAGTCTACTGATTACCGACAGAATACCAAATTGTTTAATTGAACATACAATTTTTAATACGTTAAAATATATTGAAAATGCATTAGAACATTCAAAATTGTATGAAAATGCTTTAAAATAGATTAGAACGTTTAGAAATGCATTAAAATGTGTTGAAATAGGTTAGAATGCGTTAAAATATGGTAGAATATTTAGAAATGCATTAAAATGCGTTGAAATACGATAAAATACGTTAAAAATGCATTGAAATCCATTAAAATGCGTTGAAATACGCTAAAATATGTTAAGAATGCATTAAAATCCATTAAAATGCGTTTAAATACGATAAAATACGTTAAAAATGCGTTAAAATACCTTTGAATGCCTTGAAATAGGTAAAAGTAGGTTAAGAATGAGAATAAAGAATGCGCTATAGTGCATGAAAATACGTCAAAATAGGTTAAGAATGAGTTATATGTAATGCGTGAAAATACATTAAAATAGGTTAATACATTAAAATACATTAAAATGCGTTATAATTTATAACGCATTCTTAACCTATTTTAAACATATTACATACTTAACTTATTTCAACGTATTTTCAGGCATTATAAGTTATAATATATTACATATAATATAATATGTTACACTGCGTGAAAATGTATTAGAATATGTTGAGAATGCACAATAGTGCGTGAAAATACGTTATAGTGTGGAAAAATCCGTTATAATACGCCACAAATGTTAAAAAAATTATAGTGCGTTAAAATAAGTCAACAGTGACGCAATAACGCAACATACTGGATTTTAATATGTGTCACCTTTTTTCGAACGCTCCGAATAATTATTGTTAGGATATTTTTAGAGATACTTTTATATTGCACAGTGAATCGACTGTATTTTCAGACAACGATGTGCATTTTGGAATATCATAGTTCTGCATTTGCATTTGACCATTATCAGGTTATTCTAAACCCAGATTTTTCGCTACTGGCTGACATTACTAACTACAATTTTTTGTATGAGTAAATAAACTGAAACCGAGAATAAATCCTCGGAAAAAAATAATGCCAAAAAAATAATGGAAGCATGCGGAACGAATGAGATTCATTACTCTGTAATGTGAAACTTCGTTGCAAAATTAATAGTACAAAATCAGAGCAACATTTTACAGAACAGCTAGCTTTATTCACTTTTTACTCTTTCAGAATTAAAATGGATTTAAAAAAGGATGCGGTAATACGAAGAATTAGAACGAAACTGCGTCGTAAAGGAAACTATTTTCTTAATGTAAACTTTTACCAGAAACGAATCTCCGTTTCCAAGCGGGGAAACTTGCGGAAAGCATTGATATTGCTTCAATTGTGCAAATAATATTTCAGTAATTGGTCTATTTGGACATCTTTTCGAGAGTCATGTTCCGTACGAGCGTTTATGCAATCGCGCATAATCAAAATTGAAACGAGTACGAGGAGAAAAGCGTTGGGACAGTTCGAGGGCGAAACTCGAGTGTAACCCGAATAGAAAAGCTTCATCGTAGCGTTGCGGCTTCAGTCGTGTGCAACTGTCCATTCCCAGCCGTTAATCCGTACAGGGTATCCTGTATAAGGGCCGCACCGACAGCGAACAGCTCAAAGGACACGCAAATTAGAAGTGTGCGCGCGCAATGCACCATAGAAAGTGCTTCACGCCTTTCACTCGCGGCAGTTGCCTGTAAAGTCCTGAAAAATCGCATCTCGCACCTTCTCCGCGATGATTGCCATTCCAAAGATCGTGTCCTATTCCTATCGTCCATTATCTCAATTGCGAATGATAGGTATGGAACATTACAACAGCATTAATATACCATTAATAACCGAAAACAAATGGATCGTTGTTCAGTGGCACATGTTTAGGGAAAAACGGAAGAATAAACCGGGGGAGACTAGGGCGAAATATTTTGGTCCCTGCGTCCCTTTGCAGTTCCCGCGCGATAATTCGATTTCGTCGGGCCGGGCATTCGATTCCAATAACATAATAACGGCGAAACTGGACCCTCCCCCTCGCCGGCTGGATTTCCAGGAATTGCCGGATAATTAGGAAGCGTTCGAATCACTTCGTCTCTGAAATTCCGAGCTTCAGGTTGGCCTGGACGGGGTGGGAGGGGTTCCAGGACAGAAGGGCGGGGGAGGGGGAGGGGAAGGGGTGTTTGTAAACCAGCGCGATGCACCGACAGACGGAGGGGACACGCTCTCGTTCGTCTGCTTGCGGCTCAATTTTGATTTCCTTCGGTCGATTTCTCATCAGACCGGCTAATGGGAAAGCACCGCTCCTGAATTTCCCTCGCGGATTTTCATCCCCTCCGCCCTATCGTCCTTCCTATCCCACCCGCCCCTTCCCGTTACTCCGGCGCCGTTTCTACCAAAGATCTCAACGTCGTCCTCCGAGACCCCATTTCTTTGCATCCTCTCGATTCTTCACAGGCAAAATCAAGAACCTGCCAATACCGACGGAATGTGATAACGTCGACATTTAGAACCAAGTAGCGAGTTTACTTCGTACTTCCTCTGCTCCGTAGTTAAGACCGACTGAGTAAAATTAAGAACTCTTGCCGATGTTGACGATTCGAAGCACCAGGATTAGTTCTTTGTTTCTATTACTAGGTACCTACGTCACTATTTACCTCTCGTTTCAATTTGTTCTGGTCTATTGTCTGTCAGAAAAGCAAAAGGTGAAACGGTAAATTCGATGTCTCGATGATAAGAGGTAAGCGTATAAACAGAATATTAAATACGGCGTGACCAAGTCTGTGTCAAAATTTTTAACAAATTGATAAGCGGGACAGAATACTAAAGAGACAAGAGGGAAAGAAACACCTAACAGAGGGCGAGGAAAAGGAACATATGCAGAAAGGGAAACGCGATAATAGTACAATGGGAATGGATGAAAACGGAAGCTTGATACAGTTGAGAAATGCGTACAACGCTAAAGAATTTCAAATGGAACTGTAATGGTGATATCACGACACGAAGAACCGCAAGGCCACGAAAGTTAAAGGGAATTGTCGGCCGATCGACGGATTTATTATTTGCCGAACGATTTGTCATTTGACTGAGGGGAGACCAGGTCCCCTTTGTGTGCTTTTAGAATCGAGATATCGATGGCACCTTCGATTTGTAGAATTCTATACCAGATCCTTAGTCCTCCTCCTCTTCAGACGCGAGAGTTCATCCCTTTCACGTCCAAGAGACGATTTTCGGCGAGCACTAACTCGCGTTTCAAAAGGAACGTTTGACGTACGATCGTTCCTGGATTTCCTCGAAAGTCGCGAAAAAAAATCCTGCACTGGTATATCGAGAAGGTCCCTTAATAACATCCGAAGAAGCCGGAAATTCGCGGAATTTCGGTGAAATCGGATGCAGTTTTCGTGGTTTGAAAAATTCTCGATGACATTTTTTTCGTAATACGAACACAGGGGAAAGGGCGACTACAGAATGTCGAAATCGATGAAGCTGATCGAGACGCAGTCTGCGAGCGCATGAACGATAGGGCAGTGGCCGTCAGTCTTAATTAACGCGTATCGGCTCCATCGAGCCCCCATCAAACGGGTGGTACGTCGCCGGGGAGTTAATAAAATTTCCTAGCATAGTTCCATCGGAACTGCCTCGGACTACAGAACTTCCGGTCGACCTCCGCGCCTCGAATTCGAGACGCGGTTGAACCCACACTCGTCACCGTTGCTAGATTGCTTTTTCAAATCCCCAACGACACTCTCTTCGGCACGAAATCATTGCAGGAGTACGGGAAAATATCGTAAAAGCGTGTCTGCCGATTGGCCGCAATTTTGGGGGGTAGGTGAAAAAAAGAGGCAGAAAAAAAGCTTCAACATTTTATTAATAAAGACACTTTGACGAAATGTGACCTTGACAACAAGTGGTAGAATATTGTACAAAACCATGTAAGTTTTAGGGGCAGACCTGTGCCAGAAAGAGTAGACAAACAACTAGTCCTGGATAGCATTGAATTCTGGAAAAAATTAATTTACATGATTATCTGTTTACCTGCTGGATCCGAGCCATGTGTATGTAGGCACGTTTCCCCATCGTCTCGCATATTCATAAAGCGTATGAAGCGACGGACATTGTGCTTTTACGACGACACGGGGGAAGGGGGTGGATATTAACCTCACCATCCGGTACAATTTTACTCCCGTAAACGAGCATACGGGACCCGCGTGGTTATCGCCAGGCAGATAACGCCGCATGTCAATCTCTTTTACTAATGCAACAAGGACGCGAGCCAGGCGATTTTAATGACAAAAACGGCCAAAGTATCTCGAGCCAGTGAAAAACGCTTTTAACGACCCTCCAGCTTCGTTTGCGGAAAAAGATGCCTTCCGCAGTAAAACATGTCGCTTGATAATGTTCGCGCAATTTTTTTTTTTATCACTGACATTTAATCACCCTAAGCGGCACATAACAGTGCGCTCATAATGGTGGCATCGTTATCTATTTTTCAATATATTCACGTGGATATCGCAGTAAGTTATTTAAATGCGGAGTGATTTTTATGCGAAGAAAGTGAGCGATGCAACGGGGAGAAAGAGATTTGCATTATGGGACGGGCGATTGCATCCGAAGATTGATAACCCGTTAAAGCAACAGAAGGATGCGTTAACGGTCTGGCGGATACATCGATAACGACGCGATACGGGCCTCACCATATGCGGGCTGAATACACAAGAGTGTAAAGTCCTGCGAAACTAACCGAACGATGCACGGAACCTGATAGGAGCTACGTGAATAATGAAGAGAAAAGAGGCCGCTTTTGGGAGACGATAACCATCGCAATTAAACTACCGGTTAAACAACGGCTTCATAGAGAAAACAAAATGAGAGCCTTTAAGTTTCCTCGAAAATCGACAAACAATCCATCAATATCCATAAAAACATGAAAGACAAGTAAACGCTGGTAAGTGTAACAAGTAATCGTGCATGGCTCCGCTGTAATCTTGCTTCAGGGAAATCTTGTAACAGGGAACTAGTGAGGACTGTTCGCGATTCTATTGATAAACCGTCGCAGGCGACGCCTCGACGTCGGTAATTGGTGTGCGCTCGATTTGTTTGGGCAGATACGTTAAACAGTCTCCTTCTTCGGGCCGGACGTTTATATATACGGATGTAGATTGTCGTGCCGATACGCGCCTACTCGATGTCGATGTTCAAACGAGCGGCAACGCGCTCGTGCTCGGCACGACGTGTGGCATAGTGCCACGATCTATTATCGTCAACAAGACGTCGTCGTTAAACCACCAGTCGCGCCGGATGTGCGCGTGCACCGCTCCAAAACGAAGGAAAAAAACAATAGTATCCAATGTACGAAAGACGAAGTCACGCACGAATTATTCACACAATGTGTTTCTTAGGGAAGACATTTCGCAATATCGTTTTTTCACACCATTTGTTCCGCTTGTCAGGGCCACATAGTTTCATTATTTTTCCTGTCTTCCTTCCTTGGTGTCATTTACATAAATTGCACGGAACAATACTGACTTGTACGACGAGTTTTGGTATGAACATTAAATTCAAGTTTCTAATATGCTTCCAATGAAATCATAATGCAAGGTAAGATGTAATGAAATGGCGCAGAGGAGAGGGGACAGGTAGGAAGATTGTGATGTGTACGTGTAGAGAGGCAGGTGGACGAGAACAGTGCATTCGTAGCATGAATGCCTGGTAATTGCCGGTACATGGACATCGTTGCTCTACGGGTAGAGAAACCATACATGCTGGTTTCCTATATATGTGTATGTATGTATATATATATTCATTGGCTAGCCCCTTTTTCCCTATTTCCCTCTTTTTCTCGTTCATTCGTTAAGGTCCCTTTCGATCCAGCCACCGTCTCTTCCTGCTTCTCTTTCTTTCTCACTCCTTCGTTCCTGCTCTTCTCACTCGCTGCCGATAGCTTCTTCCTCGTCCGACGAACGAAATTGGCCTAGGAGCTCCTGTTGGGTGCATTATCAATGCATCACTGCGCATCCGTCGATTGAGCTTTTTGATGCAGCCTCGAACCACGATGCCAACCTTTCGCTGCAATCTGCAGAGCGGCATTTATATCGATGAATGCACCGCCCAACCCGGCCTGCAGTGATTCGTGTCAATCGAGTTGCATTGATTTCCTTCTTCCTCTCCTGCCCCGCCAAAGTTCTTCCTGCTTTTTGTACATTCCGGCCTTCTTTCAATCCTCTCTTCGATTTCGATCCTACGTTGATGTGGGTAATTTGCTCTTATGTACCTTTCATCCTCTTTATCCACTTACTTTTTGGCGTTCCGCTGAGCTTTGTCTTCAGAAACTTTCTTGCGATTCGTACCATTACGTTTTCACTTGCACTCTCTACAATTTTCATATTTTATTTTCGAGTGGGAGAAGAACTGGCGGATAGAGTGAAGCCGAGGCGAATGAGCCGACGCGTTTCGGAAAATCGTCCTATTAAGAGCTCGTTCGCAGGGACGATCGATGCCGTGCGAGGAAAGGGGTATTGGAGACGCAATGTCGAATGGATTCGGTGCTATTTCCATCGAGGCTCGCTGAAAGCACTTTTAAGCTTTCACGCCGGGTGGTCGGTCAGTGCGAATTTCGTATATTCTTTTTTCACGTCATTTCGGTTGTCATTCGGTCGTCGTGTGGTTTCAATCAATTCTGAAAAATCCTTCTTTGCCAATCATCATCAGGAACAAACCTGTATCCATTTATTAGAAGTTTACTAATTCACTGACGTTATACTAATACAAACGAAGACATAAACGAGCAATAATGTATGCACGTACCGCCTTAGGGCGTCAAGATTGTGAATTGAAATTCCCTGGCATGTAAAATCACATGTTAACTAGACATTGTGCATAACAATGAAAGAGACAAATTGCGGGTAATCAGAAGAATCGCATTAAGGACGTTGTATTGGCGCTAGACCCGTGAATCTGCATCATGAAACGCGTGGCCAACGTATAAATCATTGTCTGGCACGAATCCACGATTATTGCCCATTAAACCGCTGGTCTTATTGCATATTTCGCAGGGCCGAAATCTAATTTCAGATTAACACCGTCTTGTTCAGATGAATATAGCCATCTCCGCGCCATACGGAATGATAAGTCGTTGCTGCAAAACTCAATGACGATGAGGTTCCGCGTGAAAATGTCCCGGCCGATTATTTGCTCGCAGATAAGAGCGCGCATGATGTTCGATAGCAATTTTTCTGAAGTGCACATTTGTCGGTGCTCATGCACGTAATATGTCACACGGCGAGACGCGGGGCTGAAAAATGAAACACACGTGGAAAAAGAATTATCCGCGAGTGATATAAATGCGCTATCGCATTGAATTGCCACGTGACCGTGGGATGATAACGCATACCTGTCCTCAGGATACGAAGAAGTTACCACGTGCGTCGAAATACCGACCGAAAACTTGACCCGACCTACTCTCCAGGACTCAACCAATCGTTTATTGTTTTCACATTTTTTTCTTATAAAGAAAATAAACAATCATCTATGAAAATATCCACGGAAAATCACGTAGAGTTGATGTAATATTATCCTGGAAATTATCGTGCTAAAACGAAATAAAAATTTATAAGTGGACGTATTGCCGGTTGATACTTATTCCATTTTTCAAAAGTATTCGCATTATAGTATTGAGGCACCGGAAGACGATAAACGAAACATTAGATTTGACATACTGCTGAAAAACGGTTGGCATAAATCTTGGAAAAAAAATCACGTCAGATGCGAAAATATAAATATACATGTAGAGCAAGTGTCACGTGTTACCCACACGCAGAAGCAGAAGCAGAAAACGCGCGATTAGTAGACAGGATGCGCACGTGGACGACTACCAAAAAGTAAACGGGAACCAAAGAGTGCGTGTGGGAAAGAGAACGAAACTTTCGCTGTGGGCGATAAAGTGAGACGGAAAAGGAAAGTCGATCTAAAAGAGCGCTTGCTCAAACCTTGCCACGGTTCACCTCTCTTTCACTGTCGCTTTATTTTTATATTGACAAAGAAAATTAAAGTTCTTCTTGTTCTATGCTATCTTTCTCGCTCCTACGCGTGGAAGAAAAATTCACTTTCGCCATGTAATACTTTCTTTTCGTTAAGATAATTATTGCAATAGTTTAGGGTAAGAATTAAACATAAAATGAATCAATGTAACTGCTGTATTATTAAATACAAAATATTGCTACTCAAGAATTTTTGGAATGTAAAGACCTATCACTAACAAATATAAACATCAAGCCACACGCAAAGACTTGTCTGTTTTGAAAAACTAGCTCGGATAGCTGGTTCTTCCTGTCTTTGTTGTATCGAACTAAACAAACGATTAAAGTCTTACTACCTTGCGGCAATATAAACACGCTATTCTCTTGACTATCTTCGTCAATCACACGTTTCGATCTTGACGTTCTGCCGCAACGAACCACCGAGGAGAGCAAACAAACGGAGCACATACTGTTTCCATTGAGCCTTACGTTCCTTAGCCTTTGTGTGCAGATTGATAAAACACAATGGGGAGCTCACCCGTTCATGCTGATGTCAAATCGGAGCGACGACGGCTGGCCGGCGTCTCCCGATGTTTGAGGTTAAGTTGACTCCCAATGTCGACACACGGCACCCTCCCTCGCCGTCCCTCGCGCGAACCCACCCCAGCACAAACGTATTCAGTAATTGCACTGACAGTAACGACACTCGACAGTCCGCCGCGCTCCCAAAACAACAGGTTGCATGTGACAGCTCCGTGACGCAAATATGGCGCTGACGGCGAAATCGCGAAAAACTCACGACGGACAGACGTACGTACCGGTAGTCGTACACGCACTTCCTCCCTCCTTTCTTTCTCTCTCTCTCTCTCTCTCTCTCTCTCTCTGTCACCAGGGCCGTAAAAATCAGCACGATCTACACACGGTCGGGGCCGTGTCTTCTTCGGAAGTGTACGTCATCCCTCTCGCTTGCCCTCATACCCATACACGCAGCATGCACACTAGACCGTTCGTCTCACTTCAATGCGCAAGATTCACCTAGCCCGTGCGTCCGTCTCACTTCATCTAACTCACGTGCGATCTCACTCCTACCTTTCTCCGCTATCCCCCCTCTCTCTCCTTCTTCGGCCTACTATCGCATCCCCCCTCTCGGTCGCTTCCGCGCCCCCTCGCGCTTCCTCGTGACTTCCCGTGGACAGACAGGAAAATCGCCGCCGCGCCCGATTGCCCTTACTGCACGTGAGACGAACTTCACGTCGTGCCGGGCTTCATCGACTGACACGTCCGTACGACGATACGACAGCCACGACGCCCGCACACGAGACAACACGCTGGATTGCAGTCGCAATCATACGCAAACGGCGCCACTTCTCTCGCGGATAGAAAGAGAGAAACGTGATGATCTCGCGCTCACCAGACACGCGACGCGGAAATCTCGCTCTCTTTCTCCCCGTCTCCCTCTCGCACGAGAGGACGAACCTCTGTCTCATGCGTCGACGACGGAAAGTACGCTACATAAGAAGCAACCCCACTGTCGGATTGCTGCTTCACCCGTGCGCGACCCGTTTTACACAGCCTAGCGCCATCTATCGAGATAACATAGGAACTTCATACCCCGATCGGTAAAATTATCACAACAACTCGTACGACTTATGATAAAAATTTGTAGATGATGTTACTTGTATTTTCCTAAAGGCCATCGACTTTTCCCATTACTCACTCATATCTATTAAGTGCAACTTCTACCGAATATATTATTGGATTGTTTATAACGCAGAAATAATTTATTTACCATTATGTATTTAATATAAACTTTGAGACCTACTTACTATAGTATATCCATAGAATAACTGTACATATTAATCATTAATATAAAACAGAAAACCAAGAAAAATCGTACTAATTATGTACGTGTGCGCATTCTAAAAAGGCAGCAACATTGCAGGCCATAAGCGGCTTCTTTACAGACAGACTTTACTTTAAAAACCTATAAGGGCTAGTATAGCTATGCTCAACCTTCTCACAACTCATAAGCTCCCAATAATGTTGTTTATCCATTCTCTGCTTTTGGCATTTATCCCGCGCAGTTATCCTCATCTGCACAGTTTCTGAGCCTTTACATGGAGTTCTCTGTAGAAACCAAAGACAAACAGGTCCTTCAATGGTCTGCACCATAAATAAAGTGTCATTATACCGATTGTCTTACCATGCACCACCGTGAAAGTTTCCGAGTTGGTCTGAACAAGATACTCTCCTGATCATGTGAGTCCAAACTCTGCGGGACTACGTAGCCATCAAAATGGCCTCCAGAGACAGCTGCATTCTATTCTGACATATCCCAAAGCTTATGGTGTTTCCTTATATGTCCCTAATCTCTTGAGCCTACGGTTCCGTTTCTTTCGTAGCTTTAACAAACACGAATATTCGTCGAGAAACGATTTCTTCGATACCCTCGTCGGTTTATGGGGTTTTCTTCCTATGTCCCTAGTCGTGAATGTATGCACAGTTACGTTTCTTTACGGTCACCATGACAAACGTGGTCTTCTCCATGATAGAAGATCAATAGTACCGTAGGAGATTTCCGCTTGAAGAGCCAGCGAAGACCGCCATGGTACTCATGATACCCTTGGAAATCAGGGCAAAATTCGTTCGAAGTCACTGAAGCGTGACTGATTTGGACTAGACGGTGAATGAAGGCGGGTCACCTCGGTCGAAGATTTCCATCTCCATCGTCGAAGATGACTCGTCATGATCTCCTGGTAGACCTCAGTCTGAGTTTGGTATCAAATGGCTGCCGATGGCAGAACCAGTCACGAATAAGCCACAATAAGAAGGCCCATCCCGTTGCAAGACCATGGGGTATCATAAAACCTTACGACGGGCGTCGAGAAATCCTTTACATCGACTCCTGTGCCTCCTCTACTGCATCGTGGGCTCCTGCTGTCGCAGTCGTTTCGGTTTCTTTCAAAGCCACTCATGCGACTAATCTTTTCACCTTCTGCTGGATTAGCGAAGGGCGGACGATTAGGCACTCATGAGCGCAATTCCCGGTAGCTTGCTGTAATCCCGATCCTTCTGGAACCGCCTTCAGTGACAAACGGGGGAGGAAACCCACTCCCCAACTAGTTTTTATCGTTCCGTTATACGTACACTGGAAACATATTAATGTAAACTTTCTGACAAGTCTCCGCCTTTATCCTGCAGTTGTAATTTACAACTTGTAAATATTATATGGTTGTTGAAAGCAATAAATGATGGGGGACGAATCATTTTATACCTGACTGATATCCAATACTTATTACAACGGATGACAGTTGGTTATTATTGCCTTTGACATACTGTACGTTTTATATTCCATAATACATCATTGTAGAAAAAGTGACTTACTAAATATTTCGGAAAATTTCTAATATGCAAGGCTACCGTAATTACAAATTTACTTTCAGTGTATCCGGAAGTAATAACAAGGTAACGCACTTCGAGTCTATTATGTTGGGACGCTACTGTCGAAAGGAATAGACCGAGAACTTCCAGGACGAGTCCCTCGAAGAAGTAAATCCCGAGGGATAGGACAACATCGTGTCAGTCCATACTACCCTGATCAGAGGTGTATCGCATTACACGTGACCGTAATCCGTTGGAATACCAAGAAAGGCGTCCAAATATTACAATAAAAGAGCCTAGGTTTGTGATGCTACCGGGCTCGGGTTCTGTTCATAATTCGTCCCGATCTTAACTTAAAATTAGCATATTAATAAGAAAGCCGGCGACAACGGCCAGGATAGCAGGACTAAACCGCAGGAGAACCAGCGTCATGGTGGCTCTCTTCTCAAGCCCAAGGATCCTTCGATCCTCCTCGGATCCTCTGCATTCCTGATGATCGAGTCTCCACATTTAGAACTCAATGGAGCGGAACTAATTGCGGTCATTATTCCCCCTCTCTCCTTATTCAGAAACGTCCCAAACGTTTGGCTCAACCTAGGAACAAACGATTTATAGTAAACACATTAACCTTGAACACATCACAGTCCATTGTTGACCTAGCCTATTCAATCATATTGCAGGATATTCTTTTTTGTATTGGCTTTATTGTGTACAAGGGACGAAATTTCTACTGAGTGTTTGAAGTAATAAACTGTGAATTACCGGTCGTGGTAAGCAATGCTGTCAACACCATTGGAGTGACGAGCAGTGTCCAGGCCCTTTCATTGTCCGAAGTAACGGTCGGTGCTCGACGACCGATCCACTGAGGACCATTCACCTTTTGGAGAAAGGCAAATGCCAGAGAACCTTTTTCCCCTCGACCAGCTCCCCACTGACGATGGTCTCCTGCTATCGTGGATATCACTTTTCATTTTTTTCATATCTCGCAGTCGAATTCCTAGAGGTTCCAGGTCAAGCGATCGAACTTTCAGACCGTACTATATTTGTGGCTCTATAATATTCCATGACATATATTTATTTCATTCGGAGGATACGATAGAAAGCGAACCAACGTTGAAAAGGAAGAGAAGTTACTACCTGGTAAATAACTGTTTTTATGTTTTGAAGGAATGTCCGTCCGTGGGCGGTCTTCACCCGTCAAGATAATTGACCTGGGTATCGACGAAGACAATTGAAAACTTTCGTGACGTTGAATCGGGTGACTGCTCTACTGGCGGCTGCGATCCTGATCGAGAGTGTATCGTGATTCGCTCTCGACTCTTCCTTTTCGCCCCTTCCTTTTATGTCGTTCGAGATGAGTCCCTGGCAACGCCAAACAACCGAATTCCAGTCCTGGACACTATTTCCTGACAACCAGCTTCCTGGGAAGATGAGTTCCTGGTCAGGGATGTATCGCATATTACCCAAGTCCTGTTGGAGGGACCGAAAATCTTGGAGCTCGGTTGTATCGATGAGGCCACACTAAATATCCAAAGCACAGTCGACCAAGGACACAGGGAATCCTTAAAGCCCGAATTCCAGCGCCGACTGCTCCCCTGGTTCGCCCTGTTTCGAAAAGATCTCGACCGTATCGCCTCATTAAAATATCAATTGCAAAGCAACGGAAAGGATATTGGCTGCCCCAATAATCACAGAAAATTCAGGGAAAAATATCAATAACTAAACGACCTCCCATGCGTTTCGTGTTACATCTCGTAACTGCCTAAACAGATTTTCTAACGTTCTAAGATCAAACGAAAAACGGCAATGGTTGTAAATATAAACTGATACTGACAAACCCTATGAAAGGAGCATGGTATCAGCAATGAGGGAACAGAAAGTAACGAGCTGAAGCGCATTGGTGCCATATTACATGCGCAGTGTAAACAACTCCGTTACATCGGCGTAGCAGGAGAATAAACGAACCGAGGAGGTGCTAGGGCGGGAAACTTTACGAACCAGAGTCGCATATTATCGTGAAGCAAGGAGGTGAAGCTTTCACTTCCTCGACGCAACAGAGTGACAAGAAATCAATTAGTTCAATATGTTATAGAAAATGTCCACAACTGAAATTCACGAATGCTAACGCCACAGGTTTCAAATACTCATACTTTAGGCTGATTTTAATTTTTTTATTTTTGTTGTGACAACATTATTGGATTCTTCAAGAGTTAAACATCATAATTTGGGAAACTATTTGCGAGAATCTAATAGCACTGCTGATAACCGAAATTTGCAGCACTGGTAGGATAAAAATATTGTGACATGATAAATTCAAGATTTCATATTGCTAGTCCGAAGGACTACTGACTCGCGGTGAAGATGGTAGATACGTGGATTCATATCTTTCATACATCGTAAAATAGGAAAACAGAAAGCTCAGGAGTTCGAGTTATGCCTTGACCGTCATATTTTCATGGAAGCACGCGTATCATTTTCCCCATAGCAACACCCTACCCTAATAAAACGTCCTTATTCTTTCGTGCTTTCAATTATCGATTTACACGACTTGTGATGTAACCGAAAATTAATTATACAAGGATATCATTAATTAACTATTGAATTGTACTTTGTTTGGCAATCAAATTTAAGTCCAAAGTATTTTATTAAGTATTCATTGTAATTAAAATAAAACGTAAAGGTATTTAATTTTACCTTAATCGGTAAGTCAGTAACATAAACTCGTGTGGGTGTAGCAAAAATGAAAACCTTCCAATGCTGTTATCCTGCTTATATTTCTGACCTGACGAATACAAACACCATGGCCCTTCCCGAAGGGCCACGACCCTTGCGTGCCTTACGCTTACCTTTTCTCAAATACTGAAATCCTGTTCGAAATGCGTGGGTGTGTTTCATTCCTCGATTGTTGGCAAGATAAACAAACTCGGTGTCATTGGCCGATTCGTCACTGCATAATGACCTGAAATACAATGCAAGCCAGAGAAAGACACAACCTTGGAGCATAAAAGTGACTCACCATAAAAATCAATAAGTCCTTGCAGGAAACACAAACGACCCACTTTAAAGAGGCGGGCATTTCTCTCGGCTTCTCTGTCCTCGAGTACCTTAAACATTAAATGCTTTGCCGATCACGGAGTGGTTGACCTCGTCTGGCGCGGTCGAACTGTCCAAGTAGCAGACCGAAGGCCACACAGGGGCCAGTGGCCGGTCGTAAAAAGCCATTCGGTTCAACCAAGTTCGAGTCCCTACGCCATGGGGAAGGCTGACCGGCGTTTAAACGGGAGGAGGTGGGGCTCTGTCGAGGCGGCCCTTCGACGTCCTTTACTGAGGGTCCAGCCGATCTCGTCGACCACGGGCGGAGAGGAAGTGCGACGACAAGGGAGACGACCGGAGCATGGGGTGTCAGGGGAAGGGGGGCACGGTTCCCAAGGCCAAACGAGCTCCAGTCTACTCCTGCGATCCTGCTGAAAATGCGTGGGCGCGGTTTCCCCGAGGGCTGGCCGAGCCCGAGGAAGGTCGCACCCTTTCCGGCCCAGGCGCGTACCGCTGGCCCTTCGTCCGGCCTCGACGAGTCGCCGGAGAAAGAGAGGACGAGACGGACATGCGCCCGGAGCGAGAGAATACGTCTACTACGGGGATATCGCCGCGCCACGTCTCCTTCCTCAACCGGCCCCCAGTCCCGCGACTCTTCGCCGGTCTCTCCTCCTTCCGTCCGATCGCGCGATCTCTCCTCCTTTCGACCACGCCGACCCCGGTTCCCACCGCCGGAGGGAAAAGGACCGAACACCCGGTCGCCGCCTATGGCGGAAGGGAGACCGACAAAAGGGGAGAGCACCGACGAACAAGCCTTCTCGCTTCTACGCGAGGCGAGGCGAGGCGAGGCGAGGCTGATCTGGCAGGACCGCGCAGCCCACCCTGGGCTCGACCCTCCGCGAGATGAGATTCGCGCTGGAGCTGGGGCACACCTTCCAGCCGGTCTCCGGACACACGTACAGGCGCATATCTGCCCGCAGTGGGCTGGAAAGGGGAACGGTCCTTCCTAACGGGCTGGATGAACACCTACGAACCAACACTAGTACCCTGCAAACGCACACTCATGTAAAACTGAACGTTAAGGGGGAGATTCCTCTTACATACACGTACAAATTTTGCATGCATTGCATCACATGTATGTACTGTAAGTGAGACATGCTGAAGTGGGTTCAATGAATAGATGAATATGTACGAATACACATGCTGTGCGTACAATCACTTGCTTTTAAAATTGCTTTCATGCACATGACGTGCGTAGACTCAAAGGCAGACAAATATCTGCAAATGAAAGGACTGTGGGATGATATGGCAAAACGATGTCACACTCAAGGGTAGATTAATACACACGTACATTAAAATCAAAACTGACATGTATATAAGTAGGATCTCAACTCGATCGTGAACTTGTCGAAGAGCATTCTCAATCATTTATATGCATACACAATTGCGCTATTAGTGGTGCTTGTGTTTATACTGCTGAGTTAAAAATATTCAGCTAGTGAATCATGAATCATACGATACAGAGACTGCTTAAAAACGTATAAGGGCAAAATAGAAGGGACGCACTGACACCCTAACACAGGTTACTCACTTGACAACGGTCTCTCCCCTAAGAAGGACTGCCGGAGACGACCAATGCGCGTACGCTACGCGTTTCATTATACCATCGGTTCCCCTCGGAGATGAGGGTGATACGAGGGTGAAACCCGTCCGTTTACGCATGCCGAAAACCCCTGTTCCACTGCATGTACGGCCTACTAAGGGCGGCTGGCCCTTAGGGTGGTTGGCCCTTGGGGTGGCACTGAATAACTCGAGCGGCGAATCCCTCCAGAAGGTTTCACGTTTAAGATTCCAGCCCCTTCAAGGCGTTCTTTTCACGTCAGCTGGGACATCATGGCAGACCTTAGAACGACCTAAACGGTTATCGACCTCTTTTGAAAGAAACTCAAAAAGCAATGTGGTGTCTCACTAGACATCTAACAATCGAACAAGAAGTTTAAACCTATATCGAAAAAAAGCCAGTGGCCGTCGTTATTTTATTCCCGTCCTTATTAAACTATGTATATCAAATCGTTCGACTAATGCGTTTCGAAATTAGAAATCAGAAAGTTACTGAAGTGTCTTTCATATTACTACTAACAGAATTTCAACTCTAATGCAACGTATCGACTTAATCTGTAATATTCCCCGACATTTGGACATACACGGCCAGTAATTACATAAAAGAAATGTGGTAATATCTTTTTTGAGATCCAAAATCCCTCAGAACTCTAAAAGTCTTCGTAACAGCTTTTACCGCAACTTATGAATTGATCAAATCAAATTACAGCACGTTTGCTTTTAAGGTAGACCCTAGCCGGCTTTGATTTGTGACTATCATTAGTCATCAGTTTTCTAATATACATGCAGTGTTTACAAGATTTTTCTCATTTGCTGTCCCTGCGATGAGCAGTAGCGTGGATTTAACAGGAATTGCACAATGGCCGGTGTGACAGGGAGGCTAGTTCTACGTGTTAGTCGATTAATGGTCGGTACACGCAGAACGTTCTCTGTATCAACGACGTACAGCGACGAACGACGAAGAAATACACCGAGGTTACGTCAGTATGTCTGCTTGTAGAGATAGGAGAACATGAGGCACCTACCAATCTCCGCTTGCAGTTGAATGCACTTTCCCGCCATTCCTTATCACATTAAGTCATCAAGCAATACGTTCTAATGCACAAAAAACATACCGAAATGTCCTTATATCGAAAAAGAATAATAGAGATCGACGACTTTAAAATTGCCAGTCACATAGAAAATGTAAATGAGGACACTACCTTTCCCTCCATTATTTCCAGAAAATTATAGATTAGTCTTCACAATGCTAATTTAGTTTTACTTCATAACACAAAGGGAAACACATGAACCTTCTACGAAATGTAAGAAAAATATAATGATATTGTCAGACGTTTGAAATTCAATCGGTCTACTGAGGTAAATGAAACGAAAGAAGGAAAGTGATAAGGAACTGAAAAGAAGTCTCGAAAAAACTAAGGCCATACAGAATAGAAAAAATTCGGTGTACCGGGTTAGTCAGAAGCTGATGTGATCGTCGCTCAACAGATTCCGCTGACCATCGGAGAGGTAAAGTGAAGAAGGAAACGAAGAGGAGAAAGAAGGCGTGGTAGTAAGACGAATCAAGGCCAAATTCAACGATGTCCCGACGTCTTCTTTGGTATCAGACCTCGGGGAAGAGTTCCTTCTGATTCCTGTGTTCCTGGTCAAAGAGCGGGGGCGGCTCCCGCGGAGGGCAGGCCGTCAAACTCGCGGGGCGGAACCCTGACATGAAGAGGCGGTGCACGCGGTACGACCAGTGTTCTATCCAGTCTCCGAATTTCAAAGAACAGACCCCGACGACATCTAGAATACACCCTTTGCTGATAAGTCCGCTGCGAATTCGTCCATTGGTTCCATCACCGTTAATCAGCGCTGAGTCGACTTTCGGCGAGACGTAATCTCATGAGAAGACTTTAAGGTCGCGCCCCAGCTCGGCTTTTACAAGCCTCCAAGGTGGAAGAACAACGCGAGCGAGACGGAAACGCCCAGACGTAAGGTGTAACCAGCGATGTACGCCCAGAAGGGTTCCTCCTTCTCTCCTTTGTCTTTTACGATCACTTATTTCTCATACCTATTTCCAACAGTCACATACTAGACTATCGTACATGAAATCTTTAATAACAGGCTTATTTCATCACATTGAAATATTTCCAAGATTTCCCTTAGTGCGATTGAATAACGTGCTCCATGTCACCGAGAACTGCAAATTTTAAAATTATATAAAATTACCAAACACTTTAGACTTGCATTTAAAAATAAATATGATAACATGTACGTTGACCACAAAGGACCTTCGATAAAATATATTTCCGATGATGATGTGATGATGTTCAAATGAGCAGTAATAATGTTGGACTTAATTCGTCTTAGAGAAAGTTTTACATGACGTTTAGTTCTGTAGATTCACGGAAAATAAAATCATATCCCTACACCGGTCTTTAATACGTAAGTTGCAGAAATCCTATTAAAAGTTAAAAGTCATATTAATACTTTATGATTGTTACATGGCACACGAAACAAACAAACGTATACGTGTCTAGAGACATACGGCACTCAGAATAGACTCCTGAATCAGTTACCCTACGACTGAAGGCAGGTCAATTGAACAGCTCAAGTGTAAACAGTTGATGACCTTCCCTTCCCTGCGCGAGCTATGGCGACAGGAAGGAAAGGCCAGGGGCAACGATCGGCACCCTAACGGCGAATCGTTCAACCGAGGCGAGTCGTCAACCCTCCCGAACCGCCTCCCGGGGTGTGGACTGGATGGTGCCCGAGAGCCACCCCTATTTTCGCACCCCAATTCAACGGCACGAACGACCTCTCGAGCCTCCATGTCCACCTGGTGCCGTTGTTTACACTCGTATTATCCAAAGCCACTGCGACACATTTCATCGACATCCTTTTTGCATTAACCTGTCAAATCGATCCCCAGTCCCCGCCCTTACGCCGACGATCGGACATGTATGGACAAAATGACGTAACGTCCGACAGGATGTACTCACGGATTTATGCTTTCCTACCACTTTTGTATGTCATCCAATAAACGCCACGACGGTCATGGTTTCCTGATACTATGGGGCTTCGAATGGGTTCAAGGGGTATGCTTTCGAGGACTTTCCACTGACCCAGTCCCTTCAGAATCCTGCTACCAGTCAAACCACATTGTAAGCTTTCCGCGTAAATAATGCACGCGAATAATGGCTTGTAGGAACGTATGCGAACGATGTACTTTACAATAGAGAACACGCTGTTAGCCGATCATACCCATAATGAGTGCGTACGTATGAATATTAATTACACCGCAGGTGACATCGTTCAGGGATCCATAAGGATGTAGGAGCTCTCGAGGCACGACCTGAATAAGGCTTTAACCCTAAAAACCCTTTGTCGACTATCCGCCATGACACTCATGAATTTTATTAGACAAGATAAACAAACGACCCGCACAAGAGCGTGGCACACATTTCCCAAATCATGTCCTTTATGAAAGTCATCTTACAATGATGATTTAAATGGGCGAATGAATCTTCTGTTTTCTTACAGCATGATTATTGCTTATACGATAAAATCAAAATTGAAATGTCAAATAATAGACACCATACAACCAAAATTATTTCCAGAATATTAGAAATTGATTACAAAAATGATTGACAAAAGTAATTATTTGTTCGATATTTATTATTGTAGGGAAAACATCGTAAATTGTGGTTAACGTTTTAGTACTGTTTACACTGGAGATGCTCACATAAAATTTACATGAATATTGGAGAATTTAAATTACGTATGAACTATTCACCGAAAAAAATAGAACAGTAGGTGGAAAATAATAGTAGTCGCAAAATTATTTTGCACGAAGATAATTTAGTGCATTAACCGCTTTTTGGCCTTGACGCTTTCTCGTTATTGTTTCATTGCTTACTTGCGTTAGTAGTACTGTGCGGTTGAAGGGACGATGGTATTTTTAGAAGTGTACGCCACAACAGAGGATTCTTATAAGGGATAGCAACAGTCTTCTGTCCTTGTCGCGGACAGGGCAGGTCATAGCCGGGGTCTTCGACCGGGGAGGAGCCAAACCTAAGCCGAAGGGTTCCTCGATCAGATGTTACCCTGTGAAAAAAGCGTGGGTGGAATCCCGACGAGCAAACCCTTTCGTTCCAACCGCTAGCGAAACGAGTGCCTAATGTCACATGAAAGTGAGGATCGTCGCAACGCCTGTTGATATGCCGATACGCGACGCGCCTTCGGTGATTCGTCGTTTTTCCCGACGACTCTCGTTTGTCTCTTCCGTCCTCGTTTCGCGAGCCGAGGTATCACGTGTTAAGGAACGACAGTTTCCGAAGAGCAGGACGACCGACCAGAGGAGCATAAGTCCCCAAGGTCCGTAGTAACGCTTCCCGAAGGAAGAGGCCGACCTTACTCAACGGGTAGAATCGAAGGGGACAGAGAGAGAGAAAGACCGACGAAGCTCAAATAGAGTGGAGAAAGTGCGACAAAGATTAACTAGAAGGCACTTTGAAAAGCAGGGACAGGAGTGGAAAATCAGGGAACAGTATAAAAAGAATTTAATACAGTGACCAAGAGTTTATTGAAACGTAACAATCTCAATGAAAGCAAAACTTGAAATGAGATGTATGGAAAACGTGGGAGAATACCAATGAAGGTTATGAAATATGAAGGGGAAGGCCACTAAGAACGCCTGCAAAGACTGTGGGACGATAATTGGAGGGGTGATTGTAAAGGATATTTGAGAAGAGGTGAGGAAAGGGTTCCGATGGCAACCGGCAAGAGTGAGGGAGAAGACTGCTCCGCCCCCGGCCCGCTCTTACGGGAACTCGACGACTTTCTCGGCGCGTATACTCGCCTGTTTCGAATATGTGAATATATTTTATTCAACCCTTTCCCTCGGGCTCGGGATTAAATTATTCCTGTACTGCGCGAGTGAACGCGCGCCAACGGTCCTCGGTGTGTTTGCTTTCCACTCTGTTCGGCAACGGCGACTCGGTCGATACGAGTCGAGCTGACGGCGAAGGCAGACGAACACAAAGTTTCTTGAACACAACCATTAATTTCTATCTACCAGTTACAGCTAAAACAAATCTCCAAGAACCAAGGAAAATCTGAATTATAATGAAATTATGCAAATTACATTCATAGTTCAGTAATTGTATCATTGTGCTGACTTTGCCAGTCACATTGCTTCTTTCCCTGCTGATGCACAAAATAAAGACCATTTCCTTCATTCTTGTTCCTTGTCATTATAAGCACGACGTCTTTTTCTATTTCACATAATCTGGTAGATAAAAACTATGTGTAGCACAACACTTTTCCTAAAATAGCATACATACATGTTACACAAGACTTGTACGTTTACTCCATGCGATTTCTGTCGAACTACTGTAATTACGAAAGAGATAGAGAGCACAACGGAGCCAAGTATTTACGAAATCATTGAGGTGGTCACCTTAGATTTTTCCTGTGTTTAAGCTTGTGTATGTGTATGTACGATGACCATGATCGTGACGGGTACACATACATACGCACAGGAGCCAGAGAACGCCGGTAGAATTTCGTACGACCGCCCGTCCGCTTCTGCTAGCCTGGGACCGAGGGATCAAACCAATACACTGCCGATATCCCTTCCAATTATTGGGACGATTGGGAAGAGCCAGAAGGCCACTCGGTTGCTCCCTATTCCACCGATCCGTATTTCAACCTTCTGGTAAGTGACCGATACTTATCAAAGATATACAAAGGTTCGTCGAGCTCCTTCTGCAAGATCCTCGCCTGGTCAACGCTGGTATTACGACGCCATCGATCTGAAACGCTTCGTAAGACCTCTGATTACCGTTGACAACCCACTAACTCTAATTATCACGCTTGTCAAACGATTTAGTAACAAGTGCTGCTGGTCACAGGTTTTAATGCTCCGACACATTCAATAAATAAGAGCATGAACACGACATTAAAGTTTTTCTCTGACCTTTTTTCACATTCATAATAAAAACTACTGAATTAACTACAAGTTTAAGTGCATATAATTAATATCGTATAAAATATAGTTAATAAAACAGCATTGTACAATATAAGTTTAATATTCACAGGCGGACAACTACGTGAATACCGGAAAATAAGATTAGATGAAAATTATCTACTTATAGTATTATAAATATTAAACGTTTCTTTTACGTAAATTTTATATCATTTGCTGATTGTGTGAATGTTGTCAATGTCCACGTTTCTCCTATAAGGTGCTACGAAGCGATTCAAGAGAATTCCTACCCTGCCAGTAATCCTTCATTAAGCTACGGTAGGGGAAGATACTGCTGATTCATTGCTGAGCTAATCAGGAGGTTTCCTTCAATTAAAAGGATTTTTGAGTAGGGTGTGGATATTGGACGGTACGTCACTGCTGTCCGGTGGAGGGTCTCTCTGTCCCTCGGCCGAGAGGATTTTCGGGCCAACGACCCTACGAATATTAGGCGACCTTCTGCCGGTTTATGAGGCCCCTGTCGTGATGTGTGGCACGAAGCACTTGAACGGCTAACCCTTTCCTTCCGTCTTAACTGCACGGATCGGTCCTCATATGTGAAGCAGCCCCGCTTCCGTGCCGTTCTTTTCCCTTTCGCAGGTCGGGCGGATCTGCTGCTTTCCACGACGGAAGTCCCTCGAAGAACTCGACGTCTTCCGACAGCCGCGAGGGTCTTCGACGCGTCGTCGTCTATCAGGCGCCACGCAGAGAGCCACGGTACACACGCACGTCGTCGTTATTTTTTTCTCCCTTCCCCTCTGCTGCCCGCAGAACCGGGAACCGATAGAGAAAAGTTCGGTTTTCCCGGGCGATTCATGTTACTCTGATAGTCCCGGAAAGAGCCGATTGATTGGAAACTCAACGATGGGATTCCTACCTGATCGTTGGCAAAGCCGAGGTACATCGCCGACCTGCACTGGCTATGTCATCCTGATATCGAAAAAAAGCCAAGAGAAGATTTTTTTCAAACCAACACCGCACAAGGATGGCGAGAAACTTAATCGCCGCCGAAGTCGTTGGTCTTCAGTGATATGGAAAACATCGACGTGCAAGCTTGTCATCTCTACCTATGTTTATAAACATTGTGCCAAAGTCCTACCAATCCCCTGTCAGCGTCCAAAACGTTCACCTCGAGTATGGCAATCTCAAATTGCACTTCTGACCGATTGTTATAGGTATTACTAAATTATTCAAAGACGAGGAGACGGAAATTATTGCCGAACGATGAGAAAAGTATCATGATGTATCGTTACATGTGTATGAACGTGTGTAGGTAGATGGAAACACATACCATGTCATAGGGCAATCGATCGGGTACGGATGAGCGAAGTTTCACCGCGCGTTCTGCTTTCCTGACATTTCGTTTACCCTCCCGATAATCCTCCTTTTGTTCGCAAATCACCGTGGTGCAGTGTCACCTGCGGTTTATTGTCGTCGCCGCATGCCAATAAATGCATAATGGGTGTTAATGATAATCCCACGAACAAAGGAAACTGGAGGAAAATGCTAGGGTTGCATAGGTTGGTAGGTGGTAGTAACAATTCTTCTCTACAGACCTACGACAATGGTGAAGCAAGGGTATACATATACACATCCCTATGCACATACCAAATGGAAACTATCGCTATTTTAATCAACAAGAAAGTGTAGTAATTATAAGACTTTGTATTCTGTAAATCGTATTTAATGAAAGCAGTAATTATCCATTCATTACAGACATTTATTATTTAACCCCAACTCACCAACAATGTTTGTAAGCATATTAAGAAAACACGCGTATAAAATGTACTTTAGCATTCTGTATTCTGGACTCATCTGCTTATAAATTATTACAGAGCAGATTTGAACGTGTTAAGTAGGAATAACAGTCAGAATTGAAACCAACTTACCTGCACAATTCATAAAGGTACAGAGACAGGAATGGTCGGGAGTCTGGCTGAATTAGAGACGACTATATAGGACTCGTAAAGGGGAAGCAAAATGCCGATTGACCTCCTCGTCTTCCTGTATACCGGGTAGAGTTTCTATGAATGTTCCGTCGCCGCCCACAACCCTTTCTTGATTTCTCCGTGCTCGTTGTTCGCTGTTTTGCATGCAATACGAAAAATAATCTAAAATAATTCTCGGATATACGCAATAAACTTTCGTATAGGTAAAGATCGTCCTTATTGACTTTTCATTCGACTCACCAAGGGTGGGTGACAGTTCAAGTTGACTGAAGGTGTTCGAGATGCTCGTGCGTCATAACTTCCTGATCAGTATCACCGCGTTCCTTTTATGCAGAGTCACTCATGCGAGACTATCAATAGCAATAACCGATTATCCTCTAACGTTGTTTCCTTGCCCTTCGAATAAGGTTGATCATGGTCATATATAATGATTTTATTATACCTTTAATGCAGCTCCAGATATTCATCGTTTACCTTCCGAACATCCCTTAATCGATATATCGCACGTATCGAATCTTATACACCATATTGAATACCGTAAATTATAACCTAAGAACCTAACCTGCATATATAACTTTGTAAAATAGAAAAACAATAAAGGTTTACGATTCTTGACTCCATTTAGTTAATAATGAGTAGCCAGCGAATAAAAATGTCACGAGTAAACTACAAGAGCGTATTCGCTCTCGCTAAGCTGCCAATCGTATTTTTGCTTCTGTCACAATACCGCCCATTACAATCACAATTCTCGCCCTGCTCCGAAGATGCGTACGCACCTATTTATTACTCCTCCCTCCCACTCGCCACTGACGTACTACATTTTCTTCCTCTATCTTTGGCACTCATCTTCTCTTCCTCTCTTCGTCTGACAATCACCCCCCTCTTACTCCCGCGCTTCTCGTAAAACCCCCTCATTTCTGAATTAACGCTATACATCTGTTCATTGTACAACATTCCTCCTGTCTAATAAAAATCAGATTCCAAGTGACGTAAACTTATCTTTGTTATTGCGATCGATATCCACTTAATAATTATGTATTTCTAATCGCGAGCAGCAGCATATTGTGAGTTAAACTTTCTGTTAAATGTAATTCGTTTTAAAAACGATAAGTAACGATGTTATTGTGGGAAAAAATAAGAGAAATTATGTGAAGTGGTCAAGTACACGATACGTACCTCAGCGGTCGAACGTGACAAGTGGAATCGAGCATGTTGTCCTGTTACGGCACCCCGAGAGTCTTTTGTTCTCGACGTGTTTCCCCGAGTCAAGATCTCCTCGTAGCCGAGCCCGAAGGCACGTGGAGGACGCCAACAGGGCGCGTTTCCATCGCGAACGACAATTTCTCCCGATTCATATTACCCTGTGACACGGAGGAGTTACTCCATTGTCCTCAGCTTTCTTGGGCCGTTCCAAGACGTCGTCGTTTCGACCAACTCTCCTCGGCACTTGCGGCTACGGCCCTCGCCTTTCTGTCCTTGTCTCGCGTCTTACCTTCACCTGCAAACCAACACGAAAGCACTGGATGCGATATTAATCTCGCAAGCCCAGGTCTCGGCGAAAGTCCATCCACCTTCTCCTGTTTCCATTCTCAATGCCGTGCGTGTGTGTAACACTACGATTCTCAAGATGTATTAGTTTTTGATACAAACGAATGATCGATGGTTCTGTACATAGCGCTTCTACGTATTCAATTATAATCATTGTGTACGTCATATTGTCTTACGTCCTGTTGAGTCAGGTACTGCATTGGACTTGTGTACATGCGACCTTGTGGATGTAAACAAGCTGGTTCCGTAGCTTCCCTCACACGTCGTTCGTGTGGCAACACAATACAGGCTCAGACAAGTTCTGACTTCTGCGAGAGGTCGTTTTATACCTGGGGCGGAACTTATCGATCTTGCACATATTTCTCTCGCAATAATATGTGTATTATAACACACACGTGCACCTATGACAGATCTACACGCGTGTATGTAGAGCACACTGTGAAAATTGCCTTCCAGTGCTGTACTTTGTGCTCCTTTCAAATGCTAACTCCACCACTATCATTCACTCCTTGCACCCGGTTTCTGCAAATTACTCCTCGCTCATGAAATCCTGATACCTAACGACGGAGCCCAAAGCTGATTGAACTGGAATCGGTTTATCAACCTTCACCATTAGTAACCTTCCTCGTTAATTCCATCAACTGGATCTTTCGATTGCCTTAGCGTCTCACTTTGCGTTGTGAGCTGCTAACGTATTTGAATAGAATCTTGCATTTTAAAATTCTTCTGAAATATTTAATAACCTAACTTAGTATCCTTACTTAACATGCTACTTTCACACTATCCCATTAAAATATGTTACCCGGAAAAAATCATGTTGTACGAAAATATCGAAAAAATTTCACAGCCCTGGTAATGAACGTTAACATGCTAGATATTCCATCACTTGCACGTAAGGACATCCGTATAATTATGTTCAATTCACAATAAGAAGTACTATGGTTTTTACAAAATCCCACACAGCAGCGGCAGACACACATTGAAATCCAAATCCCAGCCTTTGGGGCGAGGTCTACTCTACTGTCATGTTACCCTAATACCGTTGACATCTGCGCGATTTATCTTTCTTCATCCGGGACAAATTGAATTTGTTCGCGCGTGCAAGGACTTTATCATTCCCTTCTTCACGCGCACCTCTCCCACTAGCTTCTCGGCGTAGGAAGAACCGACTTCTGGCGGGAACGAGCCCGTCAGCTCGGCGGACAGTTCGTCTATTCCATGATTTCCTGATTGTACGGGCAGCCGAGGCGATAAAAACAAAACACCACGAGCGACAGGTGAAGCGACAACAGCGGTAGGATCGAAAATAAGCTCGCCCGGGACTAACGCTCGATGACCCCATTCACCAACAGAATTTCAACACATTCCAGATCGAACCATCAAATTTATTTATCCACAGTCTATTACATTTCGTTTATCAAAAATGTTCATCACTGGGATAAATCAATTTCATTTTTTCATGTTAAAGGAAAGACAAAGATTTGCTTGATTCTCCATAAAATTGAGTGATTACATTCGTTTCTGAACGAACTGAATATTAAATGTTTAAAATTCGCAATGGAGAAGTGAAAAAACGTCGAGTGTTGGAATAACCTGGGAGTGAAGTCAGAAGTTCAGAAAACCTATGTCCATACCTCACGGTGGAGTTTGCTGCGAGTCATACTATCCTAGTATCCTTCGTGTCCGCGCGCTTCTGCCCCAACGACAAACAGGCATAATTTACGAGCGTCCCAAATCTGGCGGTATGTTCAAAGACTAATCGTCAGCACCACTCAATTTTTTAAATAAATGCTTGAAAAACAGCGATGTAAACTTTCTTGCATGATATTTTCATAAGAAATGTTTAATTTAATCGCTCAGAAATAAGGATCGTATTATGATCTGGGTATATACGGACTTACGTAGGAATGCTGACTTTAGTGACAATTGTTGGCGCGTTTACGAAATCTAACGGAAATGCGTGACTACTCACCGACATGGTACCCTGATATCATTGACATCCGAACGATTTGTCTTGTGGCCCCACGAGGCAAAAGGTGCCCGTTTCAACGACCGAGCTTTTATCTGCCTCGGGCCAATGGCGAGCGAGCGTATTTCCTGGGACGGTCGACAGAACCGGAAAGGGCGGGCCTGCCTGTGAGCTTCGTAGTTACCATGATTTCCTGGTTACACGTTATCGAAGACTCTGAAAAAATCTTTTTTTTTCTTCAACACTCAATAATCACCTAGTTACCACTAAAAGGGTAGTACATAATACAAAGCCAAATAGGTACGTAATATGTGGTTAAATACATACATAAAGTCAAGTCCTGCCCTGTCCTGTGCAAACCTAACAAGCTAAACCTTTCAGACATTTTGCCATCCATATTACTACCTGAAATTACGATAGATTTCTCATGGACGTACTTATCGCGATTATGTTTCACAATGGCCAGTTGTTATCCTGTTATACCAATAATGAAACTAGACTCATTTGTCAATACTCTCCGTCGACTATTTAAGAACTTTAGAGGTATCAGGAGTTTCAGGGACGAAACCTTTCCTGTACGAAAGGGCTGGGTCGGGCTAGGGTCGTAAACGTCCTAAGCCCGCCCATCAGCCCTGCTGCTGCACCCCTTGCACGGAGATGATCGCCTAATTCTGCCTGTTTCGATGCCAATTAGTATTCACGCGAAACCGGCAGCATTAACATCAGGACTCGTCATCGTTTAACCAGCGGGGTCGTCAGGGTAAACAAAGGATTTAGGGCAGATCGGCGAACGCTGATTTAAAGATAAACGATGGCAACAGGAAATCATGAGAGCGAAGGGACTAAGATACCCGAAAATGCCATGAGATTCCTTGAAGAGTGGGGGCAGCCCTTTATGGGAGTCGTACGTCTGGTAATCCCTAAAGGGCATACACCTACGCACTTTTACTAGGAAATCATGAGAAAAGGACTGGTTGATATATACGTACGTGCCCTTCGATAGTCCTTGAAAGGGACTCGTCTCCCTGAAAGCTACCTACCATAATTTCCTACCTTTACACTTCTTATAATGAACAAGTCATTTCAATTCATAATGCTGCGAATCGACCAGTCGTTAGGCGAGAGTGAACGTTATTACGTGTTACCGCAAGTTTAAGATGGACGTTATTAGTGTTGAAACTTACGTTGAATTTCGTTAGCGAAGCCTTGAAGTGAAGGGCCCACAGAAGTGAAAGCCAAATCGACGACAAACTCTAACAGGACACCATAAGATGGGTATTAGATTTTCGGGGGTCGTCTTTCAACCTTCACTTGACCTGAAAGTAGTAAGTTTTCCCATCCTCAGTCCTACTTAAATTATACCTACTTTACAAAAGAGCAATATTTCCTACTCCTTGTTCTAAGGTTACTAAAACAACTATTCTCGTAATAAATTGCATTGTTTTTAATATCTACATAAGACAATATCCTTTGGAAAGTGTATAGTAATACATATTATTTGTAAGTCAAATAAATTGTACCCTACTATTTCATAACTACGAAACGATTTTCCATTCGATTCGTATTGTTTATTGAGAGTTGCAGCGTGGTAAATGAAGATATGGTAGGTAACGGAATACAACGAGAAAGGCCCTTCAGGGGCGTCACGCAAAGGGCCGCAGTCACAGGATGGTAGAAAGTGCCTATAAGTCGTTTAGGGTTCTCTTTGATCTCGACCATTGCACCATAATCCCTACCATAAGGGCAATGGCTGTGGCTCTTACGATCTTACTGTCATGGCGTTCACGGTCACAGAAACGTGTAGAACACCGTATATATTTTATACGAATATGATTTCAAATGGCTGAGTTATATTATTATTGTATGTGGGGGACATAGTAGTAGCTCATATGCCCAGTTAATTAATAGAAATTACCACAAAAAGCAATTTTTTTTAAATATTCATTGGCCTCAACTAAGTCTTTTTTTAAATATTGTTTCAATATTTTTGTTCATGTGCGTTTTATCAAATTTATATACATGTGACGTTTTTGTTGTTTAATACATCGGATAAATCACTTATGACGTTCGATTTTCAAGCGACGAAAATCATATGAAAATGGACGCACGCCTTTCATAGCAAAGGAAAGCTCACGCGTAGGCAGAACTTCGTCACTGTTATGCTCGCCTAGTGGAAAAATCAAGTCCGTTTTAGAGAATTTTTTTCACCCAGTATTCAGGAATTGATCTGCGGTCAATATTTGTCCAAGGGTAATGGAACGTCCAACAGACGGTATTCTCTAGCACGCTCAGTCGGTTTACTTAGAAAATGAATTTGATTAAACGTGGAAAGGGTTATGACACCAGTCGGACACGTGTAGGTACCGAGAACAGGAATTCATGCGGCTGAACAAGCTTTGAGTACGAACCTGCACGGCCTAGCAACCCCGGGGTTGTCCCTCAGGGTTAATTCCATGCGAAAAGGGTAATAAACCGAGTGATGGTCATAATTTTGATTGCTGGGAAACCTAGCTAATCGCAAAACCACATTAATTATCATAAACAGACTTTAGGGAAAACTCCATCTACCTGTGAGTCGTAATAAATAATAATAAACCGACGATAATGGAACGGATACAGTTAAAATGGATATATTTTTAAATCGCGTGTTTAGTAGACTCGTAACCTCTAATTCCACGAGAAGTATTACATGTGTTATCGAAAATCTCTGTTATCAAAGTTACTAACTTCCTTTGGTATGTTATTCATAACCTATTGATTCCACGCACTGTGGAAGACTGCTATCATTCTGATAAAAAACAATGTAAGTGTTGCAAAAAGAAGGTAATGCAATAATCGTCGTGGGTCACGGTACTATCTACGGCTTGTGTCTGATAAGTTTTTCTTACTTAAGGTCAAGTCGGTCGTTACACAATGAAATTCGATAAACGTAATATCAAAATAGCGCTAATTTATCCCAGCTGACAGAAGCCTCTCTGTAAGTGACGTGAATTGAATGCGAAGGAATACACAAACGTATACAGTGCATCCTGTATTCTACGCTTGACTGTGTTATTGTGTTCCTGCCGTTTATAAATAAGCCAGCAATTTCTAGGAGTTAGTAATCTACTCGTAAACACTCGTCATAATAAAACGTACTATGTTTTCCGAAAATAATAATATTACCAGTACTTTCCCATTTCGCTGTCGAAAGATTGTGATGCTCGTGCACGTGTTGTTATTTGCCATCAGTAGTACGTCATGAAACAAATATACGGTGAAAGGAAAATGAAACGTAAACATCAATCGGTTACAAGTAATTTGGTGCATGTGTAAGAACAAAGAGCGGCATGAACAAGGATGTCGCGAATAACCTCCAAATGTCATTCGCTCTCACTTGATCTTGCGATCGTACTTTCGTTTCCGATACAATACCAACCGAAGCAACTGCAATTCCCATTCAGCCCCGACCGTACGTGCGTGCGTGCGCACTTGTTACCCTTCCCCCTCTCTCACTCCTTGACAGTCCTACACTCATTTGCCCACGTCCCCTCTCTTTCTATTTCTCGCATTCGTCCTCTCTTTCAATTTCCCGTTCTCTCGCACTCACTTTAATCCTTATGCTTATTTAAATTAATACGATATACAAATGTAACCTATTGGAATTAACCATAAATACGTTATCAATAAACGGAATAGAAATGAATAACTTTAGCTAAAGAATTTCGCTTTATCGGAAATCTTATTGTTTTTAAATCACGGATCGTGGAAATTAGATTAGTAGAATGTTAAAGGTCGAAATAGGTTAGAGTATTAATTATACATACGAGTGTTGACGTTGTAGCAGCGATTTTAATTAATCCTGCTCAGATAACTGAGTCTCCGTTCAAAGTATTGTCCGACATGTTTTTCAAACAGATAGACACGTACTTCTTGAAAATTTAGTCACCGTATTTTTGAGTATGTAGAAATATTGGATTCTCGCAGACATGGATTTAACGGATAAGTCTGAAGTGCGCGTTTATGGCGCGAATGGCAGGCGCAATGAAACGCGAAGGACGGCTCTGGGCCGGGCACGCATGTAAATGAATGGGGATTGGATAGGGCGATGTAACAGGATAACAGGGGTTGGTAGGAGTATTTCAAGGGTCTTGCGGACCCCTTCAAGGCCGGACGGAAGATCCAGTTTGTCGTATACCCGGCATTACGGCGCCATGCCTGCTATTCGGAAAACGAGCAAAACGCCGCGTACGTACGTTCGACGTTGCGAATCGCGGCACGTTCTCTCGCGGCAGGCGGATTACACCAATCGATCGATATAATTAAAACGGCCGCGTTTCGCAAGCTTATAGCTGACTATCGGTTAAATTCACATGGTGGAGCAGACAACCGGGGGAGAATTCACTTCCATCTATCAGCCGAGTTATCTTATCTGCGACCGTTTTTTCGGCTCACCGAAAATGACGCGCGTCCAGTTATCTAATTGGAGTAGAAACGAGACGACGTCGGGTCGCAAGGTTTTCGCCAGTACCCGCCGTCACGGTTGTCATTCATATTTGTGATAGACGTCACGATGCAACGGTTGTACGATTCTACTACCAAGTCGGCAGAAGTTTAGAGAAGCTCTTGCCGAGGGGAGCCTACGGACAGGGGTTGCATTTCGCAACATCCCCTTAGCCAACACGCGAGGCGTCTTGGGGGTGCAAACTAATAGGGTTCCATGGGCAGGCAGGAGGAGATTTTTCAACCCCTCAAGGGGGGAGGGGGGAATCGCAACGAGGGATGCTGCGCGAGCGTGGTTTCCATTTACTACGGCTCAGAACGGTCGATGGGGACCTATTGTTGCCACCCTATTGATCCCGGGCACGCCTCGTGCCTCCCCTATATCGATTTCCAGCACCGAGTAGGCTTTTCTCCTCAACCATAAACTGCCCCAACCAACCGAAACCTCTTCAACCATTTCCTACCAGCATCACAGTTTTGAAATATACCAAAATAAATAATAACCCGCAACAACGAAATTCATGTATTACTTTCTTAGTTATACGTTGTGTTTTGCACTATAATTTATTTCAACGACTAAGTTAATTTTGTTATACGTTCTTGGCATATAGTCACTACAGTGTCTTAAGCAAATACCCTGGCTCGTCAAATTGTATGCGTAGATGTGTAAATAATGAGTTATGATGATGTAAAAATTACGAGGCAGACTAGTGACAGTATATAAATGAAGAATTCGTTTGACGAGAATGCAGGCGTCTCTTTAATGAGGGTTAATTGTCGGCGAAGTGGGGGTAGAGCGGTAGACGTGACCTGAAAAACTTTTACGCCGGCCGTCTGTATTCCGCGAAGGAAGGCAACAAAAAAGTCGGCACTTTGAACCCTTTGACGGCGAAAAACTCGTCAGGGCTTTACGTAGAAACGCAATACTTAATTCAGGATGCTGGCGATGATTGTCTGCGACAGTGGCTTATCTCCAGCAAGCCGGAGTAGCGAATGAAAAAGACGCATGGGAAAACCGGGGGACAGAGTGGGGTAAACGGATAAAGACAAGCAGTCCAGTCTGGATTTTTGACTGATTAGTCCGCAGAGGTTACTCAGTCCAACGCGTCATAAAGGAACTCAACCGCTTTGGATTTTCTTCAATTGCTCTCTTTCACCGTGTCTCAACGGAACAATATATCGAGAAAAATGTGCATAAAGAAACGCATTTATTTTCATTGAAAATTATCGTCTTTAGACGTTGACAAGGAAACGCGTTTGCTTTTCGCGAAAGATCGTCGCGGGAGCGGGACAAGTGGGAAGGTTATCCGTAGAAAATATCCGGAGAGATTCGTTCGGGTTAATAAGGGGGTTTCGCCCAGACGAGAAACATTTAAAAAACTACAACGGCCGGGTAAACGCGAGTGCATAACAATCGCGACGTCGGACTGCGGCAAGTGCAAGGGATCAACGGAGTGGAAGGGATCGCCGATAGATTTTTGCTCATTTTGCGGTGGAGCGCGGTTTACTCCCCGTCCGATATCGCGATTTGCGTCAATCGGCTTTTTAATTATTGCCGTCGCTGTATCGGCCGACTCGCCATCGCAATACTCCACTGGAGCCAACGGGAATCACGAGAGAAGAAGACAAAGGGAAACTCGAGGGAATCTGCGATTCTACGTAGTAAGTGTCGCGCGAGTAGTCATGGGAAACGTTCTCTTCGTGTAAAGAAGAACGCAGATAGCCTGCAGAGCGGAGATCAGTGCACGGGTGGCCTTGAGGAACATGATCCGTGACAGCCTTTCGTGACATAACTGCCGAGTAATGAAGAGAAAGAAAACAAACATCGCGGAGGTTCGAAGGTGCTCGATCGCTAACTAGACTGAAATTCATTTACTGAAATTCATTTTACCCCAAGAAAGAAGATTTCCAGAAAGTGACGAAGGTTCAACGATACGTAAAACTTTGGCGATGCAACGTAACTGAATCGTCTGTGCCTGAGAATCTGTGCTTTTAAGACTTTACACGGAAAAAACAATCGTGAAAGATGTTTCTAAACGAAACGCTACTAGTGCTGGCCTATACGGCTAATATGATGGCTACGCTTGACAAGACGGACTCGCAAAACGTCGAGCACGCAGAGGATGTTTACAACGTCACGACGACCACTTTGACGCCGGAGGAAGTGGAAAACAAATTCGACTTTGAAGACCGTGAGTATTCCGTCGCGACTGTCAACGATACTCCGAAGAACTATACACCAGTAGCGACAAAATAAAGAAAAATAGCCCAAGATATATAGAAACATTTTTTTTTTGCTTCACCGCGGAACACGTGTGATAGATTATTTTTACTCGATTCGCGACAATCCGTTGGTAGAGTACTTTCAATATACAAATTGATACGATGTTTGGCTTTTTCCATTATCGGTCGACCTTCGTGCTGGAATCAAGCAAATGTTGTTTCGGGCTGAATCGCGTCAAGAAGATGTGGAACTTTAAGGGCGGGGTCGTTGCAGTCACGTGCATTGCTCTGATCGCATTCACGGCTAATCGCTAATCCAACACGGAGAGACAAAACAGCGCTTGTGCGCTTCTCTTCGAGGAACCGATAGCGCGCTCCGCATGGATAAATATCGCCGAGCGATAACCCCGGTCGAGTGTACGCACGGCGATTACTCGTGTCTGTGAGCCACCGCGTGCCTTCGGGCCAGACAAATAGTAAATAATGTTTCACGGACGACCCCTCTTCCAAGAGAAATCCAACTGTCAAAGAATGAGAATTAACGCTCCGTAATCAACATCTTTTCGGTCTCGGGGACGTAAAGCAATGGTATACCGTGCAACGCCTGATGAATGATAATATCATATGTACTGGTTGCATGAGATATGCATCGAATAGGCGCCACTGTTCCAGACAATACTCCTATAGTCGTTCACTCTTATTGTTCCATTGCTTTCACGTTGTTCTACATACATTCATATGTACAAAAGTTTAAAACCTGTTCATTATTCTTAACCTGTTTTTACCCGTATTGATACGTTTTCACGTGTTTTGACATATTTTGACCTGTCTTGATGTATCGTGACATGTTTTGACATGTTTTGACGTGTTTTGACGTGTTTTGACGTGTTTTGACGTGTTTTCGCGTGCTTCGATCAACCTGATTCTTAAACTGTTAATTATTTTAAAGATAGCAGACTGTACGATTTCTTGAATCTTTGACATGGAATATTTGTTGCTTTCATCCATCAGAATGGTACATGTGGCGTTGCTACGAGCCCTACGGGTGTTTCTACATCGGAGCACCATGGTCCGGAGAAAATCGTCCGGTGTCTACCTTTCCCGCCCGTCCGGACGTGGTAAATCCACGGTACATGCTTTACACGCGGGAAACGCGCGCGTACGAGCTGAAAATCGACAAACTCGAGACGATTCGAGAGTCTCCCTTGAGGAAGAAAGCGGGTCTCTACTTCATCACTCACGGGTTTCTCGACAACGGGGATAAAACATGGGTAATGGTAAGTTCTCCTCGTGTAAACAAAAAGCAGACATGTTTTTATATTGCGAAGGAGATTTATGTTCGATGGGTAACTGTTTCAGAGGATGATGAGGGAACTGATTTTACGAGAGGACTGCAATGTCGTAATTGTTAATTGGATAGGCGGTGCAGGACCGCCTTACCCCCAGGCAGTGGCCAACACTCGATTGGTCGGTGCCATGACCGCCAGGCTGGCTGCTCAACTCATCCAAGAGGGTGGAATCGCACCCTCGAAAATGCACGCCATAGGACACAGTCTAGGGGCGCACACTTCCGGTTACATAGGGTACACCCTGCGTGTCAGATACGGCTATACCCTCGGAAGAATTACAGGTAATCAAATATTAATATTATACCAATCGTATCCTTCACGTGTGAACAAGTGTATCTTTTTTATCCAAATATTAAATATTATTAACATTATCAAACTGTTGACGCAGCAGATGTTATCAAAGAAATACAAAATGTATGCTGCTGAGCAAAGATTCCCGAGCGACATGAAAATATGATGTTAGGTAAACAAAAGAAATTGTAAATAGATTTCGATTTGTGGAAAACAAAGTGTGTCGTGGCTTAGTAGTTCATTGAGAAGGCTCAGAGAACGTGTGAATGGCAAATATTTGTTTCTCCCCTGTGTGAGTTCGGCGAGATCTGATCGAAGGCACCCTGGCTCATCGTTACGTAAGCTATCGATCCCATCGGTAACTACCAGGATAGCAGAAAGCCAAGCGCGGTTTCCGAGGACCCGCCGAGCGGATAATTAGCTGAGCCGTTAAGTTGTTAAGCATTGAAGAAGGGCGGTTGGTTGGGCCTAGGGAACGTAGGCCATCGGCCAGCCCTCCTGCCGCGATTAAAGCCCTAAGGAAGGATATTGCCCCAGCCAAAGGGTCGTTGGAGGGTGTCAGACGGCTCACAAAGGACCGTGGAAGAGTAAAGAAGGGCAAACGCTCACGAATGGGGCTGAAATCACGCCCCCAGACCCGCCCGGAGACAAGACTGTGGTAAACAAGTGTAGTAAGAGAACACGAGGGCAGAAGAAGTGGCAGAGCTGCAGGGCTGAGCAAAAGTCTGGCCTGAGGATCGACAAGGACGAAGAGGAGTCACTGTGAGAATGGAAACGAAGGATGGAAGGTGCGATCGTGAGTTCTCGACAACAAAAGGGTCGTTGTAAATTCGTCTTGCGAGACCAGGGGAATATCAATCAACCGGTGGATTGACAAAGATTCTATTAACACCGCTATTAATTAGCTAATTAATGCTTATTTACCTGACCGTGAATTTCTAAAATAATACAGCTAAATTTATTTGCCCTGAAAGGCAATAAGAAATCGGCAAAGAAAATGTAAACTGTATCGGATAAGATAAGAACAGTATACGGAAGAGAGGAAAATAAACGGAGACGACTTTGTCGCTCCAAAAATAGACCGAAATTCAGATCGTACCGACACTACTAGAAAAACAATATCATTGGGTACAAAGTCCAATTTCTAAGATTGTCTCGATTACACGGCGCTGTCGTAATTTGTAGCTTCCCCTTACGTCCGAAACTTTCAATTTATCGTAACTTCGGACCGAAAGACGACTTCCGCCGTTGTGCAATAGACGCGTAATGCGTGTGCTTACAGCCAAACCCGTGCGGTAATCCTTACATGATAGAACCGTTATAAAAACGCTTGCTAAAAGTGAAAAGAGACTTAAGTGGCCGACTATTAAAACCACCGAATGAGGAAATACGAAAGCAAAAGTAACATTAAACCTTCTCATCCTATTCTTCGTGTAACTAGGAGAAAACCCGCGATTACGGGAAACAACTCATAGAAATTTGACGTTGTCGATACATTAATATCAGCAATGCGTTCGAAGAAATGTTTGTAACCGTAATAACGGCAAATGTTTCCACACTTCGCTCCGAGTCGGTGAATGTGTGTCACGTAAAAAAATATTCATAAGAAGCTTACTCATTGATTCCGTGGCATTATTTACTAACAAGAAACTTATCTGCATTCATCTGAACCTAGAATGTCGATATGTGATCGACACCGACATACAAACTTTCTACCCATTGATAATAATATCATTTTTTGATACAGAAATAGTAATACACAGAACGAGTTAATAAACAATTCTGACGATAAGATATTTATGAGGAAATATGAAAACGCGTGATAAATTAGCGAGAGCAGAAACGAAACTGTTGTACCTCGGAGCGATGGTAAACTATTTTCACGAGCCGTCATGACACACATAGGACTTCGAGTTGTAATTTCCTCAGAGAAAATTGATGACGAATACATGGGCACATTCGTGAACGGCTCGACGTCGCCTTTCTACACGGCATACATTAAGATGCGTTTTAAATGCCTATTAAACTGTACGTCGTCTAAAAATCTTTTCATGTCGTTGATCATTCCGAAGGTTTGGACCCCGCGGAGCCGCATTTTAGCAATACTTCGCCAATGGTTCGACTCGATCCGACCGACGCGACGTTCGTAACGGCTATTCACACCGACTGCAATCCTTTTATCAGCGGTGGCCTTGGAATAACACAACCGGTCGGACATATCGACTTTTATCCGAACGGAGGTCGCAACCAGCCGGGTTGCAACGAAGGTGTACTTAATTCCATCACTCTTGAACGCGGCAGCTTCTTTCGTGGTGAGTAGTCGTCAATAAACACAATCTAATGTACACGTCTGCGTTCACGGGAATCATTAATTAACGAGATGTACTTGAACTCCGACGCGCTTAGTCATTTGGATTTATCAAGCCGTATGAAGTGTAATGAAGTGCCATTAAACTAAGTTCAATATTGACACGCTTGACAGCCGATAAATAGAAGAATAAAAGATTGTAAGATCTAACAATGACGATATGTGGCTGTGTCTGGCGAATGATGTTATCGTTTTTGTGTAGGGATCAAGAGATTCCTTGGCTGCAATCATATTAGAAGCTACGAATATTTCATCGAGAGCATCAACACGCATTGCCCCTTCTTGGCGGTTCCCTGTGCTTCGTGGGATAAGTTCCACGAAGGAGGTTGTTTTGATTGTGAGAATCAATATTGTCCTAGGTTCGGTCTGGACGCCCAGCCTGGGAACTACCACGCCTCGGTTTATTTAATGACAGGATCGGAGAAACCATTCTGCAGTGAGTAACGGACCACCGTACGAGTGTAATAAATAATAATACCGTAATTATTTGTTGGCCCGACCCAACTCCGTATTCCACAGAATCCTAACCTCTATTTTTTCTGACAAAACATAATTGCCTGAACGCGTGGGGGAAAGTGGGCACTAAACGCGCGGTCTGAGAAAGCGTAAGGGGCTGGCTGGATCCTGACTGTGAAAATTGTGTAATTTCAGAGGGCCATTATCGCGTGACCATAAACATCTCGAAAACGAACGAGAGCCTGAGTCACGGCGGTGAAGTCGGCATGTTTGTAATCCGCGTGGTAGGCCCTAACGACAAAAAAACGGAGAGAATGCAGCTCAGCGAGAATTCGAAGTACTACGAGCCGGGCAGCACGCACGTAATCGTTCTACCTGGCGAGGTGGTGGGCAAGCCAGAAGCTGTTGAGATATCCTGGGAGTATCAGACGTCCGTCTTCAATCCCCTTACCTGGCGACTTCTCTACACTCCCAGGGCCTACATTGACTCCCTCACCGTTAGGAGTCTCGAATTCAATCACGAGTAAGTTCGTTACGAATAAAAGTTATTGGCGGCGAGGTGATAAACAAAAAAATACTACATACTTCGCTGATTTGCATTGGACTTACGACCTTAGAACTTTACAGAATTTTTCTGAGCGCAATAAGACGATTTTTTAAAGATTTATGCCCCGAGTAAAAGTCACGCTACAAATTCCTGGAACGTATGCCGTGGTCAGCACTTCCGAACGACGTGTGAAGTCCAAAGCTAACGTCTCTATCACGCGTGTTATTTATTTTTACGATAAATTTGCAACAGTAACTCGAGCTCTTCCACTTAACGAAACGTGGAACAAAGTCCAAAGTCGACGATTCTATTGCTCGCCGTGTTTACACAAACGGTTTTTTCTAGCATTGTGGATTTAGCTCGTTACCCGCCACGCATGTTTTGAACGAAGAGCACAATTTAATCGCCCATTAGTGCGCAGTTCTCCCAACGAATGACGACTGCACGAAGCCGAGAAATAAAGGCGCGTCTATCGGATTTAGCAAATGCCATTGTGTCTCTTTCAGAATCACCGTCTGTCCTGACGAAACGAAGACCTTGATGGCGAACGAGCCGAAAATCCTGACGACGGAGGACTGTCGCAACACCGATCTCAATTGGGTGACCACGTGAAACGTCAATGCACCGACCAACCTTCGTCACAGACCGACGTGGGTCCTTTGACTGCCTGCAGAATAATTTTACGTCCAATTAGATTGATCTACGAGCGTCCCGAACAAATTCATTCCGCGGAATCGTTTATCTCGTTACCAATGGATGAGAAAACTCGTTACTTGATTGACCCGAATGCATGAATATAATTCAATGTCCTTTTACTTAGCGCGTTCTCTTATGTATAAATTATTGAACGCTCGCTGATCCAGAAACCGAGGAGCAACATCTTCCAAGACTTTTTTCATCGAACCACCTGCCCTAACCTTACCGCACTGCTTAGTTACTTACTGCAAAATATGTATGTCTTTAAGTATTGTTTCGATATTACAAATATTTATAAATGTAAACATGAGTAATTTCTGCCAAAGGTTGTGTCACAGTTTATTAACTGTCCTTTGCCGAATACTACTCCTGTGATTCAATGAACGTAAAATATAAATATTTACATTCGTATGTTTAGGATATTCAAGAACAGTCTACATTGAAAATATTCGGAAATAATAGCCTACGCTGTCTTTCCCGAATAATTAACCTTTAAGCGTATTTCCTGATTCGTGTTCACAGCATAAGATTTCTACGTAAACACGTATCCATCGATTTCCTGGCGTCTATTTTCTCCGTTCACGTTTTATATAGATATTCAAATACATATAACGCGACGTCGCTGAGCATCGGCGTTGCACATGCGAATCCAGCGTAATCACATCGGGTTTCGCCTGCGCGAACCGATGGGGGACACACATCCTTTCACTGTCGTTATGCACGCGTGTTTCTTTCGCCTTGGCACTCGCTTTCATGCCGGTAAATCACCGTTCGACGAGCAGCCCCGCAATTTACGGTCGCGAAGGGAATAGCTGAAGACAATACACAGAGTTCATCAATCCCAGGGGTCAAGCACTCGCCGCTGAAATTTACTCCCGCAGAGTGCACGGCAGTCAAGATCAAGACTTCGTGCAGGAATTAATGAAAGCCGAAGATATTCACCCCCGGAGGTCAACTGATCAGTATACACTTCCTCGTCTATCGTAAGAGTCGAGAGTCTCTCCTTCGCACAAATAATTGAGGAAGTTCGAGGAAATTGCATACATGTTGATCGACCACATTGGCTGGAAAATATTCTACCGGTCGAAAGGTCACAACGATGTCACGACCAGCAAGATCCCTTAACAGGCGTGGAAAGCACGCTTTTCTCAGAATCGTCATAGTTCGAGGATTTATCTCCTGTAGGTCAATGCTGGATTAAATGCCAGACGATCTCGCTGGCATCGGCAAGGTCAGATATGAAACGACGAACGGATCTTCGACATTTCTAGAAATCAGAAGGCACTGTTTCATTCTAGTCCGAGAGACGATGAAAGTTGAAGCCATGTTGCCTGGGCCTACACCCGTTCTCGACGTTTCTACGGGACAAACGTGTTTCGCACACCACGGAGGACAGTTACGTGGATACGACGAAAGTTACGGGCGTACTCGCGATGTTTCGTTTTCAAGTTACTCCGACGTTTATCATAAATCTTGCCGCTTTGCCCGCATACTTGGCATTATGTAAGAATTTTGCAGTGTGTCCGGTGCATTGCCGCGGTGCAGTAAACGGTCAATACTCACGCATTTCGTCATGGAGAACTAACGGAACTTTACAATTACGACAGGGAAAAATGCGCTTTTACAACCGAAAAACGGTAGCCCGGTTGCCAACGCAAATTACGATTTTATACATCCCACGCGACTACGCAAATCCAAAACGTTTCCTCATTGTTCAATTTTGTCCTTACAGTGAAACAATGACTGAAAGTCTCGATGTAAAATACAATAGCGAGTTTCAACGTCGAAGAGAAATATGTGAAATTGTTTTTTTGCCATTCCACAATTGTTCGATAATGCACCTGCGACGGCACCGAACGTTGCACGCGATATTTATCTATTTCCTGAATCTGCGAACAGGTAATGCGTAAATATTGTGCAGCGCCAATGAGTTTTGTTACCGAACGGTTTAATAAACACGTCAATTACGGGATTGTTGATTTATTGGACTAAAAATCACGATGCAGTTTATGCAACAAAAATCTTTATGCAACATCGTCATATAAGCAACAAACTTGTATCTGATAGCTCTTTTAACTGAACGTGATAAATTTTATGTGAATTTATGATGAAACCTAAGCTATCTGTGATGGTTTCCACAGTTATCGAGTATTTCCCATTTTCGCACCATGCATGCAGTTTTGTAAAGATTTCGTAACGCGATTCGTCACATTGGATATTAAGCAACACCTTCGGTACGTGAAGTGGGACAAACACAGCAGGCGACGTTGAATTTCTTTGTCCCGCATGACCTACGGCGAGTCGTCTACCTAATTTGACCGACGCAATCAACAATCGTCAAAATTCAAAGGGTGGATAACGGAGTTTCAAAAAAGGTCGTTACACTATTCCCAGGAACAACCTTAACGAAAATTCATTAAAAATGGTAAATATAGCATATCATAGTGAGGAAGGAATCTTCCGAGATCTGATGGGGAGTGGTTCCGCAGTGGATGAAGGTGGTAAAGTTGGTGGAAATTCGGTGAAATTTCGAGTCTAACGGTACGGGGGTCCGCGGGGGCAAGTGGGCCAATGAGTCGATCGTTCCTGGAGGGACTCTCGCGGGGCCTAGCGGCTAACGGTGGTGGGTGAAATGTTCCGGAGCAAGCGGAATCCATTGTACACTCGAGGCAGTCGAGCACCGGCCTCTCACCGCGGAACGTTTCGATCTCCTCCGAGTCGGAGTCTTTCACGTGTTTACCTTTTACCTCGCCTCGTGCAGCTGACGAGGAACGTATTAAGGGAGGCTCGTTGGCACGTGCACGGCTCAATCGACCTCGCCATGTCGTCGGGGACGATTGGCACTTTCCGCTGAATTGACAGTTCCTTATCGCGGTACCACGTGCTTACAGTGCCCACGATCGTTGAGCTGTCAAGTCACGAGACCGAAGAATCGTTGTCGAAATGACAACCCGATGACCCCCAAGTCCCAGCAGTGACATGAGAAAACCATTTCGAAAATGTGAGTCACACCACTTGTATTTATAAACCAAAAAATATTCCAGACTTTTGTAAATGACCCGACGGTTTTCCTCGAATTTTGTGTCACCTTTGTGTCACCATGACATCAGAAAGACAAATGTATTGTGAGGGAATATTTTCGTTATAGGACTAAATCGTTTTATGAAGAGAGGTCTTTCGCGAAAGGGGTTTTTCTGTCGATATTTGTCATCGCGTCGTTGTCTCTATTATCTTGGCAAAAATCTGACGGTTACGTGAAACTAACAAAGGAATATAATAGGGGCCGTCCACATGTTATTAGTCGGAATGCGCGTTGTTTAATTTGCACTCGGATGTGCGACTTCCTCACTCGACTGTCAATCCATGACCACCGCAGTACAGGCGATCGTTAATCTAAGCACGCATCGATGAATATGCGATTGCTAAACGCGATTCTATCAGCATCGTGTCAAGCACTGGTCTACCAACGGTCAAAATAAAAAGAAAGAAATATTAACCGACCTCCAAGTGTCCTTATACTTTTCGCAATTCTATTCGACTGTTTTCATGGGAGATGTTGACACAGGAATACAGTCTCTTGGTAAAATTTCGAACGATTAACCGGATACACGTCTACGCGTCGACGAGTAATTAGATATTTTTGAGTTCCTTTGTTTTTGACTGTCGGGTTTCAGAAACACTGGCACCGCAGGAAAGACCAGCAGGTATACACGTACAGCGTTGTAGGCGAGCGTGCGAACTTTCTCCACGGACAGAACTATATCTATATAGGCGTATACCGCGGGCTTTTACATTTACGAACGATCGAACGGTCTATTCGGTTACATAGTAGGTACACTGAACGCGCGTGCTGATCTGCCGGGCTCTCGATTCCAGTTTCAAGTGCATTCGAAACGACCTGCTGCAGGTGTTCACCCGTGGCAGGAAGTTCGAGGTCGCGCGGAGAAGCGGGAACAGTCGGCCCTGTCGGCAACGGTAACGCCTTGATCGAGATAGGCGGTCATTGAAATGATGGAAAGCCAATAATCCCTGAGATTTCCTACGATTTCGTGGAGCGAGAAAACAAAGGGACACGAAATACGTCGTTTGGTTAAACATAGAAGGGTCGCCGAGCGAGAAATAGAAAACAAAGGAATTGCGGAAGCTCTGTCCCTCGTCACAGATGAGTTCGCCAACGAAGGACGAAATGAAAATTGTGAACAAGAAATAGGGGACACGGGGCGGCAATGTTAGAAATGATGGGACATAACAAGTCGAGGTCGATTTAACTGATTAAAATGGTTATTGATAAACTATGCGTTTGAGGAGAACCATTGGCCGCCACGGAGCAGAACGAAAGTCGAAACTTTCATATCGGATTTTTACGTCCGGTCGTTCGGGATTGTATTTTGTAGGAGTAAGGCAAAGGCATGTCGCCGGGAACCGAATCGCCTGTTCTCGAGACATTCGTCATTGAAACACAAACGGACGAGAAATAGGAAGTTCGTGGAAGGCTTGCTCATATACCAGCAATTAACTCGACTAAGAGAGTTTGATTAATTACGCCAGATTATCCGCTTGTTATCTCAACAAATGATCGACACGCACGATCTGTCCTGCTCTATCTCTGCACTTTGTATGCCAACTCGATAATTACGTTCTGCTGAATCGATTTCTCTTTAATTATTCATCGCCTCGTTTGTTGTCTTTTTCTGCTTCAGAGATATGTCATCCTGGCTTTTATCGAGGAGAGACCTATCTCTTAAATCATTAATTAACAAAATGCTAAATCATTGACCCATCGGAAAAGGCAATACTATCGTCTATTTACTGTTTTTACTAGCCATTCATGATTTCCGGTAAAACAAGGTGAAATTACAGTCAGATCTGTACACTTCTTCTAAACGCAAGGTGTAAATTAATTAATTCATTTTAGAAGATCGACTTGACCTTAATAATCAATGACCGATCACATAATTACGTAGAAGGTATTACGTAACTGTGTCAAGGTTTTCACTTTTGATGTGAAAAACCGAGGACGACAACGATGTAAGTTATAAATTGTATGCGAATAAACGATATTCTTCTTCACGAAGGACATTTGCCACGTACCTCGTCGTGTGTGAATCGTGCGTCGTTAATTAAACGTTGAGTAAAGAGCATTTAGAGCTTTGAAAATTCTTGGCTGATTACACTTTTGTCCACCTCTGGAGTTGGCCCAAGAAACTTACGCAACGAGGGAACGAGAGTCAATCGCACACGAGAGAGGCTCGCGTGCACTTTCCGTTACGATTGTTCACTTCCGCAAGAAAACGCGGTTTCCCCTGTAATCGCGCGAGCACCGTGCAACGAACGGTTGTTCGAAAACCGTGAAAATGGCGGGCCGGCGACGTATTGACGGTTATGAAAATAGATAGTCCTGCCGGAAGAGGTTAAAACGATAATGCTGAAAATCAACGAGATATCGAAATATCGGGAATTACGAGTTTACGAAGATTATATTTAATCGACGCGATACGAAATTTATGAATCTATATTTACTTACATAAGCGTTTCTCGGTCGAGTTGGCTCTTTGAATATTTTGCCGCATTGTGGGTTAACCGAATTTTTCGCTGTAGAAAATGAGTTATCGGGCGGTTTCATCGGGGATCCATCGTTATTCAGCGCTGTTTGCTTTTTTACACGGCGCCGTGATGCGTAGATAAAATCGAGACACCGTATCCCAGCATCCCGATGCTATCGCGACGATGGGACAAGAAAAGATGGCAAAAGTGGTAAGCGGGGGCAGCGATTTAAAAGCGCGATAAGTGAGGTTAGGTCGGTTGGTCTTCCCGCTCGCGTCGTCGCTGGATATAAGGCGCTGCGTAGTCGCCGTGCAAAGGCCCGCAGGCGGCGGAGATTGATTAAGGGAAAGGAGGGAGAGGGACGAAGGACCCCGGGACGAATAAGGAAGAAAAGCGCCGACGCGAGTTTTGTATGCACCGAGTCATTACGACGTAGAAACTCGGGCCGCAGCTTTCGCGAAGCCAGCGGTGCATCTGCGTCCTCTCTCGCGATAGATGCATCTCACGCGAGAAAAACGTACGGGAAGCATACATGCATGGCAACCGGCTCGGCACTTCCGCATCCGGTGTGTCTCGTTAGCACAGAAACCCCACGTTCTCGTCGTAATGTTTATAGAGCCGCACGATCCCCTACCCGAAAAAATAGCCATTCTCGGCTAAACCCACGTAGAGATAGTAATTACGGACTTCCTTACTCGCTGACGTCGCGTGATAGCCGCGATTTTAAGTGCTGCCAGGCAAATTCGTTCAACGCTTTTAACGAACTTTCTTAACTGCCTTTAATTGTGAAACGGGAATCTTGAAATTCAATCGATATGAGTCTCGGAAGACTGTTAGCTTCTCAATTTTTAATCAACATCGGCGAAACTAGATATCACGATTCAAAGGTCATGGATTTCTCCTATTTGAAAACACGTCTCTCTCGTCAGAAATGTGTTTTTGCGAATCATCGCATACGCGCATCCACATACACATTGAAAAATCGTGATTTCGCCAATAAAATGGATTAATTGACAACATTTCAAGCCAGATTTTTTCAAATGCATGAAAACGAAGTTTATTGGTTTCATTTTTATTGACGTGAAATGAATCGGCAAAAAAACTTAATGTACTGAGAAGAATATCGCTACTGCCCCGGTATCTGAATAGCCTCCTCTACTGGAAACCAATTAATTGCGTAGAACGAGTAAAGCTGGTGGAACGAGGTAAACTGGAAAAACGCAGGAGACAGTGAGCAATTATTCGAGATGAGATTTATGTCAGCGACGAAGGACGCTCTCTAATAAACCGGCCAATCTGCTTTTAACCAACGACTTATCTCTCCTTTTCCCCGGCGATTGGAATTTTCTGGAGTCCCCGAGTTCGTAAGAAATGCGTACGACCTGACTGCGTGCCAACAAGAAAGCCAGGAACATTCCGACTGTATAATCCAATTAAGCACACGCGAAAAACGCGTCTCTCTGAATTAATGGTCGATCTGTTAAATCTCCGAGGAACTACAATGTTAACATTTTACGGATATCCCATGAATCTTCCACTGTTTCTTTCCTGATTCCGCGATCTTTATGCTACGCTGAGAATGCGATAAGCTACGCATCCACCGAGATCCCGGCGCGAAAACTCAATTTCTCTTCTTTCCGAATGAAGAATGTTAATGCACGTCACGAGGCTCGTTTACATTGTACAGATAAAACTCAGCACTAATATATTCACCGCGAGAGAAACATTTAACCATATCGATTTAACATCTCTTATTAAAATAGTTTATCTAAAGCGTGTAGCAGTTTTATATATCGAGTTCACGTTCCGTTGGAACATTAAACAAATGTGCGAAGTTTACGTTAGTCCGTGTAGACTTTTCGACGGCGAAATTTCACCTGAGAAGGTCATACAGCGCGACGGGGTAACGTCTATTGTCACTACGCTGCGAAACTCTGACGAAATTGTGCAACAAAACGTGCAAGCGAATACATATGTATGCATATACATACATATAATATAAAAGACGATAGTGTGTTAAAAATATACAAGATAATCGGCAGCCTTTACGTTCGTTCATTCTCTTAGTATCATATATAGTGTTAAATCTCTCAATGCCTTTTTTATAGTAGAAAAAGGAATGATCATATTTTGTTTGCTCATGCGAGCACTATAGCTCCTTAAAGTGCATGCGTATCTCTGTGTTGTGATGGTTAGTCTTCCGATATGTTTGGAAGCACGTCCTACCTTACAGATATACTAAGCCGCGTAAACGGAGCGGTGTTTACATCGGTAGGGGGAACAGGTACCGCCTAGATCAACTATGTACCTATCGGTCCCCGTTATGCCCGGTATGTAGGTCAGTGTAAAGGCCGAACGTTGGGAAAGTCATCAATCGCGGCACACGAGTGACGTGCCGAGTCACGCACACAAACTCTCCTCGAAACCTGCACTCGGCGATGCTCGGTTATATAAAAGCGCCGCACCTTGGGACATTTCGTGGACAACGACGTCGTCGACAGGAAAGACTTGCATAGGACTACGCTCTCCAATGTGTTTACTCTCCTTTGTCCTCTCCGACAAACAAACGATTTGTCCGGCTTCTCGGTGGCCGGCATTGAAACGCTGGAAATTCAACCATGCCGAGAGAAATTTACCCACGAAATAAAAACATTTGTAAATACTGGGTTTATGTTTGTTAAAGGTTTCACAGACAGGTGTAAATACGATGCGTTGCTTGTTGTGTTTGTCCTTGTGGTACTTCCAGAGACTATTGATTGTGGGAATGAACATTTTAAAAGCAATGCTCCTCTGATCGATTTTTCTCCGGAAGCGCTTTGCTGTTTTATCGACGTAGGATTAAAGGCAGGAAATATATCACGTAAATCATGGGGCAATTTGAGTTATGACCACGTATGATCGTGGCAATGGCGATGGAAAAGCGCGATTCCTGGCGACAGGTGAAAATAATGTTCGCGCAGGCAGAAAAACGGTGGGATTGTATTCCGGGTTCAACAACTCTTCGTGCAACAAGGAAACGCGAGCATACCCTGCAGGCTGCCCCAGGAATGCGATTTCACGTAATCCTGTTCGGTTGTACGATTGATAATGCCTTCTCGAATCGACTGAAAGCTTTTACGCGTTAAGCAGAATCATCTGATCACCATTAATTACCAACCAGTAGCAAAATTCTCCTTATTTAATTAATTACAACCTGTCACACGAAAGAAGAAAATATTTTACGGTTTGTAATTCCATTATGCTTTCTGGTGCACATTCTTTTTTAATATCTGTACTCTCACCCATAAACGTAAGTTTGTTTTGCACGGCGAGATAAAAGTCAAGCACTTTAAAATACGTAAAACCTGAAAGCGAATATCTCCTTTGCCGATCGTTTTACGAATACCATAAAAACTGTTGCCGTAAAAAGTACCCCCCGCCCTGTGCGAAAAACGAGAAGAGATTGTAAGGTCGTGAATTATGCAACGAATTTCGTCGATGAGCTCGTGTTGGTCTGATTTAAAAGCTCTGAAAAGCTCTGTGGAAGGAAACCCCGCGGATCCTCCTGGCGTGTAAATAAAGCACGATGTTATCATCAATACATATCCCAGGAGAAATTTACGTGCGGGTTAAAACCTGTTTCTCGTTGCCGGCGTACCCACTCCCCGCCCCGCTTCCGCAAATTTTCTTCGGCCTCCTTTTTTCCTTGTTGCGTTCTCGCGTTTACAGAACGGTGCGTGGAGTACGCGGAACGTGCGGTTTTCGGTAGCACGTCACTCGCCTGTTACACCAGGTGAATGCCGCAATTACGTGACCAGTGATCTCATTACAAGAAGAACCACCATCGACGACGCCCCTGCCAACCACATCCTGGCAATCCCAATCGTTGCACCGTGCCCGTATACAATAATGCACGCTATTTAAAAGACTTAATTGCCGTAGGTAATTTGCTGATGACGACAGTGAAGTTTCGCTTATGTTTCGTAAATATACATGTAATTTATCGGGGCTAAAAAAAAAAGTTGGCCATTACTATCAAATGTCCGTTATGCAGCTCTCGTGTAGTTATCCAAAAGTAAATCATCCTAAGATCCATCATTTCCGCACTAATATCCGATAATTTGTTATTGCGAACGATACCAGTGATGTAAATATGATGTCATCTTGATGTATTATGTTATAAAATCCCGAAAACGTAATAAGCCATGCACGTTTATGATTAACGCTCGTTTAGGGTACTTACGTTTAAGGTTATGTCATAGACGAAGGACGAGATTCATTCGCATTCTTCTTTGGAAGTAAACAAAATAATCCAATGTTTTCTAGAACCCCGACATGGATAATCACGACATTGAAACGTTAACCTCCACTTTTACGATATTGTCGCGGTAGAATTAAGCCACTTAGCGTAAAGTCATGAAAGTCGGGAAATTCTTTAAGGTTCCGATCGAACGTAAAACTATCGATATTACGCGATTTATGGGAAATAAATATATATGTATACTAACTTCGCAGTGAACGTCGCAGTAAACGATTTTGTCATCTCGTCGGACGAGAAAGTTCTTGTGTAGTAGCGTTCACAGACATAATTTCTTTAAATGCATCAAACGATTAGAAAAATACGACGTAGCTTTTAAACGCGTGTAAGAGTTTCTTGAAAGTTCGCGTAGTTGTTATGAGAAAGATGTTTTACCATGCCTCAGAAGATTGTCCGCAGGTAATTTCGAGAACGCACCATTGAAAATAGCACAGTCATTACGAGGGGATTCGCGGATTTCAACAATCCTGTAATAAATAACGAGAGACGGCGGGTAAGTTACGTCAAAATGTGTTCATTGGGTACGTCGGCGAGATTGCGGAATATTACACACCGTTGGACAAAGGGGCTTGAAAATTTCCGTTTAAATTATTATCCGCCATCAGGATGTAACCATTACGTATGGTAATATTTGAATTTTACGGGAAACTGTGACAATGATCAATTGACAACGACTGCACTTCTCCCTTGACCTCGATTAGGCTCGGAAAAAATATGGCTTTGGGTAATGGGAGATTCGTTAGAATCGTAGTAGGTCTAAATTCATGAAAGGGCAAAGCTTACATACGCGGGGGTATGCATTATTCATTAACCGGGATTGAAGTAAACACGCTTGAACCGTCTAAGACGTTGGTGAGTTGAAATTGATTCACGCAAGTTTAATGAGGATTACGGCATAACGCGAGTCTAAAGACCGGCGCGTACACGTCGTACGAATTCGATTACGTTGGATGGCGTGAAAATTGATCTTAAATTATACAAAAACTGTCTTTAAATGATATCATCAGAAGCGGTCGGAAGCGGTCGGTACGTTGACGGCATTGGCGTCAGAGCGGCGGGAACTGGTGAAATTTAATCGGGGGGGTCCAGATGAATTTGCGGGACACGCGGGTTGCGTAATAGCCCCAAGGCAAAAGGGGGGATCCACGAAAATACACGGACACACGTACCGCGGGGGAAGAGAGAAAGGTGCCGGAATTACGTCATTCGTAAATAAAAGATCGGAAGCATTTCTCCCGGTGATTGGATTAGGTCATGACGATGACTCGACACATACGAATACCCTTCTACTCTCCGCCGTTCTTACGTTGTAATAATCTTTTTTTAATGACCTTCCTGAAATCCTTTTGGACCGGCCTTCGAGTAATGGTAACTTGCTAATGAACGATTTGTACGGAGTTTGGACGAAGTTGGTCACTTCACTCAGCAAATAGAAGATCCTATGAACGACGTTCTCAATGCTAAATTCATGGACACGAGAATTTCTTAAGTCTAATAAAATTCTTCATTTAACGGTATAATGTATGCAGGAATTAGAATCACACAGGTTCACTGAACTTGACTTTACAGCTATAAAAATATTGTTTTCGCGTATGTAATGAAAATCGTATTTGAGACATATAGAAAACAAGTAAATCTTATAAATATGCTTATTACAAAATAAATGGGGTCGCTTCTTATGTGGAAAACCCTTGAACTCATTCACGCGATTTCCAAAATTCGGTTAATACCAAACCAATTTCAAGGTTTACCGGCTTAACGATTTCGCGTGCAGCAGCAACGATAATTTTTGAAAACGTATAGCTGTCAATATATGTGACGACCTACTGAAGGAATTCGAACGTCCTTTGGCAATGCGCCAATGAAATTCTACACGATTCGCAACACCCAACGGAGCTTCTACGAAAAAAGGGGGGCAAAAACATGGAGCGTAGAGAAAAAAAAAGGTAACTTTCTCAAATGCCACAGGATCTTACTTGACACATTGCAATATCGTTTAACGTGGAAAGCTAATGAATGATCGCCAGGGAGAAGTGCACGTGACATGAAGCACAGTTAGGGGAAAAATCGTTATTTCCGCGAAGCAAAATTCTTACGGCGACTTCCTGTTCCATTAGTCAATGTTGCGAGTCTCGCTTCGTTGCTATTTTAACGAGAATTACGTGCGAACAGTTACCGCCAAGTACGTCGAGAAGAAAACGTGGGGTAACGCGTTGTCATAGATCATTGAATGGGGTCCCGCAAAAAATCACCGCTAAACGCATCCACTTCTTTCGCGAATAAATAAGTGACGCAATGACATAGTGTTGGAGAAAAACGCGAATGTCAAGGAATTCAAGGTACTTGTAAATTGTCGAATGCCACTATACGAACGGTCGACATTGAAACAGCTCGGCTTGCGAACTGTCCTATCGATAAAAATGCAAAGTGACGATTATGACGGAGCATCTTTAAGCTTCCAACTTCCAACGACACTTACTATTTCTCACTGTCACAGAGGAAGATGGATTATCGGAAAGATATACCGTCAAAGGTATTCTGGAATTAATGGTCCTATTTTTATGAGATTCGCCATTTATTGTATGATCATGATAAATAATAAAACACAAACAAATGTCGACGCAGAAATTCGTAACGTTTACTTCTTGATCTACGATATTCCCCTCTCTTTCTCGCAAGTGTACTTTCCCCGCGTTACGTTTATAGACGACTTTCTTCATGTGCAGACGTCTTCTCTAGCGGGATAGGAAATAAGGCAAGAGAGGAAAGGAGAAACCCTCGTCGGTTGAAAAAGAAAACGCGTACTTGCGGAGAGAGGTGTGTAAGGGGTTGAAAGAACGTTGAATAGAAAAAGAAACGGTAGGTCTGTCTGATGGAGGAGGACGGAAAGTACGTTATACAAAGCGAGAGAAAGAGGTGGACCGTGAAAGAATGAAAAAAAAGAAAAGGCGGCGCTGGGCCGCGGGTAAAGGGGGAGGGGAAGCGGACAGACATGCAGGAAGCGGTACAGCATTGCCGGAGGGAAGGACGCGAAATCTGGGCCACAATCGAGCAAGACGTTGTCCCTCTCACTCATACACCAGTATTCGACTGGCAGACGCGGAATTCGAGTACACACGATGGCCAGTTGTGCCGAACTACTGGCGCCGAACTGTTACACTCTCGCTTTCGAAATAATAATTATTTAATACCCGCCGAGCGAGCGGTGAAATGCGATTTACCGTCAGAAGAACCGGTTTTCGGGTTCCTCTCTGAATCTACCCGTTTTTTAACCGGCCGAGATATCACGGAAAAGAACGACTCCCTCTCGCATCCCCAGATCAGATCTTCCTTCCACGAGATGCAATCGCACATTTTCGCGAAACGCTTTCGGTCCCACGGATAACCCGAGAATCGCCTGGTGGACGTAAAATCCTTCCTCCAGGTCGTGATTTATCCGATACTTAACGAGCCGATGGTACGCCAACGTGACTCCCCGTCAACGGTACTTTAGATCAACATGTTCGACCGCGCAGACATGTTTTACCGTTCGGCACGAAAGGTTTATTAGGAGAAAATACCACCGAAGGTGAATGTTAATGCGATTCGTCGACTTATACGACGATCTGTTCCGCTGGATTTTACCGCAGTTTGTATGCCGGCATTTGTATCGTTTGCGTGGGATCGAAAACAGAATTATTTATGGTAGGAATTATAACGTGGAAACGTTCAGTATAGGTTATTTATGATGTTACTAAATTCGCATAGACAAAATATATCGGTATGCTCGTAGGACCCGCAAAGAATTTTCGCAGGAAGGGAACATAGTCATTCGCAGTCCTTAAATGCAGCTGCTCCTGTGGAATGCAGAAATGTGGGATATCGCGCGACATTCCGCGTTAGGCATTGGCCTTATTCGTCTTTCAGACACCCTTGCAGCATCTCTCCGTCAACAGGTTTCGGAATTACCTCTGCGTTTTTACTCGCGTTTCGACTTTTACGTTCTTATTTTCGTCGGAAACCTTTATTGACAAAATAGGAATTACGTCTAAAGCATTTCGATGAAAGCAGGATTCATACACATTCATTATAGAATATAATATAGTTGTTACTGAAACAGAAAAATAAACATGATAGGTGTAGGGAATTGTGCTTTCGTCAAAGTCTAAACAAGTTCCTAACGATTGTTAAAAACTTAATTGCATTCTGTAACATGTACTCGATCATCCGGTGAACAATGAGATAAACAGGGAGAAGTAGCGGTACAAAACGACGGTAGTTGCGTTCGGTAAATTACATCACGAAGACCGCTTGACGTGGTCCTCGGTACTTCCTGTTCTGGGTTTAAACTACGCTTTGTTCGCCCGAGCCAGCACGTTGCCACAAATCACATGGCGTGCGTACAATGACACAGACCTTACGTACAAACTGCACGATTATGATAATGTTTCCGCGTTGAGTCGCATTTTTACTGCACGTGACACCATACATGTCCTTTAAACGACTATGCGTACACCTACAGCAGAGGCATTTGCGTCAGTCACCCAAATTTCACAAAACCATACGGTATCCACTGCGACAAGAAAAATTAGCGTCAGCATTTACACAGAAGTTTCCACTAATAACTATTTTCGTATCGTTCCCGGCAATCCTGAAATGACTGAGAAGTGTTCTTATTTTAAATATTTCAAATGTAAAATTTGGAATGATGATAGAGATGGTGACAGGAATAAATGAATATCATAAGGCGAGTTAATAACAATGCAGCTTGGTTAATAGACACAATAAAGCCCAGAACCCCGCGGGCGTTGACTTCTCGAAGTAGCCCCACTACGCATCGAGTGGTGGCCAACGAGAAAGGCCAAAACGGATATTAGCGAGTGAACTGCTGGAGATCTGCTCCCTCTGACAAGCTTATGAAGTCCTTGAAGGTCATCAAGGTTGTTCAAAGTATCCCCACCAGCGCGATACTTCGGCTCTCACAAATTCATCGACCATCCTTCCGCACATTTAGTAACGATTTGATCCCACGATCGACACGATATTCACTCCCGAGTATCTCAGACAGTGCGCGACGGTCCACCGAAGTCTTAAACTTTGCATTTGTCTATGACAGTTTCTCGTATTTCTAAGAACTGCAAGTAGGTTGTATAGATTAATACTACGTTTCCCAATTCTTAAAAAACGTGGACGTTCAAGTGATGAAATCCTTCTAACCGGTCTTAGGTTTAGTCTGACAAAGAATTGACTTTTTCGGTCAATTATTTAAACCAATTATAAGAAACCTAACTGATTTAACATACCCAAATAATTTCAATGTTTTCGTTTCTTAAATTCCGTTCTGATGTGAAGACTTCGAAAATGTGTGACATGTAATCCTGAGAGAGATTTGTACTACTAATGTTGAATATATCATGTGTGTGAATAGCTTATAGCTTCTTTTTAATTCAGTAGACATCGATAAAAATTGATAAATAACACGTGTGACGGCTCTTCAAAACGAAAATAACTCAACTACCTTCGATCGATTTACATTGCAATCTTTTTCTTCCTGTACAAAATAATTGATACGTAGTTTTATAATATTTAAGATTTGTTATAACATAGGCACTGCGCAAATGCTGATGCGCTAGGAACTCTATTGATCTTCTGGTTCGATGTGTTGCAGAATGAGGAGGAGTGGCATAAGGAAACGAGTCGATGGCGAGGGAGCTCTGTTTCTGCTCCTCGTCGCATTGACTCCTGTTATCTGCTCCGCCGGAATCCTGGACCCTTGGCAATGGGCACGCAGCGATCGAATCGCCGTAAACATACCCTGGCTACCATGTAATTCTGTCTTTCCTCGTAGCAAACCCGTTCACTCTGCACAATTTTCAAATATTCGATTCCAGACAAATTACATTTTATTACATTAATTTGAATCCGCAGGAACCACTTTAAATTTCATTACAAATATTCGTATGCACTTTTTCTTCACTTTACCGGGCTGTTGAAAGTACATAGCTGTGTTTATTTGCATTTTTATTAGGAAAGCTATCATTCCTATAATATTTATCACGTTTTATTAAACATAAACTTTACTCTCGAGTGACGGAATTTGCAGTAGCTCGTCGGACGGGTATGAGTTTCATGGACGTTGGCAAGATTGTATTTTATTTATTGCAGTCGAGAACGAAACTCGTTGCTACGAGGAGCTGGGCTGTTTGAACATTACCAGGAGCTGGTACCACCTCATCCACAGACCCCTGAACGTCTTTCCTCTACCACGGGAGGTCATCAACACGCGATTCATCCTCTACACAAACGAGAATCCCACCGAAGTGAGTTTCAATCTGGAAACCAGTGTATCTCAATTATGCGCCAGACTTTATCTCCTCGGTAAATAGATTCCGTTACGAGTTGTGAATCCTGAAGAAGGCCCGTACGTAAATCATTACATAGGTTCTTATCTGTCGCCCGAAGGCTACTTTACGGATCTTTACGAGAGACCATGCGAACGTTGAAAAAATCCGTTTTAATTCACTCACGGTAATTACGCTTTGCCGGAACCGCGAAATTCTAATTAACTCGAGGGAAATTAGACATTAATCTGTTTTTATGATCGTTTTAATCAGTCAACAAAAGACTCCGTTGCATTGACCGAACATCATACACGGTTAATTAAAAATGAAATAAAAGCCCGCTGTTCCGTGTTTTTCGAAATTTTTCTAACCGTTGAAACATTTACGATTTATTCGCTTTGCAGAACGAATTTAAGGAAGTAATACGGTGAAATCGTCTACACGCATTCTTATAGCACAACTCAAGCATGCAATTATGCATAAGTAGTAAACATAAGCTTACCGCGTTCTCTGATTTACACTGAATAATTTATTTGCATTTATCGCGATTGAATTGAATGAAAGCGTAGAAACGTACGGAAAAACATTGTTCGGTGAGAGGTCACGTTTGAAAACAGGATGAGGTGCTATGAATTCTCTATGTAATTCCACGTGTCGTTGATTTGTGTTATGAATGGAGACACACCGTTGATAGTGTTGTGAATCATACGTAATGTTTACTTCATTTATGTCTTTCAGTATCTTCAGGCATTCCGAAAAGGTTCACTGAAAGGTACAAGTTCATTGTTTATTTCCATCTGTTTTGCAGGGTCAAATCTTGATAGTAGCTAAGGATAGATCCATTAAGTCTTCGAACTTCGATCCAAAGCGCAAAACAAAGTTTATTATACACGGTTTTATAGACACGCCGCTCAGCAACTGGGTCAAGGTGAGAGACGTCGAATATAATTCACTATTTGTAAATATATCATTGACTGATCGAATTTGTATACCTTCATAAAAGCGTAACATTATAGAAACAAATCCTGTAATTGATGACGATCTGCCTACCAACGTATGATTTCTTGTCTCTGGTCAACTGCGATGCGTATTTCGTACTTCTTTGACTAAAACAAAACTAATATATTATATGCAGCATGCTTATACGTAACACTTAACTCGTACATTGTAACAATAACCATCTCTAGACAGTAGAGTCACAAATACTGACTCACTTTCGTAGTACCAATTGAACATGCTTCGGTTAATGAGGATATACTTTGACTATAAGGTTTATTGGAACACACAATCTATTTAGTGACTATGATTTTACCGAAGAACACGCGATTTCATGCAGAATCCGCTTGAAAAATTGATGATTCCCGTAGGAAATGAGAAATGAGTTGCTGAAACATGACGATTACAATGTTATTATTGTGGACTGGGCTGGCGGGAGTTTGCCTCTTTACACGCAAGCAACGGCCAACACGAGATTAGTGGGCCTCGAAATCGCGCATCTCATCAAGCATCTCCAGGTATAAATCTTCTGAATCCACGATTTTTACCTTCTATCAGCTTCTATTTCGAAAAACGATCGATAGGTCACAGAATTAATTGGCAACAATTATTTCAAGGAGAACTTTTTTCCTTTTAATGTGAACATAAACTTCAGTCATTTAATAATTCATGACCCAGGACGATCACGTCTTGTAAACGCATCGATTTGTACTTGCAACTTTTTGTTAAGGAATAAAAAATAGTGAAATAATCGACGATGAAATTTACATCGAGGTCTTAACTAGATTTTTATCTTTATTTAAATACTGTAAAATAGATGAATTACGGTCTGGATCCGAAAGACGTGCATCTGATCGGACACAGTCTCGGTGCTCATACGGCTGGCTATGCTGGTGAAAAATTGAATGGCAACGTTGGTCGTATTACTGGACTGGATCCGGCTGAACCCTATTTTCAGGGTATGCCGAGTCACCTCAGACTGGACGAAAGTGATGCACAGTTAGTCGACGTTATACACACGGATGGGAAGAGTATTTTCTTCCTAGGTAAGCGAAAGAAATTTACTTACAATATAACGGACTAATAGATCAGTCAATGTACTATAATCTACTATACATATATTTGCATACGTTTAAGAAATCGTTTCATGAAAATTCTATCAGTTTACCTGCTTAATTCTTCATTTAAAAGCATTTTACTGTCTTAGGAAATGAGCCTGACTTTCATGAGCGTAAAACCGCGATTATATGTAAATTGTCGATACGAATGCTAATTTTACTGCCATTGATGTCGGGTTAAGCTAACTAAACACGCGATAAGGGCTTCCAGGATACGGAATGAGTCAGCCTTGCGGACACTTGGACTTCTACCCGAACAACGGGAAGGAGCAGCCAGGTTGCAAGGACTTGAGCGAAACTACACCGTCCTTGCCTTTGACCTTGATCCGTGAAGGTCTTGAGGAAGCTTCGCGGGTGCTGGTAGCTTGTAACCACGTCCGCGCCGTAAAACTGTTCATCGAGAGCATTAACTCGAGGTGTCAATACGTAGCCCATGAATGCTCGAACTATGCGAGCTTCCTCAGGGGTGAGTGCTTCTCCTGCAAGAGCAACAACAGTCTTAGCTGCGGGGTGATGGGATATCACGCGGACACTAGTCCTGCGCTCGTTAGACGACAAGCTTTGGGCCAAGATGTATCGTCGTTGATTGGGTCAAGGTTCTTCTTCACCACAGGCAAAGAAGATCCGTACTGCAGTGAGTATATCTTCTTCTGTAGTTACAATAAAAACGAAATCAAATTCATGCCATAAAGTCAATGAGCAATAGTATTTTTTTTATTTTTTTAGTCATTGCTAATATTTATATGTTTTAGGACGGCATTATAGGATAACCATCAACCTTGCTCGACCTCCAACGGCGGAAAGTTGGGTCCAAGGTTTCATGAAAGTCACCCTCCACGCTGACAATGGAGTTATACGCAATATGGATCTCACACCCAGGTATTTTCTATCCCCCCATAAAAACTGTAGATAATCGAATTCATAAAGATATCATACATCAGACAAATACGAAACTTCCAGACTGCAAAATGAAATATTCATTCAATGAATTAACTGGACAGTTTAATGATGTTTACTTCCTGTAATTAGTGACTATTCTATTTGTTATGCTATTCTGTACAAGACTCTTAAGCATAATTGAAAAAAAAAGTAATGAATAATTTATAAATAACACATTACTATATAGTTATCCATTTATGTATTATTCATTAGAAAACACCTTATCAATTAAAATGAAATCACTCAGCGTGTAATAACAGGAAGTACACTCTTTAAGATGCCATTTTCCGATTGAAATAAGAAGTAATTTTTACAGTACGTTATATTCTCTTCATTATCTGGGGGATCATTTAATTTAAATTAATTCGGAAACAAGGTGTGGTATTGAAGAGAAATAACTTCACTGAATGTACTCGTTTATTGTGTCTTTGAATCTCCTCGTGTATAACGTGTTTCGATTTTCTCCAACGACTAAACTGTTACAGCGGTTACATGAAATTGGAACATGGATCAACGGCGCGGATGGTCGTCGCTCATCCGGCCGGCTCGACCGGAGAAATCGGTAAAATCCGTCGCGTCGAGCTCTCCTGGGCTTATGATATGGACGTTCTACAGCCAAGATCGTTGTGTTTCTTCTGGTGCAACGACCGCCTTTACGTTAACAGCGTCACCGTTGACATCATGGAGCTCCCTGGAAGAGGGTAAGACATTCTCTAGTTGCAGACTCGGTTATCGATGTTTTCTCGACAAAAAAAGTGATCTCTTAGCGTCGAGGAAATTCCATCTGAGTGGCCTTCTTTTTTGTTTGTCGTCTCATGACTTCGCTATTTTCCAAGAAAATCGTCGTAAGGTCCTCTAAGCAGCATCCTCAAGACGCGAGTTTTCACAATCTAACGGAGCCACGGAGATCCTCGATTCACGACGAAAAAATACTGTGCTCGGGGCCAAATATTATTACCGAAAACTACGCACTCGCTCTACAATAATAATGAAATACCAGTCCCCCTGTTTGCGCAGTATTCTTTTGTGAGAATCGTTTAGGATCTGATTGTAATATTGAGAATAACGCGCTATTCTTTACAACATTAATGACGCGGTAAGGCTTTTCAAAGGCTCCTATGCGACAAGTCGACTGTTCTTTCTTTACCAGAGGTATCTAGTTTGCGCGTGATTCGAGGCATTCTCGTTTGACGGGAACGTTTGTCTAGGAAACGAGAGACGGACTTCTCCAGCAAGCTATGCTCAGCGAGCAGGCACGAATACGCGGAAATCGCCAGTGGATCGACCGCCTCCTTCGTCGACAATTGCTGACGAAACGTCGGCGCCATTACGGTACCTTTGTCGTCGCTCGCTACGTGAGGATACGGCAACCAACGTGGTTTACAAGTATTACAAGTCAACAAGCACAAGTGAAGAGATAAAGTCTGCTAGACGTAGTACTGATTTAACTCGCTAGACCAGTTTGAGATGCCTGCTAATTCATAAAACGTTGTTTGGAATTTTCAAATCGATCTCCCTAGGAGAAGACAAGTTAACCAGTGATGATCACCAAAGATCGATGGTCACAAAGCTCGAAAAATCCGGGCAAACGGTATACTGCATTCCTTGTGAAGAAAATTATCGGTAACAGGGTACTTATGAAGAGAAATGTATAATTGATTATTAAATCGGTGACAGATTGGAGCTGGAAATGAATCATGAAACTTTTAGAAGAACAGTGCAGAATGTTGGTCTTTGTGCAATAGAAATAGGTTAATGTAGAAATAAATGTGTAGTCAAAAATGATTCAACCTGTCCCAGAGATTTTCTATCATACTAAAAACTCATTTATTCATCATTGCAAAATCTGTACCAATAATATTTCTTCACAGTGCAGGAGACAAATCATTCCTTTATGAATAGGGAAGGACAATTTTTCCTCCTCATAGTCACAAGATTTGTAACGAAATCATCAGTAATCAAACATCGCGGTGCAAGCTTGTAACGTAGAATCAGCGCACATCTTCAGCAGTATTAATTTACGGTCGATTACCTTGTACATCGTGTAAATAAACTTAGGTATAGTTGTTAACTGTTAAAATGAAGGGTACTATGACATTAGGCAAGTACATCCTGCTAGCGGAACGGATCGCGTTTTAATCGTCGCTACAGTAGCATAAAGACTCTGTGCTAATTCTAGAACTGTACACACTGTTTCTTTTGTACCATAGTCATTAAGTATTCATACTGGCCATTGTGGCGTAGGAACGTTTATCGTTTGTGATATTCTTTTGTAATTCTTTAAACGCATCGTAAGAACTTATCCGTTTGCTGTCGAAGATTTTACAGATGATACATACGTGAAATTATTTGTCTGTTTATATTGCGTGGTTGAAATAACATGCCTTGTCTTGATGATTGTTTATTGAAGGCTATCAACACGTACTGCCCAAAATACCCTTTACAGCATCAATTCAAAGAAACCTGCATCCAACGTTTGAATTTCGTGTTAATTAAAATTTTTTGGTGTGTGCCTTAAAACGACCAATCACATATTTTTACTTTGGTTTAGATTTAACAACTTAGATACAGATCTCTTCGAGTAACACATTATCATCGCCTAATGGTAATCTTTAAAGCTGTAATTCTCGCACTCGTATCTTGGTTGGAACTAATCTACGCCGATAGTCGCTTTTCATCGAGGCGGTAAATACAAGAATAAAATAGAAGAAATCGTTACAGGTATTCCCCATACGGTGTACCACACAAGTATTTTTATACAATAATTACATAGGCGTATTTCTTGTAAAATATACACGGCAAACGTGTGTGCTTTAGGGCAGATTTTATTACCGTCCGCAATAAAATGTAAGTTCTGAAACGACTGCTTTTATTAAATTGCATAACCGAGAAAGTTCCTCCGGAACGACCACAACGGTGACTCGGCGGGCGCGCGTCAGATCGTTCGGCAAAAAGCGAGGTAAGTCTTGGAAGGCTTTAAGGTGAATCAAAGGAACACACTTGTGAGTACAGCTTGCTAATATCATCGCAGTATTTTACTCCTCGACATACGTTGTACACGTCAGTTATTTTGTCGTCCGTACAAAAAGATGATCGCGGATCGCATAGCTATACACGGTAACACATGGTATTCGTCTCCTGTACTTTCCAAATTTCATTTTTTTATCTTACACGAGATTCAACAATGATCATGTAAAAAAGCCGTCCGCGTTCGTTTCACGCGGTAACAAGGATTGGTAAAATATATAATATGATATATAGCGATATACATAATATACTCTAATAATCTCTATCTGTATAACATAGAATCTGCATATAAATAATAAATAGAATAAAAATTAGATAGAGAGATAAAATGGGAGAAGATAAAACGGCTGTCGTTAGCTGGCTGAAACTTCAGATATTAAAATTACGACTGGGACTATGAACGACTAAGGACTAACCGGATTCGGTAGCAACGAACAAACAAAGGGTGGCCTTAAAATCGATAGAGAGAAAGAACAGTGCGAGATAATTAACGATAAAACTATGAATATACAGCTGGTTCATTTGGCATAAGTAGTCTACGGCATTTTTCGCTTATGCGAGGCAGGCCGGTCAGTGAAGATCATCAACCCAAGCGGTGTCTAACGATTCGATCAGAGTGCGTACGAAAGCCATCTCCTTCCGCGCATTCTCCAGGATCACACGAGGATCCTGGGACGTGCAGCGAAGAATGTTTGGCGCCATGACCATCGCCAGATTGTTCGCGTCCATCTTAGTGCGAGCCACAACCTCAGGTCTGGCGAAAATCTGAAAATCATGCGTTAAATATGAGTTTACTTCATACTTTTTACTTTATACTGTTACGTACCTGTAAAAACCGTATGAGATGGCAAAGAACCCGGCGATTGAGGTCAGGTAATCGATCGACTATAGCCGCCACATTTGCCGTAGAGGCTTCGACGTCGTCATGTCGCATCGATACGCACTCCGTGTAAAAAGAATCAGGTATCAAGGGTTCATAGAGCTCACGCACCCATAGTTTTAATAGAGAAGCGGGCGCGTGAGCATCCTGGGTAGCTGCCAATATTGCACCATCCTCGAACTTGTCTAGCCTGGCTTTCAGGACGCTAACCTCGTCCGCGTCCGCTGATACCCTGAAGATTCCCTCTGTAAGGGTACCACCGCGAACCAGGACCTGCCGTGTCAACGTCGTCTGTATCCAAGGTAATTCTCGAAGTGGAAACTTTTCTCGCTGAAGGGCCATAACTTCGGAAAGTGTCGCACCGAACATCGATGCGCGGAAAATTTGTGCCTACGAAAACATACATATTTGTCAGTACCGTATCTCGAACTCTTATTGACATTAATGACACCGAGTGTCGCAAGTAGTATTTACCCTAGCTTGGTCAATGTCTTCCATCGTAGCTTTCCGCGGTTGCCGTTTCCCGTGAGCTCCTATTCTCTGAAGTCGTTTACAAGCAACGGTCGCGTAATGGCTCACCTGTACGTGAATCGGCCACTTGGCGACATTCGGAAACTGAAAGTTGGGGTCCCGATGCCTGTTCATGTAACCCTCCAAGTAGGGTTCAAAGTTAGCGCTAGGCGGTACAAAAGCCAAGCACACAGCCATCAGTTCCCAGCCTCTACGTAAGCTCTCCTTTCGCGGGTTCTCCGTCGTTTGTCGACAAATCTGTACGTAAAGTTCGTCACGCAACGGAGGTTTCGAGAAAGCAGTATTCACAATGTCCATGGCGACGCTGTCCATTGTCATACCGACGTTGGCTTTACGATCACCCATGTAAACTTGTACCAGCCGGAAAAGATTGCAAGCTTCTCTTTTAAGCAGCTTCTCCCCATCAACAACAACCAACATTGGCTGCGGTATTGGGTCCTTCGACCAGCTCAGGATATCACGTACGCTGAATTTCTTCCTGAATAGTAGTCGCAGACCCTTTGGTCGTCCACAATTCAAATTTAGATTGTCCTGTGCGTATTTTTCAATGTCCCCGCCCCCTGTTGTGTCGTCCCGACGTGCCTCGTCAACGTCTGCGTTATCCACTCCTGTTCTCATCCCTGACATCGAACTTACAGTCGACGCCGGAAGGGATATCGGTCTCGTCGCTACTACGTTTTCTCTGGCCTCAGTCTGTGACACAATATTCGGAGGAGAAGGTGGTGTTGCCTGCGGCCTCGTCAATGTATCCGCTGTGTTGTAGTAAGTCGCTAAACCGGCGGTATCGTAATTACCCAAGTCTAAAAGTTTAAAAACTCGTAAAGAATTTCCGTATTGAATATTTAAAATATCGTAAGAAATACATTCATATTAGACAAATGTATTAACCTGCGTAATGATCTTCGAGGTATTCTTGACTGGAAGAATCTCCTTGATTGCTTGCAGCTTCATCATCTGCAAATTGATCATCAGAATCGTCGTCACCTCGTGCTCCGATACCACCTCCCCGACCACCTTCCTCGTCCAAAGAATCTTCACCTTCCTCCGCTAACAACGGATCTCCGAATTTATAACAACCTGCCGAAAGACGGAGCAAAAATAAGAGATAACGAAATAACTGCATATTAAACATTTCTTCAGTCTCTGTACATACGAACCTGTGAGTTTTGCTTGTTGCTGTAAAATATATTGCTGAAGAGGCAACAAGTGAGCAGCATCAGCCAGAAGATTTCCATAATACGGAGATGATGGCGGACTTGGATTGCCGTTACTTCTTTTCTTTTGACTATCTTCGTCTGGATGCCCTTCAATTTCTTCGCTGACAGCGCTATTGCTACTACTGTTGCTACTGTGACTACTGCTAGTGTTGCTACCAAGTCGCTGCCTGCCTTGATCGTGACTCTGATTGATTAAATAACGGTCGTGTAGCACATCTTCCTCCCTTTCTCTTCTCCTAGTTTGCTGCTGCTGCTGCTGCAACTTTTGCTGTTGTTTCTGCTGCTGTACAAAACTGTAGCTTCGCGCCAGAGGCTGTGGTACACCGCCTGATACATAAAAAAATATGTTCACGATCAATATATTTCTGCAAAAAAATTAAGCAAAACAAAATAGTAATAATGGCTTACCATCTATTGAATTATTGCACACCATATTTCGTCTGTAATCCTTTTCTCTGTCCCTTTCTCGATCCCTTTCTCTTTCTGATACTTCGAGACTCTTCTGCTTAGTTGCATTACTAAGCCCTGCTGTGCCCCTTATGAGACTTTTCGATGATTCGTTTCTTTCAGCTAACATTGACCCATACATATCCCTGACATTAGCTTCTGAAAGGGATGCAGAGCACCCATGATGCCTTCTACCTATGCTACCCGTGCTCTCTTGTTTATTCATATTCCGTGGATGCATGGAACTTGGATAAAATGTTGGTGCATTCGTTTTATCCAAACTATTAACTCTTTCTCTATGATGTATCTCGCGTTCTCTATCTCTGTGATAACGATTGCCGCTTTCTACAAGGGATCCGTACTTATCACCGTGAGACTTGTAACTGTGGTTTAACTGTACTTCTGGAGGACGATACGGAGGCATCTCTTGTCTAAACATTCTAGATTCCATCAATGAATCTCGATATGGCGAAGTACTTGGTTCTGGCCCATACGACCCCCTGCTACTATCTCTACCTGCGTCAGGAACAAAGACTTATTATGTTTGTCCCGTATACCACGGTGCTAGGGAAAATCGTAAAATTTACCATTTTTATTTTTTTCCGATTCTACATTGCCTCCCCGGCTATCACGCTGTGGGTCCACAAAGGTTTTTTTCTTAAACAATGGTGTACTAGTCGAAAGAGATAATCCTAACGGCGGTGGTTCTCCTGGCGGCATTGATTTCTGATTTTTTACACTCTCCAGGGTACCACTTTTATGAGATTTAGCTTCTAAAGTACCGCTGTGCTGTCTATGAGAAGACTGAACCTGCGGCGCTGGTGGCTGTGCAGCAGAACGATGATGATGACGATGCGGAGAGTCCAACAAACGATAGCCCGTAGACTCTAAGGAGGTTCGACTATGGGATACAGAGCTATCACTAGACCTCCCAGAATCTTGTGAATGATTATGCTGGCGACGTGTTGCTGGTTGTTCATGGTGCCTATGATGCCTGTTATTATGATGATGGTGGTGATGATGATGTCTTCTTGAAGACGGAGATGGAGAAGGTGGAGATGTTTGAGGATCCACAATGCCGCACGTACGAGATTTTCCAACACTACCAACTTGCTATGAACGAAATTTTCGTACCTTTATTATGAACTTACGATTATCAACGTAACTCTCGTAATGCTCTTAGACTTACCAATGTTGCGACTGAATTAGATGTCTCTTGATGATTGAAACGTGGTGATATACCGACAATAGGAGTTTGAGTCTGTGTTGATACAGATTCTTTCTTGCGTGGCTCACTTAATTTCTGTGCATCTCCTGTACTACTACTTGCTGGTTCTGTATTCTGTTTCAATGTCTGTAAATGAAAAATAATGTTTAGCTTCTAATTGTATAATCTATAATTTTATTATCAGTCAATGCATTTGTCCGGTATTATTGCTAATAAATTCTCTAGTAAACCATGCAATAATCTAAGAATAATAAGCATATCCTAATTATGTTTGCTTGAAGTCTTGATTTTGGAATACAGGTGGTACCATATGAATGGGCATCTGGCACTCATACTTTCATCAAGCTTATCTGTGTAGATAAGACAACCTTAAAAGATTTTCACGGTTGTAGTACGGTATAATGTAAACCAGAGTTTTTTCTCCCAGCTACAAACGTCTATTTATAGCTGAAAGCAGAGCAGCCTGCTTGCACATTTACATTCACCACCACTCTTTGAGAGTCAGTATAGTGATGCATATTGTTCACAGGACTTAATAATTGCTATATATCTACCTGATTATGTCTACATTGTAAACAAAATCAATGAAAAACTTAAACACTTTTGATAGCTCTATAATAGGAAATGAGTGTTTAAAGTGGACAGTGTTTCATAACACTAAAAAAAAGGCTTGAATTGTATGCTACCTGTGCTAATGATACAGGAAAATAATGTAAATCTGCTTATATTCTCACCTGAAGTTTTGCCAGTGGTATAATGTCACAATCAGTTGGACGATGCCAGACTGTTTTCTGAGATGTTGCATTATAATAATAAAACCGAGAGGTGTTCTGATCAAATAGTTCCCACCACTGATTGTTATCAGTTTTCTTTCTACAATTATTACAGAAAAAACATCACCTAAATATATTTATCAAAAATCTTGCTACAATATTTATGTCTTTCAGTCAAGAGAGAATGAAATATTCTTTTTTAGATACTAATATGTTCACAACTTTTAATGTACAGGTATAAATTTATAGGCTTGTTTGCCAAATAAAAGTGGAACAACAAAAAGTATATTATTAAAAGCCAGGAATTTTATGTAGGAATTCTACAGTTCAAGAGACTCTGCATTCTAGAAGGAAAAGCTTTCAACACATCAACTTTCTCTAAGTTAATTGGATAACAAATACCACTTGTCCTAATAAAGCTAATCACTTTTTGTTACCAAAGAAAGTTCAAGTAAATACTTATCAAAATTCATTGAATGAAACATGTATCCAAACAGATTTGTATTATGGTGTACAACTTTTATTGAAAGCATGTCTTACACAGGTACACCTGGTGGAGGATCCCACACACATTCTCCTGTAGTCAAATTTGCATACATATGCTCCTTGGTCCGTGGTTCTATGATCTCAACCCACTCCATCTTACTGTAATTGTTAATATTGAAATTGCTGTAAAAAAGTTATTCTCGATGACTATCTAAAAAAATTATGAAAATACGTATTTCTTATGCACCACAGTACATATATCTAAAAATTTAGATGAAAGAATTACTCATGTGTTAATGTCTCAAGGATTTTGCATTGCTTAAAATTTTCTTATCTTTGCTGAAGTCTGTACATTCATATTTCAGTTGATAAGATCATGGGATAGTCTTCCAGGATGTTTGACAAGTAGAATGTACAATTTTACAAAGACAGAAGAATCAAAGTTGCTAAAATCAATGTCTTTACAATTGATTGTTATTAAAAAAAATATCCATAAATGCAAACAAATAGAAATGGATGACAGAAAAGTTATAATAGTGATATTATACACATGTAATATATTCTTAGTAGTTATTATTCTGTATAAATAATATGACAATGTAAATGTTTAGAAAACTTTGGTCGCGAGAAGGCGAATATTTGAAGAACTGTGCGAAGGGTGTTCGTTACCAGCCCTGAAAGCACAAATTAATAGGAATGCTGGGCCGCAGTACGAGTGACGGTCTGATGTCATGCTGTTTGTTTAATTGGCTCAAATAGGCCGCGGAAATCCATTCGCGCGTAGATCTCATACGCACATACGAAAAGGGGGAATAGACAGAGAAGAGGAAAAACGAAGGTCGACGAGACGAAAAATGCAGACGAAAATGGGGCGCGGGGAAGTGACGAAAAATGGGTCCCACCCACGTTGGACAATGTAAAGCAAATAGAAATTAGAGAAGCTCACTTTCTCGAATATAGCGAAAACCGTGCAATTCTGATAGGAGAAAACTGGGCCATGTCGGCTGGAAAAAATTCACTATCGATCTGCGAACAGTCGGCATCGCGCGACTACCCGCATTATCCGTGTTTCCTAAATCGCCGAATTTCGGCCACTTACCCGTCGGAGGCCATCTCGTCTCGGAAGGGTTAATCCTTTCCCCCGATGCACTGTTCGCGTCACTTCGCGATTATTTCGTGACACTTCACGGCAAGCGACAGTGACACTTCGATGTCGCAACGTCCCATTTCCGCGAGCACGAGCGACGCAGCCCCTTCATGGCAGCCTCACGGCAGCCATCTTTTTTCTTCTCTTAGAACGCTACAATCCAGCTTTTATCATACATGTCCATTGCCTATTTGAGAATACAGATGCAAGGATAGTTATTTACGTTGAATTCGCCACAAGGTAGAGCAACGTTTTTGCCATAAATACGAAACCTAACTGCTTTCGCAGCTGATGGACTAAATTCGAACAATAGAATTTTTTTGCACTTTCCACAAAGTAAACATATTTCGTTACAATTTATTCTTTAATATAAAGTTTCAAACAATGGACACTCTTATGAAAGGCAATCCGAGTTTAATACTCCAACCTTAATAAAACATGTGTAACTGTCATTTTTTGACGTTTAGTAATACGATTGGCCAGTTTAGGTTAGAAATCGCGGCAGCCATCTTTCGTTTCTATTATCATTTTGATAATAATGAACCGTAAGTTTAACAAAGAATAATTCTTTACATGTTCAGTAATGCTGGACGTTATTTCACGTGCTACGCGAAGACGAAAACGTTTTAACCGCTTGTTCGACTATGACCTTACGTCATTTTGTTCGACACATACAACTGATACGACCATGCAAATGCAACTTTTTAATATAGAAAACAAACACAAGCGACATCTACAAATTTTCCCAGAACTACCAATGTGTCATGATGATCCTTCATCTTGAACTGACGTATATTTTGTTCATTAAAATAAAAGTTATTAAATCGTGTTATATTTAACATCAGTGGATTAAACGAGATAATACTGGGAACAATATTTCATTACACTACATAATAGTCAAGTGGAATCAGTGTCAAGGAGTATTTATAGTAATAATCAGAAATGGATGACGACGTTTTGACGGTATTAAAAATCCTTATGATAGGAGAATCCAATGTGGGAAAATCAAGGTATATGTCACCAATGCCTGAAATATTTTCTAATGGATCATGCACATGCAAAATAAACTTTGATAAAAAAACACTTTGTGCCGACATAACCTTTATTTTTTTAGTATATTGTTGAGGTTCACAGAGGATGAGTTTCACGAAAATATGCAAAGTACTGTTGGAATGGATTATAAAACCAAACAGATTACCATAGATGGAAATACTGTCAAACTTGCAATTTGGGTAAATAATCTATTGTTTTTAACGATATGTTAACATAAAATGATTCTTAAAATATCTTAAAGGAAGTAGTTTCTGCTGTAATGAATGACTTAATTTCAATTATTTAAAATTTAATGAAACAAAATTGTACAGGATACAGCTGGTCAAGAAAGGTTTCGTACTTTGACACCCAGTTACTACAGAGATGGTCAAGGTGCGATATTGATGTATGATGTTACGGACAAAAGTACTTTTACCAAGCTAGAAACCTGGCTCAATGAGTTGAATACTTATTGTAATAAAACAGATATTGTCAAAATGGTTGTGGGTAATAAAATCGACCTCCCAAATAGGGAAGTAAGCACAGAAGAAGGTATACAGTTTGCAAGAAGACATCAAACTCTATACATTGAAAGCAGTGCTAAAACAGCTGATGGAGTAAAATGCTGCTTTGAGGAGCTTGTTCAAAAAGTTTGTTTCTGATAATAAGGTTGAATTAGAATAGTTTATTCAGATAATAGCAATTGTTACTTTCAGATTATACAAACCCCTGGACTTTGGGATGCACATTCTCCAAGAGTATATGGTAATGGAAGCGTTGGTGGTACAAGGCATCGTATGGGTAAAAGAGGAGTACAGTTGACTGATGATTATCAACCACAGGATGCTTATTCAAGCTGCTATTGTAGCCTGGTTTAATTGATCACTGAAATATTACTTATTTTATTATTTTATTATATATATATATAATAATGATTACAAAAACTCATTTTGTGATGAGTACAATATTAACTTGCAAAATATGAAATGTACCTTCTATTTCCTGTTTAAAAAATGGGAAGTCATATAATATCAAGTATTTCATCAACTCATGGTACTACAATAAATTAAAATGCCATGTATTAATGTTTCATGTATGCTACAAACTCCAATGTTTGGAAAGCATGCAATAGAAGGCTTTGAAGTATGTACAGAAATCTACTTTGTAACATTTGGAATCTCTTTCATGCATTATTAAGGATGTGCAGCATTAAATCAATTTGTATTAATGTAAATATATTATCAGTGGACACATCGTAAACAGACTAATAAACTGTAGAAAAAAGTTGGTGAGAATACGTGCCACATACGTTTATCACCTTGTATTCTTTCTATATTAATCATATTTTTCTATGTGCGTTAATAGGTCGCGAACTTTTATAGACTTTTCGACACGACAGCTTGTGTACCACTTTGTCATCTATTTACTTATTCATATCTCAGCACAGTAAAAACGTACAGTATACTTTGATGTTGATTAGTAATGTTTTCCAACATAATTCTTGACAACTATGTCTAATACAGAAACGGAGTGCCAGAATTTTGTAAAGTAACCATTGATCTTCTAAAGAACTATCGCCGTATGTGGTAATAAACATCTTTCCATAATATTATTGTGTTAAATAATTTTTCACACCTTAGAAAATAGTTGGTAATACTATTTTACAGAAATATTGCACATCATTTGTTTCAAAAAAACAACCGTATAATTTACAGGAATGTAAAATGTCTGGTTTATTCACAGAGCAAAATGACTTGTCATTACCTAACACAAATGAATGGATGCGATTATGTACCTTATTGACTAAAAAGTTATTGCAATACGTAAAGGATAATACGCCTCGGAAAAAAGAAATATCTAGCACTCAATTATCCTGTCTGACCCGCAATGGAACGTACAGCGAAAAAATCTTGAAAAACTTAAGCAGAAAAGGTGCTGTTTTAAAAAATCTTGGCATTCGCAAATTGATATATTTTAATGTTTCTAGGCGTTTCCCAAAATGTCGTAATGAAAGGCATGAAATTTGGTTTAATTAATTTGGACATTAAAGAACTTAGCAACTTCGAAGATTTTAATATTTCTTCAGAAATACTACAAAGTGAAGAGATATGGTCAGACGTTCTCGACAACGAGTTGATTCTACATTTGAAATCCGTTGGATTAAGCGATGCTGAATGTTGGCGAATTATAATATACGGATTAGCTTCGCAGGATGGATGTATTTTGTTAAAACTAGCAGTCAGTGGTATCGATGTGCCGGGGATATTAGATTGGCAAGGGCCTACTCAGCCAGTTACTACGGAGATCTTACAATTCTTTGAAAATATTGAACTTGCAAAAGACATCGTAGATTTTGTAAACGAATATGGTATTAATGATGAATCGTTGATGATATTACGGAAATTAGGGTACACAGAAAGCTCAGAAGACCACCACGTATGATTTACAGAAATCATTTTTCTTTATATAAAATAAAATCATACATGAATGCACTGGGTTTAGGAAATTTTATGTGAATGCTGTTCAAGTACAAGTAAGTCAGAAATTCCAAGCACCTCCGAGTCAGAGGAAACTCAATCTCCTCCCTGCACATGTTGTCAGGATTATTTACCAAAAATAAAGGACCGAACAGAACTAACTGCACAAAGAAATGATTACTTAAGGCTTGTATCTGTTAGGCTTTGTACTACTGTCATTTCTTTCATACGAGTCTTTCATAAAATTAATTATGTTTGTAAATATTAGGCAAAACGTAATGGTACCATTAGCATGGGCAATAGCCAAGACCTTGGAATATATGCCATCTGACCCACTGCACTACATTGCTCATCAACTATTACGTTGGAAATATAATAATGTTGCAGAGTCTGAAAAAATTGCTGCCCACAATACTGTAGCTTCTGCTACAATAAAAATGGACATCAAGCTTGTAGTAAGAACTTCCCCTATATGAAATGTGTTTTGTTTGTGGATAATGCAATGACTGAACGTTTCATTCTACTAGAAACAAAAACGTAGGGAAGATCGTAAGGCAATGAGAAAGACAACTACAGAAAAAGAAAAAAGTGTATCATGCAATGAACGTTTAAATAATAACAAGGTCAATCAATATGTTAAGGAGTGTTTCAAGTGCAGCCGGCTAGGAATACCTCGAACTACGACGCGAGAATCTTTTATAAATTTTTCGGAAATTCTTAGATCGGCCTCTTCTTCGATATCATCAATGTTTGTTTAGTAGTAAAATACGAAATGTGTAGTAAAACATGAGGTTTCATAAAAAATTCTTTTATTTGATAATTAAACTTGTACATTTGTCATAAGTTTATCAGAATAGGCATTTCAGTGCAAAACTCGTGTAATACACAGAATGGAATGAACGAATACGGGACACTACAGTAAGTGCCTAAATACAACAACCTGGCAGTGATTTGGACGAGTTTGCTTAAAAGTAAATAAAACCAATGAATTCATATCACTATCGCTAGGGTGTATTTAAATATTTTTCAAAATAACGATGTTGAAATTGTAATCTTCAGTCGCGAAAGGCATGGAACTTCACATGGACTTCGATTATTAAAACTATCTGAATTGACTGGAAACTCGTTTAAATAACAGAGTATTTTGTATATTAATACAGTAGGCAGTGACACTGACATATATGTATATAAGTATATGCCTGTATGACTTTTCGGAATTTTCATGTTTTCCCGGTAAATGTATTCCTCCAATTAACAGTATACTAAAAAATGCTGTCTTTTAAGAATCTTATCTTCGAGATAAGAGATTTATAATATTAGATACAACGGTTATCTTTGAAATGCAATAGAAAAGTACTTCAATTAGTGATTATTTTGTTATGTTTTTTACAAACACCAACTGTTAGGCTATTACTTGTTTCGATCCTAGGATACAATTCATATTTCTTCTACATTATATCTGTACTTATTACATAAAAATAATCCTTGCAAATGCAATGATTCAGGTACTACTGTAACAAACCAATGACACTATCCTTAGGAAAAAAGATGAATACAAAAAAGGGGGAGTAACGCCAAAGGTGGTTACTGATAAAACCATGATATCTGTCACCAGCAGTTTTGCTTGTACGGATTGTTATTTGCATTCTGGTAAGTCACAGTAAACTTCAATAAAACAGCAACGTATCAAAATATATTTTCACGTCTATCTGTTTGGTTCTACATCCTGAGCTACTAACGAAAAGGATCACTGCTATCGATAAACGGCCGTTCGTGTATTAAGTAAAAAAATGGAAGTACAAAGTTGAACAACGGCTAAGTCTATGTCTGGCATGGACGTTTCTGGCAGTCTACTAAAATCTCTATTTGAATTCCTGTTCAAGTCTCTTTCGCGAGTTAACATCATTAGAGTTAAAGTGAGGCAAGTTTAGCTCACAATAATGAATATCAATCTATCAATGATGTCAGTTTTATGGAAATGAAACAATGGATTTTTATGATTGGATCAATCCTTTAAAACGGTGAAATGATTTACCACGATAATTATGATTTATGAAATGGTTGAATGTTTGTGGTATGATTTAAACCGAATAAACTTTAAGCTTGTCGATTTTGGCCTTTTCTTCATCAGATTCATCACGGCAGATCATAAGCGTGTGCGAGAGACCACATGTAACTGCTGTGATGTATAAACCCTCCAGTGCTTTCACTTCCATCGGAACCGTCGATGATTTACGCATTTCACCGAAACCCTGAAATGGTTACGTATTTTGTTAAGAAAACTGTTATAAAGCTCACACTAACTACGGGTCAATAATAATTCAGTGTAAATATATTTTGGTAATATTGTATGTTGTGATATAGATCTTACCAGTTCCCCGAATGTAGGACTCGCGCCCCAAGCAATAACAGAGTCATCCGCAGCGACAACGACACTCGTTTGCGAACAACCTACGCATCTAATTTCCCATCCAGAGAGGTCCTGTATAGGTTTCGGATACATGTTCGCCTCTCCAGTGCGTTTGTTCTGGCCGAACATCAACGCTGATCCATGAACGTTAATGGCAATACTGTAAGTGCTTCCGCAGTGAACGGCTTTTACACCACGATTGGGTGGTTCTAAAAATTTAATTAAGCGGGGAACTAATTCATCGCGCTGTTCGTTATGTCCTAGTCGACCGACGCCGCCGAATCCCCAGGAAAATGCTCGGTTCTTGCTGTCAATAGCGACAGTATGATAATGACCGCAACTGAAGTCTGTGATTTCCACACGATCCAAAGGTGTAACATGACCGTCCTTAGATCTCTCTACGTATAAGACGATTCTTTTAGGCACTTTCTCAAAATGGAATGCCATTTTCGAGTTAGTTATAAAATATTTTCCATCTGTATTGTGTCCCAGGGCACCATTCTCGGGGCTTCCGAAGGAATGGAGACCACCTTTGATATCGAGGATCATCGAGAACTCTGCACCACAGCCTATCTTTACTATAGGTGGTCCAGAATACTTGACTTTGGAAGCAGACAGAATGCAGGGGTCAGTTTTTCCGACGCCACATTGACCAAGTTTATTGTCACCTGAGGCAAAAACTATGCCACGACTGGTCAGAAATAGTGTATGATTCCGACCACATGCCGCAGCTATAACAGTATGACCCTTCAGGGCTTCAACTTCAGTTGGTTCATCTCGTCGTTTAGCATCACCCACACCCAATTGACCTGAGCACACACAATAGATTTAGAAAATTACACTGCAGGTTATGCGACATGGGTAAAATAAAAATGAAAAATCATTTACCTTTATCGTTTCTACCAAAGGCCAAACATCTGTTATCTTCAGTAACAATAATGCTATGTGACGCAGCAGGTCCTGAGGCGACCAACCTTACTCTAGTACCATTTAGGTTTTTGAAAGTATGTGGTGTCCAGAGACTGCGGCCAACATTTGCCTTCACACCTTTTGGTGGTGCTTTGCGACCAGCCATGTCCCAATTGGTCAGGCCACACATGAGCAACGTTCCAGGCTTGCCCCATCCTCCCTGCAACAAATGAACCACAATTGTCACTTTAGATTCTTAATTCGTCTCATCGAGACGTGCTGAGCATACAATCGCACGTTTATAGTCTTGTACCACTCAAAACCTGAAACAAGAGGCACAGCCGTACGTAATGCGATGCTCCAAGTTCCATCGGATGTCATCCGCTTTCTGCGAGGACAAAAAAAGAAGTCGATCGGGCCCACGAGCGTCGGTCCAAAACAGCTCTACTTCAGATTGCCATTCTCCGTTGCCGGTGAATGAAAGTTGGTACAAACCTGAGGTAGATTGAAGAGTGAGTAAAAAAGAATGTTAGGTCACCTCTGGGGGCGGCAGCTCAGGGATACTGGAGACATCGGTAAGATCGTCTTCGGCAGCGTCCTCACCGTCGACGTTCGAACCGGCCTCGGCGTCCTCCACGTCCGAGTCATGTTCGCTCGATATATCCTCCTCGTCGTATTCCACTTTCCGCGATTTCCCGCGGCTTTTCTTCGTTGACGTACTTTTTCGTTTCGTTGACATTTTCTACTTCCAAATGGTACTAATGACGCGATTCAATCCTCTGTCGGAAATTCCTTTCGAGGGACGCACACCACACTGACATTTATCGTTGTAATGGCGCTGGAATCCTGCACCTTTCGACGGATGGACAACAAAAACGCGGCCACCTGGCGCTCAAAAATGATAATAAAACCATGCTCCAGCGATAAGTATAAAGCAAATCGGAGTTTATGATTGTAAATTGCCGAGGGCGCGCTCCGTGTTCCATAAGTTTCGACAATATGGAACGCCGGAAACGGAACGCCATGTTCCTAACCCGCACAAATTCGAAATTACCGTCTTTACAGCGTAAGAATAAATTCACTGTACGGTAGCGACCTCTCAAACAATTAAAAATTAACCACCTACTCCAGCAACATTGCTGTAATCTACACGAGTAAATGTGTAGATCCCTATTTATAAAACCAGGTGAAGGAATATAATAAAATTCATTATATGTCACCATTAATGGCAAACATTAGCAAAAGGACTTATCTTAAGCATCCAAAAGCGTTAAAGAACAGTCAACATTCTCGATTCATTCAATAATCATTCCAGAAATAACAATCGTACTAAATCTACTACGAGTATTCAGTGAAGAATTAACAGTCAGTAGTTTAAGACGTTTCTTTAGTTCCTTCCAACAGTGAGGACTATGAATATATTTTCTATTATAGCTAAGTGAGCTATATTCATATACCTATTGTTGAAAATATCGACGAACGTGTAACCAGTCTTTCAAGGATACGCGATTTGACAATAAATTCTTAATAAAAATGAGGAATTACAAAAACAGTTTTATCGACGCAGGCCGAATAATATAAACAGCAAAAGTGAAGATCACATTGTCTGGGCATGGTGACGATGCCGCTGTTAACTTTCCACGATCCTGATGCAGGTCTTGTTGCGCAATGTCGAGTTTATTGTTTGTGTTTATGTGTACATTGTCGGAAAGCATATTTGCTCGACGGCGACTGGCGTGTTAATAGGGATTTTATAATCCCACTGTCGCCGTACGCCAAACAAAAGCTGTCACCTGGAATAAATAAGTACATCCCTACTCTCAATGAACGATTACGATGGCTGATAATGGAAACCCATTAATATCGCAAAAAATTTTTTAGGATGCGTCAGCTCCCTAATCCTCGCGACTAAAACACCGATAAAAGCTGCACCGAAGATCTTTCTACTTAGAAAGCTACTGTTTACATTCTATTAAACCGTATTATTCCAATTTTCAGCTATATACAAAAGTCTCATCAAATTTGCACGTCAGAATTAAACCATTTATAATAGTGGCCTTCGACTATTGACGTTGGAATATACGTAAACAAAGTGGGACCAACGATTATTGATAACAGGTATTTGTATAAGGAGAATCGGGTCGTTTGTGTAAGACTCAATAACATACAAACTTTCGCTCGGGAAGCGATGCATTACTGATTTGATACGATCAGAGATCCGTATGAAAGATATATTTATTGAGTCTTAACTTAAGAGATCTTTTCATACAAACATGGCGGATGCACAATAACAGGATCGGATCAGTTAATGAAACAGCTGTGTTTAGTAAATATTTTTATTTATTATCAATCAAATTCCACTTACATATACTTCATAAGTATATTGTATAAACGCATATATGTTTGTATATTATACACATAATATATATGTTGCATTACGTATATAACGCATAATCCAAAGGGGATATAAAATACGTAATATCTTGTATAGGAGTAAATCGAATTCAGTAAAAATTGAATTCAACAAAGTGTACAATTAAATCCTGCTGACTAGTTCTGAGATTTTTCGTCAGTTGAATTTAGCATCCTTTTAAGAAAAGAAAACTTTCATTAGTCAAAACGGTTGTTTTGTAAGCTTAAAGGTAATATTTGTATAGGTCAAAATTATCCAAACATGCCAGTTACTCACATATTTGATATGTGACAAGATAATGTCAAAGACCATCGTCATGAAGCTTATGTATAGTACGCGGAAGCTCTGTGGCACAAAAAGGAAATTTATCAACTGCGCAGGCGGCCAAAAACAAATGTCAATCTGAAAGCACATATTTTTCATTGTCATATTGTTACTAACAAATCTATTGGTAATCAAATCTAATCCATATCTTTTCTGAAGCTAGATAATCATCGTTTCTAAACATACTTTCCATGCGTCACGGAATTTCAATTTGAATTCTTCTGTGATTTCCCGAAGCTCCTGGCGTTCGAGATATCCAAGTCCCACAAAGAAAATCGTGAGAGTCATAGGACTGGCTATCGATTGGTCGATAAGCGTCTTCTTAACTATGGATAAAACGTTCCTGCCAGGTAAAGCACGATCCAGCATTGCGTAGAAATAATGGTTGAACGTTCCATGAGTTAGACCCACCGTCGTCATGTGCATCGTTCGCGTGTAATTGTGCTTAGTGGTCACTGACTTTTCGATAGCATCTTCTGTCGTGGGATTGTCTTGTGAGGCCGCTATCACCTTGTTTGAATCTTCCAAAAATTTCTTTAAACTGCTGCTCTGCTGCTGGATGAAGTCACCCGTTGCCATCATTAAACCGCTACTCACGGTATTGGTAACCAGGAGATACTTCCCTTTTGAAAGAATTACATTTATTCGCAAATTTCAAATCCAAATTGTCTAGTTGCTTTCATACAAATTATTACTAGCTTCATCGATTTAAATGGTACAATTGCCTCACAGCACAGGTAATTATTTAACTACTTTTTAAGAACAAAATTGCCTTGTAATAAAATTTAAATGATGTGCCTTATAACGTCATAAATGTTTCTTAATTCGTATAATACGTATGCATACTTACCAAACAATTTCCGTACAACACCCATTTATTAACAAGAAATTTACGGCAGAAATTAAACCTAGTTGTACTCGTAGATTTCTGATGATATTTGCACAGCGACTGGTTTTGTAATTTATAATAAACAATATTCCAGGTACTATTTTGTGAATCCGCTATTCAAGAATAAAAGTTTGTTAATAATGGTCCAATTAACAATTCACTTTTTCACGTGACAATCACGTTACTATTACGTTGTGTTTTGTTTCGTAAAGTGTGCGGACGAACTGGCAGTTAACAATCGCAATAACTGTATACGTGTGCTATAAGTAATTTACGCGTGACCGCGAAAACTATTTCGATAATCTTAATTATTCAGGAAGGGAAAAGGGATTCTACGTATGTATGTACAACAATTATCAATATAATTACAACTTCCGTAATCGTGAAAATGACTTAAGAAAAGGTAATCTTTCAAAAAGTCTTGTAAATAATCATTGTTTTCCTCAACTACTTTGCCCACTGACGTAAAAAGTTTATGTTTACAAGCAAACAAAGACAGTAATAAATGAGTATAGACGCACCTATGAGAAATAGCGAGCGTGATCAGTCTCGTTGATTTATCAGAAACTTCCGTTCCGGAGTATAAAAAATCAAAGGCTATTTAATAGCAGAGAACATACGATTCTTGATTCTTCTATATTTGTGTAGATGGGCCGAAGATTGAACGTGCTTTCGGCACATAACGTTCGAACTAAGGCGTTCTTACTGCTTCCTTGTCGGCTTGATGCACTCCCCTGGGTGCTTGGCGTGCAAAGAAGCTTCCAGATGCACCGATAACGGAGGATCTCGCTGGTGCATCAAATGACGAGCAACCACTGGCATTTCGGCAGAGCGAAGCCTCACTAAATACGCGGGCGGTCGCTGTCAAAAGCGCAACCGCGATTGCGCAGTATGCTTAACCCCGCCACTTCTATTTCTATTTATTTTTCTGACTTCTTTCACCATAAGCTTTCGAAAAGGAACTTCCAATTAATCAAGATGTTTCTACATTAAATTTATTTCCTGTGCAACCGGCCGTGATCTTGTGAACACCTATGTTTACATAGAAAGTAATTACTTGTGTAATTTATAAAAACAAGTTTCGATAACTACAGCGACTTTCAAAGACGATTAGATAATTCAATGCAGCTGTCTGAAAGGATCATTTGAAATATATACAGCTTGGTAAGGTTTTTGATCCTTTATTTAAAGTCAACATGACAAAGTTCTTATAAAATTATTTAGCGGGTGCTGGTTTTGGTAATCCTTCCCTGAATCCATTCCTGCAAGTATTTCATTGTTTTATCAGTAAGTTATTACACAGTTATAAACAAATAGAGCAGTAATCAATTTATGTACTCATTAAAAGACAATAATAACACACAAATATGTATAAAACTAATAGTAAAGAAATAATGAGCTATATTTTATGATGTTGAATAGTGTAACATATAATGAGACTTACTTGAACTTGCGACGAACGATCTTCAGGTGACGCATTCTACCAGTTCCAGTGGTCTTCCTCCTCTTGGCCTTAATCGACCAGTTGTCTTATGGTAGAAAAACATAATCATTAATTAAGGGATTAGGTGCTAAACCACAAGATTTAATAACGATTATGATATGTGCAAATAGAAACTTACAGGAACGCATCTTCTTTTGGGGATAACCGCATTGTGCACACTGTGATTTTTGAATGTGGTACGAACTACGTCCACATCGCCGACACAACGTGTGTGTCTTATTGCGGCGTTTACCAAAACTGGATGTACCCTTCGTCTGTGTAATGAAACAACTTGAGGTTAACCTAATTCTACTTGAATCAGAATGACATATTGATGATATGAAATTAAGAAAAAAACCGGAAATAAAGTAATGTGTTGAATGTTATAAATAAGGGTCTATTGCAAAGCACTTCGAACCCGGTGTTTTCTATTCGCTATTCACAGTTGGAACGTGCTAATGTATAAACACTGCCTATCATAACCTATCAAATTGAGAAAGACGGATAATATTTAAATTACAACGTAGCAAACTATTATTATTTTGTGAATGCACTTGCAGCAAAGTTGCTAAAGAATATTACGTTTTCAAAACTTTAAATATGATTAGGATTGCTACATAATAAATGGATTAAAATTACATGAATTTGTACGCACCATTTTGCACGAAGGAACACTTTAAAAAGAGACGAAATCTTGCGTTCCAAATCCACACGTTCCTTCGGACCGTCTGTAAGGTAACAGTTCAGCCAATAACTGTGCTGCAGTTTTGGCGGTAAATACGAAAATAGTATAATCAATTTAATCACTTCATTCCATTAAGAGGATACAATAATTATACATATATTATAATTATACATACGGGTATTATACCCGTATAAAATCTAAGACTTATATACTTTTATTATTAAATTCTCTTACTATTAAAATTCTGTGTACAATTAAGTACAACTATAAAAATGAAGTAGTGTATAAGTTTTAAGGTAAATAATATCTTGTAAATATATCTTATGAAAGGTAATTTTATTACAGCAATTAAATTTCTATTAAGCGGTCTGCTTCAGTAAGCACTTCACGTGAATAATTACTGCCTGCTGCAACAATGTGGTGGGCCCCAACTATACAATCCTTTAGCTCGGAACCTTCTTCAATTATGCAACCATTGCAAAGTATACAATTCTGAATTACACATCTGCAAATAATAATAAATACACATGCATTATTAACCGATATCACAAAACAATCAATTCCCAGAAGATTTATTTCAGGTTTTTTGTTTTTTTGATTACCTTTGTTTAATTGTTACTTTGCCCATGATAACACTTTGTGATATTCGTGTTTTTGATTCAATGACAGCACCTGGCCCAATGTGAGTTTGCTTTATTGAGGTTTTTTCGTCAATAAATGTATTTTCATCAACACGGCAGTTTTGAATTTGTGTGCTTTTCACAGTAGCTGATGGTGAAATGTGCGATACTTGTTCACTATCTTCTGATGGAGGATTCCACCATTGAGATATCTATAAAAATGTGATATGATTTAATAATCTTCTTTAATATTCAATTATTAAAGAGCAAGTACTGAACTTTAACGTACCTTTGCATTAGCATAATTATACATTTGAATAGTATTTACTCTTAATCCAAATTTTGCATCCAAAATGCATGGGTAACACCTTATTATGTCCCCATGGTAGGCTTCATCCATATCATTATTGTGGTCAGAATAAGCTGATAAGCTTCTCATTATGTCATAATGATTTTCTCCATCAGCAAATCGATAAATATCATCTTTTATATTTGTCTGAATTGAAGAAGCATTTTTATCATCAACTTGTTTTTTAGGCTTTGACAGCTGTCTCTTGACAATATGGGGTAGGAGTTCACTTTTGACACTGTTGAAACTCCTGCAAACAAAATTGTGTTAAAACTTATGATGTATTGAGTAATCCAAATTATAATACAAAGTAACTTACTCATAAAATACTAAATAATCTAACACCCATTTTTTCATAATATATAGATGTGCATCCATTAATTTAGAATGAATGGTAAAACATGTGTGTTTTTGAAGAAGTTTTCTAGATATACTGATTGTTTCATAGAAATCTGAAGCAGATGCTAAAAATACTAATCTTCCTGTCCTATCATCAATTCCAATTAAATCTGTTTCCAAGTTTTGTTTATTCTTTGGCCCTGGAGTAACTAGGTCATCTGGTACTTTGGGAACATTAAGCATTAATGCAGTCAAACTTGCATCATGCATTCTGTAAATATTTAAAACCTTTTTTATATCTGCATCAGTTATCAAGTCACATGGAACTATAAGAAAATCCATATGAATCTTTTCATGGATAATTCTAAGAGAATCAGCAGTTCCAATGTCTTCGGCATCTTCTATTCCAACAATGTCAAGCTTAATTTTCAATGCAAGTCTGTCTAATGCTGTTGATATATCAGTTTTTGAATCTTCAGACACTATCACAATTGCATCTTTAAACCCATGTTGTTCGAGAAGTTGAAGAGGATACCAGATCATTGGTTTGTTTCCGATAGGCAATAGGCATTTTGGCTGGCCTGCAGTAAGTTCTGTCATGCGAGAGCCTTTTCCACCAGCAAGAACAATAACTTGAAATTCTCTATACTCAGGCATTTTGCAAAGAATTCTGTAAACGAAAGGACACTCAATTATAATAGTGTTTACATTCTCTGTGTTAAATAAATTTTACGAATTTTGTCTGTCTTGTCAAACTTTTATTTCAGGTATGCATATACCAAACAGAACTTTACTGAAATTTATCTGCTTACGATAAAATCAATCTTATTGCTTACTGTGTACAATATTGTTACTTTCTATATTTATACTCGTTACACCCGATCCAACCGATCTGGCAATGATCCCCTCCACGAGGGAAATTTGACGAAAACTGCCAACCTGATTATAACCTAAACACAGACATAACCCTACATTTGTAACCTATGCAATAAAGCATTTGGCCGTGCACGCACGCGTTAGTAAATCAAAATGAGTGAATTTGACGAAGATATAATTACGGTAGGCACGTACGTGATAATAAAAAAACACGATTATACAAAAGTGCATAAAATATCAGCAGATGGACACGTAATGTTGGGAAAGGATCAAGTAAATATAAACAATGTCATTGGTAAACCATATTGGAGTACGTTCGAAATGGTAGCAGATAAAAGTGGCAAGAGGGTATTTAATTTGAAGGCAGTACAGGATGCAGAATCTATGTACGATTCAAAAAATACATTACCAAGTGGTCCTGATAATAGATGTATTACAGATGATGGTAATTCTCAAAAACTCTCCACAGAGGAGATTCAGCACCTTCAAGAATCTGGCAAGTCTGGAAAAGAAATAATTGGCAGTCTCATTGAAAATAGCAAATCTTTTGTAAAAAAGACAGAGTATTCACAAGAGAAATATATTAAGAAGAAAGAACGAAAATATATCAAGTATCTTACAATTTGTAAGCCTACAATTGCATCCTTACTTACTACCTACTTTAAACAAGATCAGTTTAAAATTGGAGGACTAAGAATGGATGCTCTTTCACAATTTCTGTCATATAGTGATGTACAATCTGATGGTTTATACATATTGTATGATAGTGGATCTCAAGGTCTATCTGCAGCAGCAGTATTAAACAGAATTGGCAGCAACACAACTGGACAATTAATAAATTTACATCCAGGAAATGTGCCTCAGACAACTGCTATTCAGGCCATGAATTTTCCTAAGGAACAAGCAGACAGGAACATTATGGCTAACATTTATAGCTTTCTAAGATTACATTACCAAGGACAAGATTCTGTATGGAATTATATTTCAAAAGACATGAATATACGGAACACAAAAGAACAACCAGAAATAGCCATTGATACTGAAATGTCTGTTAAAGATAAACCTTTATTAAAAAGAAAACAAAGTGAATCTACCGAGTTTACACCTGCTAAGAAACCCAGATGGTTCTTAGAGACCCAACGTGCAGTGGATCTTGCAAAGAATTCAAAAGCTAATAGTTTACTAATTATTGCAAAGGAGCATCCTCTAAACATTGTTAATGCTCTATTACCCTTCCTTGGATTATCAAGACCTTTTGTAATATTTCATATACACCGTGAGCCATTACTAGAGACATATACTGCACTTAAAAAAAGGCAAGGGATTATAAATTTAAAACTCTATACAAACTTCTTAAGGTCTTATCAAGTGTTGCCAGACAGGACACATCCTGATATATTAACCAGCGATACAGGAGGGTATATCTTAACTGGTTATTTAGTTGAACCATGATAATAAATAAATTTGATACTTCTTCATGCAATTCAGTATGTCATTGTGTATTTCTTAACCTCTTAGTACACTATGTTTGTTCACGATTACAAACAAGTTAATTATTTATAATACAAACAAACAAAAACTACGTAGAAGAAATATGCTTAATATATAATCAATTTATATCTGCCCAGATAGTGTAAGCCATGTAACCTTATGATTAGCGAACATATTGCTGAATCGATAAATGCCCCTGTTTGAAACAGATAAGCTTCGGTATTGTAGTTTCCAGTAATATAGTATAGATAATATCATATGAGAAATGTAATTAGTCGATAATATCGCGTGGGTAAAGTAGTTTGTCGAGAATGTTCCGTAGATAAAGTTGTTTTTTGATAATGTTATGTAGGTAAAGCAATTTGTTGATAACGTGGCGTGCGTGAAGTTGTTTATCAACAATGTGGTGCGGGTAATGGGGTTTACTCGTTTGTGTCTGTACCACGGTCGATCCTGTTATGTGGGTAATGGAGAATTCCTATCAAAAGTCCCTACAGTTTTGCGCAACTTTCCTTTCCTCCCAGTAATCTTCTCTCTCATCTCTAACTGTGATTGGTTGACTACTGAACATATTACTAAATGTATTTTATTATCTTATTGGTTGAAACTCACAAGTTGCGTTCATAAATAGGTGATTCTTTTGTATTGATTTCTGAACGCCATCCGCAACGTTAACCTTCCCAATCATATTCGAATCACTCTTCGTTCATTTCGTTCACAGATCCGCGTGAGGAAAGTTGTCTTCAGAAAGGAGGTTAACCTTCCACCGCATTCAGTAACTTGTCAATTGTCTTTGGCGAAGGAAAAATGTATTTCAAATCGCAAATAGTTAATAATACAAGCCGTTTAAAATTTTTAACGGGATCCATCACGATGACAGAAAAAAGCAAAGTCTACGATTGGAAAACCTAGAATATTCTATGAAATGGTAAGCATGAAAATATATTTACAATATCCATTCGCATCCACAATTACTGTTGTCCTAATTGTAATAAACTTAAAAGTTAGTATATTACAGATCTTATTGACAATGCATTAAATATTATTTTTTACGCCAGCGTTCGTTAAATAATTTAAATGATGATACGTTTATAGTCTCGTTCGTATGACTATACCTTGATTATTATTTTCAAATAAAACTGATATTTTTGGCAAAACATAATCATTTATTTCGAAAAATGAAGTAGATTTTGATTGTAGAATATGTTTGCAGAAAAACCGAAATGTGTAACCTCACTTTTGTCATCGTAAATTACACGGAACCACGTGTCGAAGAATAACGTTATCGTACATGTGCGTATCAAATTTTATAGTACAAGAGTTTCGACATTGATGTAGCTTTCATGAAATTCATGTTATTTTGCTTTAAACCATATAATGTAAAATTTTCATATATGGTCTTGCTTATGATGACTTATACTGCCCCAGTCTGAAAGCTGTGACTGATTCAGTATTAAACTGACATAATCTTAATGAAATATTTTTTTATTCTATATTTTATGCAAAAGACAAAATTATTTCTTTCTAATATCTAAATATTTATAACACAGGATATTCAGAAAAGAAGAAAAGATGTTTCATCAATGCTGTCATTAGTATGATACCAGGTATGTATATTCTTGCAATGCACTGAATATATACTATAAATAAAATAAGAATGTTACTAATGTTATGATGACTCTAACAACGTCCCAGTCAATCTGAAGTATAAAATGACGATAGTGTTGGATCTGAAATCTTTGAATTTTCATAAGTTTGCTAAAAGATTAGAAATAATTACAATGATAACATCTTTAACCAATTATATCTTTGTTTAGATAACTCTATGGAGAATGGTTCATAATACCTGAAGAAATAAATGTAGAAATGGAAAACATCTTGGTTCAGTTAGGAAGCATCTTGGAAGAACTGGGACAGAAGGTAAATGCTAATTATGCTATAAATAATAGTAGATTTATTTGGTCAAAGTGAAATGATGAACAATTTTAGTTATCCCTGTCATACATGAACAAGTGGTGATAAAGATATCCTGAGCTTTTTATTAAAATCATTAATTCTTCTGTAATAATCTTGCAACAAGCATAGTAATATATATTTACTCTTTTTACAGATGTGACACCTGTTGTGTGCAAATTACTAAAACAACTGAAATGTTTGCAGTTCAGAATTAGGTATGGTATAACATTGAACTCCTGTTCTAATGATAATAAGATTTATATGATGATTTATTTGACAAGCATATGTCTGAAACAATTGATGCCAATTTTTATCTGATTAGTATTACCAGTCTACTTTTGGCAAACAAATTTTCATAATGTGTCTAATAATTTTTCTAATGTGTTACAGGAAGATGGGTGAGAATGATGTAAAGGCTAAATCTTTGCTTTTTACATAATGTAAGTAAACGTCTCAGAAATTACACATTAATTCGGAAAAGAAATAACAAAAAAATGATGTTAATATATATACGCTATAATGATTACCAAAGATGAAATCACTTGCCCTCACTGAATTCACTAAGTATCCAACTATTTATTCACTTTAATTGCCCATTATCTAAACAAACAATTGTTTTATTTCAGACTATCAGATTCCGTGATGGTAAACACTGACTCGATACTAGCATGTACTTCATAAACACGTATGTATATCTATGAGTTTCTAAATTAATTTCACCAATTCTGTAATGATGTTTTACAATATACGCTATGATAATTCTTTGATATTGACTTACATTTCTGAAATAAAACAGAAATATTACGACGTAAGTAACGAAAATATCATTTTACTTTACATTTTTGTTTTATTTTGTTTTAGGAAACAAATATATCTGATGCTCTGTTGCTGCAGAAACTACGCAAATCATGTCAAAAGCCGATCTTAGGTTTAGTGTATTATATAATAAGAACAAGTGAATAAAATGGTACATAAGAGGAAACAAAATTGATTTATTGAAAAATCGTTCATACATACAGAGTATATTATCAAATGTTAAATGACCTGATGTGTTTTTGCGTCTTTCGACTAGACATATTCTCATCTTGTGGAAAATAAGAAAAACATGAAATAGTAATGAGGTACCTTATAAGTAGATAAGGTAGATTATGACTCGCGCTTAAATAATGTCTTGAAGTATGCAATATAAAGATAGAAAATATATAACAGATCTTTTGTGATTTTACAAAATACCTGTACACTGAACACTAAAGCACTTTATGAATAATTTTAACAATAGTATGTTTCTTCACGCAGTGTTTCATGTCAAATGAAACAAAGTATCACCGATGAGACCATATTTGTTAGTAAGTGCTAAATTTGGAGGTTAATTTACAAATTATACTAAAAAGGTAAGTTATATGATAAAACTACTTGATCGCATTAAATCATTTACAATGTAATATTTGCATTTTATTGTCATTTGAAAATGACAATATCACTCATTTTAATTTATTATTATGTCACTTTTGATGATTATAATTTTCACGTGCAAAGAATGCAGAAACACAACTACAATTTTGCACGTTTTGTATAAATTATACACGTTTCTCCCATAAAACTCAAACGTGGTATCTAATGATTAATACCTAGTGTGTAAAGTTTCAAAAATTTACTTATTATCTAAGTTGCATAGGTCTATAAGCTCTCTGCTTATATATATATGTATATATACCCCCACAAAATTAAGATATCGTGCATTTCTACGACTATGTCGTACTGCATTATAAAAACAACATTCTGCGAAGTTCAATCGCATCTATAATATTCGTCGCAGCTCATGATATCAAAATCCGGTTGATTGGAAATTCCTTCGTTAAATTCGTACAAACGTGCGGATTCAAATTCATTACCTATCTTTCTCCCAGCCGAAAGCAGGGAAATTACTATCTAATAAAATCGACAATAGTAGTCTTGAACAACGCAGCTTTACGCTAGTGTGACCCTATATAAAATTTAACTAATATCTGAACATCAAATGTTGCACGCAAAGCAAACCTTTTCATTACTGGAAAAAGTGAATTAGAGAGTGATAATAATGAAACCCATGAGTATCAACAATAAATATAATCTTTACTTGGTTTGACCGTGCAACATTTGCGCTGATATGGATAGATATTACTTTGTATATACGCCAGAACTTTAGGAACGTAAAATATTATTTGTACATAATACTCTGCCTTAAAACTAGGTCGACTTTGTTTTCATTGTGCAAAAATTCTGAAGAAACGTTAGTGCTAAGTTGTTTCTCCGAGGAACAGCATCGCTATTGGTCATGTAAAATTCTGTACCCAGTACTTCATTAATTCTGGTATGAGTTCATTGCTTTCTCTTAAAATACTTTTGTGGAACCAGTCAGTAATCGTCATGGCTCTGAATGATCTTATCGCGATGCCTTACAAAGGAAAAGTTTTTCTATACAGCGAGAATAAGATGTATTCCGATGATAGATTGTAGCAGACGTCACAAATGTAATACGTAGTCTGTGACGGGGTCGAATTCCTTTTGATGAGTGGCATTTACTGCCATGGTGTATCCCCACAACCGCATAGCTGTCGTACATACGCTCTGAATTTCTTCGACTTCTTCGAAATCCAGATCACTTCTCCAATGGAACGGAACAACCTTCGAATTACGAAATGTACTCGAGACTCCTCCGACGTCATTCTTCGTATGCGTGTCCAAAAATCTTTTTACATTTTCATGATAATCTAAACCATAAAAATTAAAGAGTTCCGCTACATATCTGTATGGTTCCACAGATAAATCTTCGTACCGCATTACCCTATTAGGATAAAATTTTTTTTTATTAAAAGGCTTATATAATAATCAAACAGAGAATAAATTTGAAACCTTATGTAGAATGTACCTAAAAGTGCCTGGATATTTCTTCGAAAGTCGTACAGCCTCGTTAAAATCTGAGACCATATCCGCACACACTATGGCTGGATCCGAACAATCAGGACTACTTGGACACCATTCTCGATGTTTCCTAGATTGTAACATTCCTCGAGGATCTCGTACCAGAAGGACAAGCCGCACTCCCAAACTAATACAAATAGGTTGCATTGATGTGAAAAATAAATTTCTAACTCACATTATCACTAATCCAAGAGTAATTTTGTTCTCACCTTTCTTGAGCCAAGAGTCTTTCGGCTACTTGTAATCTCAGGCGGACCAGTTTCATTGACTGGAAAGGAAATAGCCGACAGAACTTGGAGACAAATTGAGGGTCCCAGCAAATTTTTGGATGCGCTTGACATTGTCGCCACAAATGAGTGTTATGATTGAACACCCAGGGATGTGTTGTACCATAATCCAAATAGTGGTCTAAATGGATGAAGCGTACGTCATTGATAAATCATAATATAGACTTTGGTACGTCCTTATTTAGCTACATTAATTCCGTACGTTAAACAACACCTCACCTAAATTGCTGAAATCGCACTTTAATAACGACTCAAGGTTCCCAACCGCTTCGTTGGCGAGAGGCGGACCTCGGATTTGTACAATTCCAAAGTCAAGTAATGGCTCGTAATGGTAAAAGTTGGCAGGATGTGCATTTAGAACGTCCCCGAGGAAAGTGCTACCGCTTCGCCAGCTGGTCAGTATTATACTTCGCATTGGTCTGCCGCCTTTTTCCATTACTAAATCTTCAAGTTTACTGCAATATAGACACAACGATTTATTGACATTCATTTCACGAACAGCAAACTAAAAATGTTAAATATAAGATTTTTTTTAAAATACTGTGTACCTGGTGTTACTTCCGTACTTTCCATTTGCATACTTATAATCTAACATTTCTCGCTCAATAATCCGTCGCTGCAGATCTACAACTTCTTGAATTTCCAGAAACGTGACATTGTCGGGAGGACCTCTCATATATGTCTGTAAACAATGATTGCAACAAAATAATGACAATCATATTTTTAATGTACAGTACAACATATTCCCATATGTGCTTTAATGGTGAGGAATGATACAATGATACTTCACACATACATTAATATCATTTCTATTATATTCATAATCAAAAGCAATATGAAGAAACACTTACCAATTGTAATTTATGTTTGCAATTATCAGTAAATTTAGGCGAATGTACAACTGGGCACTTGTAAGTCTTTATGTGTTTTCTATTTATACTTTGAACAACACTTAATTTTTTGCGACAGGACAATCTTTCCCTGTCTTTTCTTAGTGTACTACACAATTACTTTTTATGGACTAACTGCATTACCATGAATGAAATAGCCTTGCTGTCTGATAATAGCAATTTGCGATAAGAAGTAATTACAAAAAAAGCTGATAACAGAGTCACAAAACTGTTATCGTAGTGAGTTTGCAAATGTTTAATTAACAAAGGTGTTATTAAAATAAACCGTTTGGTTAAAGTACATGTATATTATAAAGACTACAGAAATGGTAACACTGTAAATAACTCTGATAATAATTATGTTACTAAAGTTTAAAAAATTATATGTTAAAGTATATTAAACCCAATCTTATTACTGTTAATGTCCTTATAAGTTACTACCATACCACGTGCATTCATATAAAATAAACTGTATGGAAAGTCTAATTTTACCATACGACACTGTGCTATTGTTTAATTTCTATGTTGGACAATTATTTATATGCCATTAATTATCTTGACAGGAAAGCATTATAAACTATTGAATGCTTTATACACATAACACAAAACAACATTTGTTAAGCAATAAGAAAATTAGTGCTGTGATCAATAATTTTAAGGATGAAGATTATCCTTAATTGTCATTTGTGATATTCTTAGTGTAAAATGGCAAACAGTTAGGTGCAAAAGTTAGACTTTACCATCAGAAAGAGCGTGTTTGGCGTGACTCAATTTAGAGCATTCCCCACCTCCGAATTTTTACTGACCGATAATACCGGCTGCACACGATGTTCAAGATAGCTGCTGTACCGCTGATTAAATGCAAGGAAGAAGATGCAGAGAGACGCCAGGCCCACCAGACCATAGAAGCTCAGCCGCTTTGACATCCTTATTCCTACAAACATAAAAGTAAACCAACAAATTAGATGATATCAAAAAAACCAATTCAAGTAACATAAATTGTACTATTGCTTGACCTACGAATATTACATTATGTACTATGGATTTATGCCAATAAATATTTTATTCAAAACTATTGGGTTTCAATCTCTTTACACAACCTGAGTTTATAGAAACTTAATATTATTTTTTCATGAATTCACAAAGTTTTTAATTTACTATTCACCATACATAGAAATATATATGGTTTACCATAAGTTTGAACATTTAAATAAATAAAATCCTATAAAGTCTCAGTACATAGCATTAAGCTATTGTACTGCATACACAGAACTGGCTTATGCTTTACTGATCAATAAAATTGATTTTCATTGCTAGCCGGACGTTAATTATGCTTAGACAGCTAAAACTTCTAACATTGCACTTATGCAGCATTTCCTTTACTGCTCGAGAATCGATGTGTACATTTGGAGTTTATAATGTATAGTGATAACAAAAAAGCGATAAGCCACGAGCGTAGCGAAACGAGCACTTGAAATCAATTAGCTTAACGAAATTTGTTAGGCACACTATGCCGCAAACTATGTTATAATAATCAAAAAAATGTTAGCAACGATATGTTATGAAATGCCCGTGATGTAAACAAAAATCCATTACTTAACCTGATATTCTTCAGCGAAAATAAATTGAGTGATTAGAACTCAATATAACAGACGATTATAAAAACCTGTTTTAACTTTGTATCTAAGAAACATACAATCATATCAGTTCTCATTCAAGTCAAGGTCTTATCCAATTTCCGGACCCACATTTCACTGTCGGTTCTTGCAAATTAGAAAGTGACAGAGTATCTACGGATTTGAACACTGGCGACAAGCACTGACAAATAAACGAAAGAAACAGCCATGTCTATGCTCGCTGAGATATCGTAAAATCTTTTCAATGATTTGCTTGGCTCAATAGTATTTAAACGGTTACATTTGTCTAGCTATGCCTGAAGCACTATAGTCGCACTTCAATTTCTATCGCGATATAAATCCCTCGTTCGGGCCGGTATTTTAACGTAACGATATAAAATACACGACCGACGAACAAGACTCATCGTGGCCGATCGTGCCCTACTGACGCAGGGAGGCCGTATTGCGGCTCACCGCGAGCATCACGCCAAATATACAATGAATTTGAATGTGTATATAACTTTGCTCCACTAATCTCTATAAAACTGGATACAGCATACTATATCGCAATCCAGCCAAATTGAAGTAGCATGTAGCGCTTTTTCGAAACCAAGCGGTGATCGACTTAAATATTACCAGCAATTGGCAACACAGGCTATTATACAACACAGCGATATTTCAACGCACTGTAACGCATTTTTAATGTATTTACACGTATTTAAGCGCTCTATAACGCATTCTTAATGTATTTACACGTATTTAAACACTCCATAACGCATTCTTAATGTATTTTCACGCAGTTCAACACACTATACGCGTTCTAAACGTATTTTCACCTATTTGAACACACTGTAACGCATTCTTAATCTATTTACACGCAGTTCAACACACTATGACACGTTCTGAACGTATTTTCACCTATTTTAACGCACTATAACGCGTTTTAAACATATTTTCACCTATTTTAACAGACTGTAACGCATTCTCAATGTATCTTCACGCATTTCAACGCGCTGTAACGCATTTTTAATGTATTTACACGTATTTAAACGCTCTATAACGCATTCTTAATGTATTTTCACGCAGTTCAACATACTATACGCGTTCTAAACGTATCTTTACCTATTTTAACACACTGTAACGCATTCTTAATCTATTTTTACCTATTTTAACGCACTATAACGCGTTTTAAACATGTTTTCACTTATTTTAACAGACTGTAACGCATTCTCAATGTATTTTCACGTATTTCAATGCACTATAACGCATTCTTAATGTATCTTCACGCATTTCAACGTATTTAAACGTATTTTCAGTTAGGTATCAAAACAGCCTAACGCTGAATCTCGCCTTTTATACACACTACACTGTATCTCCGTTTTTCTTCTTTTATAAAACTTCTGTTTCTTTTGTATGCCTTTGTGAATATATGTACAATAAAGACGTGTTTTTATTATTATTATTATTATTATTATTTTAACGCATTTCTAACATACTCTAACCTATCTGAACGCATTTAAATACATTTTTAATGTATATTAACGTGTATAAACGCATTTTAACGTATTTCAACGCATTTTAATGCATTTTTAACGTATTTTAGCGTATTTCAATGCATTTCAATGGATCTTAATGCTAATTTCGGTTTCTTCAATTTTTTTGGCTAGTATAGTAGTTTTTTCTGCTAATATAGTAGTTTTTCGGTTAGTATGGTAGTTTTTTCCCTGCTAGTATAGTAATTTTCCGGCTAGTATAGTAGTTTTTCGGCTAGTACAGTAGTATAGTAGTATAGTAGTTTTTTTATACTACTATGCTAGCCGAAAAAACTACTATACTAGCAGAAAAACTACTATACTAACAGAAAAACTACTATACTAGCAGAAAACTACTATACTAGCCGAAAACTACTATACTAACAGAAAAAACTACTATACTAGCCAAAAAAATAAAGAAACTGAAATTAGCATTAAAATCCATTAAAATGCGTTGAAATACGATAAAATACGTTAAAAATGCATTAAAATCCATTAAAATCCATTAAAATGCGTTGAAGTACGATAATATACGTTACAAATGCATTAAAATCCATTTAAATGCGTCGAAATACGATAATATACGTTACAACTGCATTCAAATCTGTTTAAATACGTTAAAAATGCATTAAAATCCGTTAAAATCCGTTAAAATGCGTTAAAATAGGATAAAACATGTAAAAAAGGAATTAAAATCCATTAAAATACGTTACAATATGTATATAGAACGCATATGGTATATATAATAGGTATATAATACGCATATTATATATATAGTACGTATATGGTATATATATAATACTACGTATGTCGTGTATGCGCTATAGTGCACGAAAATACGTTAAAATATGTTAAAAATGCACTAAGAATGCATTATAGTGCGTTAAAATGTGTCGAAATGCGATAAAATACGTTAAAAATACATTAAAACACGTTAGGAATGCATTAAAATCTGTTAAAATGCGTTAAATGCGTTTAGATACGTTAAAATGCGTCGAAAATGCGTTGAAAATGCGTTTAGATACGTTAAAATGCGTCGAAAATGCGTTGAAAATGCATTAAAATACATTAAAATACTTTGAAAATGCATTAAAATGCGTTTACACGCGTTAATATACATTAAAAATGTATTTAAATGTGTTCAGATAGGTTATAATACTTTCAAATGCGTTAAAATATGTTAAAAGTGAATTATAATGCGTTGAAAATTCGCTTAAATACGTTAAGAATGCGTTATAGTGCGCTTAAATAGGTGAAAATACATTAAAAATACGTTATAAAGCGTTTAAATATGTGAATATACATTAAGATTGCGTTATAGTGCGCTTAAATAGGTGAAAATACATTAAAAATACGTTATAGAGCGTTTAAATACGTGAATATACATTAAGAATGCGTTATAATTCATTAAAAAACGTGCAAATATATTAAGATTGCGACAGATTGTGATTACATTAAGATTGGACAAATTTATGTTTAATAAGAAGAAGAATATAATTTGTACGAGGAAGATTATGTCGAAGTAACTTTGAACATTCCTGTTTTATAATATTGGCGGGAATTTTCTCATAGATCCAACGTGGATCGGTAAGGTAGGGATCGTTTTGCATCTTGATGAAAAAAGATATCGTACTCTTGGTACGAGGTGTTCCATCTGCTATCTTTGCTGGTCTATGAACGAAACGCGCGCTCCATTCCACACCGCACCGCAAGGATGACCACCTTACCGCCATACTCTATAAACCAGTCGGATGCTGTTGCTCGAGCAGCACGCTTAAAGGTCGGGGGAGGTGTTTCCGTTGCAATTTCATTCGTTCCTCCTTGTTCGCGACGGTCCCCGATCACAGTTTTCTCACTTTCACGCTTCTACCGAACAGACATCATTTGGTTTGGCTACTCATCGTTCACACACCTTCGGTATTACAAACTTTCGCGTGGCTGGTCGACACTAGTCAATCCCAAGGGCTACCCTATACAGGGTAGAAACTAAATCGAAAACTGAACTCCAACCTAGCATTCGGCGGATTTCTCGAGGCAGATGTTTACTGGAAATCGTGATGATTTTTCCACCGCACTGTCTGTGATTGTCCGCGCAGTTAAAAGCGGCTTGCACCAAGCGTAAACCATGCGGTGAATCTCCCTTGGTGATTCTTGTGACAGACGACGTGACCACGGATGGTGTTGAGGCAGTTAAACGGCAAGAAGGAAACGGTCAACAACGATTCCAAGCATCGAGAACGCAAGACATTTGCCAAGATTTTAGCAAATCCCGACATGAGCCGCTGATAGGAATTCATTGGGCTGAGAAGCTTTAGGTAAGCGAATAGTCTTGCCCGCTGCACGTTCTATACATGTTTTCCTCTGACTCTCACACGAACACGTGTTCTGCCTTTTCTCCTTCTTCCTAGCAAAACTCACTTATTCCTATGACTTATGTTTATGCCCATCACTGTGGCGTGTGTATGTGTCAGCGGGTTGAAACGGATGCAGGGTGTACGTTAAATTTACATGGTGCCCTACATTTACCTCCGACGCCAACCACGGGGATGAAAGGACGACGCGACTTCGCCCAAGTGGCTCTTCGCTAATGCGCGAACGATGTCATCGCGAGTGTTGCATCCGTTGACGAATTGGATAGAGCACGTTTTCCGTAGAAAGCGAAATATAGAGCAAATAATTCCTGGCAAAATTTCCTTGTCGGTCATTACTTACACTCGAGAGTCGTTCGATAGCGTGAAAGGGAACGTCCGATTGGATGTTGCTAAAGTCTTGCGATTGCGAGGTTGCGAATCTCCCGAGAGGTTGTCAGCGATGATATTTGCTTCTACAAGTATTCCAATTAATTCATGCAATTTCGAAAAAAATGCCCCTTGAATCTGTGATAATTAGTAATATTATTCAATTGAAGGAGGCGAGTATTAAAGCGGAAACGTTTCTAGATTCAATGTGCATTTTGCAAAAAACTGGACGGAGGTAGTGTTCTTTGATAAAACGAAGTCGTTTTCTTATTGTTCGTCAGTTGAGGTCGCCCGTAAAAAATTCCTTTGCAAAGGTATTGGAATAATAATAGCAGGGTAAAATAGGCGTAGAGGTCATCGACGTAAAGAAATAGATTTCAATGTTTTCCGCTAAACAAAGCGCAAAAAATTTATTTTGTAGCTGTAGTTTTACATAAGCTCTGTGCATTAAGGAGAAAAGGCAAATACTGGCATTAGAGGGAACGCTGGCATTTTGCAATATCCAATATCGATACTAGCTTAAAAGACAGTTTGCTATGAGTTTAATTGCATTTTAATTCCTCCTGGCCGAGTTCCAATCAACGTTAGATCGATTCCGTCAGCTTTGTGACTGTTCCATGAAATTCTGTGTTATAGTCCGCCTTGGTCAATCCGTAATAAACCCAACGCTTCGTTACTAGGGTTTACTAGGAGATAAACAGAAATACTTATCGACTCGGTTTCTATGCGTGAACGCATACGCGTAAGCATGACTATGCTAATAGTGTCAATTCATTCCCTTTTCAACTAATCCATTCTGTTAAGTATTATCCGTCATGACTTTCATTAGTTTGGGCACGTTAAAATAAGTGAAAGAGAAGCTCCTTGTTCGCGTTATTAATTACCGCTTACGCGTCAGATGCCTGTGTTAATGCGGAAAGGAATTCCTTTGATAGTATTTAGTTGTGACTTATTGGTAGATTTTCCTGGTCTACGCAGGAAGTATTATGTGGAACAAGGACGAAAGCAACCCGGACCGGTAGCGATTGCACATTGCAGATATGAAGTGTGGATTTCTGATGAATGTACACAACTCGTTAACAAGTCGTCCAGTAATGATGTCGTTCTTATAGACGGTGCTAATAATGCTCTCGTCTCGGGTCCATGGGCAATGGAGTCGCTCGATAAGCTTTTAACAGCTGATCCCGCATGCAGGAGACGATACGATCGCCAAGTCTTTTTGGTTGATTTTATCAATTTTCACAAATAACTTCACGTTCTCAAAAAATACGCTTTTACTAACATTGTTCTGTAACACCTGAAAATCCACAATTACTTGACCATGAAAATGTATTACAGCAATTGAATAAAAAATATAACTGCTTGCGGTTGGGTTTCTATCACGTAACATTCAAGAGCAAAAACACGCTTTTGCGGTGAGCGATATACATCATACAACGATAATGCGATCGGTCGTTGCATTTAATCGCATATATTTATAATAAATTTCATGATCATATTCTCGTCGTCAACTAACGTAGGGCAGTGGTACTGTAAACATCGTCAACTAATTGAGTCACGCAACGATATGGGCTATCAGGTTTCAACCAGTCCATTAGAAAGCAAAACGTATCTATCATTCATGCCATTTTCTCGATGCAAGAAGTATCTTAGAAAACGGTAGACCGGCGGGTGTTTCGTTGTAAAGTACTTTCGTTGGCCATTCTCTGGAGGGATACTTTATGAAATCAATAATACCTCCCCCGGCGTACGACAATCGCTTCGCAATCATGAATTTTAATGATCATATTCCTTTTTCCCGTTGCTTCATCGCCAGGCTAATATCAGCTATTCTTTTCCCTGACCATCATCGTAAAAACTTTTCCGCCGATGAATCACGATATGATAATCTCACGATACCGGCGAATCCCTGACGATCGAGTGGTATGCACATAAAAACAAGATTCGTGCCTGGTGAGACGCAGAATTCGCTTGATTGTGTCAACGCTGCGGTTTCAAGAAATAACTGACGGCGTAAGAGGCGAACTTTTGATTTACGTGCCGTCGTCGCTGTCGCGGTCGGGTAATTAAATATTTACCCAATCTACCTATCTAGCATTGTAACTACCGTGGACGCCGACATGCATATTCTAGTTGGGATGACGCAGAGGTCGGACAGTGTCGTTGGAACGACCTTGGCGGGCATTGCTTCGAAGGAAACTAGCAAGGAGAACGATGCGTAAGGTGAAAGCTCGGCCTTCCGTCGCAGGGACCCATAGAAGATTGCGCGGCTATGCAATGACCACTATCATCATTATCGGTATTCGATGCCGCCGGTCAGGGTCGTCAGTTTTCCGCTTATTAAACAGAAGCTACCCATACGTCATCACCATTACGTCCATTATCAATAATAACCATTACATTAATCTTCATTGCGTGAAAACGCACTTAGCCGTGTTAATACATCGTGTTTTTCGAGGCTGTGATTGGAAATCGACGAGCAATGAGATCATCGATGAAGTGCTGTTGACGAAGCTTTTCAAATCAATACGAGTCGCTTCAATTGCGTTGAGTAAAGTGACGCTAATCATCGTGTTATTCCCGTTGAATACCGACAGACGAATGCACGTCTTCATCCATCGAAATTTATCGCAAGATAGGCTTGTACATTCACTGTTAAGGGTTTGGCCATCCGTTGAAAGTAAAATCAGCTTGAGCGACGATCTACGATGATCGCGAGAAAGTCTTGCATAATGCCTCTTCTGCCGGCGGTACAGTGTCGTAGAATGAAAGAGTCAACGGTGAATGTATCCGTGTATCTTGAAATCGTGAGTAGGTAAGTTTCTTAGGACAGAGATCCAAGGAGAGTTAAAGAGCATTCGAACTTCCTCTTTAACTATCTTTCGATTTCAATGTTACTACGGGCTGATCGAAAATCACTTCTACGTCCTTTTCTGCAAATAAACGTAAAATATGGGGTAGGTAAGAAACATGTGTTACAGCACTGCTGAAAGTAGTATTAAATGTTTATTGATATACATAGTAAACTACAAGGATAATATTACAGTTGCATGGATACGTAAAAAACGTATATTTTCTCTGATACTTAAGATTGTCTCCTGTAATAATGACAACAAAGATAACAATAGCATTGTGCATCGCAATACTCATGATATAAAAGATGAAGCGAACCTGTTCAAATAAAATTTGTTGTCGTGCACTTGAAGTTGTTTTACTTTGAAAAGCATTTACAAAATACGTGTGCAAATACAGTAGCCAGTGTTTTGACAACACAGGAGCCGGCTAGTGCGCTAACTCGTATCAAGTGGCTGCACACAAAAAGAAATCATACTAGCCATGTCGATGCACATAATTACAAACGACAATGGATTCTCTTATCTACGGCGCGCTTTATTATTGGACATACAGCAGTGCGGCTGCACTTCTGCACATCCTACGCCACGGATACACATAGCGGTCTGCTCTTTCGAGCGGAATTTAACGTCCATAAACTTCATGGTCGTTTTGTGGAATGAAGGACCCTCGGGAAATTGAAAATTGGTACCTCTCAGAAACGTCCAAGCCTATACACGTATGCCCCACGTGATGCTTCGGAGCGGGTAAGAATTCAGAGTATTTCGAATAGAGATCCGAGAATTCCGAAAATTCCGAGGAAAACTATGCGAGATCCTACAGCTTTACATAGTTATGCATATATTAACTTTTAATTTACTTATCCAAAGGATGGGCGACTATTAGGAGAAGTTAACCTATTAGCGTGTTTATTACGTTAACTAAGTTCTTATACTGAATGATTTATAGTTTGCTACTTTTGTAAGTTTCGTCTAAAATGCGAGATATGGCCGCTTTTACATTACGTTTATGACCTGCCTTACCACCTGAAACGACCATCCAATTACCGTGGTTACATTAATCCTTCCGTTAAACCAGCCGCATCGTTGCAAAGCGTGCCACTTTGTGGCTTATCGTTAAGAAAATATAGCTCGTGAAATTGGAGCAAATAGACGTACACGTGGATGTGTTCGTAAGGGTTAAGAGTGGGTGCGATCGTAAAGCGGTTATCTTATTGGCCGAGTCGGACGTGTTGAGGCGAAGTCGATGATCGAACCAGCAAGGAGCGTAACGGGCTCGAGAACCGTGAACTTGCACATTAGAATTTGTAAAGCTTCGCGAACCCGACGGACACGGCGACGACCGTCAGTGGTGTAATGGCTGGCTACAGACCGGCCCTCCTGTGTCGGCGGTGGTTCCTCAAGGCTGTCGAGAGTTCTCGGCCCGCAATAGATACTGCCCAACCGGTTTTAAAACGTCACGCGTGCCCCTGCGCACGCACACATTTCTACCCCCGCGCATGACTTACGGGCGGTGAGTCTGTGTGCGTGACTCACACATTTCACCCTCTGCGCATGCTTGTAGAAAGTACACCTGTGTGTGTCGCACACGCGCGTCTCTTTTCCTATCTGTGGACGGAGAGTTGTGTGTGTGGTGTGTGCGTGTGTGATGCACACAGCGAAAACTGTGGCCCGTTTCACCATATAGATATATGTGCATAAATATGCGTGAACTTCCGCTACACAGATTTCCAGCCTTCAATGGATAGGGTCCGTGACCTCTTCAAATTCGATAAGACATATCGCTACTGAGAAAAATGGACGAGGAAAACTATCTTACTAGAATATAGATTTTTATCTTCCTTTGTGCAGTAGCCAAAGGTCTGGTCATTGCACGGAGTATAGCAACCTTTGCATTTTTATCGTAGAAATCGGCCGGGGAATATTGTCATTTAAATGTCAAAGTGTAGACGTAACTGCAAGCACTTTACGGCCTACAATAAAACATTGATATAGAGATGGGATACTATGTAATTCTTATCGCCTTTATCTCTATTTAGACGCAGAACGATTTAAGAAATGATAGTAGTTGTAATAATTGATAATAAACTGTTCGCTTGCACGTATCGCTGATAATGCAAATGCATGGTGTTTTGCACGCTGGCAGGTTTGATCCTAGTATATGACCAAGGAGATTCGTAAACCGGCACCCAATTGTCGGAGCTTATGGGTATTTCACGAGATAAAGGCTAATCGAATTCCGTGTCATTTGTGCCTCAGCATCGTGGCATTGTGTATTCGCGTCGCACGGTACAAACAGCGAGATCGTAAAGATTTTTCAGGGACGAGAGAGGAGTCGAAGTGTCGCTCGAATAAACTCGTCTGCGGCCTCGACGCCCCTATCTCTCCGTCGTAAATATTCGCACGTTTTAGTGGAATTAAAATAGAATTGAGCATGAGGGGACACTTAACAAGTCCATCCCGCTAACAATTTTCACGTGTGCATAATAATACCATTAGGAGTACGTGCAGAGTAAGTTCGCGAGAGTAGTCGTTTATTCGATTAAACTGCTAGAAATGAAGTAGACGCGTTGGTAGTGAGACCCATTAAAGTGATCGAAACGAATTGCACGTGCGTGAATCAGCACGTAGGAAAGTACGCTTCTCTACGTAACTCGTGGTCGTCGTCTTTTTGGACAAAGCAATGCCGTTTGCCAAGGCAGACACACCTGAGCCTTTAATTGGCCTCTTATCGTTGCCATCGTCTGTCTACTTCCAATCGTGTTCAATTGTACGTACCCTTACGTCATTCCTATACAATGAACTCAGTGTTTACTTAATGTATCATTAAAAGATGTTAACACGGATTAATCGGCCAACATGAAAGAGCGACAAAAGTTCCGCGTTCCGAGTAATTTCAAGTTAATTTCTTGAGGAAATACTTCAACGAAATAAATATTTCGATGAAAAGACTTCGACGCACATTCACATTATCTTCTACTAATAGAATACAACATATTACTCATACTTTAAACAATTCAATCAAGTCTTTTACTCCATACGTTAATAAGTGTGTTAGTTCAACGTGTGTTTATCTGAATTCCCTGATACACTGTAATTTGATTATCTGAATAATTATTATGTGCACTGCCACTGTTTATTAAATACTAATTACGATAAATCCATATTTGGTTAAATGTGACTGATCAATTTCGATAGCAATTATAGTCGCAACCAAAGTGAAAATAGGACGCCAGCAAATGTCATGCATATACAATTGCATCGTACAAAGAATGTTTGACACATAATTTCAGTGAAGAAGTCTAATGTGGTTTTCTTGTGACTCATTTGAATGAAATTTCGCTCACTGTCAAGAAGGTGTGGCTCGTACTCCGTAAATTGTTGTTATTTTTCGTTTGTGAAGGAAACTAAGATCGTTTAGCGTAGATTGGCTTTTCCTCGTTGATGTATACGGCACGGACCAGCACGTGTACTAACACGGTATCGTGCGTTACACGCATCATTGTGGTTTCCCCATTAACGTCCATCACACAAACGTCAAACACACGTGAAAGATTTTTACCTAGCGCGTTATCTTTGTAATTGCCCGGCTATTTTAACGGCACGAAATCGCCAAGTCAGCCTATTTCTGACAACCGTAGTGAACTCCAAACCCTTGTACTTACCGATAGTTACAAATAGGATCACTTTGCAATCGTACGGATTAGTCGAACATTTAATCACAGGAGTAAACTACGCTCGTAGTACAAACTATTATTGTCGTATAATGGCGGACATAGTATATAAAAAATCGAATGCACTGGATTATGTGTACCTGCGTACATTGCTGTGTAATGCTGTGACAGGAAATTATTGACTATGTACGGTGTAGCTTTTAATGAAAATTGCTTCAGTAAAAGTCTTTCCAGTATAAATGATGGCATTATACGGGTAAGCAGCGTATCCGCGATGTGTACCAACGATGCATTATAGGAAATAAAAAATTGCATTATACTTCCATTCGATTCCGTGTCTAAGGTGAATTAAATGACGCTTTACTGGATCGCAGTTAAGGCAAAGCAGAATATTACACGATAACACAAACTGACGTATAATGTAAATTGTTATTTTATCGTATCTACTGCAATTCTCAAATACCACTTTCCTTCCTTTACGGTAATCAGCTTCGAAGATGTGTATCATTAATTTCACTGCGAGGTACGCTGCTCCTGAAAGAATGGCAAATACCTGTATTGATAATTTATTCTGTATACATAAATGAAAAAAACTGAAAATGCACGTATCTTAACGAAGAAGAATGCCAAATGTCGTATCATATTTTAATGATATTACTGTGTTGTAAGTGGCTCTAGAATGGTTCTCACTGTAGAAAAAATATTGCTTATACGCAGGGTTGGCGTTTTGATCATTCTAAAACGGTAACGGCTAGTGCCAATTTAGTTTTTACGAGTCTCATTAATTCTTGTCACCATTAATGGTCCCCTATGCGGGTTCGTTAAAGTTCGCGTTAATTACGCAAAAACACGTGCCAATAAAAGCGTTATTCAGGTATTTCCAGCTACTCGCGAACAAATAGTATGGTATATGTTTATCATCGATATCGCACTCTCATTATTTTTGCTTTTACTTACTAATTACCGTGAACACATTTATTCAGCTTGCAGTATGAGTTTTATTTGCCAAGTAATAACTAATCGCTTCAACGGATGTAAAACGATTGTCTTTGTCATCTTATCTATGCAACAAATTAGATCTCTTCTTATGCAATAAATTCCCGCAGATAAGACTGCCTCATAAAAAAGTGTGATAGTAAAATAAGGTCATCGTTTCGACGAAAGATATAATACAAACCATCAGCAGAAAACCGCCAGCGAAGTTATCGCGAACAGTAACGGCGATCAAATGCTGAATTTTACGTTATATCAATTTTGGACGCCCACGCTGACTTCCTGAAGGCACCGGAAATACCGACGGAAATGCGAGGCGCGTGGGAATCTAGAATCACGACGACATTAAACGTGACTATATATACAAATCGTTGAAGAATTGCGTTAATTCTTCGGCAAAATGTATAAAACTGCCCATTGCATGTTCCACAATTAGACCCTCATAAATTCGATAATAACAATTATATTTTATTATGACAGTAAAAGGGACAAAAATGCAACAAAGTTCGTCTTGTAAAAGGACGAACATGATGGACATAAACGGCAATCCTGTCCAGTAATAAAATACCTTCATTTGCTGTCCCCTGAAACCAGCGAAAGTCGTAAAACAAAAGACGACTGTCCGCGGCACGATGAGAAATAAAACCAAGACACATTGTCCTCCAACGTTGGTTTTAAACGATATAAACGCCGGGCATTGTCGTTTCTGGATTTAATTATCGATTCTCTTTAAAGAACTAACCATGCGTTAAGCGCCGATCAGTAGCAGTGGAGTTGCTAAAGAAATTACGTAAAAGACCTTCTACAAATAAAACTCGGTTTGACTGATTTACATCCTTATGTGGATGGATTCACGGATTTCTAAAATTCGTATTTTTAACATGTGTTCGAAATTATTAACTGGTAAAGATACCTGATTGGAGAAATGGATTTAAATTTTATGGGAAACTAACCATGCTTAAATTAATTATTCATTTGCTTTCTCTGAAAAAGTATGAAAATTAGTCATGTCAGGAAAAATTCCAGCGAAATTTCTCGTAATCAGTTGTAATCTCGTAATCACCATGATGACTCTCCTTTGAATTCAATCGCGATTGCTAAACGTGATTCGTGATCGGGAAGAAGAGCAAATTACGAATAATAAACATGAACGAAAGATTCCCTGCGTTTACGTAATTCAGCCAATGATCGGTCAATAATCTAAGCTAGTAAATCACAATAACCGGACGAATACCTAAGTTGCTGGTTTCATCGTAAGTTGTGTATATTATATTCGCTGTGTATAAAATAACAATGATAAGACTGTTCGCAGCTTTGTGATACGTGTTTATCAATGTTATCGGAACGTGGAACTATGCAACGACGAGTATGGAGTAAGCCCTATCAATCAGAAAAACTATTTAATGGCACAACAACGTTATTGTGCAGTTGAAACACGCGAATGTTTGTATAATAAAATGGCTAAGTACGTCCCGTGTGAGGCAGTAAAGCGTGATATCGCGTGAACTGTAGCGATGCACGCAGTGCACTTAGCGCGATGCGCGGGACAAGAGCACACGTAACGCTTTAAAGGGTTTTATTCGCCGTTCAGACGTTTAAGCAGCTTTAAATTCGTTTATATAAATGGATAATACCCTCGCCGGACGATACGATCGGCAGCGATTTAACAGGCAACTTCTGCGCCGCAAAATATTACCCTGGAAATATTGTCGTCTGGCATTCAGCAATTCTTCTTTGACCCACCATTTTTTATGCTGCACTTCAAATACCTAGAGCATTTGTTAAAGACGACACTTTGGAATAAATGACGCAAGACGTAGAACTTTCGTGTTACGAAAAACGTGCGTCGAAGCGCAGTAAAGTGCGGTAAGATACGAATAGAAAAACTGAAAGTCTCACAAATTCGTCTTGTTTAAGACTCTAAACTGTCGATGCGCTGGGACGAGGAACAAATTACGCTTGCGTACAGAGTATGCAATACAAAATGCGTGCTTTGAGGTTCGACGTAGTTAGAATTACTTAAGCGATCTCTAATTGGCATATATAAGCGTGTCGTTGACTCGTGACCGGTGCAATGAGTAATCTCCCACGGTGAGCATCATCGTCGTTGAATTCTCGTTGAGAGAAAAAGAGAGACAAAGAACCGGTTCTCCAAAGTTCATCGCTTCTCTTCTTTCCTCTGGATTCTGCGGGCCGATCACTTCGGTCAGCCTTGGCGCCGAGTCGACAAAAAAAGGATTAAGCTACGTGGCCGCAATGTTTTACGAAAGAATCGCGACGATCGTGAGTCACAGGGCAGGTAAAAGTGTCGGTAAACACGACTCGTAAGAAAGATTTAATCTGCGTGCCGAGTCTCCATTAGAGACCTTCAACACGATGGGGTCAAGTTTAAGAATAGGTGGATGTTAAAATACAGGTGTATATCTTAAAAGAACAGAGCCTACAGGAATTACTTTTTAATGATTAATGACGTAGCTCTGGCGTTCTGTTGCATAATAGCAAAGTGGAGAAAAGATGGAACCTTCGAATGATTTGTTTTTGCGTCATACGTTCGAGTTTGTTATCCAACGCTAAAATATTTCTGAGAGAATAAATTTAGGAACGTGGCTTACAATGTGGTTCATTTATTAGGGCATTGAGCTATTATTCTAATGAATCGCCATTGGAAATTCGTGAAGGTACTTGTTAACGATGCTTTTATCTGATTTCGATGTATCTGTAAAAATTGGGGACGCCATGGCTCGGCGCGTGATTCCTCGCGTGATCATTGACGTAAGGTAAATCGAATAAATCTACACGCATCTTCATTCCAACGAATCTTACGAGCCAGTGACTTTTCCAAGTGCACACTTGACACAACAATCTCGTACGAGTTGAGGAGGAAAAAATTTGGCCTACATAGCCCGGTTATCTCCGCGACGTGTCGATATAATTCTCCCATTTGCATATCCAGTTTTTTTAGCCTGTAAACGTAGAAATCTGGAGGTAGTGGCGCTCTAAATCCCCAATGTTTAATTTACAGGCGCGAATGCGAGGAGTGAGAAGAGGTTGGTAGAAAGGATGCTAGAGTCCTGATCCTGGATTCTGGGCCCCGTAGGAAGGGGTGGATGCAGCCGGAAGAGAAAAGACGGTCGAGAAGGAGGCAGGAGGAAGCGCACGAAGGATCGGAGAAACCCGGCGGAGGAATCGTCGGGCCTCATCTGTCGACGAGAATCTAGAAAACGACGTTCCAACGGCGAAGGTTCGAGCCCCGAGGGGGGTGGATGAAGCCGAAGGAGAAGCAGAGGGCCGCGAGGCGGAGGAACAGGCTGAAAAAATTACTAAAACCCCCAAAGGAACTGGCCGAGCCGTTAGTACCTAGCATCACGCATTACTCAGCTCTCTGGACCATCGAGTCGGAGGAAATATTCGGAAAATCGACAATCCTTTCGACCGATTTGGGAGAACAGTCCTGAAGGAAGCGAGGAAAAGATGAGCTTGCTGGGCATAGCTCGTCGGAACTGGGCCCTCAGGCTCTCGGTCGTCTTGAATGTCTGCGTTTTGCTCTACGTCTGCGCGCATTTCGGCTCTTCTGGCCCGTGGATCGAGGAACCGCCGACCAATTGGGCGGCGCCGCTACAGGCCGACGCTTACGTCGATTTAACGAGCAACAACGCCAGCCAAAAGAGCGCCGCGACGTCCTCATCCGTTCTGCGATCCGTCAAGGACGGGATCGTCCCCGAGAACCCAAGCAGGACGAGGCTCGTCACCGACGGACCGACGACCAACCATGTCAAGGCCGGTGATAGCGACAAAACCGGCACGACCGATCACACGGCCAACCAGACGGTAAATTCTCGCGATGCAATTTCTGAAATTTCGTCGGGCCATTTCATCCGTTGCCACGTGTCATTATCATCCCAGTGTATTCCCTCAGGACTACGTAATTACTCGTTACAAATATTTAAGCGATTAGTCGGCTTTCCAAAAGCATAATTATGCAGCAGACTAAAGAGGTTCCGACCAAAAAGGATGAAAGACCGTGATCTTGATGTCTTTTTGTTTGGAAGTTATCGTCCCTTCGTGGTCGGATAAATTTTCAACCTTTATGGATAGGTTTTCGGGGAGAAATTTCGCCGGATTTTTTGCGACCGGTGCTATTCGAGCCGCGACTGTCGTTTCGTGTAACAAAATCGCTTGGGCGAAGGCGGAGAGCAGACAGCCCGGTGGACAGGTTTATCGAGTTTGTCTTCTACATTTCGTTTATTCCTATAAGACTGACGTGAACGGTATTATCTTGCAAAGAGAGGGTAGATGTGCGGGTGGAATGCGGAGGAAGGGTAAGGACCAATGAAGAAAAAGGATGGAGAATGTCGAGAGCGAAAGTGGAGAAGAGGAAAGAAATAGTGGTATTCGATGGAAAGAGACGGAGAGAGAGGAGAAAGAAAAGAATCCTTTCTCTGTTCTGACCGGACGCTATTTTAGCCGACAGACCAGCCGAATATTTTTCTGCCATGTTCGCAGAAATACCGGAACAGTTTCTCTCGTCAAGATATACGAACGATCTACCCACGCGGACATAAAATCTTCAATCCGCTTCTGTTACTAAAATTAAGTCGCAGCAGCAAACTTCTGATGCTTTAATTATGCATCACTTCGAATACATCTATTGCGACCTTCCTCGGCAAATTAACAAGTCTGCCTAGAATAACTGACGCCATATAAACTTTTCTTCCGCTAAGAGGAAATGAATAATCGCATGTAAAATGACAATAAGGAAAAGGTATTTAGCATGAGATTTAGTTTCAAGACAGGGGTAATTGCCGATGTTTCTCGTTCATCCCGACCAGTTGGCGGATCTCGCGTTCACCCATCGACGCGTATATTATGCTTTTGATCTGGGAGTCCTGAATGGTAATTAGAGAAGAAAGCCAGGCAGTGGTGCGTATTCCGACGGTCGGAAGTCGCCGAGGGAAATACGAGCAGTGCGACGTGCTTTCGATCGACACTTTCTCGACTAACGAGAGCGAGAAACTCGTCTCTCGGTCACTGAAAACACTCGAGCCTCTTCAGCCTCATATCCCATTTCCTCCCTCGGAAAGTATTCGTATGGCGTTATACAAAGGCGCTCTCAAATGTCAATGTCGGTACCCGCTTGCTAATGAAGGAAAATTATCGAAAAACTTTCCACTCATTCCATAGAAGTCATAAACCGTTGTTCAATACTGCCGATGAATTTCCTTAATCAATAAATTTTTGTATCTAGAAAGTAAGGTTTCATCGGGTATAATATTATCGTGGTAGATAAGAAGGATTGACAATATTATGTTGCGACTAAACATGCTTTTCTGTTTTTCCGAAGGCGAAGAACAACACGTCGACGGTGATGCAGTCGGTGATGAGCCTGCGGGAGGCGATACCCTGCAACGACAAGTCGACGATGCCTCGGCGGGCCCAGCGGGGCGATTACTGGGTCCTCTACAATTACGTGCCGATGAGCATGTCGGTGAGATGCTGGGAGAGCGTGACGTACACTACGCACGCAGATTACACGTTCTTGGATAACCTGGAGCCGTTGCTGGAGCGATGGAGAGCGCCGATATCGATCGCGATGCACGCCCCTGGCACCGACTTCTCGCCGACTCTCGATGCCATCAAGTACTCGAGAAGCTGCGGAAGCCCGCTGGTCTCTCAGCTGGTGACCTTTCACGTCTTCTTCAGCAGCAAACACGTGCCAAAAGTGGTAAATATCCTCTCCTACGTCTCGTCGTCTCGTCCCCCGCTCACGGTTATTGCACGTCTGCCCGATTGCGTGCCAGAAAAACAAGCAGTATACATATACTACTCCAGCAGGTTTTCTACGACAAACCATCCTATATAATCTAAAATAATCAATTTTCTTAATGGATACGGTCATGTGAATGCAAGGATTGATACGGTTTTTTAGGTAAACATACCGTCAAAACGAGACCATAGACTCTGGAAAATGTTATGAAGAAGGGCTAGAAGAATACTTTCATGTGCATACGTTCCTCGTTCGTATGGCTCATTAATTTTCATATTTCATTACTAATTATGTCGTGCAACGATAGGAACAATGAGCACGCTTTCGAGCGTAATAACGCGATAAATATGGACTACCGGAGGAAACGTTTTCTCGCTTATTTGTTGCTTAGATAGCTCCGCGTGTACAGGATCCACGTTCCATGAATATTCATTTCCCTTGTTCGCACGGAAAGGCTCTTTAAGCGACTCGTGCCGTTTTGTCGCGCCTTTGCATTTCCCGGCGATGCAATCTGCATTCTAGTGAAAACCCGCCGCCAACGGCACGATTAAACGCATATTTTGCCAATCGATGGAATTTGTTTTGAAAGCAAACACAATACGGTGAAAGACGGCCGACGATCGAAACCCGAGGAAACAGGCGTATATTCGCGAATTCCTACGCAAGAGAAATTGCATCGGATTCAAAGAAAGACAAACGGTATGCGGCGATTTATTATCAGAGAAAGTTGCCTTACGGAAATTATTTATCACTCGACGGGGTCTGCGAATCTTCGCGGCTGATCGGACGTTACTGTATAACTGCCAGTAATATCAACACTTTTTATCATTCATGAAGACTCAGCGTTCCCTCCAAAGCACCGTAATTTTCTCGGAAAAAAACACATGGCGAGTGATTATTTTTCGCCAGGGAAATCTGTGCCGTACAAATAAACTGACGAGTGTTCCTTGCCTGTTTCAGTTACCACCGAGCGATAAAGTTATGTCCGACACGTATAACTGCACGCTGGGACCACCCTGGGCCAACGTATCCGTTGCGAAGATGTATAAAACGGAGAAAAAGTTGCTGTACCCGGTAAACGTCGGTCGGAATATAGCGCGTGAATCCGCACCGACATTTTTCATTCTCGCCAGCGATATCGAACTCTACCCGAGTCCAAACCTGCCCACAGTTTTTCTGGAAATGATTCGAAAGAGAGACCAACCGGCTCTTTATAAACCGAATCCGATGGTCTTCGTGCTTTCCATCTTCGAGGTCGACGAAAAAAGTCAGCCCCCTAACAACAAAACTCACTTGGTAATATATAGACATTATTTTTAGTCTTTCCACGCAAGTTACTTTTGCCCTGGTACAATAATTTACTTATCACCGATCCCTTTAAACATTACTTTTTATTTTCGCTGAAACATTTATTTGTTTCTTGGGTTAACTATAATACTGTTGCAACGTGATTCTACAGTGCAATGCGAATCGTAATATAAAAGCTATTGCTGTAAAACGACTTTGATGCCGCAAAATGCCTTTGATTGGCAAATTCAATCTGCAACATCAATGTCGTGAACTTGGTAGGACATAATCGCACTGCAAAGCAGGGTATGACCTCTGCAAACTGCTTGACAATGCACACGAGGGTCAGTTAATCGAGCTTCCTTTGGCCATGAACGTTATTAGAACGTGCACTATGTTTCGTCGTTATGTGCCCTGTGCTTCAAGAAAATATAAATAGTGTAGAGATGAGACGAGAATAGACTTCGCGATTGATGCTTAAGTGGCCAGATGTCCAAACGTTTAAAAGGTCGAATTTATTAAAAGAGAAAGCTCAAGAAATTTGTCGTCCACCTTATTCCAGATTCAAATGTTGAAAGGAGGTTCAGCAATACCTTTCCACAAAAAGCTGTGCTCCGGATGTCACAACGTTCCACGAAGCAAAGAATGGCAGGATACTCCGGAAACGGAAGGGTTGCACGTTTTCCACGTGGGAAAAAGAACGGGCAGTTTCGTTCACTGGGAGCCGATTTTCATCGGGACCAACGACGACCCTTTGTACGACGAGAGATTGAGCTGGGAAGGGAAGAGCGATAAAATGACACAGGTACAAGAATCACCATACAATAACAATATTATCAAATGTACCAAAAGTCGGGGTACTGTATCCTAAAAACTCTAATGCGAAAATTCCAATTCTTAGTGTTACTTAAAATTAATTCAACGTAATTCCTAGAGTTTCGATCAAACTTTTATTTTTCTGCATATTCGGATAGGTTCTTCAGAAAGTTCTTTTCTGTCTTCATATATTAACGTTTCATATGGATCCTTAGGGTTACGCGCTTTGCGTGCTGGATTACGACTTCCTGATCCTAGACAACGCTTTCCTGGTACACCGGCCAGGGATAAAAGTCTTGAAGAAGGATCCGCACCGCGACATGCTCACAGCCAAGACGAACGCGCTGATCAAGAAGATTATCGTACCGGAACTGAAAATCGTTTATGGCACGAGAAAAGGTTGTGCCGTGTAGCCCGTGTTTTCACGAGCACGTCACGTGCTCCGCAGCTGCCCGCAAGTCGGGACAACAATGGAGAAACAACCGTCGGGCTCAACTTCAGAGCCGTCGACGCTTGTCGCTGGAAAGAGTGTCGGGCGAGGTTGCAACGAGCTTCTACGTTTCTCGCGAGGATCCTACGACCGTGTTCACGTACGCTCCTTCGCCTTGTCCCGGCTCGAGGAAAGCTTGAAGAATGCTCGCTGTCGCGATCTATCTGCTTTACACGTAAAGTAATTTACGTGTTGCGCATTGCGCCTCAAGAATTTTAGGTAAATTCTTTAATTCCAAGATTATACAAAGATTTCTTTATATGCAGCCCGATAACTGCACCTCTAAAAAATAACTACAGTTTTACTGACATCACAGTAGAAAATAGACAAATTAGAATTTTTTTTGCTTAGTTCATTTTTAGAGTCTGGGATTAACATGCTTTTATTCTTTAAAAAGAATCGGATTCTGCAACGAAATTTTGTGATTTATTTAAAGTTTTTTTATCCTGTACTTGGTTGCATTCCAAAGCTTCCTCGCGTCGAGGAAAATATTCACCATAACGAATTTAGGATTTTACTCGAATTTATGCCATCTCAGCGATACCGAATGCACACTTTCGGGGAATTTATTCCAAAAGATATTATCAAACGTCTTTATCATTAAATGGTAGTTCGCACTCGTAACGAACTCAATTCCTCTTTTCCTACGTTGTAAAATTATTCTATACAGTACAAAAACCATTATGGTATTATCGTACACCTTATCGTATAAGAAACACTGAGAAAACTGTGAAAGTATTATCATTCTGAATTCTTATCATGCGAAGTAATACTCGATACCTTTAAAAACTTTCATTGAACAAAACATACACGATAGTTTATTGCATAATGAATTCTGGCCACTTCTTTTTTCCTTTCCTCGAAACGCGTGATTGCTTAAAATGGAAATATTGAGGTGTAGAAAGTAAAGGGGGATTGATGGTGCTCATCAAATCTTTCGAATTGAGGAAGTTACGTCCAAGACTGAGGTACGTTTGATAATAGTTTTTCTTAACCCTGGTACAGCATTAGGAAATCAAATGTTGTGTAATATTTCCCCCTAATCGCTTTCCACCGCTAGTATATAAACATAACAGGTGCTTCCACAAGACATAATGAATTCTTAGCGGTGAAAGGAACATCTCATATTAAAATTCGTGTCAAGACCCGTGATTTTTGCTTTACGCATCGATGAAAGTAACCGACGAATACGTACGCGGTTTAAAATAAGTTGCGAGTCTCAAGAATTTCGCTGATTCTTGCAAAACGGTATAAAGAATTCGCTGAGTTACTTAAATACTTCTTTGATACTTATGGATATAAGTGCATCGTGGCTGTAAAACAAACCACGGTTTACTAAAGAATGATAAGCCTTATACAACAATTCATTCTGTACGTGCAATAAATCCGTAGTACAGGAATGGCGAAAAAAGATTATGCATTTTTAGAATATCGAAGTAATCCGAAGATATATGTAAATATATGCTACGCTATATATGTGTAAGTCATTGCTAATAATTTTACACTATTAGGTTTAAGCAATTAGTATGTAAGTCATTCTCGAAACTATTCGCATATTCAAATACTTAAGTTATACAAAGATGGATTCGGCCTGTCGTTTAAACTCGTGTACTTGGTGAAAAAATCAAATTGGCAACAATTATTCTTATTTAACATTACATCTATATTAAAAATTATGTGGCAAATCACCCATTGCTAATTTTATTTCTTCACAGAGTACTACACGTATGCGTATTCATACATAAATAACGCATATAAAACATACATTTCCATACTTTACTCAGTCTCTGTCAGATAATGTAAAGATTGATTCGTGATTTATTCATTATAATAACTCGAATTGTTTATCAGGTTTAAAATAACACTAGGAACAATATTAGTTAGAATAATCTATGACGAAGCTGGTTCATTTCTTTGTGATAACTTTAGGGCACAAGGAACACTGTCATTAAATGGACAGACTTCGAGAGGTAGCCCCTGCTAAAACGAAATTCTCTATGATCTAACTCACCGGTTCTTAGATCCTTTCCTCCTATTCTGAATCTTAGCAGGGATGACATGATCTGATCTTCAGCGTCGTTTGTATATTTTTAGGCTTAACATTCCAAACTGTGTATATACCCCCTTCAACAACAAACACTATTAACAGGACGAGACTTTTTCAATGTTTCCTTTCGCAGAGGACAATGATTTATCTTTGTAAGAAATGAACATGAAAATACTATCGAGAATTATTGAAAACTGATTGGTCTCCGATCGTTGTTGATAGTAGCGAAAACTTATGGTTGTAGAACAATATTTGTGGCAGGGTTGTCAGAATACAAAGTACCGGCCACGAAATATTTTTTTCAATAATTCGTTGCAGGATTTTCATAGTTATCGGTGAAGGCTATCGTCAAATGCAATTGAAAATACAGCCTTACGAGAAAATACTAACAACGTCTAATGCAAGAATGACTACAATCCTATTATTCTACTGTTAATACACCGATCTAGTCACTAATGTTGCAATGAGTTGCATTCTATTAACAATGAGAAATAAAGGTGACTGAAAGGGGGGTGACGAAGATGGCTTGTAATAATTCTCGATTCAGAAACCAAATTAAACAGAGGTAGAAAGTTCAATTTTTTTCGTTGAACTAACTGAAGATCTAAGGATATTTCTGGTCTCTTTATCCGTGAATTTTCTCAACAAACTTTATCACAGGGTGCGCAAAAATCAACATAGATAAAAAAAGGGCTTGTATGTTTATATTTAGTCGTCATTACTAAATTTGTGGTGATAAATTTTGATTAACTTTTGGCAGGTGTTTCTCATATCGTATCGTTTATGGTTTCAATTTAGCAGATAAGAATACTGTGAACATATTCTAGCAAACATTTTCGTACATAGCCAGATTTCTTTAGTTATCGGTAGCGTTTTAATTCATAAGACCTCACTTACCGGGGTTGTAAGTTCCTTATGCCTTCTGTATTAATTTATCGGGACTGTGCAACTGCTTGTAACTACTGTCCGTATACAAAGTGTAATGTGTATTCTGTGCCTTATCATCCTTGTCGCTGTAAGCATGCGTGCGTGAATTCAACATATGTGCGATATACTATAAAGTATGACTGGATAAGTGACGAACCGACTAATGCAGTGCTAAATTATCCCTTTAGCAAAAACTGACTTGTAGCGTTGTTAAATCTGTTCTGCCGGTTATTATTTCATTTCCCAGAACAGACTTGACGAAATCGCTCGAGGAACTCTACCAAGGTCTGATGTAGCAAAACTTTTATAATTTTTACCCAAGTACTGATAAGATACATAAACAAAAAAAATCTTTTCATACATCTTGTATAGCTGATAAAGATTTTAATAATTTTAGCAGAGAGCACATACCTATAAGACGATATTTCATCATTAAGCACCGAAATCTGTTATGAATCGTGTCATTTTCCAGAAGAATCACTATTTATTGTAAATGTAATTTATGTACATAAGCATAGACGTTGAGGTTCTAAGTGTAAGAATTCAGCTTATCTGCGCCATTATTGTGTCCTATTTTATGTCATCCGTTTATCCTGAAAATTTGAAGATATATCAAAAGTTATATGCTTTGTATTTAGCAACAGTATTTCTTACATTTTAATTTTTTGAACCTTATTATCGTATGCAAAGTCCAAGTATTTTTTATCTCCAAACGATCAAAATTGTATAACAGTCACGAAGAAAATGTACCATTGATTTTTATTAATCTGAAAAGTATCATTCACATTATGTATTTAATATACTGCAAATGTGTAATGGCGAGAAGAGTTAAAAAAGAACTTTCTGTCGCGTTATATTTTATAATTGCGTTTCATGTAAAGAAGAGCTGTACTCTCACACTTTGTTTGTAGAGTTAATTAAGTCTAAGCCCTCGTGAATTATGGCCACATAACTTCATTTATTTCAAAGAGTATCAATGAACGAAACTTTGGGATTCTGCAGTCGTACGTGAAACAAGCAAAATTGCATTGGATACGAATTAAAAACAATCACGTATGGTACTAAAAAGTGTACATAGATGAAACTGTATTTTTTTAGACAAAAATGGCAACATGTCAGTAGTATCTGTTTATTGCATTGAGGAATACGAGGATACCAACACAAACTGTATGTATTATTATAAATACATATATTTCGATCACATGCAACAATCTATTTATTAACCCACATCTTTCTGAACAGTCGAAGGAATGGATTTATATTTGAGTCACTGTGTTCATTTCATAAAGTTCTTCTGCTATGTTCTACCAACATTCTATTGAAAATAAAGTATACTGTATTTATATCGTATATACATGTTCCTGTCTGTAATAGCGAATTATTATACTTTTTCACGTATACAAAACGCAATACCTGGTGTACGTGTCCGTTTGCTGATCTACTTCGAACTAAAAAAATTTGCCCTATGGAACTTCATAGTACCAATTACAAACATTTTTTATATACGGGTTAATGTGCCATTTATTTTACTGAACTTGCGGTTGTTAATCAAAACTATATATACGTCAAAACATATAATTAAGTACCGAAAAGTATATTTTGTTACAACACGATCAGCAAACTCACACTTTGCGTACAAGAGTGTACCAGTGGCTGTCGGTACATACTGCGCGTTCCAGTATTGTGCTTAGATGAATAAAATTAATACGCAAGATAATTTTGGGTTCTCAATATTCCCCCTGTTACATCTTTTGTCCAACACAAGTCTGCAAAGAAAATCATTTAATATTATTGTACCGAACAAGAAAGTATTCTCACAAAGAGATCATCTAAATTGTTATGCGAAGTTCGAATAAGTGGAGAGCTTGGATGTGGCAAGGAAACGCTGCAACTTAGATATTTCAGTTTATTTAATTAAAATATACAGATTATAAACGTGATCACACATTTGTTCGAGTTTGCCACTTCTCTGCATCTACCGCGTTATTCTCTTATTCGACCTGAGATAAACCGCTATAAATATTCTCTCACTATATTTTCTCCACTTACCTTTTGATAAAATCTTATTCACTTCTTAGAAAATAACTTTTCTCTGACCTACAGTATTAACGAAGGGTAAATCTATTCAGCGCACCAAACGCGTTACGTCGCCCCAATCATCTCTTACTTCTACCCTTTCTCTCTGTCGATTTATTCATTATAGATAAATAAAACGTTATCCAGTTTTACGAAAATTCTCTCGGAGGCCTGATCGCATCGACTCTACGTTTCAACTGCTCGCTGCAAAGTATAAAAATTTAGGAAATACCGATCATATATTTTCGTGAGAGAATTTTCGTAGGCGCAGATTTTAATCTTCTCATTATAGCCAAGGGTTATTTCCTCTCGGGATTATTATCTACAAGCATATAACGTCTTTCGCATATGTGTACGATGCATCTCGTCTGACACCAAAAAACAACTATATGAAATAAAAAATTAATCATAAAACCCTGTAATTCTCGATTCGAATAGAAATGCCATTTCATATTGAAAATTCACGCATAACTGTGCAGATCCGTAAAAATCATAAGACTGCGGTTATAGATTTTTACGGATGTACTGTTTAAATACCGGTGAATTTCCAACAGACAGTTTCGTGACGATAATATTGAAAAATTTGTTCGTACAAGTAATAACTTTCGTCATCGCATAGACCGCTTGTAGAAGGATATTGCAAACAACAATAATGAGTTAGAAGTGAAGATAACAAGCTTTATCCTGGCGCAGTCATTTGCACACACATCGTACTCATACGTTTGAATGGTAACTATTGTAGGCACGTATCGTTCAATCTTTTCGTTTCGCATTAAGTTGTCCTCTTCTCCTTGACGTCATTGTTATTTTTATACGAAATGTCCTGTCTTTGGACATTTAGTATGGACCCCGGCGAAAGCGGCGTAACGTGTTCTCCTGTAAGCAATCCGCAGACAGGACAATACGTTCCGAAGTCCAGTTGTTTTAGAAAATATTCTACAAATACACGACTTCTCATCGTGAGTAAAGCAATTTCCGGATTTGCCGAACGCAACTGGGATATTAATGTGCGTTTTCCTACATGACAACGCGTAAAAATAGGGTGCTGATATCGCTGGAACAGTAATTAATCATTATACGTTAACACGATGCGAAAGGTCAGGAGCTGTTGATCGATTCAATCATTTTCCAGCTCATCAGATACGTCTAGATACATACGATCTCTATCACATTGTGAACAATCGTTTTTCTACCTTTGTATTATGTGATCGATATCCAAGATTCACCGCCCGATAGCAAAATAGCAGAAAGACAGACGCGATAGGACACTAATAAACGAGATATACGATCAACTTTCACTGTCAATGACACTCTATGTTTGTCCGTTAATGTACGATGTAAATAAGCGTAGTTACAAAACGTAACCAAGGCCAATGTAAATGTCTTTCATCCGTACTTATGATTGAACTTTTACAATGAAAATATAAATTTGGATAAAAAAAGTATCCACTCAAGCCAAGTGTGCAACGACGTATGTACATATAAAAAAGGATTTTTATTACATTTTGACGATGTTCATCTGTTAATCTGAATTTTTAAAGAATCGATATTCGGACAAATCAAAATAGTAAGCGAATTTGTCAGTTTTTCAGAAACTGTCTTCTATACGTTTTTACACGTGCGTTCTTATTTTTTATTGTCGAATGAACTCGTACCAAGTTTACATCTAAGATATAACCACGAAGCAATGAACTTAATTTTAATAAATCGCTGCAAGAGGTAAAATACTAACTTGTATGCATGCTGCGCATATTCTGACAAGACTCCAATTTATCTCGTTAACTATGTTAATAATCAAGAAAATGATAAGAATATGATGGGCACAGAGCCGTGCAAAGTCTTTTCTCATTATGGGGAGATAGTAGCCACATGTCTAAGAAGTAAAATGAACACTCTATAACTGAAAGCAATTAAGCAAAATTGTTTCACCAAAGAACATTTGATAGGAATTAAAATAGTATGGTATTAGAAATAATGATAATAATGATACTTCTAATGGTAATTTCAATTACTGAAAATCTATTGTAAAAAATTATGATGGCATGATGAATAAATATGTGCTGTGACCAGTGTACACGATTAAGAGGAACGTAATAGCTTTGGAAGCCAGTATGTAGCGCACGGTTCAATCCACAATAATTAATTGTTGTTCCAGCAATATTTATGGCACACACAACAATTATTTACTGCTTGTACATAAAGTACAATACATTAATGTCAATCTTGAGTAAACGAAATAAACTTTGCTTCGTTATAGAACGCAGTGTTCTTTCCCTATCACACGCAAACTTCATGGAGTTTGCAAAGAATCAAAACATACGAAAAATAATGTAAAATCTTACCCAAGGGTTTTTCTAAAGCTTATACTCGGAGAAAATGCAACTATCGTATTTACCTGTATACCTATATTTATACTGATACGGAAATTTCGTAGTAAGTGAAGAAAGCAAGGGTAAAGAGCGATACCCTTCATACCTAATTTTAGTTTACATAAATTTTATCCTATTAATGAATTTCACTTTCCCAAACGTTTTATGCGAGATCGCGTACTAAGTGATCTAGCACTGGGACTGTAGGGCGACTTAACTCTCTTAGCTATTCCAGAACCTGAACCAGAATCTGCGCCGGTGCCGTTAATGTTCGAACAATTCCCTAGACTTCCACTACTAGTTGGGGCTTGCTTCAGCTTACTGGACGACAAAGAGGAAGACCTGACTCTGCCGGTCTGAAGAGCTCCATGACTGGCGGATTGCTTTAGTTTCGATGACAGTGACAATCTGTTCTGCTTCACGACGTCATACTGGTGGACCAACTGCGCCGATATCGTGTGCCCAGTTATGTCCACATTGCGAGATCGTAATGTTTTCACGGGTGTCGCAGCCATTGTATCTGACCTGTGCAATATAAACATAAACACTCAATAATACTGCTCTTAATTGTATTAATCACTTATAATATTTAAGCTGACTAACCTAAGCCACCGTTGCGGTGTGCTAGCAAGATCTACCATAGATCCTATAATTCCCAACGACCGACTAGGTCTGCGGTCACTGCAACCATTTGACCGGTTGTTTTTACCCTGGTCCCATTCTCTTAAGCCAAAACTGCCTCTTAACTGCTGTAGTCGATTTGAGCTGTTAATCGATGGCCGTCGTATACTCTTAGCGGGTGTAGTTTTCTTTCCTAAACTTCTCCTGTGAAAGGTCGTGGACGACGAAATTCTGTCCTGCACTGAATTGTTTGTAGAACTCCCTGGAGCTTTGGATGACTCTGTAGTAGGCCAACTTAAACGGGTATTCGCCTCTTCTCTCGTCTGGTTTGCGGGGTCGTTCTCATCGGTGGGGTTTCGCCTGTCCTCAGAACGTGTCCTTCGCTTCATCGACGGTTCCTGCAGAGGACACGATTCTTCTACTGCAGCAACCGACTGGGATATGGTGCTATGTCTCCGCTTTCTGTCTATCGCAGTGTTCCCCGATCTGTTCATAGGACTCCTCATTGTATCTTCCTCCGTGTTTGACATGACCGACCCTGTTGAGTTTCGTGATTTGAACCTTGAACTCACTATGTAAGATTTGGTGCTTAAAGATGTCGAATTTGGGAGAGAATTTTGAGACTGAGTACTTAAACTGTTCCTTCTTGTCATAGTTCGTACAGCATCTACCAATTTAGGGTACACGTTCTGTTGTTTCGAGTGGGACATGTTTAAACCGCTTGAATTGTTTCTTAAATCGTTACCGATAAAATTATTTTCTGACACGATTCCAGTGCTTCTCCTCAGTCTGCTGGCAAATTGCGAAGAAGGTTTTAAATCCTCGCACATTCCGGAGAATGCATTCTGTCGTATGATTCCTGCAACTTTGGATTTTTCTTCTGTATTTTCAAGAACGGCAACTTCATCGGACTTGAGAGTCGACTGTGAACAATTTTCAATGGAAGCGCTGTCACATGCTTCTTCTGCATCCACTGGACTTATAACCGCTTGTGATTTCTCCTCCAGTCCTGATTCCTTCTGCATTGGCGCACAGTCTTCTTTTGCCTCTGTAGTTTCCTCCAGTATTTCACTAGATGATATTTCTGCAACTTGTATACTTTCTCCAACCGACTTCTCTTCGACATCTTTTTTCGACGCTAAATCAATATTAGATTTTTGTGGAGAATTCTCGTTATCCACGGGTAATTCTTCCGAACATTTGACAGTTTCAGATTTTGAATTTTCAGTAATACCCCCATCAATTTTCTGTGATGAATCAGGTTGTTTTAGCTCTGGAGTTTCCACATTCATACTTGCTAAAGGCTTTGGTATGATAGGCTTTTCATCACTTGCAACCGGTTTCTCAATATTTTGAGGATTAGCTGTTGCAGCAGAATGTACAACTGTTCTTGCTGAGAAGACGTTTTCCTTCTTCTGACTCGATAAAACCTTCAAATTAAAATAAATTGTCAGAAAAGAGAGTCGTGACGAGAAGAGAATTCGGTATCACTTTTATGCATAGATTTATATCTACCTCGCTACGAGATGGCCCTGGTGGATCCAACATGAGTGTTACAACGCTCGTATTATCGGCTCGTAACCTAGTTGACGACCACCTTTCAAGTGCCCTATCTACCAGGCTTTTAGACGGGTTAATCCACATTTGATCCTCTGCCTGCTGTTCATAAATGATGGTACATGCCATTATTGAATTTAAAATTTAAATATAATCACACATTCATTACATCATAACTCCTCATCACTTTCCTTTAATCTAATCTTAGTAGTAGGAAATACATACCCCTCCACCAGTCTGTTGAGAAGCTATAAGATGATTCTCATTGTGTCTCTCAGCAGCTTGAACGATTGAAACTGCAGCTTGTGGGGATAACATATTCCATAAACCATCCGTTCCAAAAATAAGACATCTATGTGATTTCACATCTACAGTAACTACCCTAACATCTGGTTCAGGAGACACAACGAATGTGTTTAATTCAGAGTTATAACTCCAAAGATCACCTAAAGTACAAAAAAATGGTAAGAAAATTGTTTAATTTACAAACATTGTATGTTCCAAAATATTCATGCAGATAATACTCATTTTATCTTAATGGCGAAATAGCACATACCTAAAGATCTTGCAACAGCAAGAAACGGTATCTCATCTATGTGAGTTGATCTTCGAACTGGTCCTTTGTGTCCAATTCGAGGACGATTCCATACAACTCTTGGTACCCCAGACTTATTGACTACTTTCCCACCAGATTCTTGTATTCGTATCATCTCTGGGCCACTTTCAGGCTTATGATCTTTAGTTAAAGGTTTGGCTCGCCAATGAGGATCTCCTTCTGCTTGATATCCTAATATAATGCCAGAATCTCCAACATGCCCTATGTAAATTTTGCCTTTTCTGATGAAAGCTATACTAGCAGTTGTACCAGCAGTCGATGGCAATCCTGAGGCAGTTCTTGGCCATTTATCTATTGGAAAATAAACTTTTCTTATAATAAATTCTACTTAAAAACACTATTAATATATTCTACTTATGCGTTGGAAGACTGGCAAGTTATAAAGGGAAAGAAAGATTAAAAAAATTTGTTGGCATATTTAAGAATAGAATGGAAATAATACGGTACTTTTTATTAAAACTTCTATATTCAGTGCAAAAAGTATATCGTCCTCTCCTAAACCGATGTTTACTATCGCATATGGACAAAATAAAAACAACCACACAACAATACTATGTTACACTACCTCTTTTTCGACTGTTTATAATTCTTTCAAAATCTCAGGTTTCAGGTTAGTTCGAATTACATAACCTAGATTCTAACCTAATCGGGTACGGTGGTGGGGGAAATACGCGGGAGGATAACAGAAATCCAACGAGAATGACAAGGAAGGTGATTTTGCACGGGAATGTATTAAACAATCAGAGATATCGGTAGGAAGTTAATGAATACGAAAGGAACAAGGAGAAATGGAGAATTGCTTACCGAGTTCCCGCCACATAGCATAGTGCGTGTTCACGTATCCGTCTCTAATGGCTCGAAGCACATCCTCGTCACGATCGCTCCAAAAGTTCTTTTGCTTCACGATAATGTCCATGAGGTGTTCCTTGGCGAAGGTGGCAGCCTCTCCGCCGCCGTGGCCGTCAAATATTCCGAAGAAAGCATACTCCAGATCCTTGTCGTCCGGTGTCTGCTGGTAGGCCACACTGAACATGTCCTCCATGTACTTTCGACCGCCCTGGTTGCAGTGGCCGGTCACACGTAAATTGAATCCAATGCTGAGCGGCATTGTGAACACTGTTATCGCTACGGCACGTTAATGCCGAGAAGACGAGGCCTTTTGCCCTTACTACGCACGATTTCGACGCGCCACTCGTTAACGGAAGCCTCGCATTTACTGGGCAGGACGGCGCGTATTGCTCGAGGGACGAACGCACACACGACTACGGCCCCGCACCGCTACACAGGCATACAACGAGACTTCCATGATGGCGGTGGGGGTCGGGAGGAGAGTGTGTCCCCCCCTCTACGATTTCACCAATACGGGTACACGTTATACACACCACTGGGCTCGCTCGACGTTTCTCGAGAATATCCTACTCGCCTACAGTTTTCGAATTGTACATGTTTCCAAAATTTTCCCGCGAAGGCAACGAACATATATATTAAACGCTCAAAAGTAAACACAACAGGTCGTTATTGTAAAATTGCATACGTTGTATTTTAAAATGATGAAACTTCTTTGAAATGCCTTTGCAAAGCGGGCAATGGAAATTATCATGCGCAGAAAATACTAATCGAGTAAGACCTGAAATTTCCACGTATCCTCATTGCGTATTCAATGAGAAACGAAGTATCCAGTTAATTGTTTACCTTTTTTATGACTATACAAATAAATAGCCATTCTGTAGGTTAAAATAACAAACTGGGGAAGACAACCTCAACGTTACGAATACGTTGTAAAACTGTAACATAAGCCGCATCGATTAAAACCCGGACAGTTTCGACACTGTCCCAAAAAACACTCGACATAATTATAAACGTTCGTAATTACGGCAGTTAATTTGCCGCGCTCTAAATTTGAATGGGGGAACTAGAGCCGGACGGTCGTGTACGAAATTTCCAAAAATTCCCTGACAATAGTTCCTGGTAAGATTGCCATGGTATATTCTCCGTGTGTATGGCACACAGGGGAGAGCGCAAGCAGTCCCCTCTCCCCTCGGCCTCGACGGATCCCCCCCTCGATCCCTACCCTACGGAAACTTTTACCGTGACGCCCCTTGCCCCTTCGACCCCCCTCGTGATCCCGCACTCCCCTGACAACGCGTTGGCCCGTCAGACGTCGGTGCTATTCGTGCCGCGCATCTTGACTCACGCAGGCTTGCGACGTTGCCACGTTTACGCTCAAAAGCCGAAACTCCAGTTTCTTGTCCAGTTATAAGACTCAGATTCATGCGAAATTGTCCAACTGTAAAGAATATCGGCGATGCCCTTTGATTTCAACATTATTTATTCAGTCTCGCAATTATCGATAATTGAAACAAGTGATCTCGCTTGCGTTCCATTTATTTTCCCCTGCACATATACAACTGTTCTTCACACAGACTATTTTTGTCATGTCATACTCTCATTTCCCTCTAAATAATGTAAAAAAACAAAGTGGCCTCAACAATTTGCTAGGTACTTATAGACGAGCTACTTTCGAGTACGAGTAATTCATTGTTTAAACGCGTATGTTGTTGCTTTTTATTTTATGAAAGTTATTAAAGCTCGCGGTGAGTACATTAGACATGGACTATCGTGTTTTGCCAGGCTGTGCAGTTATCTCTTTGAAGGAGCAAAACATAAGGGGCACGTGTTTAAACATGTTCATCGTGAATCTGGCAACCCTGCTTGATGTTCAAAATAGCTTCGCCAGCATACTATACTACTTTCGTTTGATATTTGACTTTACATTTAGAAATGAAACTACATTTTTTTCATTCAAACTCATTTCCGAACATACTTATTGCCCATATTCACGAATAATAATGTAAAGATAGCGATAGAATGAAGCTAAGAGTTTTTAGATAGTGTCGACGTGGTCGATATGTGTCATTGATTGCATCATTCCAGTACAAAGATGGCCGTCCCTGTCGGATTGTGAACAGTTATGTGGCACTGCTTGAGTCAAGTAACAATCTCTTTCAGTCTAAAATATATTAAATAATTGTTAAGACATAATAAAATTCTATTGGTTTTATAATATATCTACTTTGTATTTTGTTAAAAATACGATACAGCTCTAAAATTAAAGTTAACATATTTATTTAAATTATTATACGGCTATTTTAAATTGTAGAAACAGTGCCGTCAGCTCCACCTAACTACTAAGAAAAGAGATAATTGAGTGACAGCGTGTACCGAAATCAATGCACAATATACCTTTTTTGTTTTACATGACAATCAACCGAAAGTGGCTACGTAGCCATTGCCAAAAAAATTTCCCTCTATTTCATGTATTGTACCTTGTATTTGACGTCATTTTACAATAATATTATGTGTGTATTAGTACGAGCATGTAGGACAATGAATCGGGATTTATACAAGGCGCTGTTTTTCGAAGGACACCTGACGTAGTTATCACCGTTGTGAAACGCCAGTGTGTGCGGAGAGATAAAAACGTTTCCAGATATAGCGTCTGAATCTCTGTGAAATATACTTTCATCGGCCTAAAACCTGTATCGTTCGAAAGGAAAGGGCTAAAATGCTACACTACGAACGGAAATTCCTCATTTTGCGGGACAAATTCTTACAGGTTGGGACGTGTTTGATTCGGTCTGCTGACGGGCTGAATCACTTGGTTGAAAGTGTTCATACATAATACACATATTCTCATAGAAACAAATTAAAATATTCAGATAACTAATCAAACATTAATGATTTCAGCAAAGTACCTCAAAAAAAGTTACTTTATATTATTGTAACTCATGATATCATACTGTATAATGATATAAAAGGTCGACACTACTAATAAAAATAAGACCAAAAATATTGCTCATATATAAATTACTTTTTTTCATTTATAAACAATTCATATTGATAATATTTCTCTAATTTTTTTTTAGTTTTATTTATTTAAATTCACAATTGGTATCTCTGAATAAAAAAAAAAGAATGCGCCCAACGTGGGGCTCGAACCCACGACCCTGAGATTAAGAGTCTCATGCTCTACCGACTGAGCTAGCCGGGCTGTGTGTTATTACAACTGTAAATTATATACCTAAGGAGTTCATAAACTGTATTGAAAAAACATGTATTATTAGTTTAAAATTTTATTATTCTCTAATAAAATTATTACTTTAAATAAATAACATTAATTGTCAATTAAAAAGTAAGAGACGAATACTAAAGAACAGCATTTCTAAAGTATCACTTTTTCTATCAAGATGAACACATGGAAAGTACTTAATGGTATCAATTACAAAAACTTCATTCCCATGGCACCTGTCATAACTGCTAACAAGTATTTTTAGTAATTCGTAATAACAACAATGTACAGCAGATATAGGGCCCAATATCATCCTAATTAAGGACAAATTTGATGCCTTACTGGTCCCTTGCTATAAATAATTTTACCTGTTTAATAATTTCATAAAGCTGTATATAAAACTAAATTCGAACACGTAATGGAAGTGCTGTTTCGAGACTTCTTGCTCTTTTTGTGCGAATGACTAGATAAAACGTTAAAGACATCATGTTTAAAACATTGCATTCTATAAGGAAATTCACCCAGTTATTTCTATGCTCCTATTACAATTAATTAGTAAGCTATGTTTAACAACGAACACAGTGTATTCGAATGTTCGTTTTTGTGAAAAAATTAGTTAAATTGCCTACGAGCCGAAAGTGTTCAAAACCTGGTCAAATTGACCGTAGCAAAATTTGTGAATTTTTCAGTTGAAATGTGCCAACCTTGTTATTAACGTGCGAACATTACACAAAAGTAGACAAATGTAAAAATTATAAACAGATTATGTGGGCACATATCAACACCTGACCCCGTCGAGCAATTCTCTGCGTAATTATCATTTCGATTCCACAGTAGATTTCTGACTAATTTTTTCCCTTCACAAGAATTTTCGACTTTTACGTAACTGATACGTCTAGTTTCGAGAAACTGTTCCAGTTCAACCCTGCATCTCCATTTCAAAGGATTTCCGGAAAATTCAATAGTATGAACAATCGGCATGCTATCAAGATCACTGGTAAATATGCATTTGAGATCATTTCCCTCGAGATTAACATAAACGACCTTATGCAGGTATTGAAAAGCATCAGGCTCTATGTATTTCACGGAATTCCCGCGTAGATCTAACATCTCTAAATTTGGTAGAATGAACCAATTAGACCCTATAGTCAGAAGGGGGTTGTCCCTGATCGTTAATCTTCGAAGATTTCGCAAACCATCGAACGCTCCCGGCTCAATGGTATGAAGACCGCAATTCCATATTATGAGCTCTTGCAAATTGTAAAATCTCGAGAAACAGCCAGCTGGTAGATGAGCCAAATGACCTTCGTGGAATTCTATGGCAAAGACTTGCGGTGGTATCGTCTTTAGTAAATTGATATTACCGCCGATACATCGGTATCGAGTGCCATTAGCGTCTTCGTGCTTCGTGCAAGAACCTTCAATAGTATTATTGTAAACAACAGTTGGTACTACGGGTCGTACTGGGAAGGTCGGTGTAGAAGGTCTAGGGGATCCCGTAGTGGGTCGATGAGGTATTGTACCGGGCACAGGGGGGACATATAAACAATCTGCCGGCCGACTAATCAACGAAGATCTGTCATAAGGTATATGTCGATCGTCCAAGAATTTCGCAATTTTTTGTCCGCACAGACAACTCCAAGGGTTTCCAGCGACCTTGAGATCTCGCAAGTGCGGCATGCGTTGAGCCAAGTGTTCAATGCCAATACAATTGAGAACGTTATCAGAAACATCAAGACTCACCAAATTCGGAAGCACGTCAAAAACGCCGTTAGTTATCCGCATGATGTTATTGCGAGAGAGGTCCAGGACTCGGAGGTTCGTCAGACCGTCCATAGTTTCGGCAGTGATAGACTTTAGATCGTTGCTGCCAAGGATCAAATATTGCAAATTAGATAATTCGTAGAACGCGTGATTTTCGATCTTTGAAATCCCACAATCCTGGAATTCAAGTCTAACTAGATGTACCCCGAAACGCGAAAAAGAGTGTCCATGAATGACCTCTACATTAGATCGAATGATTCGAATTGTCTGCGCGGTAACCGGAATCGAATTTAGGGTGGTCAGAGAAGTGAGACCGGAGCAAGTGTAAAATCGTTGCGCTTGATCTCTACTGTCAACTACGCAGGAACCTTGATGAGATGGAGGTCGTGGTGGTTCCGTAACAATTACAGGACGTGGAGTCGTTGGTCTAGGTCTCGGTCTGGTGATATTTACATGAATGTCGTCGATAGTTCCCCAACGTACAGTTCCCGTAACGTAGGTCCCCTAGAAAACAATATGGCACTTCTTATTTACAAACTCACGGTACGAATCAGGGCACATATTTAATAGTAAATTACTCAAACGCAATAATAAACGAAATTTCGTTATTCAAAAGTCGCACTAATCGTGATGCCACACGGTTGTCAATATGACGTCAAGTCAAATAGATAAATCTTCAACAATGTGATGAATTCAATGAAAAATTAATAGCTAGTTGCAAATATTGAAAAGTGTTTGTAACTTCATAGAATAACAACGATTTAGAATGTACTCGTTAATGCAAAGTTGCATATAGCGCTTTGATAGTATATGTCTTTACCCATTTCAAGGTGTCAAAGGCGTGATCTGCCTGCGGCGAGATAAATATTTCTATCATCCTTTCTTTATTAAATATAGAAATACTTTGAAATTCAAACAGTATTTTAATGTCATTAACGTCAAACGATTACAAAATATTAAAAAGTTATACATTCTGTGAATCACCGGCTTCTCTTTATAGAACGACCGTTAGAAACTAATAAGGGAATAATCGGTAGACTTACCCCGTGTTGCCACCTTTCGTCGATATGTACGATTTCATTTTCGTTATGGTAACATCTTCCGATAATTTGGTACGTGATGCCTTGGCTTATCAAAAATCTTTCTAAAACATCGCGGCACGCGCACAACCACGGATTTTCGGATATTTCTATCCTTTCTAATCTTCTGAGATTTGATAATGTCTCGATGGGTAAGCAGCGTAATCGATTGTTTCGAATGTCTAGATGGCGCAGTGTGCCTGCCATATGTGAGAAGGCGGTATTCTCGATGTATTCAATCTGGTTCGATCGCAGGACTAGTTGTCGGACTGCTAATAAATCCCTGAACCAATCAGGGCCCACGTCATGGAGTTGATTGCCAATCAGGATGAGTCTTTCAAGCTTGTGTAAACCCGCGAAAGCGCCGGGTTCCACGGTGCGTAAGCTACAGTCGCGGAGCTCCAGACTTCTCAAACTATTTCCGAAACGAAAGAAGGCGTACTTCGGGATCGCGCCCATCCTTAAACCGAAAATCTGAATCCAAGTAGTCTTGTCGGGTAATCGGTCGAGTGAGGAAAGATCTGATGTCTCGAACCTGTGACTGCCGGGTATGGGAGCCTGCAATTGCAAATGTCGCTGTTACGCACATTATCGAAATATAATTTTCGTTTATCGTATATCACGATTCGTGAGTCTATTAGTGTTGGTGTAAAGTGCAGTGCAATGCAATTTTTCGCACACATTTTCATTGTAATTGACTATTCATGCTCGTCATGATACCGCGTATTTGACAAATCGTTTTTATGAGTGTGTTTTGTCTTCCGTAAAACAATGTCTGCCGACTTCGTTACGGTGTGTGAAAATGGGCCACTTAAATCAAAGGGCAACATCAGAATAACGCGGAAGTGTGCTTATTTAATGAATTCAGTGACTACGATGGAACAACGAAATGGGGTGAGTGAACTTGCTTTTACTTTATATATGACTGTATAATTATATGTGATGTACCTATCAACTAAGAATATTCTATGAAATTCATAGCGAAAAAGAAGAGTAACCGTTAATCTACTTTCACCACAATGGTTGCGCGTTATGATGATATGTTAATTTTCATTATAAGACATTGTGCCTATAAAAGATAGTTGTTTCTAAATACTTGTTACACATACTTTGTTAAAAAGCGTAACGTTTTGAGTGGTGAAAGGGGGCAAGACCGGTATAACGAACTGTGTCATGCATTGTAGATTTTGGTGCACGTCCAGACACGTTCTGCACTCTTGCTCCTTGACAATACGTCTCTCGGTAAAAAATCGCTCGAGCTGTTGTCGGCAGGTACAGATCCACGGGTTACCATCGATTCGTACAGTCCTGAGCATTCTCAGAGCGGACAATCCTTCGATGGGCAGACAATCGAGGTCATTATCGCGTAGGCCCAAAATTTCGAGGTTCGGTAACATCGGGAAAACTTCCGGTTCAACGTGAACCAGATCACACCTGAAACAGGATAAAAAAAATGCAATTTTTAGTCGCCGTTAATTAAAGGCATCATTGTTAACGTTTTCCTGTAGTTTGCAGAATTTGTACATTCCGCGACAATGGATCTTACTGCCATATCGGCAATGACACCCATACTTATGAACAAGGAAACGTTGTGTTCTTCAATCTGCGATGCAAATTTCAACCCACTGCCTGCTTTTCATAGAATCCATCGTGAGCTTAATATCGCACTACTACTGACATCATGTTTTTACTTGGTGCAGCTGGTAAATGGGTTATTGACACTGCACCAAATATATATCTGGCAACGGTTTTACATAACCGATCCTTCCCCGTTTTCATGGTCGCTATCCATAGGCTTAACGGACACTGTTCTATTTATGCACAGATTCTCTTGCATTAATGCAGTGAAATATTTTTAGTTTATTACGACCGGCTCTTACGGCATACAAGCAAAATTCACGAAGGACAATAATCGTTTTGTTTTCAGAACTGCATAATTTATCCCACGCAACATTATGAAGCGTTTTTGGATTATCCAATTAGACAATCACGCTTGATTTGTGTTCTCCTTATTCAGACTAATGGAGTCATTCGGTTGGCGAATTATGAGCAGACGGTGTGATTCATACTTATCCAGAATCAATCTTCGTAGATTTGGCAGGTGTTGAAACCACTCGGCCCTCGCTACATTGATTCTCGTCCCATGGAAGACAAGCCATTCCAAATTGTTCAATCCTCGAAACGCGTTCGGGCTAATTTGGCGGATGTTACAATTGTAGAAGGCCAAGCGCTTTAAGTTCCTGAATCTGACGAACGCGTCGTCGGGGATGTTTTCTATCCGGGAGACGGAAAATTCGATCCATTCTGTGTCGCTGCTGAGAGCCCCCAGATCGTCCAGGTTGCTATGAATACAAGCGTAGGCGATCGTTCGCTCGTCGTCTGCGATCAGTGTTAGACTGCATTTGCAGTGCACGCGACCAATTAGGGCAACCAACGCCCAAAGTATAATCAGACTCAGACCATTTTTACATCCAGCCATGGTCATATACGTGCATTACCTGCGGGCGAGAAACATTCCTTCGTAATTAAGACTGGCGTCGTTCTTGCAAAAACTCCTGTTTGATGTATTATTTTCCTAACGCACTGCATACATGACATCGACGCAGAGAAACGTATCAGTTGCTAATTAAACTAGTTTTATCTTTCTTACTACCTAGCCTTGCCTACGGTACAGTCTGAGATTGTTATTCCATGATTTTCTGTAGTACTTACCCTACTGAGTGTACATAAAGGTCGAAACTTTATATTTTTCGTCTCACACACTTGAACGTGTCGTAAGAATATTCATAACGTATTTGAAACGATAGACTGTATTTCTTTCGTTCTCCAGAATGGACGCACAGATTCTTCAAGGTTACCTTTGGAGCACGTTTGTACTTGACATGCAATTTTTAGGCAACTCTTCTGCCTTTGATACAACCCTTATTCACTTTTAGCACTTGCATCATACGCACCAAAATAAACAACATTTACACAATTTTGACAATATATGCCATGTTGTATTGAAATTTAGATTTCTTCCTTGGACAGTTCGATTAGGGTGTTTGGTCGTCGGACGGAATTTTTGGGGAAGTGATAAGGATTGGAGGGGTGGTTTGGTGTTCCTGGAAACCGGAAAAGCCTGTCGCACGAAAATCTAACGATTTGGCTCGCATCGATGGGTCGAAACGAGGCGACCGACTGAGCTGGCGATTTGCGCGCTTCCTCGTTATATAAACTCATAAGGCCAAGGTCGCCCTTGCCCCTGCACCGGTGGTGCATAGCCGATCCCTGCTCACCGCGACCTATCTTTAGAGCGCGCTACTCCGATTTGGCAGGAAAACTCATTCCGGATAGTACCACTGCGAATGCGAGCGAGTCAACTACTCACTCTACGCACCGCAGTTATACGTGAGCAATTGCCGCGAATTATGCTTTGTGCCAGCACGATGCTTGCACAAAGATTCGAGGCTGAAGTTACAGACTGAAGTCTCGCTTCAGCTTTTAAGCAATACCAAAGGCAAACGCCGTTACAGAAATGACAATTCAGTCGACCGACTTTGTCCGTTCAGGTTAGATTACCTCTTGACCCACTGTTTATATTTCGCATCATCCTTTGACCATCAAGCGTGATTCGATAGACGCAACGCATTTGTTTTTCTTCGCTGCGTCATAAGGTGTCCATCTTAACCGTTGAAGACCCTTGTCAGTGAAGTACTCTGCATCGTACGACAGTGCGTACGGATGTTACATGTGCGTCGTAATCCTGTGCACTGATATCGCACACTGTTGCACCGTCGACCGCGAAAATGGTAGCGCTCTTTGAGCCATCAAGGTCAGCGGCGGCACTAACGCGACGCCGGTGCATAGCGTCGTTTTATCGTGGATACCACGCGAGATGCGACTCAAGATGCGGTTACGGTCCGCTGATGATGACCTACGTCACGTTCCTCCGACATCTCCGCACCCCACGATGAGCATTATCCTCTTTTTGCTAAATCCTATCCACGTACTTCAAAACTACATTATACTCCCTAACCACCAGAGCGTACCAAGCCTCCCTAAAAAACGTCTTACTCTGCTCTAAGCCAGGAGTCGAAATTTGAAAATTTCAAAATAACCACCTGTTGCTGTACCCTATGATGGTTCAACGAAGATACTCCGAAAGATGTTTAAATTCGAAATACAAAATGGCGATAGGGGGAAACGCAGGGATTGGCTTTAATGATCCCTGCTAAAAGTGAGACTATTTTTGGACCTTGTTGGTTGAGACGTAAGTCTATGAAATCGATTGGTATGGTCGCCCATCCTTATTTCACAGCGATTATTCCCTCTTACGACGTCCGTCGTTCTGTACGTTTAGCTTCCTATCCAGCCTGAATGCCAAAGACGATGCATCGTCATTCCGCGGCAGTCTAGCGCTGGCTGTCGTTCGAGGCGCATGTAGTTCCGCGTTCGTTCGTATCTCTCTTCCTCGCGCACAGCTTTCCTCATCCCTTGTGTCCGCAGATTCATTTCACTGTATTATCATAGTCTTCTGTGCCGAAAACAAGCCGAATTTCGCTTAAAAGGTGTGAGTGGGGGGAATTATTTTTAACTGCACAAAAGAGCCCCTTCTCCTTTGATTCATTCTTTTTATACGTATAAATGAAATATAGTTGAATAATCATCTTAAACTATCAGCTCTGAAACTATACGAGATATGCCGAAAATGAATCGTACAATATTTATCCATTTGGAAGATCATAAAAATGATTTTAGAATATTGCATTGTTGGTTGATTGAGTTCGTATTTTCTATTTGGGGTTGACATTACGGAGATTCGGGGATAGGGTTGTCGGTTTGACAGACCGTTTGTGATAACGCATTTACATGCATGTCTATGCGCATGCAGGGCTCTGATCGAGAGCAGCCGGAAGGGGACGGCAAGGTGGCGGAAAAATGGATTCTCACGATAGTAACTCGAGGCTCGACCGTCGTGATCCACGTCTAGATTTACGTGGGACGCCACGAGCCATAATCATGCCAGGTGGGTAGAACCGAACAGGTATTTGGAGCGCGACACGGAGCCCGCGAGAATCGTACACTCGCACAGCTTCCATACAATAAATGTCACTAATATCTCGCATTCGAAATCGTTCTTCACCGCTTACCAGACTTCGTCGTGTACTCTTCACTCGACTTTCCTAGAAATATAGCTAAAACTGCCATCATTAATATTCTACTATCCCAGTAACATCTCCGAACTAAGTACAACCCGTTAACATTCTACGGTCCGTATCGATTGAATATCTTCACCAATCGTGTATTTAGAATGGTGAAAATTCCGGTATAATTGAACAATTGTATTGATATCTTGGATTACATCGGTCTGTGCTTTCCACGAGGCGCACGGGTCATACAAATCCGGTCCATACTTATGACATTTGTACATAAAAAAATGAGTCGTGAAATGGTAACGTTTTAATCGAATACGGCGTTATGAAATCAAGGCCCATGTATTATCTAGCCTCGTTATTCTAGCGGTAGAGTCTTGCGATTGGTCGCGTCGTGCAGCGCAGGGTTTCGCGCGTTACCTAACCTACGCTTATGAGTAATGAAATTAACGGCGATTAGGTCAGAAGGTCACCTACTTCGCGGAGACCAAGGTCCCGTGTCGTGAGCAGAGCCAGAGATACACTTTATCACTTCCTACGTCTTCCGTAGAGGGTGTTCGCAGAAAAAAAACACCTTGTACACGCGCCAACAACTGTTCGTAGGTTTTGATAAATGGAGTAACGCTCATTTCTATATACAGTCTTGCAAAAAGCGGTAACGCCTGTCAGCTTCGCCACAATGTCCCATGTTGCCTCTTTCTTTTACAAAAACATTAAGTCCGAAGCTTCTTTAAGCGTTAAATATAAGAACATTGGGCAAATACGTCATTAACGGAGTTAGTCATCATGAAGATGTCGTACGTTAGTTGGCTGTTTCATCAAGGAAGAAATTAAGAGGCTGAACAAGGCATTTACAACGTCCAAATCGTACGATCTTGGTCGGACATGTTTTCGCGGGTTACTGCGTGCATCGCGCGGTTTATCTTAACGAAGTAATCGTCGTTGAGGCAGATGTGGGAAACGATAAACATCTCTCGTCGCTATTTGTCCCGGCGCTGTGCACCGACACGGGACGAAAGAGAACGACAAAGTAGCGAGCGTGTATATACGGCAGCGGGGTGAGAGAGATCACGTACGAAATGAGGTGGAATCGAATGCCGTGCGGAATGGAATGGCATGGACGAGAGAAAGAGAAGCCAGTTTGCATTCAACTACCGAATCGTACGCGTCGGCAGTCGCCTTTCTAGCGATACGGTTTAATCTTAATATTGTCTCCTATATTCCTCGTTTCTGCTTCTCTGGCTTTGAGGCAATTCCTTCGCCGTAGTTTTCCCTATTAGAAGGATACATTCTCGAGCATTCATTTACCCAATTCCATTGAATTCCTCTCGTTGTTCGTACTGTCGTGTTGCTGTGTTCATCCTCCCTGGGGCCGTTGTTCCTCGAGGCGAAAATTGGATACCTATGTGCAGGTGCGTCCGTAGATTCCTCTCACGTCGACCTCCCGCAATTCGCATGCCGACGATGTGCCTTGTTCCGTAAAAAAAACCGTTTCCATCAAGCATCCTTTTGCAATGAGTCGCCAGTTGGTCGTGAGTTCCTTGACTTCGTGCGACTGATGCGCGTTTCGTGGAGAATGCCCGACGGTATAATAGATCGATTATTCTTAACACCTCGTCGAGGAGCGACAGATTGCCCGCTGGCCGGTTTATTCGTGTGCTTTACGCGGCATAACGATAAATCGCACGTACGTAAATCAGTCGACACGGTTGCCTAACGGTACAGCGATATCGGCAACAATAGTAGATCCTGTAATGATAGACGTCGATGGTCGATTCGATAATACGACACGGTTCTCTAATGGCGGATGGTTGGATGGATCGGTAATGATAGACTCGATAGACATGAATATTCGGCGCGAGAAAGCGCGAGACGATCTAGTCATGCCGAGCTCGGTCTGCCCCTGTCAATTTGGCGGGTGAGAAACCGTGATACTTGGTCATGAAGAGTTGACGTTAAAGGTTACTCTCCCGGTTCGATCCATTTTCGATCTCGACGAGCGGATAGTCAACGTTTCCAGCCTGTGTGGTTCAGCACGTGCGTGTGGGCCGCGGGTCTAATGCATCGTGCCGGTTCGACGGTGGTTGCTGCTGGCGTTGCTGGTTTTCTACCGTGCACCAGGCCAAGTGTAGGCCGTGTAAGCCAGCCTGCAAAAGGCCTATCGCCGCCACGCCCTGCAGCCAGAAATGAAAAACGCCTCTAACGGCTGTGAAACCTCGCGTGTATCGCGTGCCGAAGAGGAACGGTCCGCGAAAAAAGAAGAGGAAGCTCCGACGAGGTTACAGTTCAGTAAAACACTCATCGTATTTATCTCTAAACATCGCCATTGGAATTAAATACTTCCGCCTGTCCTACAACCGTGCAGGAATTTATCGTTACCATGTTTTTTTATACCTTCTGCGAGTAATGTCGCATTCCTTCGATATCTCTTAATTTCTATCTCTATTACTATAATTCCTCTTAACACCCAGAAGGCATTCAATGCCGCTGGCTACCTCTCGCGACTCTACCTATTTGTACGTTTTGCAACAAAGTATTACGTATGGTTAACACCAAGCTACTTCTTTCTTCAACGCGTTAACAGAGAACGTTACATTCTGCCTTGTTGACCAGTTATTACGGCGCATCGTTGTGAAATAACACGATCCGATTTGCAAGAGGAATTCCAATTCGCGTTTAATAGCGCTAAGTAGACAGGTATACATCGAAGATATATATTCCTCCTGAGTATCCGTGTACAGGAGATCGGTTACGGTTGGCGAATGTGTGCACGTCCTCGACGCATACGCTCAACTTCGAATACCCCGCGAAGCAAGCAAACGCGAGAGTACGGACAGAGGGTAGTACTTACGCCAGTACGTATGTACAGAGCGTAGTTACGTACCGGGCGTGCATCTTTATTATTGGCCGGCAATGAACCTGTACGCGCGCCAAGGTTCGATGAACTTCTGCAGGTGGATGTATATATGTACCTACCTCGAAAAGCATTTTAATCGAAACAGCTCGTATGCTCCGAATGAAAAACTTTCTCTTGTGAAATTCAGTATTTTATGTGGAAAAAGGACTGTATTTATTAATGCATGTGGCAAGCGATTATCCATCAATGGCTGCACTTGAGCATTTTTATATAGAATGCGATAACCGTCGAGTATACGTAGTATCAAGAGCGAAGATAATCGTTTTCGACGTATTCATGTACAGTTACGATATGTATCAATAATGCAACAATGACAAGTATAAACTAGCCAATGTGTCAGTGAGTATGTTGAAGGACAAATTTCTTCAAAGAAAACATTTTTGAGAGTGTATAAAAAAAGTGTATTCAAGACAAGTCGTTTCGGTTTAACGACAATACAAACTTATACCGTACAGGAGAATTTACATGACCTTGCTTTCAATAAATTTAAAGGCTTGGCGCATTCTAATCCAGCTGGAAAACCGTAGAAATATTACGGCTCGATTGTATTTCTTATATACCTTCCAGTACGGGCTATATCTTCAGATACTTTCTTATCGTGAACCGAACCGATCCTTATCTTCTCCGGTTGAATTCCATCAGTCTTCGCGTGCGCTTTCTTGCCTGCGTCCCTCGTAACGTTAGGAAAGTTGCGTTAATAACGGCGAAGTAACGGCTCGGTGGATTTCTCGTGTTCTTTCTCGTTACAGTCGATAATGTTTTGTGGTCGAAGCGCGGTCCTCACTGACAGAAACTGCAGAAACCCTGGAATCCGTTCGATACTGTTCTAATTTCATAAACCCGCGAGCACTCGGTCACGCTCTTAGCAGATAATACTACGCATGTATAAGTGTTTATATGTGTCATGTAAAAAACTAGTGACGTGAACGAATCCTAGCACTGTTTATGTTCTAACATCAGCATTGTTTTGATCGATGTAGCAGTTTTTACTTGATTACGATGATTCGCCAATTTTTGGACGCCATCGGTGGAAATTCGGTAATATAAACAAACAGATAATTACTATTTTTCTACAAGCAAAACATCTAGCATATTTGTTTCGTCTTTCTAAAAGATTCGTTGGTTATGATTTTCAAAATAAGCACGCTTTTACTCCTACTTCTAAAGGTGATCGTTATATCCGTCAGTATGACATTTATTATACCGGATATACAGGTACACGTTGATAGGACTCCCTCTGCGCGCCAACCGTCGTCCTTCGTTTCTATAATTATTTTCCGATGTGTTGTGCCTATGGGTACCTCGTGCAATATTTTACTTCTGCATCGCATGCGTGGGATACCGCGAGCACGGCACCGTTAATCCACATATCTGCACGAGGCGTAACGAAATCGAATTCGCGTCCGAGAAATCCAAACCGTTAAAACATAACCCCATTCAATAAATACTTAACCCCCACGATTTCCCCGCAAATGGGCATCTTCCGATGCGAATCTTGACCTATTATTGATTTTGAGGAAATCTATTCGGTACATTTTACATACGACGAAATGCTCGGAGGTCTTAATAATTTCACTCAGTAAGTTTTATAGTAGATCGTGGAAAGTAATTCACCGCCGAAGCTACAAGATAACCTTTTAATCTGTTAGTTGACAGTTTTAATAATACGTAATGGAAAAGCGTTATTTGATAAAAAATATGATACATAACGATGAGACAACATTGTAACAAATGTCCGTTGCGGATTGAAAACATATTTGGCCACATTTTCCTTGTCAAATGCATCATTTAAAAAATGTGAACTTTGCATTAATGTTTTATTATTGTTTTCAGACTCGAAGCGGGATGTCCGTGGGTTCGGGAGGGCGGGCACCGTTTACTAAACGGACTGCACAATCCGCTGTGCCCGTCACAAACAGCTCGTCTAAAAACCAGTAAGTAAACCTTTTTTTACATATAAAGATAATACAAATCATAAGTATTTGTGATTAATAATGTTTGTATAGATTGCAAACACTTGTTCATGCGTATCTGCTTGAGTAGTTATGATATTGAAGATTTCTTTTTTACCGACGGAATGATATAGTTCCGTTATTATCAAACTGCGCAGAGGACGGCACCGTATATTTCTTCCACGAAAATTTCACATTGTCAGTCGGTCTAGTACTGAGCGAAAGATTATCGAATATTTTATTATATTTATAGTATCTTAAGATATTTTTCCTATGGCTATTTGTTTTGTTAGTTTACTATAGTATACTATAATTCCGTATGTTTATCACGTTATTCTTTTAAAATTTTGTATGTACGTTTACTTAAAAGTTGGTAGTCAGAATTAGTTAAACTCCAGTCGTTTGCTTGTGATTAGATTTATTTTGCTTATCAGCAGTACCGGTCGAATGTAAGATCGACGTACGAATGCACGGAAGAACAGGATCCAAGGCTAGCTTGTTACCATAATCGTAATGGAACTACCTTAAGCTTACCTCGCTTCGTCTGTCACATGTGCCGGGAAACCGGTCGTGCCATTATTTTTCCGGAAATTCCGTTATCTACCTGTCGTACTTTCGTGAGCGTTTCTTTTCTATCACTCGAGAGGAGCCGTTAGGTGATTCGATGGAACAGCTGGCCGATTTTCCTAGCAAGATTGTTTACAAACTCATCAATGTGAAACGCCAGTACCGTTTTCGACCAGTCAGTTTTTCAAAATATTTTGCTATTTCATGACCATTCATCCCTCGTTTAATGCGTATTTAGATGATATTCAATGACATAAGTAGTACAATTTAAATGTGACATTTTCATTTTTAGGTTATATAACTGTGAAGTCTTTAGAAATTAACTATGTTGTTGTATTGTTTAATAAAACCCGTAAGTTAATATGTCGAATGTGTAGTACTAGTGGTGTTGAAGTTCTAATTTAGTAGAACAGTTGTCAACGGGGATATAGCTCAGTGGTAGAGCATTCGACTGCAGATCGAGAGGTCCCCGGTTCAAACCCGGGTGTCCCCTTCCTTTCTTTTTTTTTTATTAACCACTGTTGACACTGCTACATTATTTTTTTTATGTGGCCCCTTGTTTTGTATAATTTTACAATAATTTTTTTATTACATATCTTTTTCAATAACACTGATATAATAAGATTTTTATTCTGCAAAAGATGTTATAGGCTTATCCTGCAAGTCATTATGATCGGAAATTTAATGAAAGAAACGTTGCACCATTAACTTCCTTGTTTTTAAGCACTTTACGTCAAGTCACGAATATACGTTCTGCATTGCGTCGACATGACATTTACAGAGATATGATACCAAGGAAATCGATTTCACCCGGACATTCGATTATTTTTGTTACGTTTTGTAACATGGATGAATCGCCAGGTGCGTTAATAATTTAGGACGATGAGATGGGGGAAACGAACGGGATGGTCTGTCTAGGTTGTCGGAAAGGCAACATAGAACGATATCGATCCGATTCGCAAGATCGTCGCTCCATGCAGACGAATCCCGGTCCTCGAAGAGGAGGGCATTGACCAGCGGTCACCGATCGAACTGACCTCATCAACTCTCGTCACTCGCCGATATATCCACTAAACTGGTCGATACGCTAAACTCGTCGAATAGACCTCTCTCTCTCTCTCTCTCTCTCTCTCTCTCTCTCTCTGCCTCTCTCTCTGTATCACGTAAACACACGACTCTATCAATCTTCTTCTTTGCTATCTTTCACCAACAACCAACACGAGTAGGCATTGCACTTGAGATTCAATGCTGAGGATCAGCATCTCTTATCAGTTATTTCAATAAATATATATTCAAAAAATAGTGTAAAAAAAAGTTTCATATTATCGATTATGAATGAAGTTACGGAAGTTCACGTAATCGAAATTTTATCGTTATTAATAATAGCATACGTATTACGTGGAATGCTAGGTGGAGAATACCGTTTCATTCCAAAAATCTATGAACTTTAACGAAGGTAGAAATATTATACTACGGTTCCGTATGGTTGGTTTATTATTCGCGGTATTTTAATACCCACTCGAAACAGCTGAACTATGCGGAAATTGATTTCAGTCGATCATCAACAGTTTACCGTTACCTCTTCGCACGTTTTTGTCTAATCCCAAGGATAAAACCTACTTTACAGCATTCAAGACGTCTAATACACAATTTCAACTACACATATTTTAATGAATTTTGATCGTATCAGTGATAGTTCTAACCAGACGTAAAAATATGTCTATATAGGTTAAGGGTAATTAACTGCGCTTGTCCCCTGATGAGAGAGAGAGAGAAGAAAACAAGAGTATAGTCAATTAAGTTTCTCGTGTTCGTAATTTAAGAAGAGACAGGCGTACGTGCGGTCGTGGTCCTTTAGTCGTGCGACTCGCTGAAAAATCGGGTCGTTAAGCGGAGGCATTTTCCACTGACTCATTAGATAGCTATATCCCCTAATGACGGCGAGCTCCTTTCTCGAGCCGTAACGGTTTTACCTTCGCCACGATCGCCGAGAATTCGATAATAAAATTAGTGTCAGCCGGCGAAAATACAATGCGAGCAGGACGCGTGTAGTTGCTCGAGTGCAGAAGAGCGTTTGCCGTCCACCTACGGCGTTACATAATAATTTATTAGTCATTTGAACCTACACGCTCTTCTCTCGTGCATACGTGTATGTATTTTCAAGCTACAGTTGGTTGCATGCACTGAACTTATCCTTTTATAGGTCAAACGGCTCGAGATTTAGTGCTGCCATTTGACATACAAAAATCTGGGTCCACTGTAAATCCCGGAAATCGTTCTTATAGAATATTTGAAGGAAGTTGGCACCGTAGCAACGATTCTTTAGATACACACATATATCGCTTATGTGAAAGAGAAATGATGTACCTGGTAGACAGTTTGTTCGCACACAAAAACATTTCAATAAGAATATTAGATTTTTTCTAACCTACAAAATTAGAACTTTTAGAAACATTTCCACATCTCTATGTTTATAATCGACTGCTTCCTAAAGTGTTAAAATTCTGTAAATACGGACGGGCGTATGAATAGGAGGTAACTCGTTTGTAATATGAAAAACGTGGGAATTTCAGGCTGAAACCCGAGCCAAAGGTTGCAACTGGTGCCGGACGAAGGAAGGACACGGTTTCGTCGCTCTTCAGCTCCCGAAGACCGCCGAGCAGAAAAATCGAGCAACGATCGGCGACGACGAAGGCTAAATCAAAACCGCAGGACCGGTTAAAGTGAGTCTTTAGCAAATTATGTCTCGCTCGTATATAATACGATAAGTGCAACGATATTCCGACGGCTTGTCGGCAACGCGCGACTTCTGGGTTTCTGGTAAAAAAGGGAAAAGGGAAAAGGGAAAAAAACGTTGGTGCGTGTCTGTTACTACTTTGCAGGGGAGTGCAATGACCCCTCATGCATGTTCCTTTCCCCTCCGATTTCTTGATGACACGCGATACACGAACGGTATTAAACGCATCTTCGTGTTATGCAAGATAGGACCAACTGCTTTTGAATATTACAAATGACAAGCAAGAAACGCACAGTAAAAATGTACTCGAAAGTATAGTTAACTAAACATACGATCCCTTCTTTCTTTTCGGAAAATATTGAACTTAATTCTAGGGAAGACTTATTCCTCGTTATTCGTGTTTATTTGAAATCCGTTACTCCAAGTGAGAAAGCGGGAGAATTGAAAACTGGTACATTGTAAAAGGCGACGTTGAGAATAATGAGGCGAATACTGCTTTCATGTCGCGCCACCGCGTTGCAAACCAGTTTCCTTTTTGCGCAAACTGCACGTCTTTTTCCTCTTCCATCTCCAGCAGCGCCACTTCTGCCACCTCCACCGGGGATCCTCGTGGATAGGTGCACTCTCCTGCCTTCGCCCTTCTTTCCCCATGTTTCAGCCTGAATGGAGGGCGTTAAGAGGGAGGAGAGAGTCCTTCAGAAGTCACTTTGCCCGTCGTAGGACCTCGAGGGGGCATAAAGCGCCGGATAAAGCTCCATAATTCGTATAAGAGGTCTCCAGAAGTCCAGACGACTTCATTTAGAAGCTCGTCCGTCCCTTTGTTGATTCTTTACTTCTTTCACAAGGTTCTCGTGAACAAGACGGAAATCAGCAGGCTTAAATAGTCGGCATTGCACGGGAGATTCTTCCTCCTGACCACTCGAGTATTTAAGATTCCATATTCTGATCTCCGTAGGCTGAATATTTCGAATACCCATTATTGCCCAGAATCAGTTCCCGGATGTTTAAAACATTCCACATAGGGTCCAGTGCGATACAATGTACATATAATGTATGAAGATAGTAGAAATTCAAATGGTAATCGTTTATAAAGCGTGACTCGGGCAATTAAACATCGTTCGACCCACGGTAGATACGAATCGTCTGGATATTTTACCCAGCTGATTTTACGAGAAGTTGGTCCGTGGCAATTAACGGGCATTAAATCCGCTGGAGATAAGAATCATCAGGGAGTCTTCGGCTCCGGTTTGAATCGTTGATACGAACGCAGCAGAATGAATCAGAACTGTCGTGCAGTGGTCTCTCGAGCGCTTTGATCACAGGTCGACGACGTCTGGTCTTCTCGTTACTTAATTAGAGCCCGGAGCCTCGCGAGGGCAGGCCGTGTACGCGCGCACACGATAGCAAAGAAAAAAAAAGGCTCGATAGGTCGACCATGACGATTCTTAGTGTCTTTTTAACTGGCCATCGCGTGCTCTTAAAGATCGACTGTCGACGACCCACTCTGACAATGAGAGCGGCACTTGGACGAGGAGACGCCAACGACCCACATACCCAGTGAATCAAAAGTCAATGGGCGGTTTTATGTTACGCGCCGGTAGCTTCCTTCGCGAGTTTACGGCCATTCGCGTAAACGGCGTGCATCCGCCCACTACATTTTCACGCCACGTGCTTACACCGTTCTCCCTCACTGGGCGGAATTTCAGATTCCCCGTGAAATAACAACACGGCCATATATTACTGAAGAAAGCGGTGTTTATAATCCTACCAAATACAGATCCCCAGACGAAAATATTATTCTTAGCAGCGTAAGACGTTCGAGGGTTACGACGGGTGTATATTTTAATGAGAACCTTGGGAATAGCGGAACAAACCCAGGGCATTACTATGTAGCGTTAGTTGTACGTACAAGTGACTCGTACAGATCATAATTATAGTGACGGGATGTGGGTTTAACGGCGACACTTTAATGATAGTTTGATGACGATGATTCTGTTCGACCTGAATGTTTCACATTTGCTCGGCTCGCAAAGTTTAATGGGATTGCTTCGGCAAGGCTATAGGCTGGCCACGGTTAAATGCTTTCGTTCATCGTTGTAGACGCATGGAAACGAGAGCCTTCAAATTGTAGGGTCTTGGGAGAAGGGCAGAGCCAATTGACTCTCGTCGAAGACCGTAAGAAACCGAGGACCGACCGACCGTGAGGGCACGGAATCAGAATGACGTCAGTGCTCGCAAAAGAAACAACATGAGCTTTAAATCCGCGTTCGAACGTTCGACGCTGCACTCCCAGAGTGCCAGATGCGACGTCTTTGCAGAAATTCTTATTTATTCTTAGAACCGCCCGCACTACGGTTCAGCGGGGAATCTAAAAAAAATCAGGCCGACGACCCTTCTTGGTAAAAACAAAGATAAAAAGCTTAACCTTTGAGAGAAAAATTTCAAAACCCACAAAGAAATCCGTCGTCGACCGAGTGGAAGCTTGAAAAGATGGATATGTATTTATATTTCCGAGTAAAAGTCTAACGTTGGGCAATGACACGGTTCAAGAATAGTATGTTGCATCTGACATGTTGACATTAACGCTATGTTACTGAAAAATGTTTGGTATTGTCACAGAATTTCCTATTATGAAAAGTGGAAGTGAATTCGAGTACAACGAAGCGTGCGTAATCCTATTCATAGACAGTCCATTTAAGTTCGGCAGTCTTCCTGCCCGACAATTACGTCACCAGGTGGCTCGGTAATGTTTACACAAATGGTCTTTGCGGAGCAGTGTTTGTCCGGAGTTATTAATACGCGTTTATATTGTCAACACGTACCGTTCCGGCGGTTTTCGTTATCGTATTTTCTGCTTTCCCGAATTGACCGTTTGCATCGAATTTTCGTTCGCGCGCATCTCTTGGCCTTCGTCGACGAACACCGTTATCGCAATGAGCGACGTCTTTATGGACACAGCTGACGTCAGCGCACAATACTCCAAAGCTGCGTTTGTAAACCCTACACCTTGCGATAAAGATATCTACTTACGTTTCTTTAGAACGAGATAAGGGCGTTCCGTGTGCCGAGAGCCTTCGACATGATACTCGGGAGAGGGGAAAAAGGATATCGTTTTTATACAGCACGGGATAATCGTTGACGTACATTGCATATTCATACAAATTACAGCGCATAATCTTTTCATGTCACGGCAGGGTAACAAAAAATCATTTCCGCCTCTTCCGTCGCAATTATGATTGAATTCACGTCCATCTTATATCCATTCGATTGGCGCTTTGTGCGTCAATAATAACACCTGACTGAATACAGAGCCCGTTGCAGCGGATTTCATTGACGCTACATATTGAGGTATTAAATACGTGTAGTCGATCCTACGGTATTTATCCGCACGGTAAATCCGCAGTCTCTCAAAGAATTTCCCTCGGAGCAAAGTCACACGAGGCAATCCGTTGCGTCGTTCCGCACAGATGTTTGCATAAAGCCTAGCGTTGAATATTAATGGCATTATGAATAATGACTATGGAACAGAAGTAGAGTGACTGCTTGAGTCAGCGAGACACATATGACTAAACCAGTGATTACCATCGACATTTACCGGCTAATAATTTCGAACATTGCATTACTAATTTCTGTACTTATAAAGCCATTGAAAAAAGGAACGGTCCGGCATGGGGTGGTATGAAAATGCTGGGAAACTGAAACCTTCACTTTTTCAAGTAAACGAATCCTCCCTGCTCTGTGCTTACATTGTTCGCCATGTGGCGATGGCGAGAATACTCATCCCGTCACCATCATCTTCGTACCGTCCTGCCGTGTGGACTTTCGCAACACCTTGTACAATGCTACCATTGTACCGCAGCTCGGCGTTATCTGTCGATCGCGTAATCTCGATTTTTCAACGGCCCCAGGAGGTGGTTCTCGGAGGACGAGCGCCGTGTGTATTGCGTTGTACGTAACGTAAGGTGATACCCCCAGGTCGATCGTTTTTGCTCGCTGCATATTCGACGCATATCGGCATTTTTCCCTTGTCTTTCCTTGCGGTCTCGTCCCCCTCACCTCGCGGGGACCGCGTGATTATTGCCGCGCCGAGTGTCGCGTTTCCGCTAGTCTCAGCGGAAAAACGCAAGCTGCACGGCGGTGCACATACCGGTTTTCGATACAGGTTCGGTACACGTGCAAATGCCCGTGCTAAAGCCACCGATAGGGTCAACGCGGATGGGACCATTACCGACAAAAACGGATCTGCTTTTACGACCCGGACCCACGGTCCACGTGTGCATCACTCGCCGTTTGCACCATTCCAACGCGCACATTTCGAATTGCACGCATTCACTTGCACACGTTTTCACGCCAAGTATCGAATTTTTAGGAATTCTCTTTCAGGCTACCAGAACTGTACTTCTGCACGCGATGTATTTTTTCAATTTCATTAAACAATACGTTACGGATATGCGGAAGGCAGCGATCGCTTGGATAATAATTCGTTAACAATGACAGTTTCATAAGTAGTCGTTAAGGAGGTAAATTTCGTTTTCGTAATGTCTGGAATGTGAGTGTGCTGTTTCGGAAGATAATCGTTAAGACAGGCGGGGATTAAATACTGCCACGACTGTGTTTGAACACAGATCCCGGAGGATATTACCTCCACTTTCATCTTTCTTAGCTCAGGCCTCTTTCAGGTAGACCCCTTATCCTGGGGACCTTTCGACCACCGGGTACATACCATATGTCGACCGTATGAGAAAACTGGTCGACGCGGTGAGACGTCTGCAGATTCCGTGGCCTCCTTTAAGCAGCTTCTGCTGGTTCCCTTCCCTCATCCCGGTACTCTCTGCTAACCATCTATCCTCAACGGAGGATGTACTAGTTCCCAGACGCACACAGACCTCTCTCCTTACCTCTGGTCCTCAGACTAATTATCTCTTCGCCGAAAATTGGCCCCTTCCATAGATTTTAACCGAGTCGAAAGACAACTACAACGCTTTAAGTAACACGAGCTAGGGCTTGCACAACGTATCGTCATTTTCCTTTCAAGTTGGATACACTTGGATGATGAATGCACACACAGAATTGCATGTAATTATCCCCAGATTTCATGGGAGTTAACCTTTCTGTCGATAGGTTACCCCCATATTTCTATACTCAAAAGGCTAGAATCTCTTTCATTGATTCTGACAATTAAATGCTCGTTTAGCAATACTCTAAAGGCTATCAATCACGTATCTCCCATAATCTTTGTAGCAAGTATTAGAAGGAATCTACGGGACAAATGTCATTCGACAATTTCTGACGATCATGTTGTAACGAATGTCCAGTGTGACACTTTTATTAGTTTTTAATGGAAATAAGTTTGGGCCTATAGATTGTATCACGACTTAAGTACAACGTCTACATGGTTTTTCGACTCCATGGCCCTTTATCCACTCACGGGCAGTAAGTCTCATTGGAATGATCAGGGTAGAGTGAGAGAGGTAGAACTGGGAGGGAAGAACGAGAGTGAGAAGGAGAGAGGGAGTGAAACAGCAATGGAGGGAGAACCATCACCGTCCCTCGCATTCAGTCACCGATGCACCGTCGAACGGTGAGCGTCGGCATTTATACATATGTCTCTTATTGCCAGCAGTCTCCTTCTTGAAAGGAAACAGTTCTTTCATGACGTTAAACGCGTTTAACCGAGAAATGTGCTGCAGTACCTGGAAGGTTTCGTTCTTCACACGTGCTCGTGAATTTCTCTCTTTATACGTACAGTTCTACCAGTGACATCAACATTTCTTTGAAAGTGTCGACAGTACTTCAATCGAATTCTGTGAACAAACAAAGGTTCACTTAACTACCTGTGACTGTGGCGTAGCATTGTTTGGAAACTATTCGCTCGGTTTCACTCAAGTCTTCAGAAAAAAATCAGCACAATACCATGTGAAAGGAGGTTGTAATCGAGGAGAGTGTGATTCCGTAACATTTAAGCATTTCGACATAGCTCAATATTTACACTTTTTCGGTACGGTTTATCATTGAGTCAAACTGTTTACGTTCTTGAGAAGTCCATGAGAACAGTGCAACTGTGAAAATATGTTTTGACGGATCCGAAGGAGAGATATTCAGGACAAGAAATGGGACATGAAGTTTCATTGTGTCGAAGTTGGGAAGCTGGTCTTTATTGAGGGACTTGACAGTGTTTCAGGAATTGCGTGTGGCCCGTTTGGTGAAACGTTTCCTTAATGAGTACATAAGAGGCTATAAACTTTATCCTCCGGCGTTTCGATACGTCAGAAGACTCGTGGAGACGCCACTGGTTCGGTCAAACTAGCCCTTAGGTGCAACAAGTGGTCGAGGACGGTTTTGAGGCAACGTGGATCTCGGCTCTTTCTCTCTCGTTCTCTTGCCCCCCCTCTCTGCCTTTTCTTCTCTTCTGCGATTACTGCAGGGAGGACCACGGCGTTTCTCTCTCGGCCGTTTAACTGTACAGAGAGTGCCACGGACGTTGTCGCGGGGATCTCGTGAATATTTGTGAAACGAAGCGTTGTCCGCATTCACGTTAAAGAAAGTGGCTCGAGGTCGCGCATGCACGAATCTTCGAATTCCTACAGTGGTCCCTGGCACACGACGTGGATGCCGGTCAATCGCATCGTGTAAAATCCCCTCCGCGGCAATAATTTCGCGATTATAATAAATTAATTAAAGTATCTACAGTGTTAACGAATCGTGATTATTAGAAGCAGTTGGTGATATCGGTCAGGGTTCAGACAAGATAGTGACATTTAGGTGACCGGGATTATCTTGTAGAAAAAGTGGAGCACAAATTAGACCAATATGTCATTTCCAGTGTTGCGTATTTCTGAAAAGTGCAGGTTATCCGTTTCACCGACATTCTAAAGAAACGAGTTAGTGGTCGGACGAATTGTGTGGTATCTAACAATGCTCTTGACACAAATGCGCCATTATTATTACAAGAGCTAAAATGTTTGTGTCAGGAGTCACGTACAGCGGAAACCGACTGAACGTCGGTGCGACGAGTCGTCGATATCGTTAATTATGCTTCTGGCGTTTGGGAAAAGCACGTGAATCGTCCAGCGCGTAGACACCGACCATGATGAAGTTCAAATCGCTGTTTCGCAGAGGACAGCCTAGCCAGCCAGCGCAGCAGCAGCAGCAGCAACAGCCGGCGCAACAGCAACAGCCGGTGCAGCAGCAACAACAGCAGCAACAGCAGCAGATCGGTCTGCGACAAGCCCCGAGCGCATCGTCGCTCGAGGGCAAAAACGAGGCCTTACCGTCGGGGCATTGGGCCTCGGTCGGTAAGGAAGCCTCTCGGAGCAACAACGCCAAGGCCCAATATCATCCCAAGGGACCCGGCAAGGGGTCCAGGATGCAGGAGCTCGAACGTGAGATCGAAGTCTTACGCAAGGAACGCGCTCGGCTCGAGGCAGATCTAAGGGACGCAAATTCCGATTCTCAAACTCTTAACGAGCTCCGTGCCGAGCTCGCATCTCTCAAGGTAACGTACGCTGAAGTTTTTATCTTCCCTCGCGGTTCTCCTATCCTTCGGTCTATGGGAGATTGATCGAAAGTATACCTACTGTATCAGACCAGTCAATCGAAATAACTCCCATTTATACCATAATTAATCGTTAGAAATCGGCTGCTATAGGAGTTAAAATACGCGCCTGGTAGGATATTTTCTTTTTATCTCTTACGTCCCTTTCTAAAGATTACATGTTGTTTGAAATCTCCGTCGGCTTTAGTGTTCACGGAAAAACGTGCAATTAAGTCGAGTGAATAGCAGTTTTTTGTGTAAATTATCGTGACGTGATAAGACTTTTCTTTCTGTGAAACTTAAATGGAATCGTGTCCTTCTGGTCAGCATACGCCCCACTCATTCTTTAGCGCGGTTTTACCTTCCTTTATTTCCCTCTCTACGACGGTTCGCGAGTCCTCACGTGCAACTCCTCCCCCCTCCTACCACTTGCCCGCCCGTCTTGTGCATAACACCGTCGACCTTACAAGGAAAACAAACAAGCAGCGTGGTTGAAAAGTATCGTTGATGCAACTGTGGCACCTACTGTATCACGTAAATCGATGCAACGAAACTCACTCCAAATAACCTTTTCCGATACGATCAGTACAGTCAGAAATTCTGTCAAATTTGCGACCGTAATATAAAAACTTTACGAAAAGGACACTGATTTGTAATATTTAAACGTTTACGTGGGGAAATCCAAAAATCTTTACTGGATTAATTCATTATACATGCACAATATATTCTCTATTCTACGATGACCTAAAAGATTGAGAAAATAGTTACAAAAGTTCATGTCCCAATCAAATTTGCCAATCCTTTGGAATCAATAATGACATAAAAGAGATTTCTCTGCATACGTAGGCGTCACCTTTCCTCTTTGCTGCTGTACATCGGCGCGAGAAAGGCAAGATTTTACATAATCGAGAGGTCTCCCGTTTGTTGCATAACTTCATCTTCCGTCGGCGAATATGTACATGAACTATTGTGTAGTGCTTACTGAGCAATGCATTTGACGTAATACAGCGATTCATAGAAATTTTTGCATACGATTATCGATCACGAAAAGTCTTCGGAAACGTTTCGTACACGACAACATGAGGTCATACTATTATGAGGTATTTGATTGCTTAAGTAGTATTACGGTTCGTGAATCGTAACATCGCTTATGAAATTGTTTACGGGAAAGTCATAACTCAACGGGTCCTCATTTATTAATATTCATTCATGCATGCAAGCTCAAAGCGGTTACTGTTATTACGAATCGAAGTATGTATGAGGATCCTTCCGAATACAAATATTTACATAACCCTCCAATAAGAAAAAGCATCATGTCTGATGCTTTTGAGAGATAGCCAGAGGGCGTGAAGTGCAGGAATGTTTACGAAGGAAGAGCTGGTGAAGCCGAAGGACTGTTAACGATATGAAAAAGCGTTACTTCTCACCGACCACGGTAAAGGTTAAACCAATACAATACCCCGTAAATTGTTTACCTCGCGTAGCGGCTCGTAATTGTATGAAAAGTGCAACATACGGGAGGGGGTGACTGCGATGTATTTATCTGTGTATCCTAACCTCGGATAGTGACAGTTTACCCCCTTTTGCCATGTTTATCACAGGATTGTTTTTCGGTTTTTACCTTGTATCCTACACATAGGATTCACGTTAATTCTTATAATACTGACAGAGGCAGAGTGTATCAAGGTTCCATGTCGCTTTATGTGAGCAGTTAGAGACATATTGCCCTCCATATTCGTTTCATTTACATAAGCGTCCACCTCTTCGAACTACAATTCGTCCTCTCTAATTACTTTGACAACAGGCAACAATAATTGCCCGATATTAATGTGCTTCTAATTTGATTTAAATCATTCAAATTCTATAAATTACTTAAACATAAACATTATTTTTAATTTACAGGTGTTATATTTACTAATACTCATAAACACCTTTTTTTGCATGTGCATTTCATCTGGTCATCATTGACTTTGATACTTACTATTGATTATTTATCCATTAATGTTATGTTCTGTGAATTATCACACACAATATATGTGTCTAATGTAGGAGCAGCACAGTTTGGAGTTAGAGCGTCTTGCAGAGGAGAATGAAGCACTTCGTGCTCGTCTCAGGGATGTGGCGCATTCTCCATTGTCAGACTCCGAGAAACAGCAGTTACTCTTGGATGCGTCCAGACTGCATAACTCAGCACCTGCCTCAATTGCCATCCCTCAGGATGATGGGTCAACGTCAGTCACCAATACACCTCAAGAAAGTGGGCAGTGTGGCACTCCAGACTGGGATAAACATTCCTCCAGCTCTATGTCAGAAGTTTCAGTGGCATGCCTGCAGGACAGGATCTTGCAAATGGAGGAAACGCACTACTCAACAAATGAAGAATTACAAGCGACTATACAAGAACTCAGTGATTTGCAGGTATTTATTGGAAGGCGGTTCTATGCTGCCTTCAAGTTGTACACATATCCACCTTTTTCTTGCAGTAATAATGATATAATTATGTTTTTAAAACAGTCACAATTAACTGAGTTACAAGCTGATAATGAGAGATTAACAGAGGAGAAGGGAGTTCTGTTGGAATCATTATGCCGTCAAACGGAAAAGCTCGAGGACTCACGGTCGAAGGTGGATACGTTACAAGGGCTGTTGTTGAGAGAAGAACAACCCCAAGAATCATCGAAAGGTTACAATACCGAAAGGGAGCAGAAACTAGTAGATCTTTTAAAAGTAAGTGCCCGAAAATAGAGTATTGTTCTAGAGTTTACTGCGCTGATCTAATTGCATATTCTAAATTACTTTACAGAGTGCTCAAGAAGAACGGGAGTCTCTACTTCAGAAGCAAGAAGAATTGACGTCTGAATTAAAGGCATTGCAAGCCACTGCTGAAGCTAGTGCAACAGAAGCAGATCGGCTTACAAAATGCGTACGTTTGCTCGAATCTACGGTCGACGCTGCGAACGTCGAACGGAAGCAGCTGGATATAGAATTAGCTGAGGCGAGGCAGGAGGGTGCAAATCGCAACATTGAGATCAGTAGACTAGCTACACTCCTAGATAATGCTCGGGCCAAAATAGAAGAGCTGGAGCAATCGAGACAGGTGGAAAACAAGAGCGAGGCGGATGAATTATTAGATGCTGCTAGGCGGGAAAAAGATACACTTGAGACACAAGCAGCCGCATTACAGGAACAACTAGCACGATCACATTGTGATCACGATCGACTTAGAGATCAGTATTCTCAACTTCAAGAGGAATACAAAGTTAGTAATATTTATTTGCATTTTTAAGTAGCTTACATAGTGTACCATTCTTGTTTTATTATTAAACACTTCTGTCGATATTTAGGTAGCTCGAAATAACGCAAAATCTGCCATCGACGATTTGGAGTATCGGCTGAATCAATTGAAAGATGAAAGACTTTCTGTAAGCACGGAGCTACAACTTGTAAGAGATTCTCTAGCTGAATTGCAAGCACAGTGCCAACGGCATCTAGAAGATAAAAGAGAACTGAAAGCCGCTTTAAGCGAAGCGCAGAGACGGGAACGAGAAGCACAAGCGCATCAGTGTGAGTTAGAACGTGCTTTAGCCGAGGAACGTAAATTGAGGCAAGAAGAAAGCGCCGAGTGGGAACAATTCCAAACCGATTTGCTAATGACCGTACGCGTTGCAAATGATTTCAAGACCGAAGCTCAGAGTGAATTAGAACGCGTAGTCATGGAAAATAAGGCCCAAAGAGATAAGCTTCGAGCATTGGAGGCACAACTCGATAAACTCAATAAAGGTGAGTAGCAAATTGTATGATAACACAACGTTTCCTGGTAATATGTGTATGCGACACATTATATTTATTTAAGTCCGGAAGAATGCTGGGAATGTTATTTTAATTAGGCATGAAGTTAAATTCTGTCAATTATTCGATGTTATTAATTTAGTTTTATTTTTTTAATTACAAATACGCTATCAGGCAGCACTACAGTGTCTAAATGCACGAAGTGCGATTCCACAAATGGAATTACCAGAAAAAGAACGAATGTTATATTGAAACGCGGTCGCACTATAAAAAGACAGAGTGATTCCAGAAAAAATAACATGAAGATTAACTTAATCCGAAGTCTAAGTAGTCCGGATACATATTTAGGAAAGAATAAAGATAGTAAAGCCATAGATTATATACATTCGATCGCAAAACAAGACTTTAATATTCCCCTGAATGATAAGGATGTAGAACGTGTAGAAAGTATAACTTCAAATGACGTATGCCATTTGAGAAGAGCTATCAATGTCGATGACAAACTGATTTCCGGTAAAGAAGTTGAAATTTATCCACGAGCACTTAAGAAATCCTTAAACATCAGCAGATGCGTTTCAGAACCTGCGGCTTTTGATTATGCAGAACGAACTCATGATCAGAAAGTTCATATATCATCAATTGACAGACCGCTTTCTACGAATACAGATGAACATTCTGCTGTAAAATTAGAAGATGGCTACCCAAAGTTGTATGTCCCGACTGCAGGCGTCACAGAGAAAAATTCACCTATTAGAAAATCATTGTTAAAACACATAAAGGGCATACAAAACAGTGGACATAATTCCTATAGTATTAACATTTCAAATAGTAGATTTTTTGTCCCAAAGGACTATGTGTATTCAAATATCGAATCCTCAATGAATGACTTGAAGTTTGAAGTAGACCCTGAAATGAGAAAAGTATTGCAAAAGAATGTCCATAAATTCCAGACCAGTGCAAACAATACCGATGATTCCGCGTATTTAGACCAAGAAAAGTGTACTGACAAGGATTTACCTGAATTAAATTACCCGATCGTAAAAGCGTCAGGTGCTGCGGTTGATGTAAAAATGAATCAAGAATCATTGCCTTTGAATGTACCTGAACTGAAGTCGAAATCTACAAAGAACGAGTCTTACATTAAGGAATTAAATTTATTTCAAAAATTCAACACCGGACTCAGCAATGTGCAAGAGAAAAAGGAAAGACTGTATCGTAAGAAAAGTGAGTCCAGACCAAGTAGTGAAACTGTTGACCTACTTATGAATGGTACTGAGTACAAATCAAAACTCTGGTCTGTGGAACGTCCTTTACGGAAGCAACATCGTTCTGGATCTTTGGAAAATCTTGATTTGCATAGTGACAGTGATAACAGTCTTAAACCTGACCAAGGTAAAAGGTGCGAATCTCTTATCATTTTTAACTTCGAAAACGAGAAAGTTGATATTCCATCAATTTTAAATTCAACATTTTCGAATGAGGAAAAACCATGTCCTGGTCTTAAGTCAAAAGATGAGGATATTAATAACATGAACCTTAAACGAGTCAACATAGAAACTACTGTAGCAGAATATAAGAAAATAAAGTCAGAAGATCCTTTGAAACCTTCATTGGGAAGGCATTACTCGTATCCGCCAAGCAATGAACTTGCAACAAATAGAATCTCGGGTTGTGTTCCAAATAAGGGCACTGAAATATCACATCAAACAAAAACACCAACTACCCCAAATTCCTCGAGTATTTCATACGAGACAAATCGATTGAGCCGCATGAAATTTTTGGAATCGAGTTTGAAGACGGAATACACGAAAGGAGAAAGCAAAGAAAATCTCTCTTCTACTTCTACATCAAGTACTGACATAAATAGTACAGATTCGGGGAATAAGTTATCACGAAATGTACCTTCTGATTACACGGCAACTGGCAAGGATCGATCCTTGATAGTGGGTCGGACGTCGTCATTGAGAGAGAAATTTGAAACTATTATAGAAGACGTAGAACTGAGACCGGGCAGGCATCCACAGACAGGCAAATCCTGCGGCCGTAAGTCGCTAAGAGTGTGAAAAAGTGATTGCTTGTTCCGCAAAGCTCAGTCCATCATTTGTCCTGATCTTAAGCTAGGGGACAATGTACATTATTTCCCTCGTGCTAGCCACAAACAAAATAAGCCCACTGACGTACAGCACCTATTATCCCGATTAATTTACACTGGCTTTACGTGTTCTTTTACTTTTTTTCCTATATATGTTTTTCTGAATTTTGCTTCATGTTTTGTTTACTAGCGAAGTTTTTATTTGATTGTCACCCAAATGGGTGGTTTCGTATCTTTAAATAAGAAACATGCGAAAATTATTAGTGTGTATCTACTATGTATTTGTCAACGTTAGTGTATTACTCCACAAACATGTTGTATTGCTTTTTGCTTCTTATTGAGCTTATATGTAAATACGACTTGATATCATTTAGAAGCTAAACCAGCATTAAAGATTCGAATTATATTTTTAGCCAACCAGAAAGTAATTCAACAACCAGCACCAAGACCAGCCAGTACACCGACAGAAACTCAGCAGTGCGTGTTGACGAGTGTACAACAAGAAATGGCTGCTCGTCGTAAAGCAAATATTTCACGTCAAGATTCGAGGCTCTCAGTTAAGTGCTTGATAGAAAGCATTGAAAACGCGACAAAGCAGGCCAAAGCTGGTAAATAACAAAATTCTTAACAAATTGATTACCACCTCTTATTCTTATAAAAATTATCATCAGAATTTTTATCCTTAGGTCCTGGAAGTCGTAGCAGTTCAACATCATCTCTCAATTCTATTGGGACAAATGATATAATGACACTGAAAGCACCTCTTAGAGACCAACAGCAGCTAAACAACTTAATTTGCTCAGCAAATTCGACGAACAATAATAAAAGCCAGTCCACTATTACAAGAAAGCCCTTGACAGGTAAAGTTAATGGAAAACTTTACAGAGGATTTATATTTATGGAATAACTGAGAAAAGTGGTGTTGTACTTGTTACTTTGTTTCTTCTTGCTTTTAACTCTATTTTCTGCTTTATATGCTTATGTTTATTCTAAAAGGGTGCTTAGCAATACGAAGATTATTTCGTTTAGTTCGCGGACCTTTTACGTTTATGCATGATAATTAATTATGTTATACAGTAAATTCAGTTTTTAAAATCGCTTTTGTAATCGTTACTAGCCTCGTTATTTTATATTCACTGCTTTTCTCCTACTTCATGCGGCATAATGATAATAAGGCTTTTATAAATAAACATTCAATTAATACGCTGTATCACATTTTCCGCTCCTACATAACCACGCTGGTTCTATTGTACGCAGTTACTCTTAACGCTTTGTTGTGATAAATATTGCGTAATGGTCTTGAACTATTCAGTCATATTATCCTCCGGTAACTAATGCAGAAACGAAGTCAACACCTGTGGTACTGAGCCCGGGTGAATTGCTGGACTCGGCCTCATTAAATGCCAAGGCGATCGACTTCGTGAGGCGAAACAGCGTTACCGATCTATCAGAACGTAAAGATCCACTTTGCGGGCTCATTAAAAATGGAGGCTCCAAGCGAAATGCTCTATTGAAATGGTGTCAAAACAAGACAATAGGCTATCGGAATATCGACATAACGAACTTCAGCAGTTCCTGGAACGATGGGCTCGCTCTATGTGCTATTCTTCATTCTTATCTGCCAGACAAAATACCCTATGACACGTTGACACCGGTCGAGAAACGGAGGAACTTCTCCATTGCCTTCTCCGCCGCTGAGAGTGTTGGCATACCTACCACTTTGGTAAGGGAATTATGTTACTTAAACGTTTTCATGTTGCAGATCAGACGATAAAACTCTTAAAACTACTTCACTTGCAGAATATAGGGGACATGTGCCAATTAGAAAGGCCTGATTGGCAACAGGTCATGACCTACGTGACTAGCATCTATAAACATTTCGAGACATAATTCCGTTCACTGTGTCGTGTATTGCTGAGTCAGGTCTATCTCACTGTATGTTTCTATACTTGTCGAACGGATAAATGAGAACAACAGCATCTAGTCAACAGTTCTGCAGGAGAATAGGATTTTCGAGGATTTGCAGATTATCTATTATTGCTGGAGTAGTACTATCTACGGTGTATATAGTTTGGTATAGATGGGCCTATCGGAAAGCATGCTGAGGACCGGAATGGATCTTGAAACACCAAACGGAATTGCTTTTTGCCATGAGACTGAAAAACTTTATACACACATTTATTATGAAAATAGAGATGTGAAATTAACATTGGAAAAAGAGAAAAAGGGAGAGACAATACAAAACATTTTTACAGAACACGAAAGAGGGGTGTAGGTGACCCTTCGTGAAGGAATATCGTTCTATTCTTTAGCCTTTTCTGCAAAGTTGGCAATACTTGTTGCGTATGCGAAAGTACATCTCTCCGTCGTAATCTTGCTTCTTTGCAAGTAACATGTGTCGAGTATTTGCGTTCCTCGTACTATGAGTATTTTTGTACTTGTATTATTTTTCGAGAAACTTTTATAAAGTTTACAAATGATGTACAGAAAGAATCGCCTTAATTTAAGATACTTTATTTATTGCATTAGTCACGTTTAGTACTCTACAACGCAGCACAGTAGATGTCCGTGAGTGATTTCATCATGTTCTACATTACAGGCTGATGGTGAAGAGACAAGTGAAAGATAAGTTCTCTGTGATATAGCAAAATAGCCCCAAAACAGAGATACAAAACGTTATCGTTATTGCTCTTATTATTATTAATACCATAATTAATATCACCCTCGTCATCATTGTTGTACCCTTGTAGCAACAGGCTGTCTGACGTAAAACAATAAACTTGCCTAATGATTATTTAAACAACTGATTTCTTTCATCCATTTCTCAGGGTGGATACATTGCACATGCATAAGTATTATGATTTACGTAAAAATTATATTTGTCTCTTACTATACAATTACATTTATGTTGTTACAAAATGATTTAAATAATATGTAGGTCTACCTACAAATATATACAATTTCAGTAGAGTATGTACAATTAGTATAAAAGAGTTTATTAAAATCCAATTGATACAATTGATCATGCTTTAAAACATCAAGTTTTTATGTTTGTCGAAAGTTGTAAAAACCTTTTTGATCGAGAATGTCAAACATGTTTAATTATAATTCCCTTAAATGCCTTCTTCATTACAGTCCTTTTTCCGTGATTCATCAAGTGTCGCTTACATCCATCTTATCCTGATCTTTATCTCCCGAATAATACTCATTGGCTGGTTCAACAATTTTGTCAGTATCCTGCACATTTTGCCTAGAATCAGGATCGGGCTCTGGCTGTCTGTCTTCTTCCGGCGATAATGCATCACAAGGTACGTCTTGCATTTGTACACTAGGCGAATGTTGAATCATTTTCAAATTATCATATACATGCCGGGTAATTGCTTCCAAATATTGTTTGCTATTGGCATTGTCCTGTCTTGTGACCACATCGGGATGTAATGTAAAGTCTGGTGCAAAATATTCAAGATACTCGGTATAGGGCAATTCGTTACTTATTTGCTCATCAACAAGCAAAGACGTTTCATAAGTCCAACATCGTGCAACATTGCGTAAAGTGTAACCACCACCGCCAACAGTGAGCAATGGTACATTCAAGTCTCTCACAAACTTCACACATTCTCCATGACCCTTAGTACTTAAGCTGAAACATCCCAGTCTATCATTTGCTAAAGAATCGGCCCCACATTGTAGGACAATTGCAGTGGGTTGGAAAAATTCCATGACATGTGATATAACTGGCTTAAAAACTTGTACATAAGAAGTATCGTCAATGCCTTCTTTCAATGGTACATTTACAGAATAATATCTTCCACTTTCTGCTCCAATTTCATACATATCACCAGTTCCAGGGAAGAAGTAGTTACCATATTTATGAAAAGAAACAGTCATAACTCTATCAGTTAAATAAAATGCTTCTTGTACTCCATCTCCATGGTGGACATCTATATCAATGTAAAGAACTCTGGCATGATATTTGAGTAATTCTAAGATAGCTATTACAATGTCATTGATGTAGCAAAATCCAGAAGCTTCAAACTTTTTTGCATGATGTAGTCCACCACTCCAATTGATTGCTATGTCACAACAATTATTATTTAACTTTGTGGCACCTTCCAAGGAAGCCCCTGTGTACATTGAACAGAAGTCAAAGAGTCCTTCAAATACAGGACAGTCGTCTCCTACGTTAAAGTGGGTCAAATATTTGGTATATCCCTGTAAATTTTGCGGCGTGACTCTTTGCAAAAATTCCACATACTCATCAGAGTGAAACCGACACATGTCATGTGTACTGGCCCGATAAGGTCGGTAAATCTGCATTTTTTTGTGCAGGCCGTAATTCAACACCAAACTATGAATTACAGAGAGTCTGTGCGGTTTCATGGGATGTCCAGGTCCATAGTGAAAATTACCCACGTCCGGGTTGTAGAAATAAGAGACCTTTTTGTTGTAGCTCATTTTGAGGTTAGCTCTGTCGTACTTGGAGAATCTCCCAACGTGCTTCTAGCGTTCACGCCTTTAAAGATAATTTCAAATTCAAATTCGGAGCCATTGAGCAGTTCAAATAATACAAGAAACACACTGATAAAGCAAGCAATAGGTAACTTTCTCACTATTAAGCGTAGCAACAATGCAGTTTTCTTTATATTCGTGCGGGCATGCGTACACAGCAGAAAACCCCTCCTATAAAATTAGTGGTAAAATGTAGAACACAAAAGAGATATGTCGACCCACCGGCAGGTAAAGTAGAAATCATTCAAGTATGCTCAGTTGGTAATTACTAACTTGTCATCGAACGGTTCAGCATTCCCAATATCACAGTCGGCAACCAAAATTTTCACCACATGAAAGTGACATCTATCCATGATAAGTTGTTTAATGAATCCATTTGACTTATTTACATAATATAAATTTATTGTATAAACACCAGTTGTAACATCGATTAAACAAATAACAATCAGTCATGGGATCGATTGAGATTAATTATTATTAATAGATCTGTACTTATTGAGTAATGTGTTAAATATATCAAATGTTAGGAAATAAGTAGGTTCAAAATGTATTAAAAATGACCTTGTAGAAAACCGTATTCGAAGAAAGTGAGCTAAAAATGTCCTGAGGAGTAATCGAACCGCAATATGTAGTGAAATTACTTTAATGACATAATGGAAGTTTACGGTCAGCAGATAGAAGCGGTATTAAAGAATCGTCATTAAATTGCATAATGTTGTACGGTCGGGGACCTCTTACAAAACTGTTGTACAGCAACGGGCGTCGTTCGCGTAGGTCTAGCGAAAGATACTCGTTTTCTTTCTTTCTTGTCGACGTTGAAAATTACATGTTTCGGTCTTGGACTCGAATTAAGGCGGAGTCGGAGTCTCAGTCCTGATGAGGCTTTAATTTCATGCTCGGCGATTCGCTGTACACTGCCCTCTTCCTTCAGAAGCGAACTATCCGGCTTGAAATGCGTTTATCTCGACCCAACTATACTGTATTTCATGCAGATCTTCGGAAAGCCATCCTGTAGGTTACAACTCTTGGACATTCATAAATATTCTGAGAGTGTAGGTCAAATATATGATTGGCGACGTTTGACGAACGTCGTCGGTATAACTAATGAAGACCAAAAAGTCACGCTTACAATGCAACCTTTGCATTAAATTATACCGTGAATAACAGCCCATTCCGTCTGATCAGAATTTGAATTCATCGCCTGTCCTTGACGTCATTTACTGATGATTTGCATATATCAATTGTCTCACTACCTTCGACTCTGCGCGATTGGCCATGTTTCAAGTCCATCCAAGTATTCAGAATATTATAATGTATCCTTAACACGCGTACATTAGGAAACAGTATTTCCGGTTTCGTAAGGTATCGTCGCTGGTGTAGACGTAGCAGGGTATTTTTACAAGAAGTTAAACTTGACGGTACGAAAGACCGGCTGAAACGTTTCGAGGCACGGCTGACAGAACAAATACATAACGGAGAGATCTGGTTGATGAAAAACCTGTGTCTTCGTGCTGTGGCTTCTAAAAACCCAGCGAACAAAATCGCGGTTGAAACCGGATATGTGAAGACATCGCGCTCCGTGTTGGCCGAAAAAGATAACAGGGAAGTAATCGACTGGACGCATATGTTTACGAGATATCACGCAGAGCTTTACGGGGGATTTGCTCTCCCGTGAAAGCGCGAGTGAACGCCGAAAGGTCATTAAGGCCGGTTCTTTATTCGCCTCACGATTCGTCTCTCGATCGGTATGCAAGAGCCAAGAGAGGATCCCTGCGACTCTACGTTCGACATTGAGAGAACGTATGCCCCGTCGAAAGCGAATCTCAAAGGTCGTGGGTCGCGCTAGAATTCCTTTCAGATGCACTTATAACTGTGATAATGTATACGTGTGCATTTGCAATGAAAATATTTTCTCTTTGGCAAATCACCTGATCTGGTTTCCCGACAGGTCAATGTGTTCAGGTAGACGTGCTTTGTCCATGTTATTCGCCGACCTTGAAGGGGTATTGCCCCGACAACGTCTCCTGGAGATTGTCTTCCCTTTACGATAACATCAGAATTAAAAAAACAATACCAAGGGAGTAGGATTACTTTTAATAAGATACTTGTAGAGGAATTTTGAAAAATTCGTACAAATTTCGTGTATTTACTTCTTTATTTTCGTCTTTAACAGTGTTTAAAGTAAACACTTTTTCTACAAACTGAAGGAAAAGTGTATCACTTGATCCATAGATTCAGGTAAATAGAACTATGTCAGATTGCAAGAGGTCCTTGTGGGGACAGAAGTTCTGCAGGAGAAAAGACCTCGAGTTCCTTTATGTAATTGCAAATAAGACGAACGATCGCTAAGAAGTGTTGACCAAAGATTGATGACCCGTGTTCCACTATTCTTTTTCTAGGCGCTTTGAAACGCCTCTGCGGGCTTTTCACAATTCTTTCGGTTAGATGCTCAGAAGGTTGTGCGTTTTAAAAGGAAGAAGGTATTCCGCCATCGCGCGTGATACGTGTGCAAAACAATGCACTCGTAAGTCAAATATGGGTTTCTTTCTCGTTCCAAGCGACGTAATTTGACCTCCCTCGCAGGTGTACAGGTAGAACGGACGCAGTCTTCTTCTTGTTCGCACGTTGAACCGTTACCGAATCGATTTATATTCGTGTCGTAAAAGCAGAGTGATAGCTTCTCGTTGTGCAGTTGTAGAAGATTCTCATTAGAATTTCTCCGTCTTGCCACGGTGAGAACTAACGAACTAAGAACGAAAAACGAGAGTATGTCCCTTGCTCAATGTTCGCGATAGCCCCGGAGAGACATTGACTTTCGAGTTTCTCCGGGTACTATCAGATCAGGAATCGCACGATCAATTGTCAAAGAGTTGAATTGCTCTGTGTTGTGGTCGTGACGAATGGCGCCGACGCGGAGCGACGACAAGGGGAAAGTGCAGCAGCTAATCCGAAAGAGAAAGGCCGCGAGAAAGGATATATACCGTGATAATCTCCTCTCATGGTATCAGCTCGTGACCTTTCGTTTTTGCGAAAGGTTTTATACTCACCACTTATTAATATTACCTTCTACGGCAACGATTATCTAATCGCAAATCAATCTTTTCACAGGGCCAGTTAAATATTCCTCGTGAGCCAGCCGAACAAGGTAATCAGCTTCATTAACGACACGTTCAATTTTATTTATACCACATAGCTCCTTTTTATAGCATGCGCTGCTATTACAAAATTTATAGTAATCAATTTTTCATCCGACCACACGTACGAATTATGAAATTTACTGGAATCCTTATTCAGAAGAAAACTTGAGTCTCCATAAGTTTGGATATATTTATCAGCGTTAATTTATGATGCACAAAACCTCTTTGATGAGGATGATACTCTTTTGAGGCTGAAAGAAAGGAAACTGTTTTTATGTGAGCGTGAAAAAAGATGGATATTCGAAATCCGCGCGTCTTCCATCGAAGGCAAAATTTTTCATTCCTTCAGATCAGCAGACAATTCTGACGTCAGGTTTATGAAGGACAGACGGCGTTTTTATACGTGCTATTAGCACTTTGAAATGGGTAAACGAACCGCAACTGGCGAATCATTCTTGCTCCCACCGTGAGATTTGTCTATTCTTAACACAGCCGCGCACAAGAATACACACTTCCGTTCTATGGAATTTCAATGAAAGGTCTCGGTGATTAATAGTTCCTGACAACGACCCGTCGATGTTATTTCTGATTCTTACGATAAAAATAAAAGCGCGTCACCGTCATTCAATTTCCCGTCGCATTCTAAAATCCATTTGATATCGGTGCCTGAAAGGGATAAAAAAACTGTCTCGGGTATACTTTCTGAAAACTACCGAAAGTCGCGTTTGAGGTAGCCAAGGTCTTAAGGTGCTGATTTACGATACGTTGGTAACCAGCTGAGCGAGATAAGGTCATAGCTGCAACTTCTTATCAAGCACAAAGCCTCGTGGAATGAATGCACGGCGAACATAATGGACTACGCCCGTGTATCATTTACGCGCCAGCGGAATAATTGATGCATGGTCAATGCCTCACTGATTGCGCCTTGGTAATTGTAATAACCGGTGTACACGGTCGTCGGGATGGTTATTGCATGGACGGGAAGCTCGGGGGACGAAGGAGACGGCGGCTCTCGTACGAAAACCGAGCCGGGGAACTCGAGGTAATCCGGCGCAGACCTCAACGGCGAGGTAAAACGTGCACCAAGGTCGTTCTGTGTCCGAAGAATGCTCGACGAAGCGACCGGTAACAGTCGTAACAGCTGTAATCCACGAGTAAACTCGACTGCCGCGGGCTCAGCCCGAGGAAGGTACGACGTGAATCGTAGATGATCCCGTTTCGAACGTCAGACGACCTTCCTCATTACGAAACCCACGAATCTCAAGCGAATGCTAATTAAAGCGCGTGAAACAGAGAACGCTGGCTTGTCCACTGACGCACGCAGAAAACAGTATCGTTCGGTGTCACTGAACCGATTCATTGACTATTACAAAATCGTCCAAAGTTTTATTCCTTTTCAAATAATCTTTTGCAAGTAGATGTTTAATGTTGACATTGCTGTTAATTTGATACGAGTAACATACATGTATGTTGAATGCAGCTTACCCTTTTGTATATAAATTAATCGATTAACATTGTAATGTGTTCTTCTTTGGGGTGCAGTAATATTGTTCTTTGCAACAGATTGTTCCCTGCGGCAAAATCGACAACCTTGTACGTGAAAATACGCTGTTATGAAACGAACGTTACTGCCTCGAATTCGAGGCGAACTGCCGCAGTGGTTACGCCCCAATTAGCATATTTTATCGAGCGATATTTACTTACGTATAAATTCACTACAGCCATGTTCTCCATCGACAACGATAACTTTTAGTTACTGAATTATCTTGTTTTAAATATCGGTAGTCCATTATCATTGGCGCGTAATAAATGTAGTGCTTTATTTAAGCTCGGCAGATATTACGTCACGATAACAATTCCAGTGTGTCCTTATCGTGTCACTAAATTGAGTTTTGTTCTCTTTTAATTACATAATAAAATTCCGTTGCCTAACGGAGCTAAAGAATGTCTTACGCCTGTGCGTATGACATTTTCGGTTCACGAGACACCCACGTGCTGAATGAGTGAGCCGATGATTATTGCCACATCATTTGTCCGCGTTTGGATACAACTGCACATTGCACGAAGGAAATAGAATCCGTGTCTACGAGAGGTGGCGTCAACCATCTGTCTTTTAATTTGTGTGCGCTTAACTAGAAGTATAAGTAGTAAAAACTTGCCTAGAAAAAAGAAGATTTCTTACGAATGTTAGATACCTGATGAGTACTGCGAATATAGGCTAATGACGCACCATTGTGAGACGATATAATTGCAGGATTTACTCCGGCATTGCGTGCGATGTATTAACTTCGGCGTAAAGGTACACGATAGAAGTCCGTATAGAATACTATTATAGCACGTAAGGCTTAAACAGTGATGTTCCATGAAATCATTTCTTACGTGTTAGGGGGGAAACACTTCAAGGATCCTGTTCTAATGAGCCCCACGATATCCTGTGCTCACAAAGCCAGTGTGTGACTCATTTGCACGAGCGTAGAAATAAGCACGAAAGGTACAATCATTTGCCGATCGTTGCGCAAGTCTCGCTTCGCTGTTTTCGAAAGGATTTAGCGGTTTTATAGTTTGCTTTTAGAATCCGCAAATCGAGAACAGCGTGCGTTCGGTGAACCGCTGGATGGCGGACCGATTAGAAATTGATTCACTTTCGCTTCTTCCCACGTTTAGCGCCTTTCGATTCCCTTTCATCGTGCTTTAGGCTATTCAAACCGCTCAGCATCTGCTCTCTGCTGCGAGGTCATCGAGATATCTTTTTTCGGCTCTTTATTACTTCCTGGAAGAAGAGTTATAGGTTTGGACGTTAAAGATACGAGGGCCAGACCTTTGAAAAATTTCTCGGTAGTTACGTAAACGACTCTAACGGAGTCCACATACAGAAGAACCAACATACGGAATCTTAAAAAAAAATTGCGAACGTGGTCGTTTGCAAATAATTGTCACCATTTGACCCTCGCACTTTTTACAATAATTTCATTATTACAGACACAATATTGAAATTTTCCTTGACATTATTTTTTGCCAAAGGATATTTTCTTGCGTGCCAGTTCGTTTCCGATGTCTTGTACATTCACTTTCCGAAGACTGATTGGATATTTGCATTTTCCTAAATACAGGTTGTTCAAGGGTTTCTACTAAGCTTCTCACGTTACTCGACGCAAAGAGACTTACAAATGATGTCGCATCGAGTAAAGCGAATCGTTGAATTAGCTCTACAATTGGTAGATGATATCATCGATCGTTAGATCAAGTCGAGAGAAAATGAAATCAACAGAAATGATAAAAGTAAAGTCTTCCGGGAATTACGGCTAATTACGACAATTATGTTATTAAAGACGATAGCTCATTATATTGTTTCTGCTGTATTAACAATTTCGCTTAGTGTTTTTCTCCTATAAATAATCGATTTAACTTTTGAAAATATACACTTTTGAGTTGAACGAAGATCCATTTTCCAGATTCCTTTATCTACGTTCGAAGGGATCGTGCGACTTCTAATAGATCCGTGCGGACAGGCGTAGATGCAATTGCTGGGTAATTGGCGTCGAACGAATTTGCGCGATCAGAGGTAATCAACGACCCTAGTGGTTTAATGATAATGACGCGCGATTAAATCGACAGCGGGCACATCGCGAAGCCTGCTGATCGATTATGAATCTAGATCGCTTTTCCTAGCAGCGATCGCCAGCGAGCTCCGTCGTGACCCGAACAATAGCCCTGGATATGGTTTCATGATTGAGAGAATGGCTGGCATGTTCTGCATATCACCCACGTAACGCACAATCGATGAATACTCAAAGCCTTTATCTCCTCCTCGATTAAGACGAGGTAGAGGAAATTAATAAAACCTCACGATCACTTTCTCAATCGCTTTGATTTATCACGCATTACCGGTCTTGCATTTTATCGGATATTATCGTTGAAGTCACGAACGAGACATCGTGAACCATTGAACCGAAGAAAGTGAAATTAACATTGCTCTTCCTTTGCAGAAAGACTCGTGGAATATTATGATACGACACCGTGTATCCTCACGCATATACTCGTATCTTTTATACGTTAGTAGGTAATTGTTGTTGGACCTTGACATCCTGAGCGTCGCTAGCAGAATCATCGCGCACGTACTGTCATTAATTCAGGTAGTCCATTACAGGAGATTCTCATCGGTGTTGGTCTTAAAACCTCGATTCCAGCTGTTAGCAACTGTGGTGAGTGGACATTAGCACCGCTTAGGGGAATTCTTTTACGCCTTCTTCAGCGGGTACACGTGTTATCTAAGCAAAGACGATTACGAAAAGGTAATGAAACGTTTGCAATCCGGAGTTTTATCTCTGCTAGGTACCACTGACTTTCGCTTATTACGCCGGCGGCAGAGGCCGGCCAACATTTTTCTACATTGCTTCTGAGGCGAGATAATCCGCACTTTGCTTTCCATTGTCTTCTTCAGCCTTCGTAATTAGTCTTCCGCGTCTCGGCAATTAGTTACTTGTCTTCGCTTCACGCGATCCTCGGTAAACTCTTTTTCTTCTGCTCGTGCCGTTGTATGAAATATGACAAGACCGTCGTACGTCGCGTACGATACGTTCCAATATAAATAACTCCATCGTGTGATTAATTATTTGTTCACGTGATTCGCTGTGTCACTTTTGTCAAATATCAACAATACGAACGCTTTCTTCAAATAAGACATGTTCATTCAAGACGGTACACACATTTCTACGAACTCACAAGTGTTTTCCAATAATTTCTAAATATTACTCTTCTCTTATTTTTGCCAAATATTTGCAAACACTTTACACAATTATTGTTTCCCAATGATTTTATCCAGTACAACGCGGCTGATGTTGAATACTTTTTCCTAACGCGATAAAGAATGGGAAATCATAAGACCAGGGAATGTGTTATTCTAGGCTTTCCTTAAACTCGTCTCCTGACAATCAAACGTTATTGGCAGTTTATTCTGGGCCAATGTAAAGCCGAAAGAACGAGATCGGAGAAGTGCATGAGCATTGGTTGCATTGGATGCATCGGTCGACTTGCTTTCCTATAACTCGTGTCCCGATAATCGTAGTAACTCTTGAGGGCGACGGGGACGTTATCTCGCGGTCGGTATCCCCGCTCGGCCAATCGTCGACGGGAGGCAAACGAGTTGACTTTTCACGCTCGTTCAACCGGCCGGGCAACGAATCGGATTTATCACACGACATGGCGACGACACCGCGCTGTCGGATCCTCGCCGTAAAAATTGTAATTTCGCCTGCCGCGCTTCATCGAGGAAAACCTTTCCGCCTTGATCGTTTCGGATTTATTTGTCACGATCCGTGGATGAAGCATTAGTCACGAACTCGATTGTCCCTGTCATCACGGATTCATTCGGCACAAGGAAAACAGCGGAAAAAATATCGTTAGATAACTCGGCAATAAAATTTCATTCTGAGAGAATTAATGGATATTTGTATTTCCGGCTGACTTGTATTGCCATAATCGGGTGGACCGTTACGTGCCGGCCAATCAGAAGAGATCATTACGACAGCTTTGTTTTCCGAGCTAATTCAATGGCCAAATATTAACTTACCATTTACATACAAACGATTTAGTTAAATGCACGTTTAATCACGTCGTTGCAATTAAATAAGAGGCCGTTACTCGAAACCACCAGGTGTTAACTCCGGTACATGCTTATCCCACTTATCGTGTATTTAATTAAGATGCGTAAACGATGGCGCATGTACTCCGATTTTCCTTTGCATTGCAAACGAGATTTCTTTAACCTGTCATTCTCCTGCAGGAGTGCTGCTCGATATTTCTCCATCCATATGAATTTATGAGAAGCCACAAGAATAGAAAGTCGGCGCCCTGCCACCAGCTAATCTAAAGCTACAGACTGCACAATAGGAATTTTATGGCTTTATTCGCTCTGTACGGTTGATCGCGACTGTAGTTATTCGTAAGCCTAATTGATTTTATACAATGAATATGTATCTGCTGGATATAGCATAAAAGAAGCCATTGGAGAGTTTCCTTTCTGAAGAAAAAATTCAATTATATTGCATCACATTTTAGACTGCCGACTGCATAATTTCCGCAAATTAAATCGACACTCGCGAAATTGGCCGAGAAGAAACGCTTGGAAGTAAATTATTTCTCTTCGACTCATCCCAAGGGAGTAAAATCATTCAAGATCTTTCCTGACCTACATTTTTCTCTGGCTGTTCCTTTTCAGTCGATTCTTTAACGTCGTATATACGCATGCTTCTTTATTACGTAATACGCAGTGGATCGATTGCGATGGAAGAATAGCAACTTTACTGGCGAATGCTGAGATTATTCCCAGGAATATCAGTCGACCAAAATTTCGTCGACCTTACCCTTTTACTGTAATTTATATAATCGAAAGTTTTGAAGATTTTAACATTTTTATGGGCTTGTAATGAGTAAGTTTGCTTGTTTAGATCGCTCGTTAAGGCCACTGTGTGACATTTAACCGACTAACACCTGAGTAGCATCGTTGGAAATGAAAACCGTAGGACTCGGTTGATAGAATCTCGTCTCTCGGATTCATAGACGATAGAAAGTCGGTTCGATCGAGATCTCTCGGATGCGTCGCTTCGAAGTCTCTCCTTCCCGTATATTATGTCGACCTGCAACTCTTCCCATACGCTCTCCATGTCTGCGTATTCCAATTGCCTTATCCCTCCACGATCTTTCGCCTTTCCTTCGCTGCTCCTGAAACGCCTGACGCTGACCTAAATAACTTTGAACATCGGACGTTTTTCGACCATTATATCAGGCGTTTTAATATACCGCTGTTCATTTATTTTTAAACCTCTTCGCCGTTTGACGAATGACACTCGATGGATCGTAAATTATGGAATTTTAGAAGACGTTTAAACCGTTTTAGGCAAACAATGACTTTAACTAACGACCACGGTTAAGCACTTTGCCAGTTTAATTTGACGCGTTACATTATTCTTCTGAGGACTGTCATAGCAGTAATTTTTTACTAATTGCAGGCATTATTCCTCGGGTAAGGAGAAAATTCCGTGTCTGTCAAGATTCAACTGCGCGCAATAAAAGTGGCTCGTTTGTCTTTGTTAACAGAGTTCCTCGAGGCAGTCGTCGTTTTAACGCATTACCCGTCGTTTGTCCAGTGAAATCTCGTTTGAAACGCATACTAAAAATTCTCTCTGCTGCACATTGTGAAAGCAAGAGGGATCGACGGATGGTGGGGGGGGGGGGGGTGAGGGTTAGAGGAGTCGGAATATAAAGTCCGGTTGGCTGGTATAGGATTCCCGGAGGGGCTGGTGCTTTCGTATCCTCGCGTGTCCTCGTCTTTCCTCGCATTCCCCAAAGTCCATGGGTCCTCGAGACTTCACCCACTCCGATCGGCGGGGGCCTCTCAAGACGAGTCGACCGATCGTTCTTTTCGTTCGACCCTCTTCCCTCTCTGTCTGGCCCGTTTCCGTTCTCCGGTGCTCTGCCTCGTCCCTCCTTCTTCAGCCGTTTTATCTCTTCTCTCTCGAAACCTCCGCCTCCTCCTGCCATCCCCCCCTCCTAACCCCCTCGTTCACAACTGGCCGCCCCTCCGTCGTGCCCCTCCGCCGCAACGCAAACGGCCCATGGCAAAGACGTCGTCTGGCGTCTGGCGGCAGTTTCTGTCGAGACGCCCGGACGACGCCGCGATCCTCCAACTCCCAGCGGTTCAGGAGGATCCCGTGGATTCCTCACGCGCCTCGGCCAAGAGTGACGTTCGTATCTACCTACACGAGCCTGACAGGATCTCCGCGCACACGTGGCCGCCGCGGAATATCCTGCCGGCGATAAATAGTCAACCGACGACACGTAGAAATATCTCGTTTCCCTCGCGATACCAGGCTGAATATACGGGGAGCGACTTTCCAACCGCTCGGGGACCTTTCGAAAGTGCCGCACGAAATATCCTTGGATGACGTTTTCAACGGGTCCGATATATATGTGGAATTGGCTGGAAACGACCGCTTTCAAGATCAAGGAAACGTGTCATTGTTTACCCGCTCGGCATTGTTATTGATCTTCGGACAGTGTCGGCGGAAAAACTCGCCCCGGCAGATAACGTTTCCAGTCTCAACGGAATCCCTTTATGCGCACCGGAAGGGGTTCTGCTGATAAAAAAAAAAGCAGCGACATACGCGCTAGTAATATCTGAACGTGTTAGCGGGGAACAGGACGTGATAGGCGGTCTTCCTGTGGCCACGAAAGTTATTGGTGAAACGCGTGTGTAATCCGCGAGAAGTGGATAATTGATTTACCGTATTTAAAGGATTGTGTCACGTGCGGGTACGTGCCATAGGCGCTGTATTCGTCGATAATCGCGCTGGTTGGCAATAGTAGCTCGATTAGCCGGCGCGGATGAGTGTGACGAAATTTTTCCGGCTCTCGATTGAGCGATGATGCGACGATCGTTTCGCTGAAGATTCAACGTGGACGGGATTTTTGTCGAAATACCGAGCCGAGGATGAACACGCGTCTGGAAGAAGGCGAAATCGCATGGAAGAGGTCGAATGGCTCGGCCTCGAAGAGATTCTGACCTTTCCAGGCCTCGACGACTCGTCTTCTCTTCTCCGTGCTTCACGTAAGTACACTGAACTTTTCATGGACGTGTATACGGACGGTCGTTTAAAAAAAGACGCACGGCTGACCGCTCGACGTTCGATTAGAGATAGGAAGCATCGGTGAAATAAAATTTGCGATTTACGTGCGTGTGCATGCCCAGCTCGTTAGTGTACTTCAACTACGAGACATTTAAATGTCATAGGCTTTTTTTAAATTAGACTTACGCACCGCGCTGGTAGAAGTATTAACTTGTTGCAAAACGTACCAACGATTAAGCTAATGTGTTTCCTGTGTAAACACTTAATAAATAAACATACCTACGTATCTTTTTCTGTACGTTAGAAATCCTGTAGAGGAAATTTCTATACTTGACGTGCAAATTGATAGATTTATGAATCGGTTTGGAAAGCTAATGCCAGCTTACACATCGTTTAAGTTTCTTCAGTCATTAATTCATTCAATAAGCGAACATTTCATTTGCCATGTTCCATAGTCCATATTTCATTCTTCCGCAAGGCAGTAATTTTGCTTTGGGCGCAGTACTCGTAGAAAAAGTTATCTTGCAAAAAAGTGTTTACTTGAATGACTCATTATTGTTAAGACAGTAAATCACACAGTTGCAGAATTTTAATTAGAATTCAGGTCTTCTTATCGGTGGTCATAAAGGGCTGGCACTTCCGTGACTCGAATGGCAGTCGTTAAATCACTAATAACTGTCATATGGTCGTTGCCAATGTCGAAGGCAGGCCGCGGGAGTAATTAAAATCCACCATGTGCCCTGGCATAGACGATAATGCGAAGAAATCGGTGAAATTCGAAAGTAACAATACGTGGAAATTTCTTTCGTAAGATTCAGCTAAGTCGATTTACCGGTAACACAGCCTTGAGAATTATTTTATCAGCCGCGAATAATTATCAGTTATAATTTTCCTGAGGGATGCAATTATTACGGCAGTAATTGTGCATAAAAGTTTCATTTTTAAATGATGATACGTGCAATTACGTGCCGGTTTCACAGCCGGCACTCTTATTAAAATCCTGTAGAAAAGGAAGATGTGAAACCGGCCGGTGACTTTCGAATCACAATATGCATATCCTGCTGCGCACAGCCGGAACTAAACCGAGTTATTAAGTCTGCACTGCTCGCGAAAACAACTGACAATAATAGACGGCCATTCTCTAAAGAATTGGAGCATTCAAACAACATATCCTTATAATAAAAATTGGAAGTTTCGCAATAAGTTTGCAAACAGGATTAGACTGTGATTGTAACGACGAAAAGAGATAAGTGCACAGGAAAAGCATAAAAACACGACAGGAACTGTCAAAGTATCACAGCCGTAGGGTCGTGTGATAAGTTTGCAATTATCTACGCAATAAGTATACGTCTGATACACGTTGAAGAGTGGGAATTTGACGAAAGGAAGAAAAAAAAGTGGTGCACGCTAAAGCGGAACAGGAACGAGCGTTCGAAACGAGGACTGTCGTGAAACCTCGCATAAAAGAACGAAGTGAAACCGTCGATCCGTGAAAACGCATGGAAAAGCAATAGAAAATCGTCGAATAAACAGCCGGTAAAGCAGGCATGCATGTTGTGCACCGAGATCCGTGTACTGAATGGCCGAGGATAGTAATTTGCATGTGACAACCATCATTCTTCTCCTTCCGAAGAGCGTTAATTTCGCCGCGACAATGCGCGTCGAAGGAAAGCGTGAGGTGGCCCATGGAAATTGCATTTTCCGAGACGCTATTATGCGCGTAGGGAAGCGAGACGATGGCAAATGCAATTAACCGTCGTACGAGTTAAGCGGTTGCTCGCCTATCACCCTGTCACGTGATCGCCATTGTACTCTTTCGGCGGCGCGTTAAGGTGTTCAGAAAGAAACTTGGCTGTCGATAATGCACTTCCGTCGAAGCTTTTCTTTCTTCACGACTCAAGAAAGTGTGGACAATTTCTGGCAAGCGTCGTTTTGCCGGGTTTCTCGTGCAGGGCTGCCCATTTAGGAACTTTTTAAGGTCGAATGCGCGGCCACACGTGCGTCCGTAACGAACGACGCAATGGCCGTTCGACATTCGACTCGCTTTGGCAAGGAGGAAACGAGGGTCGCCGGTTACCAGGCCGAGCGGTTCCCCGTTTTAATGAGTAATGCGGCTCTGCGAACATCGCCGGAGAACCAGATCTACGGAGATAGTCGACCAGGATGGATATTCCACTATGTCGACGAAACCGCCGTCTTTCCCTAGGGATGATTGATGCTTTACAAGCAGTCCTTCCTTGCTCCGCCGACTGTCCGACCGATAAAAACATATATAATTGCCTGTCCACGGTTGATAGAGTCTTATACAACATATGCTGCCCGCGTCATCCGGTACATATGTTCGTCCCATGAGAAGCGAACAATATGTGTATTATACTGTGCACGGTACATGAAACTTCCACGAACTTGCGCGAAGAAACACTCCCTGTATTCATGGAAATCCATGCGCGAAATAATCGCTACGAATTTATCAATGTAACGCCTTATCGGCTCAATTCATTTACGTGTTTCTTAGTTAAAGTTCAATGCAGTTTATCAATAGTCTTATCGCTTCCTTAGTAATACTCTCCACTATTATTATCGACAGGTTTTTATTGTAATTTGACATTAGTTAACGTCGAGAAATACCTATTTGTAATACTATTGAAATGGCCATTCCTTCGAGGAATGTATTTTGGAATTGAAAACATTTCATACAATCTAAAGTGTAAGTTTACTTATTAAGGCTCGTGCGGGAACGTGCGCGTTATTCATTGAATTTCTCGGTCATAACTGAGATATCTTCTGGTATTTCCGTCAGAAAACATTGAACACCCGAGGAGAACCTGTCGTGCGCATCGACAGGTTCAATACGTATGTTGCGCTGCAGGTTGATCTTCTGCTTTCTCTTTTTTCATCTTCTCGGTAACGGTGGTATGACCCGATTTGATGGACTTGAACGTATATCGCTGACAAACTCGGCGGACGTATCGGATCATTCATCTAACTTTTTACCCTTAACACCGACGTGTCGGATATAAGTCGAAATTGTCCACGGTTTTGTCGTCATCTTCTTTCCAGAGAAACTTAGAAAAAATGTTTTATTCACACCTTTCTTTTGGCCGCGACGTCGCGTTTTTCCGAACTGTTTAGCAATGGTATGGCGGGTAGATTCTGTTAAGCTCAATAGTTGTCCGTAAAAATGGTGATTTCTTTGGCTACAGTCCTTGGAAGAAGTACATAGATGGTATCTAACCGAAGGTTCGTCCGGTTATCTCCCGGCGAGACGCTGACGTGCGTGCAGCAGGCAATTTAAAGTGCTACTCGCTTCCTGTGGAAGGGAACAACGGCCTCGTTTCAGCATTCAGCACGGTGCCGTTAAGTATTCACGTGTAACCACCCTAATCGTGCTATATATACACGGGGCACATGCACTCCTCGCACATGCACGTACATGCGAATGGACATCTGCATCGGTGGGCGGATGTACGTCGGTGGTTAGTGTAAAAACGAGTAAAAGCTTCGCTAAGGTCGTCTTAAACGCACGTCAGCGAAACGTCCTCCCCTTCCTCTCGGAAGTCCTGATTTTTTGCTCATCCTTGTGTTTTTCAACGGCACCGATGAATCAGACTGTGCGATCATCCGGCGCAGCTGTGACGTACAATTTTGCGCACAGAATCCGAGGAATTTAACTGTACCGGCCATAAGTGGCACATAAATTTGCATCAGGAATAGCTTAGTAGCAAGTGTGAACGGACTTTAAATCTTTCCAACTCCGACAGGGAAATTCATCGAACAGGAACGTTCGAATGTTGTTCGCCGGAAGTGTTATAATTCTGTTTTATTCCCGCAAGTAGCGTCGACATTTATTCGAGCTCTGTCAGTTCGTTAAATTTAGTACAAGTTGGCGCAGACTTACACCGCAGTATTTAGTATCTCTTAGAAGGGTTTAATGAATATTCCTGCATGTTAACTCGTGTCATGGGTACACTGATCGGCAAATGCATACATACATGGATCTGCAGCTGGTGAAATCGACTCGACCGTCGTCTCTCTGCCTTCGTGCCCCTCCAACAATTACGGATAATTAACACGCGTAAGCGAGAGAACGCAACTGGAGCAAGCAGTCTTTCTCTTCTTAACTTTCCACAATGCGGAGGATATGCAGTTTTATGCAAAGATCCGAAGCATAGAAAATGGCCAACAAAAGGTTTCTATACATTCATTAATCTTCCGTTTCATCTTGTTCTTTCCCTGCGATTTACATTTATTGGATCGCTGTTCTGTTGGGGATAATGAATATTTATTTCGCTCATTAGCATCTGACTGTTCAGTTTAAGATCAAAAAGAATATATTGCGCACATATTTTGTATCTTTCTTTGGATGTGACATCCATTGACGTATGTTAAATGGAATTATTAGTAGAAGCAGCGAGAGAAATTTTCAAATGCCAAAACGGTGACAACATTGAAAGACCGGTTGATACAAGCAATTATTGACAGACCGGGTGCGTCACGAGTATGCAGGCGTGAACGTTTATGTACCTCTGTTAAAATACAATCAACGTTGCGTGCATAAATGCATTCGTAGAAAAGCATGATGTGCACGAAGGGCGATTCGCTAGAGGAGGCATAAGAAGAAAGAAAAAGCGATATCCGCATGTGCATCTGACGATTGGGCCTTGGAATGTGCTTATACACACGGAGGATTGAATATTTAAGCAGTTTCAAGCAAGAAATAGCCGAGACACAGATAGTAATCAAACACATCGATAGAGAATTTATTGTTACGTACAGACCCTCGCGAACATATTTTATTGCAATACAAACTACACCGGGAGAGAATAGGACGACGGAAATCCTGCCAGTAATGATTTGCGTGTTTACTTTAGCTGTCTCGTTAGAATGAGTTTGCTTTTACCATGCAGTCATTTGTGTCGAGTCGCGGAATCCCGGTGAGAGTAGCCAAGTGCATTTTGTTAGTAATAGCAATTTTGACGGTTACGCGATGCGATTACGTACGATGAAACTCCATTAGCTCTGATAAATTTAGAGAAGCATCAGATCAGTCGAATTCTCTTTGAAGTTACACGTGTACGCGTTAAGTGAATTCGCGATAATTAGTGACACGTCGAACCGGGCATTATCGCCCATCCCTGATTAACACATTTGCCTAATGCGTGAAATGCGTAACAGCCGCGCATGCCAGGAGTAAGATCGTTCCTCGCATACCATCATTGCGATAATCACAATTGCGCTATCATACGCGACGTTCCGGACGTTACGGAATTAATGCAATGGACCTAGAATGTGGAAACATTTGTAATCATTATCCATTTAACGACCTCGGCGATAATACTTCATTTAGAATCCCTAGGTCAAACGTCGACGTTGAGTCAACGAAGAATTCTCACTGTGCATAGTAAACGGTAGTATAGGTCACGAAAGGTAAACATGGTCGGAAGAACCTTCGCCGTATACCTCATCGGAAAGGGTCTTCGTGTTCCATTTTTTCCACAAGTCCGGATGACCTGCGTTTAGGTAATTAGAGTCTATTGTCCGAGTAGATTCAAAATAAACGTTGGTATCGTTCGGTGCGAGTTTACAGCTGGTGGTCGGAAGGTCCTTCAGTTTCTCGGAAAGCTTTGCGCTGTGCGGTAGGAAAAATTCATATATCTTGGTGTGTCGAGTCACAGGGCAGAACACATGGTTCGCACGTACCGAGCGAAGGAGGATCGGTCTGCTGGGCCGCACAGCGTGGAAAGGCAAGCGCGACGGGGGTAAGAGGGAGAACAGGAGGTGCAAAAGGTGAAAAACGGTTTGCCATCAGCATAACCGGTTCCGCGTATGGCCGCGAGCTTCTGACCCCCTCGTCTCTCTCTTTCTCTTTCTCTTTCTCTCTTTCACTACGTGTCCCGGTGCCAGGGTTTCGCCGACAGGGTCGCTCGCTTTCCCAGCGATAATCGGCCAGGGCTACCGGTGTGCTCCTATACCCTTGTGCACGTATGACGTTCCAATGGGATTCGCATATATTACCGTAAACAGACGCGCTATAACACATATGTACCCAGCCGATAAACAATATTTTTAGTGTATTCCGCCGACGCGTTTAATTATCTACAAAGTGCTCGTTTATTTACCCGCATCACCATGAACATCATTTTCTAGTAATTATTACAAGTGATAATGGTGTTCATGAGGTATAGAATTAACGTGGTTCATTGGGTAAGTGATTTTTCTATCACACCACGCTGTACTGATATTCGGTACCATAGTTAAATATTATCAAGGTAGTTATCGAGGTAGATAAAGTTAATTGCTTGTAGCCATAAATCATGAAATTTTTCTCAGAGTGTGCACAATGTGTACACTGTACGGCGGTGACTTTGCCATAGGATGAACATTTAATAAGTCATGTACATTCGTTCTGAAACATGTTCAATAATTGGTTTCTTCTTTTTTATCGTGAGGCATATTGATCCTTAATTGTTGACAAGCAGTCTGATTTAAGCTGTTTCTGTTCAAACAGCCAAGATGGACGAAAATGATCGCTACAACATTATGCATTTTGCCTTCTATGTTTGAATACTTACACTATCGAGATTAGATATTTCGAATTAAAACCTGTTTCTCACTAGCTTGCTTGCGATATACTACACCATAAGGTAATTTCCTTCATCTACCTTATCCAAAGTTATTCGTATTGAAAACCTGTATTGCAAGATGTCTATCGTTTTAGGTTATCAAAATTTGTTTCATTGTTTGCTAAAGGGCTTTCAAAGATCGAAGAAAGATAGTATGAAATATGCGTTAAGTGTGCATGTGACTCGGGCGTTTGGATTTCCGTTGCCGTGTTACAGAATTGTATGAAACTTTTTGTATATTCCGATACATCGCGGATGGGGTTGTTGGACGATCAACTCGACAACAGTAGAACTACGGTTGCATGTCGTCCAGTGACCGGATAGATTGCATAGTGTCGATGCAAACAGCGTGTTACCGATGCTGACGCAACGTCGCGATAACCGGTAGGAAGAAGTTCCAGCAGCATGGTGCGCGTCGTCAAGAACGTGCAGTTAGCCGTAGTCACGGGCCCAAGGTCGTTTGGAGCTTGAAATCGCGACGGAAATTAGACATGATCGCCGGCCCCGCGATGAATACCAATTATGTGACCCACTTGGCCAGTAATAATCGTGGATAAGCGATACTTACGTGTTTCACGGATTTAAAGCTGTTCATACACGTTAATAAAGTTTATCATAAATTTTAATGCGTTAGTGTTAATCCGATGGTTCATATACTTGATCAATGCGGTTAATGAGCCGGTTACTTTGTATGTATGATTACAGTATCCGTTGTTTTGAATCGTAGATGTGCAATGCAATGAATATTCTTCGGTAGAGGCGACGATTGCAGTCGGACAGAGTTTATAATATTTCTTGGCTCGCAAAGCGATAGGTTTTGGATGATAGCAGACGAAGCGATAGATCTGCAGAGTTTTGCGCAGTACGACTGGAAGGTTGCCTATTTTCCACGTGGTAATTGAACGATCGTATTGCAGAGGCAGCCGTTGGGAGAGTAGCCCAGTAACCGGGTGATCGAAAGCGGAGAAACAGAGAGAGAGAGAGAGAGAGAGAGGGCCCTGTAGTCCGTCCTACCGCGTGGACCGTCCTGACGCGTGACACACCTCTCTCTTGGAAAGCTGGCGGAGTTTGTTCGCCGAAGAATGCTGCAGAGTTGCACGACCGGGAGCTCGAGATGCGCTCGGCGAGCCTTGATCTTCGTGTTCGCGTGGGGCCTGGTCATGATCGCGGCCGTACAGTTCCGGCACGCGGAGAACAGCGTGTTGCGGGACGGGCCGACGGCCGAGGACGCTCCGGATGCTGCCGTTGGAGCTCTGGGGGAAACGGACGATGGCTACCGTCGACCAGTGGCACAACCAGTTGTCCGCGGATCTTCCTCGAACCTCGGCCCGTCCCGATATTTGCTCCAGAGATCCTCGGTCCTTGATGCCGGTTATGTCAACACTGCGGCTGGTCTTTTGACCACCCTGACGACTCTGAAAAACGGACCCACAAGGAGTCCCTTGGACCTGGAGCCGTTGCTGGACAAGAGACCCGCCAGGACGGAGGAGGAACTCATCCGCGAGATCGAGGAAAGACTGCCCAGTTTACCCCTAGCTTACTGGAACAAGAATAGCAAGTACGCCAGTGGAGGATCAGACAAGAATGGAAAAAATGGCAGTGATAGCTGCGCTAATCTACGGTATCCGTCGATCTTCGAACTGGAGTTCAACAATGTCTACTGGCAGACTCTGAGGACGAGGAACGGAACCTTTCAGCTCTTCGGAGCGTTTTACGATAGACGTAAGCTTTCCAGGATCGGACCGGCCATTAGGATCGTTGGAATGATCGATAGGATCGAACCCACGGTGAAAACTTACTGTCAGATGTGGTACGACGGCGAGAAGGAGCCGAAGATCGTTGAAACTCTCGAGTACAAATATATTTGGTATTCAAAGTGGGGCAACTATAAGCAGGGAGTCTATCAACCCTACGTCATTGCTTGCAAAGTTCCCCAGAGCCACTGGTCCAAAGGAGCACCTGCCTCGGTTTCTATGGTCGAGAAACCGTGCCATACCGCCAGTAATAATCTTCGTGTGATATACAACAAACCGGAAAAGAAGAAAGACTTCGCGGTCTGCGTGAAAGGATTGGATTTTCTTCACGAGGACCTTTCAGCTAGATTAGTCGAATGGATCGAACTGATCACTTTGTTAGGAGCCGACAAAATATTCTTCTATCAACTTCAAGTAAGTATCAACGGAAGTCGGTCTCTACATTGAAGTTGTTCATTTTCATCCGAGACTTTCAGTTTCCTTCGAGTCCTTCCTTCAGCTACGTCTACGTTGTCATATTTCTTTCAGGTGCACCCGAACGTAACGAAGGTGCTTGATCATTATCAGCGACTAGGTAAGGTGCACGTTACTCCACTAACGTTGCCAGGTGGACAGCCAAATGTACCGGCCTTCCAGCATATGTACCTTACGAAGAAGACTAACCACAAGAGACAAAACGAGCTCATACCATATAACGACTGCTTGTACAAACATATGTACGAGTATGAGTACATTGCTCTGCTGGACGTCGACGAGGTAATAATGCCCGTGAAGGACGGCACGTGGCAAGATCTCATGAAGAGAGTTCTTCCGAAGGCTTTGAAAATTCGCAACGAAACCAGAGCCTCTTATAACGTCAGGAATGTCTACTTCCTCGATGATCAACTGGACTCCCATGGACACTTCAAGGACATTCCCAAGTAAGTATTCTAACTATCATGAGGGAAATTAATGTTGAAACCTACGATTACATCCTCATCGCGTCAAAAGACTCGGTTGTCTATGCAACGTTTCCTTTAATACGCGAGTAATTACAATGCTTACGATGTACGTGTCTACTCGGATGGACGGGAACATTTCACTGTTGAAGCATAATGGATTGTTCCGACCTGCAGTATGGCAGTTCTCGTAACACGGCTCAATTAGCGCATTATGCGACGACAAGTTCCCCTCGAGCATTATTTTCCGTAATTATTGCACGAAGCGGTGCTCCATAAGCGTAACCATTTTGCGGTCTAGTAATTCGCAATGCAATTGAATGCTCTTCCCGCACGAGCTGCGTGTTTCCCTCATTGAGGACTCGCTGACCTTGAACAATGATGAACTTTGCCCAGGTACATGCACATGCTGCAGCACGTCTACCGGTCGAAGAACTTTACAAAGCCGAATCAGTACATAAAGTGTTTCCACAATCCTGAGCGGGTCGTCACGCTGCACAATCATTTCCCTCTGGCCTGCCTTGGCGCCGGATGTACGAGTTATCCGATCGAAACCGAGGACGCTCAGCTTCAGCATTATCGGGCCGACTGTGTTAAGTCCCTCAAGAAGTCCTGCGTCGAGTATCGCGAAAACAGTGTGCTGGACACGACTATCTGGCGGTACAAGGATCAGCTCGTCGAACGAGTCACCCAGACCCTCAGGACTCTTGGATTCTTCGGGACGAGCTAGCCTTACGAAATTATTTGTGTCATAACCGTCCTCTCCATTTCAACGCGATGGTCTCTTGCTCTTCTTCCATCTACATACTGGATATAACTTTTCAAAGTTACATGATTTTCAGTTAGAAGTCATAATGTAGATTATTAAGTGGAAAAGGAGCATGAGTGATATTAAAGAGATTGATTATTCTCTGATGCTTAGGTGTTTGGTAAAGCAACCTAAACTCATTTTACATTGAACAAAAAGCGACGAAACCCAAATGTGTACGGTTACTACGTATATTATTATATACAATTCTCTCATGGTTTTCACAAACCACTAAATCTTTCGTTCGAAAACTATCTTTTACTGTAAAATTCAGTAAGTATTGTCTACAATTTTATTATTTGTTAATATTCGATTCTTTTTTTTTGAATGCGTAGTGACCACAGGGTAGAATTTGGTTTGCTCAACTTTAGCAAAGGCTTATTTCATATATCTATAATCAGCACTTTATAAAGCCTGAACTGTGTAAAGAGTTCTGATAGGTCTACGACTCAATGAAGGTCGAAGATCAGTGCGTGTGATTCTATAAGTAAATATTGATTTAAAGTGTATGTTCTTGTATGCGTAAACTATCGAGATTTCTTGAGACTGTAATCTCACGACAAAATTTGAATTTTTATTATGTTTCTATGCCCCGTCCGTGGACGGACGAGCGTCTACCTCTGTCTCCCCCCTTTGTACGTCTTTGTTCCTACTTTCAATCGTAGAAGGTCATGAAATATGAATATGTCTGGCCATGGTGAACCTCGATCGCTTTCTAACGATACTCTTGGCACTTTGCGGTCGATTAAGAGCAGAAACGTTGTACTGATACAAGAGGGCGATTGACGTTACACCATGGACTTATTAGGTATAAACGCGCTCATTTTAGGTCTTTAAGTGTTATCGTCTTGGTTTATGCAAAACGTAGGTGCTCATACGGAAGGATTCGGTATTACTTGCATAAATCAACGTTCGTACTGGTTCTCGCATTATGACTGTAAAGCACGGTGAAAAGCTTTAAGCCATTAACAATTTGAATTTGAATAAATGCGGTTGAATAAGATGTTTATGTACGAGTTCAATGATCCATACAAGTGTATATAAATCATAAACTTGGTAGAAGTACTTTCGTCGATAATAAGATTTTACGAGAATTTTGTCTGTGTATTCCTACCTAATTTCAATAAAAGTGATTATCCCTTTTCATTTATCATAATGTACGGTGTACGTAGACGTTTAAAAAAAATATCTGTGTATAATAAATGTTTTTAGTTTTCCGAGTGATGGAGAAAATGTTATATGTCATGATTCAATTAGTTATGGGAAGAGAGTTTTTGGTAAGTAACCATATAAAAATGATGAATTTTATCTTTGATGGCTTGAACATGTTGTGACTTATCGAAAGTGTGTCCAAAATATGGTGCGTTATCGGAAGGCTAGCGGGGGACGAATAACTTAAACATGCATATGATAATCCAGTTTAATTTCGGCACCAACCCTTTATCGTCAGTGATTCTCGTACAGGCAGAAAATAAAAACATGTATGGGTACGTTACGTCGTTCACGTTTAGTTATGCATTATTATCGTTTAATGGAACTGTAGGTAATGCAGAATTGTTAATATGTGTTAAACTCTTCACTCACTGTTCGAGAATTTTTAATGAGACACATAACGATGACCGATAATGTAGATAATGATAACACTGTTAATATGGTAGTTAGCGACATTATCGTCGATATAGTAGGGAGTATTAATGATAATCGATAAGGTTGCTGTCAAGTGGTAACGCGAAAACTTCTTTATTAACACTTTATCTACCGTGTTTATCGATTGCTTTCATTACTTATTGACTGGCAGTATTAATCGGTCTTTTCCTAGTACTGCTATTAGTGCGTATTAATATCTCTCGAATCAGTTGGTCCTTCTGTGTGCCTATTAAATTTGAAAGCGGAATTTTTCGCTCCACCACTAGGCAGCTACCTTCTCGATGAGTACTAATACTTCCTACTTTATCGCTGGTAATATCGGTAAGTGACGGTGAAAAATAGTCTATTTACCGGCTGTAGTATCGGCTATAGTAGGAATATTATTCTTGTTAAATTTAAACATATACGGCTTGTACCTTACGCACGTGTAGTCGAGGTCAATAATATTTTTGGCACGTAAGAGAGTAGGTCAAAATTCGAACGTGTTCGTCATTTTTAATTGTCATTCACTTCGTTACATTGATACACGCGAGGTTATTAATGAATGTAATATTTTAGTCTTGCAATATTTAACTTTGACGAGAGAGATAATTTTATACATCGAATTAATCGCAATTGTATAGTTATTTGCCCTTAGCATAGTATATCAATTCAGTTGAGCACAAACTCCATAGTGCGTCGTGTTTTATTAATTGTTTCTACTGTCAACTGCGGTGAATGCGCTAGATTTGGCGGGGTGCCAATTAATTAGACGTATGCAATCACTCGTTATAATTGGCACGTAGTATTTGCTGCGTCAAGTAAGAGATAATTAATGGAATAAATTTGAAATTACTAATTAACAAGGGTTTGATGAGCATACGCGTATGAGTTTGTGTATATTTTTTTTACACCGAGCGTTTGATTCGATTTTCGGGTCAGTGAAAATTAATTATGACAATTTTGCTTTAAATTGGACAACAAATGAAATAACACTGCATTTTCTCATATACCATAAAATCATTTTACGCGGGCGTATATTTTCCTTCTTGTTGTTTTAAAAGTCGGCGTTGAGTGGAATCTGTGAAAAAATACGTGGTGCACATTAATCTCGTTGGTTTTCTTACGACTTGGCCGCTGTCAAACATTTTCTATTTGTTTCTTCGCGGCACTGTAGGTACACACGAAAAAGATATTCCGTCGCCACCCTGACTGCAGCGGGCCGTATAGGAATTCGAGAAAGGTGCCGAATTGGAAAACATCGTTTTACGGATGTATCGCGTGAAAACAAACCGTTGAATTCACAATACGCCAGGTTCAGCCCCCCAGCCGTAAATAACGTGAGAAGGAGATTTACGGTGGGTATTTAGCGGTCCAATTAATCCCAGGCGTGTAATCCTCCGTTGTACGTTTTGCCCGCGCGCGTGTTCCTCACGGGCCAAAAGTAGTAGGTGGGACTGTAAACGTCACGACGTGTTATTGGTTTCCAAGTGAAATTTCGGGGAAGACGACGGGATAATTTTGGAACGGCCGGCTTGCACGGGGAACACGTTTCTGCCCGTCGTCCGTGTTAGAGAGGCCGAGAGTAATTCCGGCCGTGCTTTCGTTCCGGTGATATCGTTCCACCCGCGTCCTTCCTTCCAATGGATCAACCCGTCTGCGATGATCGTCGTCGTCGCGCGATCGAACGTCGAACTTTCCAAGTCTCGTGCTCTCTCCTCCCGTGAATCTTCGAAGCTCCACTGCAATGATTCCATGTTGTCGCCCGGACGACTACGCGGTTCTCCTTCGCAGCGTGGTCGGTTCGTGATAAAAAGGAAGCATTCTAAATCTAGAAACATATCTAAGTCAAACTCTTAGCCTAATAATACGAGCCTAATAATTAACGAACGTTTATTAAACTTGTACGTGATGATGAGTGATGTGTGTAGCTAATTTTTATTGTTGAAAAGTACAAAATTATGAACCGCGTGTTCCTTCGTGGTAACGATTGCGATAATATAAGAATTAGCAAGTTCTGTAGGAGACAATGACGACGAAGGAAGATCTGTAGTCTTAGGAAGTGTAAATTTTTTTGATTAGTTAATTTTTGTCGAGGCGCAATATGGTGATGATTTGGTGACACCTCGCTGAAAATTCTGAGTGCAGTTGAAGGTCGGAAATGTCTCGCCCTCGATCGGAAATTTTCGATCCTATGGGCGACATCGACGAACCGTCGCGATGCATCAGATTCTTTCGACTTTTGTGGAAGTTCAGCAGATGCGTTTTCTCACACATCACGCTCGTGTCCCTGGTGGTGGCGTATTGCGTGATAGGCGCGTACGCCTTCGAATCCCTCGAGGCGGAACACGAGAGGAAGGTAATTTATATTCCCTCCTCGACTCAGCGCAAAAACGTAACGTTATTTACTTATTCACGTGTCGGCTGAATTTTCGATCAAGTAGGGTCGCCAAGAACAGCCTTTGATTAGGTTAAACCGCTCAATACTACTGTCACTCACTTTAGAAATAATGTTAACTCTTCAGATAAAGAGAAGCATAAAAGACATTAGAGAAAAAATTACCGACGAGCTATGGCAGGCGACGAAAGAGGCCGACGTGTTGATACGAGAAAACTGGACGGAGAAGGCGTTGTCCCACTTGGAGGTGATGCGTCGCGAATTCTCTCAAATTATCTTGTTGCTTGGAAATTTCCTTGTCTTTATCGAGCCCTTGCCTGCAGGGTTTCGAAACGAAACTCACGTGGATGATGAAAAAGGAGGGATGGGACGGGATCGAGGAGGAGGACCAAATCCAGTGGACTTTCGCAGGCGCTCTTTTTTATTCGATCATCGTCATTACGACAATCGGTGAGTAAATCTTACGTTTCAAATCCCTCGTAAATAAACAAACCCGTACGTCACACGTGAAAGGCAATTTTATTCAAATGTTTTCTCCATAAATACACGGGGCCTTTATTATCTTTGGTATGATCCATCGACGATTCAACAAAAATTGTATACACTTATTTCGAATGATTAATGCTCTGTCGACACTGCTAAATTCTTGTCGGCGGATTCGATTGGTTGTGTTTGATTTTTCTGTGCGGATCTACTGTAAATGTCCAACGGTCCATCGTATGGACGGTTGTAAGGACCTTGATAATCGCCAGTGTGATATCCATACGCGTGTCCGTATGGTCTACCATAATTTCCATAAGATTCGTGACCCTTGTACGGGTTGGACGGTGGAAATCTGTGAGGCTCATGATGGGGTGGATAGTTCTGCAAAAAATTCCCATTAAAAACGATGAAAAATAAAAGTACGTAAATCAGGTAACAACGATTTCCATCTGGCAAAAAGGAATATTATATCATATTTCTACTCGTCGGTAATAACAAGATGAAACGTAACGTAATTTGAATTAAGTACCGGATAGTAATGTCCTTCGTTAGGGTATCCTGACAACTCTGGATATCTCCGACTGTTATAGCAGCAGTATCGCTTGTCCCCCGAACAAGAACCCTACGAAAAAGACGCAGTAACTGAATATTCATCAGAACGGTAGAAAATGATTAGGCTTGTAAAATGCGCGGACTTACAAATTTCAAGCCAGTGGACGGGCAATTAAAACTGTATCTACAGCGACAAGTGTCGTATTCGCGATAACGAGGGTCTTCCCTGATCCATGACGGCACACTACCGTAATCTAATTCGCCGTAATCATAATTATCGTACCTTCCGCTACCCGGCCGGTACGGTCTGAAAATACAAGAGCTCTTATCATCGATGTATTAGTAATATCCGTCAAAACCTTGGAAATGAAAATTCCAGGTAAGAACGTACTGTTATAACAGTTTAATAATAGCATTAAGAAGGCTAGAAAAAGAAGGTGGGTCGACAAATTGAGGATGTACTACCTGTAGTCCGGTTTACCGGGTCTATAATCATTTCCGTGATAGGGGGGTCTGTAAAATCCGGCGTCAGGTCTGTAAAAGCCTGAATTGTGTGGTCTACAAAAAGTATCGGATAGATTGTTTTATAAGACATATATCGACGAGCCAGCCGCAAAAAGTACAAATCAATAATCAGTTAGGACTTGAGTACCTGCCGACACTACCAGTTGGTCCTCCCGGTCCAACGAGAATCCCTTTATTTCCGTGATATTCGGGTGGAAAACGGTTACTTTGGTGCCCGTTGAAGCCTGTACTTTGTGGTCTGGATCCTACGAATGGTCGACCATGCTCGAATTCGCCCAAGCCGTCGGGACGTTCGTAAATTTGATATCTGACAATAACAAATATCAATCCTTTTTTAAACTCGCGGCACAAGCCACTCTCAGTATAACATTTGAAAGTATTTATCGCGTGAATTTTAATTGGTGTAAATACAATTACATCGTTCGTAGATATTTTTTTTCTTTTTACATACAAGTACAAGCATATATGTTTTAGTATTTATAAATGAATCTCTGTTGTATGTTTACTATGCGTATGTATTATATATTGTCTACCTTGGACTGTCGCTCCTCTCGATTTTCTGCTCATCCTGGCCCCAAACCCATTTCCGTTCTTCGCAATTTACAGAAACTACTGCAGCGCACAAAAGAAAAGTCAAGATCTTCATCGTCTTGTTCTTAATTATCCGGCTTCTTCACGGGTACAATTAAAATGTAAGAATGCCAACGTTAACGGAGGAAATTGGGTCGCAGAGTCTAAGTGTGAAATAATTAGTTTTACGTCTTGCTATCATAGCAAGTTGCGTAATAGAGCGCTAACTAATTAGGAAACGGAAAAAAATGGTAACGTCTTCCTTTTTTCCCCGAGTGTGAATACGAAAACTACCGGAACGCGAATAAACGAGAGTGAAAGTGAATCGTGCGTTTATATATGTATCGTGGGAAGGTGAACGCACCGGCGCCATTTATTTCGAGGTCCTTCGAACGTTAATGATCTGTAATTCGCCCTGTACTTTGCGTCAAAGCAAATCTAGCGGAATCCAGAAACCTGGGATTTCCCCACAACTTGTCCAGGGAAAAATGTATAGCTGATTAGTACCTGCAGATTAATACCGACAGATTGAATTTCAGTCAGCGATCAATTGCTTTAACTGCTATTCACGCAAACATTTCTATTAAAATTTGATGCTTTTTCGTTGCCATCGAAGTTTATCCTTAAATCATTTTTACGACCTTCTTAAGAATCAGCGGTGAAATAAAATGTATAGCAATTTTAACAAAATGTATAGTGTACGGTAATTTTCGAAAAATTAGGCACGTGCGATTCGTTGGGTCCTTCAACCTTCCGACCGTTCATTCGTAAGTTTTCGACGACGTTAATTATGACAAAATCATTGACCGCCCACGCGGTGGATTTGCCGAATGGGGGGATCGTATTCGTGCATGTGCGTGCAGAAAATGTGCGAAAGACGACCTCGTACTGTCAGTTGGACAAGCTCCTCCCGGTAATTGTCCTTCGACTTGGGAAAATCCGCTCATTCTTCAAGAGGATACGGAATTCATTAGGGGCTCTTTGACCTCGTTTCCATCTCTCTCTGGATCGTTGGTCGTCTTGGTCCTTCCCTCGCCCTGTCTTACCGTCTATCGGCTCACCCGTCCTACCCTCCACGCTCTTTGATTCCGTCTCTCGTGGCTGACACGACGATGTAGAAACAACGGCATTTCGATCCCGACGGACAACGCACGACCGAGATTGCCACAATACTCTTGTACCGAACGTTTCCTACATCCTGTTACTTTTGTTTGAGGCCGCGTTGCAACGCTACTTTTCATCCGGCGGACGCAGCGACGCGTCATTACGACCGGTGTCTGACCCTTTGTTCCCCGACCCACTATCGACCACGGACAGACGTTCGCAATCGCCCTTCGCTCTCCTTCCTTATCGGCCGATCTTTTCACTTTCCTCGATTTCATCGGCCCACCTAAGTATCCCCGAGGTTGCGAAATTTCGCCGTGACGTCATGGGGAATTATAATAGATGGTGGGCGACGCCGGGTCTTTTAAACCCGACGACATTGACCTACACTCCTTGCCGAACCTGCGGAGGCGCTCGAGTATCAAGGTCGCGGCTAAATGCCTACCGCGAAAAATCCCCCCCCGCAGGAATCGCGGGAATTGATGATTTTTCGCTGTTCCAGGTTACGGCCATATCGCGCCGAAAACGAAAACTGGAAAGATCGTCACGATATTCTACGCAATTCTCGGCATTCCTCTCATGCTCCTGTGTTTGTCCAACATCGGCGATGTAATGGCATCGAGTTTCAGGTAATGCTTTCTACTAATACCCCGGATCAGATTCTACTACTCGATAATATTTCTACGTCCATTTAAAATGTTGTTCATATCCTTCCACATTATTTATTCAATATTCCATTAACCGGCGTTGTTTGTTCCATTTTTCGCGAAACACATTGCAATATGATTTCAAATGAAAGAATAACACTACCGTCAATTTACACGTACTCTCTTCACCATTCAGATTTTTGTACTGGAAAGTTTGCTGCTACGTCTGCACAAAGCCTCCGAAAAAACGTCGAGTGCGTAGTTCTCTCGCCAGATCATATTCCATGCGACAACCAGGGTAATTAACAAGTTGTATATTCTCAACTAACGACAATACTGCATCGCCGGTATATTTCGTTGAGCTTAACGAGACTTTCATGAACGGTCATCTTTCAAATGTATTTCCGGTGAGCCCTCGCGGTTCCCCGGTCTTATAAAAGGGAAAATAAAGTGAACGGAATATTTCGAAGGCGATACGGCACGAGCAGGGGTACGTCCTTCCGGCGATCCATCAGGATGAGTCAAAGGTCAGCGGACTCAGCCCTGGGATTATCCGAAAGCATGGGCAGGTCCGTTTACTCTGACACGGACTTCAGGTAAATCCCTCAACGTAACCCCGCCGGCGATACGCCGTAAATCCCGCGGACGAGAGCTACCGTAAATGGAAATATTCATTAAAATACTCAGGTACAATTTGCGACGTTCCAACGGACTGGATAACAGGAGACCCAGTTCTTATCTGCAGCCTACAGGCACGATTTCCTCGCGATACTCGGATGTGCCGATTACTTCGTCGAAAACGCCCCGAGGTAGAAATTACGTTCCCTTAAATCCAACTCAACTCCAAGAGAAGAGCTCTTAATCGGTTTTCCATTTCGAGCCTCTAGTTTTACTTACACGTAAATTTCTTTACTTTGCGCCTAGACTTTCGGACCGAATAAGCTCGCTATTATTTACATGTATTTGTTTGAATGTCCCCTGATTTATATGTAACAGGCAGCCCGCGAATGATGACACAATCCCTCGACAGGAGACTGTTTATTGGTCTCAACGATGCTGACCGCACCCCAGTTCTTTGCAATAAATACGCCCTTGACGACCTCGAGCACGAATTGCGCGAATGGCAAGAAACTTCCAACGAAAAACGTATACAAAATCACGTCCCTTTAAAGTTGGCCAATAGTAATTGACGAAAATTTCTTTATTTTTGAATATTTCCGTTGACGTAGATGATCCGACGAAAGCGAGCAACGACGTACGAACGGTCGATTCGAATATTCCAAAGAGACCTACGCCATTCGCCAGCCGATCCTTGCCAAGGAGATGCTTCTCCGTCGAGGGTGCTATTCCGAATCACAGAACGAATTTAATGCCGTCCTTCAGGCAATCATCCGTTTACCTCGACGTCGATCACATGAGAAGGTTTTCATCTGGAAGGACCAGACGCTCGCGAAGCAATTATCCAGTTCGTGAGTTAAAAATATCGCAATAAAAAATATGATCAAATTAGGATCGATTAAGGAATTATGAAATGACAAACCACTTCTAAGTACTCTTCTAAACGATCACTTTATTGTATATCGATTCCACTTACGTGTACATGTTTTCACTGGATGAAACAACTATTAATTTATTATTTTTCACTTGTTGCAAACTGTTAGCACGTGCATACAGGCGAGAAACTCCATCACCGAGAATCATGTCACCGCTGGGTTTTCCGGTGCATCGGCAAATTTATGCGGAAGATTACGATGTCGATTATGATTATTATTACGACGAACAGAACAGACAACCTATCAAACCGGTACCGATCTGGCTGTGCGTTTTCCTGGTCGTTAGTTACATTTTCGGAGGAGCATTTCTCTTCAGCGGATGGGAAGGCTGGACCTTCCTGGATTCGGCTTACTTCTGTTTCATCACGCTCACGACAATAGGTTTGTACAAAAATTTCCACTCACCCTAAAGAAACATGACCAAACATAGGATTACAGGGAAACAGAAAATCCTTCACACAGTTTGAAATACTTTATTGAATAAAAACGATTACACTATTAAATTGTCATTATAAGACTTTGCTTTCATGTTGGGCGTGTTATGTAAATTTGGTATTACCCTTCAGGTTTCGGAGATTTCGTTCCGGAGCACAGATTAAACGCACACACTGGGATTGTACTGTGTTCTTTGTACCTACTCTTTGGAATTTCGTTGCTGGCAATGAGTTTCAACCTGGTACAGGAGGAAGTCATCAGTACCGTGAAAACCGTGGCCAAAAGGCTCGGCATTATTAAAGAAAGCGACGACGAGGACGAAGAGGATGACTACGACGAGTACGAGCTCGAATACGACGAAGAAGTGGACGAATTGTAATCTGAATTTTATGTCAAGGACGTCCCGTGATGAATTTCTAGGCAATTACATTACACGGGGAAAGAAATGGTGACTTCTGCAGGAATATGATACCCGTGGATACATTATCTTTATTTATTTTATCCTATGCTTTTATCTCTGCATTTTGGAAACTTTATCTCGAATTTTCATGGCAGTCGCAATTACGTTTTATCTCAATTTTCACGAATATATCCTCCTGTATCCCGCCGTGAGGTAACTTGATATTTTTGTGATCATGCGATAAAAGTAAATCTAAGTAGGTGAATTGGTGCTAGTGCACTTCGTTCTTTAGTACTTGTGTATATTTCATAATAGCTCGTAAGTTTTACTGCCACGATCGCCGTGGGGTAAGTAACGTTGAAAGTTCAAAGACTCTGTTTAAATAACGCACTACTTTTGTAAACAATTCCTTCGACAAACTTGGAGAAACAACAATGTATGTCAGAAACGATTCATTTCGCACGCACCAGGGTCCAGATTATTGCAATAAAGTGTTTTGCAAATGTGCAAAGTGATACTAAATCTGTGTTACTCATTTTTTCCCTGAATCCAAAGCAATCTCCTCGAAATTGAAGTACCTCGCGTCCAAATTGTTGCGTTTTAAAGTTAGGGGGTCTATTCGAAGCTTTGAAAAGGGCCGAAAAATAGATTCACATTACTGGCCGGCCTCGTTGAGTGATAATTACCGAGTCGAGCAATAAATCGCGCTTGAAAGCGGATGTTTAAGATTTCGGTTTCCGTGTTTCTCGATGAAGAGGATGGTTTCACCTTTCGGTAAGGCAGAAGCTCGTCACGTCTGCCGCGTGTCTGGTGAACGATCTGTTCGAGGGCGAGGGAAAGAACCGTACCGAAGCCGAAACGACATTATTTTTAGCGATGTGCTATTTTCAGTTAGTGTGTCGGCTTGGGCGCCACGGAAATCAGTGTACGGCCGACCGCGAGAGACGGCTCATTTCCTTGTCCTTTCGGCTCTTAATCGAATTTCCTCGTGGCCCGATCTGCCGGTCGTGCTTCCTTAATCCCTCCGGCAGCAACACATGAAATGAAAAAAGTACCCTGAGTTCACTTTCATTTGCCCTCCGCCGCACGAGCATCGCGAACAGCGGCCAGATTAATTAGTTGAGTGCAGTTAGAGAGTGTTACCCTATGACGAAGTTATGGCGAAATATGCAGTTAATTCCACAACTTAAATTCACAGGTAATGCTCAGTTTTCTCAGGTCTTCTGTAGGCCATTTTTCGCTGCTTATCGCCGACACCGACATGTTGAAGTTATGAAAATAGCATAACAAATAAGCCGCGTATAGATCGTAAGGTTTTGTTGAGAATTAACTGCACGAAACGTAAATGCGGTAAAAGAACAAGCATTTGCTAACACGTGAGGCAATGTTTATCAACGACGTAATCGAATGTAAATGGAAAAGACCTTTGTGTTGACTATCCGGTCCAACAGAAATGCACGTCGTAAACCAAAGCGACTCAGCACGTGGTGAATTGTAACCTGCCGCTCTGTGTGTAGCTATAGTGAGACTACAAATACACATAGAGGAGTGTGTTTCTAAGTTTAAATGAAAGCGAGGAACTATGTTACATGAATGAAGTTTTAGAAATTAAATGAGGTCAGACGGACTTCGGGTGGTTTTCAAGATTTTCCCTTGACGACCTTAGCGGCGGTTTGCCGACACAAATGACAATATATTAAGAAGGTTTCTGTAAATCGTTCCGCGCAGCTTGACCGAGTTTCAATGCAAGCTACTTTATGATCGACCCAGTCAAGTGAACGACGTTTTCTTCGTCGCAAAGCCGCATTTCGGAATTCTTCGACGACGAGCAAAAGGACGTCGATACCAGGAGTCAGCAGTACAATGAGACTAAAATGCAAAGCTCTCCTTTTGACGTTTCTTGTTAAATTTGCTAATATAATGTCCTTTGCCGGGACTTACTACAGTGAGAACGAAGATGAAATATAATTATCAATAAAAAAGATAATGGTATAATTTTCACTATCCTTTCTAAAATAAACGATTTTATAACATACCTCTAGTATCTGTGCAAGTGTTATTATAAATTATATTCAATGTACGAATAAGAATGTACATATCAGAATTATTGTGTTTTAACAGAGGAAAAAGCCAAATAAAAAAAAGTGTTATTTACACTCTTTTGCCCACTCTAACTCACTCTCTTCACCTCACTTAACGAAGCAGACCACTAACGTGTATCTATATTTTTTCGTTCTCTTTCGAATTCTAAACAGTGGTTTTTACTGCTTGTAGTGATTAACACACATTAACCCGTACTATTAACAATGTCTAACTATAAATTACCTACAGATGTCAGCTCATTCTTTACTTTGATTAGAAAAAATTTCTAACATACATGTACATATATTATGACAAATTTTCCGTATTTTAATGCAGAAAACCCCCAAACAACTAAAAATTGAGATATTATAATGCAGGAAAGCCCTAAATAACGCAAAATAAATGTCTTTTGATGCAGAAAACCTCCAAGTAACTCAATACAAATGTCATTTAACACATTTTAATGTAATTTAGTATATTTCTAACGTATTTTATCGCTTATTATCGTATTTCAATGCATTTTAACGCATTTTAATGCATTTTTATCGTATTTTAATGTATTTCAACGCATTTTAATGGATTTTAATGCGCTTTTAACGTATTTTATCGTATTTCAACGCTATTTAATGGATTTCAATGCATTTTTAACGTATGTTATCGTATTTCAACGCTATTTAATGGATTTCAATGCATCTTTTTTAACGTATCTTATCGTATTTCAACGCATTTTAATGTATTTTAACGCTTTTTGATGCATTTCTAACGTATTTTAATGTATTTTAACGCTTTTTTATGGATTGTTAACGTATTTTAATGTATTTTAACGCTTTTTAATGGATTATTAACGTATTTTATAGTATTTCAACGCATTTTAATGCATTTTAATCCATTTTAATGCATTTTTAACGTATTTTAATGTGTTTTAACGCTTTTTTATGGATTGTTAACGTATTTTAATGTATTTTAACGCTTTTTAATGGATTATTAACGTATTTTAATGTATTTTAACGCATTTTAATGCATTTTTTACGTATTTTAATGTATTTTAACGCATTTTAATGCGCTTTTAACGTATTTTATAGTATTTCAACGCATTTTAATCCATTTTAACGTATTTTAATGTATTTTAACGCTTTTTAATGCATTTTTAACGTATTTTATCGTACTTCAACGCATTTTAATGTATTTTAATGCATTTCTAACGTATTTTAATGTATTTTAACGCATTTTAATGCATTTTTTACGTATTTTAATGTATTTTAACGCTTTTTAATGCTTTTTTAACTTATTTTATCGTATTTTAACGCATTTTAATGCGCTTTTAACGTATTTTATCGTGTTTTATCGTATTTCAACGCATTTTAATGCATTTTAATGGATTTTAATGCATTCTTAACGTATTTTATAGTATTTTATCGTAATTTCAACGCATTTTAATGGATTTTAATGCATTTTTAACGTATTTTATCGTATTTCAACGCATTTTAATGCATTTTAATGGATTTTTAACGTATTTTATCGTACTTCAACGCATTTTAATGTATTTTAATGCATTTCTAACGTATTTTAACGCTTTTTTATGGATTGTTAACGTATTTTAATGTATTTTAACGCATTTTAATGCATTTTTTACGTATTTTAATGTATTTTAACACATTTTAATGCGCTTTTAACGTATTTTATAGTATTTCAACGCATTTTAATCCATTTTAACGTATTTTAATGTATTTTAACGCTTTTTAATGCATTTTTAACGTATTTTATCGTACTTCAACGCATTTTAATGTATTTTAATGGATTTTAATGCATTCTTAACGTATTTTATAGTATTTTATCGTAATTTCAACGCATTTTAATGGATTTTAATGCATTTTTAACGTATTTTATCGTATTTCAACGCATTTTAATGCATTTTAATGGATTTTAATGCATTCTTAACGTATTTTATAGTATTTTATCGTAATTTCAACGCATTTTAATGGATTTTAATGCATTTTTAACGTATTTTATCGTATTTCAACGCATTTTAATGTATTTTAATGCACTTTTAACGTATTTTATCGTATTTCAACGCATTTTAATGGATTTTAATGCATTTTAAACGTATTTTATCGTACTGCAACGCATTTTAATGTACTTTAATGCATTTTTAACGTATTTTATAGTATTTTATCGTATTCCAACGCATTTTAATGGATTTTAATGCATTTTAATGCTTTTTTAACGTATTTCAACGCATTTTAATGGATTTTAATGCTCATTTCAGTTTCTTTAATTTTTTGGCTAGTATAGTAGTTTTTTCTGCTAGTATAGTAGTTTTTCGGCTAGTATAGTAGTTTTTCTGCTAGTATAGTAGTTTTTTTTCTGCTAGTATAGTAGTTTTTCTGCTAGTATAGTAGTTTTTCTGCAAGTATAGTAGTTTTTTCGGCTAGTATAGTAGTTTTTTTCTGCTAGTATAGTAGTTTTTTCGGCTAGTATAGTAGTTTTTTTCTGCTAGTATAGTAGTTTTTTCTGCTAGTATAGTAGTATAAAAACTACTATACTACTATACTACTATACTCCTATACTAACAGAAAAACTACTATTCTAGCAGCAAAAAAACTACTATACTAGCAGAAAAAAAACCACTATACTAGCCAAAAAACCACTATACTAGCAGAAAAAAAACTACTATACTAGCAGAAAAAAACTACTATACTAGCCGAAAAAACTACTATACTAGCAGAAAAAAACTACTATACTAGCCGAAAAAACTACTATACTTGCAGAAAAACTACTATACTAGCAGAAAAACTACTATACTAGCAGAAAAAAAACTACTATACTAGCAGAAAAACTACTATACTAGCAGAAAAAACTACTATACTAGCCAAAAAATTAAAGAAACTGAAATGAGCATTAAAATCCATTAAAATGCGTTGAAATACGTTAAAAAAGCATTAAAATGCATTAAAATCCATTAAAATGCGTTGGAATACGATAAAATACTATAAAATACGTTAAAAATGCATTAAAGTACATTAAAATGCGTTGCAGTACGATAAAATACGTTTAAAATGCATTAAAATCCATTAAAATGCGTTGAAATACGATAAAATACGTTAAAAGTGCATTAAAATACATTAAAATGCGTTGAAATACGATAAAATACGTTAAAAATGCATTAAAATCCATTAAAATGCGTTGAAATTACGATAAAATACTATAAAATACGTTAAGAATGCATTAAAATCCATTAAAATGCATTAAAATGCGTTGAAATACGATAAAATACGTTAAAAATGCATTAAAATCCATTAAAATGCGTTGAAATTACGATAAAATACTATAAAATACGTTAAGAATGCATTAAAATCCATTAAAATACATTAAAATGCGTTGAAGTACGATAAAATACGTTAAAAATGCATTAAAAAGCGTTAAAATACATTAAAATACGTTAAAATGGATTAAAATGCGTTGAAATACTATAAAATACGTTAAAAGCGCATTAAAATGCGTTAAAATACATTAAAATACGTAAAAAATGCATTAAAATGCGTTAAAATACATTAAAATACGTTAACAATCCATAAAAAAGCGTTAAAATACGTTAGAAATGCATTAAAATACATTAAAATGCGTTGAAGTACGATAAAATACGTTAAAAATCCATTAAAATGCATTAAAATGCGTTGAAATACGATAAAATACGTTAAAAATGCATTAAAATCCATTAAAATGCGTTGAAATTACGATAAAATACTATAAAATACGTTAAGAATGCATTAAAATCCATTAAAATGCATTAAAATGCGTTGAAATACGATAAAATACGATAAAATACGTTAAAAGCGCATTAAAATGCGTTAAAATACGATAAAATAAGTTGAAAATGCATTAAAAAGCGTTAACATACATTAAAATACGTAAAAAATGCATTAAAATGCGTTAAAATACAGTAAAATACGTTAAAAGCGCATTAAAATGCGTTAAAATACATTAAAATACGTTAACAATCCATAAAAAAGCGTTAAAATACGTTAGAAATGCATTAAAATACATTAAAATGCGTTGAAGTACGATAAAATACGTTAAAAAGGAATTAAAATCCATTAAAATTCGTTGAAATACGATAAAATACGTTAAAAATGCATTAAAAAGCGTTAAAATCCATTAAAATGCGTTGAAATTACGATAAAATACTATAAAATACGTTAATTGTTATGTACCTGATTATGTACTGACAGACTTGTTTTGTACCTGATAGACATAATAAAGATTATTATTATTATTATTATTATTATTAAGAATGCATTAAAATCCATTAAAATGCATTAAAATGCGTTGAAATACGATAAAATACGATAAAAATGCATTAAAATGTGTTGAAATACATTAAAATACCTTAATAATGCATCAAAATGTGTTGAAATACATTAAAATACGTTAAGAGTGCATTAATATGTATTGAAATGCATTAAAATACGATAAAAATGTATCAAAATTCATTAAGACACGTTAAAATACGTTAACAATGCGTTAAAATACACTAGAAATGCGTTAAATAAAGTTCAAATGTATTAGAACGCAATAAATTATGTTGAACTGCATTAAAACGCGCTGAAAATGTGTTGACGTGTGTTTAATGACATTTATTTTGAGTTATTTGACGATATTTCGTAGTAATATATGATAATTATGATTTATTTGGCGACATTCTGCATTAAAATACGTTTAGTTTTAGTTATTTGGCGATTTTCTATCTCAAAACACGATAAAATTGAAGTAGTTTATGTATAATGTACAGTAATCCTAGAGAGTGTAGTGAGAAGTTAATGGAAGGAAAGAATGTGCTATGCTGAATGCACCATGAACATGTTATTTTCTTCGTAACAATTTGAGTGAGCAAGGGATTAGATGAGACTGATTAATATCAATAAAAGGTTCCTGGATAGCACATACATTGATCTGGCAAAGACGGGGTTCTTGTGCATTGGAAATGACTTGAGAAGACTTGATAGATCCGGAACCGATGAAATATGGAAGTAGAGAGGCCGTCATTTTCATCGACGAACAGAACGTGGCCACAAGGCGGTTATCGGGTCAGAAGCGGAAGACGAAGAAAACGAAGGCAAAAGCGTTGGGGCGAAAGGATCGCCGATTGGACCAGAACTCTGATAGCGTTTCTCTTCAGTAATGTCGGCATAGTCTGCCTGGTCGTCGGATACACTATCGCTGGTGCTTTCCTCTTCACTTACATCGAGGGCAACTCCATCTTCGAGATGAGGACCGACATCGTACGGCTCAGGAATGTCACTGCCAGCAACCTCTGGGAATTTACTTCCACTGTAAGCGATTCGCACGTTCGATTTTAAAACTTTCAAGAAATTATGAATGCATCGTTTTTACAACTTTATTACTATACATTTCCATTAATTCCGATATAGAGTAACTCTCGTTAATAATAACATGATTGCCGAGAAATTCTACGGAACCTAATTACAGATGTAACGTGGGTCATTTATTTGTAGTGTAATTCTACTGTCCGTAGGTAAATGTCTTCTCCGAGAAAAATTGGAAGTCCAAGGTACGAGCTATTTTGAGGGATTATCAAAATAAAATGGTGACTGTTATAAATACTGAAGGATATGACGGAACTGACGAAATGAAACAATGGAGCTTTGCTGGGGCTTTCTTATACTCTCTCACTGTCATCACCACCATAGGTAGAACCGTTCAATTTCTTCTTTCAAATACCCTGACGCATGTATTTAGTCAGAAGTCGCAGTCGAATCAATAGAACTTAAAGTCACAATTGAGTCGTTAAAGTTTAATGTCGTGATCGAAGTTGATGTATCAATACTTCATTAAGGTTAAATATATTAGTGGGTAATGAAAAAAAAACTCGTGTGCAATCCAATCCCAACGTTCCATGTTCCTCTGGTACACAAATCAATCTACACTATTCTTTTCATAGTGCGTAAGTCGCATGTAAGACGTTTTCCCGGTAGGAATGATTGAAATATTCTCGAGTACGCGAAAACCGGAGAAACGGGAAGATGGTACAGGGAAAAGCCGCGAAATCTGTGTCACTGCGTATCGTTGCTGGATTTAGAAGTCTCTTCTGTTAAACTGAATTCGCTCGAATAGAACCTTTCAATAGGAAGGAATTATCGAGTCTCGACTGAAGAAGAAATACAGGTCGAAAAGAAGCGTACTCGGAAATGTCGGAAGTTACAAAGTAAAAGACTGTTTCTCCTTTGGCGATTTTCGGAATCAAATTATGATACACATCTCAAGAAGTAATCAAATCTAGGTTCACATGTTTTACGATATCAAGAAATCCTTCGAAATTTTCTAATATACTGAAACGACGGTAATATGAAATAATAAACTTTGTGATTATTAAATTTAAATCATCAACGAAATCGCTTTCAATGAGACTGCGCATAATCGGTATTAAATCTTTCGTTTTCATTGGCAACACAGTTAATTTCGCTATAATGGATTTTGTCGTTGGCTTAAAACTACGACGATGGTGTGACGACGTTGTACGTGAACGTGAATTTAATTTGTGTGCTGCGAGAACAGTATAGAGCTTGCAGCTTGGGATAAGAAAGCGGAGGCGGAAAATGGCCGATGCTGAGATAACTTGAATGTGCTTTTCAACCCTCCCGTTTGATCGCGTTTCATAAATGTTGGTTAGCCGGTGCACACTTTCAATTCGGCCTTCTTCGTGTACCTGTATGTACATATTTCCGTTATCGCCGAGAGTATGCATTGACAAAATGTACAGAGTGTACTAGTAATAGGGCGGTGGTTTGCCCGGAGCGGTGTCCCTCACAATTTTTCTTATCGCCCCCTCAATCAAGTCGCGATAAAATCCTCGACTTTCCTGTGCATTTTACCCGAAAAATGTCCCATTGATCTAACAATTAGCTGTCGTACTAACAATAACAGTTGTCGTAAATTTCATTACAATTTCAACAGCTATTTAGTCGTACCAATACCTAGACACTTTTTCTGTTCTCTATTATTTACAGGAAAACCAGATCCAAACTGTGTAAATTCGTTTGCAGTACATTCCGCAAAAGATAGAACTTTGAATTTTCTCTGGCGATGGAAGGTCTTGTTTTTGAAAATTTCATTTACGATGACACTGGGTCTGAGATGGCGAAATTGGATCACGTAGGTCGTCACCTTCGTGTTTCCTTCATATCCGTCGACCCGAGCGATTATTTCTCTATCGAAATTACTTTCGTAATCTGCGACGCTCGATTGCGGATGGTTCGTGCTCGGGCCGGAAATTAATTAACGACCACGTCGTCATACGTGTTGCCGAGGAAGAATCACGATCGCTCCAACGTTCGGTATTCCACGAAATCAAATAATTTTAATACGTTCATTTGTTAACGTTAATACCCCGTCATCTTATTAATACTTTGAAACCGAACCGACTCTTGCCAATTTATTTCTACTTTGGCAGAATTAAAAACACCCGGCAATACTTACCGTCCTTTTCCTCGGAACATCCTCAAAGAATTAAGTATGTTCAGATTCGTCCGACGGAAGGAAGTATACAACTCGTTTCCCTAAGTAGCCGGTTCCGTAAAAAGGCGGGCCATTTTCGCGAGATTCCAGCTGGTTGCGAACGATATTTCCGTTTTAGAGCAAAACTCCATAAACATAAGTTAAGCGAGAGAAGCTCTCGGCAAGAGGGAGAGGATTAACGGGCCGAACTTTCGGCGACGGACACTGTGTGCGGCGACCTTTTAATTAATTCCTAGTTCGCCTCTGTCGACCCCTTCTGCCCCCTCAGCGCCCCTTTTCGCCGGGCTCTTCCTCACTCGACTATCGTAGGGATGAGACCCTGCGCGACCACTTTATCCGAGCCGTGATTACAGGCCAGACCTCGGCCTAAAAGGGTCGGCCAGTCGACATCGGATCGATTCGCATGGCCACCGACGGTTGTACTTGCCACGGAAATGCGCAAAAGTCATTCTTTCGGCTCACCTGCTAATCGTATAAACTCTTAACGCTCGACGCACAGGCAATTCGATAAGACTATCAACACCAGATTCGAATCGAACGTATCTGTTGAAACATAATTTGAAATTACTTAAATAAGATGTTTTGAATAAGTGTTTGTTATTGAATTATTGCCGCAGGTTACGGGAACACCTATCCGAGGAGTAAATGGGGCAAAGTCGTTACAATAATCTATGCGATCATCGGTATGCCCCTTTTTCTTTTGTACCTGAGTAATATCGGTGATATTCTTGCCAGAAGTTTCAAGTGGACTTACGCCCGGTGCTGTCTATGCAGGTGAAGTTTCGAATTCATTTTCACGAATACCATAGGAACATTTTCGCTCGAATGAATGTGACGTCAAATTACAATTTTTCAGATGTTGGAAGATTCCTAGACGCGCCTCTCACGCACAAACAATGCGGTTGCATCAAGATTTTGATGCCCGGAGAAATCATTGGCAGGTTAATATAACAATCATTATTACAAATAAAATGACCTTGACATACGAAAATTCGAAATTAATAAACCACTTACTTATGTATTCATTTATTTATTTTGCCATAATTTCTAACAAGCTTAAAATGAATAAAACATAGAACAAGGTGGTTATCCCGTACTGCAGCCTGGAATATACGTTATGCAGTATTACGTTGTAATGATGACAGATGATAAACGTACACGGCGGGGAATTGGAGACATCGAGCCTCGAAGAAGACGTAGGCGGAAGTGCGGGGGGCGTGGAGGTTGATGAAGATGCCGGAGAGAAGGAGGAGGACGACGATGACAGTGACAGCGAATATGATCCTCAACGTGTCACAGTACCGCTCACTCTTTGTCTCGCCATTATGGTCGGGTGAGTAGGACCATTTTCTCCAAACGTGCAAATGGACGAACCGGAGAAATACCGAAAACATCGAAATGGATCGAGCGAAATTTATTCTACGGCGACTTCTCATCGGAACAGCGTCACGTGAAATATCGTACCCCTTTTTTTCTCCCCTTCGACAGATACATTTGCGGCGGAGCCATTCTGTTTTCCGAATGGGAGGATTGGAATTTCGTGGACGGTTCTTATTTCTGTTTTATCTCTCTATCGACCATCGGTTTCGGCGACATCGTTCCTGGCGATAAGATTTACTCGGCCGAAGGCCTTGAGCTCTCCTTTATCTTTTGCTCCATGTACCTGATGCTCGGTAAGTGTCGACAGGAATGGCAATTATCCCACTTAACAGTGTGATTTTCGGTCCGACGAAAGAAGGCAACGTTTCCTTCCTTGGAATTGAATTTTTTTACCTTTCTTCAGGTATGGCCTTGATAGCCATGTGTTTCAACCTTATGCAGGAAGGAGTTATCGCGAAAATGCGCGCCATTGCTCGCGCCATCAAGTATATTTTCCGCTGCAACAGATGATCCTAAAGACGCGAGCTTCGCATCCTCGGAAGTTGGTAAGTACAGGCTTTATCATGTACTTGAGGAAAATTCATGTCCCGTTCAAGTGACACGATAACAAGAATCATTTGTTGCCGTCAAAATGAAAAATACAACGAGCCACGGTGTCTCATTAGGGCGAGGACTGAGCAAGAGGCGGGTCATTAGGAGTATCGCGTTGTGCGAAATTTAGGCACAAAAAAATGGACCGAAGCGATGGAAAAGATTAGAGAAAAAGACGAAATGGAGTGTAGGGATTAGCGAACAAGGGCTTCGAAGCGGGATTTCAGAAGTCGTAGACGAAATAAAATGAAATGACGCGAAGGACCGTGGGAAGGGGGGATGACGATGAAGGGAGAGAGAAAGGAGCGAAGGTGAAGGAAGGGACGAAGGACGAGGTTTAAAGATGAAACATAGGTACGTGGGGGGAGGTAGAAGGGGGGAGGGGATTGGTTCTATGCGGCGTGGGATATTCGGGCGCATATACAAGCGCGCTTGCGCGACAATTGCACGGATCTTGCGCCCTGGACCGCCGTGGAAGCCGTCCTCGGGGTGCGTCCGTGCCGGCGGCTCCTCTCCCCTTTGAAACGGCTGAGAAATTCCACGGTGAACCAGTCGCCGAGTGTCACACGCAACGGGCTTTACGCGAACCGCGGCCTCTCGGCGCGTTCGCTGTGGAAAATCGCGAAAAAACGGTCCCTTCGTCGGACCCCGCCTCGGCGAAAATTCTGGGCAAAAGTCCCTGCGTATACGAGGAACCGAGTTTCCGCGAATCCGTCGACCAGTGCACAGAGAGTACCGTAATTCTCCTACTCTTTTTATTCGCCTCTATCGCGTGGCAAGACGCAACGTCGAAGACAGACGCGTCCGACGAGACGCGGAGAATGGAGAAACCGCAGGAGAGATTTCCCGACGAGGACAGCGAGATCGTTTCGACCCTCGGCATCGCTGGAACTTTCGCCGAATTCTGCTGACGAACGCGAGCCGCCGTCCTCCAAGTCCCAGAGACGCGATCCATCGGCACACAGTTTTCTACTCTGCCGTGAATTCTCCTCGACCGTCGGCCGCGTAATCAAAATATTTCAATTAACCACGTTAATAAGTAACTCGGAAAAATGTCCATGACCGACTAATGCTTCAATGCAAAAGGTCAAGAGCCTAAAGGCAGTAGATTATCTGGAACATTAAAGCCCCTTAATTTCAATTCTGCATAATTCATGTAAACCAACACGAGCCTTGGAGGCAAATAATTTTAACGCAATCGTAATCTCGTTTCGCTGATACTTTTCATTTAGATCATTAGACGTTCGATGTGAAGCATAAGCGGCGTCAGGTAAATGTGATCAGAGTGATCCTTTCGCACGGACAACAGACGCGGGTCTCGTTACTTAGGGTTGTTTACGCCGCAGCGAAACTAAATCGCAGAGTAGATTGAACAGTCGTCGCGATAGGCTGTTCGCATTCCGCTGCGAAGCGTTCGCGAAAAGATTCCACGAGGTTACCGGAAAAACGACGGTCCTAGGGGCACGCATTCCTCCCCTGATTCGGCCATCTCGAGGGCCGGAAGAGCGAAAGTTTTTGCGATTTAACACGGTCCAATATGCCTCCCGAAACTGCCGTGGGCCGTTGAAGACTGTCGGAGAACAGCCGGAAGAACCGATCACTGATAAAGGTGAGTGGCAAGTTTCCGATACACTTTTGAAACTTCTCGGATAAAGCGAATACGATTCTGTCAGCGGATTTCCATCCCCAAACATGAAAAGAACCAATTTTCGGGGTCATCGATGACTGAACTATTGTTCGTTAATCGACGATCTTCTTAAACCACAAATCATTCCCTGTCGTATTTAATATAGCCATGTAATATTTTCCTCAAAATAATTCCAGCCCTGTTCGTTAAAATTATCGTGCTTGCATGAACAATATCTACACTCCTAAAATGATGCTTTTAATATAAACGTAAAACATACATATGCAATTACATTTGAAAACTCTGCGACGCTGGCATTCATCTCTATCCGCTTTAAGTCATTCCGAAAATTTCAAGGGTACTTATAATGTTCTCGTTCGGAGTGATAGACACGGTTGATAGGTTTTAAATTTCCGTTAATGGGCTCCTCATGGAAGATGCTTAGTGACCGTGAAATAAGTTGAAATCAGGATTACGATGGCGATCGATGTAATCGACACTGAGGGTACAAAACTCAGCTTAATAAGGAACCTACGTCTATCCCTTTTTATTTATCGCCTCGTTTGTTTAGCTCTTACGGGCTGACATATGAAATGGTGCGTATGTGTATATTCTTATTCCTTTCCTGCTTGGAAATGTTCGTTTCGCTCCCATTACTCATCCTTTATCGAGTCATTGAAGTACGTGAAAGTTATATCGATCACTGTCATAAATTTTTTCTCCTTGGCGTCTTCGTATTCTTCCCTGACTCCGTGAACGATTGCGTTATTCGTCAGCCGCAGAGCGAGGACTTGTCCAGTTTATTGGAAGCTGGGTCGCGTACCATCAATAGGAGGGTGGATTCTTTCAGTCTGTCTGTAATCCCAACGGAGTCCTCGGCTCGAAGGGGAGCGGACGACGGTTTCGCTACCCCTCCATTCTTTTCGCGCTCAACCGGAAAAGGAAGGATTAAGGGCGACCAGCGAACATGCACTCCGTTCGATATATTCCCCTTCGAATTTGCCAACTCAGTTTTGACAACACGTCGTCGCTTCCTTACAAACCGTTTCCAGATGCTTCGTTTGCATAAGACCATCTTTATCTTGGCACCTTTTGGTAAACAAATGGGGGGGGCGGTAATTTGATAAACCGCATACCGGGATAAATATTTTAACGAGAAAATCCTTTAATTGTTCATCTCGTAAGCCTGGCTACGAAGACTTTCCCCGGAGTTTGAAAACGGCTGAGAAAAAACGACTTTGCGTCTAGTGAGGTCGAAGGAAAGGAGTAAGGCGATGGGCTGGAGATTTAAGGAGAAGACGGAGAGCGGCCTTTTTTTATCCTCGAAACCCTCGTAGGAAACCCTCTCGTTCACAAATGAGGTACGGGCCACGAGATAAGCTACTGTAGGCATCGTAGGGCGGGCATAGAACTGAATAAAGGGTCCATCAAACGCGATAAAAACTCCACTCCGGAGAACCGATAAGCCCTAATTGCACTCTCCCTCGCGATTCTGCCGGATACAGACGAGCCGAAATGAGCAGTGACGTTGCCATTGCATCGATCATACACTTCCGATGCCTAACGGCCCGGTCGTTAACGATTCGCCCCTTTCCAATTTATTCACAAACACAACGTCCGCGGCGAAACACAAACGGTAGGATCTATAATTCACGTTAAATATAACGGATACATTCGTTAAACTCCCTCATTAACGTCCCATCGGGCATCGAAAACGACGACAATTGCCCGTGTTAGAGAATTATCGAATACGATATTTCATGGCCAACAGGTATTAACGTATATGACAAGCCGATACGATGACGTTTCGTTTCCTCGAGATTTCGCTAATACTTTTATCCCTTTCATCGGCGAAAACGCTACTTTGGAGAGGAGAAGATCAATCACTCGAGCGAGTTCGCCAAACAAGATCGGATATCTCGTATGCGGCGAAAAGCCGTGCGAAAGAGGAAAGGTTGGCCCGGTAACCGAGGGGAAAGAAGAAAAGGTAGAAGAAGGGAAAGGATGGCCCAATGAAATTTTGTCCATCCCCTTTCCAGGCCTGTTTTCTTATCCCCTTGCTTCCCGCGAGTCTTCGTCCGCTTTAACTTCTCCTCGTTTCCTTTTTTACCTCGTTTCCTTAGCCCGCCTCTTCTCCGCCCCTCCAACCACGCGGCTCGTAAGTGAAATCGATTTTTCATTTGACAAAACAAAAAACGAGTACCCCAGCCACCGGGAATCACCCACTTCATCACATCCTCAACTTTCAAGTTTATACAAAAAAACTAACGCTCGATGGTACGAGTTATCCGCAAAACTCGTCATTTTCCTCCCTCATGAAGAAATGAATTATGCCAAAAAGTGTATTTCGTACTTTGGAGTGAAACTGACCGGGATAAAAAACGGCGAAACGCAGGATGATACGTTGGAAACTCGTACGTAAATGGGCGTGTAAATAATTGCTTTAATAATGATTCGGCCGGTATCTAATAATGATAATGAAAGTGATTAGCGGAGTTAGGCGGTCGCGGTGTACCGGCGGATAAACGAAGAAATTCAATCGTTCCGAGGTAGGCGGTCTATTAATCCGTTTCGCGTTAGAGTGATTTATAGAGGAGGCCTTAAACGATTTCCACCGGTTCTCGACCCGGTTCACGTCGGGTCGTTCGACCCATTACACTCTGAGCGGTTCCGCGTCTCGAGTCGGTTCCTTCTTCCTCTGCTATTTTCTAAGAGAAAGATATATCCACTCGCCTCTTGCCAGTGGACACTTGTTAATTGACAAGAGCGCCGAGAGAGAAACGAGACGCAAAAGGGCCGGGGGATTTCGATGTAACACAATTCTTCCGCTTGTTGCCATTCTCCTATAGTTTCCTCTTTCATTGTCCTTCTTGCTCTGCAATAACACCTCTTCCCACTTTCGTTGTTATCTTCCCTTGAGCTTGTTAAGTAGTATTTTATTCCTTCGCTGTTTACGCAAGATGATTTGTTAAATCGGCTGCTAAGGTATAGCCTTGATACGAATTTCATGCTGTGGGAGAAAAATGCTTAGTAGTTTGGTAGAAATGTTCCAAAGTGCTTTCTCCTTTGGCTCTATGTCGAGCCATTGGGGTGTACCTCGCGCATTGACTCTGCGATTGGGTTACTGAGTCACTCACTCGGTTACTCACACGAGATTCGGTCTAACTTCTCTTTGTATCCCTGCCGTATCCCACACCCCCGTGGCATTTTCTCTCCTTCTCTCCTTCTCTCTCTCTCTTTCTCTTTCTCTTTCTCTCTCTCTCTTCCTCCGGCTCCATCCTTGCAAACTCCCACGCCTCTGGCTGCTGAGCTATCGATTGTGAGCTGCCAGGACCGCCAGGCCCTGACTTCGTTGTGCTAACTCGTTACGTGCTTTGTGTGTTATCACCTTCCTAATATATGGTTATACGCTGCACCACGATACGCACCCTCGCCGCTCCCCTCGCTTTTCCCACTCAACTCCTCCACTCCCCGACATAAATTCCGATCAAACAGAGAACCGACCTCCGCGGCGGGAAGGGAAATCACGGTATTACGGTTACTGATACACGATTCGATCAATAACACCGGCAATATCCGTTTTATCGTTCTATATCATATGATTCGGGATCAAAACAATTATTACGCGCGTACCGTTATTTAAAACATTCGAACACCTCCCGCCAGGGATGGAAAGTATCTACGTAGGGAGATCTAAACGAATTCATCATGTCAATGACGAAATTGACCCAGAACCTCTGGGGTTTTCTATGTGCGTTCTCATTAATTTCCTCGTGCTACGTTCCTTTGTACAGCACTAAACGTTCAGTTTACCACGTTGAAACGTCCTATTTGTTAGTAGTGTGGAAAGTTGCTTCTGTATCACACCTAAACCATTTTTTCGTCGCAGCAATTATGGCGCTTTGACTTTGTAAACCCTTGTTTTCGCAGCGGCTTGTACCGCGCGATGAATTGCACGTACGTGTACGTACGAGGGCGAGAAGAGAAGAACCGGAGCACGCGACCCACATTCCATCGAATTTAATTTCATGCCTTATCTCCGGCAGTGGTGGTACAATGCCTCAACTAGTGCTACCGTGAGTCTCGGTTTGTCTTTCTCTCCCCCGCGTGCCTTCCTCCTTCCATCTCCTCCCACTCACCACCTCCCTCCCCTTGCAGTTCTCGCCTTTCAGTCCCCGTGAACAGCGCTCTTTACCACTATCTCTTTATTTCCTTCTCCCTTAGTTCCACGCCTGCTTCTCCGGCTGTCTTTTGTTTCGCGCTGACATCCTTCTCTTTGTATAGATATTTAAGAATCTCGGGGTGAGAATTTATTTGACTTTAAGCTTCATAATCGTGCGCTCGACCCACCGGTGGTGTTAGCGAGAAATCCTATTTCGTCTTCCCTTTCCTTCCCCTCTATTTTTTCTCAATTATCTCGCACCGCTTGTCAGCCCTTAATGTCATATCTTACCTCGTTTTTTACTTATTCCTGCCGCTTCTACCTTGCCGGCGTCGATCCTTTTTCCTCGGCGTCTTGCTGCATTCGTTTCTCCTGCACGTCCATGGCCGTCATGTAGAACGCGCGAGATCCACCCCGCCCTGGTCGTCCTCGATGTCACGGCGCGTATACGACAGCCTTTATAACGTTCCCGTACGCTCGACATTGGATGTTCCATGGACGAGTCTTCCCTCTCCAAGTCGATTGTCACAGCTATTTCTGCGCGTACCGATAAGAGCGGGCATTATGGAACAACTCCTAGCGGCTGAATTTAAATTAACTTCTGCCAAATATAAATAATATTATCAGTTACGCGGCTCGTTTGATGTCGTTTGTCAGAAGTCAGCGCAATCAGCGAAAAGTTGAGTAACTCTGTATACGATAACATGGTTTTCGTTGACGTCGGGGAAGTTAGTAAGGATCATAGGGCGACTAATGAGAAGGTTTTACGTTTGAAACGTACTTGGCTGATTGAATGAGAACCGGGCAAATCTCGACGTGTTGCAGATCAAAGCAGACTTGCAACAGATGGATGAAGAGGGTAGTCGCGAGGGCAAAGGGACTGCGGACGGACGATAAGGGACGGTCTGCTCTGCAGCTGCGGCTGCGGTCGTTGCACCTGCACCTGCGGCTGCGACGGCAGCAGCGGCTGCACGTGGAAAGGACGAAACAATGCAAACCACCGGTGACTATTACCAGAGAGCGCCGAGATGTTGTCCCGGGCGAACGACTATTCCAAATCCAGAGGCTCTGCGTATCAACGGCTCGGTACGCGGCGCAGAATTGCTCTGCTGTTGCTGCAGTTGCAGCACTTCAACGTCGGCCAAAACTCCCGGTCTGCTGGCCAGTCTTGGGGTCTGCGTCCTCGTTCTCGGCTACACCCTTCTCGGTGCCTTCGCTTTTATGGCCCTCGAGGGAGGCTTCAAGACGGTCAGCCAATCACCCTCTTATTACACACATACTACACAACGTTTACGACATTCACAATTTCCTGAATAATCTAATCGTAACGGCAAAGATCGCGCAAACACTACTCAACGTTAGCTCTATAATTGTCGTAGCGTTTTAACCGCCGATAATTGGCAATTTTGGTAATTCTTTGGTAATTCCATGTGGGTCGATACTGATGTTCATAGTGATACCATTCACAGGACTCGGGAATGGATGTAACGTCGTCTGAGAGCTCGAAACACGCCGAGGGTGGATCCTTCCTGATTCCCGATGACACGGTGGCGATGGAATTGCGATCTCGCACGGTGGAGAAACTTTGGAGCATCACCGAGGACTTGAATGTCCTGTACAAAGAGAACTGGACGCGATTGGCCGCGCGGGAGGTCCTCGAGTTCCAGGAGAACCTCGCGCGCGGTTTGAAACGTACTTCATCCTCCTACGAGGCGATGCATCCTCACAGGGGCAAAGATCGAGATCGAGCAAATGGTCGGCCCCACAGCCGTCAATGGACCTTCAGCGGAAGCTTACTGTATTCGCTTACCCTCATTACGACTATCGGTAAAGCCTTACGCACCTCAAAGACTACCCGTCTCACCGTGCTGTGTAATATAAAACAGTAAAATTGTACAGCAGAGAATAGTTAAGTACTAGGGAACAGTAGCAGACTTTACCTATTTCTTCAGGGTACGGGAGCGTAGCTCCTCGCACAGTTTGGGGTCGTTTGATAACCATTGTCTACGCCCTCGCCGGAATTCCTCTGATGTTGGTGTACCTGAGCACCGTTGGCGATGTCCTGGCCAGGAGTTTCCGACGACTGTACGGTCGGCTCTGCAGGCCGCGCAATTGTTCGCGCAAGCAACAACCACCGCCACCACCGCCTCCAGTTGCCGGGATAATGTGCAAACCCTATCGGTACGACAATCACGTCGATACGAAATCCGGCAACTTCTACTCCAGCAAGGAGAGCTCCTGTGACGATCTCGGCACGAGAGGAACCAGTAGCGCGATTCTCCTCGATTGTGGTGGGGAAAGCCTTCTACATGCCACTACCAGTTCAACCGCGACTTTACAGGTACGCAACCCTTTGATCTATCTGTACATGAATATCAGAATGAGATCAGACCGAGAATAAAAAATAAATACATGTTAAGAAAAATAACGAAGTTCCTTTGGCTGTAGGATCCGACGAGTGGTGGCGGGAAACGTCACTTCTATCCGTGTTCCTTGTCATTGTCGTCCACGTCATCGCCGGCCTACGCGCTCGAGAATGTCGGAGGTGGCGGTGGCACGAGGATACCGATAAGCCTGTGCCTGGCGATAATCCTAGTGTATATATGCGGCGGAGCGGTGATGTTCAATCGTCTGGAGGGTTGGAGTCTGTTGGAAGGTGGTTACTTCTGCTTCACGAGCCTCGGGACCATCGGGTTCGGTGACCTCATGCCCGTTGGTCGAAACGCATCCTCCGGCACCCTGGAGGAGCTCAGTCTCTGCGCCTGCTCGCTCTACATCCTCGCCGGGATGGGCTTGATCGCCATGTGCTTCAACCTTGTGCAGGAGGAGGTGGTACGCGTGGTCAGGGTCTTCGGTAGAACCTGCGGCATGTCGTCGGGGGTGGTGGGCGGACCTATACGCGGTACAGGTATCCCTGATGAAGGCATTCGATGGGGAACCAGTAGAAAATACACACAGCCATAGTTTACGCTCGCGAAATATCGAGAGACTTTCGTCCTGTAATCCAGCTCCTCGTCAGCTCCGTAATTTGTGCTTGAAAAAACAGTTGATTGTCGTACCTTGAGAGCGCGTACTTCGTTGCCGGACCAGTATGTCTCCTGAAAGCATAAGAGAGAATTTGTATTGGTAGTTAAGAATTTCAAGGCTCAATGCAAAGTAGGGTAAGATTCTATAAGCGGGATAAGGCCGGGGTTTTGAGTGAATTTAAAAGCAGAGAACGATCACGAGACTGGCCCTGTATACGCGCGGCAAAATTCTCACTGAACGGTAATAATAGAGTTGTTTGAAACTTGCAGGTATTCCTCCCGGGTATAAGATCGACCTCGACGACGGAACAGGGACAAACGACTCACGATTGTCGGAACAGGAGGACGAGGCAATCGCCATGTCCATGGTGTCCGGTTCCTGACAACAGCAGACCAGGAGCAGCCCTGCCGACGGGAAGCTCCTGGCCCACCAATCGAACACTGCCATGAAACTCTCTTCCTCACCCGGACATCATTCCCTGCCGCGTAAGAAACCCCAAACAGATCCGAGAAGCCCATCTTTGCTGAGCGGTACAGGGACAATTTCGGCGACGTCGACTTTGCCACCGCAGTTCCAGCGAGCTCAGTCGCTGAGACGTAGTTGCCTGTCGCCTACGCAGTATCATCATCAGCAACATCATCACCATCAGCAGCAACATCGACAGCATCAGGAGGACTCGGGTCGAGCCCATATCGAATATTTCGTGCCGAGAAGCGTCAGCGAATTCAATCTTGCCGCGGCTGTTACGGATGTTGCTGTTCCTCCACCACCGGCCGCCTCGGTGCTCAGACCTTCCGCGGCGATGACGCCCCCGCTGACGACTTCAGGACTGTCCGCCGCCGTCGGCCAGGTTCGAACGCTCGAGGCTTCCGGTACCGCCACCCGGAGCCGCGAAAAGATGGTGACGTTCGAGGACGAGGGCGTCAACGTTGGGTCCACGCCTACCAGGAAGAACCTCTCCGGCATCGATAACGTTTTCATGTGACGCTGCCCAGTTTGGTTCAAGCCTATTATCGCAGCGAGGAAGAAAGCCAAAGCTCGACGATTCACGTCCAAGATAATGCACTCTGTTCTCACGAAAGTTTCGGTCGAGTCTGGACGACGGTTCCGCAAATTTCAGACTCGCATTTACCCGAAGAACCCTGGGGAATGGAAAAGGATTGCGGGCACATGATGCACCTTTCTTCGTTTCCAAACTGAAGTGGACCTCGACAAAGCAGAGTTACGAGTCTTTATGATTTTTTGTCAAAGTGGATACGAATGAATCGTAAAGAAACTTACACAGTGCGAAAGTGAATTAGAATTTGCCCTTCTATATGAATATCGAGTTATGCCACCCTGTAACAAAAACTTCGGTCAGCCTGACGAACATTTCCTTGTCATTTCCTGCATAACTGGCGAATGCGACTGAAGTGATCTTAGGTCATATTTTAAAAGACATTACTCACCATCAACATATTTTCACTAGTATTATCAACTTACTGCCTTTAGTTTGGTTTTCGTAATTGTGATAGTTGTTACCACTGTCGGAAGTATTGAACATTATGGAAATTGAAAAACTTGCTTGACAGACGGGTGATAACATTCTTATAATTATTGCTGCGTAATTCTACGTTATTACGACGTTGTTTTCAGCGAAGACGAACGATTGTGGAAATCTTTGAAAGTATCTCAAAATCTCTCGTAGTTATAAGAGTCTTAGAAAAAGGTTTCGAAATTCTATCACTGTTTGTGTTAAAAATTTATTAAGATTTCTCACACTGCTGTGAACGTGAACTCGTTACGAAAGATAGACTCATCACCACTGAGAATGTGTTGGGATACTAAGTATAGTTAATTCGAACTGTTAATCGATTACTAAGAATCGCTTAATTTTAATACTGAATTGTAATCATGTATGCGATTACGAGAAAGATCAGTAACTCATAAAATACATGTTATCGGCTCATCACTGACTTTATAGCACATTTTATTACCATAGAAAAAGAACTTGCATTTCTATTATCTTATGAAGTAAGGTGGCGCATATAATGAAAAAATTTTTTTGGAAATGTATTCAGTTTGTTGAGATTCACTGCAGAGCACTTTAACTGGTGTTCATTTTTGAATTGTATTAATTACAGTGTAGATTATTATTAGTTTAATGGACTATTTAATCTCGACGATGGTTATTTTAACGACGTTCATGATTAATGAATTTGTTGTATCATCGCCTATCGGAGACTGTTTGCACAATTTTGTATAAAATCTCTTTTTATGTGTGACAGTTAAATTCGTTGTTATTCGCGCAAGTCATATTTTTAAGAAAGTTACAAAATTTACAGGAAGCTAACTAATGTATAAATAATATACAACAAATTTTGATTATAATCACCGTGATTGTATCTGTCAGCGTTGATGAATTATAATACATTAATAAGATACGTACAGGGAGACCATTGTACGTAATTGTAAAGTCTCAAAAACTATCGAGTAAGTAATACATTTTTCCCTTGCGCCCGATATGAAAGAAAATACACATTCCTCGTTTGAAACGCAGTTTTTCTTCCATCGTATATCCTTTTGATCAGCAATTGTAGATTTTTAAAAACAAGTTTGCTAAAACCGTTGCTTTATTCAGTTTTTATATGTTTTTCGTTAGGATTCCACGTCTTCGTCGCAATAATCCCAGTCTTCCTCTTGGGCCTGTGGATCTGGTACATCTTCCCCTGCCGAATTCGCGTTTATTATTTTCCCGAGAGGCAAACGGCCGAGTATTTCTGAAAGTTGATAAACTCTTCATACTTTTTCATATTACGTAGACACATGTTTGTGCACATATTTAAAAAAGAGTTTGTTGTCGGAGAAATGAAGAACCTTTGAGTTTATCGATAATCCCTGCCACTGATTGAGTATTCATGGCATATTTTCCTACGCTTCCTTCGCTGTCTTTTATGTTTTGATAAACAGTGCAGCCAATACTTAACGCGTGATTGAAAATAAATTGAAGGGTACACAAGATCATTCCCAGCAGAAGAGGAAGGCAAAGAAACGTGTCTACTTCAACAAAGAAGTCGTTTACCGATTTTGGAATAATGTCTTCGCCGGTGAACATTTTTTGTCTCAATTATTTACCCTGCAAAGCGATGATCTTAACAAACCGAAAATTATTAATTGTTAAACAATACTACGTTCTACATTCTTCAAACAAACTAGGCAGGCGTTAGATTACTGACAATCTGATAATTGACATATCAAAAAATTAAATGAAAAAATATGGTTTTATTAATATTATTTTCATCATACTGAATTTTATGAAGCCAATGAATGGAAATGCTTATTTAACACTCACCTGAATTTTTATCAAATTATCTGCTTCCGAATTTAACCTTTTATACCAAATTTCGGAAAAATGTAAACATTATTCAGCGGGTACGAAAATATTGTTTATACAGAATTTAGCAATTAAGGAGATGTTACTGCGCTGTCCTTTTTTTCTTTACTTCAGGTACTACGACAAGCTTGCACTTAAATTTGTTTTACAAGATTTTGATTTCACAAATGTGGCAGAGAAAGTACTGACATATTTTAATTGAAAAAAAAGAACGCGTATATAATTTTGTATCTGCAATAATTATAATTTGTATTTACAATTAAATTGTTTCTTATCGTTGAGGAAACCCGTACGAGATGTTAAATTTTTTTTTAGTTTGAAATAAGAGGTTAATCTATTATAATTTTAGGATCGGATGAAATAAACGATGATTATCGTGCGAAAATTTCATAAAATTTTTGTTAGCTTCTTTTGATAAGGCATTTGGAAAGATAAGATGGCGCCACCTGGTAATGAAATGTCTTTACACAAACCCGATACGATAAACATAGAAACTCTTTTGCTTGAAGTTTAAAGGAGTGATTTAAAACCACAGGTGACATTATTACGATTAGAGAAAATGCCACGTGTTGTGGAACATCGCTCTGTCACACCAATTATCAGCAAATTACGAGATATAATTCGCGGTGTAAGTCAACTAACCTTACTCGTCATATAAGCTTTCTGTACTGTGCAAATATGTTTAAATTATATAATCTGAAAAAATTCTGTTCATTATTGTATTTATATCGTCATATAAAGTGTCAACGAGGTTGACAAAGTATTTGAGGTATATGTCATAGTTGTGATAACAACTTAAGTAAAAAAAAAACTATGATGAATAGTCATAAATTAATTTGACTAAATATGTTTTCTAGAGACCACTTAAGTCAAGCTTCCGGTATGCAGACTTATTAGCTGCTCGAACACAACCACCTCCAAATATACCTGGTGGGCCATACCATAGAACTTCAAAGATATATTACTACACTAGAGATGCTAGGCGAGAAGTCGAACCACCTTTATTAATCACCTCGAGTGCAAAACGTATTGGGGCAGGGTAACTACTACTTTACACCTTCTTTAATTCATTATAAAATAGTTTGGGCCACTATATCTAAAAATAATTGTGTAATTTTAGGGACGAAGTATCTGCATCACTAAACTCTGTCGCACCTGCTAAGACATATCAGTGGGATTAGACGTATGCAGCAAATAACAAGATTAGCCAATCAATGACTATTATTCATTTAGTTGTGTTGTACATAAAAGATGAAATATGTTAAATGATATCACTACTCAAATATATCTCATAATATAACAGCTTTTAAAAATATGTACATTGTTCCTCAATTTATCCTTGTGTAGTAAGAAAATATTTCTTTAAATAAACAACAGAGAGGAATTAAAAATTCCATTCTCATAGTTCCAACATAGACTCCTTTGGATTTATTGCTTGTCATTTACAGTTAAAAAGTATATATTCGGGACTATTTATTATTGGTAATTCAGAATCCACCTTGTATACTGATTATCTTTACAGAAAAGGATACATCCATTTTAACGAGTTGTCAATTGTTTAATTCACAATTTCGTATAATTTAATGATGCTTAACAATTAACAGTGCATAAATAATAAACGAGGGAATGCTTTTATATACACACGCACAAAACTGCACGTGGCTGATTTACACAAATATATCTTAAAGCTACGGCATAATATTACATACGTACAGAGCACTGAGTGTTAGTATTGTAGAATTAGTACAAGACACAAAACAACATCAACACCAAGAAATTTGTACACTTGCGTGGCACCAGCGACGCTATGTCTAACAATACGGTACATCCAGTACCAAATAATTACAACAGTTACAACAGAAACATAGTTGTCTGCACCGGATACTAGTGACCACTAGTGACTATGGTGGAAGTTCCATCATTGATCATTTTAATAAGGTATCTGATTCTGATAATACTGTATCATGTCGTAAGTTTTCGTACGGATATTGAGGTAGCTGTTACGAATTATGTTGAGTATGAAGGCAGCAGCTTCACGATCGGTAGCGGTTGGCACGAATCGACTCCGCAAAAGTTTTATAGTCTGTCCACGGAAACAGGGTAATCCTGTGTCAAGCATCAAAGAGACCAAAGAAATAATAGCCTCTTGGTAGGGTCTGAAAATAATACATGCTAAATTTTCCAAACAAGTTTTCACCCAGGGTCAACACCTGAAAAGATAGCAAAGATCTTTATTATACTGACCTTACGGCGAGGTAAGCCTGTACACATAATTCCATGAAACGACGGAACGGTGCTGCTTCCATTTTACCACCCATCACGAGCACCATTTCATCAGTGAGCTTAATATCTGGTTCAAAACCCAGATTTCCACCGGGCGAACTCTCAAACATGAACCCAAAATCAATGTGTATAATATGACCATCTTTGTCAAGCATAATATTTCCGTTATGGCGATCTTTTATCTGCAGAATATATGTGATGACGCTGTACGCTGCCATGGATTTGATAAAGTTCCGACGAGCGGTTTGGAATTCTTTTGTTGTCTCGTCTCCATGCGTTGTTATGAAATACTGATACATGTCAATGTCAGTGGTACGACCAAGCTGGTCCCTTGACTTTGCGTCGGGAACGCACTCTATTACACCACACTAATAACGAAAATATTTCGGTCATTTTAAAATAAACTGAATCATAGCTGTCAGCTAAACATGGTAGGTCAATATCTGAGCTACAAGCTGAATCAGTAGTAAAAAAAAAATAATATCGTACCCCAGGTGCTGTGGCAACCACTCGATACGGAAATAGGAACATATTGAGGCCAACTTGTTCAAATACATTTTTGAAGATACTAATTACTTGTAAAGCCAACATGTCCTGCCTCACATCGTCGCCGACTTTGAAGATAGCAGCCTGCCATGTCTCCTTTCCGGTACTTCTTGATTCCGTTTTTCCATTACTGGACACTGCTAACGCTATGTTCTCTAGCTCATTAATTCCGTACTTTTGCACCTTGAAGCGCGCCAAGAACGGCGCTTTGGCAGCACTGAAAATTTATAATGCGATAAGGTGTGAAGTTATGTTTCCGGAAACCAAAATTGTAGAAATGTAAGGCACTGACAGCCTGTTTACCTTTGCATTGGAGTACCACTTTGATAGTCTATATCTATGACCATTGCTTCTGGATTTGAAGGTAGATAGCAGCCAGGTTGTACTTGTATTTTCGATAATGCTCTGAGACAGGCTTCCTTACGTTCCGGTCCTTTGGGATACGGCCGAATTTCACCAGAAATATTAGTGATCTTCTCAAAGAAGTCGAATTCTCGTTCATAAAACTGTTTCGCTGGACCGGACAATGAGCTTAAAATGCTTTTCACTAACGAATCCAGTACGTCATACAAAACGGGGTCTTTCACTTGTTTTTCTTCGTCCATGTACATGTTTGTATACATATTCCATATTAACTGATGAGCCACCACCTACAATGTACGATTAACTAAATTAATTCTCTGCATATATTGCTGGTTTTCGTTTGATCACAGAGATAACACTTACTTGCGAGCGTTTTGCAATTTTCTTGATGAATTCTATTATGTATCCCATAGTATCATGACGCACTGCTTGCACGAGTTGCGGTATGTAGAACAATACAGCATCTGCTGGGTAACTGTCCAGTATTCTAACAGCGTATTGAGCCGAGATTGGATGATGTGGGAACTGACGGGAGAAGTAGGCCAGTGCCTGTATTGGCGACACTCTAGCCCAGGTCAACATGTATACCAGCTGAAACACATATGACCTAATTTGTAAAAGCAATTCACTCATGCTACAGTATCCACAAACTTTAATAACATCTTACCTCTGGAACGTCGTTGAGAAGCGTGTCAGTCGTAACGAGGTATTGCAGAGCATCCGGAATATGTATCACCAATACCGGTTTCAAACGAACTAATTGACAAACTTCTTTGACAATAATATCGGAATTTTTCAATCGAACTGGTAGAAAAACTGCTAGCACTGGGCTTATTTCATACGCGATACGTGTGTATTCTCGCCACCGGTCATTCATTGCTTTAGCGCGCCACTCAGCTATGCTAGATTCTCCTTGTATCGCTAGATCCTGCCTCGCACCAGGATTTCTCCAAACCTATAAAAGCATAAATTATTATCAATGAACATTATACTTATAAAGGTAACAATAGTATTGAAGTACTTACAACTAGCAACTCGATTTCTACAGCTAATAGCTCCAGTATCAAATTTCGCTTTTTGATATAATCCTTTACAAAAACATCTGAATTAACGACACGTTTACTTCGATTGCTACGTTTACTCAGTGTATTGCTGCTTGTTGATAGGGGCATAGTATTAATCCAGGGATTTGTCGAAGTTTTGTTATACTCAACAATAGCTGAAGCCGAATCCGCCATCAACGTACTTTGTGTAGAACGTTGAGATTCAGCGATTATAAGGTCGTTATCGTTAGCTGTCATTATCAGATATTTTTTGTCGCTGTGCATCACCTATTAGAAAAAGATCACAAGATGATGAAATACGAAAATTTTATTTAATGTACTATGTTGTATTCATTGTAATTACGCACCTGCCAGAAACGAATGAGTGTGTCTATATCTTCGCGAAGCTGATCCAAATCTTGTGTAGGCATTTGTCTTTCTCGACAGAAATAATCCAAACAATTGGAATAAACACGTTCTCGCAAAACGTTTTTACTGAGCGACCTATAAATATATTCAGTAAATACAACGGATCTGCAGTGAAAAAATATTACAGGTGGTATTAGGAAACTTTTACAAGAAGTAATAGTACCTTGGTAAAACATTACCCTGGAGAAGAAGCAAACCACAGGAAAGTAGTTTAAAACGAACTCCAACCGCGGCTACATGACGGTTCATTCCGTGTTCCTCGCCGGAAGTACCGACAGACATCGGTAAAGAACGATGCAGTAATATGGCTATCATATCGATAGTTTCCTGACAACAATACTTGGCTGTTTCAATGAGCTCCATCATGAAGGTCACCCAGATGTCATGAGGCTTGACAAGAGGTGCTTTCGGCCCTAATACACAGCCTTCGTAAACGGCTAAAGGACTGACTTCCGGTTCCTGCGTCGAGAATATGCCCATACGTTTGTCAACAGTGTATTGCCATGCTATAAACATTTCTTGCAGGAAGCACAGTTTGAGGTCTGGCCGTACAGTCAGGATCCACTGCCAGCATTCGACTGCTGTTGTCATTGCCTCCGTCGTAAACAATTCGATTTGTGAGAACGCCACAGTATGTAGCAATTGTCTGTGTACTCCTGAAGGGGTAACACAGACTTTAGAAATATTCCGATTGTTCGAGAAACGAGATGGTAGGGTGACTTACCTGGCATGGATATTAAAAGTGCTGTAGCACGCCAAACAGCTCCACGATGTTGAAGTTCATTGCGTGCGCGACATGCTTTCCAAACGGCGTCAACCAGTTTGTCGATAACCTTTTGTTTGCTTTCTTCTGGCGATTCCGCTGTAGGTGTTTCGTTACGCGCCAAGGCAAGCATGCCAGCTACTTCACCAGCGTGCTGGGAACGTGTCGCCATCATCGACAGGAGCCAGGAATTCGCACCCTTCACACCGCGTGGTCTCTTATCCAGGGAATTAGTCTATCAATCATGATAAAGGACATACCATTTTCAACTGCATCTCACTTAGTCTTATTTATAATACAAAAACATGAATTCTTACATTTTGCTGCATTGTTGTTGGTGCTGCCAAATTAATAAATTCGAGAACAGATTCTGTGGCCAGAGATAAGCCCGAATGATGCCACATACCAGATGAAAGAATCTGATTTATGTATTCTTGTAAGTGAGATTTTGTTGCTTGTGGCGCCCATTTCATCGCTTCTTGTACTATGCCTTTACACCTTGCCGTGAAATCCTTCACAATGATCTACAATGTTGAGTACACGATGCCGTTAAACCTCGAGAGTGAAAAAGAAGAACATTTTTTGTTTCTGTAAGAGAAATTGTACGACATACCTCCCTTGCCTCGAGACTGCTCATGAGTTCAATACTGTACGGCGTGTCTGGTATTCGTAATATGGGTGGTTCTTCATTTGGATCAAGTTGCAGCGAAAAGGAGAGAATCTAAAACACAATTCATCACCTAATAGACATGACCTATTTTTCTAAATCATTTTTATTATACAATAGAAATATGTATAACTACCTGGAGTATATCAAGCATGCTCCAAAGTACTCTGCAATTCCACAGCAAATGAGGAAATGCGTCAACTAGAGCACTCAAATACTTGTCTGCCACCCGTCTAATCTGTTTGTGAACGTGATTGAAATGCACAAGGAGAAACTGAGCGTGATTTTCGAGCTCCTTCTCGCGTCGTTCATCTTTCGGCTTACGTTGCATTACGTCTTTAAATTTGAAGAAGACCGAGTCGGCCACACAATAAATGCACTGCCACATACCACTTTTGTCTTTTTGTAAATCGGTGTCGCACAAATATTCCATTATCGGCTGAAGACTGGGTTCGGGACTGTTGGCTACACGCAAAGTCTCCAGCCAATACACGGATAGTAAATAAGTACACTGCGCAAATTGCAGCTTCGTCACATACGCCGATATATCATTTGGCCTATCAACAAATAACGGCCAATAAGTAAAATCAATGTAGGAAGAAAGCAGCAAATTAAATTGTGATTCCTAATTGCATAACTAACATGCAAGTATGAAAACTGGAGTTGTTCTCAAAATCGTGCATCTTCTTTTATTCTTTACTTGGAATATTTGTATGCACTAAGTCTAAAAGCCGATGCAGATTACAGCCTTCAAAAAATACTTCGGACATGATATTCATCTTGTGTCCGGGAAAAAATAAGTTAAAAGTACGTTCTAGTAAGGATAATGAGGAACAAAACGTGATCATATATTATGTTAAATTGTCAACGGATTACATGCTGATTAACGAAAGGGAAGGAAACTATGTATTTAATTTTAACGCATAATCATTCCCATTCTAATTACGCACGGTAAAGGAGAATTTAAGAGCCACGGTGCTTCGCGACTGTAATTAAAAATCCGCAAGTAAGAATCACAATTCATCTCAAAATTACGGCACAATGTAGAATGGAAAGTAAAGCAACAGTATACCTGGTAGTGATTTTCAGTATCTGGCTTCGCAATTCCTGTAGTTCGTTCAATGACACACTGTCGTTGCGTACTGCGGACGTATACTGTAACTCTCGCATTTCAAGGCGCGCACTCATTTCCGAAATTAAATACGGCGACTTTACGGCAATTTCCTTGACACCTTCGTACCATTCTGCCGGCCAGAGTCTCGAGGTATGATCGGAGGCAAATCCCATAAGCACACAGTAGAGCCAAAAGTCCTTGAAGAGTTTTAACAACCGCTTCTGCGGATGTCTAATTGGCGGTAAACGACGCACCAAAATAGCGATAACAGGTATAAGTACCCCCAAATTTCCAGCGCTGGTGGACGCTTTCTGTATCATAAATTACACACTATCAATATCCAATCAAAATAGAATACTTGAAGAAGTGTACTTGTGGAATTATAGGGCAACAAACTTTTAACAACTTACCGTCGAAGCGATGTTATGCTGAACTTTTTCTGTAGCACGATTTCCCTCAAGTCCTAACATCACAAACAAACCCAACAAATGAAGAAGCAGATCATCCAGTTCTGACTCTCCTTGCAAATTAGCGGCGATATTTGCCAGCGCATTTATTACTGCTTTCGAACAATGACAATACTGTTTTCGGTCGTCGTTTGACGCGTAAGTTGCACTGCTTAGTCCCAACGCCATGGAGAACAGTTGCATTATACCTTCGTAGATCTGTCAAATAAATAATAACTATTGTCATGATTATCACCATTACAAGTGTCATACAAGTTGTACGAATTCTCTGACCTTTGGTTCACACTTAGCAATGATCATGCAGCCAAGTTGATCAACGATCAAGAAGTCAAGATCACTTGGTGTCCGACAGAATCGCTGCTGGAAAAACGGAAAGATCGTGCGCATTGTTTTTGGTGTATTCTTTAACGCGACCGCCACGTGACCTAACATGATGACAATGTTCTTTGAAATTAATTCGTTATTCGACCTGTCGTCAGTTTCGCTGCAAAATATATAAAAGGTGGATATATAGTTTTTAGAAAAAGGGGGTGGTGAAAGCAAAGATGCATTACCTATCGCATTTGTCAGCAGCGAATAATCTGTTGGAAACGCTGGCGACTAGAGCAGGGACACAATCTGGATCTACCGAATGAGCAGCTTCTAACGCGATGCAAAGATTACCTATTGCTGCGTCACGCAATTTTTCAAAAGCCGTTTCCACTGATGATGTTGTTTGCTTTGTATCATGCATCATCTCTTTTCCTTGAACTGAAAGCACAATTTTAGTCGAATTTGCGCTCTATTGTTATTTTTACTTATATATCGCAAGCTTCCTTACCAGTTACTTTGAACTGCTGGAACTTTGCAGACCGTTCGTTTTTGTGTCGATACAGCTTCAGTAGAATAGGAGAAGGTATGACAAGAAAGTCACGAAGGTAGTATATTGATGTGCTTGCTATATTTGGAAACTTCTGCGCCAGTTTTCCTAAACCCTCGAGGCATACCATTAATAGCGGCATGTGGGCTAACACCAATTTTGGTCCATGGTTTGAATTAATTTTTTCGACTAGTCGACTGCATAAACTGTCTGCACCTGTGAATAAAGAAACAGTAAATTACTTCATGTGAATAACTTCATTGCGATGATACGTAAAGTACTGTTATTGAAAGATATTTTAAAAAAGACTTAACAAGTTTATAGTTAAGCATAAAGCATTCAAAGAAGGTGTAATAGCTTAACTCAGAAAAATTGTTGAATTTATTTATGGCATGTCACGTTATCATACACAGTCCAATTAATGGCCGCTTGGGGCAAAAGATTTTGTATGAAAATTTTAAATGGTTTACTAGAAATGTTAGCATGAGTCAGGCAGAACAAAGATCAATCAGGAGGCTCATAATGTTATTGTATATATTGCTAAGTTTAATTTAAATCATAACACGTTAATGAAAGTAAAGAGGAAGGTAATCGGAAATTAACACAGGGAGAGAACAAAATACCCGCGCCTATCAGCATAGAACTGATGTCAGCGAACAATGCGGACAAATCGTACTCCTCGTTCACTGTAAAAATATAATTATACTCTTTTTCACGTGTAACACTCCTCACATTTCGCACAGCTGTTATCGAGTGTTACATGATCAGAGATAGAATCTTATGTACAGCAATAGCGACAAAACAACACTGTCCTTACCTGTTTCATCACCAATTGCCCAAACCAAAAGATCGACACATGCCGAATTGGCCATAACGTTTACTTTAAATCGGTTTACAGTGCGGAAATTCGTATCCATGTCTTCTCGCTCGCTTGCATCATGCTGTCGGGATTGAAGTTCAGTTTGTCCAGAGAGAAAGAGACCCTTCACAAATTCCTGTACATCCCTTGTGAAGGGAGCTGGCAAATCTCGTTGGTTTTGCAGTAATTCTCTTAAGAGAGCAACCATTACCAAATTCATCGTCTCACTGAAAGTGCGGTACGGAAAGATTTGCACTTGACCTGAGTTGAAAACCTGCCGGTAACAGACAGAATTATTTTTTGTTGTGACTCTGAAAAACTTTAAGTATACATACTTGTTGTGCTTCCTCATCTAGGAAGGTGAGCACTTCTTTGGTCAGTAATTTTTTGGCCAGAGCTAATACACTTTGTAAATGTTCTACACTGAAGTGTAGTCCAGCCCGTTTTTCTGGACTCTCGTTGCACCTCATTTGCGGAAACTGATTGAAGCTAGAACCGTACCTGCTGAAAAAGTATGTGGCTGGATCGTACGGCACCGATGCAAAAGATTGAATCGATGGTCTCTTAACATAAGGATCGTGATCGTTCGTTAATAGTGAGGCTGGATTATCACTGGTAAGATGAGGAGTTAAATTGCCGCTTAAAGACCGTGGAATAATCGGCCTAAAATGTGAAAACTGTTTCTTGTCTGGCGTCGCATACGGTTCCGTATTAAATCCGGAAACCGGTGGTTCTGGACGAGGAAAGATACGACAAAGCAACGGTGGATCCGTATAGGCAAATCGACTCATAGATCGTGCCAATCCAATTAATACTGGTACCAAACATTTGCATAATGATACTAAAATTGTAACACATTAATTTAATTATTCAGATTTGAACAAAAACTTATCAAAACTACCATCAAAATATATGATTATACTAACTTTTTGCTTGCATGCCTCTATTTCCATTTTGTTCCTTACATCCACGTATATGATTGGTTAAGACTGTTAATATTTCAACCTGGGTCGAAATGATTTCCTCCCGAACAGGTTCGCATCTTGCTGCTATATCACTCAGTAATGTATTCAAACAAAAACTAAAACGTTCAGCAACAGGAACACGTTCTGTAGCAGAGTATCTCACTTCATCCAACCAGACAGCTTTAGGAAGTCCACGAAGGAGTTTCAAAAAATAAGGGAGAATCCGATCTCGATGTTGCAAGCCAGATTCCAAGAAATAAATTCCTAATGCTATAGTTGCATCTTGACCTCTCTGGTCTATACGATAGACACCTTGAGCAGAATCTTGGGGACATAGTTTGAAGAGACGTGTTACCTGTAGAGCATGAATGTGGCAATGAACAGTTCAAAATAAAGAGAAACTGCACATAACTTGTACTTCAAGAGAGAATTATTTTTATTAAAAAATTACTCTGGTATATTTAATAAATCTTACAATCTTCCTCCGAATTTTCAAAACTTGAAATATTTCTTTAATCTCTATTATATCGTATTTTTTATTCAAATTCACGGAACTATACGACTGACAGTTAAAAAAACATGAGGGCTGTCAGTGGAAATGTCACATGTCATCCGAGCGATAGTCATGTTTTTTGTCGACGAGCAGAAATATGTGGCACAAGGGTCACATCTGCATTAGTAATTATCCATAAAAATGTCCTTCGGATTATGTCATCGGTTAATGATAAATGAAGATAGTGTATGAATCGTCCTGAATATAACCTAACGGATGTTGACTAAGAACAATGTGGAATATCAACAAAATACATGAGAATAAAAACATTATTTTACTATCATAATTACAACTGTTTCTACCTTCTGCCATGGCGTTGGTTTTATTGCAGCAAGGCACCTAGCCAAATGTTGAACGGCATTCGAGAAGAACAACTTCTCGTCCGCCACCATCTTGCCCACCTAACTGACAGATTTGGGTACGTGGTAAAGTTGGTCACATTGTCGTACATATTACCAATTACTTATACACTTCAAAATACAATGCTATCTTATGCTTGTTATTTGCATATCACCTTTGTTATTATGTGTAACACCTAACCATTAACGAAGTACATAGTTTTCGCATTTACTTATAAAATTCTGAAAACAAAATATGTGGTAACACTAAAAATATTAACTTAAAAACTGACCTGGAAGTAAACAAAATCCTAGCTCAGAAGTTTGCAAGTCATTTATTTATTGATTTCAGTAGTAACATTCATTCCATATTTTTTGACCCATGACAAATAATATTCTAACTTTTTCAGACATAAATTAATTTCTCGTTTTGTAAGAATTTTTTCATGAGTGTTTTTTCCGTCAAATTTCCGCGAAAACTCTTGACCTGTAGCATTTTTATCACGTTGCTCTTTCGAGAGTTCACTTTTTACAGTAGTGAGTAATCTATGAAGCTCAGATAGAGCAGCTGATATATAAACTGAATTTCCACTTTCAGGACCTTCTGTTATGGATGTAATACCTTCTTGCAATGTCTTCATAATTTCTTCATCTTGTGGTAACCACTTTTTCTAAAAAGTATAAAAACTGTTAATATAGCTAAACTGCTCTATTACTGCAGGTTACGTAAAAGTACTATTTTTAAAAGTTTTCTTACATTCAGTATACATTGTACAACAGATCCAATTGCTGAATCAGAATCACTAAAAACTGTGTTATTGTTCATGTTCTCACAGATACTAAAAAATGTAGATGCAGCATCTTTTGCACAATTCAAATAATCTCCATTGTAGTACAGTGCAATGTACACATATGCATGTAGTACATTTTGTAAATTATAGCACACATTAGGTGAAGCTTTCTAAAGAAAATAGAGGTGTGCATTTATTATTAACTGATTAATACAAAATACTCTCCTCATTGACCTACATTTCAACATACCGATAATTCATTAAAGACAGGGACTTCTATCACTTTAGGACATTCTTTCATGTAATCAATCTCATCTTCTTCTGAATCAAGGTCTTTTACCAGTTTCTTTTTCCTACCATGCATCCACCATGGAACCCATTTTGGTAATAACTTTTCTGCTTCACCATTCTTTACCATAGCTTCAAACTCTTGTTTCTCTGCATCAGTCAAAACAGACCATACTTCATCAGCATTATCCAAATTTATATTTTCCAACCTTTGATCTAAGTCAAGGACCTGAAATTATCATGTTTTTATTATAATTATAATTACATTACTTGAGGATTATGATAAAAATATAACTTACATTTTCATCATCATCCGAATCCAAAGGATTACTATCCTCTTCTTCTAAAAGATCATCCTCTAATTCTGCTTCATGTAACCTCTTAAGAATATCTAGCATCTTTTTTCTGTCTTCGGGATCATTTTCTCTTAATTTTAATTCATCTACAACACACTGTTGATAAAAGCTTTCGGAACATTCCAAGTGCATTTCAGATTTGTAACAATCGCTACTGCAATATCCAATATTACACCGTGGACAGGTGTATGTGCGTGGCCGAGTAGAACATCTGCAATTATTGAATAATTGAACGTATATGAGTTACGATTTTTCAACAAAAAACCTTTTACTTTTGTTGTAACCCGGTCTACAGGTTATGTTTGTACTTACAATTCACACATTTCTTGTTTGCTTGACGTACTAGTTTCGCGATTCATATTTGCTCGGGGAGTAGTTACGCAGTTAGAAAAGTCGTAAAAATTCCGTTTATTTTGTTACGTTATTACACTATCCACTGTTTTTGTGTTTTCACTCGGAATCACTCGGAACGTTGGCCGAAAGTAAACATAACCTACTGTGACGTAATACGGCTACGGTTGACCGGTGTTTTGCATACTTCAGGTCATTCCAAACACGACATGTACATACCTGTACTGTTTCTCGCAAAATTTAAAAACCAACTTTACACATATAGATAATTACTCGATGAGAAGAACTTATTGGATCTTAAAAAATAAAAATTAGATTTATAGGTTTTTCAGCATTTTTAATTGAAAATTATAAATGTACTTATCAAAAACAATTTTCGTCATTTTGTATTTTATTTGTTCTACATAATTCTAATTCTGAATTAATACACCACTTTTTAACTTCTTGTATTTAAATTCAAGATCATTTCTCTTGTTCACCCAGGCTTTGGTATCTTCTTTAGATAAAACCCAGTCTGGATTTACAGCAGCTTCTTGAAATTTGTCTAAATTTGTCAGAGTATCATCAGCAAACTTTTTAGATATTTTTATCTTCCTTTTACGTTTCTTTTTTACTTCCTCATGTTCCAAATTTTCATCAGTAGATAAAATCTCTTTGGAAGTACTTAAAAGTTTTATTCCATTGTTACTGAACTGTTGGTGATCATTATTTACTATAGAATCACTTACTGCTTTCAGTTTAATAGAACTAAAAAATCAATAAGGAAACATCAGAACTATTAACTATATAAAATATTATCGTATATATTTACCTATTTAAAAGTTCTTCTAATTTCTTGGCAACAAAATCTCTATATGACTGTGATACACCAAAAGTTTCAAATTTTTCTGTATCATCTACGTCTTTCCTTAAAGACTTTAAACTGGATTTATCGTCAGTTTTTACACTTTTTTCTTCAGACGAATTAGTTACTTTCTTAGAGTACAAACCCTCATTGAAAAATTGACAATCAGCAGCCTCTTTTAAAGCCTGAACAGTTGTCTCATCTTCCGAGCTGGAATCATCCGCCAATTGTTGGGTATTGCTATTTACCATTGTCACGCTCTCACTATTATACTTTCCGAAAGATTGTATCGTAAATATTCTAGTGTACACCGAATGCTTAAGCGAATATAGTGAAGTCGCCCCTGAATTTGTATTTAAATTATCTTCCCGCCCGGTTTGGTTAGATTGCGCGATTACCGCGGTAGGAAATGTCCGTACCGTTCACCCGTTTCTTGTAAACGAGTGCGGAAAGCAAGAATTCCGAACAGCAGGATGTCGCGAAGTAGATCACGATATTTCGTGAATGTTTATCGGAGTTCGGAGCAACGCGAGGCAAAGGATCAAGGATCCATCGCGCGGGAAATCGAGGAGAGTTTGAAAATCGCCAAAGATAACCTCCGTAAGATCATCCAGCAAATTCTCGATAAACAACCGCCTGAACGTGCGAGTACTGAGGGCGGTTTATACGTCGGCGCAGCTGGAATCGGCTGCGCGTTTCTCCGACTGAGCCAAAAATCGTTCCTATTGGCTGAACAATCGAAAGAGTACTTGTCATTGGCTCATCGATACCTCTATCCGTCTTTGCAGCAAATTCAAAAACGCAGTAATCGCTATGAAAGCGGGTTTCATTTAGGTACGTCGAAATTATTCTTTCGACTCATAATTCATGTTTATTAACAAATGGAAATGTTTAAACATTTGAATGCAACAGAAAAATAATAAATTCAGTTGCATGTTTGTTTTTTTTTTAATTATGAATACACAGGTGATGCAGGTATTTTAGCCGTCGCTGCCGTAGCTTTTGCAGCGTCCGGCAAGAACGAAAATGCTCAAGATCTTGCGCGGCAATATGTGGACTTGGCTAAACGTTATAAACCATTGGATTTTCTGAAATGTGGATCAGACGAGTTTTTCGTCGGTCGCGCCGGCTATATTTATGGCGCTCTTTACCTTAATCGCGAATTAGGCAAGATCGTCGTGCCTATCGACACTCTTCACGAATTAGCAAAAGTTATCGTGTCTTCAGGCAAGAAATACGCGCAGAGTCATAAAAGTCCATGTCCACTAATGTACTCATACTACAACACTGAATACTTAGGAGCTGCACATGGACTTTGCGCGATACTTCAAGCATTGATACAGGTAGGATTTCCAATAAAAAATTGTACTCGGAACAGACATGATCAATGACTTACCTCGCGTTCCTCCTTCAGGTACCTGGATTTCTAGATTCCGACAAAGACGCCGAATCCGCCGTACGAAGAAGTGTTGATTTTCTCACTAGCTTGCAAACGCCGACCGGCAACTTTCCATGCGCTTTGGATGAGGTGGATTCCACAGGAAGGAGTTTACGCCCCGAGGAAGACGAATTGGTACACTGGTGTCACGGAGCTCCTGGCGTGATTTACCTCATGGCCGTTGCATATCTTCGATGGAAAGATCAGCGTTATCTTGATGCTTGCTATCGGGCTGGTGAACTCGTCTGGGCGAAAGGTCTTCTCAGGAAGGGTCCGGGAATTTGTCATGGAGTTGCGGGAAGCGGTTATGTCTTTCTCCTTCTGTATAGACTTACGTCCGACAAAATTCATCTCTATCGAGCTGCCAAATTCGCCGAGTTCCTAAACGAACCGCAATTCCTGCGAGAAGCTCGAACGCCGGATGAACCGTACTCGCTTTACGAAGGTCTTGCTGGCACAGCTTATTTTCTTGCCGATCTCAATGAACCTGATCAAGCTGCATTCCCGTTTCAAGACGTTTTTACTCCTTAATCCTCCTAACATCAGAGTATCAAAACAAACAATCGCATACGCTACTATATAATACGTAATGAAGTACAACATTTCTTGTTATTATGAATACATCTGTATTGAATGTTTATAAATAAAGAGTCTCACCTACTACACTGTTGAAACTATTGAATCAAATTTACGATCTTAATTTATAACCGTTTTTTATTTTGTCTAGTTATTCTATCTAAAAATTTGAAATTTTCTATACCAAAGAATTGTAATACGCGTGGCCGACCAGATGATAAGAATAAGTCAGTGTCTTAGCATTTGCTCCTAGATAGTGGTACCAGGATAGCATAGCGCTGGTAGTAGCGTACAGCAACCTAGGATCGAAGTAGATCGAGAATCTGGAAAACAGGTTTTACCAGCCACATGTATTTTGCTCGTGTAGTCCTGATGTACGCATGTGTAGGAATTGCTATACATTGGCTGAGATGTTACGAAGAAACGAAGGGATTTTCGCTCAATAATACAATCAAACTTCTACTCTCATGCATTTTTAATAAACAGTGCATAATTTATTCTAATGCACGATTCTATTTCGAAAAGACAATGTGAAAATTTCGAACTTACATATTAATCCGATTTGGCAATCAAAATTTCGTAAATTTTTCGGTTCGAAATAATTAGTACTAGATACAATGAGTAACGATTATTTGCGATTCAGGGAAAGACTGTTTGAATGTCCGATTATAAATTTGTTCAATCAGAATAACCGGGAAAGATTCGTCGATTCATGCAAACTATCCTTTACCGCATATCAGCTTGTTTCGTCATCGAATAAGTTTCATGTGAATTAGACTTGGTCCATCGTTCGCTCCAATCACCTGTAGCGTGTATGCAATGTTTAATGCGCACGGCAGAGCGCAGGGAATCTCCACATAGCGTGGGCAAAAAAACAGACAGTTCAGGCTCCGGGTTTATTTGTGTTTTGTCATCCACAAACGGTGAAATGGCATTCGCTTTAGATGACGAAAAATATGAAGGTACATTTCACCCATTAAACTCACTTCCCTCCAAAGTACGCAAACATGAAATTTCTGCATTTCATGTTCAATCAGGCGGATATTTATTTAAGTTCGTGACACATAATGTTAAGTAAGTCACGTCATGTAATTCACCCTCACGTCTTTATTACGAAATTGACGAGTTCTGTAATAGAATCCGTATTTCCTTGCCTTAATGAATTCCTTGTTTATTAAATGTAGAGTGAAATTTGTAGGTGCATTGTCATACACACAAGTGACAGTCAGTGTTTTTGTTTTGAGTACAGCACTCATGTAAGGGGGTGTGTGAGTGTAACATATAGATATGTTATACATACGTTGTACTGAAATAATATATTTTAATTAGTGCAAAGTATTATTATAACTAAAATATGAAAATAAAAAAGTAGTTTGAAAATTAAGAATTAATTATATATGACAATGGAATTTACAGATTTAAGAAAACAAGCTCGACAATTGGAAAATGAAATTGACACAAAATTAGCAGCGCTTGGCAAACTGGGTGTGAATTCTACCTCCAGTCATGTTGCTCCTGATGAAGTTCCACTTATGGATGAAGAACACGTTTTTGATAATATGACTTCTGAAATAGAAACGCTGATCTCCAAAGTAAGTTTTCTTAACATTATATAGTTTTACCCAAAAGTATATGTTACTTAAATACCATTTATAGTTGTCAGATATTGGGAACAAAATGTATGCCGTACCAATGCATAATATGGAAATGTTATTTACAAGGGAACGTCATAGAGATCTTCTGTATAATTATAAACATGATTTTCATAAAATTAAATCCAACTTTCGAACCAGGAAAAGTCGAAAGGACCTCCTGGGAAGTGTTAGGAAAGAAATCGCGTATGTAATACTGTTGCTTATATGATATTATTTATCTACAACAATCATTCACACACAATGCTTTATCGTACCATTTGAGAAAATAAATTTCATTTGTTATACACAGCAATTACAAAAGCTCCAGTGGTATGAACAGTAGGGAGATGTATCTAAAGGAGAATCAGCATCTGCACAAGTGAGTAAATGTTACACGTAGTGAAATACTGGATTTATTGTTTATATGAGTTCAATTTGTAACGTATCTGTTTGTTTTAGCTCTGATCGTTTGATTAACGACCAGATTAGTATAGCGATGGAGACGCGGGACCATTTGATGACACAACGAGAAGCATTCAAACGTATACAGACGCGATTCAACGATATCTCAAATCGGTTTCCAGCTGTTAGCAGTCTTATTCAAAGGATAAATATTCGAAAAAGACGGGATTCGGTTATACTGGGTAGTATCATCGGGTTTTGCACATTACTTATGCTTCTATATGCTTTCCACTAAACCATAATCATATGCCAAAGTATTTCCACCTTTGTGGACAGCAATATCATTACAGCAGAGAGTAGTGTATGTGAGATATTCTCACTTAAATAAAATGGATATCTAGAACATTGTAAAAATAGGAAGCATAGGGTGTAGGTGCATAATGTGTGTATGATTTGAATGTGAGATGAGTCAGATATATTGTACAGTTTTTTTTTATACTTAATGTAACAGCAAATGCCGATACAATTTTATTGAAGGCATTACTCACATTTGTGATGTTGTCTGAATAAACGTTAAGAATTTTCGTTACGAGTGCCTTTTCTTGGAAACACAATTTATTTTTTTGAACCATGCACATGTATGCTACATACACTGCAATACTGTAATATATTTCAATACTGCTCTGTTTAAAAAGCCACTCAAAAATACTTCTGCCATTAATACATATAAAATTGGCAATCATCTGCTTGGAGTTGTTTCCAATCTAATAAGGTCCAATTACACTATTGGTGTAAAGTGTTCGACATGAAGTAATTTCTAAGAGATAAAAACAATAATAATAAAAATTATGGTGAGTATTAGGAAGTAAATAGTAAAACTGTTTCATTCGCATTGGAGTCGGTGTAGATACGTAGCAAAGTTATACGTACTATACATATATACAACATACATACGTACATATATGTGTATATATGTATATAACGTGTTTTTTATTTGTAGTTTAATCTTGAGAAAAAAAACACAATAATATCCATAAAAGCGCAAGATATCGCAAAGTATAGTAACTATTGTCCCTACATATACTGATTATCATACACAAAGTTTAACCTACTCTATAGGAACTCAGTAATAATACGAAATACAAACATGTCCTTACGTTTGTAAAAGTTCTTTGATATATTCTAACGTACGTATATTTACATATTTCAAACCTTCACATCTTCTACTCACGTGATCAAATGTTTTCCCATATGCCCTCACACTGTCGGTTCCGTAAAAATTCAAAAGCTTATAAATCAAAAGCAGAGACAACATCCGAAACGCAATACACATGTGTTTCTTGTGCATACCATTTAAACAACTCAGATGATATAACAATTTAGTAACATTGAAGAGTACATCAAGCAATAATTTACCACTTATCGAATTGTAGGTATTTTATAAACGATTTATTTATAAATGCGATATTATAGTCCATCTGTAGAGCCGTAATTACTTTCGAAAAAAAGGAGTTACTATAAAATTATTGTTTATACCCTTACGGCAATCGTGTAGACATCAAGTGTCGTAGACAAATCCATTGCGGATTATCGATGAGACTATCTTGATATTCTTGTAATGGGATTCTATTGATATCTTCAAAGTACTCTATGTACTACCGTTATCCTTTATTCTAGACTAATTAATGTAAACGCCTGTGTTACTCAGCAGCCAGCAGTTTTCCTTAAATAAGCTGTCAAAACGTACAAACGAATAGACACGTACTCAATGTACTGGGTAAACATGCAACGAACAGAAATATTGTTTCAATACTTCTGTACATGAATAAGTCACTGCATTTATAATGATGGACCTAAATGTCATTTCGAAGTTAATGATAGCTAAATGCGCATGTAAATTGAATGTCGAAAGACGAGGCGTGCTCGTCTCTCATGTGTAGGTTCCTAAATACGGATAATAAAAAGAATACTTGAAAGTGGGAAAGTTATACGTGTGTTGTAGAAAATCTAAATAAAATTTATTATAAACAATCGAATTGTCGATTTACATTTACAAGTCATAAGCGACCGATTGATCTACCCTGGTTGAGGATGAAAGAAAAACAAAACTTTGCAATGAAAGAAATTTGGAGAACATAACATTGTGGTTTTCTCGGAGACCAAACCTTGGCAATAAATATAAACTGTGTGGCGGAAATACAATGGATGATAGTGCATAATAGCCAGTGCCATTGTATTGTATATTATGCGATCGACCGGTCATCGAAAAACGCTAATATATTGGCACTTTCACAGTACAATAAAGGTGCATATCGATTTTTCGAATAACGCGCGATGGAAGAGAGCTAAAATACTTGTGGCACGTTGCCTCGTCTCCCCACATAATCGTCATAGTAATAACTTTTGCGTAGTGGTAGTAGTAATGCTAATAGTAGTAGCTCTAGCGTAGTATAGTAGTAGGTATAGTCACAGTAGCAGCAGCAAATACATTGTTAGACGTTACACGAACTGAAAAACTGACATCGATCGTCAAAACGATCGATAAAATAAAGTTTAAACGGTTGCGTATACATTTGTACTTTCCAGAGAGTATCGACTTTATTGAGGATGCAAACGCTATATTATTTTCACCAGGTCCTTCTCGGTGAGAGTATGTCAATAATCGATTCTCACTGGAAATTGGCTTATAGCGAGATATGGGTAGCTTAGATACAATTACGCGAATGATGTAACTCATTGTTCTGCTTCGTCACATTGTCTGTTTGGTTAAATAGTTGATTTAATCTCTCCCAACAGCACAGCCGACAGCACTGGACCTTCACTGGCTTTACACCGCATATGTTTCGCCTACTAAACGACGTATTATATCGGCAATTTATTTTCTAAATTCCTCTCGAATGCAAACCCGAATGACAAATAAACATCAATGTTTTCAACCTGCTATTCGGCGCAGCACGAGTATCGTCTTTAACTAAAATTAATGAATGCTTACAGGTCAATGGATACATATGCATATACCTGTGTGTATTTATATATGTATCCCTTTACATTTTATGATTTAATTAAGGATACACACATATCCGTATATGCATAAATATGTATCCTCAAGTTTCGGATAAATAACATTATTGTGTAGCGGCAGAAATGCGTAAAATTCTGATCGTAGGATGTCTGATCCTTTATTTTAACATATTAATGCCGCGTATTCGTGTTATTGAAAACAATTGGTAAACCGTGAATACAGTGTATTGAACTCAAGATTTACCAAAAAGCTCGATCCGTCCTGGCAATTAATTGAAGGATCATCAAAATGTTTCTTTGAAAATCGCCTCTTCTTCGTTGGACTCTGACGTTGAGTTTAGGAAGAGGGACTTGTCTAATATAGCCTTTCTACGTTCTGTGTACTGTGTCACGCCAAACGTTTCTTTTGGTCCTACATTTACCTATACAAACATAGGAATAGATCATATATTTGCGCTGTAGACAATTCGCCATTGGTACTTGGCTAATATCGTAACAAAATATGACGTACCGACAAAATAAACTTTTACTATTACTTCACGTTGTTGTCGGGAAGATCAGACGACGTCGTTTTGTTACACGTACGGTAATTAGCAAAATAGTAAACAATAAATTAAGAACATCAACTAAACATATATTACGACATTTGTTTTAATACGAAGAAATGTACATTAAAGCTGGCTGCGTATCAACGATCACGGTTATACTGGCTATTAGAACACCGATGTTCCTTTTTGTTTCTTCAATTCGATCTCACCTCTGAGAGACAGTGAGACATTCAGAAAGTCAGCTCTTCGGTGTTCTCTGCGTCGGACGACAATGCCTGACGTAATGTCTCCATGCAAGACTTTGGAATTAGCGTACCGACTATTTTCAGTCCTTCGTCTATGACGGAAAGAAGAATAGACATTAATTTTGCTGCATTTGCCAACCGATCTATTACAAAGTGAAATTATGTTTAAGAAATGACTTACCCGTTCGAAGGCGCACTACTTGCATCTTAGAATTGTGCCCGGAACGTGCCGCAAGAATCGATTCTACGCGACTCCACACGCTTAGAACGGAACCTGCCAGGACATTGTAGGACCTCCTTCGCAAACCGACTTCACAGTCCATTCCAAGAGTCATATTTTTACAATTTCCACGCCAATACGCATGCGAGCAGGTATTCACTGATGCCTCGTACTGTTGCGTCCAGTGTGGCTCTGCTTCGTCCGGATTAACCTTCTTATATTTTTTTTCTAGTTCTCCTAACGTCTCTTGTCGTAATTGTAATCCAGTATTTGGCCTGCAAGGACGTGCATACATCTCATAACAAAGAGTTGCAAATCAATACTGCGAGTGATGACAAAATTATTACTAAATTTACCTGTACACCATGTACAATTGGTCCTTTTTACCCTCAATCTTCTTCTTCCCACTATCTACGGCGACGGCAAGAATGGCGGTTTGTTTGCCGTTTCGGATTTGATGGCTCAGGTAGAAACCTTCTTTAGAGCCGGCCAAAGCAGACCATCGGTCAGTTGCTTCGGCCCAGCTCATTCCACGTTCGACATGGACAACGTGCAATTCTGTTGGTGCCTTTCCAGTCGCGTGCTTTCGAAGAAACCGATATAATTTTACTCTGCGTACGTTTTCGCCCGACGTACCGAGATCGAGAATACCCATGTCAAAACGGCCGGTCTTTTTGGCTTGAGTTATGATCGCGTTAAGCGTGTCGGTGAAATATTTAAATAATCGGTTTTGCAAGTCCACTGGCATACCGAGAATACGATTAAGGAACTTCGACATATTATTATAGTCCTTATCCAAAGTAAGTACACCCGGCATATTTTCGCTATTACATATCAAGCCTACACCAACGAGCGCGTCAGCTACGTCCTTGAAAAAGTTACCGTGATAATCCTGCGGTTGCGGTACCAATGGTGGTTCGTATCTAAAAGAATTATATCAAATATCCCATTAAAAACAATTCATAACGATATATTATGTTAATTCTTAGCAAATGATGCCAAAATACTAACCCCATTATGGCTTTCATCGTAGCTTCCAAAGCAGCCCGACCATATTTGTTATCGATATTAAATTGTGAAAGATCTCTAGTCTCTGTTGCTCTGCGATCTCCGTGAGTAAGAGCGCCAAGACTCTCAAGTCGTTTCGCGACAATCGAAGCGAATCTTCTTTCACCGGCAAGGTCAGAGATAAGGAATATGTATTCGGGTGCGTTGACTTGATTTGAACGATGTGTTCGACCAAACTGCTGTATAGCTCTGTCTGCACTCCAAGGCAACTCTAAGGTGATATGAACTCTACGCCTCTGATTCCTTGCGCGTCTGTCACTTTGTAATGATATGCCACTACTAGCCGCTTCTGATATTATAGCTACTTTTTTCTCCCCGTCCATGAACCTATTATAATAAGTCATAATTAATACCATTGTACAACATCGTTTGAATGAACATCGATAAAACAATATTACCTTTGTTTCTCCGTTAAATTAAGAGTTTCTAGTGGGACGTCAACTTCGGATCTCGATTCGTATTGAATCCCACCGTCTTCGGTTTGTACAACACGACCCTTTCTGCCAGTCATTTCGGCGACATACTCGGGCCCACCAAGCTCATCGATCAATTGATCTAAGGTATTCGGTGGTAATCGTTCACCTAAATCCTCAATTTGTGCTAATAATTCTTCCTTCATGCTGCAAGCTCGTTCAATGGCAACACGCGGAGGAGCCTGACTACGTTGCATTGCACTCAGGTTTCCTACATGCGCTCCTCCTACTGTGTCTCCATTACGTTTATTTTTATTCGTGGATGTTTTGCTTACAAGCATCGACTGAATTTTGTCCTGTGTGCTTAAACGCTTTTTCACCGGTTTCTTTTGCTTCTTACCGCCTTTCTTTTTCCGCCTCTCCCAAGGATCTGTAACAAAAGTACAGGATGAATATAAAATCATAATTTTACAAATAATTTCGAAGGAAAATGTCATCGTAAGTTATGCCAAAAAGCGGTCTACTCACTACTCACTATTAAAATACTGCTTCCAAAGCGCGAAAAGCACGAGGAAAGATTTTTTTGACTATCTTTTAATCATATTTATCGGTCTGTAAGAACGTTGCTAGAAATATTCCAGTTTAATGGGAAATTCAAGTTGCATAACTGCACTCACCAGCGTCAGAGTCACTATCGCTATAAAACGGGTTGAAATCCGAGCTCACGTTACTTTCTTCGTCCGTATGATTTTCCTCTTCACTTTCGGAACCGGTTAATTTGTATTCGGAGCCAGAACTATGGCCACCGTTCCGATCTTCGTCAGAGATTTCTTCTTCGGAAGACCAGGCACGAACTTTTTTTGTAGCTCTTTGCGCTGCCTGCCTCACTGGTTTTCTCTTTCCTGCGCCAGACGAGCCTCCAGCGCCGTCCAAATCGTCGTCATCGCCCAACCTCATCTTCGGCGGGTCTAGACCAAGAACCCGTTGGATCCGATTACGATCTGGTGCTGGGAAATGTTTTTCCACAAGTGTCTGCAGCACACCTCTAATCGGGAAATCATATACAGTTTATACGGAGTAACAATCAAATGTCTGATGAGTTATCTTGTGTTGCTTACTTCGCCGTTGATACAAAATCACTAAGTTCACCATCATCACGTTCTAATTGTTCAAGGGTGCGTGCTTCACCAGTAGATTGGAGACCAATAACGACGCATTTCCCGCACTTAAGGGCTTCTCCTGCTACAGCTACAGCGTGTTTTACCTTTGCTGCAATGCACAGATATTTAAAGAACCGTTGATGTGACGACCAAAATTGACCCCACATAGTCTTCTTCATCCGGTTCTCGGCGTCTATCAGTTCAGCTGCTTCTTGAAACCTTTGCATCGCTTCCACCCACTAAACACACGTAATAAATATTTACATAATTTCAGTTCCACATAATATCTATTGGTATGTCTAAATTCGATATACTTACCAGCCTAACAGAATGGTCATAAATCTTGGTAAATTCCTTGGAAAGAGGTACTTCTTCGATTTTAAAGGCAACTCCGTGAAAGCTGAGTTGGCGGGCGATATACATGCCCCTCAATTTCATGTCCATCGCCACGATTTCCATAGCGCCGACACCACGTTTTTCTACGGCGGTTATGAAATCCGTGAACTCGGGGAAAGGTGTTCCTTCGCCCCACATGCCTAATCGAACCATATACGCCATGTTACGAGGCTCAGAAGCACCGGTCGCACTAGCGTATACAACGCGTGCCTTTGGAAGCTTATTTTGCAATTCCAATACGGTTAAACCTATGAAGTAAAAGTAATGTAATACAATCGCCATTTGGTGTTGGATGAAATAGTTCTCTGATAGCTACCAATAATTTACGATCGCTCTTTAATCCCATATTACTTACCAGTTTTAGTAGGCTTGGAGCTACCGGTCGGACATAAATTTTTCGCCCGATGACACTCATCAAATATAATTAGGCCATCAAAATCTTCACCGCACCATTGTAGAAGCTGTTTTAATCTACTCTTATATTTGCCACCGCTTTGAGAGGATTCTCCAATCAAAGCAGAATATGTACTGAATATAACACCCTTTTTCACGTTACCGTTCACCGCTGACGAGATCTTGGCGTATTTAAATTTGTTTAATGCGTGAACCTTTAAATTAATTATTACATTAGCTTATTTCGTGTATTACAATACTTTAATCATTTTATACGGGAATGTCGAAATACCTCAATTTTAGATGCGCCAATATCCTTCAAGTCCCGTTCGGCATCGTATTTAAGATCATTTGAAACGGACACCCAAATAGCTCGTTTCCTCCCTTTCAAATAATTCTCAAAAATGATGCCCGCGATGGTTCTACCTTTACCAACACCAGCACCATCGCCGATTAAGAATCCTGCGCGCGTTCCATCGGGTAAAAGGTGTTCGTGCTGTTGCGAGGCGTATGTGATAGATTCCAGCTGAAGAGCAGACAGAGCTCCAGTTTTTATAGATTCTTCAGGTATTGATACTTTGTACCAGACGTCCGTTGGTTCGACGCTAGATAATGATGCCGTCTCGACAACAGGGTCAGGGTGTTTTCGTCCAAGTTTCACTATTCATAACGAGCAAAGGTTACGATCGTGTATTGTAGTTTTTTGACAGAGTAAATAAAGTCAACGTACGTTTGGTGGGCATATAGTCAGCGTAGGTCTCTGCCACTCCCATGTCTTCGTCATCAACTTCTTCTTCTTCCGGTATAGTTGGCTGCATATTCATTTTCGTTGGATCACCTGAATTCATCCAAATATGTGGAACTCCTTTACCTATCAATTAACCGATGCGTTTGTTTATGTGCAATATTAGTCCGGATTTGCATACGCGATTATCATGTGTGCATTTAATATCGAAATGTGCCAGACGGAACAAAAGATGAAAATACCTGTAAGGCCGCCTGGCCAGTTAGGATGCAGTCCACCTGGATTAAGGAATTGAACAAAGGGATTGTACCCCATATTCATTCCTGCCATTCCCATAAAGCTTCCCATTAAAGCATTCATATCCATACCTGATAAACACACACGCACACGAAACATTAATGAAAATGACATGTAAAGCAATAATAAGAGCAGCACAAAAGAAATACATACGACTGCTTTTTTAAAAAGCATATGCATTGTAGGTGGTCGCACCAATGTATATGCACGATATAAGATGTGATACATACAAAGAGCGTTCTTGTTTTAATGACAATGCAGTATATTCTGCATAAAAGTATGCTATAAAGGCCAGTATGATTGCTAGTTGATTAGGGTAAACCAAAAAGAAAGATAAGAGCTGATGAAAATTAGATTCAAGCTTACCTTGAAGAAAGGCTGGATTAATGCCTGCTAAATTTGCTAAATTTGGAGGAAATCCATATGGATTTGCCCCAGGCATCTGTCCTAGCTGTCCCATTTGACCTGCATTAACGAAGCCTGGTGGAGTAGCTTGTGATCCTCCAACACGTACCATCTCATAACCTGGAGCTGCATTCTTTGTTACTAGTCCACCAGGAATCTTTCCACCAAATTTTTGGTTCAGCACTGTTAAGTATTACATGATATAAGTTTTCAAGTATGATACTGTCCTTTTTATTGCTTTGTGAACAAGTGTGACTTTGTGCAAACTATTATATATTTTTGTTTTACTAAAATACGTACAACTTATGCCACTTGGTTCCATAGATGTGGTTGTAGTTGCTACTTCCCCAAGTGTCTCATCCTTGATAGCTGTGATTCCTGCGGCAGTTGCAAGATCTTTGCCACCCCCTATTAAAGTGGAACAATATTTTATTAATTCAAATATTTTGTTTATATTTTCAGATTTAATCTTTGTAAACAGATAATTAGTTATAATTTATTGATATGTCCTTATTAACCATAATAGTAAACTTACCTGGCACTTCAATTTTATCAGGATCCTCATCATCATCAAAGTCACTTCCACTTGTATCGTCACTCATTGCATCCTTGTACTTGTTAGTTGTCTGTAATAATTTACATACAATTGGTTTATATATGACAACTTTTAGTTGAGAATTTGTAAAAAGATTCAGGTTATGTTGAACATGTAATTTGCTTGTAGAAACAAAATCGTTTCATAAGTAACACAATGAATATGAAAGACTTTTTATATTGTTGACATAGAAATTCACGGCTTGTTATTTAAAAGTACACTGATATTTCCAACAATATCAGCTCTCATATAAACGATATTTCTACAGGACATGAAATATTGTAGCAATATATAAATGAAGGACACCTGTTGTTATTAACAAAAAAAAAGAAGGAACAATGTATTATTAATAATATACCCTTTGACGCGAAGTAAAAGAACCCGCGTTAAAGCAAACAATGAACGTACATAAATAATCCAAGAAAAAAACAACATACGCTTAGTGTAGTGAAAAAAAGTCACAACGGCAAATCATTGGCGCGTAGACGAGAAAAAAACCATGCGGTGTCGTAAATAATTGCAGATTTAAATAAGAAAAATGCAGCATGGGAAATAAAGGCGCGCGCGCGAGCGAGTCTATTCGCTATGCATTATCACAGATAAGGTAGAAAGGTAAGACCCACCATGACCCTTTAGGCTATGCGACCCTTCCCGCGATTCCGTATAGAGACGTCAACACAATTAAACGGTGGACAGACGACGAAGAAATTTCTTGGCCTATCTGACAGGGCCGATATGCCGACGAGCACTTTTTTCAGCACCTTCGTGATCTCGATGCTGTGTGTCTCGATTAGCTGACATCACCCGATCAAGGGTGAAATGTGCGCAATTTCGGTAGGACGGTTAAATCACGGCGTTTGAACGAAGTATACGCTTAGACCGGGTCATTTTCCGCGTTCTCACACTGCGGGTCATTTGATTAAACGCGTACGCTTAGACGAATGACGCCATCTTGGATCCCCAGCGCCCGGCCCTACCAGAAAGATGCAAATACAAAAACACACGCCGCCGCGCGCTCACTATGGCCGTTCTCCGGAACGTAGGATACCATAGACAACGGCGCGACGTTGCCAAATCCCCCGAGTACCGACTAAAGGGAAGTTCCCAGGGATTCGTCGAATGAAAAATCGCGCGCATTGGGAAACACGAGAAGAGCTGAATATTTCAGTGATTTTTTCTCGGTACTTCGAGGCATTGTTTCGCCGAAAACAATATTGATGTGCCTTCAAATAGCTCCGTGCACGGAATTTCGCACAAAATGTCGGCTGACGACGTCAATGAAATGTGTAGGAGAAAAAGAAATCCAGAGGTTGGCTCCGGCCGCACACTGTCTATACTTTTCCAGATCTTCCGGAATTAATTACATCGAAAAAATAATATACATTGTATATCCTTTGTAATTTTGTGTCAACCGCAAATTCGGCTAGTGGTCGTCTAATGAGAACGTTAAGACAGTCAAGTCTGAAGTACCTCCGAACGTACTACTTTTATTTGTAATACCATTTATGCAAAAGCTCGTGGATCCGTTGATTCCTTCGGTCTTCTGTGAACTTTTCGACAGGGAACCTATGTCACTGAATCAAATGTCTTCGAACAAGACGATCGACCTATGGCTGACGTAACGCACGAACGAGATCTATCTGAATTTCGATACTTTAATAATCCTTTTCGCGCACGTGTTGTTCGAAATCACAATGAATGGTAAACAAACGGCGTGCGTACATATCGCATATCATGTGTGCACGCGCGTGAGAGCGACTAAATACAGGTCCTCGCGAAATCGCTCGCTTGGCAACACCGCCGACGCACAGCGCTGATCGTTAGGTGATTTAAAGTATACGCGGTAAAAAGAAAAGAATACGTGATCTAACTCGTCGTAGAACCGCCGAATACCGGCGATTATGGCGGATCGGAGCTTTTCTAGCGAAATGCGCCGATCCGGTAGGATGTTCTAACTAAAATAATAAGCGGTTAATTCATATTTAACAATCTCCACGGTAAATCGGTCTAAAAAATAACATTGTGCAAACACGATCGATCCGCACTGCGCGCTGCTCACAACGCCACCTACTTTCCAATATTAAGTACGTTAGTACAGAGCGGCAATGTTGAATGTACTGTCTATATTAGTTAATAATGAAAACCAGACAAGATATTTTTTTATACACGTTGAATGTAAATAATCTAACAATAAAGCTTCAACGATTAATGAAGCGTTTTGCGAAAAAGTACGGATTAATCTTGCTAATAGGCATGTATCGATATGTAAGTTTCACAGTTAACCTTTTTTAACATTTTTAAGAATTTTCGCCTTGCACCCGATTATCATCAGCTCATAATAACATCTATGATAAATGATGGTGAATCACAAATAAAAATCGATTTCTATGCTACATCAATTTATTGCAAACTATTATTGTGATGGTTACGCAGGTCTATTATAGTTAGCACAATTAGACCTGAAGATTACATTTGCAGCTTCATTTTATGCATTTAATACTAATGTTTAATACGTAATTTATCCTGCATAACGTTTTGTTTGAAACCATGGAAATTTAGTCGGTCTCTAAAAGTTACGGGTATTCTGATTGGCTGCCCCATTGCCACATTTGCTCGACAAAAATTTGTGAGGTTAAGTTGCCTAGACCGGTAAGGTACAAAGGAAGCGGTTATCTTATTGGTCATCGGGTACAGCACGCGTAATAAGTCGTCCCAATGCGAGTTCTATTAGATGCTGGGTTTAGAACTGTTTAGAATCGGATGCTGGTGGAGGTGTTTAATGTTTTCGTGAGGACGTAACGATTCGTGAAATTTGGCTCGTCAAGGTTTTACGATGCCTCGGCAACGCGACGTTGCGTCTGTTGCCAAACACTGTGCACTAGGCGGTACAAATATCATCTTCTTTGAATATTAACTATGCGTCGGTTCATATTTCTCATCATTGATGAATGAATTCACTCTCTAGCCTAGACGAATTTATGAGTTTTGTGTTCTTCGATATTTTGTGCATCCGTTTTAATGCTCTAAGTGCGTTCAATAATATTTTAGAAACACCTGTAGCTGTGCCAAATCAAGAAGGTTGTGGTGCACGGTATGTAAATAAAATGAGTGCTCAGTTAGAAGGATTGAATGAAAGGAAGATGATCAGAGAAAGGGACAAGAAGGCAACAATTACCAGTCTCAGGTCTATGCCGCCAGTGGGAAGGAAACCTAGTACCCGCGGTAGAAAACGATTAAATCACAATCAGGTCACTGCCCGTCAATCAAGAATATCTCCGGAAATAGAGACTACAAATCATAAACTCACTGAACACTTTACTGTTGATGGTATGTTAATGACTTTTTCTATAATCAAAAATGTGTCTTAGAATTTTTGTTTTGTCATATTACCTTAAATCAAAAGTAACATATACATGCATACCATACGTACATGAGGAATGTACTATAATTTTGTCTAATAACGTATACAATCATATAAAAATAAACTTTTAACCTTTTTTTCTTAAATATTTATAATTAAACTGTATTATAAATTATGATTTGAATCATATTATTTATTACTGATATCAGTCTTTTTTTTATACATGGTATTCATGTTTTCTGAATGAGAATGTAATATTGTAATGACAATTAATTTTTGAAATTTTTGAAAACATTGATCAATTAAATATAGCATACATATATGTGTTATAATTTGTGTGTAATGTATACTTTCTGCAAGTCTATCACATATTTGTGGAATTTTAGAAACTCCTGTTGCCGTACCTGTTCATGGACCTCCAACGCCACATAGGATTAACATGCCAGATGGACAATCTGAAGATTCTAATGAAGATAATATAATTAAAGAAAAGGAACAAAAACCTAAAGGAACTACAAACACTTCGCCAGTACAGCCACTTGCTAAGAAAGTTGGTAGTCGTGGACGGAAAAAGGGAAGTCAGACTCAGATTGCCAACCGACAGGTTTCGCAGTTAGCAAACATTGAAAGTACAAACCATAAGTTAACAGACTATTTCCCAGTACGGCGTAGTGAGAGAAAATGTAAAAAAGCTGTACTACAAGAAAAGCAGCGCGACCTCGAGAACAAAGTTCTCTCTCAGGTTGAAGAAGGTTTAAAGGTATATGCATAAATCACATCAGAGCATAATGAATTTTGGGCAGCTTTGCAAGGCTTGTTACACAATTTTTTAAACAGGTACAGCATTTTGTGGGTAAAGGGAGAGGTATTGTCACAACACGGGAGTTTGCAAAAGGAGAGTTTGTTGTAGAATATATTGGAGAATTAATTGATCAAGTTATTGCAAAGAAGAGAGAGGCATTATATGCACAAGATCACAATACAGGGTGTTATATGTATTACTTTCAACATCGAAATCATCAGTATTGGTAAGATCCTTTTAATGAAGTCAGTTGAACCTAAGGATATTTTTAACCATTATTTATAAACATTTGAAACTGGTTTTTTATATTATATTATTACTATTATCTGTTTAATCTGATTTGTAGTGTTGATGCAACAGCAGAGACTGATAAGCTGGGTAGGTTGGTAAATCATTCTAGAAATGGGAACTTAATTGCCAGGGTTGTAGAAGTTGATTCAATACCACATTTAGTACTTACGGCTAAGGAAGACATACCCGTCGGCGTAGAGGTGACTTATGATTATGGTGACCGCAGTCGAGAAGCTATTCGTAATCATCCATGGCTGGCATTATAGCACATTCATTTCATCATTTCCATCAGATTGTAAATACTAATTCACTTAATGAAATATTCCTCCTATGAAGGAATTAGTCAATTTGATTCAACTTTTTGTTTCTTAAAAGTCTGAAACTGGAAGTATCAGCATATAATTTTTATTATACAATGATGTTTTCGTTTGAGTTCTGTGGTCCAAAAAGTTTTTATTTTGAATAATTTAGTTTAGAATGACTCTGTAGTTTGTTTATGAACAATTTTTATAGCGTTTGTAAAGGGCACTTTATATCATTGTTTTTGTAGCAAGTACAAGATGTGTAATTTTATCTTCACATAACATTTTCACTGTCAGATATCTTATGGTAAATTTATAATGAAAGATAAACTTAAGAATGTAGTATCTTTTATTACATAGGATATTTAATGAATTTCAATGTAAGATTTGTGTCTTGCCTTGTCAGGTCATGTATTTTGTCTGGTATTCATTGACTTTGGCAACAATGGCTATGCATCCATGATGGATATTAGACTGAGACTTTGTCCAGCTGAGCTATTTGTGACAGAAATATAAATATATTAAAAACGTTAATCCCAGTTAAATAGACATACATAAGCATATGATCAATGATGTACGACTTAAGGAGTTGTTGATCTTCCTGCTTTATGAATAGTATTTATTACACATACACTGTGCAAACATGACTGCCATGCTGCTTGGATAAACAATATAGATATGTAGATAAATAGTTTACAAATTAATATCTATAGTTAAATACATTGTGTTTCAATCTGAGTATTAAGGAGTTTACTGTGTATTAGCAAAAGACAATTTAATCTAATTTAGAATAATTACACTGTATGCCTTGGCAGATTGCAGTGTTAAATTAATGTAAGAGAGATCAAATTTCATGTTGTATGCGTGAGACTATGAACTATTAATTAAAACAATGGAAATTATGTTACTATAAAGAAACTGCCTCTAAAATAATTTAAAGAAATACAGAAAATCTGTTTCTTCTGAATATTGCCTGTTCTCTTATTACATTCCTTATGTTTTTTGACTAAGAGTTATGAAATTATTTACGATTTTTTCGGCGTATGTGTTAGCGAATTTTGAAAGTGCCGCATGATTTTGACATTTCATTCATCGCGGCAGCATCTTTAGGTTATGTTTCAATCGGTTAGTCATTTGAACATGATCGGGTGTAGTTTCGCGGTGGTATAAATCGGTGTCAGTGACATTAAATATCGAAAAGGAAGGTGGATTTAGCAACTCGTGATATGGTGTGAATCGTGAATATTTAATTTATACAACAAAAAGTCAATATCATTCACACATGGTAAAAGAAGCACCACAGGTTATGATTGAAATGGAGTGACAAGAATCGCAAAAGTATTATAACGTTGAAAATCGAAGAGGATGAATAACGTAGCGACTGCAGAATGTCTAACGCTTGATTTTGGGCCATTTGAAACTGTACATCGATGGCAACGTATGCCAGAATGTGATGAATTCGTTGGTGCAAGGTACCCTCTTTAGAAACATTTATTTTTCGTATTTCGTATTGATGTGTCAACTATCGTCATTTATTTCACACAAGTCTCATGCAAAAGATCAATAATATATTAAGAGATAAATGTATTGTGTTGATTTCTAGACGTAGTAAGCACACTGTTGTTGCGTACAAGGATGCAATTTATGTCTTTGGTGGGGACAATGGGAAACGAATGCTGAATGATCTACTACGTTTTGATGTAAAGGAAAAATCTTGGGGTCGAGCTTTTGCAACAGGCATACCTCCTGCTCCACGTTACCATCACTCGGCTGTTGTACATGACTCATCCATGTTTGTCTTTGGTGGCTATACAGGAGACATACATTCAAATTCTAATCTTACTAACAAGAATGACCTGTTTGAATATCGATTTCAAACTGGACAATGGACAGAGTGGAAATTCATTGGAAAGTAAATATTTTCACTTTAAAAATGATAATGGACAATAATTAATTAAATGAAATATTAACAAATTTCATATTTTCTTCCATAGAACACCAGTAGCAAGATCTGCCCATGGTGCTGCAGTATATGATAATAAATTATGGATATTTGCGGGATATGATGGAAATGCGAGGCTCAATGACATGTGGACAATATCATTGTTGGTAAGAAAATTGCGAATGGATTAGATGTTAAATGTAGCTAATTGAAATTCGTTTGGAATTAGCCTGGTGATCTGCGGGTATGGGAAGAAGTCGTTCAGTCTGGAGACTGTCCGCCAACCTGTTGCAATTTCCCCGTTGCCGTAGCTCGCGAGTCTATGTTCGTTTTTAGTGGTCAAAGTGGCGCTAAAATTACTAACAGTCTATTTCAATTTCACTTTCGGGAAAAGCGGTAATTGTGCTTATACTTGTCGTCAAAGCGATTACTCCATGCCGGTGTACTTAAATTTCAGATGTGATATTATTATCTTTAGGTGGACCCGTATATCGACAGAACATATTCTACGTGGAGCACCTCCGCCCCCGGCTCGACGATACGGTCATACGATGGTCAGTTTCGATAGACATCTTTACGTTTTCGGAGGTGCTGCTGATTCCACTTTACCAAATGACCTCCATTGTTATGATCTTGACACCCAGACATGGAACATTATTTTACCGTCTGCTGACAGTCAGGTATTCATCAGACTTTACTAAAAACTCTAACAGGATTAACATTTCAAAACATATTTCAGGTGCCCTCTGGACGACTTTTTCATGCAGCAGCCGTAATTGGCGAAGCTATGTTTATTTTTGGCGGCACCGTTGACAATAACGTGCGCTCCGGCGAAACTTATCGTTTCCAGTTTTCCTCCTATCCAAAGTGTACGCTACACGATGATTTTGGTAGATTATTAAATGCCCGTCTTTTTTGCGACGTGGAATTCATAGTCGGTGAGCAGGAAACGAAAATACCAGCTCACGTAGCGATGGTTGCAGCCCGTTCTCAGTTTCTCAGAGCTCGTATTAGGCAAGCGAGGGAAAAACGAGAGAAACACCTTGAAGAAGTTTTCGGCAGTGCTGATGTACATTTTAAAGACTTGCCACTTTTAGAAGTAAGTGCAGCTCAAATAATACAATTAATCAAATATATCGTGACATTCACAAAAATAGAGACTTGTCGTAAATACGGACTTATTGTTCCTCGATATAGGTCAAACTAACGGACGCTGTACCAGAAGCTTTCCAAATGGTCTTAACTTACATTTACACAGATCGTATTGACCCAACAAAATGTATGGATGATCCAACGGGAAGTAAAGTCGAAGACCCTTTAAGTAACCGCATAGTTCTCCTAATGATGGACGTTTATCGTCTGGCCGTTCAGTTTAACATGAAACGTTTGGAACAATTGTGCGTTCATTACCTTGAAGCGACAATAAGTCATGCGAATGTACTTGAAGCGTTACACAACGCTACGCATTTGAAATTATACTTTATAAAAGAATTCTGCCTAAGCTTCGTTGTAAAAGATAGCAATTACAATCAAATTGTTATGAGTCAGGAGTTTGAAACTCTCGACCAGCCTTTAATGGTGGAGATTATAAGACGCAGACAAATGCCTCAAACCAGAATCTTTTCAAAACAGTATGAGTCTGGCACGGGTGTGTATAATTAATAATGAAAATAACATTGATACTCACTATTACGTCATGTTTACATGTATCGTGTATTTCAGGGACAACTTTGGAGCAAGATATGGAAGCGTTCTTAAACAGTATTGGCCGCGAATTCTGTGATATAACGTTGATGCTGGATGGCGTACCAATACCAGCGCATAAGGCGGTTCTCGCAGCAAGATGCAGTTATTTTGAGGGGATGTTTCGTTCGTTCATGCCGGAAAACAATACAGTAAATGTAAGACTCATTTTGCTTATTCCCGATAACAAGCCGGAAAAACTTAAAGCTAAATGAGGTGTATTTTGTAGATTCAAATCGGCGAGATGATCCCCTCGTCAGAATCCTTTGATTCGTTGATGAGGTATATTTACTATGCGGACGTCTCAATGCCGCCGGAAGACTCTTTATATTTATTTACTGCCCCTGTGTTCTACGGTTTCACGAACAATCGTCTTCAAGCGTTCTGTAAGCAGAATCTAGAGATGAATGTCACCTTTGAAAATGTCATACAGATCTTAGAAGCTGCCGATAGAATGCAGGCTGCGGATATGAAAAAATACGCATTGAATCTAATAGTTCATCATTTCTGTAAGGTATTATATAAATCACATATTTTCATGATTCCTGTATTTATCATTTATCATGATTTTTATATGACAATGTTAACATATATGTATTTATATTGATATGGTAATTATTAAGTAATTTTTACCTTGTCGAAGGTTGCAAGACTTCCAAGGCTAAAGCAGTTGAGTCGAGAATTGTTACTTGACATTTTGGAAGCATTGGCTGACGAGCGCAGTGAGGCACGAACGTGTCAAGATATGACTAATGATTGCTGACGAATTTTTGATTCGGGTTGTGATCAACATAGGAGAGAGATAAAGTCTCCTTTCTGTTTTCAGGTATGTTCCATACAATTTACACGAATTATTTAAATCTTGTATATGACATTCGATATTTCATCAGACATTTATTTCAGGAATTGTGCAGAATTAAAACAGGTTTTATCGGCCGAACAATTCTGTTCATTAGTAATTGCTATTTCGATCAGACGGCGAAATCTCGCCTGCCATCGAATTCACGAAAGTGTCTTCTGATGTTGTCTGGATCAGAAACGCGATTGAAAGAAACATTTTCGTCGGTACCACGTGGCCGTGGTAGGAAGAAGTAGATTAGAAGAAGTAATGAGAAGAATCATGGCCTTCAGATACAAACACATCTAAAAGTTTAATAGGAAGAAATCGAAAGCTCTTATAAGGAATATTATTACAGAGGAAGTAGGCGTAACTGACTGTTAGACGCTTATGGTTATTTGGCTTCTCGTCACGTTACTCGCAGTACAGCTTCTTTCGATATGAGAAGTGAGGAGTAGAGCGCTGTATACGGTAATTCGATATTTACGACAATATTAAATCACAGCAGACTGTAATGATGGCTTTCGCTTAGATATTAAGTAGTGTAGAGGTATATTTCGTTAATATCTCTGCTAGAATGTCAACCATTCGTGACTATTACGCTTATCCAAAATATGTTTGGAATATTATTCTTGTTATATTATTTATTAATAAAATCAGCACAGGCTATTACGATTATTTCGTAAGTACATATATGGTCAATCCTATTTTTATTTTTATGTTTTTTGGCTCTTTCTACAGAGGGGATGGGTGCAATGAATAACAGTCAATAGTTTTAATAAATTAGGCATTATATTTTGATCTCCATTGCACATGACTTTACAGAAACCCATAGTTGGTTCTCAGAAGTACCATCAGCAGTGTAGTTGACACTTTATATTTCGTGCAAGCGGCACTCATACTGAGCGAAGGAATGAAAAGAAAAACGTATGCCGTACAAAATCAACGCTTTTCTTTTTTATGTAGTTCGTTGATTAATAGCTTGGTGGCCCTTGTTGGCGGATGCATCTGGTATTATTTATCCACAGAATAAAGACCTAAAGGATTCTAATAAAGAACAAACGTTTAAAGACCTAAAGGTCCTTATTCTTTGATTCGGTTTAACAAACGAAAAAGACGCAAAGCTAATTCCCTACTTAAATTGAATGCTTCTCCGTTTCCTCGTATTATTTCCTTAGACCTTCACGTTCAAACGGAGTTAACGAAGCTTTATTTACGCGGTACCAGCACTACATATTGATACGGTCCTCTACTCGCGTCGTTTCTAACGATCGTACGTGTGATTCGCTTATTATTAAAATCATTTTGCTTTTAAAATCACTGTGGAGGCTCATGCACTTCCATTAACTAGTTCGACTAGACTTAATTCGCGCTAAGGTATTGACGAGTATAATAATTATGCTATGTAGGCCTTTCCATTCGTCGCTTAAGTTTCTAAAGCTGGACTGTTTCTTTGATATCGATACTGATACGCGTGGTCGTCCATTACCCCGCGATGAGTTACAAAAAGAAATCTATGACTTACGACGCTAATTGGATAAGTAACAACGATATTGATCGTAGTACAAATTTCACGTTGATTTCGAATGGCCCCAATCTGCAACATAAAGAATATTCATTTATCCCTTGAGGGAAAACAATTTTAAGACGGTAAACGGCCATTTTACCGATTGTAGAATTGCTCGAGTCGTTTCGTAGACTGACAAGAAATACGAGGCAATTGTTTTCTCGACGGTGAGTGCGCCTCTGAAGGTCTGTGCGGAGGTGTGTGCAGCGCCTACGCACAGGCCGGCAGAAAAAGGGACGTGTTTCTGTCGAACACGACATCCTCACGTGCACCATCGACGGCGGAAGATGATCGGTGTTTCTTTAAACTGCCGACGGATCGTTCTTCGGTAAAATCGACCCATCGCATCTCGTCATTTCTAAAAAAAAGAAAAATAACAACAATAACAGGACGACCCGAAAGCGATCGTGAGAGCGTCCAAGGGCAGTTGACGTTAAGGGATATTTATTTACTTTCTCCTCTACGATACTGCTGGTCGATGACATTCTTTGAGAAGGTTCCAGCCTTCTTCGTCTCTCCTCGATGGCTTCTGTGTCCAGGCTCACGGCAGTTTGGGCCGGTGTTTGGGTCATGGATGTGTTCACGTGTCTCGTTTTGATGAGCGGTGGATTCCGGGATTGGGGTATGGCGAACGCTCGTCTCAAAGCTCCCCTTGGGGGCGATGGCGGCGGATAAGAAATACCTGTTAGAATCACGTAAAAAGTGTTGGACGTGGATGAAATAATAACACGCGATCGTTCATCGTTTCTCCAATTTCGTTGCTATAATCCTTCGAGTAGAAAGAGTTGCTTTATATTCGAACTCTCGGGGGAAAACAACAGAAATCAATAGACGTAGTTTTATTCGTATTACTTATCTAGGTTTACATATCCTCATGACCTTGGAAGTTGATAGTTTTTTTCATTAAAACGCCAGGGAGAAGCGTTAGAATTGCTAGTGTACAAATCGTATCGATAATTACTACCTCGGTGTCCTGGTGAGAGCAGGGTCTCTTTGCTCTTCGTTATTTGCGGCACAATTAGAAGGGAATTCGGCGGTGTCGGTGACACAGTCGAAGTTTGCGGTGACGTAGCCAGTGTTAGATTCGGCAGTGATTGACCCAAACTTGAGTAAGCAGGCACCTGGACGCTCAGTGTATTTGGCGTTGGTGACTTACTCAGCAAAGATCTCCTGTTTATCAATTGTACAAGAACTTAGGTTCATTCTTTTGAGGCACTTGATATACGTGTTTACAAAGTTCTCACCTTATTTGCAAAGGTCTGTGATTGTGACCACTACTGATGTCTCCGCCTTCTTCGGAAGACACGCTCGAAGCACGGGGTGGTTCATTCGTTTCTACGCTTACATTTCTGCTTGCGTTGTAGCTGGGTAAAAAGCTGCTGCTACCAGGCGATACGCCTTCCATCTCCATACTTCCGCTGCAAGGTCACGAGCCATTAAAATACCTGTTGTTTTATTTTCATAGCTACAAGTGTACTAGTGTAAGCTATAACGTACCTGTGACTATGAGCTAGACTGCTGACTCGAGAAGCTCTGCTGCTACCCCTTGGGGTTCTGGGTATTCCCTCGCACTCTTCCAGCTCATAATCCCCGTCACCTAAGTACGTGCTGGCCTGTCTGCTCACTGTGCCAAGACTTACCGTACCACCCAACGGCGGTACCTTCATTCGTGCGAATTGTTGTTGTGCCTTTCTCAAGGATTCCATCCACGACTGTAAGTAGGTTCATAAATCTTATACACAATCAAGACTCTTCGCAATGCTCTAGCGTTACATCAACCTTATCATATCCCCAACGGGAATTTTTTTCCAGCAATAAATGGACATAATTCATGAATAATGCAAAGACGGTATTTTTACTTTCGCAAGTTTGGGTTCACCAGCGCTGAGGACCAAGGCAGCCGATGCTGCACCGTATTCGTTGAGGTACACCAAACCGAGACTGGATGGTTCCTTCAACTCGTGCACGCGAATGCGGTCGACCACGTAGGGTTGTCTGATGATCTTCAATCCTCCCCCTCCGCTGCCGGCGGAAGAACCGCTCGAAGCACCTTTCTTCGTTGAAGGCTTGCAGATCAGCAACATGTCGGTAAGTAATAACACGTGCACTTCCATCTAAAAGAATCAAACAAGTCATTTTTCGTCACATTCTTGTACTTTGATTATACCATTCCTTTAATTATACCAACTTCGCAAATTTTCAAATTTTCTTCAGCAACGCGATACACTCTTATCTGAGTAGCTATCATTTTTATTTACTTCAAGTGTAACATGGTTGAAGGTTATATGTATTCGTAAGGTTTCTCATTAAAAGTTTCCGTTGGTGTCACGTACTTTTCAACTTGTAGTTCCATTGGAACGGTGATAAGAAAATCGAATTTCCGGCGAGATTGCGTGCCACAGACTTTTTTGTTTTACGATATTCATAATATATTCATGCGAAAATCATATTTATTACGACAAATTCTTAACTATTTTACCATTTTTTTCGTGATTTTTCTGTGAGTTATCTGTTAAGTCTTTTTCTATTGAATTGTATTCCTACCTTGCTGGTGGCAGCGTCTCGAAGTTTCAAGTCTCCCTCCCGCAGGAGAATTCTCAGAGTGTCCTTGGGACAGCCGGGTATCGGCGCGGTCGTGATGTCAAGGCTGCTGTGCGCTTTGATCAGTTTCTCCAGTTCCTCGTCCCTCGATTCGACGACGTCGTAGCTTTCCAAACGTGAAGCCGCGCTCGCCAGCCGAGCCGTTTCTTCGTTTCTTCTTAGCGCAGCGTTCACCGATGCCACGAAGTCGTCGACAGATTTGATCTACCCGACAAGATGTTTCTCACGATAACGAATTTTAATCGACAACGGTTTCAGAATTACACTTGAATCTCTTAAATGTGTAACGATGGTTAGTCAGTAGAGACGATAGCTTAACGAAAGGTAAATGGGAGCAAGATTTGAATTCTAACTCGAACAGTTTCTGGCGCAGGGGAAGAGAATTTACCATGTGCGTCAATTCCGCTCGTTGCTCCTCGTTTTCGGTGTTCTTGTGGACGGCCTTGAGAAGCAGCGAATACTTGGTCAGCCTCTGCATCGGCTTTACCAGTATATCGAGAAGCCTCAATCGATTACAGTCCTTCTGTGTCTCACACCACTACAACACCAACGCCAAACCATTACTTTCAATGCCGAGATCGTCCTTAAAACTTTCTTTAAAAAGATCAGTAGAGAATAATAGGCAGATCAATGAATTCTACCAAGTCCCTACGACTCGTTATTACAAAACGGTCTTCTTCCAATTAACAGTTCCGTAATGAAAGAAATATATATGTGTCGCACGAGAGAACGTTCCAGCGGAGGAGACCTTAGTGTCGTTGCTATGCAAGGATTAATTAATTTTCCTGTTTACATTTCGTAAAATTTCGTACCCACCGCCAGGTAAGCCGTGAAGAGCTCGTTGTCGTTGAGACGGTCCCGGGCATATTGCTGGCACTTGGTTTGCTCTGCGCAGTACCTCGTGTAAGGCGCGAAGGTTTGTTCGAAGGTCTCGAAGCCCTGCAGAAGATGACCAGGATCGAGGGGTGCCCCGGTAGATCTGGAGGCGCTGATCATCGCCAACAGGTGTTCCGTCCAGAAATACCTGTTCGCTGCGTATATGTCAGGAATGTTGCTGAAGAGCCTCGTCCTGTCGACCTCGTTCAGGATATTCGAGGCCTGCAGGCTACAGAGGCACGCCATGAAGAGCTGCAACGTCACGCAACGTTCGAGTGAAAAACATTTCGGCTGTTTGCCCCGTCGAACCCCCAACGATTCTCGTCCTTCTGTTAAGATTTCCGCGAGAATTCTCATACTCACGTCGGTCACGACCTTCAGTGTTTTTATGTAAGCTACTTCGGTCTGAGCCAGCTCCCACAGAGCGGTTTGTTGTTGCTGTTGCTTCTCCGATAGCTGCTCGGAATTTTCCACTATGTCACGCCAGTCGTCTTCTAGGATATACAAAGCTGCAAGATAATGGAAACAATACGTTTAGACCCTTCCTCGTTAGAGCAAACGATATACCATACTTCCGCTTCTCCCAATTTCGGACTACTTTAAATAAATCTATCTATCTACTTTCATTTCCCTCCCTACCTTTGTATTTTCACATGACTGATTCTATGCGCACTTTTCGGAGTACGTGAGAATTTTTATCGAGCAATACTTTGAAAATTTCCTGAGATACGTTGGGCTTTTCAATACGAACCTTCCTCGTTGAGGGTGAGTTCGTACGGCAATTGCGTGTCGCTGAGTTTCGGTACTCCGTGTTTGTTGTAGTCGTCGAGTTGGGCCATGAGTTGGTCCATCTTGGTTCCTTTGATGTTGGTGAAGAAGGCGCTCCAGCGCTGCTTGCTGGCCTTGACCCCTGCAGCCCCAGCAGAGTTCCGGCTCGAAGCAAGCGCCGTGGCAGTTCCGACGTCGGAATCGACGCTCGAATCTTCCGTCGAGACGCTGAAGAATCGACCACTCCGACTTCGGTAGCTCTGCAGAAAAACAATATCCCCCATACCCCGTATGAAAATGCGTTTGTCAAAAACACTCGGTAATGTATTTGATACAAAGTTCCTTGCTAAAGTACGGTGTCAAGGGAAGTGCATTTATCATTCCACTCTGAGGCACTATAAAGGTTTAACTAATTGATAGTCCCTGTCGGAGTTAAGTGAGCCATTCATTAAGCACAAGTCCATTACTCCACGCAACCAATTAGCCAGCGTTTGTGATCGGATGGGTTCGCGCTCAGCGGTTTTTGGTAATTGTCACGGGCCAATAATAGCTGCGCGAGGCCAATGATTAACGCAGCTTCGTTAGGCAAAGCGTGAAAATCGTTCTACCTCTAGTTTCATTACGTTATAAATATTCCCGTGGTTTTCGTTTTAGCGTTGTTGTTCGACTGATTTCCATTTTCCCGTCATCTACAGGAATCTGTGGGTAGAGTTCGGTTTGAGGACGTCGAAGGACGATAAGGTTTAAGCCCATCGCAGTTGATCCATCGCGCTGGGCGGTTGTTATCGGCTTCGCAGCGTCCTATAAGGTCCTCATGAATAATTCAATTCCGCGGGACGTTGGGGACACGAGAGCGACGACCGGCCGGGCCCGTTAGTGCCTTTTTTTTATCCGGCTCGCTTCATTTTAATTAATGCCGTCGTTTCGCGCGTACTCGATGACACGGCGAAATGCCGACAAACCGTGCTCGTTACGCTTCCACGTCTCGCAGTTGCGTATCGCGCACGCGATCGTCCCTTCCCCCTGCACGTACCATTTTCCCGACGATATAGCCGGCTTTCACGGCAACCGTGCGAGTCACGAAAAACGCTGAAAATGCCCTGCCGGCGACTCGTTAGCGCGGTTCTTTGTCGTACTCTATTTTCCACCTATGCAACGTTACGTTTTCTCACGCAAACTTCGGCCATAATTCAGGCCGACCCCTTGCCATCGTTTTTAATCTATTAACGAGTTCAGTTACACGATTTTTATCTACCGTCAATTCAAACTTACATTTTCCCCTAATGATCTTTTTTATTGTACACGTGAGTCGTGACAAGGCTGTGAAATAGGACTTTTTTCATGAACCCCGTAAACTCGAGGTAGAAGATTGTCGCTGCGTGCGGGCTTCGCTGACGCGTTTAATTTTTCCTCGGGCACGGTGTACCGGTAAAAATGGTTTTGCACACGGCCGGTAATGCGCAAGGTTGTAGGGGGGGCTAATGGGTAATCTAGCTGGTCGAGAAGTCGAGGAATGGCGGGCAAAGACCACCGGTAGATTTCATCCAGCGGGAGTTATAGCGTAATAAAAGCGATAACGGATCTTCATTGTCGTCGGCTATCGCGCCGCGTGTCTTTAATCTATCCTCTGTCGGTCGTTGACAATAACGCGAGGGAACACGGCCACTTCGTCCTGGAACATGTAAATTCGCGGCAGAATTTCACTGACGACCGACGAGTAAACAGAAGTAATCTCTCCGGTAAACGGGAAAATCATTACGGCCAGCATGTATACCTTTAATTTCGCGTAACGGCCTTCCGCCACTACGATTTGCCTCGCTGAAATTTCATTTTGCCAAGATCAGAGGACCTTATGTGTATGCCACAGCTGTGCCTCCCCTAGGTCGAAGGAAACGAGACGTTCCACTAGTTTTATGGACAACTTTTACCCTTCCACGGTTAAATTACTTTCCAGGGCGAAGGGGATCACTCTAACGTGATAATTACAGGTCGCTGAACACACATCTCATACTTAATTATTTTCCTAATACCCCGAAACGATTTAAGTTCGTTAATTGAATGCAATCTTCGCCGGTGTAATCGATTAATTTCGAATTAATTTCGTAAATTATTGGCCGATATACCGTTCGAAGTTTTATCGCCTCGCTAGTGTCACGAGGGTATAATCGAGACAAGATTGAATATCGTTCCTGCAAAGTTTTCATTGCCGCGAAAGGTGATCGCGATGGCATTGTTTGCGGCGGGGACGAATTGTCCTACAATTTGTCTTTGTCAGTGGATCACATCGGTCCTCGTAATCAGCGGGTCAAGGCTTTCCATAAAAGACTGCCTCGATACTGGTAGTTTTGTCATAAGGCTCTTACAAACTTACACGGTCAATCAATTTCTACAAAAATTTAATTTAACGAGAGTTAACACTTTTTCCCAGACTAAATTATTTTTAAAATGAACTTATTCAATGAAAATCAATATTGCTCCTTTATTCCTCGAAATCTAATGTTCGAAACGGCAGAGAGGAAGAGTTGGGAAAACATTCTAATTGTAGCATGCGGAGAGAATAATAATGGACTCACCCCACTCGCCTTGCCCAGTGATACATTTTGACTATTTCTCTGGCTCGAAGACCGCGAATTCGGTCTTTCATCCTTGGCTGAAACAGTGAAATGTCAGGGATTACAATAAGGGAAGGTTTGGAGTACCGCATTGTACGCTGGTCATGCAGCGGAGCATCTTCGACCACGTAACCGTATACTTCAGTAACGAGGAGATACTGAAAGCAATTCTTACGCTTCCGCGATTCTCCGAGCCCACTTTTCACGCTTCAAGCGCGCAACGAGTTGAGCATTATTCCAGCCCTGTATCTCCGCCAAGTCCTACGTAAGAAATCGCAGAGTATGCTTCATTCTTGACTTCAAACTCACTATACAATACATATTTCTTTCAAACACGTTGTCACTCCAAAATACAATAATTTTCATTTCGTCAGATGTATTCTACGTTTAATACTTTCATGAATGATTCATAAATGTGTTTCTTATCCCGCTGCTTGAAAGTTATCCGGGTTTCGACCTCGATTGTTTATCAACAAGCACATACGGTCAAAGTTATGTCCAAAAAAACAGAGAGTTGTGTGAGTGTTACGTAACTGTTTTGTACGTGCGAGTTTGTAGTTCTAGATCTGCATGTATTGATCCTGGCTACTCACGCTGTTCAGCAGTAGTAAAATTTAGCGATGCTCAGGCATACCAGAACGTACCGGATAAGAACTCAATATCTCAAAGTCATATTACACTCCGCATAAAATTATTTAATCTGCATTAATCACGTGTATAGCAAAGCGAATATCACGTTTCAACTTATTCTGTCACTTATTAATCTTTTAGATATCGTTATACAAATTTAGTTTTGTTCTACTTTCAGTGCAGTATTGTTAACTAAAATGTGGTGTTTTAAATTGTATGCATTTGTACGCTATGTAAATCGTCGTTGCATCTTGCTTATACGCCGAGCCGAGTGTAACGGTCAGCCAATTGCTACGTCGGTCGACAAGTAATAATCGTCTGTGCGGTTTAGAGGGACTTGGACAAATATGCGGTTGTCCTTATCGTTACTGTATGTCATTCGGCAGGGCAGCATTTTACTAGCGATCGATATCGTGTAAGTTCTCAACCGTTCTAAATTGTTGAACCGTCACTATGGATTTGCAAGTGTTTATGGCAAATATCTACAAACAGAAAACAGGGGAATCTTTTCAATAAATTTCCAGCGAGACACATAAATATCTACATTTCTTAAATCTTAATACAAAGTTCCTTAACAACATTCATTAGTCTGGGAAGGGGGGCTGTAATCATTTTACTATTTTTACATCTGCTTATAGTCTTTCGTTTTGCCGATACGACGCATCTTTTGTGTCTTTATATTTCGCTTTGGATAGTAAATAATTTTAATTATTGCATTCCGTCGACGTATCCTAGCTATTTGAACGGTTATGGGTTAATATATCGTTGCGCGCGAGGCACCCCCTTGGGAAATCACAGTGAAATGAAAGTGCAACGTTAAGTGATAAAGTCGGAGAAACTTTTTCACGAAGTACGTCTCTCCTGGCGTTTACGAAAGTCCTTGCCGGCCCGGGGGAATGAGATCCGACTTTATCCCGAATGTCAGTCAACCGCAAACCGCGTTACGCGACATCTCCGAAAGACGAAATTTTGCAAAATCCCTGCCAGCCTTCAATCCCGCGCTTTATGGCGCACGAAATTCGAGAGTGCAGTTTTCAAAAACATTTTCACGCATCGTCGCCGTTAACTCGACGGTATTCAACCCGACACTGCCGGTCCATCGACTTTTTAAAAGCGGGAAATTTCACGTATACCGCTTCATTTCCAACAATGTTTTACATTTCGAAAATATTCAGCAAGAACGCTATATGTTATTTACGATGAAATTCTTATTATTTGATAAAAATCGTAAGATTTTGCGGCTATTTCTTTATTTCCAATGGTTTCTTGTAACTGATGAATATTTCCTAGGGAACCGCCGTGCGTCTTTTATGATGAAATACTTATTACTTTCTTTCAACTGCCGTTCGGTTGCCGAGGAGAAGGACTAGAGGAATTAAATTTGCCAATAGAATCGAGTGTTTAAGTGCTCGCTCGGTTACGCGCGTCGCAATAAAATGGACTTCGCTTCAACAAAGTGGCCGGTCTATAAAAGTCCGATGAACGTCCTATCGAACGCGCGTTGATGCGATTTACATCAGCGCAACGCATTCATCCTGTGCTCGTAGTACGCTATTACACCGCATCTACATATAATGCATTTATTCAGAAGAGATGCCGCATGAAATTGCCCATTCGTGTCGGCAGATGGATTGCATTAAATATTCGTCTAACTGTCCCGCTATTGGCCAAACGATTCACGCCAACAGAAATACACTTCGCCCTGAAGTTATCCGCGAATCCACTAACCTCCGGCAATTTTGTTAATGGCGCCGAATGTGCGAGAACGTTTCAAACTGATTTTACTAATGCGTACTCGTGTTTAATGTATAATTTTGCCAATTGGTAGAGTTTCAATATTTCACCTGCTACTCGTAAATGTTTCCCGCCAAGGAAGGACGTCTCCGTTGTTTGGATCGACAGTGGCGTTGGTAAGCTGTCCAAAAAAACATCAACGCGCGAAAGATCAACACCGCGACGTTCGCATGCGGAACTCAGCACCTCCCTGCAAAATATAAACATTTCGGATCTTTAGTTAAAACGTTAATGTGTACATACAATCGATACATAATGCTAGTTAGGTTTTTAAAGAACTATTAAATACCTCACAAAAACTGTATTTTCATATATAAAAATTCCTAATAATCGTAGTTAATTGGCATTATCTTGAGGTACTTTTCTTTGTGTTGATTGATTACAGGTATATTCGCGGTTGTAATTGAATTTCTGGGGGAGATGAAAAACATGCGGCAAAATGTTCTTTTTTCAAGCGGTGCTTTATTGACGAACGGCCCTTAATCTCGACTTTTCGGTCTTTATTGGAATTGTTTTGCAACAAGGCCGAAAAGTTGGGTTAGCTTTGGTCGAGGAGGTCGTGGATTCGGCTCACGTGCACACGCGAGAATCGACGTACTTTTCAGAGTAAGACCGATTAAACTCCCGGACACGTTTACAATTATCCGTCGGGGAAAGACTCGATCTTAACCTTGGGTTTTGTACTTTCACATTCCTTACGTAGCCAAATGTTTCAATATCATTGATTAATTGCGTCTAGGACATTTGAAGGGTTATATTTGAGACAGGTTGAGAAATTCTTTCGCACTGACAAAGGTTACCCTCGTTATACCTTTTCACTTTTTCTCACACTCAGTGCAAAGAGAGAAACGGAAAAGTGTAAATGCAGAATACTTGAATGCGCGCGACAGATTTGCTTTATGCATCTATTAGCTGCATTGAATTTAATGCAAGTTCGTTCCTGAACGTTCCCTTATTTGTTCCTCCAGTTTACTCTGCATCCGGCGAACGTGGAAACCGCGTGGTCGTTCGTAACAAAAGCAAAAAGTTTCGGGAACTTCGATGATATTCGGGGCGTACTTCTTTTCAGCGGTACGGGAGTCGGTCTTGCTGTAATTGCAGCGATATTGGGTAGACAAGAAATTCCATCCGGATAGAAGTTCGGCTGGCGATATTACAGAGGGGGAAAATACGGCGTTTATGTCGATTCGTCGTCTGGATTTATGCAGGCTCGACTTTGCAATTATCCAGCCGGTTCGTCCCGGCCGTGAAACTTTGCGGAACACGTTTTACGCGCGGAATTACCGCTGTCAGCCGATCTTTAGGGTAATATAAATCGTCCAAAACATCCGGGAAGGACGGCTAAACGCACCGGGCGGTCCGGACTTTAAAGCCATGTAAACTGCTAACTAATTAAATCAGCAGTCACACTGCCGTAGGTCCGTAACTCTCGCCCGGAAGTTTGTTTCGCATTGGCTAAAGGCCTCCACGGCACGTAATCGTTTCGCTTATTCGTTTCCCTCCGAGTCATTAATTATACATGCTACAGGATGAAGCGCGATTAATCTCCTCCGGGTGTCCTTTTGTAGGAAAACTTTGGCGAATACACGTTTTGTAGGGCCGATTTTCCCTCCAATGTCTTTATCCCTCTAACAACCCCTTCAAGGGCCTATTCTCATTGAGAATAATTCTATATTTAAATCATAACTCCATCGTCTTCTCGTTTTGGAAGTATTAGGTAAACTTGTACAGTATTGCAAAAGGTGTCAAAGTGGACACTAATTGATAGACGAAGTGTTGAGTCAGGCTGGTTGACTGACAGCGTTGCGGGCATCGGTCGAGATGGACAGAATGGCAGCCAACGTTTACGTATACATCGAAACATTTCCCGGCGGAATTTTTTATCCGTTGTCTTTGCCCGAACGACGGACACTGCTCATCATTGATTTACAACGGCCGATCGGCCCTGAAACTTTCGGTTGTTCGTTTCTCCCTGAATTTTTCATTGCGCCTCCAGTCGTAAATCATTTTTTCATCGTTCCTCGTTTTCGCTCGCGTCGTTACGCCTTCCGGGCAAATGGCGTTTCTTGCGGCCAACGCATCCTGTAACTGCTGCGTCGATTCAAATGACCCATTCCGGCGAGAATGATTTTCACGAGCGAAAGCGTCGGAATTAAACCGTTAACGCGAATATTCCGATATACCGATTTTCCATTAACGCCGCGGTATTCCCGATGTGCCGTCGTTACAGCTACGCCGTTCCGCCTTTCATCGATTATCGTTCGCAGATGAAATTCTCCGGAAATCACACCCTCAAAACACTTAACAAATCGAATAAATCGATGCAAACACTAAGTCCAACATACGTCAAAGTTAGGCATCGCTGTATGTTATAACTATGAATCTGTAAAATCGACATTCGTATATTATTTTAAATAGGTCTCGTAATTATAAGTTTTCAATGTTGTTGCGTTACAATAATATATGGAAATCATACACGTTCGTTTTGTTGCGAGTTTTGTTGCGACTTTGACAGAAAGTTAATTGTCTGGAAAATGAATTTCGTTAATGTCGCTCGATTTCGCGGGAAGTAAGCGGATAATTACTTGGCGCAGAAAGTGCTAATCATGGCGGGATAAATGTGGGAACTCGATTTCCGGTTGGCATAAACCGAGTGTCCTTGATCTTCCTCTAATTCCGTTTACGCCGCGATGCCCATCTTATTTTCCGGCAATTTCCAGCGAGCTTCGATTTCAGTTCGATTCCATTTTCTTGGCTCTTTGCCGAATCGATTTCGTTAGGACTATACTTCAAGATGCGCCTATCGCCGAGCCTGATGCACCCGGAGATACACGTTTCCGATTGGCCAGACTTATCGATTTCCCCAAAAGTCAGCCAATTTTGTCTCTAGGTGGCCTGAAATAAAGTCTGTCGTTTCGCCAGTGAAGGACTGATAAAAGATAGGCGCAGAAAAAAGAAAGATAGGGAAAACTTCTGAGAATGTCGAAGACAGAAATTCTGTTGGCAAAGTAGGTACCTACCTTATCGTTATACCTGCAAAATTTATAGTATGAAATTAAAATGAATTACAAACTTTCTCTTGACAAGCGAGTTAAAGTCCTATTGTCAAATCGATCAATGTGTACACTTTGCAGAAAGCCCACGAGAATTTTCGAATATCCCAACCCTCCATTTTCGCAATTTTGATCCATCTAGTTTGAACTGTTATTTTACTTTGGCGTGAAAGCAAAACCTATCACGAACGTTACACGCCGTTGAGGTATCGCATGCTCTTCGCGCCTGTCGGTCGTTAGAAAACTTTTGCTTGATATTCCCAGGGGCCTCGTAAACTGGTTAGGAAACTCCAGGGAACGACGGTATACGTGTAAAACTGTAGTGGGTCCATAGAACTGTCCCTTCGATTACCGCTTCGGTCGATTGAGTTCCTTCCGAATTAACCGTTGTAGTTCAAGAAACTACTGTGATTTCGAAATTTACGTTCTCGCCAACAAAAATACACCCAGTTGTTTCACGATCGCGGTACCAGCCTTTACAAACCAATTTGGGTAACCACTATTCTCACAGACTCATAGGCTACCGATGATAAGGCATATAGGTATTCATATGCATAAAGCATATTTATGTACCATACCATTGATCTATACTACATTTCTGACGATATCTTGATTTATACTACTTACGAAATGCCCGACCATATATTGACTTACACGACTTAAAAGATGTCCGATCCTATTATTGACCACTACTACCTGGCTGACCATATTATCGATGTATACTATTTTTCTAACCACATATTGACTTACACTACTTAGAAATATTCGACTGTATATATTTATTTATTAGTGGGTTATAGTGAGTTAAAATATGTTAAAATACGTTAAGAATGTGTTAAAATACATTAAAATACGTTAAGAAAGCATTAAAATATATTATAAATACGCGTTTATTTAGTGGTTTTTATATTCAAATACGGTAATGTGTGTATAGTATATATGTATATCATACGTATATAATACGTATAATGTGTATAGCATATATGTATATATAAGATGTGGAGTAGCTGACGTTACGAGCAGCAAATTCATTGAGTTTTATACAAACTTAATATTCTGGGACCATTATGGAATTATGGGCCAGATTAACATTGATTTCCCACATCGCCGTTACGTTAGATACTGACTGTAGTAACGTTTGTGGCATTTCTGTTAAGAATAGCAATACTTACGCCAGATAAGTTCCTTTGGTAGCCGGAAGAAATTCTTCGCGATCGAAGGAGGTAGCATCCTCGCCTACTTCGAAGCTGACGCTAAAATATTCACTGCTTGACACCTGAAAGTCGAGAAGAAAACAATTATTCATACAAGAACCGTGGGATTTGACATCGCAGAAAAGAAATCCAAGACTTAAAGTTTCATCGACCGGAATCGTAAGAAGAAAGTTCAGAAGTATTTACATTAGCATTTACCGTTATACAGAAAAAAAAATCTATCCTCATCCTATAAAACTGAGAAACTAGTTTAAAACGTATTCTGTGAAAACTATTCCTCGGGAAAATTTGAGTTTACAGTTTTTCGGAGAATTTAAGGTGGATTGAGTTATCAATAACTGCGCATCCGTTACTTCACGAGCCATCCGTAGTGTGCAGTTTATGCAGTCGATAAATCGCGTCCTTTTTACAGGAGGGTGTCGGCTTCGCGCTGACAGTGCAATAACGCATGAGGAGGACATTATTCAGAAAGCCAGCAGAGAGCCGGGCGGTCCGGCATAAAAATGAACATCGTGCCCGTTGTTTCGTCCCCGTAGGTTTCCCCCGTGCACTTTCACGACATTTTTCCCCGTGCTCCCAGCAGCCTCGTTTTCCTAACCGTCCGGAGGATTTCCCACTGAATCGGCATTGTACATCTTCGGCAGTACTCTCTGCGGCCTGCAGTCTGTTCCGACGACCCTCCTCTTCATTTTTCTCCGGTACTCGTTTGTTTTGAAATTCTCTCCCATTCGTGCCAACGAGATCGAATCCGCCGAGCGTACAATACTTTCCAGCGTTCGCCATTGTTGTCCCTCAATAGCGTGCATGCCGTACTGTGGGAATCCTTTGTACCCTTGTACCTGTGCACTCGAAAATCTTAGCCCGGAAGTAGAATGTTTGGTCCCTTTGTATACTTCGTCTTTATTACCTTCGTCTCATTTCCTTTTTCTTTAACTCCTCGCACGTGGGAGTAATATCTCCTTTGCTGAACAGTAGCTACGTCTTTATTACATACAGTTCGTAAATAAATCATCCTCCCGCTTTAATCTTTACTTTTTATCGTCGACTGAATTTCTTGAAAACGATACACCCTTTAAGAATTAAAAGAAGAAATCAGGCTTAATCTGTGCCTACATTTATATTGATTTCTGCTCAAATCTTTGCACGTGGAACGTATTGTTTCCGCAACCCACGTTTTTTCGGTACATTCGTGTGTATTTTCGCGAAGATAAAGATGAAAAATCGTTCGTGCATACACGTCGTTACGCATGAGAACAGGACATTTGTCGTTGGTTAAGTTTGGTAACAAATGGGGATACATTTGCACACGGATGCAGCCTACCAGACGGATATTACGGACAAAACGTTGTGTTTTTCGTGAGGATGCTCAACCATTGAGAGTGTATAGTCTTCAACGTTTCAGCGTTATTACTGCCACCCTTCGATTCGACGAACGAAAGGTTCTCATTCAAAAATTCGTGAAAACCGCCACAACGGATAACATTTCAAACGGAATTAATTTTCAAAAGCATTGCCGATCTTAGGACATGGTCCTGATACAGCAATGCGGTTAAATCTGAATTACGTGTGCTATCTTTGCGTTATCCTTGTGGAAGTTCTTAATGTAAATTCCCGCGAGCCGGGCGGCACGATCGTGAAATAAATTTCGAATCGCTGTATCACTGCTGAGCCATCTGACCTTCTATCCCGCATGTCTTATTTCGCCTTCTTCGCTGATAAATAATGCAGAAAAGGCGCGGTGAATCACGGAAGGGTCGTCGGTAAATTGCCACGTAAAATTAAATATTCCATTGACAATACTTACGTAAGCGTCAACAAAAGTCGTCTAATTTTAATTGACATTCAGGAAAATACCTGCTGCCCCACATTTTCCTTATAAAATCCTCTTTAATATTTACGTGCAACTATCCTACGACTTTTTCCCTGCAAAGAGAATTTTATGCAACCATTGACGTATCTTGACATTATTAAAAAATGTAGTCACTTTGCAGGTGCAACGTTTTGCAAAATTTCCGAGATTTCTTGCATCTGCGAAAATGTTTGCACCCCGCATGCAGGGTATTTGCAATACCAGGAGAGCTCGGAATACGTGGCGCATTTGTAAATGAATGGCGTTTATAGTCGTAATGTAATTAGCATAGAAACCAAGCAAAGCTCAGCCCAAATGGTGCATACACAGCCGCTTCTGTTAGTCCTGCATATCTCGCGTTCTCTTCTTCCCTATGCAGACATACGCTAGTGCGGATTAGCTTGACGCATTAATAATGACATACTCGGAACACGAATACCTACTTGATTACTGCCAAAAGGTGTGAGCCATAACTCTCAACTGCTAACAACCCACCGCCCTTGTTTGTGGCGATAATTAACTTTTCCATTGGCATTAAACTTCCCCTCTAGTGATCCATAAATATCTCTAACCATTTAGAAAATGTCTTCCCTTTACAGCAAATATTATAATATTTATTACTATCGTTATTAAGTGTACTAATGACCCGAATAATTTTGCACATTAAAATAGCATTACTTAATACACAGTTAAGTTATAAAATGATACTGTTAATTCCACGGGCACTTTTGTTTATCAAATTTTTCAGTCTCTCTTCAGATCTCTACGTGTCATTTAATTGTGTTATTCCATATGGAAGTACTGTCGGGCTGTCTGTTAGATATTCGCCATCGGAGTCAGCAATACCATGCAGATTGCACAACTATGTAACACGTGTTACGACTGTAACGGTTCGTGGGCGGGCTGCTGGGGTGACAGGAGAAGGGAAACAGGGGCAAAGGGGGGAGGGGGCGGGGTAGCGAGAGAATCCGGGACGAAGGCGGAACAACTATGTAAACGGTACTTCCACACGTAGCCAATCACCGTGTACGTGTAAACGGTCTAACAGTTCTGTCGAGTGCATACCCCTTACTTCGTTGTTAACCCATTTTACGCTGGCTGTGTACCGACAAAAATACTGTTTTCACGCGGCGAGTAGAGGTTTTCAAGTGTCGTCAACGAAATCAACATACGCGTCGACTCTAACCACAATCATTCTAAAAACTTGTACTTACGATGCTTAAGAAAAACGTTAAAGGGCTAAGTAGTTAATTACGTCAAATTAAGTATACCTAGATAAGTATTAGGAGTGTAAGAAAAATGACAAACGTCATCTTAAAGATGCTTGTTCAAATTTTGTATGCCCCGTTTTACCTTGTTCTTGTCTGCACTTGATAAACGTAATGGCTTTTAATGCAATTTTTCATGTACGCGTTAACACCTTTCTTTTCGGGTAATTGGTAGGGGACAAAGACGAGACAATTTTTGACTTTGATGCGCGTTCACGCGTCGAATAACGTATACACACGTTGGGTGTATAGATATAAGCGCGAGTTGATGCGGGCGCACGCTCGAGTTTTCGTGTAAATGCATTATATCTGTCGGCTGAAAGAAGGTACAACGGCCCTCCAGTCAGGAATAATATTAGAGCTTGGGATTGAAAATTGAGTGCAACGTGGCCCTCGATCGACGGGTTAGCTAACTAGGCCAGTCGATACGTGCAAAAGAATAAATGGCAAAAATCATACTTTCAAGGACAATCAACATTTCCCTGCTTTACCGCAATACATCATTTGTCATTTTACCAAAATCAAAATCAACAGATTCACTGAGAAATACGATATTTGAAAAGTAAATAAATACCGTTTGTAAGTTAATATCTTCATTCCCGTTATCGACGTTCGTTGTGTGCAGAAATATTTTTCTGTCAACTTTAAAAACTTGTAGCGGTAAACGTCGAGGTTGGGTTTATTGAATTTCACTGGATTTAATCGCGGAATTATCTGTCTGCCGTTTTCATTAATATCTGCGTTCCGTGTAGGGTGGTTTTTATACAAATTAGCGCGAAATTACTGTGTGCCTTTTGATGTATCAGTTACGGATTTTAATTGCTCCATTTCCGCGGTGGTATTTGTTGTTTTGACGCTGATAAATTCAATTTCGCAGTTCATTATACATTCCCTTTATCTACGCAATTCATTACTCGAAATAAAGCAATCCAACTACATTAAAACAGGGAAAGGTAAACATCTAGAAAATGAGAAACGTTATGTTCCATTTCCGACCGTTTAACGTCCACCCTATGACCATTATTATTTGTTGACGAACTTTTACTTTGTCGCATTAACCCGTATAACCGTAATCCAGTTGTAATAACAGTAATTAAATCGTCCTCTTATTATGAGCGTAGCGTGACTCGCCAGTATAAGTCATCGGCTTCTATAAAGCGTAACAGTGGCGTAAGCAATATAAATATAAACACTATCACCTATTTTTTCCTACGTCCTCTGCGAACGGATAAACGTCACTGAATTCCACTCGTGTCAGCTAAATGAGAAAAAAAAGAATCTTCCAAACATTTAGCCGAAGTGCGTGCATATTTATTCACATCGAATTCCGATAATGTCGGTTAATGTGGAAAATTGTTTGAATATTCCAACGTCCTGTCCGGTGGTTCGCATTTAATTAAACAGTAAATACCCGAGTAAGCCGTAATCGAGCAAATTATCGACCCTGTTTGCTGCTCCACGGAAATTTCCAGCGCCAAGGATAAATGGCAATGTTCGACATTGAGTTTGGCTGGCGATTAAACACTCCTCGTGAACTTCCTTCGCCGAGGGAAGTATATGAAACGGAGCTTACCCAATGCCGAATCGTCATGGCGATTGATAGTTTAGCAATTCAAATTACAGCTCCGGAGCGCACGTGCTACTGTCGACGGTGCAATTGTTATCTGCCTTCCTCGGCACGAGCAAATAAGACAAAATACCGTGATGCAGCGAGGAGGAAGAGAAAGCGTCTTGTTTACCTGGATTTCGAGGATCAGCATAAAAAATATCGAATACTTTGTAATCGCGTTTCACTTCTATGGAACGTTGAGGGGAAATAAAAGTCGTTAAATGGGAAAGTTGTATTTTTTTTAAGGATCAATCGTTTTTTTCATCCTGTTAAACGCATTCAAAAAATTCGCACAGGCGTAGTACCTGGAAATGCGAATTTTAATGGATTTGCGTGTCCGTGGTAATCCAGTTCGATCAGATTTATCATGCTTAATCCTCCATGACGAAATATTTGATTGAAACGTATTAAATCTGCCAGGAACACAGCTTAAGCGTATTAAAAGCGACACTGAAGCAAAGGGAATTAAAACGAATTGAACGGCAAAGAGTTTTGACACGTCGATGTCACGAGAAAGGCAATAAATTTCGCAGGGAATACGGTCTAATGCGATTTCGTTTTTATTCGTCCGACGAAATTAATGTGCCGCCAGGAATAATCTGCTTTTACATTTTTCCGTAAAAGTAGGAAAAATCCCTGAGTGATGGAGGATGTGATAAAATTCCGCCCTTTCGATCCATGGAAATCATCTCCGCATTTCCAGGATATGACGTTTCATCTGGGCGAGAAGGATTGCTAGGATAGTGGGAAAGAATCGGACGACTAAAAACTCTCTCAGCTGGAGCCATCCAAGAAAAGCGGAACGTCGTGCGACGTAATGGCGGATTCTGTCTTCAGATTTCTACTCTTACAATATTCCACATACGCAGGAACTTCGGGGACCACCGAACAACAATAAATATTGAACGTAACACGAAGCAAGTGATAAGAGATTTTTCTTACATGTATTTCTTGACTCTTTACGAGCACTATACAAATACATTTCTTCGTATGTTGCAGAAAATTGTAACAAATAAATACTTCACTCGGAATGTAGCGTACGTGTAGAGAGACGTAGAAAAATCTGTACTACGGAAAGACGGGGAAATAGTTGCGGCGGAGAATGATTTTCTGGGTTTTCTCCTGGAACATCCCGCAGGAGTCAGTGGATTAAAATCGTCTGGCTGGAAGACGGGAGTAAAGGTCGCAGCTGGCTCGACGACAGGATCCTTCGTCTCGACCTGTCGAAAGGTTCTTCTGGGACGAAGAGAGTAGTTAGGGTAGTGGGAGGGGTGCTGTAGGTAAAATGCTTTCTCGGCGGACGGTCTCGCGGTGTACCCTCCGACGGGATTGAATACAAAGCCCTGGAGAGCTTTCACGAGGTGAAAAGCCTTTCCAAGTCCCGCTTTTTCGGCGCATTCTCTTGGCGGTGCCCTTGAATGTCTCAATACGCGTCGCATCAGCCCGTCACGCGTCACGAGGACATCAATTTTCCACGCGTATAATGGGCCCAGCGAGCGTTTGCCCCAGCGCCGTGGTCCTTTGTTATTCCTAATGAACCCGTGCCCGTAATGAGCGTCCTGCTAAATCGCTCCTCTTACGTTAGACTAGGAAAAAAGGGCAATTTGTCAAACGCAAGTTTCTGTCAAATCGGGATTAACTGGCTGTACGTGTGAGTAAAGAAATTAAAAAAAAAAATTCATTTAACATACTGACGCGAATGGAACAAGTTATTTGCCGTTCGTACATTTGACATGTTGCCCTGCGAATAATTATCAGGTGGATCACGGATATTAACAGATTAGTGACTGTCGGTTTCGCACGGTGTTCCTCAATGACGTTCACGTAGCTGCTCTATCAAGTGAAAACCGAGGCGATAAGCCTTCCCTCTCCTTCGCGGCACACTTCCGTCAAGGCCATCGGCAATATTGCCCAGGCTTACCGACGATCGATCAGCTTTCCACATCCCAGGACTCTTCTCTTCCTGTGTCATCCCGTAGCGAAAACCTAACGCCCACTCAAGGGGACATTTTTATTTCCCCCTCGTCTCTCTTTCTCTCCGATTAAAACTCTTCAACGAGGACCAGTAAACCTTGCATCTACGTTTTACCGCGGTCGTTCTGGCCGGGAAATTACGGTTCCCTTCTGCTCCGTAATCCAGAGTGCAGACGTATAGGGTGTTTTACGGTAAGAGTCGTTAACTGACCTGGCATCGGGAGAGTTTGTGCCTTGTTCGCGTGGGGTGAACGCCGTCGGCTGATGTTGCATTAGGGACGAGAAATCGCGGGCTGCTCTCATTGGCCGCGACGTTGTGCGGGTGGTGCTGCAGCTGATGGGTTTGTTGATGATGATGGAGGTAGGACTGTTGCTGCTGCTGCTGCTGGGGGGGACCACCTCCCAGATGGTGTTCCCCCGCGTCCAGCATACTGCTGTCCAGAGCGTCCAGCTGGGTCAGCGACCTCGAGCGCACCTGAAGTCAAACCATTCAAATTGACCTTCAAAATAATCTCCCACACTTGACCCACTTAAGTTTAAATTTGCCCCGTTATTGGGGACAAGTCGTTTTTACAAGCTTTCACATTCTATGCGATTAAACAATTGTGAAAGGGTACCCTATCCGTCCCTCGTAATCATCGAGTTTCATTACCGCTGAAGAAACTGTCAAGTTGCTACCTCGACACACGCGGGTTTCGTTAAACAGACCCTTTGTTATTGTCCCAATGGGTTTCTGGAGCGAGGTGGAACAATGTTTTCCTTCGTCTGCATATTAAATGTGATTATAGCAGCCCAAGGCGGTTGACAATAATCAGCTACTGCGACGATTAGCGACCTACTTTCCAGCCCCGTGTCGATTCATTTCCTCGCTACGGGAAGTTAGTGGGTGCGTGTCACGCGTATCAACGTCCTAGGATATTTCAACACTCCCATTAAGGACTTATTGCCCCCCTCCAAGTGCCTTCCCCCAACTCTAGCAGGCGTTATCTCGCGTTGTCCTTTCCGAATTCCCGGGGAATTCATGGCGCAGTTGCTTTACGAGCAACGAGAACTCTCCGAGCCTTTGCATCGTTCCATGAAAGTCGTTGTAAATCAAGCCCGTTATAGGCAATTTACATTTCCAGCAGCGAATTTCACGTGCGTCGCTGTCGCGCCTACCCTTCGCCATGTGCAAATGTAAATAATAAATCTACCGGCGCTGACATTCTGTCCGAACTTTAACGCTCACCACCCCGCTTATTGGGACCCGATTGGTAAAATTGTAACGGGGAAAATACTCCACGATTCAATTCTGCGGAGCTACTTAATTATTGTCCTTTTTAAGTACTGCGTTTATTACGATGAAATAACCGAGGTACATCTCAACGATTAATATCCAACGTTATTTCATTTGACCCAAAAAGCTTTTTTCCCGCGGCCAAAAAAAAATTCTACCCAACCCCTGGTTAGTGCGCTCAGTTTGCCGGAAAGTAAACTCAACTTCGTTGTTTGTTCGATCCGGCGGTTTACTTATTCCCTTCGAAGCGTTAGGCATTCTGTTCTCATTAACTTCGTGAACAGCGAGTTGATACTGACTTTGAGAATCGCCATTAAACACCTGTGTACTCTCATACCCTCAATTTTTGGCGAATACCGACAGATGAACGGGAAAGTGGTGCTGTGGGGACAAGGCCAAGGGGATTTGATTGGAACACGAGAGGTCGTTGAATATCGTCATCCCCTTCAAAGAGGGGATATCTACCTGCGCGTGAATAGCGGACAGAGTCATGTCCCCCCTCCATCCCCATACGGGGGTAGAGAAATCGTAGTAATCTGGGAAAAAGCGAATGGACGTTTCACATGTCGCGTTTGGTCTCCCGTTCGGCCGTTATCGTTTCCCACGCGACAGCCATCCCCGCGGATACCTGACAATTTCTCCATCGTCCTGTGAGTGATAATCTACGGTCGTCCGAAGTTTGCCCGATACCTTTTTGCTTTCACGGTCCTCTCTGCCGGAAGGAAAATTCTTTTCCAAGCTCAAACAGCTCGCGCGTGAGAATTCAAAGTCGTCGAATCGCTATAAATCTCTACAAATCTGTGAAACATTAAAAATTACGAAATATGTGTTTTTTTTTTAATTGTATCGTACTTAAATATATCATGTTGCATCAAACAAATTCATCTTCGTTTTCTTTTTAATTCCTTCGCCTTACCCCTATTTTTCATTTTTTTTTATATAACTGGAACTTCATTACGCTTTCATTGGATGGAAATTGAAGTAATTTTAGTGTCCCAGCGAAGACGGAAGTGTACGTCAGTCACGTGATTCTGCCTCGTGATTAAGAACTCCGAGGCAGTGATCAATTTATTTAGGCACTCTTAGTTTCTGCTGGTTCGGGCGTTAAAAGCCGTCTTGGCCAAGGAGATCGAAAGGCGAAAGTAGTTGGCCCTTTAATGCACTTAACGAGGAGAACGGGGAGGAATGCAAACCGGAAGCTACATATATATATATGTATAGCCTGAGTCCTGTTCAAAGGACGGCTTCGAAACGCAGGAAGTACTAATTTCCGGCGTGGCAACACTCCCATGTCGAAAACTGGCACGGAAATGAGATTCGATTCGCGATGGATGAACCGAGCCACGGTCAGACTATCGTCAGTGACCGTCTATTGTCGCCCTCCACGTTCGCCAACGATCCAATTTTTATCGAAAACATCAAAGAAAAATTCTCACGTACATATTTTCAATAGGATCAAATCAAATAAATTCCAATTCGCAATGATTTATAACTAGTATTAACTTGTACGGCGATGATCATTTTTCCACCGTAATTTTACTTTATTTCCATGTTCTTTTATCCGTAACGATTCCGGGCCTAAGTTGGTAGCCTTTCGGGGTCTCGTTTAAAGGCAGTCAAGGCCGGAGACGCAGTATATCCCGGTTATTCGCGACTTAATTTCAACTTAGGGCCGGCCGGTGTGTATGCACCTCATAATTTTCGTTCGTTCTAGATTCCGAGGGAAATTGACCCGCCTTTTTCGACGGTACGTCACGCGACTTCCGTTGGAAGTAGCGTGCACGAGCGGCAACGACCAAGAGGAACGTTCGCTTCGTTAAATGTATACGCGGGGCTTACCATTTCCGTCCTTTCTTGCCATCCACACCGTCGCGACACTCGTGTCGAGCGAGCAAACGATGGATCTAATGGGTCTCGCCTTATTTACCCAGCCGGGAAGGCCTGGGCCCCGGCCAATTCGATGAACGAAGCCTTCCTCGCAAAAACTCAATTTCCCCATTCCGTCAAAGGACGTGACATCGTTCGCCGGAAGTATAATTATCGCTATCTTCCGACGCACGAGAAACTTCCGCGTCATTTCCTATCCGCCGACACATCTTGCACAGCCTGAAAATTTCCCTTTAGACCAAGAAAATTTTTATACCGTTTTTCGCTATCCGTTTACATAGTTGGAACGTTACGTTCAGCTACGTTGCCGCGTTAACTGCGAAACGTTTGTTTTATTCGGGGAATTCTTCCCGGAGGAAATTAATTTGTTTCTCGTGGCGCGAATGGGAAAGCACGGTCGGACAAAGTTTCTTGAAATTCTTTCAACTTCTTCCACGGCCGGCGGTTCAGAGCTTAAACGGGGATATTTCCCGGGCGTGAGTTGTGACTTCCGGCAAGGGAGGATATATCTCAAGGTACTTCGTCCTCGTTGGCGGAATATGAAGGACCATTGGTCCGTGGAATTCAGAAGGTCCCGATGTTTGAGGGAGAACGTCATTGCCTCGTAAAATACGTTAAAGGTCCTCCGATCAGCTCCAACTTTATGGGCCAACGTTTCCCTTTATTGCATCGTCGTGTTTCTCGCGTGTCCCCTCCGTTCGCGTCTTTTCCTCTCTACTTTTCCGCGCGATCTATGCCGTTTGGCCAGTTTTATGCATCCCCCGGTGCGACCGTCATAATTTACGGCTTGCACCTCGAGCAATTTATTATTCCCCGCCGGTCAGAAGGCGCGACATGAGATAAGGAAAAAATTGCCAACTTTCGCACCAGCGGATTACACGTGCACGTAATGATAACTTCATAACCTCGAAAAAACTTCAAGGACGCCATTTTGTCGATACTCCGGGCATAAGCACAGCACAGCCTACGAATTTTGCAAAGTGCCTTCATTGTTCGGGAGTACTGCATTTCCCTGCGTACGATCGTAAATTAAGTTGAAATTGTTTCGTCGGAGTCATGGAGAACAATGGAGTTTTGCGGTTATAGCCATGACCCGTTTGGTAAACCGTGATTGTCGGGGTTCAACGAAAATTCCCCTGCGTAGCCATCCGTGCTGGGGTATAAACAATGAGCTCACGGGCATAAATGCGAGATCATATCTTCGGGCATTGCCATAATCGAATTAATCGTGCGCCCCCTCCCCCTCCCCTGGCGAGCCTCTGCGTAATCCAATCAGTCGCCGCCGCACGGTCTCATTAACTTCACTTTAATTGCGATCCTTAATCCGGGGATGCTGTCTAATTGGAAAATTGCTTGCTCGGCTATTTGCGAAATCTTAGTTAACCCCCCTGATTTTTCATTCTTTCCCCCGCGTCGTTTACTTCTAAACCCCGTCGCCGTGTTCCTCCTTCTCTTTCGGCCAATCCGAAATTTCAACGTCCGTCGGATTCTTCGCGTCTCTCTTTCTCTCTTTTTCCCTGGGTTTTTATTATTTCGTCTATCTTTCTGCCTCTCTCATTGCCCCTTCTTTTCCTGGCTTCGCCGCTTTCTACGGCTCGGCCGACTTTTTTCCGATTCGAAGAAGTCGCTCGCCGAGATGAAGTTGGAAATGGCTACGTAATTTACTCGACTCGGGTAAAAGCCGTTTAAGCGAACGCCCGCTGTGCTACGAGGTCGTCGCGTCTACGCGATATCGTCTTTATCGCTCGGAATGTCCTTCAAGATGCCTCGGGTTTTCTCGAAAATACACTCCCGATACGCACACACGTGCGTCCGTTAACTTTCCACAGAAGCCTACCCCTAATAAAGTCAAATCTCGGGGGCAATTCTCGAGCGTTGTGCTTACAAATAAATCAACCGACTTAATGGACCACCATTTGTAACTTCACTCCAAATATTTCACAAGTCGAAAGACATTTCCACTTACATGGAAATATTCGCAATTCAATCACTAACATTTTACGAGTCAATTCGAATTCTCACTCCTAACAAAGTCCTATTTTACACGCAATTCTCAAGTGTTATATTTACAAAGAAAACAACCGACTTCAGGAGTATCATTCTCATGGAAACGCTGGTAACTGAATTCCTAATATTTTACGATCCCGAAAGATATTTTCGATTTAACGCACCACTCGGCGGATCAGTCGGCGTAAAATTCCGCTCGTGTTATCGTTGAAATGGAAGAGCGAATAGTTTAGATACGTCGTACGGGACGAGGAGGACATGTGCGAGGGTGAAACGTGCGTCGTGTACCAAAGTCCGGGTCCTTCGCGTAATCCGGCATTTGCATTACGTTTCAAGGGGCGCACAAAGTTCACCACTTGCATTCTCCGGTTACAGGCGAAGGACTTTAACGCGGGAAATCCACCAACGGACAGCTGTCATCTTATCGTTGCTGCAATTCGTCGGGAAATCGCCGGCCAACCGTCCAACGTCGCTGAAATTTCCACGACTGCCAGACAACCGCGAGTTAGCCGTTTCTCTCCTCTTCCTTGACATTTACCAACATTTTCGCCGCTAATGAAATTCTCAAAGCCTTCGGCGCAAGACGAAGTTCTGATTTTCTTCCAGCGACCGAGGAATAATTACAAGATTCTGTCGAGCGTGAAAAAATATGTGGTTGAAATCTAAAGGATTTTGCGTGAAAGGTACTTGTGTATGGTTATTTTTTGGTGATCCAAAATCCTTTGTATCGTGAGAGTTGAAAATTAGAATCCTAAAAGTACAGTTGTAATACAAGAATCGACAGAACAGAATTGTAATATAGTTAAGATTAATCAGCAATATTAACATTAATATTATTACAAGCTGTGAGTACAATTTATCTTCGCAATTGATCTACCTTCCTATTTCTTGCAGTCAAATTGAAGAATCTATCCTTCCTTTCCACAAATTAAAGAACCTAAACCGTTACAAGAAAATATCATTTCCTTTTCTTAAAACTTACCTTTCCTGCGTACCTATTTTCCTGCCCATCGCAGAATCGTATTATGCAAAATTCCGTAATGTTCGGGTACTTGGGCGAGGGAATATTTGGACTGGGAATTAGGATAAACTTTATACTCCCTTTACGTGGCATTCTGTTATCTTTACGACGTGTAATAAACGTATGGGATGATTTTTGCCCCGCCGTTACTTTCGGCGTATTGGCTGGAAATCTGAGAAAGCCCAGGCTATGGAATATAATCCGATAAAGCGTCCTCAAGTCGAACAGCCAAACCGTAAACGCAAACGGAAACGATTCCGGGCAAGCTGATTCGTATTTTTCGTTCCTCCTCTCTGTCCTTCGCTCAATTCTCTTTTCTTTTTTCATCCTGCACGCACGTGCGCCTACTGTTTCCCCCTTTCGCCCTTCGTTTTATCGTCGAGCGGGGACGTTGTAATGAGGGTGGGTCGGAGTGGAGCGATTGGAAGGACGGAGTTTACGGATCATCTCGTTGCCATGTTTGTACGAGAAATCAGACTCCGTTCATTTGAGAAAGCCGACATCAGTCATCATCCTCCGGGCCCGATCGAACGTCCAGGAATACCGTCAGTCAGAAAATGCACTGCCTCGATTTACCCTTCGAAATTCAAAGGGAAACGTTACAGCCGTCCAACCTGTCAATTATCTTTAATGAAATTTCCATTTTCAATCGTCCCTCGGATCAATATTTTTCCGCACTGACGCGAGGAATGTGCTGAAAAGATGGCAAGGACGGCATTCACGATACACGTTTCCATTGAAAAGGTGAAATATTATAAATAAAACTGCAGGAGAAGTAGACGGACGTTTGAGTGAAGGGTAAAGAATGTTCCGTACTTTTTCCATTATCCGCCAGACAGTTCCTTTGTCTTGGCGAAAATGCATTCTTGCGAGACGTCTAGCAGGGGAACGATTGTTTCGTTACTCGTGCCACTGGAAAATCCACCCCCCCCCCCCCACTCCCCCCTCGAAAGTCTTGCTGCCCCTGAGGCAACCGACGGGACGATTTATATGGACATTCCTTCAAAGGAACAACTGCGGTTCTCCCGTTCCCTGGCATCTTTCGGAAGATTATATCCTTGACCGAAATTCCAAAGCTTCCTCCAGCGCGCACGGGGCCGTTCCCTTTAAACGGAATTTACGTGACCCATTTGCTGGTCATCAAGTACAATAAAAGGGAAAACATTCGATATACCCACTCTTCAGTATTTATCAGACAAGTACACCTACAACTAGTACACTTCATCAATTATTCGTTTTCTTTAATTAATAGTCGAGTAATTTCGTATCTACATGCATTGTGCGTGTATGTGTGTGTTGAATGAGACAGTAGAGAAGTTATTTTGAGAGAAGTTATTTCCGTGGAATAGTCGTAAACGGACTTTTCGAGAGTTTGTGGCAATGTATCGTAATAATAAGTACGAAGGTGCTGGTATACGCAACGATAATACTCCTTCCATTTACCCTGACATGATGGTTCTCGGCAGAAAAGGGTGAGAGTATTAACACGCTCCATGAGATTATATTCCGTCCTCGTAAGAAGCGGGGGCTGATACAGGCCACCCTTTCTTCTGTCCTCCCTACGTCACGTTCCTCTTCGCCTCCCTCCGTTTCCCCACGTCCTCAAATTTAACCGTTGAGCTCTACGTGCACAATAACGTCACGAGCGGGTTCTCCTCGAGCAGCGAAATTCAGGACTTCTCCGCTCACAATGCGCCATGACAAAAACATCCTCGGCAAAATAAATATACGACGTCCTTCCACGGTCAGGTATAATGACACATTCAAATGGCTAAACAAGGCGTGTACATCGGGAGAATAGGATTCTTAAACTCATAGATTTCATTCGGAAAGACTGTAACTTCCAAGTGGAAAAAGAACGATAGAATCTACTTGGAAAATCCATACAAAAGTTTCGTGAATATAAAGTTACAGCAGTTGCGACAGCCTCGCTTCCTGAAATTTAAACGTCAGAATATATCTTTGGCAAATAGATATACGACGACCGTCCGGATATTCGCAAGGAGACGATAGAATTTACTTTAGGAAAGTCATACGAAATTTGTCCCCGAGGTAAAACGATGCCTCATGGCCCGGTTAAATTTAATTACACTAGGAGACGGCAATTGCGGGGGAGGGGGTCTCCGTTTACGTTAACGGGGTATGGATTCTTTGCCACGTGCGTAAGATTTTTCTCGGGTGCGTGGGCGATGTGGTGAGTTATATGGAGGCCGATAAACCCAGGGAGGAGGAGGAGGAGGAGGAGGCCCGGCAGATTACAGGGAAACTTGCATGGCGTTAGACGCCGTTAATTCCGTATTGCCGGGGTTAACGGGATAAACTCGGATGGTTCTCGTAGGAGACTAATGCCCGGGAGCGTCTTCTCCCCCGTAGATATTAACGGCCGTCCTCTCCCTTCGGTGGAAAACGGCAATTACTATGCCGGCGGGGCTGCGCGTCGTTTCACGGCGGCCATACGTGACTCGTAACATCCAAGGCGGAAAATTTGTCCGAGGAAAGCCGGCGACGGTCGACAAACGTTACGCAAGGTGTCACGGTCGCACGATTTATCGTGTGAGAACGACTGCACACGTCAGATTTCCGGCCCCGAGTAGCGACCTTTAATAATGCACGCCGACGACCTGATAACGCTACGACGACGACAATATTTTCTACCCAACCGTTATTTCGCACCTGCAGGAAATATGCGACGCACCACGAAATCGTATCAAAATGAATCCCATATACACAGCTTTACGTGTACCTTGGAAAAGGGAAAACGAAGAAACAATAGCGTAGTAACATGAATGAAATTTCTCCAATTATAAAGAGACAGTCGAGAAAAAAGTCGATAGTAATTACACATTGATTTGCCTTAAACGAATTACAATTAGAAGTAACGATTCTTAAGCTGTGGGAAAGGTGCAATAAGATTTATATTAAATTCGAAATTATAGTTTAAATACAGATAATGTGTTTGTCTAACCTTTTTGGGAAAATCCCTGCGAGAAAACGACTTGATCAGCGATCGTTTCAGCTGCAAGTTTCGCACATTTTTGGGATATTCAAAGTTGTAACCTCTCCTCGTTTGCCTCGTCAACGAGTGGAATGGACGTACGATTCCAAAAGTTGCATTCCCGGAACTCGGGGGCAAGTTTACGAAAACTTTCGACTGCCGGAGAAGATAAAGTTCACGTTCAATCAGGCCCATCGACCACTATAACGAGCGATATTACTCTGTCGATTGTCGGCCTTAAAAATTTTCTTTAATTACCCGTTCATTTGCACGGGGCATTAACTCGGGAGAAATTCTATTTCAGTCCTCGACCTTCGTGCAATCGTCTCCTCGTTCTTTTTTTTTGCCAACCGTTAGTGTTCTTCCTTCGTCGGGTCATTTGCGCGATCAAATACGTCGAGAGAATCAAACGAATTTGACAAGTGGCAAATTCGTTTAACGGAGTTTTCACAGGAACGAGGTGGGGGCAGTGTAAATGATTTTCCGTCGAAGGAATTAAACGGCGAGTGATCCGCGACTGTAGACGGGCCCCGTGCCTACGACTCTCGAGCTATAATTAAATGCCGTAACTGCCCGCCCGGGTTTTTCACAAGAGCAATCTCGACGTCTGCTTTGCTCTCTTGAAATTCCAACGCAAGTGGGAAATCACCCCGGCCGGACCTCTACTCAGCAATCTTCGCCCCCTCCGAGTACTTCTCCTTCCCCTCCCCCCCTCTCCCACGTGTTTCACGGCACCTGCCTTTCGTTGCGGCCTTCAGGCTCGATTAAAATTTCTCCATTTCTTTTCGCATCAAAACCCTGCGAATTGCTCCGAGTTTAACGCCATTATTACGAGAATTCCTAGACTAAACTTACGCGCGACAGAATATCCGACGGTGCTGGTGCAGAATTGCATTGACAACTTGACAATCCTTGACGTGAATACCATTTGAATTATTCAATTGGGAACTAACTTGTATTTTGGTGGAACTTAATGCAGTTTCCGCAGACGTGGTACATTCAAAAGCCAAGAATCGTGATTACCTAAAACGGTATTTAATAACGGTCACGTGGTAGGGTAAATCGTTGCGAAGAAATTCTGCCGAAAAGGTACAAAAGATATGGTATATGCAGATATTAAAATATCTGCACGGGATGCTATATAATGGTAGGGTAATCTCGGGGAAAATCAATAACGTGTAACGTAGAAGCGAGCTATCCCTTTAATATACATATTCATGGTAATACCGCTGGAGAGCATAATCAATAATAATGTTTCGGACGAGCAACAGGCCAATTGAACCCTGGCTCGATTCAAAGACAAGATTCAATCCTATGATCATCGTTTCCAGATAATGCAAACGCCGGAATTATGCAAACGGTCGGAGTTGCTTCAACTGATCCTGCGGATTTCGTAATCGGACGGCACGGGAACCTGCATGTCGCCCGAGTCTGACCGCATACGGGCTTTTACCACTGGCTGCGTGTAATTTCCTCCCGCAGTGTAACGCAACCCCCCCCCCCCCACCAAAATTCAAGCCGCCGGAAATACTATGTACAAGCTATACCGCAAAATTATGTAAATATAAATACATGCAACCAGCGTTGCATTAAATACAGAGAAAAATAGATTGAAATATTAAAGTATAGGTAAGTAAGATTAGATTAATTATTGCCTATACTGTGTGTGCAGTAAAGACCTTTATTATTATTACGAAAACGAAGCAGAGAAAATGAGGAAAAACTGTCATTAAAATACACCTCTTCATCGTGTTTTCCTCGGGACGAAGTTTTCCCGTTGGACGTGAACATTTTAATATCTGCTTATCGAGGTCGGAAGGTTGACGAGATAGTCCGTTCGGCGTAGGCGATTTTCATGGGGAAATAAAGGGGTCCTATCAGTAAGCTTCGGGGAGCTTCGCCGGATGGATTTTAAGGCTGGCCCTCGGGCGACATACGGCCGTAATCAATAACGATGAATCGCGCTGGATCCGGCACCGGCGTTTCGAATTAATGTTAGCCAGGGGTATTAGACGTTTCGGGCAAAATGCCGGCCATGGCCGGTAGTTTATCATTTGCCGGGGCGAGTCACGCTGACGGGGCTGAAAAGCCCGTCGAAGATGCCAGCCGACGAGAATCCCTTCTTCTCCTCCGGAACGAAGCTTTCCCTCGACCACAAGACCGAAGGGGTGGCTGAGGGGTAGTGGTGGAGGGGGTCGGAGGGCCTGGCAGTCCTCCAAAGATTATCCGGGCGGACGAAAAGTGTCCTCCTGTCGGCTGTCTCGTAGACTTCATAAACGGGAGAAGAGTGAATCGTTCGCCTAAGAGACCGGATGTCCCAGCCGGCGATCCTTCGGGAAATGCCCCTCTAGATCCTTTGACGAAGCCCGCTCGATTTCCTTACGGATATTTCCTAGGCCAGTCTCCTCTTTACCCCCCACCCTACCCCTGGACGTTCCATCGAGCGGGGGAGGGGGATTTTCCACGAAGAACTTCCTGGGCAAAGGCCGCTCTCTGTGTGCCTCTTTGCGGAGAAAAGCCGATTTTCGAGATATCGCGCTCGGAAAGTGGCGGAAATTTCGCAAAATATCTTACCATTCCGGTAAGACCAACCCGGTTGGTCCTTTCCTTTCACAAATTGTCCTCCGATAGGGATTCGCGGTAATAATGACGATAATTGTCACGGCTTATTGATGTCCTGGAACTGTCGGGAACACGTAGCGCGAATGTGTCTGTCCAATTTTCGCTCGAGCGTTCTCTTCGTGCGCAAAAACCTTCCTCCCCCGATATAATCCATCTATCGAATAATACGGGCATAAGACGGGGATTTATCGGCGGGGTGAATGAGTCAGAGGAAGGGAAGACCGAACCGAAAATGCCTAACTTCTCCCAGCGATATTTCCTCGTAATTCCATCTCCTCCTTCTTTCCCGGCTTCCAATAAAATCACATCAACATACAAAAAAAAAGACCACGCGAGGAAAACATTTTCTGACAACACCAGTGCAAGCTATGTTCCGTTCCTGTTTCTCTCGCATACGTTTCACCTGTTTCCTCGGTAAAAAATAATGTAAAAAATGGCAACTGTTTCCTGAACGCTAAGTAACGGATCATCTTATAATGCAATATAAACTCTCGACGGATCGTAAAAAATTCTACACGGGAGAACGAGGGGAGAGCGTGAGAAAAGGGTAAAGTTAAAAACAGGGAAAAGTGCCACGGTTATCCGTGGAAGTTTAGCGGGAGAGGGGGCAAAGTAGGATGAATGGAATTCGATGAAAATACGATCGGTCATCGTGCAAGGCTTGTATATATATGGTCAACACACTAGGATCATTTTTCCTCGCCATTTCTTCTTTACTCCCGTTCGAATCGTTTCTACCATCTCACTTTTTTCAGGTCCTCTCTCTTTCTTTCTCCGTGTCATTGGTTCCTACAATTTTCTTCTGTACATCCTTCTTGGGCTTAGAGTTTCTCTCTTCGTTGCTCGCGGTCTCCTTATTTCACCTTTCCCAGTGCAATCGATATGCTCGAATTCGATGAGACGATACTCTACAAGGATGGATTAGGGTCGGGGATCTCAATGGACTACCCCGAGAGCCGCAAACTGAAAATCCTCAGTGAAATTATCCAACGTTGATTTCCACTTCGAATAGCGACAAACCATTGTCTTCCGTTTGCACCATCCTCGCAGCCAATGCCTTATTCAGCGAATCTTTGAGCTCCGCCTTAATGAGAAATGCGACCGACAAATGTCTATTACGATGACAATGCTACGTGTGGCAAAGCAGTATCCTTTCAATACCCTTAATACACAAAATGAAGGACCTGTGGCGATGAGTAAGGGGAAAAGGAAGGAAAGTTTTACCTGGTAGAACATAGCGACATAATTCTGACTCTTCTGAATTGCCACGAATTAAGTAATTAGGATTCATAGAAAATTTTACTAAAATCATTTTTACAAAGTACCGTATATTCCGGAAATTTTATCCTTAAGAAAAGAGTGGCAGGGATCTCCTTCTTCTTCGACCGTTAAAGCGGCTATGTCCGCGTTAGTGATGAGACTGGTTTTTCTGCGATTGGAGATACAGACGCGCCAAGGACGAATAGTTTATCAGCAGAAAGGGATTATCGACAACAACGGACTCTCGAGCGACTCAATCTCCTGCCTTCTCCGTCGACAAATGCCGGCGGTTACGATGTTTAACCGAGGCAAATAACCTGATTAACGGTACTCGCGTCTGTTGCCATTATTTAGCGCTTGTTTACGTCGGCAAACTCGCCAAGCAAAGTTTCTGCAAACAGCCTTCACGTCGCAACGGAGACTTTCCTTCCAGAATAACTAACATTTTTTGTACTGTAGGTATTTCTCATTGTCGCATTAACCGTGAATCGTGGGATAAAAATTACACACGTGTGACCTTGCCGCAATGTAAAGCTTAATGTAAAGCTTTACGGTACGTGAGTTATTGAGAAGATACTTGAGTATTTTTTTGCGTAGCTTTTGCTGGCAATTGTCGATGATACGTCTGTGTAGAGCATTCTTTGTGTTGTGTATTTTTCTTCGTCGTATTAGCTGTGATTCCCGGATTAAATTTACACAGTACTCTTTGTAACATAGACCTTTGTACAATTTCGAGCTTAACGGGGCGCCGTTTATTGAGAAGATACTTAGGTCCTTTTGTGCGTAGCTTTCGCTGGCAATTGCCGATGACGTGTCTATCGTTCGATTTTATCGGGGTAACAAAACGCGAAAGACTCGGGGCTTCGGCTTTGTTAGGGCAAAGGCTTAAGGGCCGAGGGAAGAAGGTGCTGCTGTTGTTCCACGGGGGACGCTCGGATCGTTTGTCACCCGAGTGGGAGAAAAGGGGAAAAGGGGAAAAGGGAAGCAGGGGAGGAAAGGTGACTTCGATTTCCTCTGGCAATTATCTTGGCCCCTCGTCGAGCGCGGGGTTTCCTTCCGTTTTCTTTGCTGCCGGGGTCCATGACTACGGGGTCAACGTGGATACTCGACCCGGGGCTTCCATAAACGTGATTTGCGTTTTCCTCGTCTTCCCAAAGCACGCAATTTTCATGGTCACGGACACAAGGTAAAGGTGGGGTAAGGTAATCAAGGGTCAAAAGGTTCTTTGCCGAGTGACACAGTACTTACGGTGTGAATGAAAATTCCTACGCATGTATTTATATACGGCAACTCGTGTGTTGAGGCAAACGTTTCGTGTAAACGCCTGTACAAGTGACGACAGGAGCAAGGAATTTCACACGAGAGGAATGTTTCTCGCGGAGCGACAGATCATGCTGTTGATTTACCTGAACGCGACCCATCGGCGGCGACACCACCAGGAAGATCCTCATGGTGGCCTTGAGAAAGTCATCCTGATTGCGCGCGGTGTCGTGCAAAGCGGCATCAGCGATGCAGGAGCTGCTCTGCGCGGTTTTCCGTCGAACCTTCCGCCTGATGCTGCCGACGAGTCTTCGCCAATCCTGTCCGGATCCTCCGCTCGCATTGACAGCAGCAGCAGTAGCAGCAGCAACAGCGACGTTAGTTGCGGCGGTTCCGCCGCCCCCGCCCCCTTGGGGAGGCCCATCGTGGCCGGCCGACGACTCGGAGGGGCTCAGCTCGCGGCTGGTGCGTCTATAAAGGGTTTCACGTCGACCCGTGCTCAGGCCCCCGGAAGTCAATAGCACGGGTCTGTTAGCGGGAATGCCGGCGGTGATGATATCCTCCGCTGGGAGGAATGTTGGTAGAGTTGTCCCGGCGGAGCCGCATTCCCCGAGTTTCAGTTCCGTCGAACGAGCCGATTTCCCTGGGAAGCTCAGGGGATTGTCGACGGACCTTGGTGAGGGTGTTCTTGCGAGTCCGAGGTCGCCGCTAGTGTCGGCTGACAACGTGGAAATAGTCTGCTGACTTCCCGAACCCAGCAGCAAAGGTCTCGCTCTGCTCTCGGTGATGACGATGTTGTTGCCCTGCAGACTTTCCGCGCTTTTAGAACCCAACAGGGACGGCCTTAGGATCTCTCGAGCGGGCCCTGATGATCCTGGGGGACTTGGATCATGGCCAAGAGGAGCGCTCTCGGAGCTTTTGGCACAAAGCAGCACCGGTCGCGCGCCACCTGCGCCACCGGCACCGTAAGAGCCAACAGCCCGACGACCTGAGCCGCCGCGGCTCAGTCTCCTCACGAGACTTCTAAGGGTGCTGCTCTTCCGCGTCGTCGGCCCCTCCTCGGCACGGTACTTCCCCTCGTCTTCCACTCTCCGGCCTCCTTCCGCTCGGCGCGCCAAACAGTCACCTCCCCGGCTTCTCGAAATCCCTTCTCCCCTTGTCGCACTCAGGCAAAAAGCTTTCTTATCGTACCTCTCGGTCAACCGCCAGAGTCAATTCTAAATTATCCAAACTCCTCTGTGTATATGGTCGATCGAGGACCTTCAACCGGGAACCAATCGTATTCCAAATCGTCCTCCCGCTATTGTCTGTCACTCCTGAAATGGGGATATCGTGTCTTAAATCTCTGGGCGGCGTGTTTGGCTGAAACTGATCGTGTCCTTGGTTCCACTGTCCCTTGTAGCCCGATGTGTAACGGGTTTATCGGAATTGCCGCGTCGAACGTGCACCTACGACGTTCCGGCCAGTGTGCAGATGGCGGAACTTCGTACGCCCCTCGACACGACGACTTCGATTCGCCTCGGAGAATCAGCATACCGGTCAATCACTCTGTCCATCATCCCACCTGCACTCTGGCAACTCCATCAATGCGACATGAAATTCCCATCGATCATCAAACACTTCAACCTCACTGATTTTCCTTCAAATCCAATAAAATTACCGTCACTCTTACGATTCTTTTCTCTCGGCAATTTCCAGCCAGTATTTTTTGATAAAAGATTCTGCCAGGTATTGAACGGTAATGGAATGCCAAGCTTTAGCTTCAGAATGGATCGATTTGCGGGGTTATCGACCCTCGTTCTTCTTGCCGACGCTGTTTCTTTGACGGTTCTCTCGTTTTTGTCTTCGATTTCGCTCGACTTAGACGAATTTTTCGCATTATTCGCCGTTCGACGGGGACCCTGAAAACCACTCAAACACCGTGCAATCCTCAATGGATTCTGACCTTTCGTCTGGGATTTATCGGTGGATTTAATGCTTCAGGTACAACCAAATTCTTTGCATACTTCTTTAGAAAGTCCTATCAACATTTCGCTGTATTTCCACTGCAGACCTAGTTACGTTTTTCCTCCGGATTTAAGCGCGATTCTAAAATGCACGTTTTCAAGGTAATCAATATTCGAAGATATTTTTCTTCAGATCGTTGTGACGTAAAGTCGATGATTGGGAAGGAATAACGAGTTGATGGTAAAATATTTTTCGCAGGATTTACATAGATATTTTTCTCTTGCCGATCGACGTGACGATGAAGTCACATTTCAGAGTCCGATTTTCAACGTCAGTGCGATGAAGCTCGTGCTGGCTGGCATCTGTACAACGGATCAATTGGCTTCGTTAGTACAATCTTCGGCTAAGAAAAAAAGAACGGTTCCGATCCTGAAAGCGAGTTGAGAAAATCGAGTCTCAAAATTCGAGTCCCTTTCGTTCGATGCAGGAATTCATGGAAATAATGAAAATTCTTTCTCACTTACTTCCTCCTCGATATTGCTTTTTCGTGAAAAGATTCTCGAAGTCAGATTCGATTGAATTTTCATTCAAATCGGCTCTGGGCCGGATGGTAAATGAAACTTCGAATCGAATAGTAATAACTTAATTGGCCATTCGCAAGCAAAACCATAGCCTTCATCCTAAAATTCAATTACAAGTCTAACGTTCGTGCAATTCTGAAAGGATGTCGTAATGCCAGTCACCGAATGAAATTTCGAGAATCGACTGTAACGAAGATCCTCGACAACTCGTCCCTCCGATTTCCCTGGGAAATTGTCTTTTCGTCGTAAAATCAAGCGACGTGACATTCGCAGTTTGCGCAGGAAAAGACGAGATTTCGTTTTCTAAAGTGCTTTTTCTCCTATACTTAAGATCATTTATCATTACGAGAACACATACATCTTGCAAATAATTACAAAAACAAATCATACAGAAAAGTTATTGTTATTTCACGGTTAGTGAGGAATTATTGTTATCAATTGAGAATAGTCGATCCAGTCGGTAAAATCGTTTTTCAACCGATACGTAATGTTAATTATCATTAGAAAAATACAAATACATGTGTGCAAAAATTTGTTTAGCGAAACATGAAGAAAAAGTTCTTGTTATTCGACGGTTTATTTTTCCACGTGGATATTAAGTGTTTTAAAGCGAATTCCGAGAAGTGGTTCGACTGTTAATGAGAATAGTCGATACTTCGGTGGGTTCTTAGTGGGCTAATTAATGGAGAACGTGATCGAATTCGGGTCAGGCAGAGTGTAATTCGGATGTCTTGGTGGTGTGCGTCGTCACGATCTGCCCCCGATCGGCCAAACCCCCTAATTGGGATTTAATTAAGTGCTCGCTAACTCCTACCGGGGACTCACTTTCATCAACTTCATCCCGAACTTTTCTCAGCGAATCCCCCGCAAAACCGGATTCCCTTAATCTGCAATCTTTGAACGTTGCTCCACCAAAAGAAAGAAATATTTCACGACGCAAATGTTTGGTAAGTTGCCCAAATTTGCGGGGATTGAAATTTGGAAGTCCGGCTTGGATAGACGAAATAATCCTGTCGCCATGTGCAGGGCAATACTCGAAGATCTTGGCCGCGATTGTTCCTCGGTTGGTGTGATGTCATTCGATAACGATTACCATGCGGATATTGACAATTACTAGGAGAGGAAATCCAGTTTGGCTGGCTGGCAATCTGGCAACGTTGGCCTGGGCCGTTAAAGAGCGTGTTTGGTTGTGTAGCTGAATGTCGTTAAGCAACTTGGGTTCCTGATTGGCCGTGCGATTAGCTCGTTCGACAATAGAAAGCAGCTTTTACGGAGATCGATATACAATTAACTCATATACAGCTGGGAAATAAAGCGGCGTGGTGAACGGTGCGTGTCGTCGGATCGTACGTTCCACCATGGAAAACGAAGGTGGAGAATAACGTTGACAAGCGCGCGCGAAAATCAGCGTGAGTATCTGAAATGCGATTCGAGGAATAATGAGGTTCAGCGTATTTCCACGTGAGGTACGTCGCATACAGGATATCCCCGGGATAATTTTCACGATGCCACGTATATCCGCGCCTATCAATAGCTCATGGCGCTATGATTAGACCGCCTCGGAGAATCCCTCTAATTGAGATTTAATTGAGTGTCGTCGGTAGACGCCGGGGAGATTCTCGTAGGAGGGTCGTTTTCCGTCGAATTCGCTTTACCGATATTCCCCGGTGGACGGGAAAAGGAACCGCCGTGACAAAGGGAAAGGAGAAAGCACAAGGAAGAGCAGCGAGCGCGAAACCTCGCGAGAAATCGGCCGGCTGGAAAATACTTGCCGGGTCATTAAGAGGGAATGAGATATGGCGGACGGGGGGTGCCGGGCGATAAGTGAAATTTAGCGGGTCTTCCCGGTTCCTCCCCTTGTCGCGCGATAATTAATTCTCAATTACTGCCAGCGGAAGCAGAGCCATCGCGGAATCACAGTTGCGACGGTAAATGCGCGCCCGCTAGATACAATAAACTTGATGGCCGTCATTAATTAGTCGGCTGGGAGGCAGATGTTCCGGAATTATTATAATCCTAGCGACCCACCGATACCCAAGTGTAAACCCCTTCTGCTCCCCCTTTCTCCGATATCCTCGCGATTATGACGATCCGAGAGACACCGTGGGATCGGGAAATACCTTGCGTTCAAAATCAGATCCGCTGAAATTCCAGCCGCGCCGTTCCAATCCGATGAAACATGACACACGAATTCCCGGCAGTTCACGGCACGTTCGTGCCACCTTGATTACTCGCTATCGCCGAGCAAAAAACACCGGCTGGAAATGAATTTTTAGCCAACACCTATATTCAGTACGGTCGCTTCGATGGCATTGCGATAAACTTGTTTTCATCCAACACGACGGGAATATAACAGCGTTTCAACTGTTTCTACTTGAAGAGCATCACACGAGCATCACAAGGTAAAAGAATATTAACCCTCATCTCTGAGGTTGGTTAAAAATTCATTTCGACAGATGAGTTTCGAAGAAAATCGAACGAAACGACCACTTTGTTCAAATTTTCACCTATGAGATTCCCTGTGTTTCCTTCATTGAGATATACAAGGACACAGCTCCGAAGAATATGCTTACGGTGTGAAATCCGCAAAATTTTCGGCAGTTCGCTACACGTGGAAGGTGAGAATCGCTCGGGATCATTAATGCCGCAATTCGTGTGGAGGGATGTAAGCAAGGAGGGGGAAGGATTCAGGCGTGATTCATTCGGTGAGTTTCTATGGGGTCCCCTTTTTGCGCCATTAGCGGGTCGTATGTCTTAACCGATCGATTAAATCTCGCGGGTGGGGCGGTAGCGGGGGAAAAAAAGGATTTCGGTGAAGCAAATCACTTTCCCGGGAAGCGAGGGTGAGATGATCCTGCGGATGGTTCGCGTTGGCAAAGAGTGCGAGAATTTCCGTCCCTTTTGCACGGAAAATCCCGGCCTGTCCTTACTTACGATCCATTAGAGACCGCCGCCATGGCCAGCCGAGACGTTGATCGATTATGAATGCCAGGCCGAGAAATTCTGAGCCCCGATACAGGAAAAAAGGAACGCGTCATACCTGCCTACCGCGTCGTCCTTTAAGTCTTATCTACCGCTTCCTCCCCTCCCCCTCCCCCTCCGCTACCCTCCTCTCTTCTCTTTATCTTCCTCCTTCGTTCTATGCTTTTTGTTACGAATTTACGAGAGACCGTTGAATCATTCAACGGGGATAACGCCGCTGCGCTGGGAAAATTGAAAAGAACTCTAAGTGACAATAATTTCTTCGCCATTCGTACGGCCATAGTCCGTAATTAGCCGGCCGTGGGGGTTCTTTGCTAGGCAAAGCAGCCTCTTACTTTACAGGTTTCGTTTCTTTGGAAAATTACCGGCGAAATGTACGAGGAAGTAAAACTCTGACGCGAAACTTCAATTAGCAACTGTGTAACGGAGATTCTTTCGCCGGCTGTAGCCAAGTTTTCTAAATGGCTATCATTAAATAAACTTACGTTCAACATCAATTTAAAAAACTCCTGCCTATATAAAGGAATTTTTAAACAAAAAAACCAAACTTCCATTACATGTATCATTTGATGGTAAAACAGCATTCAGTTCCTACAATTTGAAATATCTTCTTCGCGAACTCTGTTACTTTAATGAGCTTCGCAATATAATGTGGTAGTATTTTAATAATTGTTAAACTCTATCCCTGATGAATTTCATTTTAAAACTTAGAGGTCTTTGCCGTATGAAAAATTTCCGACTTTAATTTCGCATCTAGTGAAAGAGAGGAGTGGGGGGGGGGGCTGGAATTAATTCCGAAAGCGGTATATCACTCGCAGGTGGATTATATCAAAGTAAGCGAATTGCCATGTCGATTCCAGGACGGTCCTTTTCCATCACACACCGCATATCCAATTAAAGTGTCGTACGTCGAGACAAGAATTCGAGAGATATGTTAAGTTCTCATTCACACATTTACAGGACATGCAATTTAAATAGCAGGCAATCTCTTGTTATGCCTAATCAAACTAAATAAAATGAAACACAATGAAACACGGTTTATGAAACTTTTGTTAAACCTTTATTGCACGTTTCTCGAGATTATGGAAAAAATAATTTAAATGGCAGATGTATTTTTATTAATTCCCTTTTATTAAATTTTTTTAAAGCTTCTCAAACCTTCTGATCGTTTGATTTAGGACCGTTGCAAATTAATATTCATCTCCGCGGTGAAAAGTGCCAACTGGCCAGATCATTCTCCGTATCAGTTGGCAACTGTGACACTTATGTCGAATTCCGGATATTCCGTACATGATAAATGGATGCGCTAATGAGCAAATACTCCCTGACAGAAACTAATGGCTTCAGCTGTGCTCCTGTGGAAAAAAAGTGCTGCAGTTATCATTGAAAGCAGGACAAATAAAACTGCATGGAGAAATTACAATCCGATTAACGAGTAACATAAGAAAGCACAAGGAAAGGGGCAATTAAGCTCGCAAAATCTTAACCAAAAATGTATGAAACGAAAAGCAGACATTGATAAACAGTTCCCATGTCTTTTGTTTGACAGACGTTGGATTTTTTATTTTTTTCTCACTTTAGGACCGTGCAAAAGGCACGAGATAGGGAATTATTTATAGCTTGAGCGTTCTGACAAGTTTATCTGAAAGGGCGAGGGAAACTTTTGAAAATGATTCAATGAAAGTTTCATGCGAGGGAGAAACACGCATAAGAATCATCAGCCATTCTTTTCGCCCCTGCGGCCAATTTAAAGGAAGCAAACGGAAATATCTTTGTTATCCGGCCCGTGCTCTCCACGAAATTAAAGCGTTCGGCAAACATTTTTCCATCGGTTCGCTTATTTTTCGCAATGCTTCGGGACGTTTTCTGTGAAAGGAGCAAATAGCAGATAATGACATAGCGGAGACCGGTGGCACTACTCGCTGAACGTTCCTTCATCGAAGGAAAGGAGGTATCGCATAACCACCGGTAATATAAACTCACGCACAGACACGAGCAAACACACGTATACACACGTACGCACACGTGTACAGCCTGTTCCGGACTCATGACTCATCGGGATGGAAAGCTCACTCGACGGTGATTGCGGAATAAAGAAGGGAGCGGGGGAGGGGTACAGAGGAATGGAGAAAACAGGGGAAACCGTCGAGAGGGGCAGTGGTGCTCATGAGAGGACCGTGCTAAAATCACTCCTGATATTGATAGTCATTCGTACCGGAGGAAAATGAAGGAACGAAAGAAGGGAGATAGAGCTGGTTGTTGGGCCATAATCGAAGAGGGACCGAACCAAAGACTGAGAGGGCTGGAAAAGCAGAAATAAGGGGTACCCGTGCGAGACAGAAGAGAAAAGAAAGCGGGGAATAGAAGGACAAAGAAAGAAAACAAAGCGGGGGTTAGAGGGACAAAGAGAGAAAAGAGGAACGGGTGATGAGAGAGAAAGAGAAGGGGAAAGGCAAGGGGAATGAGGATCGTTTGGTACCGGCTGCAAGCGGTACCAAGCGGTGATATTCGACTGATCGAGCGCATAAGCTCCGCCACTTCCACGAGCGTGTCTGTGGCTGTACTTACTAAGGTTAACTGCATTGCCTATAGCTATAAAGCTCCGTTATAAAGCTCATCGCGTCGTGGAGACCAAGAGAAAACGCCTTTTGCAAAACTTCCTATCTACAATGCCCAGAGCTGGCTATTTATTTAAAACAGTTTCCGGAAACACGCCTATAACGGTTCAAACTGCGCCGGTTTTACTAACCACACGTGAAATCCCGCTGGTTTTAAGCGCTTCTTATTTGAAATAGTTCCAACAAATATCCTGGAGTATTAAAACTATGGAGCAATGTCATTTTTTGGGACAACACTCAGCCGTGTTTATTTTCCCCTGAATAATATTGGTCGAACGACTTACAGCCGTGAAATTTTTATCTTTATTATCACGAAATTTATTACGAAAAGCTGACATGTAAGCTTTACAGAATATTCCAATTTTTCAACAGAAGTAAATATTACTTACTGTATTAAAACCGCGTGTCCTTATTTTATACAGATAAGTTATTTAAACTCTTTCGATTAAAGTTTAACCAAAGTTTCTATACATTTTCAATGCTGCTATTTCGAGCCTTCTTTCTTGTCACTCGTTTAAATCATTCTATTCACTGGTCTCTACGTTCCTTCGTTGCATTAACCTTTTTTCACTACTTTTCAGCTGGGTATAGCTGCAATGAAAAACGTTAGCCCATTGTGCCCACTTCTATTCCAATCTTTCTACTATCTTCTGTGTCTTCTCTTCTCATACCGTCGCAATCCAGTTCCCCTTTACTTCTTATTACCAATTCCTTTTCATTGTGCAGCGGGGTTACCGTTATCGCGCTGACGATTCAACTGATAAACTGAGTATTCCGTTTAGCCGTGTTTATGGGACGTGAAATCCTTCGCATCGTTCGAATGAAAAGTGAATGACATAAGTGAAGTCGATTTAAAACGAATTCGACTAACGACAAAATAAGTAATTTTAGTACAACTGTTAGCGATGAAATTTTGCGGACTAATAAAGAGAGCTCAAACCAAATTCAACCAACTATTTTTGTAAGACCAACAATTCCTAATTGTATTAAACAAGTTCGATTCGGCAGTACTTGGCTAATTTTCTGCTACTTTTTATTCGCTAAATATTTCGGGAAAACAACGAACAAATCCTGTACGTCCTACAACGACGAGACAGTGAACTATCGTACCAATTGGTACTGTAATTCCCTTAATTCCCGGGGAACCCGCAAGAATAATCGGTATTTTCGCCGAAGTCAATTTCGACGTTCAATGTGGTTCGCCTCGGGTAGTTTTCTTTATCCGTCCATCTACGTTTAATCGTGCGTACGTGCAGCGGTTTAGTGCAACACTACGGTATGCAGAGGGAATTGTAGAGGGTTTTCCTCGTGGAAATAACCAACACAGGCGGGGAGATCGATATCTCGTTCGATCGGGTACCACGCGTCAGTCCGTCGTACAACACATCGGTAACTGCTAATTTATGTACGAGCTCGGCTTTTCTCCCCCCTTTCTTTACCCCCTATCCCTTTTAGCCGTCTCCCAGTAGCCTCGATATCGGTTACCGGCTCCTCCCCTCTCTCCCCTGGCTTCGTTTGCATTGGCATCAAGCACCGTCGCGACGGACGAGCTTTTCCCGCCAGCAGAATTCAAGCACGGGCTTTTGTCCTCCCGTCAGTTTTCGCTTGGCTTCAAATGTCTGTCTAACGCGTCTGTCTAACAGCCTCGTATTAACGCTCAGCGTTAGTCGACCAGGGGGCGAGAGGAGGGCGTCTTAGAAACCGCAAGAGCATTGAAATTGATCAAGCGGAAAAAAGTTCGACCGGACAAGAGGTCAGTAATTATTTGAAAATGCAACGCAGTTTTGCATGGCGGGAAGTTGTACGTGGTTGACCGTGGCGAACGATTGATTCGGACTTCGAAATTCGCTGGACTTCCTACAGAGACTCTTCGGACATACATATGTACATAATTTCGTGAAAGAGAAAACCATGTTAGGGGGGTGGGTGAAAGGAGACTCGATTTTCTTCGCATCGATTTTCAAGACAAGATTCGCACTTTCAGGGGGAAGAACATCGTACAACTGTCGTGTCGTTTACCTTGGATTTTCGGCGTGCTCGAGATTCCGTGACGGTGCATGTCAGGCAATAATATCGCGGGACGAGAATTTCGACCGTGGCAACATTTTCCTGGATCCCCGTGAATGCGTCTACCGCTAGTTCCGCGGATTTTCCTTTCACCTCTTCCGCCGCGTGTCGTCCTGCCGGCTGATAATTTCCGGTCGATCTGGCGGTTGTTGCATAGTAGTTTTTCCTCCCCGACGGTTCGTCACATGTCCACGTCGTCCGTGGATCTTCGGTCCGTTGCAAAACGCGTCCGCGATTTTCCCTTTGTTCTCGTGGCGGGCTCGGAGGTCGCGTTTCGTAATGCGGGGGCGAGGGCGACGTGTCGGTCCTGCCGGCTTTGGGTCGCGCGTCGCACTGGAGGGAAGATCCAAGCGCGCCCGCGCGCTCCCGCAACCCTCTACCCCCTTCCTGCCATCTCACTCGTCACCCCCGCCAGGACAAATCCTCCATCCCCCTCCTCCCCTCCTCCCTCTAAGGCTGCTCTCTGTCTTTCTAACACTGCTGACGAAAATTTATTTCCCACGTATTCGCCACCCAGAGTCTTCTACTACCTTCGCCCCTCCCTCCCCGTATCCACCTCCCTTCCTCTAATTCCAAGTTACAATTAGAAGAAGCACTGTCAGGGTTATACGGTACCGGTTTATATAATAATATATGTACCTTGTTTTTAATATAAAAATAATACAAAAACATCAGATTCTTCTTGGGTTTTGCAAGATATTATTCCGGTTTTTGAGACGGACATAATAATGCAGTGTGTTAATTTCTACTCTTCTTCTCTTTCCTTTCTTCGATTCTAACTTATAATTAAACGAAGCAACGTCTGTTTGTGAGGGAATTCTTCCCTGCCGTCGGGATAGGTTGAGTTTCTATCATCCTAATTCTGCGGATGGTCATTCCGGAACGGCTATTTCCTGGGAAATGTTTTTGTCCTGTCAGAGCAGTCGGAATAGACCGAACGATGATCTGACTTCCTCGACTTCCGTCAGTTTCCCTCTTTTCTGAGTTTCTTCTCCCTTCCTCCACGGCCCCCGTGCCCCGTAGAAAATTTATATCGCTCGTATTTGGCGCTCGATGTTTCTCTCGTTCTTTTCTCCCTCGTTTTGACCTCTGCCGGAAGAGAGTTCCCGGGGTTATAGCCATTTCTGACGAAAATCTTTTTCTGTCGGCAGGACAGCCGGAATTGCCCGACAATGACCTTACTTTCCCCGTCGGTTTTCTCGTCCCCTCCCGCGTCCCTCGGACGCTCCCCCGGGGAATTCCCGGCATCGCCGTCGCCCGTCCGCTGCGTTTCTCGTCTCTCGCTCTCTGCGGGCGCCGGAAGAGACGAAAAAAAAAAAAAAGAAGCCCACGTCGCCCGAGGAGTACCTACCTACGTGTCCTGCCAAATATTTCTGCATTACCGCGACAGCTCCAACGACCCACTCCTCCTCGACTACCAGTCTTCCCCTTCTGTCATCCTCTTTGCCCCCCCCCCCCCCCCATCCTTTTGACTCACCCGGAAACGTATCCTTCTAATGCTCTTCTCGTCTGCCACCTTTCCGTGCGAGGAAACTTCCCACGACACCTTCATAAAATTCCACCACGCTCATAAATCGCATCCAAAGGAACTGCGTTTACGAATAATTTCTCCCTACTTCTCCAGCGTTACCGTCCGGCAATTCTCGTTGTTAAATCTATTTATTATCCGCTCTGTCGGATTTATTTACTTCATTCTTTTCTCCGTTTTACCATTGCGTGTTATCCGTTGCCGCACGTTTCACCTTTTTTCTGCTCCTTTAGCGGAGCCTCGACGCTCGTCCTGGGAGACAGCTGCCTCCCCAATTTTTCCCATAGCTTCGTGAACGGCCGGGGAAAGACGTCGGTGGGTGCTGCTGCACGCTCAATTCTTGCCGGCGCCAAGGACGATGCCGTCGAAGGATAGTGGGGGAGGGGGGAGAGGACGATGTATCGCTAACCCTTTACCGATATTGCAGCAATACGGGTTACCTCTTATTTATCCGCAGTCCTGCATTTTATTAGGTTTCTCAGATAAGTTTCTATTGCCGCTTGTACCGCGGCTCGTTTTATCGCGTAACTATAATTATCCAAACATTTTTTCCCATTCGACCCTTAGGGAAGATCTACAAAGGGAACTTCTGACACGGGAAAGTCAAAATTGATGTAACCGGTTCAAAACGAATATCCTCGGAGATACTGACACCTTCGTTTCCAAGTAACCATCACAGACGCAGTTATCTCCAAAGCAAAGCGCAGTAGAAACTTCTATTTCGCCTTCGACATTCTTCCTGCTCGCACGAAGGAGTCGATAGACGTGCCGAATGATTTTCCCGAGAAAGAAACGGCAGAAAGGAAGATCCATTTTGGTCGAAGCGAGTGTTTATGACCGCCGCGATTATCCATCAATCGTCGAGGAACAAACACTGAAGGACGGTAGGTGAATAAAGAAATGCCGAGCGGGCGGGACGCGGCGTGCTGAAATAATGAAATGCGACACAAAGAAGGCAGAGGGGAAAAAAGGACGCGAGCGGGGGGGAGCGGGAGGATGGTAAGAGGCGATGGAAAAGAGCGGCGGGACAGACGGGCGGTCTCTTTTAAAGGCGAGCGTCTATTAATTTCCCGATCGATCGGTATCGCCATTCTTCACGTGACGTACCTTCCGTTGACGGCACAACAAGAGAGAAAGAGAGAGGGTGAGGGGGGGAGAGAGAGAAGCGGAGAAAAAACGAAATAAGCCGTCAGATGATAGCGATTCGACGGAGAGCCACTCGCCACTGCGGATTTTTCTTTCCGACTTCCCCTCCCTACCCACCCTCCCCCCCGCCCGCGGCGAACGCGTTAACACGACAAACAGGACCAACGTACGGCGTGCCTGTTTACGAGGGGAAATGTGTTTTCCCCTTTTTCCCGAAGAAATAAACGTGGATAAGCATGGCGAACGGGTAGAAACACGTGCCGCGAGAGGAAGTGCCCGCCGACGGGAATATTTCTGCATAAATTGAAAGCGACGTGGACCCGTGCGGAGATTCTCTATTTCTTCGATACGAAAAGTTCGGCACAGCAACGAGATATCCCGCGGTGCTTGGAGTCCTCGTGAAAGGAAGGACCTGGGCGATATAAAAACTTTCCAATTTCTGTCAACGCCTACTATATTGATTTAATGGCGTACAACACGAGTGTGTGTACGTATCTTTCGAGTAATCAATAATTAGGAAGCAAGTTTATTAATACATGTGTATATATGTGGACGAGAAACCTGGGAAAAAATTCAAATGAAAACTCAGGTTATTGCATTCAGTACAGTTCCGGTGGAGTGAGTGAAAAATAAAGTCATACTCAATTTTCCTGTTCGTTTTTCAATCAATTACACTCCGATCAATGCTTTCACCATTCACCTAGTACCTTACAAATGTACATGTATATCTTTCAAATGATAGACAATTAAGAAACGATCTTATAGATATGTCTCCAGGCAGTTATGAAAGCTAGAATAAAATTTTCATGAGGATGCAGTTTAGTGCATTAAATCTAGTTGAAACGGACCAGGGGAAAAATAAACTGATACTCCGTTGAGCCGTTTCTTCTGAAATTTGTTGCGCTCTGCTGGACGTTTCCACGTTTCAGCTGGTACCTTTACGAATTGAACATCTATCTTTCCAAGTACATACAAGTGAGTCGAGGAAATAGAAAATTCCATTTGCGCCGGGGAAGCAGTACGGCGATGCAGTAGCGTCGGTCGGCGCACAGTCAAACGTTCGTGAATGGACTATCGTACGGGCGAATTTATGTCGCTATCGGGCGAGATTAGAAGGTACACATGTAGCGGAAGAAAAGGAGAATCACGTAAATCCTGCTACGAGTCGTCCCTTCCCTCTCCTCACCTTTCCCCGTCTTTCTCGACGTATCGTCCCTTTTGGCCGGCGACGAAAGCTGTGTCGAGTTTCGCGGTAAATCACCGGCCAGTGATTACTGGCCGTGCTTTGCCAGACAGGAAGTAGTAATGGCCCGTGCCTCGTCCTACTCCTTTTTCGGTAGCTAGGATACTTCCACGGGACCGTGCGGTCTACTCCGTGACTTTCTTCATTAGAAATTTATGAACGAGACACGTTCGACGTGTCGAACTAAGAGGGACAATAAATCGGGACAGAAGCTCCTGTCGAAGGGAAATAATATTCGACACAAATGAGGGGATGACAGTTTATATTTCTTTAATATTTGACACGAAAGTCGTGATGAACCCTGGGACATCCTTTGCGTAATTTCTTAAGATCGTCGAGGCATAACGAGCATTTATGGAGGGTACAAAATTAATACCGAAGATAAGACCCGAGTTCATTTTATATTTTCTTCGCATTATACATAGAAAGTCATGCGACACTTTCGAGCCTACTGAAGATAATTTCCCTGATTCCATTTCATAATTTCTTCACGTTTCGCGGTACATAATTGGCCTGAATGCATTATACATTTCCTTAATGTTTGACACGAGAGTCACGGCCCGTGGGACCTATTCTGAGTAATCTCTTAAAAGTTCGGGGACGGCCTAGGAGCGTATTTCGCGCATCGATCGTCCACGTCGGGTATTTAACCGACGACGGAGACATGCAAAGCACGTATCTTCGGCGTGGTCGTTCAAAGGCCGACCCTTAATCACGGAGAAACGCGGCAAAGAAAGGCCCTAGGGCCGAGCGAAGGTCTACGGGGAGCCAGGTCCTTTCGGCCGAGTCTCTTTACCGACCAAGCAGTTGTTTACAGACGACGCGACGACGTTCTAAGAGCGCGCGCGAGCGTCGGAGAAAAGAAGAGGAACAAGAAAACCCGGCCAGACTGGCTTCGATATTAATTGCCAGGGTGCGCACCTTCAACCAACGTCCGCGCTAATGGAATTCCACCATTCTCTTTTTTTTTCCACTCTCACCCGAGCATCCCCTTTTATATCACCGAGGAATTAACGCGCCGGCCGTTCGTTAATTCGGGAAAAGGGACCCCGGCTAATCGGGGAAATTTACAAAAATTACGGGAAAGGGCGCACGGCGAGGGTCCTGCGAATGCGTCGAAAAATTCTCGACCAACGGTAGCAACGGTGGGAGGGGGGCATTAGGCCTTTCGATATTAATTTTCTGAGGATTAACCGATGTCGGACTTACCGAGTGATGCTTCGAAGCGAACTTTCCTAGTCGCAGGAGTGACAGATTTCGGGCACTGGCCCTCAGGTTTCCCCATCCGTTCTTGACCTGTTGCTCCCTTCCGTGGCTGAAACAGAAGGTCCATTAATTAAACCATCCGTCGATTACCCCTTCGGTGAAGACTTATTGTTATTTATCCCCTGCCGAGCGGTCACAACACAGGAAATAATTCCATCGGGAAATACCGAAGTCGACTATATCGATCTCCAACTTACCGAAAACAGTCAAAATGAACACTTGCTATTATTCAGAAACGAGTGTTCTAAAAACTGTCGAAAATTTCGCAAAATAAGTTATAATGGACTTCGTTTCGTCGTCTTTTTGTCCCACTCTCGTGGCGTGACAAGCCTAATTTAGGTGTGAAAAAAATGAAAGGCCGCGGGTTCGGGGAAACAAAAGGACCGTAAAGGATCGGCTCCGTATTGTTTCTGTAAAAAAAGTTTGCACCGCAGTTCGAAGTTCCGCGGCTACGCTGTCCTAATTTCCGATTCGCCGGGGCGCGACGTCGTCTCGCAAAGTTCCATCGACGAGTAAAGCCCAAACTTTTTTGCGGGTTAACTTGCCCGCTGGCCACGTCACTGGGGTTTTTACGCTTTAAAATTATACCGGCCGACCGGCCCCAGTTCGCGAAATTTCAATCGATCCCGGCAAAGTTGCGCAAATTTTCCCGGCTACTTGAAGGTATTCTGAGTTTTGTTATGGTCTATCTATACGGTCTACCATAAACATGGCCTATCTTTTTTATATTCTTAACAGTTTTACTTATTACATGTATGAATGAATGAATACATTGAATGAATACATTTATTATGCTCTGGATTGTCACAATCCTATGTATGTCAAGCGTGCAAGTAGAGGGCATAAGAGAAAGGGAAAGTAAAATAAGATAATACTGATTGCAAAGAAAAAAGGCGCAGGAATAACGGATCACCGGGGGGATTCTGTTGCTGAAGATAAATCAATTTCTGTGAAATGTTAAATAAAGTTAACACGTAGGAAAGTGTTAGACCTTTTTCTGCCGAACGAGATGTACTGGGGCAATCAATTAGTGTGGCCTTCTTATGGTCCGGCGGCCAGTGGAAACGTTTTGAGAAACAGCGTGGTTCTCGCCCCGGGAGGAAAGTCCGTGGAAAAGTGGGCAAAGGGAGAAAATCCAATCGCTTAAGAGCTTCGGTTTTGTCAGCTCGACCTGCCCGTTAACTAATTATCGGGCTAACTTTTAAATCTCCCCCCCCCCCCCGTACGCTAATAAACAGCCAGTAATACAGGCGCGCGAATCGTCGCTCATTTCTCTCCGGCAAAATTCGATTTTTCGTCAAATCCAAACAACGATCAGCTCAAAAACGAGCGAGCGAGCGCGAGGGAGGAAAAATGTCGTTCATTCGCGGATAAATTCGTACGATCCGTCCCCGGGACGATATTTTATTCGCGCACCAATGGTGTTTCGCACTTTTCCAGAGAGGATTGCGCCGGGGCAGACGGGTTGCCGCGCAGAAAGCACGAAATTTCGGTAATTTGTAATAAAAGACAATTACAGATGGAATTTTCCAGGCGGACGCGCGCGGATTAATGTCCCGCCTTATTGGAAGACAAAAGTCGATTTTTCTTCGCGCAACGTTGAGGAATGGCAAAGTGGAAAAGGGCAAAGAGGGGGAGGAGAGGGGGAGGGGTAGGACCGAGCAGATGACGCGTAAATGAATATCCCAGCCGCGAGACGTGTCTTAATTCCTCTCTACGGCACGATTTTCTATGGGGTTTTCCCGCGGGTTCGCGCAAATTAGCCGACCCCGTTTGAAAGGGGGAGACTGTGGGCGGTGAGAGGGGAAGGCTTTTCGCCCTCCCCATCGGTTTCCCGGAAGAAAAAGAATGTTTAAGGCCGGCCGTAACGGCCGTGGGGCGAATTCAAACGACGCCCTCGGTCTTCCGGTTTCCGGCTCGTTATATTCCGGGGCGAGTTTTGCGCGGGGTTATCGCCGTTCTTCCAGCAAAAGTCGCTGAAATGAAGTACCGTGGAACGAGGGAAAACAGGATACAAATGCCCCGAACGGACGGGGGATTATACCGACGATGTCGAATTTTGGGAAAACAAGAGACGGGCAAGTTTGCGCGGTTGACGTGAAAGGGTCGTTAACGGTAAACAGTGAGCCACGTGCGAGTTTGTACGGTTCGTGCAGAACGGCCGAAAAGTGGCACGAAATTTCGAGTGTTCATCTTCGATGGGGAATTTCAATCCATTTCCAGTGGCGCTCGAAAACAACAATTCGTGCAGCCGATTAAGCTGCATGAAAAGCCGGACTTTTAAACGACAGCGATACAAAAAGAAGGAAGTTGTAAAGGCTAGGGGAGAGGTAGAAAAAAATCGAGACGTTAAAGGCGCAAAGTCGACGAGAAAGGAGAGAAACGAGCTCCGCAGATGTGCGGCAATATAAAAATGGCAAAGACGATAAAAAAAGGGTGGGAGCAGTGGGACGGGACGGAAAAGTGACCAAAAGGACGAACCGATAGCAATAAAAGTAAGCGCGGGAAGGAGAGACGGAAGTCGTAAGACGTGGAAAAGTCAGACGATGTACCGTTCCGTTTCGACGAGTGGTTACGATCGTCCATGTTGGCAATGAAAGCAAAGAACAAAGAAGCAAGAGAATTCCGTAAAATTCTTCTTTCCCAGGGGGAAAGTAAAGAGAAAAAGAAGCGAGCGAATTGCGTGAAATTCTTCATTTTCCTCGGCGGAACGAGATTAAAGAACAATGAACCGAAAGAACGTAAATTCTTCCCCTCTCGAATGAGATTCAAGAGCAAAGAACCAAGAGACTTGCGTAAAATTCTCCTCCACTGGAACGAAAGTAATAAACAAAACGAAGCAAGAGAAGTCCAAATTCTTCTGGAAAGTAAGGAAGGAAGAAAAACGAGAATCGCGCGAAATTCTCCTTCGCCGGCCTTTCCCTTTGCTCGGTAATTTTCGAGGAGGGATTAAAATGTACCTCTCATTTTTCCGCCAACGTCCGAGGGAAAAATAAGTCTGCCCGGAAACGTGGCGAATTCCCGCGCCGGATATACATTTCCCCTGTACATACGTGGCCGTCGCGCTCATCGCTGGCAGCTTTCGGCTTTCCATCCAATCTCCCAGGAAAATATGTACCTGCACGCTAGGTACATGATATGTGATGTACAAAAAAATATTGATACATTTCCCAAGGTCCGATGGAATATCGAGAGGATCGACGTGCGCCAACGATGAGCCCGGATACCGCCGGAAAAGATTTTCCGCGCCAGCCTGTGTCCTCCAAGCTGAAAGGGACCGTCGTTACGATCGACCATCCGATACAATATAAAATGGTAAAAGTGTCAAAGACTGCGGGGAACGCAGGAAGCAATATCCTTTACGCTGTCGCAACCTCTCCAACAAATGTTTACCTTTTCATTCAATTTTACCGCCCCGTGTATGTTCATCGTCTCCGAAGAAACTGGACAAACGTGATTCTGAACATCCTGCACGCGTAGAAAGTGGCAGGGCAAAACGCGCAATGGAAAATGTGGAACGTAATTAAGCGTCTAATCGCATAAATTTTCGTGAATGCCAGTGTTTCATTTGGGCCAGCGAATTAAGTTATTCGGCGAGAGATTCAAGGAAAGAAAGGGGCGGGAGTGGGGTAAGCGAGGAGTGTAGTACGTCTGTGCCGGAAATTCCCTGAGAAATGCGTTGTAACACGTTTAATTGCAGCGGGAGGAATCTCTGGCGCGAGGGGCGCACTGTTAATTAGCTGCATTAAGCGTGTACAATAGTTTAGCCAGCTGGAGAAACGTCTGCGAGGAAGGAAAGCCCGTCGGAAAAGTCTAACGTTCACTCCACTGCGTGTTAACTAGGAACGCCAACATTTGCCCGTTAATGGCCGGCTGCACGCAAGAAAACAAATGATCAAGGATACGACGATTATGGTAATAGGTACGATTCTCGCCATTAAATTCAACGGTTTAGCGAGGATAAGCGAAAGGATGGCGTTAAAGTAATTGACGTCGATCGCTGATACCGCGCTAAATTAAGATTGTTTCAGAAGAGGAAACGGTTTTAACGTTTTAACGGTTTCCTGTCAAAAGGGCCTCGCACTTCTCGTTTCTCCTCGTTAGGGGTAAAAGTAAAACGAGGACGAAGCGGCTATTATGTGAATGAATAATTGACCTAAGGTTTCCAGGGTCAGCGAAAAATTTTACGTCCATCCCGATGAATCGGCGGAACTTTTTCGCCCGGCGTACAAAGACATCATCGACGTTTTATGAACCCTGTCGTCTTTATATCCGAATAGGAAATGTTCTCGGGTAGCGCTCTCGAGCACCGAAAAACATCAGGAATGACGTCCACGTGGACCGGTTTATATGCATATACCGCGCGATAAATCATCTTCGACAATAATTTACGCCCAACGTGTTTCCGACGTGCGTCGCCATGACAGACGAACGTTATTTATCGGGCTATTGTCAACCGTTTGCTTCGCGGAATGCCAGTTTCCCCCGTTATCTCTGTCGGCGTTCGAAACGAAACCGAACGATCACCTAATGCTCTACGCTTTATGCGTAAATTTCCAGGCAATTCCTGGGCTTTGTTCTCTTCAACATCGTTAATGATCGTCAATTCGTTTTAATTCCCCGCTCAAATATTTTAAGACATTTTAAGACGTATCTGCTGTTTAGAGGACACAGTCCGTCTGATTATATTGAATTTCTTTTCATTAGTGATCACTCGTTTAAACCAAAACTATGTAATGCTTTACATTTAGGCTAGTTGAACTAATTACTTAGTCGATAAGTTACGTTCATTGTTCCTACCTTATCTACAGTCCGCCATCGCATTTACCTATGTACTTGTCGTTGTATACTAAAGTGTTCGTGCCGTGAAAGACATTAATAAATAAGTGAATAAATCAATTTTTCTGCCTCGGGAAGGGGGTAAAGGGAATTCTTGAACGGAATCGCGACGTGGTTAGAACCGTCGCTCGTTCGGACTTCCGCCAAGACAGTGATTTGTTGGACGTGCAGTGTATTACCCCCACCTCTCCTCCTTTCGCTCTACTCCGTATCTTCCCCTCGACTCATTTTCTACCTTCCCCTCGCCCCCTTTCCTGTCCAGGTCGTTCTAATCCTTCTTACTCCTTCTTCCCGATTCATTCTTTATCCTTTCGGCCATCTTTCCTGCCCTCCACGTCGCTCTAATCCCTTTCCCTTCGGCGTTCCATCTCTGTCAGCCTCTCCACTTTCACCACTCTTCCGCGGAGGTTTTTCCTCATAATTTGCCAACCCCGTCTCGTTTAGCCCGATCTGATTTTCTTGCCGTTCCCCTTTTTCCGCCGTTAACTGTCTCTCTTGCATGTCTACAGTCCCAGGACCTTCCTCTCCTCTCTGTCGGCGGTTTTATCGGCCTCCCGTGCATCCGGCCGGTGTAATTTATTATTCCACGGATGAAATAGCCCCCGGGACAAATATCCGGCCCAAGACACGAGTTCTCTCTCTCGGTTTTCTCCTTGACGCGTACCCGCGACGGACAGTCCTTCAAGCTGCGACCCCGATACGTCCAGTCCCTTCCGAAGGACCTTTCTCCGGGTAAAAAACGATCGGCCAGACGGTGCATCGCAACGGCACTGCCGCGCAATTCCACCCCCGGCTGTTCGCATGCCAATGGTACGACGATCAAGCTGAGTTTTAACGAGATTCTCACCGGCGCGAAATACCAGTGTATCGAATTGTCGCTTCAAACTCCGGCAGACCCTTACCGGGCGCCCAACAATTTGCAACGTAAATGTCTTCGATTACGCAACACCCGGAAACGCCGACGAGATCACGAAACACCGGGGAAAAAGTGCTCCGCGCAAGTACACCCAGTTGTTTCAGATATTCTACGTTCTTGCGATGTCCTATTAATTTAACGCTAAAATGTTTCGTCGCGTAATACCAATTTGTTTATGTGTTTGACATTATTTTTTTCTACTTACAATGACGTCGTTTCCCCGTCATCTTCGTCTATCGCCGAACGGGTGAGAGCGGGAAGACTGGTTGCTTCGCTCGGTGGATTGCTGAGATCTGAAAAAAACGAGAATAAACTTTTTTACATTCATGAAAGAAAATAAAATGTTCCCCGAGTCCTAACGTTTCTGTTATTCACACCTTTTCTACGCGACAATCACTGTCTGCAATTTGCAGGAAAATCTCCGCGACGCGAGTGTATTTGAAAAATTCGCCTTTTTGCTCTACTACGTGGGGAACCGGTGAATTGGTAGGACGGCATGGCGGGCAAAGTGGTTGTTTGTTCGCTCCGTGTGCAATTCATAAAGTACAGCAAAAAGAGAGTAAGTGAATGAGGAATGGGAGAAAGGAATGCAGAGGGCCAAGCGTAGGGAAGCTGAGGTGAGTTCTGGAGGAGAAAGGGGATCGGGGTACACGGAGGTTGAGAAAAATTAAGCTGGCCGCTGGTTTCAGGCAGTCCGCCTCGTTAAGGAATAGCACCACAGAACGGACATAGGATTTACGAGCACGAAGAGGCACACGGCCTTCGTTAAACCTACGCGGCCTCTTACAAATTGTTCCTATGCGGCTTAATACGTTTCTCCTCTCCCTTCTAACCCCTTCTCTCTCTCTCTTTCCTTTTCGTTAGCTTCCCTTCCCTATCCCTTCGCCTTTCTCCTACTCTCTCGTTGGCTTCCTCCCTTTTTATCTAACAGCCTTGAACCTTCAACACCCCGCCAACGTACGCCCCCGTTCGACTCCTATATCGTAATTAACCTTCGACCGTACGAATGGTAAGAATTTAATCATTTTATAGGCTCGTTCGTTAATTTACCGCGTTAGTTCCTGAGAAATGTTCTTCGGGCCGGTGCTATTGATTTCCTACTGTTCTCAATGACGTTTCGTCCTTCAATAACCAAGAACGAAAGTTTAATAAATCACAGTAGAAGGGGTTAAAGCGATAACGACTAAAGAGTATACTTATTTACCTATGGTAGAATCATAGTGATCGCTGTGACGACCATAGGGCGCTGTTTTGCCGGAGACTGTGTTTACCCTTCGCCTAGGACTTACGACCTGCGAAAAGAAAGCATAAGAAATTCAGGCATCCTCCGTACGTTGAATAAGAATGTTATTGCTGTAAAATAATATTTTCCCGGGCCTTGTTTTTCTTGGGGAAGAACGTGCCCGGGGAGGATGTAATATCGCTGAAAGCTCGATGGTAATTTCAATCGATGATAAGTAGCGGATCTGTCGACGAGGCCAAGGAGTGCGGGTGGGGCGAGGAAGGGGGTAGTGGGGGGGGGGGGGGCGAGTTATTGCTCAAGAGCGAGGACCGGGCGAGAAAGGGCGAAGGAAACGGCATGCTCTTTTGGCTTCCGGCTTACTCGTCCGACGCTTTCCAGGCCCCTCACGTATCGTCCATAAAAGAGTCTAGGGAGAAGGAAAGCCTCCGTCGGGCGAAAGCCTTAGCGCGGCACGTATATCTGTAACTAATAGTGGCGACCTGCGTGCACGGCTATCGGCTTCGATCGAACCGGCCAGATGCGATAAAGTGAAATAAGACGCTCGTCGCGTGACTCGCTCTATTATCCAGCGCCAACCGAAAAGTATCGATCAGCCGTATATCGCTCCAACGATTGTTATGGGCCGCGCTGCTTTCCACGGAAACTTTCAACGCCGCTCAGAACCGTCGAGCCCTTTCTTGCGGGCGAAATTTCCGAAATCGAATAAATCCGTCCCGTCAGCCGTTGTCCCGTGGACGAGTTCCACGGGGAGAGTGGAAATATCTTTTCCCTATCGCTAAGTGGCAGTTCGATTTTACCGGCGTCGCAAGGTGTAACGAGAAAAATATGCTCGGTGGCGAGTCTTTTAATTTAACTTCGATCCCCACGCATTGCTGGAAAGTCCATTATCGAGGGCAAATGGAACTGCCGGAGCTGCGAGACGTACGACGAGGGAGGCACTTTCAAGAAATGTGCGCACGTGGAATGCTGATAAGAGTGAAAGTCTTATAATTTGTAATAGAGATACGATGATTAATTGCCGACGGCTGTGGGCGTGGCCGGCGATCGGGACGATCGTTGCCGGCTGTGTGTAATTAATGGGCCATAACGAGTGTTCAGTCGGTGACACAACGACGGCCCTTCAATTCCTGTCCAGTGCTGTTATTTGATTTATTACGTTCTGTACGCGAGCAGGTGGTAGAGAGGAAACAAACCGCGGGAGAAGATCGCTCCTAATATCCAAGATCATCGGGATTTCCATTGTCCTTTGTGGGCTTTCATGCATTTCCTGGCAATTTCGAAAAATACATATCGAGAAGTCGGGCAAGCTCGAGATCGTTGACGCAATACGAAGAAATGGTAGAACACAAGCCGAGGAAGAGTCGAAAAATATCTCACGATGCATTCCCCGAATTTGTCGAAAAAGATGCCTAAGAGTCAGATATGTAAGAGATCGTTGGCATAATCCGAGGGGAAGGTCGAAGAACGTCATTCCAAATATCCAGCATCGTTCGAATCTTCGCTGTCCTTCTTGTCCTTCGATGCATTTGCTCGATTCTTTCAAAAAATGTCGAAGAGTCAGAGAATGTAAGTCAAGCAAGAGTCGGGGAATGTCCTTAAAAACATCCAACATCGTAACAGATTTCCGTTGTCCTTTCTGTCCCTCGGTGCATTTCCTCGAGTTTTCCAAAAAGTGTCCAAGAGTGAGATACCTTTCGAGATCGTTGGTATAATCTGCTTGAGGAGAAGAGCCTTATGGGCCGAGGGGTCGGATAAGATCGTCCAAAGCGTCCATGAAGATTCCTCTTTCTCCATCGGACCAAAGATATTGGCCTACGTGTACGCGAAGCAGATCAGAGGGATAACCTCCAAGGACGCTCGATAACTGCTCCCTATTATCACGGCAAAGTCACAACAGTTATCGGACAATGAGCCAGCTGCAACGAATTTTCCCCCTTCTCCTCCTTCCCTTTCGAACCCCTCCTTCGATGCTTTCGATAAGAACACTCGACAAAAGGAATCTACGTTGCATCAGCCAAACCTTAATTTTCTTTAACACTGACGAGGCTACGAAAAAAATACAAGATTGACGGAACTTTCATATTCTCCAAGCTGATTTCTCGATCACTCTCTTCCCGAGCGATTTAAAAGGACGTTATGTCCGACTTGTCCCAAGTTTTTCTGTCCCTCGGCGAACGAGCGTAAAGCTATATCCTTCGGTCGTTAAAGTAGGTGAACCTTTTCCCATCCCTTCTTCTAAAACACTCGTCGTATCTCGGCCGTCTCTTTTCGTCGGTCTCACCGAGGGTTATACTCGCAGGACGACAATTCCCCCGCGTGGGCAACTGTTTTTCGCTTCCGCCGGAAAGAGGGCCAACTTTTTTTCCTCTTTCGCCAAGCAAGCACGCTCATATACGCCGGCACACCTGAGCTTTTCACCGAACAAGCTCGGCCTCCTATGTCGTGGTATTTAAATGCAGCTCAATCTAAATTCATCCCCTAGCCAGCCCACCGAACGACTCATACAGCAAACGTCATTAAAACGTGACGGCAGATTGCACCATTTTGCCAAGGAACTTTCCCATGTAACGAACATTGATGAAAAGCTAATAAAAATCCACGATCCACTCAGCGGTACACATCAAACGACTAATTAGCAAAAAATAACGAAACTAATCATTTGCGTTCGACAAGGAGCGCATGATGGAGAATAATTCTTTTCATAGCCATCTCTAAAAAACGTGTACGAACGTTAAATGCATCGAATACATGCTCTAAGAAAGTTCGAATTATCCTCCTTCTGGCGTGCGATTAAAAATCTGAGCAACGAAAAATCGTTGAAGATCGTGCGCTAATGACCCTGAGTGTACGGTTCCGGGTTAACGAGAGTGTAACACGTAGGTGTGTATTCGCGTGGGTGGATACGCGGGGAAACGGACGTAGGGGATGCCGAGCATCGGGAAATTCAATGTGTCTGAACGCGACGGCAGGCGCGGTGGGCGTGCAGAAAGAAACGGGAAGACCGGTGAAAAGTGAGCAAAGGGAATACATGGCCGAGTATGACGTGTTATCACCTCTTTTTTTTTCAAAAGCGCATTGCACCGAGAAGGACCGCCGGAATTCCCAGGAGAGGTGCACCAGCAGAGGAGAAATAGCCCGGCCAGAATCCCAGTGCTCGTCGGAAATACGTCGGCCCGTAAGAGCCTTTCCGTCGGATACAAATCTAACAGGATCCTACTTGACCGTTTCTCTCACAATCAGTACGGCTATTTTAACGAAAACCCCCACGCCAATTGTTCCAACCTTCGCCAGTGTAATCGCGTTACGCTGCAACCGTACCAACATGAGTATTCCACGTAATGAGGGAGAGGGTAAATACACGGGTCAGTATTTTCAACAAGTCCAGATTTTTCCTATTCTTCTGGTTACTGAATCGAGAAGCGAAGAGAATGAAAATAGCGGGTAAATATATATAATATCTTGCGACTTTTGTCTAATTTATGTGAGAATTTTTCTCGGATGCAGGGATCTCGTATTGTATTTCCCTGTTATTTGCTTAATTGAAACGGAGGGAGAACGAAAATGACGGGAACCATGTCAAAGTGGAAACTCGTTCAAGCACCGCGCGAATACCGGCGAAATACGGCTGGGATTAAAATATTAGCAAGTTATTATAAAGAGGGATTAAGCATGTTACTTTCAGACACTCGTTCGCGTTTCCCCTCGTCTCCGTGGCTCTCGAGCAAAGTGACTGAAAAAGAAGATTAAGAGGAGCTTTGCCATTGCAGCGGGGAAAGAAAAAAGTCCTTGGCATGCCGATAGCAAAAGTGGACGGCCGAATGAGAACTTTGCTAATCGTTTGAGCCACTTTAATGAGATCCATGTCAGGTCTTCACTTTTATAGCACGTAAGGTCGGTCAGTGTTAAAACTGTCGCCGCTAGATTTACATTTTCATCGATCGTCTTTTTTTTTCCAGGGAACACGGCGAACCGGGTTTTTTCAAACCTCAACACCAACAGGTTTAATTCAAGTGTTTTATAATCATATCACACGTGAATTATAGTAATTTGAGTCCTCCTCGTTTCACACGAAAATGGCCAACTTTCTCGCTATTACCAAGTTTACCTTGCACGGGAGCAATAAGAGGACGTTATAAAAGCAAATATGTTCGACTAAAATATTTCTATCGCTAGGGCTACGACGATTCCTGTTTTTCTAACCATTACTCTTTTTCCGTGTATGCACGAAGGATAGTGTACCGTACGTCTATCGCGCGAAGAAATGTATTCTTCAGCTTTACCTGAAAGTTTCATGCATCTCTCCGCATAAGTTTTTGAAACTGTTATTCGTGGCCCCGGAAGTAGGGGCCGTAGGAACTATCGATCTCGTTCGAACGGAGACATCGGGGAAAACAGAGTGAGGGTGTTCCGTCATTTTTCGTCCAAGTACATACGATTGATAGAGCGGGAAACTATCTAAATGTACCACACGAGCATTCAATCTGACGGAACTCGGATTTCCTGCACGGCACGCAAACGCCAATACCCTTTTTCCTATTACAAACTCAGCCTGGTAAATGTTTTATCCCGAAAGCGGAAGAAATTCACCGATGTTTCCTGTAACTATTTCAAAAGGAATAGGGTTAAAGCTTTCGGCAAGGAAATCACTTCTCCCGGGGAAATCGGTTTTTTAAAAAAGAGGCAACCCGCGAGGATTTTCCTATGAAAAGGAAATATTTTCTCGGTAATAAGTTCCTGACGTCTAATATTTCTCTCATCTTCTGCAGGATGAGTGCATTTTCAACTCGTTATTCAAGTTCCCTAATAAAAACCATGAGAGCTAATTTTACAAGAAGCTCAGCTCATGAGGATTATTTGCGGAAGTTGGGATCGAGGGGAAATCTTACCATCGGCGCAACTTTACCGCGGTGCTAGCAAGATTTTTTCCCTGTAAAAAGTTTTGCGGAAAGAGTTGTTTACTGGCCAACCACCGCTGGAACGACCGTAAGTCTCTTATTATCCGTGTTTGCGTCGAGTCAAAGTTCTTCTCTGCGCATTCGACTGGCGAGCTTTACCCCGACTTCCGGTGAACCAGTGATTCGTCATTGCTGGCATGAAAATCGGGACGCAACCACGTAGAGGAATAATTTGATATTCGTTGATTCCGCGTGCAACGTTATCGTGGAATTGCAACACGGTACAATCGGCCCGAGAAAAGAGTTATCTTCAATTACTCACTCTGAAGATTTGCCAAAGACAAATCCGGCAATCTCCGCGTCTGTTTGTTTTTGCTACACCCGCTGAAAGTCAAAGACATGATCCAACGAGGGGCAGGACTTTGCGGATCACGGTTAAACATCTAAAAGGAAACTAAAAGATATACTGGCCGAGCAAATGAAAGCGCTTTCGCCATTCTACACAAAGACCTTCCACCCGCTGCTGTTTATCTGTAGAATTTCACCGACAGTGCACAATAACTACGAAGAACTGTACCGAAATAATTGCTAGAAAATTTCATCATCCTTCCCTCTACCCTGTCTCTCCACTATTGTACGGTTAAAGTTATTGGATTTAAAGATCATTCCATCACTGGCGAAAATCCATTCGACGGGATGGAAGTTTTCCTGCCTGCTTTGCATTGATTCCAAAGGCGAATTGATTTACTGTCTACCTTTACTTCATTCCCCCTAACGTGTTGTCTTTCAAACTAAGAAATCAACGGAAAAGTGATTGAAAACAACAGACTGGAATTACTTCCACTTCTTTTTTTTATAAATAACTCAGCTACGAAGTATTATCTGCGTCAGCATTTTTTATTAAAAATAAGACTTATTGTAGATTTGTATATTAATTAAATATTAAACAGGTAAGCTGATCAACGTCAGTAAAATGGATATTCACTGACCCAAACTTTCGCCGGGGGAAAGCTGTTTACAGAAGTTTCATAAGCCGATCACGTTCGGCTACATTTACGGAATTTGATTTCTGACGAGGGAATTAATTTGTACGAATGCTTACGGGATTTTTCTCGACGAGGCTGCGTGTCCTGGCGACGGCCCTGCCGGGAAGAATTTCTTCCTCGGAGCCTATTTGCCGTTGATATTCGGTCTCTTCCTCAGCGTCTAGCTCGTTTTCCGCCAAGGACGAGAGGCTGTTGTACCACTGGACACTGGACGTCCTGCGAGGTTTGCACGACTCCTGCGGCCGGTTTAAGTCCTTGCTAAAGCTCAAGCTGCGTCTGATCGGCTGTAGACCACGATTTATCGCGGCCGGTAAGTCAGCGCTTCCCCTTATCAACGCTCCAAATTTCCGGCGGAGCGAAGCTCGCCTCTCGAGCTTCCCGCCCGTTGTTCTCCGCGTTTCCGCGCTCGATCCTTCCGGTTCTTCGGCGATGTTGTCGTCCTCCTTCCTCTCCTCCCCCTCGGCACCTGTCGCAAAAGGTCGGCAAGGGCTCAGCCGGTTTGCTCTTTCCCGAGTTTTTCGCACTCGCCAAAAACTTTTTTCCCTGAATTACGAGAGGCTTCTCGATCGCGACGGTATTTATCGTCCTACGCTTTTTTTTCGCCCTCCACGCGTTTTCCCCCCCGAACGAGCGAACTTCCCTTTTTATTATTTATTTCAATTCCCCGTCCCATGGTCGATTCCCTTTCATAATGCAACGCTTGTAAGCGAGCAATGGCCAAACTTTCAGACGGGATTTTCAAAGTATCCAACGGCACGGCCCCGATGATATCGTAAAAACAGAGAGCGAAGAGCACCGTTAATGGTTCCTCTGAAAGCCGGAAAATTTGTCACCGTAAAGGGAAAGTTTCGCGGCGAATCGCGCGGATTTTCTCGCAAACTTTCAAGGATTATTCATTGTTTCGACTACAACCGCGAGATATTAAAAGAAAAATCTTATCCCAACGTCTGTACTTCACTCCGCCCGAAACTTAGCGATTTTTCAAGGATTACCGGAAATTAATTATAAGACGTTACATAATTTTTTCAAACAGAGGCGCTTAAGCATGCACGGCAATTCGTTCTACTCTAATCGACAACTATTATTTCTTATCGCAAGGTTTTAAAATGCGCTTAGCGTTACTTATGCGTCATTAACAGCAATAATAATTCTCTTTTCACGCTGCGTATATTGGTCCTCGTGACGCAATCGACCATGGGATTTTTTCATCTCCATTATCACGAAATTCACTTTCCTACGATCCGCTCAATTTCGAACATCTACTTCAGAAGCAAAACATCCAAAGCGTCCAAGGTTTCCGTTTTCCCAGTGCCACGTACCGTGGAAAAATTAATATCAATCATTGGCGTATTAACGTGTCGGCTTATCTCGATTACAACGAAGAAGAAGGAAAAAGCGTATCGGATGTTTCTGCACACCTGACGTTTTCCTCGACTGTTTGGTCGGCCGGGAATCTTTCTCCGGCTGGAGTTTCATGGTTTCTGTGCGACCAGCGAGGACTTTCTGGTTGCTCTTATCCGGCCTTTTCGAAAGCTTCTTCCCATCCTTCCTCAGCGTCATTCTCGATTTTCGAAGGGTAGATCGCCGCGGGATCTGACAGCTCCGTACGACTTGGCACACCTCTTTAAAGCTCGCACATATTCCTCATGCACGCAGGGCACGGCAGTATCTTTCGCGGTATTCCGACACAGACACTCAACACTTGCGAATCGATATCACCTGGCGTTTCTGCGGAATGCGCAGGAAATCATCGAAAATCACTACACCATTAGCTACGTCATTGGCATCGCCGACACACAGAATCACCGTTCCTCGAATTCCCACTAAACTAGAAATATATTCGTCGGAATAGTTGTATGAGTAACGTCGAGGAATCGCGTCCCGCCTTAATTGTGTCCGAGTTAATTGACTTTCCAAATCCGTTGGTATCTTTACGCGACGTTTATAATGCGAAGCAACGTGATATCGTCAGTGCGACGAGCATCCGAGTAAATAATGTCGAGGAGTCGACGTTATATCACCGAGCGATAAGAACCCCTTATCATTGCACGTATCACCGTTTAACTGTATCGGTTGTACGTAAATTCTAACGGTCTATTCCTTACTCGGATCTTGAAATATCGCAATAACAGATACCGCTGGACCCTTCTAACGAGCAAAATGCCTTCCTACGTACCCTTCGGAAGTTAAAAACGGTCTACACCCATGTTTTGTGCAGGTGAAATCTTAATTCCCCAAGGAAGATACACCTATTGTTCTTTTTGAAGAAAATTATCGGGCTATTTGAGCGATCGTACTTCGGAGGAAGGAAAGATCGTCGCCGAGCGACAGACAGCGGTAAACCGAAACTGTCTTGCCGTATTTGCGCAAGTGGCCCTCCTCCCACGAATTCGATTGTCGTAGGTGTCTTTCCGCGAAGCCTCGGACTTGGATTAAACAGCCGTTTTCGCGGTCCCGCTAACAGGTGAAAATGCAACGACGCTGAGCGCGCATGTATTCCGTGGTCGGTGGTTGGCGAGGGGCACGAGTGAAAACTTAATTACCAGATAATGCCGAAGCTTATGGTATACGTGTCGTGCCGGCAGTGAGTCGTTAATGCCCCGGTTAAACGATAAAACGACGGGCATGTAGGACTCGCGGGGAGTTACGGCAAAGTCGATATGCACTTATCGTCGTTTCGCTACCTTGAACATGACTCCATGAAATTCTAAAGTGCACCGGAGACTCCCCGACACTTCCGTCCCACAATATCTGCCAGCCAATAACCCGAAAACGGGACGACGCAAAGCGAAATCCTCCGCGAGATTCCATTCAACCCAATTCACCTGCGTATCTGTGTTTCTTGGGCGGTTTGTGCTTCTGTTCCGTTGTCGATCGGACCGTTCTTTGGTCTTTTTAATCGAGAAATTCCATAGGGGGTGAATAACGATAAAATGTGATAGCCATGAGAGGATGATCAGGTAATAAGCGTCGATAATGATCCAACGTCGAATTATCTGGACGACGTTGCGGCGGTCAAGCAAATTGATGCACGGAACGCCATTAATTCGGACTTTGATATCCGCAGATTCGCGTCAGGCAGGCCCGTGAGATCGTAAAACACGGCGATAGCGATTGTTACACCGTCAGCCGTGTGCGGCAAAGTAATTCCCGTGGCAGACTACGATGGAAACTCGCCAACAACCTTCCGACAAGCCGATATGTTCAACACCGTGAAAACACTGCACGCGATCCCCTGTCATTCCTTAACACGCGTAGTACGGACACGATGACGCAGAAATTAGGAACAGCGAATAAAATATAATTACACCTACGCCGATTGACGAGCAAGTGAAGTAACGATACGAGAAGAAATGTGTGCAAGTATATCTCTGTCTAGAATGACAATTAAAAGTTAATCAACCTCTGAATTAAGATATAAAAAACTAATTAAGTATGCTAGGACAGTGTTATTAGTGTAAAATTCTTTTATCGACTTTTGCGAGCTTCATAGAAGCTGTAATCGCGGTTTTAGTTAATACACTCTGCACTGATGATTCCTACACTGAGAATAGAGTATGCAACTACACGGGGGATCAAGTGCTGTAAGTTGGGTCAGAAACTGCAAGTACCTTAACAAAAAATATCGTTTGCCGCACTTCTCAAGGGTTGTCTTAATTAAGTTTGCCGTAGTAATTGTATCGCTAAGGGCTCAAACGACGATCAACACTGTCAACTAACGGTAAAATGAGAAACAAAACTTGACTGCACGCACTTGGTCACTGCACGTTTCACTGGAATGACGATGAACAAAATTCCCGTAAATCTCGTGATAACTGAATCAACGATTTTTGGTGAAAAAACGCCGACTGCGCCGTTTAATCAGCTCGATTGCCCATCGGACGAGATTGAGCACAGAGTCCGCGTGAATTTCGTGCACAACCGTACGATGCACGGGGTATTCGCAGGTGTTTCTTATCACCGACGAATGCAGAACCAATCTCGATCGTCACTGCCCGTCACTATCGGTGGCACCCCCCCCCCTCCCCTCCCAAAAAAAGACAAAGAAAACGAAGGTATCCCAGTTTTTCGCTTATCGGCGTTGTCTTCTATCGTGGAGCGTGGGTGTCGCTCGGCAAAAAAATACGATATACACGGCGATAAGACTGCCTCGCGACTGACGGAGGTGCTACTTTATTATTGGTTGCAGTACACGCTGATAATGCGCCACGTTGGCCGCGGATTAACAAACCCGCCGCGACGGGGCATAGCGGAAAAAATCATTCAATGACTACATCCGAACCGACTACGAATTTACGGGGAAACGATACAGCGTCCGATTTTCTCCACACGGGCAATTTGACGAAAATAATGGTGACGCCAAAGCTGTCTTACTGGACGTCAAAGTAATATTTTCTGGTTCCAAGGAGAAGGGAAAGAAAATTGTCCTTGAACTTATTGTTGTTGTTTCGGCATGTGTTTACATTTTTACGTGTACCTCAACACTGTGTTATGAATAAATTCACCGGTTGTCACGAGGAAACGGGAAGAGCATTATCTCTACAGACTGGCAATTAGGGGAAAAAATGGTGAAATCACGGGTTTATTCCGTCGTACGGGATTAATATTTTCTGGTTGCAACAAGAAGGAAAAGTAAATTGAGCTTCTTCGTTGTTGCACCTTTTCTGTTTGTATTTACATGCACCTCAACTCTGTGGTATGTAGAAATACACTTCTCGATGATCATTTAGCGAGCCGTTTCAGCGACACTCAACCACACTGTAATAAACAACCGTCTCACTAAATCTCGTGGAACTTCGCGTAGGTGTACTTATCGCGAACGGAGCAAATGCAACTGGAGAATATCGCGAGGACGTTTACGAAAGCACCAAGACTATCGGCACTCGGCAGAGGAGATCAGGGGAATTCGAACCTTGATCGCCGCGGGCGATCGATCAATCTCCCATTGGCCGCTAAAAATGCCATTATTTCGAGGGTGAAAAATTCGCGTGGACTCACGAAACCCGTGGTACGTCATCTTTCGTTCGGCCGGATTTGAACTACGGGCCAAGACAGCAAGGCGAAAAATGCAATCGCGAACTAAGCGCGAATGAAGGAGAAAGGCGACACGGGCTTTGGCAAGCACTTTACCCGAGAGAGGATAAGTGAAGCAAAGGTGCTCGGGGAGGGGCAATGTGGGTGGAAGGGAGGGACGGAGAATCATCATGCATTTGTCGGCATAATGTGTTGCGGCCAGACACGCTACATCGACAGACACAACGGGGGGAAAATCCTGCAAATGCATCCCAGCGGTGCTCAATTCCGACGACAAATACTCCCTAAGTAATCCACCAACAGCGATCCTCTGTATTTACCGTACGAAGGGAACGGGGAATTACGTCATTGATTTATCTTCCGCGATCATTCGAAATAGTTGTTTGCCCGAATCGATAATGATCCACTAGTCGAAAAATGGGTTACAAAAATAATTCATTAATAGCGATGCCCTGAATTACCTAATCGGTTTACCTGTCGTTGCAATTCGAAAATTTTGCTGTACCGAATGAATATTAATTCGTTAATAAAAGAATGGAATATAAAAATAATTTACTAATCGCGATTTGCTTGGCTCAAAGTCCCGCCAGAAAAGCAGGAAGAAAAGGTCAAAGTTAAAATGTGTATAAACTTCCAGCGTAGTGATTAGTCAGCGATTACTGGATAAAGGAGGAAAGTTATAGCGGAAACTGAGTGACCCTGACGGCTAAGTTTTTGGAATTGAATAAATTTCTCACGAATGTGCCATCATTTGCTATTTTTACTCGCCAACGCCGTGCGCCGCTCGTGCAGGTACATTGTACCTGTTTTCTTTACGACTTTTACAGCGCATTTGCGGACAAGCTCGATGGAATAACAGAGTAAAATGGAAATCGGCTGATTCACTCGCGACGTCGCGGTGAATTCGCCATTCGTCCAATTTTTACAAACCGTAAGATACACAGATTAGGAAATCATTTCAGCGTACGTCGATATCGAGTTTACTGACCAAAGTCAAAGTTGTTTTGCATTTATGACATAATCACATGTTGCCTGTCAGCATGATCGATTCAGTGGCAATTGATAAACACGATCGCACGTAATAAGTTACACGTAACACTAAATTGAGAATCTCGTAAACCGAGTGTTTGACTTTCCCATTCAATTTTCATTTTTCTTTGCTCCTTCTGCTGATCTTTCCCCTCGTCCAGTACAGTTTGACACTTCATTTTTCCTTCTTCCGTTCCGCTCTATTTTTCCTTTTCTTTCCACCTTTCCTCTTTCTCTGGTCATCAATTTCTATTTTCTCACGACTTCGCCCTTTCTTATTTTCCGCACATTCTTCCTACTTTAATTTCGCGGCCTTCAAATGCCCAGCGCCAGCTGTATCGCACTGTGTTTTTCCGTTCTCTTGCAAGACGTCAATTTTTTATATATCCGATGTAACTACGAGCGTGTTACACGGGCAATCGCACGGTCCGAGATGCACAATCGTTCCCTTCTAGGGAAGCTGGATTTAAGAGGAGAGACGCCTCCGCCGTCGAGTCCCACGAAGAAATGCACGTGCATGACACGTCATATAAGGTTTGCCGTCGCACGCTTTGTAATCAACGGGAAAACGCAAGCATCGACGATTTTTTAGAAACACGACCGAAAAAGAAATGGGAACACGAATAACGAGTTTAGCAATCTTGTGTAAATTCGTCAAAAACAGTAGCAGACAAGAAACTATATAATTTTCCTCGCAATGTTTAAACGAAAAAGATCTGATAAGGTACCGTAAGAATACACATACACGTTTGTACTTTGACCAAATTTTTAGTTTGCCGAGTACATTGTGTTGGTACAACTTTGATTAGTTATATCGTGGATATATTAGCGTTCTCTGACGAGCCGTAGACGCGTGTAAGTGTATAGAATCGTCTCAAGCACGTGTCTGAAGCGAGTAACGAGACACCCGGCATTTAATCAACCCACGCCCATTGTTCCCGTTTCTTGTTTTCCTTCCGCCCTTTCAGCGTGTGTAGGTTTTAACGAGGAGAACTTAACGGAAGAGACGCGGAGGTCGTTGATTCTCGAGGTCGTGGAAAAAAGTATTGAAAAAACACGATTAACGGCGACGACCAGGGAAATTGGTGATATCGAGTCAGTTAACGATGTTTTAATTGAAAGGGGAAGTGTATTCTCTTTTCAAATGGGAAACGTATTTCAATACACAATTCCAACTGTATTGTACACCGTGGATAATTTCATTGTTATGCTCAAATTATTCTATCGATTGAGAGTGTCAGTTGCGAATTGTGTGAAAGGCGTGAATAAAAATGTGAAAATTCAAAGTGCCACAAGCTAATATTCCTCAAACTTAACTGAAACTTAACGAAATACGGAATTTTCATTTCTCAGTGATTGTTTAGTATCGAAGTTAATTTCTTCATTAAGTCAGGTCATTTCAAGGACACCCTGATTTTGAGTTTCAAAAATATTAGCTTATATAATACCTTTTATTTCCTATCCTCTATAAAAGTGCCATAATTTTCTTATCTCGATGACATTAGTTTTAAGATTCGTAAAATGTATTCAATGTAAGAAGTTGTTGAAAGGAACAGTCGTGAAGAAGGTGAGGAAGGAGAATGGTAAGCAGTGAAGGTGGGGGTAAATTAAAGATTCGATTAATCGTTACATAATCCTATGTCTGGGGGAAAATGAAAGCCCACAAACTGCGGTGGAGTTTGGGAAGTAGGTCGTCGCTCTGGCAACGTTTAAACGGAAACTTCGACTTTCTGCTCTTGCCAGTTTCTCGCCGACCTTTCATACAGGTGCCGACCTTATCGGCAGGGCCGATTTGCTCGCACCTTCCAATTTTCCCAAGCCCCAAAGCTTCCAACACCTCTCGTCGACATTTCCGATGCATAATCCTGCTTTTACGGCCGACGCAAAATTACCAAGTTCTAGTCAACTTATTAAATCCCCGTGCTTGCCCTTGCTGCGAGTCACTCAGTATTTTCCGCAATTTCACGTGGGTCTCGCGAGAAATTAGCCCCTGTCCATGTCGAGCCGTTAAACTGGCGAGGGCGATTTAATCGACAAGTTTCGTGGAAAGTCAAAGTTGCCGACCAGAGATTCCCGGGGATAATTGTATCGCCGCGCGGCTTACGCCGTTGTGCACCGACATTAGTTCCATTCTTTTGGGGTGCCAGGGATATAAGCGGGACGAAATCCCGCCATCTTATTCTCTTCTTCGTTTGCGCTCCGTTCCCCCTCGCGGCTACTTTTTCTTTAATCGTTTTTCGGCGATCACGTTCGCCGATAAAAGCGAGAATATTTAAATGCCGGCGAGAAGAATATCGTCGAGCTTTAATTAAAGCCGGCTCTTTGCCGGTCTGCATCGAAAGAAAGGGAGAGAAGGGAGAGAGGGGAGTGGAGAGGCATTGAGGCCTGGTCATTCGGGCTTCTCTTTACGGCACTTATTCCAAAGACCGATAAAACCCGAGGACGTACCAAGGACGTTTCTTAAAGGAACATTTTTCGTCAACGGGCAATAACAATTATCGCGAGATAAAGGGAATTCTCGAGGCTCACTTTGCCGCACTCTCAGATTCACGGAATCTTGCCAGCTGTGTTAATTATATACGCGCGATTCCGTGAAACTGTCGTCGCTAATGATTCCCCCGTAACGTTCGTCGACCACGAAAAAATTCCGGCACAATAGCGGAAATATATCTGGTTCACGCGTCCTCTAAATTTATGGCAATAAAAGGAATTACGACTAAAAGAATTCTACTGTGCCAGTATATTATCATTGAATCTGTGCCGCAAATAATGCGGGTAATTGAAAAAGTGCCTTGGCACGCAGATGCGAATTTCGACGGGGGAATGAAACGTTAATTAGGGCTACGCACAAGAAAAGGGCATTGCGGCGGAGGGCGGCAGATCGATTTGCACTTCACCTAATTGCTAATCGATGAGGGAACCCTCGACGGCGATACGCGACGAAAATTCGTTTGGCGCGCAGGCAGAAAACGACAAAGGGACCGGTGCATGAAATTAAGAAGAAAACTGCTTGCCAATCAGTTCCGCTTCGACTTTTGAGCTCCTTTGCAATTTTTCGGTACACTACGGAAACTTTAAACCGATAGCGTCAGTGAAAAAATTGGAACCGAGAAAACCTCCGCTGAGAATCGGTGACCCCTCAGAACAAAACTTTCCGAACTAATAATTTATTCTGCGGGAATTAAAGCACTGCGAGTACCAAGTCCATTGAAGTTCAAAGAAAGGGCTTAGTGCGTCATTAACGACTCTCTGCGATGAAGCGAGGTGAAAAGTGAGGAGAAACGGCGGGCCATAGAGGGGGAGGGGACGGGCGAGGGTGTAGAAATAATTGTTCCTCCAAGCAAAAGGTCGAGGGTCGTCGATTTTAATTTGAACAAGGTATGTGAGCCAAAAGCGGCTTACCGAAGCGGAGGAATCGATAGCGTTTAAGCCTCTGCGTGGGAAACAGGCCTCAGACGCTCGGGACACGCAACTCCGATAAAAGGAGCTTCGAGTAAGCGAGGGGAAAAAAGAAGGAAGGATCTTCCAGACGCGGAACAGGTCCCATTGAAATAATCGTGTTCCGCGTGGGTTCGGTCAATCATGCAAGCAAAGCGCAATCGGCTTAAAGCCCTTCCCCCCCCTCCTCATCCTGTCCTAAAGAGCAATCAAGCCTGGCGGAATGCCAGAATCCACGTGAAATCGAGTCCCCCGACACGTGCTTCGTATGCTCAAGCCGGTCGTTTCTTTCCTTCGTAAAGAATAACAAAGCCTCACCGACATCTCAAAGGTACCATTAACCACGCGTCTCCGTCCACTAAGCTTCCAATCGTTTACCCCGATTTCCCACTCAAATTGAGTGTTTACTCGTTTCACGGGACATTCGTTCAACATTAAATTAGGTCAAATTTTCTACCCTTCCCGAGGAATAACAACGACATTCCGACGTCTCGAAGATGACCATTAAGCACACACGTCCCGACCACTGAACTTCCGATCGTTCACCGCAATTTCCTACTCGAGTTGCGTGTTTATTTCGCGGGACATTTGCCCAAGAATAAATTTCGGCCAATTTTGTGGACAAATGTACGCGTCAGTTACACGTACGCCAGGACCTCGTCCTTCGGATTCATATATTTTTAAGAAATTCTTGCAGCAGATGTCAAAAACTTGCCGGAGCATTAACCCATTTCAAAGAACATTTATTCACGATTAAATGAAATAAATTATTTTCTACTGTATGTATTCCGCCATCTCTATGTACGTGTGTAAAAATCTCCTCTTTCTAATGAATATATGGTTGACAAATTATTGTTAAAGACCCGAGAACCTTATTTCCACGTCCCTGCGGTTAAGCGTATTAAAAGGAAACATAAACGCGCGGGCGCTCGTGGTCTTAGGTCAAAATGCGGTGTGCTTTCAGATGCATGCGTATTCCATGCCGTCATGTTATGAAATCCCGGACGAGTGGCGGCATTCACCTTGCGTTTTCGCCCCGCGTTTAATATTCCTGAAAGCTAACAGAGTGCTTTTGATGATTTACGTGGCTCTCGTATTTTTTTTACGCGGAATGTCAGAGTTCTCAAGAAAGTGAAACCGACAAACCTCCGCAGCAAAGTATTGTCACTTTGGAGAAAAGGAGAAGGAAATTTTTCATCGACGCAATAAGAAACGTTCTCCCATTGTCTTGCGTTTGTTGGTTTAATCGTTAACGGCAGATCTTTGTTCGGTCGGAGGAATATTTGGCAGACGTCACTGCTAGATCCAAGTAAAGATAAACGAGAAATAATAGGCTGTGTATATTCGCAAGACACGTAGTAGGCTGGAAATAGCCCGAGAAAGCGTCGTAAAAACGGTTCATGTTAATGGCAGTAAGAGTAGAAACTAATGACACGTAATACGTTCGTTAAATATAAAATACCAGTGGTAAATACCAGTAAATACCAGTAAATACCAGTGGCATTATTTTCATGAATAAAACAGCCGAAAAATCCTGGCATTAACAAGCTGCAGACAAATAAAATACAATTGGCACATGTCTAACCTCGACAAGGTACCTAAGATGAATATCCCCAAAAACTGAATAACTTAATGATAATAATACAATACGTTGACACGCCGAACTGATTCGATCTCAAATCATTATCGATGCTGCTCCGCTCAAGAGAATTCCCTTTTTTCGCCGTTCTTCCAGTGGAATGCAACAAAGCGTGTTCTGCCGTTAATAGATGGCGAGGAATGATAATGGAGGGACGACACGGGTAGATTGGTTTCCAGCGGGATTTTTGTCCAATGATTACACGCCGGGTCTGATTCATCGGCGGATCTTGTTAGCGGGAAGGTCACCCGAAAACTTCGAGATACAGCAAGGGCGGGGACGGTGCGGGATTTGATGAGTGGGACCGGGGGAGAGGGGGAGGGGAGGGGTTGTTTCGACAAGGCTTTCGGGAACGTCGATGCCGACGCAGGGTCGAGGAGGAGACCGAGATTGTCGCGGGCTCTGGATTAAAAGGGCCAACGATGAAACAGCAGAGTAACGGGACGACAAAGGGAAATCACCTGCGCCGGGGCAACTTTTGCGAAAGCGAGAATTCCCTCGGCCGGACAATCTCGGGCCGGGAATAATCATAAAACGTGCGGGACCCTGCCACCTCGTCCGCGAAAAGAGAAGGGTCGGTCCTCCGGGTGGCAAGGGCACAAGGGCAAACTCTGAGGGCAAGTCTGTCATTTCTGTACGTCGGCAGAATTGTCTATTTCCCTCGCCATCAGGATAACACGACAGAAATATATGAATAGACCGAGGTATCGCACGTGCTACTCATCATTAATAATCGGGAGAACGAAACAGAAGATTAATACAACAATCACGGGTGGTGTCATAAACTATAAAAACGTAATGCAAGCAAATAATAATAATAATAATCGTTAATAATTCGAAAATGTAATGGAAGATTAATACTGCGTCCACGTTTATATCATAAACTATACAAATCTAATGAAAGTTAATAGTCATGATCATTAATAATCGGAAGAATGAAATAGGAGATTAATGCCAGAACCACAGCTAGTAACATAACCTACAAAAGTCTAATGAAAACAAATAATCACAGCCATTAATAATCCAAGGAACGAAACCGAAGATTAATATCACAACAACGTACAATATAACCTCTAAAAATCTGCCGAAAGTAAATCAATCGTACAATATCATTGTTATACCCCTACGTTATGCCTGTGTGCTTACGCTTATCGCTATTATTAGGCTGGTGAGAAAAAAAAGTGCAAATAGCACTCAAGTTAAGAGTACCGTTTCGTTTGCCTTGGCAACGCGACGATTAATCGCTGGCCGGCGTGTTGAGTACTTTCGAGGACTGGCAATCATTTTTTTTTTCATATACGTCCCAAGCTACGACTTTTCCGTGAGCGGAATTTGTCTCTGCGGATCGCAATTATCAAGCCTCGGTCCTGGATGTTTGTTCCCGGTTAGTTTCGATCGGCTGACGAGGGATTCAAAAAGAAGAGAAGGACCGCTCGCGTGGGGGAATCGAGTCGAGTGGAATGGAGTGCGGGGTGGGGGAGGGATAGCCTCCGGAGAGGGTTTGTTACGTGATTTTTTGGCAGAAGTTCCGGCGAATGTCCTCCTCCCTTGGCAATTCGTTTACCGCCCCGCCTGGCTTTACGAGCGGGCTGCATCGTTTCACTCGGGAATTCAATTTCCATGAGTTCGCCGTCGTTGTTCGCGATCACCTTTACCGACAATGGGAATCAGAAATCGCTCGGCAACGGATCGCCGTGGGCCCTGAAGAGAATCGCTACAAAAGGTCTCATGCAAATCACGTTGTCATGGAATATCGCGGAATTGCGGCCCGACAGAGGAAAAAGAGATCCGCGCCTCAATTTGCAGCATTGCCCTTGTGCAAACGTCCAAACGAATCATAAGAGCCCTGTACAAAGTTAAGCACATGAAAATATTTGCCTACCATTAACCGCAGTAACGAGAACACATTTGAAAACGCTAATAAATAACTTCTTCGTTCGTTTCCACGTTTCTTTTAGCATTGAGTAAGTTCGTTATAGCCGTGACCTAGTGAGTTAATTGCAAAGTTCCTCGGGGCCTTATTAATCTTATCGAATTTCAATGGTTGGCCGATTCGTGAGTGAAGAATGACGGGGTGTAAGGTCCCTTCTGCCAGATAATGTACGTAGCTGCGGAGAATTGAGTAATTGCCCTTCTCTGCTGATTCATTATCCACCCCCCCCCCGCCCCTTCCTCACAGCCGCGAAATTACCCCCGAACTGACGTTGTTCCCGTCATTCGCGTTATCATTATTATTGCTGTTATTATCAACGAGAAGTGTTGACTCAGCCATCCTTCCTTTCGCGTGAATAACGTTCATCGATTTTCTACTTTCCACTTTCGAACTGTCTGCCTCCGCGAAGCCGAATGCAATCGCACTTCCCCAATGCTGGCCAAGTGAATAAATTTCAAGCAGACGTTAATTAAGCCAACGCATTATCCGCAAAGGACGTTAACGAAATCCTCATTGAATTCCATTGACTGACTATTCTGACAATCGTATAAAGAATTTTTTTACACGAGGAAACTAACCGCGAAAATAACTAATTTGCTAGTAGAATATTATATTTTTCCAATAGCCCGATGATTAAACGTCAAAGAAAACTCAGTGATGAGAATAATCGTAATTTCTAGTGTATCCAAGTGAATAGTTTAGATAGCGAATAGAATTCTCTGCTGGTGGGTTTTAAAAGAATCGTTTTTATATGGCCATATATTTGGGGATCCATGTTTACGAGATTTGCTAATCCCAGTGGGCAATTGCCGTAGGTGAAATAAATGGAAAGAGAATCGGGGAATCCTGGCGGAACAAACGTTTTAAGAAGCAATAATGCAATGATTCATGCCGGCGGATTAATTGAACGTACGAGCAGTGGCCGAGAAGCCGAGCTAATTCATTAACCGACATATGCGCGCTCGGGGTGCCTATGACGTCGGATAAAATGTGGCACTCGTGCAATTAGGGCTTGATAAATGACAATCGGTAATTAACGGCAATTGCCATGTTTCCATTTCAAACCCCCTCCCCCCTCCACCCCTACTTCTGGCGCACATGGGGCAAATTCCCGTATTGCTAATCCGGCCTCAAGAAATCTTATTAATAGTCTCTCGTAATCTAACGCTATCTACCGCTTAATCAAGCACGGAAAAAATAAATTTTAATAAAACATCTCCAACAGTAGATCGGAATTTCAATGAAATTATTAACCGTAAGCCTGATAAGTGAAGATGAAATTCGCGAGTTTCCTTTGCCGAGGGTTTCATCATTGCCATTTGTATTCGCGGTAGAAAGTCCATGGTTTTTATATCTGTAAACGTCGAGTGTTGCGCGCGAGGTACAAGTGCTCAATTAGTCAAGACTCAACAATTAAGAGGTAGGAAGAATATGGGCCGAGCAGTGGTCGACAGGGAGAATTCGCGGAGAATTGCAAATGAACCCACGGGACGAATAGTTTTGCAGTTTATACGCAAATCCATCGACGCTTTCAAGTGCGACACGGGATGCTCGCGGTGACGATTGAATTCAATTAAACCCCGAGCGGTCACTCCCCGCGCAAGGCTATGCATGTCGAGAATGTCATTTTCTCCGTACTCGTACTTTTCCGACCCTGAATTCCGCACAATCAAACGCACCGATCGTCCGTTCGAAAATGGAAAAAAAGGTACAGAGGTGGACGCAGTTTTTAGGGTTCATACAAAATGTTTTCCTACATAACGAAGAATTGGAGAGAAAAAGGCGAAAATAAAAATTTAGGAGTATAATAGCGTACCATAGACATGACAGTTAAATCGAAGAAAAATTATAATTCCATATATTTCAGGCTCAGTGATTAAAACACTGAAATGTAGTCCTTTTTGCTATTATGCATTATATAGTTATTAAATGTTACACAAAATGTAGAGATGATAGTTAATTGTAATTGTAAATTGATCAAAAACTATAACTTGCTATTTCAAACTCAGTGAGTCGAAAATTAAGAGACATTAGTTTTTGCTATTATACTCTCACATCATTATAAAATGTATTTATTGAATTTGTAATGAGTACTCACCAGCGGAAATTCTTTTGGCAGGCAAGAAGTCTCCTTGCGGATGCGATGTCCCTCTTGATTGCACCAATCACAACAACGAGTTCACCACAATCGACGAGAAAGTGTTTATTTCGAGCATCGTTCACACGGGTAAGTCGATTTGTTGAAACTTTTCGAAAACCTGCACTTGACGCGAACACACGACGTAGTAGCGTAGCTTTACGCCGTGAGTCCATTCACGAACCGTCCGCGACATAAACATACCGGTCACTCGTTACATTTCCGGTACAGGAATAAATTCCGAGCGTACAGCAGGACTTCTCCTTGAAAACTGACAGAAAGGAAGCCTTTTGTTTATGTCCCTTGAGCCGGTACGCCAAAGTCCAAGCCGGTGTTTCCTTGAAGGTAAGAAAAACAAATGTTTACACGTGCTCGAGGTATAAGAAATTTAGTACATATTGGCAAGACCGAAAGTTCTCGGTTAAATTAAAGAGTCGAATAAACTTTGAAACTCGTGTTTCGTAATAACGGTGTAATTGGGAAATATTTATGCGTCATTTTACTGACGATAGATTGTTAATAGCCAGCGACCGAGGAGAAATTGGACGTTTAATTGGTTTGATTTGATCATAGGCTCGTCGCGGCAGGGCAAACGAAACCGTGATGTTTTCGACGAGACTGACTGTGACCGACCGCGTGGCAGAGCACCTGATACCGGGTGGCACACTTGCCCCCACCGATCCGCGGTTTCAACCCCCGTCTTCGAGCCCCCAACCCCCCTCCGCCGTTTCCCCACCGATAACCCCTCGCTTTGCCCCGTCTTCTATTACTCCGCCGAAAGTCCATTCGCCCAAAAAGTAAGACGGGGGAAACCTATTTACGCCTATCACCTTCTTCGACAATACTTGTATCAATCTCGACAATGTATTTACACTGACCCTTACAAACAAATAATAAATCTGAATATTCGTCACTGTTAATGTAGATTCTTAGAAAATTGTTAACGTAGAAAATGAAATTGATGGATTACTGTTTAGTGGCACTTGAAGGGGAAATTCGGTTAAAGATAATGACTTGTGTAATAATGAGAAAATATTTCACCAAAATTCCCTACTGTTTTCAGACATTAATTGTCCAGCTCTTGATGAGGAATTCGTGAATTTAGCGGAGAGTTAGCGCGAGGTTCGGGAGAACTATGCCAGTCTGACTATATTCGACGATATCCGCGAGCCACCTAGGAACGTATTCCCGGCTAGCTGGGTGCTTTCGCGTGTGGAAAAGCAGTGAATCAAGGCGGCGTTGTCTGCTAACGTTAACGAGGTACGTACTACGGTAGATTCCACACCGGCCGAATCTACGGCGATTTAAGGAGGTTGCCGAAGAAAAACGAAGGAAAATTCTCCAGAGAAAAACAGTGTTCGTGCAAAACACACACGACGAGTGGACATCGATTGCCATCCTTTTAACGTAAATACATTTTACAGCCTTTGGCTGAAAAGCTGCTACTAATTTTTCTGCACGTGCCAATGGAAAAAGAATTCACTGGTCAGACCAAGTATTTTTATTCCTGCGCATATTCACTCAATTTTATCCACGTGCCATGCGCACAATTGTTTTCATAAGGGACGCAATTAATGTCCCTCGCGGTGTAACGTGAGATATTTTATATTTTAATATCGGCAGCAACCGCAAACGATATTACCGGGAACTGAAAGAATCGATCCACGTGCGGCCGGAAGTTTGTGACAGGGACGTGTCGCGAAAAACTTGCAAAGAAAATATGAGAGAAGTTTCCGCTAACGTTCCAACTGACGAATACAATATTATCTAAGTCAGCTTGAGTGTTTGCCAATGACAAAATATGCATCGGACCGACACGTTCGGAAAGATGAGTCTCTCGGAGTTTGTCACATGTTTTACTGCAACTTTCTACATCGTACGTGACAATTGAACAGGTACAATCCATAATAATGCAGCGGTCACACACTTAAGATTTACTGTTAGTTTTTAATAAAAGTGTGTAACATTAGTACATATTTTTCCACTGGTTCGGGAAAATTAGACAAATTAGAAAATATATAGAATGTGTTTTGGGCGTATCTTGTTAAATAGGAGAACTGTCGCGGGAAAATTAGACAAATTAGAAAATATATAGAATGTGTTTTGGGCGTATCTTGTTAAATAGGAGAACTGTCGCGGTCGACCAAGTCGTTTCCGTTGCGTGCATGAATCTCGGGCTGTCTGCTCGAAAATTAACAGTTCCCCTTCGCCTGTACAAGTGACTTCCTGCCCCATGTGGGACAGTAGTTATCGCACAATATGCCCCAATCCGTATCACCCTTGTCTACGATTTCACAAAGACTGTATTATCCACGTCAGTCCTACTAAATTCTACATAAAATCTTACTCTAATTGTACGTCGAGTCACCGTATTCTACACATTAGGTACATTTATATAAATAAACATGTTCCGTGTATCTGCCAAATTAATTAATTCGGCATGAAAATTCGAATTCTGAGGAGACAGTTGAGGGTACAATGGAAATCCCTAGTATTTTACATATTCTGCCCTTAATTTCGTGCCGAGGAACGCGCGTAGAGTCGTGTAGGAAGCGAAGTGTCTACACGAGACGTGTTTGTAGAGGAAATCGAACACGTCCAGGGGTAGGCCTAATTTCCGTTTTCGCTAAATGTGAGCCGTGGTCAGACGTCCGTTCATGAATAACGCGGACGGTGTGAGGAGGTGTAATTTTAGATGACAAATCGAAGTCAGAGAAGTAGCCCGTTGACAAGGTCGACTAGCCGTTCACATTCCCCACTCCCCACGCTCGATGTTTGAGTACCCACCCTTCGGTCACAGTAAGTACAGTTACGATAATAAAGAAGGCAAAAGTCCCGTAAATATTCGGCCGAGTATCGTCGTTTCGACGTATCCCATTTGATCAACGACACGAAACATTTCGTACGTCGCTCTTCGTGTCTGTCATAACATTTTTATGGATTTCAAGCCTTGTTTCGGGGAATATCTTCCACAAAGTACGCCGCAATCCTGTGGAGCCATTTTCGCGGGACCGTAAATCTGATACGTCCTAGAAACCGACGAGGTTCTATCAAATTTTTTCCACTCTCGTATCAACGTCATGAACGCGTAATTGCCGAGAGAAATCGTTCAGTCATGGCCATTTCTCATGTAACTCGCGACATACGTTTGCTCGCACGTTACAAATATTTCAAGTATTTGAATTCATGGCGTCTGGCGCGTAGATGATATTGAAACCTTAGACACGGTACACCGAAGGACCTGGAAAAATGAGACACTAATGCAGGTTATATCCTGAAGCTTAGAGAACTCACTTTAGAAGGGCTTATGCGCTGATCTTTCCTTACGGCGAGGAGGACCGTTGGTTTTATCGGGCCGAGAATATTATACAGTGAGACACTTTCGTCGCGCCTTCGGCCCGTAATTTACAGCAATGTAATTGAGGGGATAATGTCGGAAGGGTAGAAGTGTCAGAAGACGGAAAGTCGAGTGGATAGAATGGCGGGGGCGACTTGCAGAAGAACGGAACCAACTGAAATAGAAACCGACAGGTCATTCGCTTTAATTTTATTGTCGATGCCGTCGCTCGAACAGCGGGGGGCAGACGGAAGGGCGGGGGGGGGGGGGAACTGTTATTTTTAAGACGTGCTTACGACTCCTTCGGCGTGCGAAAACCGGTCGATTAACGTGAGGTTGCTAAGACATGCGATGTAACCATCGCGCCAGCCCTTCCATCGGAACCTTCGCTCCGATCCTACGACGATAATTTCTAAATTAAGCCACTGCCTCATACAAGAAAGACCGCAATTTACCCCACCGGGACCGTCGAAAGTTCATATTATTTCCCTGCCGACGCTTCGCGAATCCAGCGCGACGAATGTCGATCGCCGGTCGCGACATTTAAACCCTCGCAGTAATCTTACGTACACACAAAAAAGCTAGCTAAGAAACAGATAATATCAAGCTCGCAGCTTGACCAGATCTTGAAACAATGCGTCTTTTTATATCTTATCTAAAATTATATGTTTTCTTGTTACATTGACTTTTCTAGCTGTTAAAAAACAGTTATTAGATTATCATCAAGACTTGAAATGGCACAAAATTCGTAAACTAAATTCAATAAAACCATTGAAATTTGTGTTAATGTGGTCGACTCTCACCGCTCTAAGATATTTAAATATCGTGGCCCAATAACGTAATGTCGTGTCTATTTCGAGCGACATTCTTATCAATATCTATCCATTAACCTTTCGTCTTCTACGCTATTACGTGGTCATTAAACACAATCGCTCGTGGGTGCTGGCACGTTGGCATAAAAAAAGATACCTAAAAATATACCTTCCTTGTGAGTATACGTACAGATGTCGATCGTTATAAAATATGTGAGAAATTTGATAGAAAGTTTCCTAACGTAAGTAGTTCATTTTGCCGAAGCGGGTAAGAAGTAGTAAAGGCTGGCATGGGTCAGACATATATCTCCGGCAAAGTACTCTTCCAAGATTACAGGAACAATAAAAAAGATTCTCAATATCAAATAATATCAGCCTTATGTGCCCTTAAAAAAGTACCCCATTTGTATTGGAGACATTTTATATGAAATAGAATGATTTCCAAGAAGAGGACTACACGAACAAGTTAAGTTTGCAAGCTAAAAATTTACTTGGCAATAAGGGTTGCGTATTTATAAAGTTTTTGATCGACTTAAGAAGAAAAGTACGTGTCTGAAATCCTTTGGCCTCCCTAGAATTCCTTGATCGTTTGATACATACATCCGTTGAGAATGCGAAAACACATTGTTTGGCCAAAAATAGCCGGGGGCGAACGATATCATCGCTTTTCGTTACCCACCTAATATTATCGTATCAGCCACAAGGTTACAGCTCGGTTCGGCCTTGACCGCATGATAAGAGCGTCGACCGAACATGAAGGGGTTTGAGGAAAACTTCGGGGTAACTGAAGACACGTGAATACTCAAGCTGTGTCGAAAGAAAAATGCCTGTCTTCTATAATCCTGTTAAAAAACCTCAATTTGTTTGACCTTAATCCTTCGCCAACATAATTTAGAAAAAGTACCAAGTGCTAATGGATGTATAAAGGCGTTAGTTAACAAATGTTCGAGATTACGTCGAAAGGTAGTTACTAATTTTAAAATAATACAAGGATATCTAGTTTCTGGAAGGCAAACTTGTTCCCGATGAAACTTGTCACTTGAAAAGCATTATATCATGAGGTATTATAATTCCTAAAAGCTATGACATTCCGGCAATTGTCGCGTGTAGAGGTTCATTATTGCCGTATTCGGAGAAACTGGCCGAGTCACTGTCGCCCGCGATTATCCGCTACAACTCGAGCAGTGAGAAAATGAATGACCGCCGACTCACCGAATGACTCCGCGGCGCACGTGCGGAAAGATGGATATCGACGATTTTTCAGTCCCCTCTGGTCGATTCACCGTTGAATTCGCCAAGGGATGATTTACACGCCGCGAATGACTACGTGAATTTCGCGTACATTTGAATTCCAACGGAGAAATACGAAAGAGCTCTGATAATGGCGTTTCCATTGACCTCACGGACGAATAGCAATGTTCCTAAAAAAATAATGCCTTCGTTATACTCCCGAGTAACTCTTTTTATTGCTCACCGTAAACAAAGCATTTATAGTTCGGTAATGCATGGGTATTAATAGACTGATGGGTTAAAAATATACTACCGGTGTAATCCTTTGACTAATATCTTGAGGAAACGTGATGCCGGGAAATTGTCGTTGGTTCGAAAGTATTTGCCAATGGCGATCGGTTGGTTGGCGGTGCACGTAAGCGTTCGCGATGCCCGCTATGCATTTTCGCAAGGTAGGAGGTGGGGATTCGGGTGAATTATATCGTGCCACGATGACAAAAGGGCCCAAAGCCCATGCATTAAGCCTCGCGCTCACGGCTGACATATTCCCTCCTGGAAACTAGGGAACAGCTTGCGCTGCCGTTCCACCAGCCTCCAATTAATTGCCATCTATCTCTATATCGACCCAAAGAATATATATAGCGAAACGACGTGTGTCGAACGAACTATCGTGATCGTCAATTAATTTTTATTTCGTCTCTCTCTTCTGCTTATGCCGGTTTTATTTGTCCGAGTAATTATACGTACGAAATTAGGATACCAGTCCGAATGTATAATCAGAACTTTATGAAATATGTAATTCAATGTACGGCAAAATATAAAACAGTGAATATGAATGTAATAATGAAAGATTGTTATAGATGCTATTATAAAATTTAAATAAAAAGTACGTTTTTGGTAAATCGTGTCCTTTATGCGTAATCTCTATGCTATTTGCCAATAAACCGGGCATGAGCAAATTAGAATCAATGAAATTGACAGCAATTTAGTATAAAGATATTCATTAATGTAACTACTGCAATTATGACTTTGTTCGACTTTACTATTTATCACCTAGCAAGTAATCCAGTCGTTGGAAGAATTAAGCGAACTCAATTCCGTTAGTTTTCGATATGATCGATTGTAGGTTATGTAACGATACGATCTAAGATGGCGCCAGTAACTGGCACTCGATTAATTCGAAAATATTCAAATATTAATAACTATTATTTTACAATTACAAACTTTCGTTCTAGCTTCTATACTTTCATCAACCATCTAAAAGACAAGAAAGTTTTCAGAATATAATCTGATTAAAAAAAGAAAAGTTGAAAAGGGAAAACATCGATTTGTGAGATATAAGTTAAAAAGATATAAACGGAAAAATAATCACCTGTATACAGGGGCAGAAATCATAAGATTTGCATGATACAATCAGATTTAAAACTTTCTTTCTTTTAATCTACACTACTGAGTGACCACATGCGTCCTTTCTTGTAGTCCGTTCGTGATTTCGCGGGTCTTTTCATTCTGCACGTGATACTTTTGTCAATACCCCACCACAAGGTCAAACTCGATGATTCCCTCACGAGTTGGGTCCGTACAGTCGACGTGGATGCAGTTGACTGATCAAAGAGGGGGTGTAATAATTACTCGTGCTAGCAATAAATAAAAGACACACGTATCTACGAATACCAAACATTTGTACAGTGCAAGACTGAGGATAAAACCATTATTCTACAAGTATTAAGTGTAGTTCTGTTCCGTACCATAGTGTAAACATGTATGACACTTTTTAAATAATATACAACTATAAGACAACTCACTTCATCTTTTATATTCGTAAACATATACTCCATATTTTTAACCATTTTTCGTTTTCCGTCAATTCACATATAATTTCGTATAACATCACTGCGTTATTGTAGCATTTGTATTGTTATAGTCATATTATCAAATCTCATTTTTAGATTTATTGTCGCGAGATAAAGGGATAACTGATACATACTTATCTGCGCACAAACTTGCAACATGATGATTTTTTTATTATTATTGTCAAGAAAATTGCGCAGTTTGATGTTCAAACATAATTTCTTGCGGTAATTTTTTGGCGAGCTTCTTATGTAAGATATGCAGACACGTCTGTAAATCTTTTATCTGTATTTGAGATTCGTGTTCTGCAGGGACAATAATACTTGTTGATTATGAGACGCGCTTGAATTGTGTTGAACGTGAAAACTAGAAGCCGGTTCAAGTTATTACGTATTATTCTCTTTTGCTTGCAGCAACTTTATAAATAATTTACTTCGCTCGCAGTTATTTGCTATATACATTGTTTTCAAACTGTTCAAATTTAGAAGTTTGCTATTAATATATTCCATACGAGTTTATTCTTGACTTACATAAACATACGCCATGTTTATAAATACACGACGTTACTGACTCGTGTGTTGCTCACGCGAATAGATGTTAATGACCTTTGTGGCGCATAATGTTTGCGCTGTTTGTCAAAAGTTTAAAAACTTGCTCATTCATACGTGTAACTGATTAACAATTATCGGGGAAAATAAAACCTTGTCCATTCTTAAATTCTGAACGACTACTTTAGGGAAAATCTACCCCCCACGTATGTCGAAGGATTTCACGATTTGGAAGCCGTAAAGGCAATGGAATATAGGACACTTGGAAAGACCGGTTTACAAGTCAGTAAATTGTCGTTCGGTGGTGGACCCCTCGGTTGTCATTACGGGTAAAGTTCATTACAGTTTACACGATGAGTCAAATAAAACAGTTGGGAAATTTACGATACTTATGATTGTCAGTACGTATGACGAAGCTGAAGCTATCGAAGCCATACGACAAGCCATAAAGAAGGGTGTTAATTACATCGATACAGCACCATGGTACGGACAAGGTCGGTCCGAAACGACATTGGGAAAAGTATGAAAAAAATGTAATAACTTTGTACAACACACTAATGTTTGCTATTTCCTATATATTTACTTATTTCCTATTTTTCGAACATTTTTATGATAGGCCTTAAAAGGAATACCCCGTCAAGCTTATTACATCGCAACGAAAGTCGGAAGATACGAATTAGATTACGAAAACATGTTTGATTTCACGAAAGAAAAAACACAGAAGAGTTTCAAGAAAAGTCTTGAATTATTAGGGCTCGATTACGTCGATGTCATTCAGGTCGGATTAGAATGAAAAGAACATCAAATAGTATCGAACGTGTATTTGTAGATAAAAAATGTAAACATTGTAGGTTCATGACGTTGAATTTGCTCCGTCATTGGACATAATCGTGAGCCAAACTTTGCCGGAATTATCCGTGCAAGTTACGAATGGAAAGGCTAAATACATAGGCATCACTGGGTACCCAGTATCCGTCTTAAGGGAATGCATAGAAAAAAGTAACATCGACATCTCATGTATCCTAACTTACTCAAGATTTACACTAATCGACGACACGTTGATGGACTACATTCCATTTTTCAAGGTATGTAATCAGGAAAGTCACAACGACTGACATAATTTTAGACAATACAGATGTGAATGGAATGTACAAATTTCTACGACCGTAGGAACACAATGTGGGAATAATTAATGCAGCAATTGTTTGCATGGGTCTTCTGGCAAATAATCCACCACCCTCTTGGCACTCTGCGTCCGATGAAACGAAGAAAATATGCGCCGAAGCTGCTCAATGTTGCAAGGTTTCTCAATGATTTTCCCGAGCAGTAATATAATTTCGCTAATGAATAGAAATCTTGTATAATCTGCAATTTTCACGAAATTTATTGTAGGACCACGATGTGGAACTTGGAAAATTGGCAATTTGGTATTCCATGCAATGCGAGGACGTAGCTACGAATTTAGTGGGTATTCAGAATTTAAAGCAACTGCAGATGAACCTCGATGTAACTATAAACGGTATTACGGACGAGGAAAAGAAGCTCTTGCAAGAGGTCGTTGAAAAGTAAGAAAAGCTTCACCCATTTATAATTATGAGAAATTTGCTTCATCCTTTGAAGAAAAAATTTATCCCACCGTTTGAAGTCCAAACCCTCAGTAACAACATGTAATTGGTTATTATTTATCACTGACGCACAGAATACAACAGAATACAACAATGACACAACTCTGGCCTGTACCTAACATTATTGCTTCACTTAAGGGAGAATTTATTTTTATGACTATAATCGCGAAATTAAGTCCCTATTCTTATATTTGCTGATAGTTCCCGTAATCGGAGACTCATAAAGTGTATCATCTGACATATTATGACGTACTGTCGACGATTTTCCCTGTGCCCACACAAGCCATAAGCTCGTACCTCAGGCTACTGTCGGTGAGTTACGAATGATATGAATGGAACCAACAGCAATGCTTCTTATGGCTTACGTTTGCAGTTCTGTACTTTACGGACGAAATCACGGACAAGCGACCGAAATAAAGATTCAACCGAAAATTAGTGAAACATAACGCTGGTTCTGAGGGGAACCGAATATGTTGCTAAAATATGTACACTGCTTTCAGGTATTTGTCGAAAATTAAGGGTAATCACTGGGAAGGCAAGGAAATTGCGCAATACCGTAATGCCATGAAGAAATGAGAAAAATATGTATATTTTTATTAATTTTATGTGAGACACACATAGCATGTCTTTTAATGAGCAGATATGTCATTCTTTTGTAATGAACATTGTGTAAAAAAAGATAATACGCTCACCTTTCTATACCCTTTAATACTGTTATTTTCAGATCATAAACTTGTATAAAACTACTTCTTTATACAGTTCACTTTGAATTAGAGTCTAATACGTATTATTAAGAAAATAGAATCTTGTACATTTTCATCCAAACAAGTATTATACTATGAGATTAATAAATAATGTTTCTTACTTTAGTTCCTTCACTGTCTCAGATATGTTAATGCAGATTTTGTGCCATACCATGTTTAAGGAGGAGATCTTTGTAGTTGTCTGGCAGATAGTCATCTTCTCCAGGGTTAATCTGGTAGGCCAATTCATACATAGTAATAGTGATAAAAGTGCCTAGGACTGGTTTATGATACATCTGCTTCAGTTCAAATCCTTTCTTCAAACACAGTTCTCTACCTGCCACTGTATATTCAGAAGCTACTATGTTAGCACAGCTATAGCCTTGATCGATTGCAAATTGTATCGCAGTATTTAACAGGCAGGATCCTATTCCTTTCCTCTGGTAATCCTCATGTACACACAATCTCTTTATCCATGCACCTTTGTCCAATCTATGGCTCTTAGACAGGCCTATAGTACCTACTATTCTTTTACTCCGTGATGAGGTATCAATATGAGATTCACGGAACTGTTGTTCTGACAGAATGGTATAAGACATTTGATGTGGGACTTTAGCTTGCAGATAGGGTTCAAAGACTTCTGCGACCCAGAAGCATGAAAAGGCATTGGACATGAATATCCTGAAATTGCAAACATTTAAAAATAATGTATCCTTCTCAAATACAATTAGGCTCGTTATGTTGCTTATTGTACAATTGAAAGAAAACTTTGAATTATTACGTCGTACCTCGGGACTTTGGCGATTTCTTCACTGACTTGGAATGCTTTTGCTGTGAACGATACGTACGTCCCGACATATATTGAGAGGGTAACAATCGGAACAACTAAAAGGCAGCTGGATAAAGGCAGGCCGAAAAATATGAACATAATAGCAGCACATAAAACCATCGACTGGAATGTTATTTCTTTAAACAGGATACCAAGGAATGTACTACTCATCGAAGCCATAACACCGGTTTTGCAGAGTTCCTTGCAGTTTATTTCATCGCCGGGCATATAATTTCGTATCACGATGATACCACTCATCTTTATGGAAACTTAATTCACGTCAGTCTTAATTATATTCATACATAGTCTGGGTAAACAGTAAAAAAATGCAGGCCAGTCTTACGTTCTCATCATTTGAATTTCCAACAACGGACGTTTAAGAATTCTGAGGTTATGTTTACCACCGACTACGTGTGTATGCATACAAACCAATGCAAACCATTCAACCTGTGTCGATGGAATTACTTTCTTTTCATTGTATCTATCATATTTTAAACATAATATTAACACATTAATTTGTCGCACTTGCCATCGATTGCACTGACAACTGTTCCTCCGAATGCCTCTAAACCGATTTATAAATGAGTTAATGGATTGCAAATTCTTCTATTGACCTCGCATGATCTCGCAACATCGCCGACAGATTGAAGTCATACATTAAGTTTTCTTTTCATTTTACGTATCATTAATAATACTTTCTGAGGTTTATCAGATGCGTTATTGATATACACTTTATTTTTATAAAAAAGCAGTAAAAAATTTCTTTTGGATATTATATGAAAATTTATTTACAAGATGGGAATTTTGTTATCTACATACACATCCATGTATTGACTCTCCTTGATCATCCTGTGTAACGATTACTTCAAACCCTTTCCCATACACACATAATAAAACCTCCAGATTTCTGCAACACATATGTATCATATGATCCTTGGGCACATGTATAATAAAATTATTTATTTCAACTAATTTCACTTACTGTATGTTAGAGCACACAGTTAGTCCTTGTGCATCAGGTACAGAAGTATACACCATTTTGTTCATAGTAACTGACAGAGAATTTGCCTTCTTTGAATAAGTGTGCATAACAACACGTTGATCCATACCTGAGGTGAAAAAATTCGAATCACCACTAAACCTTGCCCCTGTAAACAGTTGTATATAAGTAAACACAGTTTATTTGATTATCTATATAGAATTTATCTATATATAGATATATATAGAATTTGAAAATATACCTGTAATTTGAGCAGAGTGTACTGATGAGCTTTTCCAAGTCAATGATTCTGATATTGTTGGGGCTTTGTCAGCTATCTCTACATTCATTTTAAAAGTAAGAAGACTTAAAAGATTATCATCCCCTCCTGTTAATAAGAGGTACTCGTTTTCAGTTATTGCTTTGAAGTCAAAGCAGTTTATTCCCGATTGATGTAATCGAAATGTAGAAAATGGAGTGATAGTAATATCATCACTATCTTGTTGCCCATTAGATATAGATTCACATATGTTTGCAATTACATCAGTAAGATCCCAGAACTTTACGGCACCGTCGGTAGTCATTGTCAACACTATAGTCTTATTCTTACATTTTATAGTGTGCAACCTCAGGATGCAACGACTGCTACAGTGAACACTTATTTTTAATTCAATGGAATTGGCTATGCTATCATAGGTGAATATTCTGTGAAAAGCGTGAAAGATTAAAATTGATAGATACTTTGACAATTGAAAATCAATAATTTAACTTACCTTAATAATCCATCAGCACACGCAACAAAGATTAAGATCATACTAGAAATATCTGACAAGGAAAGGACATTAATGTCCATATATCGTGTTTCAGGTTCGATAACGTAATTCCATTTCTTTTGTACTAAAGATTTTTTGCGAAATTGATCCTTTCCATATAACATGTGAGAGTTTAAATCAGCACAAGAAACATCTGCACTATCCAGTGTATCTTTGTTATTCTGCGTATTGATATTAATCTCCCAAACTTTTATTTGGGCTCTTCCGCCGCCCGAAAATGCTAAGTATTTGTTGTGTAAAACAGTATTCTCTACGTTTATCACAGCTATAGATTTGATGCTGGAAATATGACCGTCATAAATTCCAAATGTGTGGAAAATATGGTTCCTAGCAATATACGAAATGCGTAAAGAACAATCTTCTCCGCCCGATATAAATAAATTATGTCGGTTTGATTGTACCAATGGTTGCACACAATATACTTCCTTGGTATGATAACCCTCCTAAAAACATACGAATTTCTACAAACAGTTACAATTAGATATATACTTTATTAAATTGACACACATACCAATACTACAGGCATCTGTAAGGAACACAAAGGGTAACTGAAGGAGTGTATTTGTTTACTACGAAGATAAGCAAAGCTGACAGATTTGTTTAATATCATACAGTCCCATGACCTGTGACCACCACCACACGGTATTCTCATTAATAATCTTTGTAGAAAAACACTGTATATTATAAACTCGACCTGGAAAGCATCTCCTATGAAATGTGTAAAGAGGTAAAAAATATTCTCTAATTCTTACCTCTTTGAAGCCTAATACCAGAATGTCGTTGCCCATTTTAATGTTACCTCCGACCCAATCCATTGGCATTTTTTTTCCGTATAAAATGTGTAACGATTCTCCTTCTGATGTTTTGGATTTTTCATAAAATTTTATAAAACCATCTCGTCCAGTCGTGATTAACTTGGTTTCGAATATAGCAAATGACTGAACACCTATTTTACCATGTGCTTTGGTAAATGATTGGATAGGTCCATTTGGCTGTGAATCGGTATTCAGTTCACCTGAGACATTATAGGGGAAAACATGTAAACTGCCTGCCCTGTCTCCACAAACAATGAAGTTTTCATAGATAATTGCTGCAGTCAGCCAACGTTCTCGACTTGATGGCAGTATATAATTTCCTTGTACACATATAGAAGCTGTAATAAAAATATAACTTGATGTAATATATCCTACAGGAGTTTACAAAGTCTGATTATAGATATACTGTATACCAACATTCAGCAATGTGCAAAATTTTTAAAAATCCATCAGCCCCACAGACAATGATCTTGTTGCTACTAAGCCACTGCAAAGAAAATATTTTGGACACCAGTATCCTTTCTTCCATAGTTTGTTGTATATCCATTCCGCTTGCACTTTCAATTTCTAGAATTATATTCCGAATTTGTTGTCAATATAAACGAGGACAGTCTATAGATTCTATATACGTTTATGAACTACCTACCTTTATATATTGTTAGGTATCCTTCTCTAGAAGCAAAAGCAATATATTTGCGACAAGGTGAGATTTGCATTACACAGTAAGTCGTGTATTTTTCTAAATATAAATCCTTTTGAGGTATTTCCTCTTCTTTGCTATAATAAAGCAGATTTCCACCTTCCACAAAAACTACAAGAGCACCACTAAGTAAGTAACAAACATATTTAGGTACCTTCTTCTCCATGAAATTAGGAAAAGAAATTAATGTCGGTACTTTCTCATGAATCAGTGGCCATGCATAAACAGCACCATCTGCACCTCCAGTAAATATTGTCTCATCATTTTCCGAGATATCAATACTCCAAATAGCTGCACCATGGTGTGCTTGTATTTTTTCTAATAGTGTGCCATCTAGTGACCACTTGCATATTAAAGAATCCTTAAAACACATATTTTTAAGATAATTTGTGCTATAAATAATTACATAATGTACTCAATTATAAACATACCTCTCCTATAGTTATTAAGTGTTCATTTTTTATTATAGCTCTCCAAACTCTTGCAGTGTGACCAAACATTGTCTTCAGTAATGTGATTTGTGTTTTGTCCCAATTAACATTATTTACTGACAATGATTCTTGCCTATCCAGCACTTTCCATAATCTAATAGTTCTGTCATCAGATGTAGAACAAATGAGTTTTGATTGGGAATCATAAATGACTGAAAAAATGACACCCTACAATTGTAAGTCATCATTAACTATATATTTTAATTATGACACAAACTGAAGTATCAATACTGACCTTATGGCCTGTTAATCGATGGAGAACTGGTATGTTGTGACTACAATTAGAAAAAGAGTTTATTTTCCATATTAATATTTCTTGGAAAACAGTCCCACTGAAAACAATTAAGGCTCCTTGACATTCTTGAAACATTGAACCACCATACCTGGATATAAGTCAAGGCATATACAATAGCTTACATTACAATATATTTCTTAAGTTCCATGTAAAAGGATACAATATACATTTTTCTTCACATTGTATATTGTTGTGCTTTTTATCAAAGTAATTGTAAATAGATACATTATTATGTGCAAACAAAAGTCCTAGGTATTCAAATGTATCTTTCTGTATCCATTTTGCAGATATTATCCAGTCATTAAAGTATATTATATCTGAAAGCTCATTAAAGCTGAAAAGTCAAAAATACACAGTTTTTATTAACTCCACGATAACACTCAAAGTAGATAATGTGGTTATTGAACTCACATTAATTTATTATCATCCTCACTAAAATGATACAGACGAACAGATCTTCCTCCAAATATAACTACTTTATTATTAGGTCCTTCCACAATGCCATGTATATTATTAGGATAGAGACAATCTAATTTTAATTTTAATTCATACGTCGACCTTTGAAAAACAAGTAAGCTGTACCCCATTCCTATTACAAAAATATGAAGTTACACGATTATTTAAAAAATTATGCAGTATATTTAAAAAATTTCCCTTGCTTATATTTCACTCACCTACGAATATGTAGGAATCAATACATCGAACGCTAACAACATCGGTGCGTAACAACTTCGAAATCATTTTTGAACGTTAACTTTGATTTTACATTTGCAGTGAGGTTATGTGTACATATGCCAAACGTGGCACATGGCAGACAATGCAGTTTGATGCAGTTGCTTGTGGCGTTATATTGGGTACGCGTACGTATCGTTTGCCCTGGCCAATATGCAATTAATGGTTACTTTAGTGACAGGAAGATTTACATCACAATTAACTAAAAACGTAGTTAATAATAACAGCGGTTTATCCTGAGGTTCGGTGAAGCAGTACGTAGGGTGGAAATTATAAAAATGTGGGTGTTTGGTTATGGTTCACTCATATGGAAGGTCGATTTTCCGTACGAAAGGAAACTCGTTGGTTACATAAAAGGATACGTGAGGAGATTTTATCAGAAGAGTACAGATCACAGAGGAATACCAAGCAGGGTAGGTTTCCCGATAATTGACATTTCTGTAGTACAATGTGTTTTGTTTGAATATTTACAATGGCAGAATAAATAATACGACTCGTTAAAAACTCTTTACAAACGATTATATAACTGGATACTATACATGCATTGTTTGTAATTTTATAATAGAAAATAATCTGTATTTCAGCCAGGTCGGGTGGTTACATTGCTTTCTTCTGACAATCCTGAAGATGAAGTATGGGGACTTGCCTATAAGATATCTGCCAATGACATAGGCACAGTTGTCAATCATTTGGATTTCAGAGAGAAAGGGGGTTATGAAAGGAAATCTGTGCTATTTTACCCTTGTGACCCATCAAAAAATGGCGATATGAAAACTTTAAATATAAGTACTTCAGCAAATGGCCTTGTGGAAAAGAATTTAATGATGTCAACAATGCATTCATCTGTTGAGGAGGATCCTTTTTATCTAACAATTTATATAGGTGGGGAAGACAATCCTAATTATGCTGGAATTGAGGATATAAATACAATAGCAAGACATATTGTAAAAGCACATGGACCCAGTGGACCAAATACAGAATATCTTTATAATTTAGCATCAGCTATGCGTATAATAGCTCCTGATGTTTATGATGAACACTTGTTTACACTTGAAGCAGCTGTGAAACTTCTGGAGGAGGAAAATGAAGAGGAGATAGAGAAATCAGTTCCAAATGCATGCAGATGTAGCGATAAATCATAGTTTTAAAAATGTGATCTACAATTATCAATACTTTGAGTCATCACCATCAGAGCGGCATAGCTGTGATGGGAAAGAATGAGCATAACTTAAAAAGTCCATTGTTTCCTTTGCAAATGTGTGTGGTGTTCATGAGTCAGCAAGCAAGATAATTTATTTATTTGTTCACGAATAATTTCAATGGCAGGACCATAATTCCCTTGCATTAAATGTGTTTAAGTGGAAATATAGCTTGTATGAAACAAATGTCTAATTAATGAAACCTCTTTACATACTCGATGTACTAAAATCTCTGATAAGGAAAGACATCCTTGATACTACATTGATTGATGGTCTATAAACAATGACGAAACGCAACAACGAAAGTACACATCGGTGGGAGGCGGTGGTGTGACGTCTATATTGTCACACACACGCACATATTCACACACTAACGATACATTTATAAGGATTTACGTCTTGGATTAAAATGTGGAAGAAGAAAAAAATGATTTTCGGTCGACTAAATTTGCGAAAAATACGTTGCAGCGATTTTCCTTTTACGTTCGCGATACTGTATGAAAGGTAAACGGACTATTTTTCCTAACGACAGCCGCGAGGTGTGCGCCGGCTCGCGCGGCGTAATGATCAGCTGAATCAGGAGAAGCCATTGCTTTGTGTTGTGTGGGAATAACTGTCAAACCCAGCGGTTCTACGCTGTCCTCTTTTTCCTGTTGACTCGAGAAATACGACAAAAGGCCAAGATTGGGTGATATATTGACGTGAAGGCGTTTCGGACGCATCCGGGTAAGTCTTATTTCTGTCCAAACGACCGACGATTCGCATGATTTCGCAAAATTCATCTGCACGACGGAATAGCCAGAACCGTAAAAATGGGTTACATGAAACTAGCTTGTTGATCATAAATATATCCTGCGAATGAACAATCTCTGTGTTAGTGCTGTCTATTTTGTTACAATGTCACCATCGGCGCATTACTAACAACTTTTCAATTGTTTACTGTCGAAGAAGCACGTTCATACATGTTTTTGCCAGCCTATTCCTGTTTGCCGTTCAATGAACCGACGACTACACTACGTACGGACTTCGTCTTCATTACTTCGCTAGAAAATGTTTGTTCTACGTTCGCTTCCAAATTATCCGTCTTGAAATTTTTTACTTATCTGACTTTTCACGTAAATTAGATATCCACGATATAGTGGTAAATGTACTTCTCATATTGAAAATTTGTTTATTAACTAGTTTACTATTGTTAAATTTGCTGCCATCCATTACCGACAAAGTTTAATACGGACTTTGAATATTTTTCAATTACCGTACACTTATGAATTGATACTGATCTGAAGTCCACATTTGAGAAACTTCTCGATCGTGTTATATCCAGTTTTGCTGTGATTGTGAAAACAAGTTGAAACATGTCCCGACATGAATATCATAACACCCCTTCCCAGTGCCTCCTCGCACTATCCGAATTAACGTGCTTATAAAGAACTTCGAACTTGTCTGAACACGTCGAATGACTCACGCGTTAACGCGTGATAACAGGTCATCGCGGTTTCGAAAATCGTTCTATTTAAAGGCAATTTTCGGTATCATTCGTGGGATCTTTCAAAAAATCGTTTCGAAATACGGCTTGGGGAAGAGCTAGGTTTGTTGAAATGAAAGATATAAGAATATTTTTTAGTGTTCTTGCGAGAGAAAACCGTAAATATAAAATACGGCCTTTGTCAGCGGGTACGTGGATTCGTGTACGTTCGGCCGAAGTCGGGTGTCTTCGTGCTTTTGCAGAAACGTCTAGTCGCGTACGTTACGTCAGTCACATACAGCAGTTCCGCATCAATCGACGGAGAAAGAGCGTCTCACCAAAGTGTTCGCTCCTCTTTGGGGCTCGTAAACAAACGTACGTGCAAAACCTGTCGTAGCTCAGTTAAATTCCAACGGTTCATAAGTTAGGACGTGCACATCCGTGTAGGAGAGAAGTTCGTCATGAAAAGTCTGTGATAGGGAACCCACTTTTCCCGCCAAGAATTCACTCAATACTCGTAACTTCTAAGCCGATCTCTTGCAACACTATTTATTTATTTTATTTATTTATTATATTTTTCTACGATCAACTTGCACCGAAGCTAGTGAAATTTCCATGAGACAATAGGAGATTCATGTGCTATTCACCGTGTAATTTAAGACTGAATAGTGCTAAAGTTTTATACGTGAACCGGCGGTTTAAATGAATTAAAGAAAGAAAGTATTAACCTTGGTTGATCGGCTGACAAGAAGGTTTGGGTAAACACGTCAGGCTTTGCGTCATACAAGCTTCTCCAGTCGATTTTGACAGTTCGTGTTGCATCAGCCGTTAGTGCCTTAACGCTACTTTATTTGGTCAATGCTAAACAACACGTCCTCGGTCAACAAATTTGCATATTAAACTTTTGACTTGGTCAACGATACGTGAGGCACGTAAGTAAACAATCTTTGATACGTATCTTTAATATTGGAAAATCATTATTTACCAAATCCAGCGACTTGTTGATATGTCGTAATTGCAATTTCGGCTTTGTTTTTGTCTTCCTGCTCGATAATACAATTTCTTGCGTATCTTCACTCTTATAATTGTGGTCTCGAGATAAACTTTTATCTTGAGACTTTGTGCACATTGACAAATGTTATTTATTTGATTGATTCCGCCGAAAACATATGCCCTGAGACGTAATTACGGTGTTATCACTGCCCGTGCGCGTAAATCCCAATTGAAAAAATCGTCCGTTGGATCACAATGACGTATATATCTAGTAGACGAGAGTTATGTCTAATGAGATATCTAGCGGCTAGCAATGGTACGTTCCTCGAAACTTTGTATGGGCTGGGCAGTCAGAGCATGTGGGTCGTCACGTAGCATGGGACTTGGCCGATAAACAGATTCTAAAAATAAATTATTTATCAATTATGTCCCTGTTCGTTCGGATGCTCTCGGATCCATCGTCTTCATTCATGTTTCCCTTTATACACCAAATTACATGCTCATCGTGAAATTTTGAACTTTGTACTAGACGTGTCATCATTGCTGCCGGTCTTGTCTTCTTTTTAACTAACAGTTCCGATTAGAACAGAGTACTCTTGAAACCTTTCAATTGCCATAGTGAAAGTCCGTAATTGTATTCAAGGTGATTTAAATTCAAGGCAAACGGTTCACAATCGTTTCATTTTTTTCTGATCCCCCTCAAGGTCAATGCGCGAGACTATTGCACGGTTAAAAAAAGATAACTTTGTACAATCCGTAAGCAAGTTTAAAGAGCGTAAAAAATCAATGTGACGAGATTCCATTTTGCTTTGGCAAAATCGCTAGCAATGGAGATAATTGGAGAAATCGATGGTTCTCCACGGAATACCTGTCGATTATTCCGAAACTTTCTGGAACCTCCGGAAATTGATACTTATCGGTATTCGGCACACTCGTACTTGAACATACGAAATGCCGATGTCTCGAGATAAATTAGACTTCCGTCTCAACTTGGCACTACGCATTATCTACGTATAAAACTACGTATCTCATTTGAAATTCCGTCAAACCGAGAGATACCTTTGACCTTGTAAATTTACCTACTTGGGGGATTTAAAGAAGCACAGAAGTGTCGACAGTTCGTAGTAGCGCACGTTCCCAAAACGCGGATGTAACGAGCGTGGCAAGTTTAATGGGTTTTTTTCATTAGATTTTTGTTGCTAGGGGAAATCGAGCGTAAACATGGGGAGTTCCTTGACATTTCGCAAGACGACTTGCCCGCACGCCATCGACACTCTCCTCCGACGAACTTGTACGAACTTGTACCTATGTTAATTCTGGCCGTGACGCGCGCCTTCCTCCACGTTCTCGTTCTCCTTTTTTTCTCCTCCCGTCTTATCGTTTTCGCGCACTGCCGCCTCTGCCGTCATGGCGCCAACCGTTTTATTTTCGCACGTGTTCTTGGACTTGTTTTTCCGATGGACAGCCCAACCGAACAGACTGTAACGATCACCTTCGCTTCGATTACAACAGAAAATAAAGAAGAAGAATATCTTGTCCGAACCGCGCGCTGACTTTGTCGTATGCCGAGCAAGAGTCGTCCTTGGTTTATCTTAATCGCCGCTTATAGTAATACCATATTCCTTTCAAGTATGCTGCGAAAGGCGAGCAGGTTAATTTCACGTAAACAATCATCTGTAATTTCCACGCTCGTGTCACACTCGAATTGCTTCGTAAATATATTCGTCTTCGGGTAGTCACGGAAGGTATTTACTAACAGGCGAGAGTGTAGTAGCGAAATTCCTTCCTCAGGTAAACAGTTACTTGTCAAAATTGTAATTGAGTTTTTCGTCCTACGGATAGCTCGTATCTTGTTTACATTTTATTGACTTCATGGGTAAATATTTGGTGTATTAGAGTAATAGTGTTGAAATCCTATTTACAGATACAAGGCTAGCCAGCTGGGTCATTCTTGTGGTGTGACTACTCTCATCAGCCGGACTACACGTCTCCGGTATTGTGTAGCAGTCCCATCGTCGTGATAGTCAGCTGTGGGTCACACATTGCAGGAATGGACACATCGGGCTCGCCTGTACCGGATGCAATCCACCCGCTTCTCGAACAATTGCAAGAAGCCTTAGTTCTTGAGGTCAAATATCAACCCCACCTCCAATTACCTACTGCGACGCAGGTAAGAAACGTTTTCCTCGGTAATTACTCCGACGTGTTCCTCCGAAAGGACTTACAGCCCATATAAGCGCCATTGAAGGAGCCACTGGTCGTGTTAAAAATCACTTTTTTTTATTATAGAACGATGAAATAACAATCGGAGCCAGAGACGGATCGGCGCATGTCCTGCGATGCCTGAAAGTATGGTACGATTTACCTTCGGATGTGTTCTTCATCGCCATAAACCTGATGGATCGCTTCTTGACGAAGATGAAGGCCAGGCCAAAGCACATGGCTTGCATCAGCGTCTCTGCCTTCCACATAGCTGCCGTCCAAATGGCCCAATCCGTCGATGCCGATCATTTGGTCTCGATATCCCAGTGTAAGTGCACTGGGGGTGATCTGAAACGCATGTCGGAGGTGATCCGCAACAAGTTGGAGTGGGCACCCGGTACTCAACCTATTACGGCTTTGTCCTTCCTACGACTCTTCAACGTAATGTTCCATACGGTAGCCACGCAATTCGCGCTTGGTGATCTTTACAACAGCATCGTCTCGGTAAGACATGAATCGTAGAATTAGTTGAATCTCCTCCGAAGCGCGTTAACTTGAATTTCCTTTGACTATTTGCAAAGAACTTACGGTATATACAGAATACCTGGGAAAGATCGTAACAGAAATAACTGTCCACTCACGTATCGTTTGTGATGAAATATGGGTTTGGGGATTTTTAAGATTGAGATGTTTGGTGACCAAGGTCGTGTCAGATGTGCGTTACACACATCTTATTTTAGGAGTCTGAACTTCTTCTTAGACTGGAGATGGTTGCTTGCGACGGTCATTGTGCAAGTTTGCGGCCATCGGAAGTTGCTCTAGTTCTGCTGTGCACGTACTTGGATTCTGCGGTTAATCGAATGGATGCTAACGCAGAGGTTAATATGTCCTCGACCATGAACTCTCTTGCTGGTCCTTCCTCGCTGAACGTACAGCACATATCAGCGCGTCAGCTGCTGAGACTCGTCGAGTTTGCTGGAGAACTACAGAAAATTTGCAAGGTAAAGCAACATTCTACTCCCCTTAACTCCTCATTTCAAAATATTCTGTTAATAATATTACAATAGTCGAAGGAATGTTGCATCATTTTTTTTTATAATTGTTGCAGATTTCGGACGACAGCTTTTTCTCTACTCACGAAGCGGTTGGAGCCATATTAAGCAAGTACAATGCACAAGAGCAAACACCTCATAGACAGCGACTTGTATGGAGACTGTCTTCTCGTACGGCACGTCTGTTACGACCGACTGACAAGTTTACCTCCGTTCTGCCAGTCATCGCCGAACATGCTCCGATTCCGTCGCCCAGTAGGATCAGGTAAGTTTTCAAGAACTGTTGTCGACTACACTGTGCAATGAATTAACTGTAATAATGTAATATTTAGTATGAGTTCATTTTTGGCATTTCATTACTCAAAAGTGCTTTGTATTTTCTAGGAAAACCCGTAAATTTGGTCGCCGTCATGGTAATAAGAGACGTTAAATGGCAATCGTCTAATCTCGAGGTACGAATTATCTGCTCCTTACGATCGAATTATCTTCGGTATTGGTTATGAATGTTAATTAGAGATTTAATGTTACTTCCAGGTATGGCGCTGCAGATACAATTCGACAAATAACATGAACGAAGATTTATCTTGGCTAGGATGATCAAAGTCTGGATACAAAGTACAAACATCAGTTCGCGTATCGTACAGTACTTTCCTGTGTATAATTTTATTTATATTGTACTCTAATGTAAATACTGCCAGACAAAAATACGCTAAACAAGTACAATTTGTTTTAAAGTCTGGCCAATCGCTGAAAAATGTTTTGTACATTTAAAATGTACCAGCAAATATTTTTTAACGATTGTGTTTTATGAAGATCGTATGGATTCCGCTTTACAGTCATGTAATGAGCAGTACTTGTGGAAAGTAAAGAGCTGTGAGATATGGAAACTATTAGATTAACAAGGGAGCTAACGGGTTATCAAACAGGGAAACATTTCCTTCTTTTTGAAACATTAAAGTTTATGTGATAATGACGTTTGTCACTAATATTCTAGAAGTAGAATTGGTAATGCTGAAACCATATTCTATGTGTGTTAATGGAAGGAAGGTGTAACGATCGAGTAAAACAGTAATGCGATGAATTACAATTAACGTGAAGCCAAAAATAATGATTAAAAAAATGTGAAAGAATGAAAATCATGTTTATTGAGATAATCTCAAAACTTTTAATGTTTTATCTAATAGATACATAAATGTTTAATGTCCCATTAGGTATTTTTTGTTTGAATTACAAAGATTAAAGAATGTCAATAAGTGTATATAAGACGACGTCACATCAGTTTTCGATGAATGAATGTGCTAATTGAGTAATGATTGTAACAGCAGCGTGTGAGTTGAAAAACATGTTGGAAATGTTTATAAATGTAATCTCAACTGTACGAGACTCCTTTTCCACCAGCTTTATGTACTAAAGATAGCAATACAAAAGTATCTATAAGACTTCTGATCGCCGACCGTGCTGTAGAAAAACGCATACAAGCCTTGTCTCGAACAGTCGAGATATGATGAATCATCAGCAATAATTTATAAATTTCTTATCGACCAGTAGCATCGCATTTTACTATTCTATCGTATAAAAAGAATTGTCACTTTTCATTGATATACATTCACAACCCGAAGCGAAATATATCTGCATTTGAATCTGCACAACAGCAATCATTATTATTATCTATCGTCCTCACGGGAAACCAACAAATTTATAGCTCTAAATTCGTTTTTCGTTCTGCACGAGTGAATAAGTGTTGTACGAGGAGATGGCAAGTGGCATGGGCATGTCAAACGTAAATATAATGATCTAATATTTTCATCAGTCTACAGTTCTTTATTTCTGACAGATTTATTGATGTAAATCTACAAATACAAGTGCAATGCCGGACGTAATCTGAAGATTACACAATCACAGTATTGTATAATTTTGTACCTATGGAATAACTTTTTTGTACTATACTACTATTATCGCCAGTATCAGTAATGCATTTTTATTACTGCATGTATAGGACCATCAGTGTACAAACTGTATAAATATCACATAAAAGTATCACATTATATGATCTCTAAACCTGATAATGTGCAAATATCATCCCTCCTTCTCTTAGTTATTTGTATTTTGCTTTATACGTAGAATTATTAGAATGCATAGGTAAGTGATGCAGTCATTGCTATAATTCTGACTTGGGCGAACGTGTATATGTGTCCTTTAATAACGAGGGACACTTTTCTTGGAAATCCTTGTGTGCTAAAATAGCCACGTTTTTTCCAGCAACTGAACTCATTTCCATCGCACTGGCTGCCCATTCAATAGCGTTCACATGGTAAAGAGCATGATGAAGTTTAAATCTGTCGAAACGAATTTCTGTCGAGTACCGTGGATACGCTTTCCATATGACTTCTTCTATTTCATCTACCTACAGAATGTGACACCACAGTTACAATACTTTGGAATGTAGTCAAACATAAATAATTATAGGTAACACCATACCTTAGAGAACATATTGTGTATTAATGAAGATTTTAAAGAATCTTTGCTAAAAATTTTCCACACCCTACAATCTTTGAAAGCTCTGTCCACTGGGTCAAGTCTACCGATGGAATTGAATATCGTTTTATTAGGGCTGCAACTTAAAATCGCATCTAGTTTTTCATCTAGCCCGAAGTAAGTTGGATTTAAATCTCCTTTCACGAACGTTGCCACGGTCGTATGATATTCTCCAGGAAAATTCAAATCATTGTTTGGAAATCCTTCAAAATCTATAGTGTTCTCTTGATCATTCGTCAATGGAGTAGCAATAATTACTATGTCATATTTACTCTGCATCATGTCTGCACTATCTAAAATCAAATTAATCAAATACTATACTTTAAATGCTGATTAACTTAAGGATTATGTGCATACTTTTACTAGAGTAATGTATTTCATACTGCTGAGACTGGTTCTTTGTGGGAAGGTAAGAAACTTTTCTAACATAAGAAGGTACTATGTTAACCTTATTATTTCGATAAATAAGATGTACTGGAACCTGCAAGTTTAATGTAGTATGTTGTATATAATACAGGATGCAGGTACTTAATTATTTAGTCATTTTCAGTACTGTACCTCATTGTTTCCACCCTTAACAGACCACAGTTCACTACCTGCACCTGCCAAGGACACACTCCCAACAAAACTATGAACATCAACATTTTGTCCATAATTTACTACTAATGTTGCTTCAACTAATTCATTGATTAGCTCAGTGCTATATCCCAGGCTTAATAGGTTGTCCTTTATGGATGTTTGTAACAATTTGGGAAAGTCAGTATTCATAGCTGTCAGTAAACTTGTTACATTCTTGAAGTATACTCCAGAATCTTGTAGATCATATATCTTCTCAAAATCATCTAATATAGTATTTACATAACTGTTCAAATGGATATGTTATAATATTATATTAACTGCATTGAAATATTTGCAATTATTTTTTACTGATGTCACAATATTTCAGCAAATACCTGTGAAGTTTAAATGGTTGAATTCCATATCTGAGCAACAGTTTTGAAAGATTCAAAATTTCCCAACTACTTTCTTCAAAAACAAACTGATTTCCATTCCACACTCCACTAAGGTGATTGCTGCTAGTACTATGTTCCATTCCTACGTAAAATTAAGAATATCATACAGCAATACTACTAGTGTGTATAATAACTAAAGTATTTCATGAATACATAAACATATTAATAAATATATACCTAAGATTTTAACGAAATGTTGCATGTATCTATTTTTTGGGTGAATCACAGATCCTCCTGCTTCATATTCTTCATCATCAATTTTTATTGTCGCTAAACGACCACCAATCTTCTTCCCTTCATAGATATCAATTTCTAAATTCCCATTGAACAACTCAGTCAGGAAATGGGACGTTGAGGCACCACCAATTCCTCCACCGATGATTGCTAAGAAACGGAACTTCTTGTAATTAAATCCAATGTATTTTGGTCATGAATGCCATTGATATCTTAAAGAGCTACAGTAAATCACCACTTATATAGAATAATATGTTTCTCTATGATTTACCTATTTTCGGTAAACATGTTGTAGAACAAACACCTGTTCTAAAAATTTGGAATCCTACGAGTAATACAGTAAAACGTTGTTGCACAATTTTCTTGAGACTCAACATTTTTCTTACTTGCAAAAGTTCAATAATCTCACAAGGTGAGGTTATGTAGTATATCCATATTTTTTACTCGACATGTATTTTTAGGATAATGCAGGAGGCTTTCTCATACATCCATATAATCAAATATCACGTAAATCAAATTTTTATCATTTTACGCGCTACATAATGTATATTAAAGTCGTCATTTGATTTCATCATTTTGAATTCACTGTAGTAAGGTTAGCAACTTTCGCCATTTCCAGGACTTCAAGATAGCGCTCTAAGGCCTTAGTAATTTGAATTTGAATAAAAACTACAGTCAGATCAGTTCGTTCATCATTCACTGTTCAAAGTTGCTACAAAGTGATTGTTTATAGCTGCTCGATGGAAAATTAACATAAGCTGGAATGTATGAGGATTATTTTCAACACGTATGTATTAAGCGTGACGGTAATTAAGAATTCATTAGAATAGATAATGAGAATTTACAGTACTTAGTAAAAAAGCGTTACGTCTGTTACAAAGTTAACATTCTTTGTATCAATCTTTTTTTATAACCTAATGAGTAATATCTTCGATTTACATTTCCAGCATCAATAACATAGCAATAAATGGAAAGCCACTTATGCATGAATGTGCACAACCTTTTACAAACACTCGGAAAATCCTTCAGCATGATACTTATATCCAATTCACTTCGCCATCAATTCTACGTATTAATCCTTTCATCCGCTATTGAAGCAAAAACTCAGCAAAGGTAAGAATCGGCATATTATAATCCTATTTCAGACGATTAAATGGGTCTGCAATGAATATTTATCAGATGTTTAGGAATGTGTTTTCAAAATGGCGTTTTGAATGTATCGTGCATACTGTTTTGTCTGATAAGGTAGATAACTTTGCATTCGATCCGTACTAGGCCAAAGCATGTATATAGTACACCCTGCGAATACCGTACAAGTCTGAAGTTGTAATTTGGCATGCACTTTCTTCCTGGCGCAGTAGAATGTCTTGAGAGGTATTCTTAGTGCACCCAGCCACTGATCTATATTCTTCAAGTTATAAATGCAACGAGGTTACTATTTATTTCCTGGGGACGATGTCCGAAAGTTCGGATATACCACAAGTATTACGCGAATCGCGTAGAGCATTGACACCGTAATTTTCCTCGACATCTGGCCTGCGCAAAACAGAAATTCGAATAACATTTCACGACATTATTAGTCGTTGATGACGTACGCTGGGAGGATAAAAAAAGGTAGCGTCAGGTATTCACGGCATAAGAATATTATTTTATAAATTCAACCATTGAATTATCTCTCGGTATTTGGGGAATGCAGGCCAGAAGCCTTGGTGCTCAGCCGAAATATTTTGATGAACCAGAATTGAGCAAGAACAGATCGCGTGTTTGTTACTTCTCATTTATAATGTGGAGGTGCTAAACCGTTTCGTCGCGATAAAATGAAACGCATAATTTATAACAGTGTGTCCGAAATTCAGTGGACGCGAATGAACCTTTACAAGAGTAAGTGACGAGAACAGAAGACAAACGATGACTCATTTATCCGCCCGATTTATGCCAATTTATGTTGTTTAGAGGTTCAGAGATCACGGCAGCAGTACTTTTGCTGGGATACCTACTCGTTAAATGAATTTGCGCTTAATGAAAATGAATAACGGAGCGTACATGCAACGACGATATAACACGGACGGTGCAGTCTTATTGTCCGTGAGGTTATTCCTCGCGTGGTCACTAATTTCGTTGATTCCACTAACTGTTCTCTGGAAGTAATAAAGTCAACCGACTGCTCTGCACATGTGTCGTTGACGTTACGGATGATTTTTTTATTGCTTAGAATACGTGGAAGTGGTACACTCGACGCTTCCAAATTTACTGCTATAAAACGTCACCGTTGACACGAATTGCCTCAAACGAATTTTCGTATGAAAAAAGTATAACGTCATCGTTGCCACGAAAAATCGGCAACTGCGTATCTGCGTATCTAGCGAAGATCGGGGATCTCGTTTCGTTTTGCCGTTGGAGCCGCGATTCGTACGTCGAAAGAAGCGTCGTAAATATAATGGAAAAAGGAGCATCCGAGCGAAAAGCGAGCAAGGGAATAGCTACTGCTAAACAGTTGACTCGTTTAAAAAAGTTCACTCTCGCATCTGTTGCTCGCTGACGAAGGACTCTGCTAACAATTAAAAAAGCGCAAACGGATGGGGGAGGTCTTGGACGACAGAAGAAATGCAAATTGCATTCGTTTTTATTCCCACTACCTTCGCTAACTGTCGTGTCAAGGGCGCATGGTTCCATAAAGCTCCGCGACGGACTGTTTCAAGAGTCGACTGCAATTTCGTCCCACGGTGTCTTTCAAACCATTTTTAACCGGCACCTTGTAAGAAATCAAACTTGGGTTGTAGCTAAATGCAGGATGACGAAATGAAAGATAGAAACCCGCCAAGCGTTACATATGCTCTTTTGAAGGTAGATAAATTCCCGTTTTTTCCGGTACAATCGTCAAAATGGATTCTTTGCCAAATGGACTTTTGAGTTAAATATTTGAGACAGTTTTAAATGGCTTCACGGATATTCAATTAAAATTCGCGAATTCTAACAAGGTGCTTTTCGTGAATTTTTGTCGATCACTTTTAGTCAATTATTTTCTGCGTTATCTCGCAAAGTCTTTCGTGTAAGTCATATCGCGACAGGAAAGGGGGGGAAGAATTGGCAAAATGTTGAACCACGAGCCACAGGCGTATGGTGACCACTTCCTAACCGGAAACGTTTTCAGCTTCTTCGTAAAGAGGATACGTGGGTGATAAGCGAGGGACATAAAGAGGTAGATGGTGGAAAGATCGAGTTGTAGAGAACCAGAGTGAGAAGGAAATGTGCCGTAAAGAAAAGAGAGAGTGTGACAGAAAAAAAGAGAGAGACGGTCTAAAGCAGCAAAGGTAGACAAAGTGTGCATGGGAAACGGCGGTAAATGGAGAAAGGACGAAAATTGACGTCTCTGTAAAGGACGAGACGATTCAGCGAGGCTGCGCCAGCAGCAGGACGAACCGAAGAGCGTGAGAGAGACAAATCGTCGCAGACGAGAAAAAACACACGGGAGAAGCTCGGAGACAGGGAGTAAGAAATTAAAATGCGAGGCGACAGAAAAATGAAGAAACACCGCGAGTGGGAGGGGGGGAGGTTCGTGACACGAGGAAAAAAGGGTACCCGCGAGCGCAGGACGAGATTCGGGAGAGGATAGAGAAGGAAGGAAGGAGAAAGCCGAGCGCGGGGGAAGTGCATGGTATTTGGTTTCTTTATTCTCGCTCGACGAACGGGAGAAAGGCAGAGAGGGAGAGAAATAGCGGGCGTAGGGCGCGAAGGGCAGAAAGACGCGGAGGAATGGCGCGATGAAACGGTCAGGGCAGAGACGAAGAACGGACGGACGGACGAAGGGGAAAGAGAAAGAGAGCGAGAAGAGGAGAGGGCGACGTTGCTCGCGGAAGGGAAAGAGCGAGAGAAACGGATGGAGAAGGAAGGATAGCGCGCGCTCTCTCGCCGGGCGGCGATGTAAGAGCGGCGGGGAGGGGAGACGGCCCGTGGGAGGGGAGGGGGCAAACCACGGGGCTTTTGAAAAAGTTTTATCTTGCCGGCGCGCTCGGCCTCCTCAGACGCTACCGAACGCCGGTGCGGTGTGTGTGTTGCACGTTGTGCGTCGGGCTGCGTGTGAAAACAGCGAGAGAATTTTAACGGTCGATCGTACGATCGAGAAGCCCCGAGAATCGCGCGCCCATATTTTCCCCGCGGCCGACGAACAGACAGCGTGTTTCCTCGGCAAGAATTCCCGGACCCCCGTTCTCAGAGCGAAAACAGTAAAAAAAAAAAGCAGAAAAAATCAGCGAGGGAATTATCGGTGGTTCGGCGCGGGGTCCGCGCAGAGAATCGCGAGAGATAGATGGCACGGGGTCTTACCCCGAGGGATTTCTCATTCATCGGACAGGGTGAAGGGGGGGAGGATAGCCGAGAGGGCCCGTTTTTCGTCGTTCTTTCCGTCCTCGCAGCAGCGTGATACCGCGATGACCCGTCACTGACGGAAGAACCAGTGCACCGACAGAGGGGAATAGTACAGAGGAAGTACGGTTCCCGGACTGTGAGGATCGACCTGCGGGGGACCCGAGATACCCGAAGTGCGGGATCCTCAGAGGTCGGCAAGAATCGCCGACAAAACGTAAGATGAAGTGCTGGGATTCATCGTCGATCCTGAGGAGGACGTTGCTCCTGCTCGTGCTCATCCACCTCGCCACGACGAACCTCGTGGCTGCCTACGAGGTGAGTCCACCATCCTCAAAATCTTCCGGGCTAACGTCAACTTCCGCTCGAACCCGTCGTCGTTCCCCGGCATCTCTCCGTGGCCGACGCATTTTCGCGGCCAAAGGTCGACGTTTCGAAACCATTCAGCAATCGCGGACTTACCAAATATCGTAGGATAATTTATTCCAACGCCCCGGTAACTTCTTTCATATTTTTTGTAGTTTTTTTAAGAGAGAGTTCCTTTGGTTACCGACTCGAGGTAAACTGAGGCGGTTTGTTTCATAATTGTGGAGCAGTAAAGCTTGCTTTGTGTTCGATTCAATGGTAGAACTCAAAGATTACACTCGGAAATGGCATTATTAATTTCTGCTCTCATGCAGTTCACACTATAGAATTCTTCCCAAGATCACCGGAGATTTTGGTTAGTCGCAAAAAGTTGCTAAATAATTTGGTTTATCTGAATCAATTTTATTCGTCATTTAGCTCATCTCTTTCGATTTATCGGCATCCTTTTAATCTCTGCATCGATCTTATCGTCGGTGAAACTTTCGAAAGAATTTAACTATCCATCTCGATCCTCGAAATGGCCATTATTAGAGACAAGTTACGTATTCATTCTTACGTTAACCGATAAGGATCACCGCATTCTTCGCGGAGCTGTTCTTATCAGTTTCCCGGCGACGCCCGAGTGTCGTTGGTCTAACGAACTCATCGGAAACACGCGAATTTCCTCCTCGTGGCCGGCAGGTAGGCGAGTTAAACGTAGGAAGAGGACTTGCGGAAGTAACAGCCTAGCGGAGGATCAACAGGTTTTCAGGTGCAACGCGACGAATGTCTCCCTTCACTTGTCTCAGGATAGAGAAAATTTCCTCGAATGGAATGGCTCCGAAAGCACACCGCTGAACCATTCGCAAACGTTTTCCTGAATTCTCGTGTTTCTACATTCTCGTTATATTTTCATAATTTCCCTGAAGTCTGCCGGGTTGTAGATAAAAATGTGTGTCCACCGCATCCGTGATTCGAGGGAAAAATTTCACGAATTAAACCATCTCTCGGTTAAACGTTGCGAGAAGTTAGTTGAATTAAAAAGTGTACTATGGCAAGGATGGTACAAAGAAATGATTGCTGCATCGCTGTTTCGTATTATTAAAATTATTTATATTCATGACATACATTTCTTTTTATATCATTTTAAACCGCTAAAAGAATGTTTCTACTAAGTAAACGAAATATCCGTTGTACAGTTTTCTGACAAATGTTTGATAAAAAATGCTTTACATCTATCGTAAGAGAATTAACCACTATTTATTTCTTGTGAGAAGATAAATCGCGTTTTCCATCGGCCAATATAAAAAATAAAAGTAAACGTCATTTCGGATCGCAAGAGTTTCGTATTATAGGGCAAAAGGGCGCTCAGTTACGATCATTAAGCAACATTACAGATTCGTTACGACAGTAACAGTTGAAAACGCATACTAGGAACGCATAGCTCTACAGTTTCATTCACGTATCGTATTTCCCAATATCAATCACGCCTACAGTATGCACAGTCAGATACAAGTACTAATACTTGCTAAACTATTTTCCCCATTACCGTCTGATAAACAATCGAAAGAATGACACACTTATGTTATACATTTTTCAAGTAATTCATGAACTAAAGAATGAATTAACAATCGGTACTCGTTTCTTCGCAATTTTCGACATTTCATTCCCATCTCAATTTTCAATTTTCGTATCTTCATGTTTTATGTAAAGATTAATACATGGGAATAGATTTAAAGAATGAATCGCAACTTTCTTTCCACGTTTCTATCCGATGCATTGGTCCTCGTTTCTCGAATTTTCCAAGACGTTGACGTTAGTATTTTCGCGCGATGCATCACGCCACGTTAGCCGAAGTAGCACGGAAAGTTAATGACTCTATCCGCGTTGCGGTGTTAGCGCAAAGGGCTTTCATGTGTGTACCGGGGAAAGAAAGAAGCTGGTGGTGCGAGGAGCGTATGCGTTTCCCATGGAATTGCAACGTCAACGAGTGACGCCCTCGATCGTGCACAACTGCCAACGATCGAGGAGTAGCATGGCAGAATGTTAATGAGTCCGTCTCGGACGGAAAAAAAGCCTAATAGACCCTGGCAAATTTATTTTTACATCGACGAATGCAAAACTCGCGGAAAATTCTTACTTATCGCACGCCCATGGCAAGGAAATATTATTGTTACGTTTAATCGTTTCGTTTGATATGATTTTCCGTGAAGTGGCTACGGTATGAATTATCGCGGAAATCATTTACCGCGTGGGGGAGATATCAGGAAGGTTTGCTAAAATTTTTCTCAGCTGCAACTGTCTTTCGCTCCGGGAGTAAGTGATAATAATTACGTTTGGTAGAGTGAAATATTCTTCAGCGGTGAACCGCGATTTTCCTCAGATTTGTTTGCTCTTCTTCTTTGCTTGTTTGTTCTCCTTTCGCATTTTCTTTCGCGTGTTCTTTTTGCCCGTCGCATTTTGCCGACAACTCAGTGAGGGCTTATTAAGAAAAAGCCGATGAGAGTAAGGGAAATATGACGTCCGATGGAGATCCTCGTCAAACAGTCACTACGAGAGATAACGATTTGCGATATTCCGGGAAACCGAGCCTTCCGGCCTTTTCCGGACATGTCCGAATTTTCTAATGAATATTCCATTAAAAGCGTCTATTGTTAAACGACCGCGTTAACACCAGACAGTCCGACTACCGTGCACACGTGGACAATCGATATTTCCCGCGAGTCACATTTTTAAGGAATTTCTAGAACGGACTTTCCCGGCCAAACAATGGATCAAAAATTGGCTTTGCACGCTCTTCGCTATCGTTCGTTTCGATCTGCCGTGTACATCGGTGAAGGCAATCAAATTCTATCGGTATAATGATTTTTTTCAGTAGGAGGCAAAACGAAATTCGTGGCAACGGTGCGAGATAACGCGTAACATTGGATTCTCGATGACATTTTTTATCGAACGCATACACGCATATATCGGTGTCCTTGGCATACATGTCTGCCTTTATCTCGAAACGATCGATTAAATTCTCCAAAAGGCATGGCGAGCATCTTCCCGGGGATTCGTTTTCGCGTACGCTCGATTGCCGCGATTCTTGCGGGGTTCTTTAATAATCCCGTGACGAGGAGTGGGGGAAGTTTCCGAACTCGATGAGCCAATGAAACGACGAGACATTTGCACCGTTCTCTCGTCACTGTCCTTTTCGCCCGGTCTTTTACATATATATAGATAATGACTCACGATCCTTATCACCTCACGGAATTATACGGAGCATGTTCCATCCGTTCCACATAATCGTCACTGAAGACAAAGTGAATCTGGAGAACGTGGAAGAAGTGCAGATATCTCGAGAAAAGTCCTTCGTCCAAAAAGACAAAGTCAATTTCCGTGCGCCTTGAGACTTTGTTTACCAATTTTTTCGCTTTGCGCAAGGCTCAGAACGGTAGTTTGATTGGACCGTCGGAGAAAGGGACAACTAGCCCGATATGATGAGCAATCGGTAAACTACGAAAGGTGATTTTACCTCGATATAGGCGTAATATCGGGTCACGATTCTTCGGTTTATTGCATCGCCGGCCTTATTTCTTCTCTCTCTTTCTGCCTCATTCGCTTGTTCCCCCCTCCTCGGATCATCCCTTACCTTGGCTCTCGGTCTGTTTTCTCCTGGCGGGGGGCATGAGCGACCGTTTCGCCCTGAATTGCGAGGGATTCGCACGGCGGCGAGGGTCCGAAAGATTTGTACCTTATGAGAAATATGGTAATGCACGGTGGCGACGTCCCACGTTCGATACAGCACTATTTTCCAGCCCTGTGTCTCTCTGTGTCTCGCTCCCCCCCCCCCCCTCGCAACTCTTCCCGCACCACTCGCCAGTACGTGTGCACTTGCCGGATATTCATATTATTCCCGCGAACGGGACGACTGACGGGTTTACGAAAACGGAATGCACAATGCAAGGGGGGAATGGAGACCGCGGCGGAATAATACAACCTGACCGAGCAATTATTGCGATCCGCGGCAGGGGATTCTAGTCTGCGAAAAATCGTAAATATCGTGGAATTTCGGGTGACGTTTGTCGCATAGTTTTGTCTCGTTAAACACAAGGGCCGGGTCGTTGCTGTTTGCCGTTTATTGGATTTTCAATTCCTTCGAGGGCAGACGTTTAATAAATAAAAATGGTAGAAAAAGGCCGAACGAAAATAGGAAATCGAAGTACCCGGTAAAACGAAAGGGATGTCGGAAGTTGGCGTAATTAGAGGAAAATGTAGGAATACCGAATAATATAGAAGTACAATCAGAATCCTCTGGATATTTATTCTTTGATGCAGAAAAAATATCAGTCCTCCTCCTCTGAAGGCGGTTAATAGAGATCTTAGTAAAATTTCGAGGCTGCATCCCTTCATGTAGGGGGGGGGGGTGGGGTAGTGAAGACTAAAAAAGGAGAAGCGAGGTCGGGGGAGTTGGCCTTTTTTTGGCTTCTCCATAGGACGGTGGAACGAATATAAACTCGAAATAGAAGTAAATTTGAAAAGTTGACGTGAGTTTCGACGACTTCCCGATGTCGCCGTCAGTCTTCATTATTCGTTCCTGGCGGCCCGGCAAAACTTGAAAGCGCGTATCGCGAACGACGACGCCGAGGCAAAATGCTAATGGAAATTCATCAGGTGGTAGATCGATATCAGACGATGCTACATGATTTACATTACCGGTCGGACAGTCATCCACCCGGCGAAATTACCGCCATTCCAGCGAGAACCACGGCATTTCCAGGGACGACCACCGCTTCATTGAAAGGTCGAAAAAAAAAAGAAGCAACGGAGTTCTCTCGCCCGAAGAAAATATCTTACCGAGGGGCGAACTTGTATCTACGATATTCGCGTACTTCGAAGCCAATTCTTAGCAACGTGAATTTCTTCGCGAAGAAACACGCCGAACGTGCGACAGAGCTCCCGGAAGATCCGGAATACAAGTTTTCAAAAATTCTCCGTTCAAGAGTCTCGTCCTCGGTTTCGGACGTTTTGAATGAAACAACTCGTCTTTTGAATTCAACGTAAAATCGTGCTCGAATCTACCAGAATAATTTCCGTCTGTTCGTCGACAATTTTACCTCCAGTGATAAGCGGTCGACGAATTACCAGTGAAATACACTTTGTCCACCGATCATCATCGACTACCATTTCCCCGTACGATTATCCTATCGAGGCATTTGTTAACTGGTGAAAATGAACGAGAAAATTGTCTGTGCGTGCGTGTGTGCGTATTTCGCGTTGGGCACTTCCCGTGCACGGGTGACATAAGCTTCTTGCGACGATTCCGAACCGGTCGGTGCGTAGCTCTGGCCTTATGTAAATCCTCAGGGTCGTCGAAAGAGTCGCGAGATGCGTGCGCGAGCGCGATTAAAAACAGGACGGTTATGAGGAAGGTCGGTGCGGAGGGGGAGGGTGGGGCGGGTAAAAGGAGCTCGAGAAAGGAGTAATGTAATGCAAGAGATGGTACGATGAGACGGGGAGGGCGGGTGGGGGTGAGAGCGTAGGGGGAGGAGGGGAGAAGAATTCTTCGAGAAGCGGCCCTGACAAATGGCTTAGCTCACTGCGCGAAGTCCGTCGGTTTCTTTCTATTCTCGATATTACTATTCCTTTCGATCGTCCGCCGGTTACGAGCTATCGGTTGGGCCGTGCCGTAATTGTAATCTTTTCACGCCTACCGCTGCCCGTAGGAACACGTCGGGGATCGTTAGGCGAGGCAAATGGAATGGCCGTAACTGCATCGTAATCATTCCGTTGCGTCTCGACGGTTCAGCGGGACTCGCATTATTCCCGGACCATATTCGGACCGTTCATAGCCGTGGACGATCGTCGGTAATAACTCTTAAATAGTTACTGTCCCGCTCGAAGACGGTAATTCATTTTTTTCTCGTTACCACTGTCCTTTTTTATATGGAAAAATGTCAACTTCTCAAGACGGTAGATGCGAATAATTGCACTGTCGATAGGTCTTCGCTGAGAATTAAACACGGTCCTTCCTCTCAAGTATTCCCGATTCAGAATCGTACTTAACACCGTAGAAACTCCAGCGGAGTGTTCCCTTAAGTGGCTTATCGGTTGAAAGGATTTACTACTTAACACTCGACTCGTGAGGACGCGTAGCTATAGGACGCCCGGCAAAGGGGAAATCACGCGATCGTGCATGTAAAAACTGCCTGCCAGTGTGTCAAATCGAAAGAATCATTTCGCTGAGACAACGGACGGTATTGTTGCACCAAGAACAAGGAACTACTATTGCCGATGTAGACAAGATTTTATTGCTGCGTCGAAACATTCACACGTTGCCATTGGACAAAGTAATGGAAATCGTAGCGACAAGAATGAAGAAGCAATGAAACGGAGCAAACGAATTGAATTTGTCCCACGAGGGTTTGGTACAGTTGCACGAATTCAGGGCAGGATTTTTAAATAATTTCAATTCTTCTCTTACGTGCCGTTTGAATGGCTGGAAAATTTGCGTTGCTCTTTCTAGCACTGGCTGATCTCGTGGGCAGATGAAGAGAGATCATCTCGACCGTGGACCATGTAAAAACGACCACTTAAGTCGATGAGGTCGCGTGCAGTTTCTGTCCGTCAGTCTGCATACGTGTTATCTCTAATTAAGTCCACTCCACTGCTACTAAGAGATCGATCGTCCCGCCAACCGTCATTTTATTCCCCAAAAATTTGCTTCATCCGTCCATTAATAAAAAAGGGAGACAGGGATTAAACCGTATTACTCATTTAATATTGATTTTCCGCCGTCAGAAAGTATTGTTTAATTTAGTAGGAGAAGATAACGGTTATTGGATTCCCGAAAATGTTGTTTAATCCGTCGATCAATAATAAAGGAAGGCACGAGGTAAACAGTATTCCTCATGGAACATTGATTATTTCGTTGGCGGAATATCGTTTGATTTATTGAGAGAAAGTAATGGGCGATTAACTAAGCGTAAATCCTTGTACCGTGATTCTTGGGATCTGGATGTATAATGTTAACCTTAATACGCGCCAGGGAAATATCGTACATAGTAACGGCATTATGGAGAAAAGCGGTTTACGCGTAGCAGCGACGACACGGCGTCGGAATTACATTCGACCGGTCGAGATAATCACAGAGACGTCCGACGCTTTTAACGCTTTAAAAATATCGGTTAATTAAAAATCTGTGGAAAAATGCTGGTTATCTCGGCGGGGCCGGATCGTTTACCATCCCCGGTAATGGACTCTCGATAAGAATAAAGAGGACTCATTTTCAAATTCATGGCCCCCCCTTCGTGAAAAGCATTTACTTTGGAATACTAATAGCCCAGGCCTATCGGGAGAAGATTACGATTTACTCGATTACTCCTATGACTTGCAACATTCTTCCTCGCGAGGACGAGAATCTCAAACACCCAGCTTCTAAAGTCACTGAACTTGTACCTCCAAGTATGTACATAGTTATCGTTTTCCCGAGACAGTGCTGCAAAGTTCCTGTAAATTATTCACAGTACCGAGGGAAGGGATAATGAAATTCTATCTGAGGATAATTCTTGAAACAAATGTGGGTTTTATCGGGTTCATTCTGAAATTGACACTCGTAATGGTTTTTACCTTCGTCACAGTTTCCTTTTTTGTTTAAAATCCAATAGATTCTTACGAAATTTATCGTGGTATTTTATGTATATTGTTCACTGAATTTGTTCCTCTGCTATCGATTTTCGTAACGGCGTATATCCCACGGTTCACTACACCATTTCCTTCTGTCGTAAATTCACTCTGCGGAAAAACGGTAGAAACTGCATAGCGTAGCACGTGCTTGTAAGACGCGTGGGCAACGCGTAGGTAGACGCTCTTTAATGATTTCATACGACTGTCATTCACGTTTAAATGCAAACACCGCAGACGCCAAGCGAATGCAAACAATCGCTCCAATAATAGCTTTGCTATCGCTCACCATCATTTTCCAAGCTTCCTCAGAAAACTAAATTCATGAATTTTCGGTAAAATTCTTTATTACGAGAAACGGGATAATTATGTCAGGAAGATTACGTCAAGTCATCACGATTAATATTGTTTAAAAACGTTATTTTTCAACCTTTCTCAGAGAACGAAATTCAATGCACGTGGATTTTGGTGAAAATTTTGTTAAGAAAATTACGTTAAGTCGTGTGGATTTTATTTTGATCCCTACCTGTTGTACGTGTTAACCACATCGAGGAGAGGATTGCCGGTGTTTCCCGGGGAAGTAACTTCGACGCCGGGACAGGTGGGATCTCTTCACCTCGGGCGCATGCACCTCAATAATTCCACGTGTACATTCAGCACGGCCAGCGAATCCTCGGAATTCAGCTAAATTTATTCCCCTAGATGGAAACGCAGCTTTACACGTCACTTCACTTACCGTCTTTCGTATAAATTGTACCTCCAATAAGGTGACTTTGCCTTAACGACAAGATGATCCAAAAGTACAACTCGTTCTCCAGTTTCAAAGGTGAGAAAGATTCTACGGTCCTTCTGCTTCGCTTTTTCCTTCCTTTGGGCATTTTTTCGCCATGGAACTTGCTACTGGTGTACCTTAGCCTGGCGATCGGTAGGCGGACGTATGTATTTCATTTGAGCGACATCGTTAGTGGCCCGCGGCCGTCATTTATCAGCCTGAAGTCGACGTCCGCGAAACAAGATCTACGGATATAGTACACGGAATTAGCGCTGTCGCGTATTGCAGGAGGGAACAAAGGGAACGGGGCTGGCTTGTCCGACTTCCCGGATCCCCCCGGAGAGAAAGAAAGAAAGAAAGAAAGAAAGGGACGAAGGGGGGGAGTCCGATCGTCTGAGAGGAACGTCGGGACGTGGGTACATACGTGTAGACGTATAGATAGGTATAGACGACCGTCGGTCGGTGCCTGAAAGGCGTGGGCGGTTTAAACTGGTTTTCAGCATATCGCGGCCCCGTCCTGCCGAGGAGAAAAGACGAACGAAAGGAAAGGACCTCGTGCTTCTCCCTGGACTCGCCTCGCTGTCGACCTGTATGCATTATACATGCAGGTTCCGCAACGGTCGGCCATTCCGAACGTTCAGGGAATAGTCTTCGATGCATGCCAGTCCTTTGCATCGCTAAAAATCACTTAGGTCCAATTTAACCAGCAACAAAACACAAATCTGACTGGTAAAATTTACGTTCCCAATCAGACTAACCGGCCAATATTTTTCCACTCAAGTAGCGATGTAACACAAATTTGTATAGTAAAATTGATGTTTTTAATAGGACTCATCGGGAAATGGTTTCGAGCATTAATAAAGGAAAAATTTTCTATTCAGTACCGTCGTTGTTTTCACTAAAAATCAGTGAGGTTCAACTTAAGCACAATGAAGTACACACTTGCAAATTAGGATTAGGATTCCTAGGAGAATTCATGGGATAGTTTTTGACTGGTTTTTTAAGTTTTAGGATCGTTGGTCCTGAGTTTTCCCGGGGTTTCTGTGCGCGTGTATTTTAAATCGGGATCAGGTGGCGGAGGTTTCATTTTACAGCGGGCAAGCGTGGACTTATTGTTAGTATGAATCTCGTCGAAAGGGTCGGAGATATCGCGTGGATGCGTCGACGGGACGGAATTCCCGATTCATAGGACGTGAATAATGCATCGCTCCAAAGATATTTGGCAGTATAGAATTCACCGGGCTCGCTCGTGTCAGTTTCGTCGCTGAAATACGGCCTGGAAGATCATCGAAAAAATCCCCACGAATCCTCCGATCGTCGGCTAATGTCCACAATTTAGCGAGGATCAGTATAAACGATACCAAACGATAACGGTACAGGGCCAGAGGAATAATGTTGCCATTGAAAAATTAAGCCAGGTCAATTCCTTAGATCATCGGCTGATGCCTTAATTTAGTGATATTGTATCGATTGTTATGATAATTCGGAGGATTATTTTTTTCCTAAAATAACTTGGGTACTCAATAAATTCTCGCGTTGAATCTCATTATTTACTAGAGACAAATTGGTCTGACGATCTCAGGGAACGAAACAAAGCAGAAATAGACATTAAATGTGTGAGCGAACTATTCTGTATTTCCAGGGGTTTTATAGGAACGAAGAGAAGACAGATGAACCGCCGTTTGCTTTTTCTCCGAAGTTTGTCCGTGTGTTGAAACTCGTATCGCCATGGGACAGAATTAGCACGACGTAAACCATCGCTGTTTTTATCCGGCTGTTACAGTTGAGCATTTTATTAAACGAAAAACTTGTCGAAGAATTTCGCTAATCGATCGCTCTGTATCTCGTAAGAGCCAAAGGTGAATTTTCGGGTCTAAAACAATGGGTTTAACATGGCCGGAGCGAAGGATTGTCCTGAAATTAGCTGGGCAAACAATCGCGAGCGAAGGAAAATAAATATCTCCATTCGGGGAGAACGTGGGCGAGGTTCTCCAGAATGTACATTAGCTTCTCGTCATTTAGACAGGAGTCTCTGCACGTGTGGAGCCAGAAGACTCGTTTCAAAGGCAGTAACGACCACGGTTTATCGTTTTCTCGTGTCAGTTATTGATTCGCATTTTTAGAAAATCTTATGTCATACGGTAAACACACACAGACACACACATAGATGTCTGAAGGACTTTTGTGTGTGAGCCTTCTGTGTATTTGTCTAGCCTACATCGATTGCTGGCATGCTGTGATTGCTGAAATAATAGTTGATATTGCGCCAAAAAATTAGCAAGCTCGTTATTCACGGACATTTTTACCAGTGATGTCTTTTTTAAACGATAAAACAGCTACTTACTTTTCACTGAATATTATCGCCAGGCGTATGAGAATAAAGGGAACGTTCGGAATATTAACACTTACGTAACACAACGACGTACATTCTTTTCATAATCCACGAACTTGACATTTTAATTTTATCGATAATTAACATCGCCTGTTCGATTATTTACAGAAGGTAAGAAAGTAAGAGATACAAATTGAGGATATTACGGCGAGGAAAATTCCCGGAGAAATAGTCATCGAATTTAAACATTTTCTCTATTCCAACAAATTTGTTTCCGTTTCGTTGATATTTTTGCGATTTTCGCAATAAATATTTCTTTTCCCCTCGGCTTTGTATCTGCAGTGAAACTCACATATTCGCGTAGTGGAGACATTTTTGCAAATTGCTCGTAAAAAAAATGAGAGATCAAAGTGGTGTATATCAGGGCGGGGAAGAGGCGAGGGAAATTCGGGGAGAGGATTTAAAAGCGACCTTGTGACGACGATATACAGGGATCCTCTTAAAGCCATGTCGAAAGCTTTATACACACATTGGCGCGAATGAACGTTGCCGGGCCATAAAAACATTAAAAGACCCGAACTCGGCGAACCGAATGAAAGTTCCTTGCAACCCGCTCAAATATTTATCTTCAATTGATCCGTGATAAGCCGCGACCGACTTACATTATCGTTTCAGATATGATGGGAAATGTTACGCGGGCAATACACAACGACCAACATGCACGTCTGTCGATGAAAGAACCAAACCGACCGTCAGGAACCACTGACGTTCCGTGCCAGACAAATCCCATTAACCTTCGTTACAATCTATCGTGATCGACGAAATATAAATTACACTTCCAAATTCCCCCAGTGTCGATAGAAAAAAAAACAACTGAACGATTTCCTCTCTTTTGAAGTGCAACAAGTTGTTCGTAATCGACGTCATATTCAGTTCTCGGACCACTGAAAGTTAAGAAACACGTAGGTTTATGATTTTCGGTAAAATCGACTGAAGTATTCAAACATGTATTTCTAATTTAGTTATCGTAAACAATCTTTAACAATAAAATACAATTATCCGTTTGCTGAACAGGAGTATCTAGATTTTGTTCAATCTCTTACCTCCAATCATTAGACTAATTCTAAAATCATCATTTTCCAAACAGGTATAACCCGAGGAAAAATTCTTATTACGTTGAATAAGACGGGAAAATTTGATCTGCATGCGAGTGTACGGTGACGCATATCGATTGATTCGGTTCAATAAAACAGTTCGCTCGTGTTCGGCCGGTTGAACCCGTTGCAGGCGAGTCATTTTTCTCCGAGACATGAATTCATGGGCCCGAGGAGCGCCGGTATTTTGTTCGTAGCTGCCAGCCCCGTGTTTACGTAACGGACATGGCCAATGAATCCCGTAAAGTCGTTACGATGTCCTCAGCGGGGCACCGCCGAGAGAATTTCTCTGCTCCATGGCGAACACGTTCCTTGCAGTCTGCCCTCTCTTATCAGCATTCCCCGCAAACTCCCCCCCCCCTCTCTCTTGTTCAGCCAGGACAAGCGTTTCATTAACACGAAACAACCGTTAGGAGAATCCAAACACAAAAATTCTTGCTCAACAGCATCACACTTGAATCCTCCTGCACGGGCTACGTAACACATCAGAGATTAAAAAAACCGGACTACCCACACATTATATTATTAATATTAAATCATATTAAATTACACAGACACTTCCTCAGGTCGGAAATCTTTTTGCCATCTTTACAAAGGTTTCTCCAGAAACAAGTGGATGATAATTTGGTATTATAAGTTGGTGACAATTTTAAGGTTTAAATGCAAAGTAACTTGCATTGTTTTCACTTCCTCGGGTGCACGGAATGTGTTTAGGTGTGTAAAAGCTCCCGGGAATTTAGCGGGCAAGCTTTTTTTCGTCGGCCGCAATTCTCACTCACTTACCAACGATGCAGCGGAGAGGGAGAGGGGTGAGGGAGGGGGTGGGAGTTCAGGATCAGGCATGGACGAAGGCTGCGGGCGATAGGAGCACTCGAGACGCCTGTAGAGCCACTGAATATCCAGGCACTCGGTTCTCGGCTTTTCACAGGCCCGTCGACCACTCTTCGATTCTAATCAGTAGCCATTCACGCGTCTGCAACGCGTCGGGGAGACCCTCACGAGGACTTTCATTCACGTGGATCATCCTTCCCCGCTTTTCCTGCCGAGTATCCTTCACATTTTATCGTCCTTACGGTCCATGCGCGAGGACCACCTCTTCCCCCCCAATCTACACTCTTATTCATCACGCGTAACTTGTGTTTCCATTTTACTAGAGATTCAAGAAAAACAGCAGGAAAAATTGATTTTGCGTCGCTAAGTCTGTTGAATTTTTCGTATTTCACGGCGCGGTTGATTGACACTGAAATTCCTTGTTTACTTTCGGGCGATTAAAGTCCCGTGCAGAGCGCGGTTATGGTTTCTTTAATGAAAATTCGTCGATGGTAGTGGTTCTACGTAAGGACAAGCGCCGGAGGGATTATCGCTGCAATAAATTTCCCCTTATCCCGTGTCATAAATCCGTGAACGTGGCTTTGAGAGCCGATGGACCATGCAAACCGGCGTTATTTGATACCTACACGTCTTCCGGCGAAGGCGAGACCGTGCGAGCGTAAAAACCTTTCTCTCTGTATTTCCCTGCGAATTTTCCACGAGCATTTTTCCGCCTGTCGGCAATTTCTATGATTATTCCTACGAGCCGCGAGGAGTCTAACTATGCGATGCTAAAGGTTTCGCTCAAGGAGACACGGCGATCAGGTCTGTTTAATTACTCAGCATCGGCTTCCTGTTGAGCGAGTAAATAAATAACTAACAGTGCACGGACGTCTGTAAATCCGAAGACCTTGTCGCCACTCTTACGGTGCATTTCTTTTTTTACCGTCAACAAAGACATACATATCTATCGCGCTAGGCTTATCGTTGTCTACCGATCTAAAAAAAAAGAATCGTAAAACACAAGGATGACGAACGTAGATAATTCTCTGCGAAAAGGTTCTCGCGATTAGAAAACTATTTACCGCGTAATAACCTTGAAAAACCGTTTCCCTTGGAAAAGTTACGTAAAATGTGTGTCTTTAATTCCCGTGAAAAGTCACTACCTGTTCCCGCAAATCCAAAGTTTGCCTTTTTTTTTGTTCTTCCGTGCTCTCGGTCGAGAAATATTTGTATTCTGGTTTCGCGTTTCCGTGGGACTTGGTTTTCTTCGTGGCAAAAGGCGCGCGACAGTCCAGAAATAATCGATGACATCAGAGCGGCTTTAGCCGTTCTTGTGGACCGTCGGACGCACTCCCCCGCCTCTCTGCTTCCACCTTCTTCCACAGCCGGTCATTTATTTACGAAACTAACGTAATTTATGGGCACTGATCGGCAGGGTCGACCGGAGCCGGCCAGGCCGCCGACCCTCATGGTCTCAGCATTATTTTAATCGTCACTCAACTGCCAGGCCAATCAAATCAGGCCCGTTGAATTCAGTCTGCAAAGTCCCTATAACCCAGCTTATCACGTTATTAAGAAAAACAATGCCCAACCTCTACAACATTGATTTCACTGTGGTAAAATAAAATTTATACAAAGACGATGAACAGTGGAATTTTGTAAGATGAAACGAAGTTCAGTCGAATGAAATTCGACTTATATCAGAATCCTCGGGCTGCATTGGTTTCCAACAGCGTGGAGTAGATGTTAAACTTAATCTTACCGATCGGATCATTTCTTACGTTTCATTTGAATAGAAACATGGCAATAACTTTGAAGCAATAATTTTCCCGTAGAAAGCAGAGAGATTCATTTGAATTAGATTCTCATAAAGAGTCCTCGATTGTCGTTACCTTGACGCATTACTTTTGGTTGTCGATCGAAATGTCGATTTCCTTGGCACTGCGTTCAGCTCTTACGGTCAATCGAAGACTTTCTTGCGTTCTCTCGTGTTTTATCGAACGAGCGTTTTGTTTGCCATCTCGCGAGTAGCCGCGATATTCTCTCCTGGCTGATCTATAAATAGAGTCGTGTAGATCATGCTGATACCGGCAGGCTAGACCGATGCGTGTAAACGACTCCTGCCCACGTGCCGACTATTTCTCCCGGTAAAAACTGACTCTGCCACTTTGTATTCGCGATCCACTCGATCCCGTCGGGGTCCTGCGATTAAAGATCTACGCAAAGACAGCCGCGATCGGCTTAGCAAATCCATCCGTCCCTCGATGAATCAACGATTTCGTGTTTCACAAGTCATGAAATATGCAACGGCACCGTCATCGAACGTGATTTGTCGCTGAATCTACGTACTCCGATGCGGAACACTCGTTTCAATGGCCGACGCACGAATCGTTAGCATTAGTCGCTGTTTTATAACGAACGATTACATAGACCGATGATTAAGATGTTCCAAGGAAATTCTTTACGGTCCTTTGCGACCTTTAAGTCCCGCGGTAAATTTCAAAATGTCATCGAGCGATTCTCCCATTTAAATTCGTCATTCGCTACGCAAGAATGTTTCGAACTTTTTGCCGTTCTTTTAGGGATTCTAATTTATGTGCATTCCAAATTCGGGAGAAATTTTATAATACCTTACGTGTCTGAGGACTTACTTGCGTCATGATTCCTTTCTTCCACCGTAGTAGTTCCTTTTATTTCCTACGGAATTCCTCTTGTTTGTCCTCACGTTTTTCTCCGTCTTTTTCCACTTTCTCTCATATCCGCAGCATTCCAGGCTGTTGTTACCGTACTCAATCGACTGTGTGGACCGAAGTTTCCAAAGTACACAAAAAAAAGGACAATCTAAAGAGAAAATTACAGGGAAAGGTCATAATCATTTTTATCATTCAATTTTATTAATCATTTTTATTATTATTTTGTTATTCATTTTAGAATATTTCATAAACCGTGTAAATCATGTGCTTTTATGTCTTCGTCTTAATTACGGAAATCGTGGGTTATGCTCCTCATTCTTTACGGTTGTACAAACAAATTTCGCGCCTTGAAAAGCCGACACAGTTTTCCCCGGGGGATTTCACGTCGGCCGATTTAGACAATATGGATTTTCATCGAGTGACTGCAGACGACTTGGCAGTGCCGACGACAACGGTCTGATTCACTTGCCCGTCATCCACTCAACGTAACTTACTAGCGCGTGTATAAAGTCGCGCGTGTAAAGACTGCGTATCCTGACGCCGCTCATTAAGGTGCGAAGCAAAGCAGAATAAGCTTCACCACGTGTTTCCACCGCGTCGCTGACACCGGGAATTTCTTATCAGGGAACAGGAAGCTCACGGTTCTGCGTGCCTCTTATTTTCCGTGTTCATAGACCATTATTCCACGGTATTATTTATTGCACCAAACATCCGAAGAATCAACATTTCAATCACTGAGAACTTGTTGCCCAGATTTTCATTGTTTCACTGTATCAAAATTAGAAAATTTAGCTTTTATATTACAGCACTGCTTACGATATCCAAGAAATTCTGTGCAAAACACGTGCCGTTCATTTTTAAAATTAATTCTTAAATTCTTAAAATATATAATTCTTAAGGAATAAATTCTTAAAGAATAAATAAGAATAAATTCTTAAAAAAAATAATTTCCACTATTCCACGAATCGACATGTTATTGTCAATCGTTGAGACCTTTTTCTTCAGATTTTTTTTTTACTCTACTCCGTCAAAACCTACAAAATCTGTCCTCTGTATTTCTCAGCACTGTTTACAATACCAAAAGAAATTCATACAATCAGTGTCTCAATATTCCACGAAGAAAAGGGAAATACGTGTACCACGCTATACTCCCTGGGTCGATTTTTCGGTGTTTCGAGTTATTCATTCCCCGACGCTTTTCGTCAGTTCCTGTTTTTGGGTTTCGTTGATTCGTCATCGGGTCCTCCGGTTTCCCCGTGAGGCGGCTCGCTGGAAGATGTTGAACTGGGATTAAAGCTCAAGTGGCGAATGTCGGGCGGCGCGTTTGTCGAGTATCCGCGCATTTATGTTCTCACGAGTTGACACGTAATCGCCGTTAACACCTGCAATTAAGTTGCACGGCAATGTGGGACGAGCGACCCAAATACTCGCGGTTCTCTCCGTCGTCGTGTGAAAAAAAGAAGGGAGAGAAAGAAAGAGAGAAAGAGAGCGAGTGGGGGGAGGGGGGTGGATTTCTGAACGAGAGTCGCCCACCGTCGACCGAGAAATTTCACGTTTCTTCGTTGACAGTTACACGACGCGCAAGAATCGTCGCGTTGACGGAAATGTAACGCGTTACTCTTTATCCGCATCGACGTGTACCTTCGTTTTTCCCATCCAGACGAGCGGCGGTATCGTTGACACACATTTTCGGGTAAAATCTCACGCGGTTTGCCCATTGTCAAAAGTCTAGCGGTGAACGATGCAAATTCAATGCTCGCCGACGTTAATGCCAGGGTATTAACGGGGAAAGAACGTAATGATATCGTATTAAGCGGTATTACAAGGTGATACGGCCAGGAATTGATTATCTTGGATTTAATTAGTTTTTTCCGCGTCGGCGAACCTGTTCCGCTCATTGAATATTAGTAATTCTTTATAAACGTGACACGCGTGTTATACGAGGTGGAAAATTGATGGCGCTAGAAGCTAATATTGTTGAAACTTAGAATCAAGATATCCTTGAAATGACTGTAACGCCTTCATTTACAAGAAAAATTAGATGTATCAAAAAAATGCGTGAAAGATAGAAATTTCACATTTCGCTTATTTCTCGGATCATTAGCTCTCATTTTCCGTCTTGTATTTGCCTGTCCAATGGATAATCCGACAATGAGGGACCAGTGGGAACGGGAAACCCGTTGGAGAAACCCGTTTCGAACTTTCCATCGATATCGCCATTGGATTTCAGCATTTTTCTCCCTCCTCCCCCGCGGTCATTAATTTCCCCCCTGCTCTCCGTTTGACGCGGGTCTCTCCGGCCGTTATTTCCAGCAATTCCGTCACGCGCCGCCCGAAAAAGTTCAGTTCTTCGGGGTCAGAGCGCGATGCTCTATAAATACGCGCTCGCGGTTGCGTATAAATACACGGGGAACATGCACGGGCACGCATGCAGCGAAACAACTAAATACAGATTCGAGCGGAAAGGCACGCGCGAGCCTCGCATGCGCGAACAAATCGTCTTTTCCGGTCCGGGCTCGTCGAATTCCCTCGATCGGCGAAAATCGCGAAAACCCTTGGCGCTCTCACGCCGAGTTACACTGGACGTTTGGACAGGGGAAAGAAACTGGCGTCGGTCCAATCGATCCTTTCGACAGATACGCTTCTGGTGAATTTTAGGACACAAGGAACGATAACCATTCGTGCCCGGCAATAATTATGTCGGATTCACGAAATGTTTTTCGTCCAACTGCTAGGGATTTATTTCGGCGGATTCTGAGGAAATTCAGCCTTGACATATTGGTACATTTTGGAGTAACGATAAGACAGCAGTGACGAGTTTACCATTTTATCTGCGTATTATGTAAGAAATGGAGCTAAGTGTCTAGAAACATATGGTCGTATGCGTCTTACTAATTTCTTGGATCTCTTTTCTTCTTCTTGTCGACCGGGACGTGTCGTTAGGCTTGTCGATAGGCCTGGCTCTATCTAATATCGTAATGCCTGGGTCACGGTAGGTCGATAAACCGTTTCCCGCTTATCAACGGATTAACTGGCCCGTGCCGCTAATTGCTACAGCCTTCATTTCGCTCATGTTTTCCCCGAAGAGTCATGTCTGCGAATTTTCGAGCCCTCGCATTATCAAAGGTTTCTCGGAAACCGGGGATCCATGCGCGGAATTTCTCCTGGCCGCCAACAACGACCAACTGTTCCTTCCGCGGGACAAAAACAAATGGACCCTCTATTAATCCGTCAGAGCGAAAACGTCACTGCAAATGTTCTATCTGGATTTATGGTCCACGCTGAAGCTGCATCCAGCGAAAAAAGGATGCGGTACATTTGTGATTAATTTTTGAATACCCTTTTTTCTGTTTCTGCTGTGGTGCAATTTTGCGCGATATATTCCTGAAGACCCGATTCCTTTCATGTATTCTGCCGTCGTGACTCACGGCCAACTTTCGTACGACCTGCCAAATATTCAAGTCCGATTACACGGAGTTCTTCTGCATGCCCAAATAAGGACATACTGACGCATCAGCTTGCCCGTCGAATAAGTAAAACGAGTAAAAGGGCATGGCCCATACGTAATAAGGAACGTTTCCACCCATCGTCGATATTTATGGAAGGAATTTTTGCGACGTGGAAAACAGTGAATTACATCACAGACATAATTCGCCAAGGAGCAGGGTAAACGTACTAATTCTTCCCGATCTACGAAACTACTCATGCTACGTTTTTTTTCACTCATTTTGATATTTCCTGGATCCTCGACGATTTTTGAGAGAATCGTCAAATTACACCTTCGACGATTTTTTCACGTAACTCTTGGGACTCCGATTCGCCGGTCCCCGGTGAAAGTATCGCGAAGAAAAATTTCATAAGCCTCTGGCATAACCGATGGCATTTACGGTGACCCACGGCGAATAACAAGTACGTTTGTATCGGTACAATGAATGTTAATGGAAGACTGAAAAAACGGTCCAAGTGTGAGACAATCGCACCGCTAAGTGTAAACATCTGCTACTATGTTTATACTCATGTGGGTCATCTGCCCGAGACTTCCATTGAACCTTTCAAGATCAATGTTGATAAACAAAGTGAGAATTAATAATCTGCGCCACGGGCGATTAATATACGCGAAACTTTTTTATCGACCTCCCGAGCGTTCTTTTCCAATCTCAAAAGCTTACACAATTTTGTCCGAGAAATAATGAATTATCGATCGTAAATTCTGTCATTGTTTTGTCTATCGTAATTGAGACTTGATTGTTGGTAAAATGTAGGATCAGAGAGGGGGGGATTCGCAGTGAGCGGAGCAAATTCTTTCGCAACATGCGTCGCAGGAAATGAGATAGAAATGTATAATTATACGCGAACCCCATGGTTCGTGACATAATTTCCCGTATATCTTGTCTACCAGGGTCGCGGCTCGTAGATAACCGAGAAGAAAATGCCTTTTTCGCGCGGCTAGCGTTGCATGGCAATCGACTCAGGTTTCCATTTAACGTGCGTTTGTTCGCATGGGTCCGTGAGTTGTGCAGGAATGAACGTCAGTCAACTTGCATTCTTTGTCTTCGCGACAGGCTTTTACACTTAATTTTCTTACTCATTAATTTCCGGCAAAAATAGTAATTACGACGAGCAGCAAAGAACACTCGGCTTTGATGCTTCGTAGAAAACTGTAGAATTCAGAAAGTGGACGACACGTACTTTTGCGAAAATTCTAAAGAGCACGATCTTACGTTTAATCTCCTTCTCGATTACAGTTCGTGGCAAAATTCGCGCTTTCGATGATACCGAGAATAAAAAAAGAAGCCGTAGAGTTCATGGAGTTAACGAAACGTACACTTTGCTAAGTTCTAAAGTACATAATTTTACGTTTAATCATCTTCCCGATTAGTACGTGGCAAAATTCGTGATAACGATAAAGCGGCAAAGAATTGGCAGAAAAATCTACGGTTCACGAGTTGCCCGAAACTTGTGTGCGTAGAAATTCGAAAGAATTATCCCGCTCTCAATTTCTCCGTCGCGTCATCTCATGGAATTGAAGTGCAGCTTGGAAGAATGTTTAAACTAGGTGGCCGAGAACTACCGGTCGACGGGGTTCTGACCCTGATTAAACCGTCTTGAGAGTGTCACAGCAGCAGGCGCCATTACGATCTCCATTATCCCGATGTTTCGCGTTTCCCCTGTCATTATGTAAACGTTCCATTGTCGGGCTACCGAAGTCGATGATGTCAGCGCGCGAGATAAGACGGCCCGTAAAAAGCTCGACAATTGCTGACGCCTGAAAACGGAGACGTCCCCAAACGGTGGGGGCCCCACTAACCTTTTTCTTAGCTGGTTGGGGGGAGGGGGGGGGGAGTAGACGGGCCCCTTCCCCCTCTTCTCCCCGTCACCTTTGTCTGTGTTCTCATGGCAATGCCGGTCGAGACGATGATGCCACCGGGCGTTGCGCTCGTTGCCTTTTATTATCCCGCCGATTCCTTTCGTTGACCGACCTCGGACCCTCCCCCACCCCCTCCTCACCGACCCACGAATCCCCTATCTTTCGGAGGGGCGATGTCGGCCAAGGACGACCGGACATCATCGCGCATCGTCTCCCCTCCGGCGCATCGCCACGGCTTTTCCGCCTTCTCCACGATATGCATACTCAAAGCGGGGGAAGAATCGCGCGAATGCCGTTCAATGCGTGTCAATTGATACGACGAGATGTCCAGTCCAGCAAACGTAATCGAATAGGTTCTCTTGTTACGCTCTGTTCTCAGGGAAATTACGGAAAGTGGATCGTTTTGAAGACGTGGATCGTTTCTTAACTGATCAAGACTCAATTGATCAATCGTTCACTAGATATGTAGATATTTAAAGAAAATAAGAAAAGGGACATATGTATGTACGTATTGTTGGTCGAAATTTTGATTAATTCAATAATTAATTAAATAATTAATATAAAATGGTTGCGTTATTATCGGCACTTTTGATGCTTTGACGAAGGGCTTTTAAAGATAAGAAAAGGGAGATATGTATGTACGTATAGGTTGGTCGAAATTTTTATTAATTCGGGTACAAATGTAGGTTTTTTTTTATTAATTCACCAGTGAACCGTGAGAATGGTTGCGTTATTATCGGCACTTTTGAAGCTTTGACCAAGGGCTTTTAAAGGTGTTCGATGTCAGAGAGAGAGAGAGAGAGAGAGAGAGAGAGAGGAAGTGGGGAAATGTCTTTGGACGTTTCTGGTTCTCGGGAGCTTGGTGGAAGGCTCTTGAAGACGTAATCCGTCTAACTCCGAGTTGTCCTCGTTAGGGCGCGGAAAGTGTTACGTACGGAAAGATCTTTCGGCGAACTGTTGGAAGTTTCGGTCCTGACGTATGGAGAATCATTTGGCTAAGTTCCGATCGTTCGGCGGACCAAGCGATTTTCGCGCTGCATTCTATTTGCTGATTTCCTTTAAGGAGTCATGCGAAGCTGCGTTCGAGGAACTGCTATGCCGTCATTGCCGTATCTATCGCTATGACTGCCGGTTTCGTCTATCAAACCGCCCGAGATAGAACGATCGTCGGGCCGATACCTCACAGCCGGTCGGCCAAGTATATCGATGCGATAATGCAGTCCTAGAATAACGGCTGGCCCGTCGGGCAAAGCTTTGTAATGAGATCTTCCCGAGCAGAGTTGGTATTTTCACATGAATTTTTCCGCAGTGGCACGTTTCTTGGCAAAGACAAAACCGATAGCCATTTTCACCGATGGTCCGTCCTACTTGTAAATATTTCCATTACTTCTTCCGGTGCCGTTCGTTGTCGAATCGATGGCGAACGATAAGACGGTTAAAACTGGCCAGTGAATTTTCACGAGGAACATACGCCTCAAAGGTTTCGGCAATGGCGGTTTCAAATTTCGCGCAAGAGTTTTAATGGGCCCGCGCGGGTTGCTGGTTCGTTAGAACATGTCGACGATTGCCGAAAGAACTTCTCGGCTGGGAATTAAATCGCCTTATACGGCAACGTATATATACGTTCCTCGTAATCAACTCGGCGGGGAAGGTTCGGCAACGATGATCCGCGGATGCCATAAGGGTTGCAGCGAAAACCTAAGCATAATTGAAGCGTAATTGGAAACTCGATAACCGCGCCGTATTAAATTCGCCCGGTAATACCGCGCCGGGGTAGTTAGATCCCCTCTGCCATCAGTCGATACACTCACACGTATACAAACGTCTGCGCAGATTGTTCGTCGATTGCGAAAAAAACGGAGCACTTCTCGGATCGGATCGACGTGTCGCAATTTACCACGAGAATTATCCACGTAAATAGCAAAGATCACACCTCCCGGTTCCATCGAATCTACTACCTCGCGCGATTACCCTGCACCGTCCAACAATTTATGCATTAAACGTTCCGCGCGGAGATGAGCAATCGTTATAATCCTTTTACTTAGGGAAAACGAGTCTTAATAACGATGCCGTTGCCCTGGCATTAACGGGAAATTCGACCAGTTCTCCGCGTTACTTTTACCCACGTAAAGTATTAATCATCTTCACCTTTAACACTAGAATTACCGACAATTAAAGTATACCTATTCCTATCGGACCAGTCAATGTAACTGGTTACTTATAAAATACGTTACGCAAGGAAAATAAACCTTTCTAAAGTTCAACAAAAGCACATGATACAATTAAAATAAAAACATATAATTAATACAAACTTCTGAAACGCAATGTCACGAATTAGAGTATTTTTTCGACGAAACTTTAGAACCAGTGAAAATGACTGTTTTCGTAGTTTCAGTGTCAGGAAATTCTCACTGGTTTACATGGAAAATAAAGTTGAGCCAAGCAATTAGAGCCCACGGTCCTTTGATTATCCCCCTTCCGCGCTAATCTTGCGCGGTTGCCGAGGCGAAATGAAAGATCGCGATGATTGGAGGGGAGGCGCGGGGGAGGTCGGCGAGATGCGTGCGTGCGATAGGACGTTTATACGGAACGGCAGACGCGTCGCGTTATTAACATCAATTGTCAGTGGGCCGCGGAAACGTTGAAACGAGACGCGCGCTCATTTACCGGCGTTTACCCCGGCTGTTTACCGGCGCGATCGTTTGCCCCTTGTGTAAATCACACGGCAACTGTCTACGCGCAGACACACACACACACACACACACACACACACACACACACACACACACACACACACGCTGTATTTTTATACCTCGCGCGGAAGTCGCAATCGCTCGCTGACTCTTTTGAATCTTAACTTTCCACCCCCCCCCGCTCCTCCCGGCCCTTCAGTCCGGACTTTATCGTGTTCTCGCTTTTTCCCCCGGTTTTCCAGACTGGTTTCCCGACGTGATCGAAAGCTCGCGATGCAGAGATTCATCGCATTCCCTCGCAGGGGTCTCCTGCCGTGGCTTTTTCATACTGGCGGTTGAATGAAAAATATTTTTTTCCTCAAATCCTCAGGCTCAAGCGGATGGTCCCTTAAACGACGTCCGCCCAGATATTCGACAATTCGATCAGCCCGGTAAAATGAGTTATCGCCTTTTTCATTGCGCGCTTATTTCCGTCGGCGGTAAGTCGACTTTATCGACGGATCTTAAAACATCGTCCTAAAGGAAATCTGCTTATGATCATTCTTACGGACTGATTAGAGCGATTGGAACGTTCGCGCAAATGTGATCACGGTCGACTGGGTTTTCTACGTTTTAAAATGTATCATAAATTCATCGCCAACGTCGCCTTGTAGAATACATTTATACAAACAGATTACAGCTAACAATAAGCGCGTGAAAGTAATTAACCGCCATTAAACTTACACTTAATTCCTATTGGAATCTTTGACTTTAACCTACCACTCGATCATTTATCGCATCAACTCATCTACCTACACTCTTCATTCTTTCTTAAACCATCATAACCCACATTTTCCTCAGATCTTTCGATTCTTTCACCTTAATTTCCATATCAACATATCTACCGACAACCATCGACCTTTGTGATTTCTCTCAATCACGATACCTCAACTTCCTTTTTCTTTCTTTCCTTTCTTCTCCTTCTTCTTCTCCTTTCTTCTTCTTGTGATCGAAGAGACGAAGAACGAGCGAAGTAGATAGATCCCAGCGGAAGTTCTCTGTGGGACATGAGATTCTTGAAAGGCCGTAGCGGCCAAGGGTGGAGGGGGGAGGGCAAAGTGTTCGGGGGGAAGGGAGCGCGCGAAGAAAAGTCGGATTTGCCGGTGAGAACGGCGGTGTCGAACGACAAACGATGATTCGGCCGGCGGGGAATCGTGATGCGGTGGAGCCGGGATGAGGATTTGCCGCGTGGATGCTAGACAATGGACTATTAGGGCAGTTCGCCGGGGAGGGAAGGGGTGGGGTAATCCGCTCAGCTCGCGACTTTCCTACTTTCCGAGGCAGGTGCCGGGCATAGTTGTACGGTCGACGAGAAGCCCAGGGGGTAGAGGGAAGGGAAGGAGGGAGAAAGAGAGGGGTGTAACGAGCCCCCACTCGACTTCTCACCGTTTCCCTTTCCCCGTCCGTCAGCCACCCTCTTTTCCCACGAAATTCTTTCTCTCTGCCGCGTATTACACTTGGCAATCATCTACTTCCCATTTCCCGCACCGCTTCATCTACTTCCTTCTTTATCGAATTTCCTTCTGCTCTTTGATTCACCGTTTCACCTTCGATTCTTCCCTTTTCCCCCGATATTCCTACATTTTTTCGAAATATTTCTCTATCCGGATTTTCCAGCCCTGTCCCTGCTTTTTTCTTTACCCTTTTCTCATTTCCTTGACTGCTCCATCTACTTTTTTTACGAAATTTCCTCTTCCCTTTGATTTAGTAGAATTAAAAAATTAAATTCGTAAATGTAGGGTTAAAATTCACGTATTTCTTTTATTCTTCTATCACGATTTCCTAGCCCTTTGTCCCCTTCTTCCTTTATCTCTTTTTTATCACGTGCAAGTCGCGGGGACGAATTTCGACGTCCTCCTTTTCACGCGGTCCTATTTACTCGGCCGTTCGGGCTTTATCCCTTTTCTCCGGGAAAAGATCCGTGGAATCCTTTTGTACGAGCCGATTCTCTTCCTTTCTACCTGCATCCTAGCTGGATCACGTCTCACGAAGCCAGGCATTCCACTAATAGAAGCATTACAAACTCACGATTTAGCGAAGGACGGGCAGAAAAATTGCCTCTCCTCGGAATATACAAATTTATTGTAAAATCATTGACAATAACGTAAAAATATTGTACCCAGTATCATCCGAAGTCTTCTATGAATGACGCAATACAATTAAGAAGCGGTTCAATTAAATTTCCGCGTACGGAATCACCTGTCTCTGTCTTTCTGGTAAACGGATTGAATTCGCGGATGGAAATTCTCGTTTTACGAGGAAGTCTTCAATCGCATTGTCACAGAGACTTCCGGGCAATTTTCATTACGCTCCGTGCTTTCAGGGCCACGAAGATTCGCGTTTGGAAGATTACGTTGGCCGAATACAAATTCGTTTGCCGGCTATTTTACACGACGTTTCCGTCTTTCCCAATTACTCCAAGGTCTTCGATCGCTTCCCACTCACCATAAACCGAAGAGTTTCGGCTACTGAAGAAAAAATTCAACAGTTTCACCTTGAGAATGTTTTTTCCGGACTTCTCGCCTGTTGAACGAGACGTCAAATTATTTGGCAAATATTTAGGTCTCGACGTGAGTCGCTGTTTAGACTGGATTCCCGGCAATAAGCACGAGTGTGGTTAGGCCAATAAAGGGAGTAGGTCAGCGAGTTTATCAACATTTTCACAAGAGTTTCCATTCGACTAACAGTGTGGCAATTGTCATTCTCTTCTCGAAGATGAATTATTGCCCCACCGACGACGGAATTTACGTATGTAAATGTCCCTGGACATCGTAGTTACGCACTTGCCGTCATCGTTTGGCTTTTATTATTTTCCTCATGTTCAATGACGTCACTGTTCGTATTGTGCGCGTTTAACCGATGCTTGTGCATCGCATCACCATCGCCGTTGTCATTAATTAGGAACGATTACCATGCAACGATCACTCAGGAATAAAAGCGGGACATTGAGAAATTATCCGCAAATTACAGTGATTTATCACCGCGTCGAACACAAAATAAGTACTATTTTAGTCGAAATATTCCCCGAACATTGAGTATCATTAACCAAAATTAATAGGACGTAATTAAAGGCAATTAGTTAATACTTCCTTTGGTATTATTCACTTTAATACCCTACTGTTGGACCGAACTTAAAATTAGTAAAACCTTTCCGTACAAAATATAAATAACTTTTTCTGACTTTAATTCGATAAAACATTATTAATCGTAATTAATATGCTAATCAACACTTCCTTTCGTATTACCGACCGTAATTCGCTAATGTTGAATTTAGCGAAAATCTGTCGAGAGGAGAATCGGAAGGGGACAATGATCTAAGCGGAAACCTTAGAATTCCTTAGCGTTGAACTTGACTGAATTTCGCCTGAAGTGCGACTGTTTTGTAAGACTCCGAGATAGGAGAGTCAAGGGGGACGGATAAGCCGCGCGTGAGAGAGCCCTTTTGTCGACGATCTATTCTCGATCAGAGCCCGGGGGGCCGGCGGAAGTGGGCTTCGCCCCGTAAAATTGTTTGCTCTCGGCAAACAAGTCGGGGCCGACCTCCTTTCGGACGACAGACACCGACTAATTCCTATACGTAACGCAGACGGTCTTTGTAGTTGGCTGCTTGTTTTCAGGGCCACGCGACTTTGCAGCCTCGCAAACGTCCCACGAACAGTGCCACTACTGTTCCTTCCTTCCCTTCGAGTTTACCATGCCGATATCGTTCGACTCAAACGTCGGCAATGTACCTTCCCAACTGAGGGCACATTCTTATCGTTCTCTCACATTGTCGGGAATTCCCTGAAAGATCGCTAAACTCACTCGCCGCGCGAAACAAAGAGTCTCTCACACTCTCCCCGTGGGAGATTCTTCGAAAAAACGTGAATATATCTCGCGCGAAACGTAGAATGATCAATACAGTACCGGTAATTCTCTGATGATTATTAAAATCGTTTCTCCAAATGAATCTCCAAATTCTGTGACCAAGGAATTGGTCATTCTGTGGGTAATTGAGACCGTAAAGTGTACCACCTATTGGGGAAAAGTGTGTCGATTTCAGGACCTACGTATCGCTTTGTTCTGCTTCAAAAAAAAAAACCTTGAAGAAAACATTTGCGAAAGAAGGATTGGAGGGAGCGAATTTGGTCCCCTTTTCCGGTGCGGTTTGTCATACCTAAAAACGCGTACGGTGTTCACGTTTTGCGACAGGAATAAACTCGCGGGATTTGCCTTGCCCTCGTTTTCCTTGGAGGATTTACCCGTTGGTCTTCCGACGTCGAAAGCAAAGTGCCGTGCGAGGTAAAGGATTTCCTCGCGACGTATGGTAATCTGGGTCAGGAAGACGTTCCCCCCTCCCCCCTCCCTCTCTCCCTCTTCCACAGGAAAACGAGAGTGGAGAAAGAAACAATATACACGATCGGGAGAAGCCCCGAGCGTGCACGCGTCTGCGTTTTAACCGGGGACCGTTTTTGCTTTCAATGAAAACACCGTCCTCCGTGGGAATCCGCGAGTTTGCAGCTGCACGTGCAAACAGGACGGAAGCTGCGATCCGTGTCCGTCCACGCCGAGGCAAACAGTCGAAAATGGATCTTCAACGTCCTTACTTGAATACACTTTCGCGCTTTTCACCAGCCGCTCGTAATGTCTCGGTGAAATAAGAAAACTGGTAACTCTAGAGTTGGAGAGTAGTGCCAATTAATAAAGTATATGAAATTAGAGATTTCGTTATCGAAACCATCGACGACTTTGCTCGAATACAATTTGAAACTTTCCACTAGGTGTTCATAATGTCTCAATGAAATGAGAAAACTTAATTCTATGGGGCTAATATTGATATCTTTCAATAAGGAACATTTCATTATAAATCGTTCCTCTCAACAGCGCAGGGACAAACTTCGTTTACGTTGTTTGTATTATCGTTTCTGTGGAATACAGCAATACTTCTTACGGATTAATAAATACTGCCTGATAATTCGCCAATATCTGATAAAGACAGTTGTAAGTCTATCACGTTGATTTATGTGAGGAGGTTGATAAGTTCCCGGCAAGATAAAGTGTATTACGTTTTTAATCTACCGCTAGGAATTGTTATTCTCTAGAAGCCCGCTCAGAGAAGTTTCAATATCACATAGACCGAACTCGCTTAGAAATTATGTAAAATTCTCCAACGGTTATAATTATCTAAACGAGCTTACGAGCGGGTTAGATGTGTCAGTTGTGAGTTGTCTTACGACAGACGCATCATCGTTCTTGGCGCAACGACTTAATAAAGTTAATGACCGGCGAATCGTGCGCTCTTAAAGGCCGTCGGTCCGTCATAGAGAAAAACGCAAGTGCTGTCAACGTTACGTAAGCAAGGCAATCGGGCAATTACGCGGGCGACGATTCCTCGATCTTCGCGTCTACTCGTCCATTGATTTCTCACGAGATTATAATCTCTTGGCTGACGTCGGTCACGTGTTTTACGAGTCCTCTTGACATCCCGCCTTCGCCACGTTCCCTTTGATCTCCCGCGCCGTAGTCCAACTAAATTATCAGGCTTCCTTCGAGTGTGTCTTTATTTTTCACTCAAACGATCCCCCCCCCCTCCTGCTGTATCCTCGATACTTCCCGGCGAGATTCAATAAACCCTAATGATCAGGAATATGAAATTAATCCAGCCAATTCTCAGGATAAAAATATCGAAATTCTTACTTTTTAAATATCTGTATAAAGTAGAGTAAATTACTGTATCATTATACGAATTAAATTTCTATACGTCAGGTACAATTTAGCTTCGTCAGAGAATTTGCATAGCCGTAAATTGGGCTAAAAATAAGACATGATTAACATAATTGTTTTTGCTTAGGAATACGAAATTAATCCAGTCAATTGAATCATCTTTATAAAATACAGTAAATTACGGCCGAATTATGATAATCTCATCATCATGAAAAAGACAATTCATTTCACCATCAACGAGCTTCGTTAAAAAATTGGCAAATTCTATAAAATATACGGAGAATAATGAGTAATTAGCCCAGTTGTTTCTGAGGATATGTTTAGACTTTGGGGCTGTGATTAAACGGACCGACGGATGCGTTTGCCGAGATACTTGTGTCGAATTCCCCCAGGGGACGGGGAACTCGTGACTCTCGGGGGTCGCTTAAGGGATCGTTTAAGGCACGTTTAGAGGGCGTCAGGGGAATCCCAAGGGTCGTATAGACGACGGTACGGACGGGCCAGGGCGGTCGTAAGTGGTAAGTGAGTTTCGTAATTTGTCGAGTCCGCCACTCATCGCCTCGGATTTCATCGGGCGAGCCGCAATTCCTGCCGTCTCGCTGCGCCCGATGCACGCCGGAAAACAGAGGAGAAAATGCCGGAAAGTGGATAGAAAAGTTTCGCGAACGCACTGGAAAATATCCCCAATAAACGATAGAAATTTCTTTCCCAGAACTGGCCAACGATTCGTGGAATTCTTAATCATTAAGAGTAGATTTTTATTACGAATTTAATTGGCTTAATTTTCTTCTCTAAAATTGAGTGGTGTCTGACTAATTCGAACGTTTCTACTTACTGTCTTACTTTCCTATCTACGCGCTTGTGTATTTTAAATTAATTCAAAAATGTGTAATGCTTGTTCTTTTTTATGATTTAATTATTTAATTGTTGTGCGTACGTGGGTTTATTCTGATATGAATGCTTTGTTGTGGTAATTGTGGTTGAGAGGTAGCACAGGCAGACATGTAGCGACCTTCTCTCTTTTCCTGGATATCGAAATGTGATGTCTGACAGTCAGATCGCAGCCCCCGGCTGATTACCGCCGCACGATTTTCCTCGAGAAATCAGGCTGCCCGTGATTTCCGCAATTTCGTTCAGACGCACGTCCGTTAGCCGAGGAAAACGAAGAAACGGAAAAACCCGACAGACACGACACGCACACCAGAGGAAAAAATTTAGAAAAAAATTCTCTCAACACTGTCGACTTCTTGACTTTTGTTAATGAATTAGCAAACAAAGAACAAAAGGTACTGCCGATAATTGGAACTTCGAGAAGGGCAATTCGGCGAGTGTTCAGGAAAATGGTGTAACAAATGACGATTGTTGATCAAACAAAAAAAGGGTTTTTTAAATTCCACTGTTAATCAAGCAGGAAACATACAGAAGAGATTCATTTAACACCGACTAATTCACGATTCTTGTCAATAAATTAGGTAAATAAGGAATGGAGGGGCAACGGCAATGACTATACCTTCGGGAAGGTGGTGTCCAACGAGTGGTAATGACGTGTTTGGGAAAATGGTGTAAAAAATGACGAGTGTACGTGAAAGTCTGTTGGGAGAGGGGGGAAAAGTCCCGCAAGGAGGAGCTGTTAAAATGCAAAGGCACGGTTAAACGGGGCTCTGTTCGTTCCGTCGGTGCCGTAGATTCGTCGGACAGCCTTTTCTCCCCCTTCCCCCCCCACCCCTTACCCTCGAGCCGAGCCCCCTGCTTCTTTGCTCTTGTAGTTTCTTCCGTTTCTCGTTAGTATTCCGCGCGACCGCGGCCCTCTTTTCCGCGCCAGGGCGAAGGGAGGGAAGGGACAGCACGGTAACATGTTCTTCACATTAATATACCGCGGCTTAAGACAAAGGAACGATCGCCCCACCAGCGAGAAACTTCCAACCCCCTCCCCCCTTCCCCCTTCCCCCTTCCCTCTCTCTAGCTTCCTCGCTATCCCCCTTTGGTCCATTCGATTCTCTCCCCCGTCTCGTCTACGTATTTTTTCCCTCATCCCTCCTCCCCCTTCTGAATCCTCGAGTCCTCGGAGCTGATGACTTTCCACCTGGTCTCGGTTTTCTTCGTTTCTTCGTGCGTCTTCGTCCCTCTTGGTTCCTCGTGGCATTGCTGGCCTCATGGGCATGTTGGCCACGAGTCTCGGACGTATATTTTCGTTAAGTCAAAGCCTCCGGCAGAAGTCCCTCAAATTGCCGGGATTCCCTTGTCTCTCCCCCCGAGGAACTTGGCAGTTTTTTCGTCCAGCAGCGACCCCACCCCTTCCCCCCCCTTCCACTGGTCCGGTGAATCTTCGGTTCGTCAATTATGAATCCGATCTGATGTGTGAGGACGAACAATTTACGTACTTAAACGTCGATCGGCAAATTTAGCACGATTCCAAGTATTTTCGCTGACGAGTCTTCTTTCGACATGCATTTATTGTGAATTCTATTTTTCCAAAGTTGTCCGTAACACGATTACCCGCGATACGGACGTAAATGAAGTTGAAGCGATTACGTGGATTTTTGCACGTTGACACGTGTAGATCCCTGACTGGCGGGAAAAATTGTTAGTTGCCGGGCACTCGAAGTTTTAATTGAATCCGGTTTGCCCGCATATTCGCGGACCTCCTTCTCGGCGATCTCGGGACGTTTTCTTTTTATTGCCCGGGCAACATGACCCCGCGTTGTAATCGTTATTTTTACGAATGGCCCACCCTACTTTGGCGAAGTGATATTTCTCGGCGGCCGGGTTACGGTCGACTCGTGTGCAGATACGATTATCTGCGCTTGACCCGAAGATTGCCAACGTCAATGAAATGGACCATACTGAAGACCGAATAACAGTGATCATGTTTTACGGACCACCGAAAATTTTATACAACATTTCGCTGAGAAATGAATTACTTAAAAAAAAGGGGAAAAAAAAGGAAACATGCATCGCCACAGTGAGATATTAATCATACTAAAATAATTGTACTATAATTATACCATGTTTAATGTATATCATTACCTCTTTACACAGGAGAATCTCATTATTTTAATTTCATTTTCCCTGTTCGTCAGTTTCCGTCAGCCCGGCCGGAGTTTCAATTTGAAAATCGGAATTTCCTTATCCCGCTGAAGATCGCTCGGTCTCCCCTGTCCAGTAAATCAAAAACGCTTAAAAACCGTTGCGCATTTTCGAAGGGCTCTCGTGCGGTGCACGAAAATGAATATTATTAGCGGTGCGCGAGCGCTGCATTTATTCCATTAACCGTAGGGTGATGGGGAGGAGTGTGTGGGGAGGTGGGGGGGAGTGAACAGGATTTTTCAGGACCGGCTCTGACGGTGAGTCACCGTGTTTCTCCTTCCGTCCCGTCTCGTTCTCATTCTCTCTTTCTCTCTCTCTCTCTCTCTCTGTCGGTTTTTCTCCATGCGGTTTAACGACCCCGTTTGCCCGTCTCCTTGCGCTTTGCCGCAAACCTTCGTACTTACGACGGACAGGACGTTTAATCGACCTCTTTCGCCGATCGCCCTGCCCATCTTGTCGCTCTCTCTCGCGTCTCTTAAATCATCCATCGCGCCCGCAAACCGCTACGTTTTAATTAATCGACGCAACAGACTCGGTACATGTAATCACACTTCCCGAGAAAAAGGACGGGAAAATGTACGGGAAGTCATCTAGCGAACGCTAATAACGTTTGTCGACGTGTCAGTGCTTCGTAATTAGCAACTCTTCGTTTTCGAATAAGCTACCTTCACGTCTGCGTCCAATAAATCATAGATTTCATTGATTGCACAGACATTGATTTTGGTTTAGTTTCGATTCGTCGAATTTTTGAAAATCTCTTTTACGGTGCAGTGAGGTTTTCTTAGATTTTTGTTTAGCTATATCGCTTGACTTTTATCGATATTTATCCTATAGAATGACATTTGTGTCGAATAAAACATAGTTTTCGCTGATTGTGGAGACGTTCATTCGACTGATGAATTTTCGATAAATTCTTTTCTGGTCCGGTGCGAATTACATTTCTCTCAGACGGTAATACTGTTTGACCTGGCTGAAATAAGTGCCTATTACGGATGTTGATGCGACAGTGGTATATCATTGCGATTAGCGGACATCTTGATCGAGTCGTGGAGAAAACGTGTTGTCGGGAAAAAGCAGTCGTGCTCCTTCGATGTGATTAATCGCCCGTGTCTATCACAACAGAAGCAGAGTTTACCAGTCGAAAGCGGAGGGAGGCAAAAAACTTCCGAGCATCTCCATCGTCGTATTCCGAGAGAAACGAGAAACGTATCTGCGCGGGAAACATGATATTTCCCGACCGAAGGGTTTCCGGAATTTTCATCGAGACAGGAGCAACGTCATGGGAAATTTGTTTGATTATTCTTGCGAATTTTAACTTACCGCGGAATATCGGCTGAACGAAACATTTCAAACGAAACGATTCGCCATCGGCCCTCAATTCGGATCCTTCATTTTCCCGAGGAAAAGTGCCGTGAAGCAAGTCCTCACGACGTTTTTCTCATTAGCCCTTTGTAATTATTCCCGTTATTCCGCTAAATAAAGAACGGTAAGCTAATGTCCGCAGAAGGTAGCGGCGAATCGTCGGTTAAAGTTTACCCATTAGCCGGTGTAATTTGCGAGGAATGACGCGAAGACATTTCTCGCGGGCCAGTTTCCCGGTGAATCCCTTGATCCGCGCTCGCCGCACGACAGCCATAAAAATCGGCGACGGTTAGCTGCAGGGACCGGTGAAGTGGCGAACAGGGTGAGGTAGGGGGGGGGGGGGGAAGAAAGAAAGAAAGACACTTCTTTAAACGGAGCAGAAAGACGTGACCTCTTAATTTAGCGTGACGTCACCGAGGAAAAGGAGAGAGAGAAAAGACTGGGGAAACGGAAGGGGTCAGCGTGTGGGAAGGACCGGGAAGGACGAGGATAAGGATAAAATGTAGAAAGGAAGGATGACGGCTGAATGTATAGACAGTCGTAAGTACAAGATCGGCGCTGGGAAACACAGGAGGTTTCTACGCGGCGAGGGGAGGGCGGGAGTGGGGGGAAGTTTGTTATTCCGGGCGAGTTTTACACGGGATTTCCCAGCTAAGTCCACTCTATGATCCTTTCACGGCAACTACGTGCTCATACTTCGACAAAACACGTCTCCCCCCCTCCAGCTCTGAAGCCCTACCGTCTAGCTTTCTTTCTCCTACCCCCACCCCTCGAGGCTGGTCCGAAATCCTTAAAATGCATGGGAAATACGTGTCCGGGAGGGTTAAGTGGCCGACTGCCCTGTGGAAATTCGTCCTGCGTCCTGTCGGCCAACGTAGCCCAGCACCCAACCGACAGTGGACATCATTTCCGAACTACCCCCCTCGCGGCGGGACCAACTTACCACGAGATAATAGCGCCAAGGGACGAAACGGCACGAGGGGAGGATCAAACAGATGTTTACCCTAAACTCATCGAAAGAAAATTAGCCACGAACCATTGCTTCCCTAAGCAGCCACGAAGTTTTTACGAAACATCGTTGCTGTGTTTCAGATAATTATTACCACTACATTTGACACAGTTATTATTAACACGTTTCACCGAACATTATTATTAATATATTCCAACGAACTGTTTCTGTTGTATTGTTCAACATTATTATCGTTACATTTCAAGAAACATTTTTGTCAGACGGGATGATTTCACCTTTTATTATATAAACTTGATCGGTTAAATTCAGTGGATAAAGTTCATTGAATTACGACTCGGCCGTTGAATATTGTGGGATGTGAGAGAATATTTATGTGTGTGAAGTGTGTGAACTGTGGGGGGGGGGGGGGACTTTTGCCGAAAAAAGGGAATTAAGGGGGCGATAATCAACGAAATTGTGGCTTATTAGGAAGGAAGCGTGCAACCGCGGTGACTGCCGATGGTACACGCAAAATGAGCAGTGGAATTACCGCTAATAAAAGCACAGGCCAACACTGTTCTCCCAGCTGTTGTCTGGCAGGATATGTCGTCCGTCATGGCCATTATCATGCGCTAAAATGGCCAACGTTTCCGCATTGCCATTCGTCTTCAATCAAAAATCACTTTAAAGGAAAAGACGATTCTTAGAAAAACAAAAAACAGGAGACCAGAATCGTTCTCTAGATACGAATATTTTTCGAAAATGATTAGATCAGATTAGTTGTAGTACTGTGCATAATTCCTGTGGAAAGGATTCATGCAAAAGAAATTCCTCACTAGAGTTCCTTTCTAAATAATTCTATGAGTCATGAGTTATTAGACGAGATTATTTGAAATTATTCATTCCTTGGGCCATAACCCATCGAATGTGAAACACCTGAAAACGCATGACAAAATTATAGAGTACTATTAATTCCTTTACTCGTAATTCTCTGAATCGAAATTCGTGAATTCTGCTTTTCGTCGCTTTGCACGCGTCATCGGGATAACATTGCCTGGGTACAATCTTAAGATAAGCAAGACACTATTTCCACCGGATGACGTTGAGTACTGGTGCGAGTGTAACGAGCGTATGGGATCTGTCGATGTCAATAGCCTCGTTAAAGGCGGTTCCGTAAACGATGACGTCGGCAGTCGTGTATACAATGATCGTTCTTCATCTGTGAGTGCATGTATGCGGGAGAAATGCAGTTTTCAGGTCGAGAGAGAGAGAGACTGTCGTCGACGAGATAAGTCGAGGTCTGTCGAGTATCTCGGGCTTTATTAGCTTACCGGCAGCTCCTTGCGCGAGAATTTACCGCAGGTTTACCACCTCGATCTTCGCCACTCCGGGAGAGGGGAAATAGGCGACAAACACTTCCGGTCACGTGCCGACACCGGCGAACACACAATCGTTCGACCAGTCGCAAACTCCTTGATTCCTCGCCGCAAACTGCACCTACCCATGCGGCTCGTTGAATGGCAATTCGCAAAATTACAATAAAAAACGCTTATCCGGAAAAGTATGTCACGAACCAATAGCCCCTTTTCGGACTTTCTTCAGCGAGTGCTGACCGAATTTTAAATTTATCACCTACAGCTTCGTACCTGAATAACTCACGAGTCTTCTTCGAAATTTTCTAACAATCCGTTTTATAATTTCTTTACCAGTCGTTTTGTTTTCACATTAGTACACTGAAATTCCTGAAACCTATCGAAAATGACCGGCAGTTTCCTTTGCAACGTATTTCACGGAATTCTTCGTATCTGCATTCCTTCTATACAAACGTACGCAGACAGATAGAATTGTCCATGGACGGCGCTGGCCGTCGTCACTTCCGGCGGAATCGTGGTTTCATCTTACCTTCCCGGTTATTTTCATCCCTCTCGGCGACTGGCCGCGCTGATCCTGTCGGTCGCACGCTCGTTGACCCGCGAAACCAACGAGAAATAAGACCCCGGAGCGGGGAAACCACGGATTGAAGTCGTCAGCGAACGGCTGTGGGGGGGGGGGGGGGGGAGGCGGGGAAGGGGTTGAATCGCGTCGGACCGTCGGTGAATTTTGCGAATCACGGCCCCGCCGGGGGTGGAACGGGCCGCCGATCCTGAATTTATATGGTGTGTTTAGCCGAGAATTGGTTCTTTATGAGTCGAGCGTGACGATACTCGGCGATACACAGAAGTCTGGGGGGTGGAGGAGGGGAAGTAGAAGGGCACGAGGGGGGATACGATGCTCGTACCTCGCGTTTCAACCGTCTTTCCACGACCTACCCGCATAAAAATTAAAGGAAACGCGGGGAAAGACCTATGGAAATTCCTACGTGCATTCGACGCTCCCCCCCTCCTTCCCCCCGCCCTACCGCTTTCTCCGGCCCCTTACCGTCGTTCCTCGAAACAGGAGCAATATCGTCGGCCAGACTTCCGCCAGACTTATCGTCCTGCCGAGCGCGCTGATGCCATTATTTTTAGACACCCCCGCGACGCGATGGGAAGTACGGCTCTTAAATTCCCATCGACTGCCTCTCACGGTTACAGATTAGACGATAAAAGTACCCTCGAGGAAAAGAATCATTGCGGTGAGGTTATCAAATTTTAAAGACGTTTCAACACGCTCGAGTGTTTATCGTGTTGAAGCACAGAGTGTGAAAGTCTCTCGAAGTTTGCTGATTATGATAATTAACTCATCGTACGACTCAGTACATTTCTTTTTATATTTTTACTTAGGGCAATTTGACTTTAAAAATTGTGCAAGGGTAGCGATGGAGTTTGCGCAAATAAAGGTGTAAATGGGTACACTGTTTAACGTATCGTGATTTGTTTTTCAGGACGAGGATTTGGTTTTCGACCAAGATGGCAGGCAATCGCCTATCGAAGTACCGCTTATTGAGAGACACGAAGAGCTGTCTTTTCTCCATCGTATGAAGCGGGGGCTGTGGGATTTGTTTAGTTTGCCAAAAGCAACAACAACGACAACAACCACTCAGCCTACCCCCGGTAAGTATGCTACCGATAACAATGACGACCTTCAAAACGATCGTAGCAATTTTTACGAGGTACTCATGTGTTCTTTTCTATACAGTTGAGCCAGACAACGAGGTGGAAAGTGTGGACGAACCGTTGTCACTGACCAAAGAGGTTGTTGATCCACCGGTGAAACCCGCCAATGTCAGCCATGACAAAATTTTCGGAAGACTTTCTCGCGAAAGTGGCGAAGAAAACGCCATTGACGATGACGTAAGTCCGCGACATTCAATATCGTTAATCAAATGTTACACATTGCAAAGAAGACTGATCATAGCTTGGTCAAAACTACTAAATTATCTGTTAGAATATAAAATTCGTCGAAAATCAAGTTCAAGGTTCTACTCAAAACGACTTTATTTATTTGATTAAATTCAATTGAGACTATTTTATTTACTTTGTTGTACGTGCTGGTGATTACTTAAATTTTTGTATAAATTGTACCCAATCTTTATTTATTGATTCTACAATTTTGACGGCTGTTGACGAATATTTTTATTGACTCTGGCTACTTCCAGGGGGACAATGAGATCGGCGACGTCTCACCGGATCGTCGAGGATCGTCAAATTACGACGACGTGGATGACGAGGACCTGGCCGGTTCCGGCGAGGTGGAAGGAAGTGCCGTTCCCGATTTAGGAGTACATCATCCTGCCACCGAAGGACCCAGAGTAACCGGCAATGCGAGTAAGTGTAATACCTCAAAAAATACTTTGCAAAATTCATACAAAAGATTCAATCAGATTTTCCATTATTTCACTTTTATTACAATTTTTAACATCAGCAGAAGAATTTCGCACACTTCATCCCACTGATAATTTTATATCTATCTTTTTGAATGGTACAGAATCACCTTCTAAAACTTCTTCACCTTCTAAAACCTTCTAAATCACCTTCTAAAACTTCTAAAACTACCACAAAAATTCCATCGAGGTTTTCTATTATTTTATCTTTATTTCAATTTTCTTACATCAACCGAAGAACTATCTTCCTGATCATTTCTTATTTACATCTTCTTAGCGTGCCTTGCGATCTCAACTTGATAAGAATCCATTTAACCGTTCCTACGTAGTACGACTTATTTAATTCCGCAAAAAAGATGACGAGTTACGTAAAGTAATTTGACGTGACATTTCTCCGCAGGGTATTACAGGATTACCTTGATGGTCGTGGAACCTTACAGGCCCGCTTATGCGGACAGGAATACTCCGGAGTACAAGGAATTCAGCGGCAACCTTACGAGGGCCGTCGAGGAACTGTACAATCGTCAGATTCCTGACTACAGTCACAAAGCAAACGTCGTGACAATATCGTGAGTCCAAGTCCTGCCTCTTTTTCGTAGTAATTCGCTACGCCGGTGAAACAAGAGCCGTCGAAGCGAGATCGCTTATCACGTAAAATCATTTGCCTGACACTTCAGAAGTTTACCTGACCGTCGGGGAAAAATCCGATCGCCGCAACAAACGGCAAAGCAAATGCAACGCGAGTTCGTAAAACAGACAAATCCATCTTCCGGTTTCTGTTGAACGACCACAAATCCGCACCTGGTTACTGATTTTTCTTTGGATTTGTAGTGTTCATTTGGATTCTTGGAGTGGGAGGGGGAGGGGGTTAAAATGTTGTGACTATTTTTTAATAAAAGAAGGTGTCAGAACAGAACTTGTACGAAAAAGTCACATAAAATAGAGCTTTATTACACCTTCCCAGGTTTTCACTTACATAACCTGAGAAGACTTAAAATAAAGTATAAAACAGTGGATATTCTTATTTCTTTATTAGATGAGAAAGTTACGAAAAATTTCGTACCTGTTTCGAGCGTTGTCTTTTTACGATACGCAACAAGTTCCTTTTTACAGACTTTATTAGTTGTCCGACATGAGCGACGTTAAAGAGAGAAAAATACTGTGTTTGGATATTTCAGGCCGACGTCGGACATGTTCACGGTGCAAGTTACTTTGGACATCGGCTCGACGTTTACGGATGAGCAGGAAGTGCGCGATATTCTCGAGCAGCACGTGAACCGCTACCATTCTCTCGACAGGATCGAAGTGCGTCCGGAGGGATTAACCTTCAGGATCTTTTCAGGTACGGAGCGGCACGTGATACGGGTACCTTCCCCCCCTGCCTCTTTTTCGCATCGCCTGGAAATGATCGATTCGACGCCCGAGAGTTTGTAAACTTTCGCGGCCCGTCGGCAACACTCGATGCGAGATGATGGGATGTAAATACTGACAAATGCGGCTGCCTCACGGCCAAAGGAATGCCGGGAGAGTAGCCCACTGCAGAAATAAAGTCGAGCGGAAAATATCTGCCCGCGTAGCGAGGTTGCTCGTCGAAGGAATATCGAACCTTTCAACGTCTATCTCAGTGTTCTCATAGAGGAGGAGATTTACGTGAAAGAAATGATGTTAGTCGATGGAATCAGAATCGATCGTTCCAGCTGCGAGGGTGAATTAAGTATAGCGAATTTGCACGTATATTTTTAACGTTCATATGTCGATAGATGTCTTGGTAGATTTAGACAAACGTAATTGGTGGATACCGTTTATCGTTTATTTGCTTCTTACTCGACTTCTTTTCATTGAGATTTCGTTGGACCTCGTTTACTTTATTTTCGCCGCTTTATTTTTCCTTTTATCGACATAGCCGACAGTGGCACTGTGGAATGCGATCCATCGACCCAGTTGAGATGTAAAAGCGGTACTTGCGTGCCATTGCAATCGCGTTGCGATGGTGTCGTTCAATGTCCCGACGGATCTGACGAATTCAACTGCGCCCCGTCCTACCCCGCCACGGAAAAACCACGTAAGTAATGGCCCCGGCGATTTTGTCGCATAACTGACAAACTCTGCGAAGGTTCCTGCAATAAAATTCAACGAATTTACGCGCTTCCTTTTTTAGACAGTTCAATGAAATGTAAAGAACACTATTACCTTGTGTCGATTCGCATTTAGTTCCATATGAATTTCCTTTGTTTTTACAATACATTGCACGAACTTTCTACTCTTTATCGCTATATATATACACACTGAGTACAAAACACGTGACAAGAAACTGTGTCAAGTACAGTTTTCCTATCGCACTATTTTATCACGTATATTTATTTGTCTTTAACACTCATACTCTTATTGTCTAATTTATAACTATACGACGGACCTTATTTACGGGGGATATCCGATGTTATTAACAAATTCAGCTATATACATGTTTTTCGCACTCAGCCATACATTTTCTTCACGTGTACGACACACACACACACACACACACACGAAGCTTTTTCTGCTCCGTCACTTTGCATTTGTCCGACTTACGCTCTGTTTTTTTTTCTCTCTCTCTTTTTCCCGCCGATTTTTTTTTGCCGAAAAAATCCCTGCTGCCTATCGAAACTTAACGCGTCTGTAGACGTGGTGAGTCACGCGGTACGCGATTATCACGGCGAGAGAACGACGGAGGTGCCGATCGAGTCGACTTCCGGCGAGGAGGATTTCGTCACGGAGACGACGACCCTGCGGGCCCCATCCGAGAGGTGCCGGGCCGACGACGTGGTGCGCTGCCCCGACGGCAGTCGTTATATTTGCGCCGTACAGCAGTGTGACGACGTTCCAGATTGCGACGACGGAAGCGACGAGCTGGACTGCCCTCAGCCAGGTACAACGCGGCCCGCCGACGCCCTCGTCCATGAATTTTCGCGGTTTTCACAACGAAAAGAGACCCCAAATGAACCTTTCACTTCGTCGAGGAAATTGAAAAATTCGGCCGGAGTTTAAGAGGACAGTTTTCGATGACTCGTGGACAATGAATTTTTACTAGTTTTCAATCCTTAAGGATCGTTTTAGATCGAGAAATCTTTGTTGAGGATAAAGAAAATTTTTCGATGATTATGAGATAATGAATTTTCGCAATTTATGACCATTAGATTACTTTACCTTGTTTCGCTATTCCGAAAATTCTGATGGAGGTTAAACAGAGAAATTTTTCGACGATTCCGACAAGTGAACGGTTACCCAGAATTTTTTATATTTATTTCTGTATGACTAACTGAAAGTTTCCTTGCAATATTACTTGTGAGGCTTAACTTAAATAGCTAGCACGCACATCAAGTCACCGAATTGACATTTCAAAGTTCTATGTGTGGGTATAATATATGATAATAATATCATAATTCCATAAGCATAAACGTAAGCATGTGAAGCATGTGAATGTGTGTCCATTTTAATTTCTCAATGTTTAGTAACTAATTGCAATAATCTTGACATTTTAAATCATTTCATACGTATATGCATTTACTGTTACATAGAGGCTGTAAATTAGCGTAAATCTTTCATATTACTTCAGCATGGTATTTGACTTATATTAATCTGCAAGTGCTTGACATTTTCAATTTAAATTTACGTCCATCTTCCTTCGCAGGCTGCGGTCTCGGCGAGTTTGCCTGTGACGTTTCGAGGTGTATTTTGGAATCCCAACGGTGCGATTTTAGACAAGACTGTCAAGATGGAAGTGACGAGCACGATTGCGATTATCCCGGTGAGTCATTCTACCTTTACTAAATCCTACAGAAATGAAAATATTCACATTGTATTCCCTGCACGATAAATTAACATTAATTCCCACCGAAAATACGTTTGGAAGTTAAAACCGTCATCAGTAAAGAACGCTTTACGTAAAAAATGTTTCGTTAGAAATGAAGCGACTAATTTACTAATTGTGTTATATCAGCGAGAGACTGTTTAATACTCCAAAAGAGTTTAAGAGAATATTTGTAAATTCCGGGGATTTATTTCGACTGATGCGTTTGCCCCGAATCTGTGTAAGCTTTTAGTTTCTCGCCCAACGAATTCAAGGGCCGTTGAAGAAAATGGATTATAATTGTTTGTGCCATCCCTTAATAGCCGTGAAAGGCAACTAAACAGAGTTATCGCAGACCGAGTCATGCGCTTTTTACATGAAAAAGCCTGTTACGTTAATTAATTTCGCTTATGGACGTTGCCATACATGACAGACTATCCACTACGTTGAAAAATTCCCCACTGCCCTATTCATGCTAATGGAATAGCTGTTGCAATTATGCACTGAATACCCCGAAAAATATTACTCAGCAGGGCATTTAATTTAGAGTACTTTAAACGGGAGAAAACATTTTCACCGTGTCAGTAGGCCAGTACGACTAAATACTAGGGAAGGAATCAATTATTTACTATATTTCATTCATTGATTGAAATTTATCGAATTCTGCAAATCTGCAAATTATCTCTGCTTTCTCTTCATTCAGTAAGTCAAATCAATCGTTTTTAGAATTTCACTGTAATTGGAATAGTGCATCTTTAAGTGTACATCCGGTGCATTTAAGTACTTGAGGACTAATTAAATCTCGAATGAAACTGGAATAAAAGATGTCGGAAATCCGATGCACAAATTTCTCCCTGTACTTCGATGGTTCATTTTTGTGGAGGAATAGACGTAGGGAATGGAACAGAGTGAAATAGGCAGTAAGTTATCTACGGGGGAAATCGTGGACAGTAAGAACGAGCAGAATACCTGCTCTATCGACGCGAAAAATCGATATCCCCTTATCATCTTGTTAACCGAATGGTATCTGTGCCGGGTAAGAAAGTCCATTTCCTTCGGTGGAAAATCTCTTGAGCTTCGCCATCGAGGAATCTCCTATGCCGACACATCTGTCGGGAACAATCGATAAATCCCCAGGTTCCCAGAACCGGAAACTTACGATTTACCCCAGGTTTTCCACGTTCAAACGCGAAAGAATCTTCATGAGATTAATCTTGGCGTTAATGACTTTATTCAAGATTTACTGAATTTTTAGATTTTGTTGAAGTTTTAGGCGAAGGCACCGTTCGTCGTCGGAATTGTTTTCGCGTTTTCTCGGCTTTTCCGACGATCTATCCTCGGCTGATTTAAAAAAGGGGTTCACGCGTGGAAATAAGGTCAGGTGGGCTGAGGAAGACGCGGCCGATGAATATTCAAAAAATGTCGAGGGCTTTTCCTCGGCTCCTCATCGCGTCCTGCTGGGTTTTTGCTCTTTGTGTTGGCGCGTGCTAGTTCGACGGGAAGCGTCGCCCGGAAACACATCGCCCGGAAGTCGGCCAATACGTCAGGACGTTGCAACTGCTCGATTGCCCCGCCACGTACACCTTCTTCACTCGGTGCGAAGGAAACAACCGCGGTACTCGTATTCTTAGAAACCTACGACTTTGGAACAGTCACGTGGGGTCCACGGAAAACGACACAATGTGTGTTTTCCAAAGAATCGGAATAGTATTGTAAACAAAGAACAGTTAGAAGCTTTCCTAGCTGCGCTCAGAATCTATTTTTAATCAGCAATGTTACAACTTTAACTTAACGTAAGTTAGGTCTAAGTAATCACGTCTGAGTTTATAAATTAAGATTACGAAAACTGAAATCCCTGAGATTAACTGATTTACTTTCGACCGACATGTTAGACCATTTCGAATTGTCTAATCTCTCCTGACAATCGACAATCGGATGACTTCGGCCTGGCCAACGGAGTTTCATCCCTCACTGAAGAATCTCTCATCCTTGTCCCATTGGAAGTCGTCAAGTTTCCACTGACGAAGGTATTGTCTTGCTCGTCGAAGAATTTTCTCAACTTGGACGAACGTACCAGCCATTCCATCTTTCGCATAATCTTTTTTGTCGACCACGATATTCACGGCTATCGTTTAACGGATGTTCCCTTCTTCCTGGGGGAGCCTTAAAGTCTTGCCTGTCTACCTAAACGATTCGATTACCGTTCTATTTTAGAAGGAGACAGAAAAATTAGCCGATGAATCGCCAACGGATCGAGCGATTTGCCCTTAAAACGCGATGCTGACTTTAATTTCCATAAGTTGCCAGGCCACTTAAAGGGATTCGCCGAAGGGCCGCTTACAAATCGTCTCTTCGTGCGTTCTCTTAGTTTGCGGGACGAAGTGCACGGAGGAAAGAGGGATAATGATGAAAAAAGAATGAGGTGTATAAATATCCAGCGACACGCACGGCTAGCAAGGCCCGCGGAAGTGCTTCTATCCTGGTTCCGGTAATCGCCATGTGCATGCTTAATCGATATTCAACTGTTCAACCGCGACAATTTCGTATCTTCACTTACCTTCATTCCCCCTCTCCTCCCACCCCCTCGTCCGATCGCTGATCCCAACAGTCAGCATTTTTTTCCTTTCTTTACGTACCTGCATTCTGACATCTGTTTCAACATTTATCAACCTGGACCCGGCAAATGTACCGGGCAAAGCTTGGTTATATTTTTCACTTGCGCAGGACCTAAATATTCATATAAAAAAGACAGGGGACAGATGGAATATTAATCGGCAATACTCCTATTTTTCGCGATTCTTCCGGCAATTTTTTCGCAAACTTTCACGGAGTACTTAAGGTTTTAAAATAGTCGTCTGACTTGAGTTCATTACTCGGTGCGTGCATATCGACTCGTTAAAATTCTTTCTAAGTTTAAGAAGTTTTTAAATAATACGTAGGGATTATTACTCATGGGACGGGCTGATATATAGGGATGGGAAGAAGGACATTGTTGGGGTAGGCGGAAGGGAAGACTTGCACGCTAGGCACCGGCACGACAAATGTCGACCCTCGCTGTCTTCGAACGTTATTCAGGTGCGTTCTCATTTCATGAGGACGACCGGTTAACCGCCAGTAGCAGCGACACACGTGCACTTTACTTATTTATGCCCGGCTTCAACGATCCAAGGAGCAAAGAGAACGCGAACGCCAAACCAATGATTCCTGCACGACATTATTCAGATTTCTCAGCAATTTCTTTTGGACCAAGAATAAGAGTAATCGGAATATTTTAGGGGAAACGACTTCCGTTTGACATCAGCGAGATTTTCATTATTTTCATTGGAGCATGAATTAGAGAACATTGCACCACGATCGACTTTAATGAGTAACTTTTCATCAACCTTTGCCGAGATCTTCGGTCGATTTATTTCGGCACAACTAACGAAACAATGAGAACGTATCATTGAAAGGCTTTTTCGCCCTACCGTATTCTCGGAACGTCTTGTGCGAACCTCGTACGAGCATTACCGACGACGAGTCGCCGTTAATTTTACGAGCATGTCGAATGAGGAAAACGCACTTCCATTCTACGTTTGTCAGCGTGCAGCATGTTTTAATTCGTCTCTTCTGGCAATGTTCCGCGCACGGCCGGCTGCTTTTAACGGCTCGGTGTCATCATACTTTAATTACCACGCATTTCGTTAAGAGAAGCGCGCACGAAGGTCCGTCCGGTGAGTTGTGTCGTGCACCGCCGGCGAGTGTTTTCGATCGTATCGACGACGTATCGATGTTACCCGTTGGCATTACGCCGTCGTAACACGAGGTTTCGCGTGAACCGCTTTCACCGAGACGCGTGCAAATCTCGCCCCTTGCCTCCCTCTTTTTTCCCCGTCCCCTGTGCCGTGGCTGTCCCCCCGAGCACCCCTGCGGTCCCCGTTTAGTTACGCGATCGCATCTCTCGCGTGGAGACACATTACGCCGATCGGCCGGCAGTCATTTAGGCTCGTTTGCCTCGCCTACCGGAAAGCCAGACCGCATCGCGCCGAGCATGAAACGAAAAACCCACCGCTACGGTTCTCATTTATACCCAACATTTCCTGCGATTAGCATTAACGCTGCGATCCCCCCGAATGATCCACTCGGAGGATTCAGTCTTTTTACAATAATTATGATACTCTTCCCTGTAAATGGGTACGAAGAGATGTCCCTGACGTTTAATGCAATTTCAAAGGTAAATCGAGCTGTACCATTGTATTTTCGAGAACTGTCCGAGCTTTCACATTAATTGATTATTTATTATTAAATAATACCCAGTGCCACATGTGCTGTTAGAAATAGAGAGCTAAACATGATCAGGTAAGCTAATGCATACGTGATGATTGTGATCGATCTATTTGCATTTTCGAAGGGCTATATCTATAGCGTTCATTACGCGATGGCGTTCTATTTCGAAATAACATTCTATTACTGAAATTAACCTGCCGCTGTGTGATTTAATACCGATGGTTCTCATCTTTCGATATCCGTGTGCAGCTTTGACGTGGATAACAGCGAATGTAGACAAAACCCGTTTAATGCGGGATTAATACAACATTAGGCCTTTCTAGGGTGTTCTAGATTTTATTTCATCTATTAATTAAATGCAAGACTGTTCCACTAATAGGTTCCGACTAATTTGTCCGCGTAAAATCGGTGGAATTTAATTTGAAATTGATTTTATACAATTAATAGATATTAAAGCCAAATAGTGTGATCATCTTTAGTTGATCATCAATAGTTTGATCATCTTTAGAACCTAACCCTTTTTTATACCAATTCTTAGTTCATATCACGCGGTATGTATTAACTCGTATGGATTTACGCAAATATCCTGCACTGAAAATCATTGTCGAACAGGAGTATAAGGATTAGGAAATCTGGGTCTGGGTAAAGATAGATCCATTGCGCTTTTCATGCAGTCTAAGATTATCTCCAATTCGAGTAGAATTTTAATTATCCGAAATTCCATAATTGTCAACGCTCATGTAACATACATTGGCTTATTAGACACTTATTTTTTAATAACATTCGTAACAAACCCGACTTAAATTTCATCAGATCAATTTCATCAGTTATCAATTATTTGTCATTACTTCACTAACAGTAAGTAAGCAATTTTGTTTTCTCGAACACTGCTAATGTTATTATCACGAAACATACCACGTGACCATAGAAAAGAATTTATAACACATCGACACGAGTCAAAGAAGTCTCCATATACTTGACTAGAATTTGTAAACGAATTTACCACTACTTCATGATACGCTTGTAATCATAATTTTTGTCATAATAATTTATGAAAACAATGCAACACTTCTTTCTAAAACTATTCATATAGTTATATACTAATATAGTTTCACATAAGAAGACAACATGGCGGACAAGAAAAGTGTTTACAACTTACCGAAACGACCGTACTATACTTCGTAGATCGAGTACGTACACTAAATATATTCCTACTTCCCGCGTATCGTAGCAGACAGTTGGGGCAAACCATTTCGGGACATTTCGCGGGATCATCCGTTATTCCGATTCCTTTTTCCCGGTTCCGCGGGTTTGCCCGTTGATTAAAAGCAAGCAATCGGGCCACGCGCGTTCGCAGCCCGACGCGCGCAGCCCAGTCGTAATTCCCGCGTATCCTCGTAAATTACAAAAAAGGTGGGCGAATTGCTCTCGCAGCTCGCTCAGCGGGTTTATAAGGGACGAACCGTCGAGAAGGCGGGGAGGGGGGAAGGGGGTGGTCGTGTTGAGGGACGATTCGTTGAGTCTGTGTTAGGGGGTTGCATATCAGGGGTAAAACGCGTGTACGTGCAGCCTTACGGTACCAGGGGGGGTTGCGAAAGTCGCGAGGGTGAGAACGTGGAAAGCGTGGAAGGGGAAGGGAGAGGGGGGGGGGGAGTTTCTGCAGACGAAGAGGCCGTCGCAGTCGTCCTCGCTTCTACGCGATTACGAGTGGACCTTAAGTGTACGACCTGCCGCGGTAACGCCTACCAATCTGCCGTTTGTCCCAGTCCCCCCCTCATCCCTCTCCCCCTCCGGGTGTTCCACCTCCCGTTGCCGCAGCCACCACCGCGTTTATAATTCCCATGGCACAAGCCCCCCTTCACCCGTCTCTGCCTCGCTTTTCCACCCATTTTTCCTTTTTCCTTGTCAACCCCCTTACCCTCTTTTTTTCCTCAACTTCCCTCTCGTTCTTTTGCCCTCTCTCTCTGTCTCTCTTTAAGACGAAAATGAATTCTAAATAGGGGCTGTCCCGCCGCCAGGACGCAATAATCGATGGGAGAATTGTTTCGCTTGTAAAAACATATGACGAAGTTTACTGTGCTCTTCAAGGTTTTTTTATGTAGGTAAAACAGGAATAGGATTGCTTGCAAGAGTTTATTAGTTTTACCGTTACTTGTAGAATCGATTTTTTAGCGATCAATCTTATCTGTGATATTTTGGATTTTACGCAGTTCTGACGAGTCTTTCGCGCGTGATCGTACCATTGTCAGGAAAAATCTGTCAGACTCGTGAGTGAAAACTATGATACGTTGAGTTCCGACAAAGAGAAGCGAAAAACGTTATAATACCGACGGAAGTTGTTAGTCGGGCAAGTCAGGGAAATGACCCACGGGTTCGGCGGATTGTAAAAGTTTAAATAAAATAAGTTTAGCAGGGAGCTGAAGAGACCGGAAACGTCGTCTTCGACGGCGAAGGACCTCGACGCCACGGTGCATGTTTATTCAAACCCCTCTCATATCGCATTTTCATACTAATGGACTTTTTCAACTTCTCATCGAGTTTTTCCCCCTAACCGCGCATCAACCCCTTTTCCGCTCCGCGAACTAAGATTCCCCGGTTCACATGGATACTTTCTCCTCGAAGAAATCTGTGCCGTTATTGTTCCAAGTGGTCCACAAAACGAAGTATAGGTATACATTTATAACCCTATGACAACACAATAAATTAATACATTATTCTTATGGACCCAGTGTCTCGTTTACACTGCTGCAATATTTGATAAATAGGTACTACACGTAGTACAGAAAACAAGAATAATATAACTAAACATTAATTAATGAAAAACAGTGTGAGCCATTTACTTTCTACGTTCCCGCGAAAACATGAGGTGAGACGAAAATTCCTCGTTCTATGACCGATGGAAGATAGTAGGAGGAATTAATTTTCCATTTTCCCATGGAAAGTGGCAATTCTGTGAGCGGCTTCGGAAGGTGGTAAACGCGAAAGAGGTGCGAAAACTTGCCTCGAACTGAGCATGCCCATGATGTCGTACACGCGGGTGGTCGAGCACGGCAGTAGGTCGGACGTGCGCTTAGGAAAGGACCAAAACCCGCGCGCGACCGGCAAAAGGTCGAAAGTTCCGAAGCCGCGTGCTCGCTGTTGAACGGGCAACTTGTTCGCGCTCGAAGGTCGCTCGTCCTACGACTCGAAACGCGAGGGACAAGTTTCCACGACGTGAGTACGCGACACGTTCACCGGAAGTACCCTCGAAGAGCATTTATCCTACGAAATCGCCGGAAACTCGTCTCACGAAGCGCGAGAAAGTGATCGTCGCGAAGGGAAATCATTTTCGTGTATTCTGATTATTTTATTATTTCAGTTTAAACGCAAGGAACTGATGATTGGAAAATAATTTTCAAATTTTCCTAGAACATAGCTTTATGCACTTTATTTCGCTTATACCTCTGACAATCGTGAGTAATAATTTTTACCGACCGAGTAAAAAGTTCGTTTCACCCCCGGTACATTTGTTCATCTGAACACACCGATAAAAGTTTACAAACCGTAAAGCTAGCAGCATTTTACCGATTGTAAAAGGAATAACCTGGCTGGTTTACCGGGACCGTAAACGAGTCGTTATTATCTCGCGACTGATAAGGAACAACGGATCGTTTCCCATCGGGAAATTTCCCTTTTGAGGGTTGCTATTCCGGGTTTCGGTATTCACAAGGCTCGTGGTTTTCTTGCCCGGCTACGCAATATCGGGACGCATAATACGGTGCTGTTTATATCGAGGGCGCCTGTATTTGGATGTTGGATAGGAACAAAGCCGTATCGGTGTTTCCCGAGGAACTTGCCAGGGAGTAGTATATTTAGTTTCGTGGGCAGGGAGGTCGATGCTCGTTGATTCGTAGGTGCGTCAGGCGAGTAAATATACCTTTATGAAAAATCCGGACCTACGGATTATGTAGGTAGAAGCGGCGCGTGCCGCCCGGGGAAAGCTCGGATACAATTTCAAGCGCGGGATGGTCCCACGGAAGAAATCCTCCAACCACGGTGACAGAGGAGGTGGACGGGGATCGTCCCGCGAGGAATGGTTATTTTTAAATATAATCCAGTACCCGCACCGGTCGTTTGTCTTCGCTCGACCGCCCCAAAACTAATTGCTTCCTCCTCTTCCCCTGTTCTTTTCTATGGTCTATTACTAGAATTCATCGCGGCGGACCGTACGGCGGGCACAAAGGGAACAGTCGTTTACCAGAGCGCCGCGTTGTCGAGTACTTTGCTGTTTATCATAGACGCAATATTCCATATATGTACAAAGCTCTCAAAGTACGGGGACTCCGGTGCATAAATATGTTGCCAACGTTACGCGTTCTATGAAAGATTCCTGGGTCACGTGTTTCCGACAGACGACATTGCTAATCACGTAAAATCAATACAAATTTCCAGGACGATGGTAGCATGGAATAATCAACCGGTATCCCAGTTTCGAACGATTCGACGTGTCATTAAAATTCTAACCACCACGGGATATTCTCAGGATTTCAGTGAGGACAGGATTTCGTGACTGTCTATCGAGTCATCGATTCTCATCGATTTTTTCTGCCTGTCGTCTTTCTTTCGATGTATTCGATGTACCGTTGATTCGCGACGAAAGACATTGCCGGAGGGGGTTAAAGCGTGGCCGCGTGTTCGGGAAGGCAGAATCGCGCGTTAGACAAGGGCTGAAAGTAGTAGGACGGCGAGAGGTGGCGAAGAGGTTAGGGGGGGGGGGAGTAGAGGTGGAAGGCAAGGCGAGGCGCGAACGTGCAGGCGCATCGGTTTATCGGAAGCAGGAAGGAGCGAGAGGGCGGCAGGAAAGGTGAAGGATGGGGCCGGGGGGAGGGGGGGAGGGAAAAAATCCAAAGTAGCTTAGTGCCTCCCACGCTTCGCTCGTTGACAGCGCGGCCAGCGAGGAGAGGAGAGGAACAACTGGCAGCGAGAAGGAGAGACGCTCAGCCACGGCGAGGGGGGCGAGAAGAGGGATAGCAGGGGGTTAGGGGAGGGGGAGAGAGCTGCGTGCTCTGGAGTCAGTCGATTGTTCGTTCAGTCCACGACCAGCGACTGCCAGTTTGCCAGTCCGCTGTGTTCGGCCGACGCGGTAGCTTCTTACGACGAAACGTCGAAACTTTTTTCTCCCCCGAACTCCCCCCGAACCCCCCCGGTCGAGGGATACCTTGACGATTGAAATTCCGCGGGTACGGAGCCGCGCTCTTTGGCCTTTCGAATCTTCGAATCTTTGCCGCCGCGTCGGCTGTTGGACAGCCACGAGAAATCGGCGCCCCAGGAGCCCGCGAATTTCGAAATTCCACGCAGGTGGCCAGCAGCAAGTACCGAAGGTTCGACGGAGAATCGAGTTCAACTCCCCGCACGGGGAGAAAAGGCGGGAACACTGCGCCCGAGGGAAGGAAGTGCAACGGTATCGGCTGTAAATTCGTTTGTAAAATTACGAACGGCCCGGGGTTGTTTGAACAAAATTTTTCGGTCCGTGTGTCAATGAACGTTGTGACGTTGCATTTTTTTAAAGGAACAATTGCCCGGAGGTCACCTGTTAATCCGTGAGCAAATTGCTACGTGGTTGAACCGTTCGTAAAAATCTGGGAGTTTTCCGTTCGACAGTAGTTGACTTTCCTCTCGATTTTTGAGAAATTCGTGACGACGTTTCAGAGTGAACCGAGGGCTGAAATCGATGTTACAACTGACAAGCCCGTGCTTCACGGTGCATTACGTCTCGCGGACAATTTTTAATCTCGCTGACTCTGCGGGGAACTCGATTCTCAAATTTATTTCTTCGAACATCCCGGGGAGCACTTTCCTTCGGCGCACAGACGCGTCAAACTATGCAATTCGATGCGTTGATTTATCACGAGTGATACGTTAACAAGTTATTCGAATCTTCACGAAACAATCATTCCAGATATCATTTTTTTCATGAAATTCGCCTACGGATAGTGTGACCAACGTAGAACTTTAATAAGTCCTTTCGCGAAACTTGTCTCTCGATGATAAGTCAATTTTTCATCCCGAGTTCCGTGAATTTCCATGAAGAAAGGAAAAAAGTTCGGCCGCTGATAGGTCTATGCACACGTACAATATTCGTTTCGACGACGGCGTGACGGATTTTTCAATCGGAACCGGAGGACGGAGTGACAGCGGAAAACAAGGAGGGAACTTCGTGGAAGGTGGATCAACGTCGACGGGGGTTGAGGAAAGAAAGAAAAGACCGAGGGTAGGGGGAGGGGGGGAGGGCGACAATGCGGTGAAAGGTGTGAAAGACGTAGTATAGCGTCGAGAAGAGTCGTGGAAACTAATAAGGATGACGATAATGCGCGCGGCTGGAATGAAAGCACGTCTGAGAAGCGCGGTTCAAAGTTTCCTTCGCGAAGGGGAGGGATGGTGAAAGAGGGGGGGAGGGTGGTATAACGAGGGGCGGTAAAATACGAAAGGACAACGTGGACCGTAGGGGTAAAAAAGGTGGCGTACATCAAACGCAGCTGCTCGGCATTCAGGGAATAATGAAAAATAATTGAAAAATACGCGGTACGATTGCCACCCCCCGCGCGCTCCCCGCACGGTTCCCACCTTTCCCACGTTTTTCGCGGCATTGTATTCGGGCGAGGCAAACAATTTCCTGGGTTTCCTTCTTTCCGGGCGTCACCGTCGGGTTTACGTTGTTGCTTCACTGGCCCCCTCCAGCGCCTGGCTTTTCCACCTTTCAACGGTTCCATCCGCAATTCCCCCTTAATCCCGGAAACAAAAACCAAATTGTCGACTTTGTCGAGACCGCGCCGCCCGGTACCGGCTTCGTTAACGAGAGAATTATCTGCGCCGCGGCGAACGATCGAATTTGCCATCCGACCGGGCCGGCTTGGCCCAAGGTGAAAGACTAAAGTGAAAATTTTAACCCGCGAAAAAGATTCTCTCGGCCGTCCGACGGGGAATGGAATTTCGAAAAATCGGCCAAGCGTAATGGCGTATTCTAAAGATTTAAGATTGACGTTGTTCTACCTTTCTATTGATTTCTATTTATTATTAGGGGAAAAACGTACGTTTTAAGGACAAGACTGCTGTCATTATTTCCCATGGAAATTAAGGAACCGAGAAAAAAAAGGGAATTGTATACTTCCTGAGGGACGAAATCGGCGTTGTTGTACTTTTAGATTGATTTCTACTTGAAATTCGAGAAAAACGAGTGTTTTTACATTGAGACTCTTGTCATTATCTTTCATGGAAATTCAGGAGTTCGAGGAGAAAAAGTAGATTGCATAGGTTTTATACCTTCGTCTTGGAGGGTGCTCTCCGTGAATGGGGATGTTTTGTGAGAAATTGGAAGGGGTAAATTTGCCGTTGAATTTAGCCGTCCTTCGACCGGAAATCGCGGAAAAATCGAGCCCTCGAGGGGCGAGATCGTCTCCCGGAGGAATTCCTCGCCGATCCTTCGCGGGTTAAAGCGAAGGCCATCGCGCTCGGACGAGGAAAATAAGGAGAGGAGCAAATGAAAAGCTGCTGAGAGGGGGAACAGGATCGTAAGGCGCGAAATGGGAGCGTCGGCGGGAAGATTTCTCCTGATCCTCTTGGTCCTCTTGGCCGTTCTGCGATCCAGCCAAGCGCAGAGACAGAGAAGACCCTATCGGCCACGGTACCGAGGTAAATAGCCCGCATTCCTTCCTGATTTATCGCCAACGGCGAATTATCTAACGATTTTCGCAGCCCAAAAACGACACCAGCCGTGTTTTCCCCATCCCCGATAAGCAAGAAATCATTTCTCTGTAAGAAAACTCTGTGTACACTGAAAAATTTCAGGTTACCAGACAAAAAATCACCCTGTGAAATTGACCAGTGTTATAAAGATTGTTTTCAAGAGAAACGTATTCCTGTGTAACAACGATTGTTTCGCCGAGTTAATGGAGTTTCATGGAGAGTAAATATTTTCTATGTAATTTCATTTGGAAGCTGTGTACTCGGTGTACATTGAGTAACAGCCGAAGAAGCATCGGGAAATAATTGACCGAGAGAGCAATGTTGTTTCCACAGTGAGGTGACCCTGGCGCTAGAGAATCCCATTTGTAATGATAATTGCGTCGTGGAGACACACGGTACCGTTTTCCGTGGACCTGTTGTACGCGGGAATGTTCTTTTACGAGCGAGCAATAACGTCTTCGACGCGGACCGGTAAAGTCCTCCCCAGTGCCCGCTGGGCACAGACTTCCGGAACAGTATGCGCTCAGTTTTCAAAGCAATTTTCGTTTCTCGCGGTGACGGTGAACATGGACGGCCGTAAAAATTTCCTTCGGCCAGGCTGAAACAATCGCGGCCTGTTGAACGCGCAATCGTAAAATCTCCGGACATTCTCGCAACGAACGGAAGCTTACAGCCGTAAAAAAGGCCAAGTATCTGGGGGATGGAAGAAAGGCACAGAGATGGGGGGAGGGGGGAGACGCGCATTGTCGGCTTAGCGACCTCATGAATGCCGTAATGGAAGGGAAAACAGCTCGGCATACCGAGGAAACGTAACATCGCGAACCGTTAGCAACTTTTAATTAACATCGTAAGATAAAGTCCCCCCGTCGTTCCGCAAGGATTCAGAAACGGCGTCGCCGCGAGAGAAGTCGAGTTAACGAGATCGCACGAAACACCTGTGGAATTGTGAATTCCACGGGCGAAATCAATCCCCGACGCGTCAGAGCGACGCTCTGTTCCTCGTCTCGCGAGGAATAACTATTTTCAGCCAACCAAAAGTCACGTAAATTCATGCAGAATAAATGACCGAATCCCGTAATTATATTAGGTAATTATACATAGGAAAGGCAAGAGGTTCGATATTTTTAATATTAAAATTTGTCACTTAAGTAAATTAGATCGGCCATCTGTCCGACATCTTGCGAGGAATAATTATCTGCTGGCAATTAAAGCTCATGTATATTCATGCAGAAATCAATTAGTGAATCGGGTAATTATGTCCAATGAAAATAAGACATTCAATATTGTTAGTACTTAAATTTGGCTATACCTTATTCAAGGTTTGTAAACTTTGTGTGGGTAATGTATAGCACTTGCACTTTTTCTATCGTAAGAATTGTTACAAAGTCTGGTCCGCGGGGAACAATCGACGATGATCAAGTTTAATCCTCTAGGGAAAAGGGTCACGAGTAGAAAATGGTGGTCAGTTAACAGCGTCACTGGTGTTTTATAATATTATTGTTGTCCCTGGTTAAAACTTCCCTACGTGGCTGCACATTCGTTGCATTTCTGGCGAACAAAAACCGGACTCTGTTTCCTTCCCTACGTGTATTACGAATAATGAACATTTCGCAAATTGTTCTCCACTTTTCCGCCGTTTATTTCTCCTTAATAAGTCCGCGAGTTGTATATTCTCAAGCTTTCCTTAATTAATTACACGTACGATCAAAAGAATTGAGGCATTGGACAGAAATTGACCTGTATTCTCTTCTGAAATTCTTCTCCCTTTATTTTCCATTTACTGGCCGGAAAACATTCCCCCTTTCTGTTTCGTACTTCTGTTTTCTCGCGCGCGTTTCCCTCACTTTTGCTCTCCGTGCGACCGTAGTTTTCGCGTTTAATTGCACGATGTCCGGACACAATGCATATCCGGGGAAAACCTTGACGGTTCCGCGGGACGTGGAAAAACGAAGCGTGGCCAGTCGGGAAAAAAGTGCGCGCAACCTACCGACGAAAGGAAAAATGTCGGTGAAATAAAAGAAGAATGGCACGAAGGAGGGGAGTTTGTGCAGAAAGAAAGGAACGAGCGGAGCAGTTTCTTTGCGCGGCCAAGCGAATATCATTTTCGAAATTAAACAATCGCGCGTTTTGTCGGGTAATGTAAGAAATGACCATGCATTATGGGTCTCTGTATTCCGTCTAAGGAATTGTTAAACAGTAATTTACACGCAAGGACTCACCAAAACCCCGGAGCAAGAAAACTCGTGAAAAGAAACGAATATCATACGCACGAAGAAATGTTCCCCGCGTTCAACCAGTTTCGTATTTTTGGCCGCGTAAAATTGTTCCCTGGATTAGGGCTATAGACAAAACGTAATAATTTTAGATTCTATTTCAAAAAACCAGCCTCTCGGCGGTCTCTATTCTTAACACCTTAGGATATTGGCACTCGACATCGGCGCTGCTCGGACGTTATACTTAGCAATAATGGTCAATGAATTTCCATGTAGAACATTAATTCTGGCAAACTTCGAGAACTCGAAATTACGGTTGCACCTGTTCTCCGCTTGTATCATACACAGCGATAAAAAGCGCGAAAACCGGCTCGCCAAACTCGTTTGAAATTTCTGCAAAATTCACCTTTTCAGTTCTAAATAAATCCGCGAGATCCGGCCGAATTCCTTCCAAGTGCCCTAATCTCGTCTTATCGATTCGGTGCTTATAAGACCTCGGCCGAAGTGACGTTGCAAAGCAAATTCGCTCGCTGTCGAATCCAAGAACTCACCGGTGGGTAGCCGGAATCCGAAATAAAGACGTTCTACGTTGCTTATTAATACATTTACGATCGGGCTCCCGCGCGATTCGGAACTTGTCGATCACCCAGCCTGAGGGGACCTGACGGGGGGGGGGGTAAAACGAGCGAGCAACGAGCGTGCCTAATGGGCAAGAAACTCGAAAGTTCCATAAGCATCGTTAACGACGCGTTGCGTTTATGCGTCTCCGCCGCCGTTCCGACGCCTGCCATACGCTTTGCCCCCCCCCCCCACCACCTCGCCCCCCTCAGTCGTCCCTTTTTCCCGCGGCGGAAAATTGCTGATGAAAGCGCCGTGCCGGTTGACCCCGGGTGGACGATCGCGTCGGCACTGACCCCCCCTTCTCTGCCACCCCCTTGTCGACCATCGATTCACTTTTCCAAGAATATTGCGAAGCTCCGTGGACCGCAAATACACGGGAAAAATTCCGCGCCGTGAATCGTGAGAAAAAAGATAATGAAAGACCGACTTTAGTTACATTTAACAGGGCGATTATCTTAGAGCGGAGAAATCGCTGTTCTTAACCGATGGTCAATGTTTCGTGTAAAAAAAAGCCCTGTTCCTCATGGTCGCTCGTATAAGTCCCACAATTTGCCGTACTGGAGTGCAATTTATGGCGACCTTACACGGGGAAATCAAGGATAACAGCGGCGGATAAGGCCGGCTGATAAGGAAAGTGACTTTACGTTGATTGCTTCATTATCGGGCGCCAGTTTTGTTCATTGCTCATTTGAAAAACCGTATCTGTCTTGTTCCCGCTCTTTCAGAATAATTGACCCGCATTTACACATGCATACTGCGCAGACAGCGGGATTCACGTACATTCATTTTCACTGTGCAAACGTAATATTCAGAAAGGAAGGAATTTACTTTAACAACGGACATATCAACTCTTTTTTCGCCGAAATTAATTTTAGGGCCTCTAAATAGTTGATGAATGGGGACTCGTTTATCGTAAATTAATTTTTCGTGTCTTCGACGGACAACGTCGTTTTTTATAGCCAGGATTCCTTTGAATAATTTACACGTTTCCGGAGGAATCGGAATGCGTTAAGACAGAAGAGTACACACGTATTAATTCCTTTTTTTATCCTCCTTCGGTAGATTCTTTATCCCGTCTTAAATATTCAGTCTTAATGCAATTTCGTCGCGAATTATTCAAAGACGAACGAACTGACATAGTTCTCCATGCATATTGCATACAGCTACAGTCGCTAACTTTTACATAATTGTCTTTCGTCAATTTCCAATGACCTCGCTATCTATGTTCTTAATATTAACACTGAGTTAATAAGGTCAAAGTACCCATTGCGGTACTTATTCTCATCAAAGGTTTGAAATCAGTGTATTTCGATATTTTTGTACTCGATGGTCCTGTTTGCTCCTAAATTTGTCTTTTATTAACGATCACCGAGAAATTCGACGACCATAGATCCCCGTGCACTTGATTTCCACGTGTGGGAATGAGCGTGGGACTCGTGTGCTCGATCTTACGTGTAGTTTTCAGGTTGATCCACTCGAGCGACCTTCGGCGGTAGCTCGCGACAAAATCCCCGGCAACTCGGGGCTTATCTAAATGAAAACAGCTCGAGAAAGCCGACTGTGCGTTCTCCCGGATTCAAGACTATCGGCTCATTGTCGCCGGAATGAATGCAACTCGTACGACTCGGCCCGATCGGCACGCGCTTCCATTCAGCCGAACTTAAATAGTGTTCTCGAGCGTTAATGCGTTCACCAGGACCGAGGGACACGGAGGGAAGGGTCGCAAGAAAACTGAACTCTCAGAAGTATCTCCCGAAAGGACGGATTGCTTATTGGAAATTCCCCCCTTTCCCCGGAAGCTTTGCTTTCGCAGACTTACAATTTCATTCTTGCAACGAAATCTTAATAGTCTCAATTTGTACTTCTTAAATTACAGTATTCCATAGTAATAACGGTATTACGAAATAGGGGGGGGGGCACGTTAACGCTGTCGTCGCGTGAACCTAAGTGACGAAACTGTTAGTTTCGTAGGTTAGTTTGAGTTTTTCTCGCGGCCTGTCGCCCGTTGAAGGGTCTTTCCTTTATTTTGATGGATCATTACGAGGTGTAGGTTTGTGGGAAGGTTTCACGCGATGAAAGTGAGCTTTCGTTGCTAACATGTAGTGCGTTGAGCGGCGTAAAGACGCCTACGTATGAGCGACGATAATTAATGCCATAAATTCCCAGTCGCTCGATAATACATCGATTTCTCCTGAACGGCCGAGGTAGAGGAAGGAAAAAGGGGTAGATGGACGGTGGAAAGGGGGGTGGGAGGGGCAGAATCTACACTTGGGAGGGTACAGACTCAAGTGGCAGTCGGAAGTGCAGCCGGGCTATGACGTATCGCCCATATCCGGTTTACGGCAGGATATACAGTTGGAAAACGGAAGAAAATTGCAAGGCCAGTGATTCCCGCCAGCGAGTCTTCCTTTTTCCCGTAGACCGTTAAAATCCATGTACAGCTCAGCTGAAAGTGATTTATCTGCAAAATCTTTCCCCCCGATTTGCCACTTTACGAATAGTTTCCTGCTTACTCCTGTCCCCCTCTTACACGTTTTTCGTCTTTTTCGTCTCGAACTTCATATTTCTTTCACCGTCTGCTTTGCCTTCGGTTTGTCTTTGGTCCGAAGCTCGCTAAATGCTCCGTTTAAGCGGCTTGAAATAACGCGGGAATATTCGAAAGAATAACGAGAGTTGGAGGAAAGTCTTGTCGGTGGAATTCGATAAAGAACATTTGTCGCTGGGGTAATCGAGACGATTTTCGATAAACTGCCACCTGCCACGAGTGCCCGAGGCGAGGAAAGGAAGAAGAAGGAAAACGTAACCACCGTTCTAAGGGTTATGTTTATCCTTTCCCTTCACCCCCTTTTTCTCCCTCTTCTTTCTCTCTCTCTCTCTCTTTCTCCACCACTATCTCTGTCTACCCTATAAGCTTTTATTTTCCACTCACTGTTCTCCAGCATGTGCCGGAGATATTTGCCCTGGCGCGTTATTAGATTTGCGGCTGGCTTTCGCGTTCCACCAAGTAAACATACTTTTCGAGAAGCACACGCGTCTAGTCGCCAACTCCCATAGTCTATGCTCTATTGAGTTTTCTCCCCCTCCCCACCCCCCTACTCCCTTATCTACTCTTATCCGTTCTTTCCCTTGCCCAACCTTCCTCGGTCTTCTTACCCTTTTCTCCACCGGCGCTTCGACATTTTTTTACCTATTTCACCAAACTCTACGCAATCACTGCTCTACCAATACCTCATCATAATTGGCTATCAATCTTAGCGTCAATCTGTCCGTTGCATTTGCATTAATTCGCTGGATTCTCGCAGCGCGATAATTAGTAGGACGAGTTTCTGTCTGTTGCGAGTTAAAATTCGTACGAGCGAGAGTATCAGACCGTTTGATCCTTTGAGTGGAAGTCCCGCTGGCGATTCTTAAGCGAGTTTAAATTGACAAGACGCTGAGACGGCAATTCTCGAGCAGTTGCTTGGATCGTTGCTCTCGCGCCTCTCGATATCTCAATGAATGTTATTTCATAGGCATTACGCTGCACTCGCGGAAGACCACTATAACGTGGCATCATCGTTTTAATCGCCATGTGGCATTATTTACGAGCAAGTCGGTCGCAGAGCGGTCGCCGACCCGCCGATTCGCTTTCCTTTTCCTTTCTTCCGAGAAATTCGTCCATCTCAAACCTTCCGTCCTCTCTACGATCCGCTTTTCCAGAAGATTCACGTCTAATTCATGCAGAATTCGCCTGACCAATGCCCTTGAAACGTCCATCTACTTGTTGATTAATAACTTCTTTGAGTGCTCGAAAATAAGTTTAAAAATTAATTTCACGGCTCACTCATTCATATTTTGCATTGTCTTGATCGGAGCAAGGAATTTTTCATCCCTAATTTGAAACATTCATCTACTCGTAAGACCTACAAAGGTTTACATCTGTTTCTCGAATGTTGAAAAATAATTCTTTCAATTCTTCTCACTGTCGACTCGTTCACTTTTGCATTTTCCTGATCGGGACAAGTAGGTTGTTTTGTACGGCGGTTTCTTACGTCGGAGCTAATTGCGTTATGAAAGAATTGGCTGGCTGGATAAAGGGTTTGTAGATGAAAATCGTCTCGTTAGGCGATGAATTATCTGTCGCGGCTCACCTTGGCACGCTGGCATTAGACTTACGAGCATATTGAAGCTAATGCATATTGGAACAGTATGCACGTGCCATCGTGGGTGTGTCGTTGGTGAGCTTGGCGATACGGTTAGAATGTTTCCCTCGTGATGTAACCGATCTGCCGCAGTGTTCATAACATGACTCACGTTTTTCCCCGCGAGTTTCGAACCCCTGGACCCAGATTCCTCGTGGCACAAATTACCAGGCCATCTCGTTACGAAGACAGCATAAACGCGACTCTACATATCGCTGAAATCGTTAAAAGAATTCTCTCCATCTTCCCGGAGCGAACTTATTCCTTCTTTGTTCTTTTAATTTCCAAGACGGTCACCGATGGAAGATAAAGATTTTGAGTTGACGATGATCCGATTTTGTCGGAGCTTTATTCGAAGTCTTCACAGATTATTTCCGTAAATTCCTGAGAGCGTTAGGTTCGATCGGCGTTGTTGATTGGTTAAAAATAAGCTGCTGGGTAATCTCCTATCATTCCTGCCAGCTGACGTAAGGTGAGCGAACGGTCCAACGTGACACATAGGAAATCGTCATCGATAACTATCGATTATGATTATCCCTGGCATTGTTAGTAAGCTAGTTGATACGTGTACTTGTGGTAACCGTCAATGACGCGAACGCGGTGAGGCGATTAATGAGCGCCAAGATAACGGTCGATCGCTGATCGTTTAATGAATCGTTTAGGAGATAGTTGCAACGGTCGGCAGTGGGGGTGGAAACGTTTTATTCGCGTATAATCAGCGTACACAGTCGGCGATGAAATCAAGACGATAAGATTCCTAGAAAGAACGAATAGTTGTTGATCTCTGCGACAGTTGATCTGTCCTCAAGGAAACTCCCAAGCCGCAAGCCAATCATACTTCAATTAAAAATAACGACATCATTAGGCGCAGAAAATTTCAAAAAGTCAGGAAAAGGTTTTATGACTCCATCAGTTTCTTTTGAAATATACGCGCAGAATTGTTGAACATTTTTCACTGAGGTCTAAACGGGACAAGATATTTTTCGTCGAAGTTAGGCTCCTCTGGCAAAGTTAGGTGAATGTCCTAGAAATATTTCGAATCTTTGAACAGGAGGATTGACACATGAGTAGATACTTATTGGTCAGCGATCCTCACATACGTTGACGATAAATCATCGTCGCGAGAGCTCAATGAAAGCGATCCGGCCGTAACGATTGCGAAGAATTCCTGTTTCGCAAGCGTGTGATATTTGTCGGTAAATGCCGATGGGACAAAGATGATGCGTATCTATGTAAAGTGCTTTATTCGATCCACCGTCCGTGAAATCGATTAACGATATCAAGGGTAACGAAGATGACGACATTTTCGTAGCGACAGACCTGGACGACGATGAATTCCTAAGAGTTTTCATTATTCATCGTCGACTATTGCTGCATAAAACAGAACCGTTGTCGTACATCAGGCCTATGTTAATCAGAACGCGGTCGAGTAATACATCTGTTTTATCTGGATCGTTTATCATTTTCTCGCGGACCTGCTCTCCAAGGAATTGAAATACCGCCGTTAAGATAATGATTTTCTATTTATAAAGGCATTTCCAATCCCCATTTGGCGAATTTTCTCATCGCCAGACGGTTATGTCGATAGTTCCTCGGAATTCTATTTCACGCCTACTTCGTGTGATTCCACGCGCAGTTAAAATTAGATGTCATAAACGTAAAGGTCACATTAAACTGTAATAGCAAAGTGCAAGTACACCCACGATGGACTTGAATCGAAACGCCGCAGGATAGTTGATCTCATCGTAATCAAGTGGGTGTTGACCGTGAATCCTTCCCAGATTGTTTATTAAATCCGCTCACTTTACCCCGCACTTTGCAGATTTTGCATTATCTCGAAATAGGCTAATCATAAGGAAGATGGAAATGCTTAATAATACAGAAGGCAGGGACGTAAGTCTTGTAAAAAATTTACAAGGTTTTCCTGGGAATTCCTGCTAATTGGATTTACCTAACTTGGTCTCTGGCTTCCGGCTCTGATTACACCAATTTTTAATTAAGTCATGTTTTTAACCACATGGAGAGGTATGAAAAAATGAAAATCTATCTATTAATAGTCGTTTATAGGGATGATTCTTTTAGTTTCATAAAATACAAGTTACGGGTTACAGTGCATAGTTCTTTGTTGTTCATTCTCTAGTTTTGACGATGACTTTAACGAGGGAATATTACAGAAATCATTCTCATTCGTGGACTAACGTCGTCGTCAGCTACGAACGTGTTAAAAATCTCTTAAACATTGCATCACGGTGACTGTTCTACGAGACTTCCTTCGCACGGAACAATAATTCCTCGCTTTTACGTAAACCCGTGTTTCGTTAAACGCATCTGAGGCCACTTGCCGCCGTCGTCTCGGAGCCATTCCCATATTCGCCAAAATATTTGCTCATTTGCGCAGTGGTAAGAAGTTAGTGTTTCTCGGGAAGTTTCGTTCGAGCGCATCGACGTGTTGACTCGCAACAGATGTGCACGTAAACCGCCAGTGTCGGCCGTTAATTGAGCTTTCGATTCCGCCGGTTGATCTCATCCCGTAGGAGTCGGCCGTGAATGTCGACCGGATATTCGCGCTGACTTGGGCTTGGAATATATGACGTCACGTCGCGGCCGATGATGTCATTCCCTCGGCCGTTAGAAAAAAAACGAGGAGGAGGAGGAGGAGGAGGGGGGGAAGAACACCGGGCGCATCGGGCCGTCGTAATTAGAAACGCGAATTGTGCCGGCGAGGGTGACGTCATCTCGCCGCGAACGGAATGTCACGAGTGCAGGGACTGACTCTGGCCATTTCCGCACGTGTTGACGCTCGGGGTCCCCCGTGATCGGCATCGTCCCGACCTGTAATTCACCGCGAGCGACACTCGTTCACCGGCCAACATTCCCCGCGGACCATCCCCTTCGAAATTCCTGCATCTCATTCTTCCGCGCCGCGTTACACATCCTCAAAAGGCAAATACGTCGCACGGAGGCACAGTGTTATTGTTCAGGTCGAAAGTCAGGGTTCAAAGGTTCGGACGGTAACAGGTGACTTACCGACCGATAATCTCTGTAACGTATGTTCACATGTAAATACACTTTTTTCAACAACGGAGAAATTTCCAACGCGTCGAAGGGAACTCGAGTTATCGGGACAATATGTACATAATTAAACGGATAAAATGTGTTCACTTATGGATAGATAAATGAATTTATGCGAGGAATGATCCCATTCCATGTGAGATTCCGCGCCAGAGAATTGCTAATTCTACGCTTGGCAGTACTTCTCTACGTGTCATTATTGTGAATTTTTGACGAGATTCAGCGAGTTCGGCGCTGGAAATAAGTGTTGCGGGCGATGCAAAAGTACGAAGATCGAACGCGTGATAAATTAGCCGATAAATCAGTGGATAATCGTATTCCCCTGGGCGATGCTTTTCCAGCCGGCAGGCAGTCAGCGGGGACTGACGTATGCCGGGGAGGAGGGGGGACTGAATAATGGATGCAAAATATCGGCTCTCGCGATTTGCCCGTCGCCAGATTCCCATGCATGCGCGAGCGGCAAGTATAAACGGTAGAAAAGTCGGGATTCGTAGGAATGCAGGACATTCGAATGATCCTGGCAAGGCCGATGAACCTGTCGGCCGATCCAACGGCCGGATAATTTTACGTGCCATTCGAGATATCGACTGTGCACTCGTCCGTCGACCTTCGCGGAACTCGGCCGCACATTCGGATGAAATTTCAGGCCCGGCAATTAAGACAAGGCTCGACCGAGCGGAGACTTTAACCTCGCGATGAAAATCAACGACAAAGAAATTACGTTGTTCGAATGGGGATTCGTTCGCTTTGCCGGGGAATGAAAATTGCAAGTGCAGTTGCAATGGTCCCTGACACCTCGTCGAGTTTAATGCTGACCTTCAATAAACTTCTTCATTGCCGTTTCCCGCGTTTACTGAGCTTGCGTCAAATACTTGGTCTTTCGTCATTCGGTCAATGTCGCAAATTTAAGACGAAGGGTTTCTAACGGTGTTAATTCTTCGCTCCATTTGCCAGTTGGAAATGCTGAACGCAGCTGCCTTAGACCCTGAACCTAGTCAAGATAATGCGTAACCTCAGAGGAGCTTAGCATCGCTATTTTGTCTGTTTGTTCGGGTTCCATGACTCAATACCGCGAAATAAAAACCGGCCGAGGAGAATTGCAGTCAAGTTCTCGGTACAATTATAACGAGGGAAATATAAATGGATCTTAGTCCTTGAACCCACTCAAGATAATTCGTAACATACATTTCCATTTTTGATTAAACCACGAGACGGGATACTTCAATGAATTCTTTTTACTAAAGGAAGCTTCGATAACGTCATACGAATTTGCCGTAAAGTACTTAAACAAATATCCTGCCGTTTCAAGTGAAATTTGATTGACACAGGAAATTATTCAGTTGTTTCTGCTGTTATAATTATTTCATAACTCGGACCCACTGATTTATTTAATCTATTGGAATACTACAGCAGGTAATTTAATCGCCCGTTTAGTCTCTTTCATAAATGATATTTTGCGTTATTGTTAATTAAAATAAATGTTGTATTGGTAATAATTTTCTTCTGTCAACAAGAGTTCTTTAAAAAAACAGAAGATATTACTCTTGATTGCAGTACTTTTAATTCGTTACACACGTATGGCATGTAAAGGAAGGAAAATATATGTCTTTGTTTCGATATGTCGTACGTAAGGACAGTAATATCCTGCCGCGGAAAACACAGAGCCATGCGTGGCCACATTGTTTTATTGTTCTTTTCAAGTACTTCCGCCTTGTCGTTACAAGTTCATCCATCATCGTACAATGGAAATTAAGCAAACACTCGCACACGCGAGGCACCTACGTGCACGCCGTTTCGAGTATTATTTTCCAGTGCTATTTTTATTTCGCGCGTATCATGCGCAACGAAATAACAATGCGCCAGCTAACGGTTTCAGAATCCACGGAAACTTTTGGGCCGTGGTATTCGATCCGAAGGATCAAATGAATCTGCGTTAAAAAGTAAAACGAAATCACCGAGACTCTCAACATTTCTGGCTCACTCCGGACGATTTGGACGCATGATTTTTCAAAATACGCTGATAAGGGAAAGATCGTGCCGGATTGATATTTTCGTTCCCAAGAGTCTACTAAATAACAACTTGCAGCCCGCCATGCCAAACGAATCGTCCATAAATAAAGGTTTGACGTGCAACATGGATATCGTAACATCACACAGCAGTACACTAATTTCTGTCTTCGTTTTATACAATTTATACAAAAATACGGAACTAAACAGATCTCGGATAAACCAAATAGTACAGACCTATTATTGATAGCAAAAATTTCTCATACACTGGAAAAAAAATCCTTATTTCATTTATGCGACTAAGGAGGACAATTAAAAATAACGTTTCGACGTTCTTCCACGTAGCTGATGAATGTCTTCCTATATTTGCGGTGTCTTCCGATTCCCATCGAAGATTTCTTAGAGTCTGTGCCTCGCGTTGCGTCTGCACTTGCATCAGACGGGATACGACGAGTCAGACGATATCTTGTCATTCGCATTCCAACGATGAGTTCTCTCCTACGAATCCGTCGGCTCGTCAGTTTCGCTGTGTTTGCCGCTGCGCTTACGTTCGCGTCCTTTCATTATCACCTGCGTATTTCGTAACGGAATTTATCGCCGGCCTTATTTACCGGCGGCGCGGAAATGTCGATCGTCAATCAAATTCCAAAGGCAACGTGACACGAGTATTATTCAGAAATTCCGTTCCTCCCGTTCGGCGTTGATGTCGTTGCTTTCGCTGTTACTCGAATCTTTATTTCCCCGCGAAAAAGGGGGACTTTTCGTCGCTCGGTAAATCTTATCTGTATACCGCGGAGTTGCGTTACTCCGAAGCCCACAATCAGCGTTTTATCATTCGGTTTCTCGTCTTATGCTTATGTTACGCGCTGTGCTTATGTTACGTTTCAAGGCGACAATCTCCGCCCGGAGAACACGATACTCATGAGCGTCTCCCGCGAGAGGAACGATAAGACAGTGATAATAACCTTGAGGGAATAACCGGCGAGCAGAAAATCGCAGGAAAAATTGTATACCGACTGTTTCATTATCCAATCTGTTCTGATCCTTGGGAAGTTTGCAAAAGTGGCTTATTGACTTCATCACTATGGAATTATGAATCTACTCTTCCGTTACAGGAATATTTCAATTTGGATCAAAGCGGATTAGCAAGCTCGATCGATATATCGTTTTAATCCTTCGTCCAATTTTTGCCTAGAGGAGATACTCGAAAATATGAGTTTTGCGCTAGTTTTCTCTCTTCTTTTTTTAAATCTACCTAGTTGTGTATTAATTGCGGGTTTGCCGGTCCTTTTTCTTCGACTGCCTTGCTGCTTATGAAGCGTCTGCGTTTATCGTGAGATCAGCACGCGACACATTCCACATTCCTGCGTGTGGCGCGACTGCTTTCAAACATCAGAACGAGACCCCTTTGCTCGTTACTCCACTCAATACCGCGAGAAACTAGTCATCTATTTACCTATGCGCATACCACAACTCAAACTAGTTCTAATCCCGGCGCCGTCAATTACAAAATAACCCTAATGACATAAATATCAACGAGAGTTGACAAAGTTGCACTCCGCTATCAGCTTCCACGAAATATATTATTACCGTTCACGCTAATTCCGATCAGTCAAGGGCCGTTAATTTCATTACGTCACAAATATCGCACAGTGCTGATTGCGCAAAATTTAGCTAGGAATGCACGATGTCAACGAGCGATGTATAATAAATGCCGCGTGGTCTCGATGACGACGAACCGAAAATTGTAAACCGGCATTGTCGAGGATTCGGGGGAAGGGAAGGAAGAGGGGAGAGGCAAGGATAACGTTGCGGGGGACAAGACTTTTTCCAGCGGTCGTCCATTAGAAGCGCACGGACGATTTAACAGAGGGGCCAGCGTCGGTTTTCCGGGGTGGCTTTTAGGTCCGGCAATTTCATGCCCGTCGCTTGTCATGCTAATATCCTTGACTCTACATTCCCCCCCCCCCGCGCGTATTCCTTCAACGTCAGCGGGGGAACGGGCCACGGGATCAACCAGTGCAGATGCACACATGTCAGGCCAAAAGTGCCCCTCCGACGCGAGTCGTTGGCCCCCTCCGAAAAGACGGCAGATGAGTTTCCTTGGCTCGTTTAACCCGCGACACTTTATTTCATAAATTTACGCAAAAACATGCGACACACGCAGAAAGCCCCTAGACCCTCGGAAAGTTTTACGAGACGACGCTGGTAATGTAAGCGAAATACAGAACCAGTTAATTCAATGAATTTACGTACACGATCGGATTTTTCAAGAAAAGGAAATTACGTTACCGACGGAACGTTGTGAGTTAATTAAATAATTGTCTACGATTTTTCTTCTCTTCCCTTTCTCACGTGAATTGTGACACTTGTAAGATTTTTGTAGTGGTAGCAGCGAGCGGAAAGACGAGGGGTAATATACGAAAAATGTAGAACAAGGTAATTCTATGAATATACTTGGACCATTTGATTTGTTAAGTAGAGAAAATTATCTTACCGACAGAAGACTGTGAATTCGTTCAAAAATTGTGTACGACTTTCCTTCTCTTTCTTCCACCCGTTCTCTTCTTTTTACTTTTCCATGAATTGTGATGCTGTTAAGTTTTTTCCGGCAGCAATAGCGCGAGGAAAAACGAGTGGTCAATAGAAGTTCCGTGGCGCAGACCCAGTTCAGTTAACTTTGTAGTTACATAGATGGCTGTCGGTAATTGTTTTACAAAAATTAACGTCTATTTTGTAAACGAATTTGCCTTGGAAAATATCGTTTCTCACTCCCTCGTACCGTCCCATCTCTCTCCCTCGCCCTTTGTTTCTCCTCTTTCTCTTTTCCTCTCAATTTCTGCGGAAAATCGGCGAACGGCTAGACACGTGCGACACGTACGAACACGTGCGATTCGTGTATGCACGTCCGCGTTATACCGTTAAAATGCAGGCACGCATCGTACAATCGAGTCCAGTAATGATTGCCGGCGCAAGAGGTAACAATTTATTCGGGCGCTGTGGAAAAAAAAGGTCAAACGAATTCCCAGGCACAGCCGATGAATGAAATATTTTATTATGCGACACAACATTTATTTTGCACGTACCAACCGCAATGCATTTAACCGATCGACCGTCGTCCTTCTATTTCAAACACAACACAGACACCGCGAGATTTATATTATTCATACCTTGTGACATTCGTTAATATTTACCCGCGATAGAAATGTAGTTCATTAATAGAACAATTTTGCCGTTGACGAAAAAAATTTCTGCGGTAAGTTTCGCGATGAAATGTTGATCCGTGGTCATAGAATAAATGGCTTACTCGGAAGTCTTACGTTGAGTTTCTTTAAAAAGTGCTTTATTGCCTTGGACCGCATGGTATTTAGTTAGGCAACGAATTTACGCGATACGTGAGAACTGCGAAAAAATCATACAAAACCGCGGCCGGTGGTCGAGCGCCGTAGGGATTTGGACATATTTTAGCGGGCGATTTGCAATTTAAACGTTACGTTTAATGGCTTCACGCGAGGATCCTCGCTTCCCACAGGCGGGGAAATTTCTCGCGGAAAAAATCACGGTACCTGAAGACCGACGATCGTTAGATTCATGGTAAACGTAAAACTGCTCCTCATTAATTGGCCTTTAAAAGAAATAGGCAGTTGAATAATGGCAACGATACTAAGGACTTTAAGTTATCAGGCGCGGCAGTAACTTGGAATCGTAATAACGGCTAATGATGCTAATGATTTTAGATGTTAACGCCGCTGGAAACTGGCAGGACGTTACTGTGCGCTAATTTAATGAAGACCACGACTTACCGCGGCCTGCTTCCCTTTAATTGCGCTTTACTCGCCGTAAAAAGATTTACGCCGTCGGCCGGTGCGTCGATCGACGTTGCTTTCCTGCGTCTCTTATTACTCCCCGTTCTAACGACTTTAATTACGCGGGATCTGTCACGACGTTCCGGTCAACTTCGTTCTCACCTCCAACGGACGATTAATAATTTGAATATCCGATCGCCCGTACGCTCGTTACGTGAAAACGATTTATACGTCGCTCTAAGTGTAAGTTTTACGTGGAACGCTATGCAGATGGTAAAGTAGTTACGGGTTTTCCATTTTCCAGCGGGGGATGCAGTCGGGAAAAACTGCCTCGAAAGCTTATGTATACGATATACATTTTTATAATCCCCATTCTTTCGTGCTTCGCACCCAATCTGTAGAGGTTGAAAACTTCCGGACGATCAAACTTGCCACGTTTTCCTTCGGGTCGATAAGGAATTGTCGAAGGAAGTTGATTTCTTTTCCGGCCGAAATTCTCGGTCATCACGCTTCGCAGAAAGTAGTGAATTTTCATAACAGAATAATCGCCAGAATGATTATTTATGAACAATCGCGATAAGTGTAAAACTTTTATTACGACACAAGTGCGTGTCTTTGATTTGATGTTCCGCTTGGGTTTCGCTTTATTCAAGGTTCATTTCCGTTCGCACGCGGTGAAGGCGTGTGCTCGGGATTACTTGCACCTTACGGCCGCAAGGAGAAGCAATTCGAGCGAGTTATTTGCGTAATTCACGGCTGAAGTGCCCCTCGACGGCCGAAAAACTCGAGTGAGAGAGTTCGAAAGGAACAGGCTCGGGCCTTGGCGAGTGTAATAACGTCCACGGTATCTCGAGAGGAAAAGAAAACCTCTTAATCCGAGTCACAATGAACGATTCACCAAAGAATTTCCTAATCCCATTCATACACATAACTTTCCCAAGATTCTCTACCTCGATTTACATGTTTACGCCCACAGAGCTCTTCCTACAAGAAAGGTCGAGAGGCCAATTTTTTAAATGTCATTAAAGAAATTTCAAACACAATCTGTCGAAACAGACTCGTTGAAACTCATGACAGATGTCAGTGATTTTTGTCAATTAAATTACGACTAGCTTTTCCAACTTGTAAATCCAAAGAAATCTTTGTTTCTGCTTGTACGTGATTTGTATGGTACCTATGATTAAGGGAAGCTTAAGTGATGATGATGATGGACGAGTAACTGATGTAAATGATGATGAAGTCGCTAAATGGGGAACCTTTTCGAGGAAAGACGGATCGATCGTGCTAAGAGGGTAGGTAATTTGCGTTGATCTGTCGAAGGGTGGCCGTCGACGGACGAGGTCTATGGTTTCGCGAAACCTAGTGCGTTTGCAAGCATCGTCGCCCACTCCCTCTCCCCTTCAAGCCTTGAGGATTATGTCCCTACGTGCGGGAGGAAATTCCAAGCTCACAGCACGTGCCAAACGAATATCGCGAGAATTCCTCGTGAAAATTCGCACTTAAGAAATTACAAGAAATATTCGAAATTTCTTCGGGTTCAAATATGTATTTTTATACATTTTTATTAATTTCATTAATTAAATATAAATTTTTTACAAATTTTTATAAATGATAGAGTCGCGAAGAAGGATTCATTAGCTCTTCAGTAATTGAATTAAGTTTATATTAGTTTCTGGAAAGAAATGGCGAAAATTCTGAAGATTTCTCATGAAAATTCATATTTAAGAAATTAGGTAATGTCTCAAGAATTTCTTAGGACATGAAATGATACTTACAATTTTGACAAATCGCAAGTATAGATTTATTCATTCTTCAATGACGCAGTTGAATTTATGCGCTGGCAAAATTTCTTGTAACTCGTGAAAAATTAATGAAACAAGTTTTTGGCAATTGAATTCTAGCTAAAATTTCTTGCTCGTAAATTCGAAATAAATTACTTCTCTTCGCATATGATTCGTGTAATGTGTACGGTGTTTATAATTAAGGCAAGCTTGGAGTATTATAATTTTCCGGCGTTATTAGTGCGGTGCGCCAAGGTTGTCATAAGTAAGGTAGGCGGTGTGAGTGAAAGGGCAGGAATCTTATGTAAATGCAGTGACAGTGAACTGTATCTCGTTCCGGCGGTGCTAAGTCGACGGGCTGAACGATGCTCTTCCTCGACTACTTTCCGTGCTCGGTTAAGAGCGGTTCGTTTGCTTTCCGCCATCGCCGGCGAGCCATTTACTTTTTCGACGTAATCGTAACGAGGACATTAGTATCGCGTGCAACGGTTCATGCACCGATGCGAGCAAGCTCCACCGCGATTACTCCACTCCGCTGGCTTTTTACTGTCATTCCACTGGCTCCTAGCAGATTCGAGGACAATTAACGAATCAAAGGACCTTCTATTAAAGTCATTGACTTTCTCTCATGTCAAGTGATTTCTTTGCTATCGAAATTACGTTTCTCCTTGCTTTTTCGTTGCACCGTGATGCAGGAATTTATCAGAATTTTCATAATATTCTGTATATCCTCGACTATTTACTGTCATTTCATTTCTCTTGTTCAGCCCCAAAGTCTTTCAGACGAATAGATTATTAGGCAATTAAAGGATAAAGGATAAGTCTTTAAATTTCTTTCATCCCAAGTCATTTCTTTGGGATTGAAGACGAGTTTGTGTTTGCTTTTTGGTGGCACAATGCGATACACTAATCTCTTGTAATTGTTCCAACCTTCTTTACCGTCCAGTTCGGATCCGATTTTTTCGACCAAAGTCCCTAAGTTTCTTGAACTTCGAGCAATTCCTTTGGATTTGAAGACGAGTTTGTGTTTGCTTTTTCGTTACACAATGCGACGTAGCGAGGTTCCGCGAGTCTTGCGCGGTGAGGAGAGCGGTGAAGAGGAATTCCTGACGAGCCGGTCGGACCGTACTCGTCGGAGCTTTGGTTTCGGATGCGTGATTTACTCGGCAAATGACATGCCGGTGTCGGGTAATGCCGTTGAATGGCAGTTTCTTGTGTCAAAGCGTAGCACGTTTGCACTTCACCGCTGGCCGTCCACAACCTGATCCAATTTACCACTTCACTTGGAATGAATACATAGCTGTACACAGGGGCAACCGTTTTTGCCCGAAGCCCAACAACCGAGTCTCAAAATCTCAGGCGGTTCCCCCCTATAATGTTATCCATTCACGGGGGATTCTCGATGCAACACTTTTTTTACAATCTTCAAAGGCCAGTGGGAAATTTCCTCACCGAAGACTCGCTATCGTCAAGTGGCCCATGAATTATATTTGACGCGTTTGTGTCGAAAAATGTAAGGCCTGAAAGTACTTAAGTAAATGACTTGTAGGTAGATATGACTTATAGATTGATCTACAATGAAAATTAATCGACCAACACTGAAACACGGTAACCTGCTCTTCTGATTTAGCTATTCTCATTACAATTTCCAGCGCAATTAAAATTTATCCAGCAACACTGGGTCACGTTAATCTGCTCTTTTGATTTGTCAATCTTATTATAAATTCGACCGCGACTAAAATTAGCCGACCAGTAGCCTGACACTGTAATTTCCTCCTCTGATTTCACTGGCGAAGCCTGTTCTACTTCGGCCGAAACGTCGTTATAAGTGTGCACGTGATTCCGTGGCAGTTTGCTGGGTGGCTGGGAAAGAGGAATTTGTTCGAACTACAGCTCCTGGCAATGTCATTCGTCCGCCTTGACATCGGATCCTTGGAGCGCCGAGTAGGTGGTGTAGAGGCACAACTACCCCCTTACATCCATACCTTTTGCCCCCGGTGTCTCTGAAATCTTACGCTTCCGCCCCCGGCCCGCACAACGCTAGAATTTATATTGAACGGCCTGAAAGGATGCGCGCTCCTGCGTTCCTCGAAATCTGCATCTTCCCCTTTGTCCTCGAAGAGCACTCGTCTCATGTTTACGCGGATAATACCGTGCACACACGTCCTCCTGTAATATCCTCCTGCCCGTCCGTGAGTTTTCCCTCAAACGATACCTCGGCAAACAAGAATTACGCGCAAACTGCACAGTTTTCGTCCTAACGCTCACGAAGTTGTGGAGAATTTTAAGAGGATCGTTTTTCCCTTCTCTGTTGCAGCTTGCACGTCCAGCCAGTTCCGTTGCAAGAATGGAGAGTGCGTCGACGGAAGTAGACGTTGCGACGGCAGACCAGATTGCGTGGACAGTTCGGACGAAGTCAATTGCCGTAAGTCTCGAGAAATCTTGCACCGATCGTCAATGGAATCGTGTAAAAATTCTACTCGTTCAGGAGCTTACATTTGTATCACACGTTTCTTCCTTAACTCGTGACTTTTCTCAATCTTGTGCCGTACCTAAATCTGCTTCAGTGTCTTACGCACGCTTCGTGCTCGTCCTTGTGGCGCTTTTAAAAAAATACGAGTAATCGATTCCCCGTGTAAGTAGCGGTAATTGTAATTACGCCGTTGACCTATCAGATTGTGTATTACATTCCTAGCTGACGGACAGTGGCGACTCTTTTCGACGCGATTGCGAAAATAACGGGCGGTTCAATCTAATCGCAATTCCCGCGGCGCTCAAAGCATCGCGTTATTATTCTAATAGCGTCTTTAGATATGCGCGGTGTAATAATAATTATTGCGCATCGGACTGAGAGAGGCTCTTGTGCAGCTGGCGCTGGCGTTAATGCTTCTTCGGGAGATTAAAAGGATCGACTGCAGAAACACTCGACGTGCGATCTCATACCCGCGAAATTGAATAATCGACCCACTCGAAGAAAACCAGGCCGTAATGTTACGTCAGAGAATTGCTCACGCAACAGTAGACCGCTTGCCAAAATTTAGTGAATTGTCAGTCAAAGACATGATCAGTGAATATCCTAAAATGATTAACAGAATTGAACAACGCTTCCTCGAAGAAGGACAACATTGGCTTATTTCAAATGAGACAATGACGATTTTTGAACTTCGGGATGAAAGATCGTATTTTTGGAGGGTGCAAAGCGTAGCTTTCGATAGATGGCAAAAGGGTAAACGATTAGAAAGGGCAGGGGCAAAGGGAATTCCGTGCACGAGAGTTCGCATTCAGAGTGCAACGGCCTTAAGCACGACGAGAGGGTATAATATACCCGTCTTCCTCCCCCTGCTGACCCCCCCCTCCCCCTGGACCTTGGAGGACACGCTATCGCCGCTGTCGCGGCTATTATAATTATTGAGCTCATCGCAATGCCCGCCGTCTTTTTTCCTCACGTGCCGATTGTCGCAATAAATACCTATAAATTACGTGCATCGATTACCCTTCCCCGACGAACGGAACACGAACTAAACTACCGTCTCGCCGAACGTAAAATAAATGCATGCAACAACACCGCTCGCAAATAACAATCGTCAGTCCAAAGCTCGTCGTCGTCGATCGTGTTAATTAATGCTCCTGGATCGGTGAAAATAGAGCGACAAAAAAGGTCGTTCGAGTGCCTAAAGCCTTGATTTATGTGACATTTCACGCTAGGAATTTATTTACAGTGGCAAAAATTTCATTCACAAATCATTGCCTGACTGAAATACGTGGTATTTTCATATGGCTGGATGGAAATTGAATGTGTCACTAATTAATATTTCGGTGATTTAAAATCAAGGTCACCTTGGAACGAACTTAATGACTTCATTCGGAAGAAAACTGAACTAACAAATTCCATTTATTCTTCGGTTTCAGGAATATTAGCTCGTAGCACCCTTAATTTTATATCCTGTATAACAGATCGTTTTCCTTCGGTTAACTATACCGCGCTATCTGTTTGGTTATTAGTTTATCAATAACGATTGTCAATGGTACATTGTGAACTGATACTCTGGATATAACGACGATTCGGATGATTTCGTGTCTGTTACGCGCCGCCGGCAGTTACGGGCGGCATTATTAATTCCGGCATTAGTTCAGTTCTGTCGCATGCCTCGCGGACCGTTGCCTGTATCTGCAATCGGTACCACTGCGCCATCGTGGTACCAACCACCATAGGTATATCACAGATCTAACTCGGTTAGATAACTCTTACCGTAATCGTGCAACTCGCCGGCACACGGGAAAACCGAAGACAGCTCACAGCAAAGTGAAATGTTAAAACGATCCTTAACATTGTACTAAAAAACGCTTACGAAAATCAACACTTCGCAACGATCGTTGCAGGTTTTAGACAATAAAGAAATGTATGCCCATTTTAAGGCTCCTCGCACAGGTCAGTTTGTCAGTTGGTTGACAATTTTTTAGGTGATTTATTTGATACGTTAGTACAGACGATAGTAAAGTGAAATGTTCAATAATTTTGAACGTTGTGCCAAAAACGAATTCGTACCGATCGTTACAATTTTGCACAGTCAAGAAATGTCTGGCGTTTTTAGGACCTGGTGCGCTTGTTTCATTCTTATTTGTCGATTGACAATTTTTCATTGGCTGCAAACGGGGGCATAGTTTTTGACGAATTAATGCACGAGGAGAAGAAGAGCAATTTTCGCCATAAATCTTTTTCCCGCCGGGGCGTTTGGTAAATCCGCCATACGGAAGGGAACGAAGGGGGGGGGGAGGGCATCGCGGGGCATCGAACGAGATTTACTCGCGTTTATTAAGCCGGCCTAATAACCGGCCGCAATTTTAATCCGACGTTAATCTCCACGGGGCATGGCTGTTGACCGGCCGGAAGCCTTCCACGGCTCTGTCGAGGAATTTCGCATTTTCGCTGCTTTAATCCAATTCCGATCCGGGATTCCCGTCAGACTTTCGTCCGGTCAAAAACTGTGCGTCCATCTGAAACAGCTGCATTAATTCGAAATGCCGCATACTACGACACCTCGACCGTAGGGAAATTGTTTCCCCCCGTTAACCGTGAGTTCCTAATTCCGAAATAGATTGTCCGGTATATCGAATCTCATTGGCGAGGCGAAATCATTCCTTTTTGCATAAAAGATTCGGCGCTCTGGCCCTGATTTATCATTTCCCCGGAGTCGAAGACACATCGTGGAACTTTTTTAATATCCTCCGAGTCATTCCATACCTTCCTGCGGAACAGAAGTGTGTACGGGCGAGCGATTAAATTCATCGATCCCCGACGGTGCCAAACAAATTACGGAATTATAACGTCGCTATAGAGCGACCGAGTAATTTCGTGAAAAGTCCCGCAAACAGTCGTCAATTACGTCAATTAGGGAATACGACAAGGAAGGAAAGTTGCGGAAATTATTAAAGATTACGGTAAAATGGGCACTTAAAGAATATGAATAAATTACCGAACCAGGTAGAATTGTTCGAACTGTTTTGTAAAGTGATTTACTGGAATTCAGGAATAACAGATTGCCTTATTCTTGTCTGGTCGATCGAGTGATGGAATATTTTTTTCCTCCTCGATCACGAAGAATTAATTCCTTAATATCAATTTCTGGCCGTCCATAAATGTCAACGCTGGCACGTAAGCTCGGAAATCGATCGACCGCCGTTTGTGTCGTGCGGGACACGCGTTACGTACATTTATTTCGACCCAATCCATTAAATCCAATGCGGATAAAAAAGTCGATGCCCGGTGACTCGTGTTTCCTTTCGTTCGTTTACTCGCCATTAAAAATCCAGTCGATAAAATCGCGCACTCCTTCGCGAATCTTACCCTGAATTTACATTTTATTCCGACAGGGAATTGGCAGGGTAAAATTGAATAAAATTCAGCGCAAATCAACCACCGATTTGCATTTATCCCAATGAAATTGATCGTTACATTATTTCACTGTCACTACGAAATCCTGCATAAACAAATACATCACGCTCCGAATTGAGTCTTTTCGTTCTACAAATGATGACCGACAGATTTAGAATAATTTATCGACTGACTACACAAGCTAATGGGCAGAATTTTTATCGTAAAGACCTAAAAAAATTCTACAAATATAAATAACACGTATTTTCTTCTCTTTTCCCATATAATTAGGATTCACGGGATTCGAGTAATTCGTAGATTGATTGTACGTGCTAATAAGCTGGAATTTTATCGTGAATGAGTAATTATCATTCACCTTCGTAAATCGGATGCATGTTTTCCTGTCGACAAATTTGCGAGACTTGTAACGTCGACCGAATGATTAATTATATCGGCTGGGTCGATGGCTCGTCGCGTCGATGACTCGATACGAAAGGTTTAATCGATTTCTCCGATCCGTTTCGCCGTGGCCCGTTCATTGTACCTAACTGGCCCGCTCGGTGCTTTGATATTCGAGGATGCCTTTGAGCCGCTGAATTTCGTAGTCGATTCCCCCGTCTTCATAATGAATTTTCGTTGAAAACATATTATCGTACGTGCCGCTTTTAATACGTCTCACGGTTCAGGCCGTATATCTCCAACGTCGAACTTTAAGCAATTTAACTGCATTCGGTATTAACCACGTGCTCGGCCTTGCAGTGGCCCAAATTCATTGACATTAATCTCGCAAGAAATAAATGATATCGAGGATTTCATGAAACGGTTTATTGAAATTAATCCCGTAACATATAAGTAATGTACACGATTTAGTAAAGTAATGCTCTACTTTACATCTACATTATTATAAAAGGGCGTTGTAATTCCTTGTCATATTTTTCTCTGAATGCTCTTTAAATTCCTGACGCGTGCAGCGAGCGTGTTTACTTTCTGCATTACGTATTTGATGTAAGCTAATTACAACGGGCCGACGTAGCGACCATGCATTCCGTTTTATCGACGACCCCATGGACGTTAACTTCCCTCGCGGAACAGTTTTTCCTCACGCACGAACGTGGTATTTTCTCAATACGCAAAAACGAACTCACCAAGTCACCCACTCAAAATCGACCCGTTAAACGTTTAATGATCATTCACCTAATGCTCATACCTACACGTTCTTTCTCAAACAACAAATTACACTAAAACATTACTCGATGTAAATCAATTACTCGTTTCATAACGTACATTAATTTCCCGTGTTCCCACATTTCTAAAGAGAACAATTTTTGTAATAACCATAGGACGTTAACTTCATCTTTCTGCATGTCTTCTACTTTTTCCTCAAATCAATCAGTATTGTAATATATGTATTCGTAACTGTTGCTTCGACGTGTTGCTCAGCTCTGTGTTAATCGACCCATGTAAGGTCCTTCTGAAAACAATTTAATTACATGTAAAATGCTACTCGTTCTTCGTGCATACGTGTCAAGATGTGTTGACTTTTGTCCATTCCTTTATTTCGTTTGTCTTTGCGATTGTCCACAGGTTCATTCTTCGTCCATTCTTCGTCACTTCTTTTGTACGTGGCTATAATTGTCCAACGTTTGTCCCCGACTGTCCGTCTAATCGCCAGCCGTAAATCAACGGCAGGGATGGGCAGGATGACTATAACTTCTCATTCGCACGCATCACTTCAGCTATTTCCTCCATCGTCTAATTACAACGATAATTATCATCTAATTAGCGCGTGGTCCACGCCGAACGTTAATCATCCACGATTTTCTTTCTTCCTTTTCTCCTTCTTCAGTATGTGTTTTCGGTGTGTCGGTGGAGTCCGTAAGTTGTCTACCGTGTGAAATCTTCACGGACGGGAAGTGACAAATTTTCTGTCCAGTCGGAAAGCTTACTAATCGTCGCTAATCGCCACTTCGCGGTTTCTCTTCCGGTCGACTCAGCTTTCGGTGAAGTTTCAGTTTAAACTCGGGCTAAGATACGTAATTCTCGAAGATGATGAAATCAACGGTTTTTCCAAGAATCATAGTCATTTATTTTTAAACGTTTTCAGTAATGTCTTCTTTAAAAATACCTAAGAATTCGTCCAGAAAATATACTTGTTACATTTATCATCCTTTCTGAGATATTTCGTCAAATTTTTATTGTTCACACGACATGTCCACGCTCGTATTTTAACTCGAGTTACATCGTCGCAATGGGGTCAGTGTTTTTTCGTCTAATTCCCAACTTTGCCGAAGTTTGTCATCGTCACGCAAATTTCTCGCCTGTGCAACGAGACCCCGGGGAAAGACTGCTTTCCCCCATGGTTTAGATTCGATTAGCATGTCTACGATTCTTGCAGCCTGCACAGAAGAGCAGTTCGAATGTGCACCTGGATACTGCGTCTCAGGATATCGCCGGTGCGACGGTTACACGGACTGTTCTAACGGACTCGATGAACAAAATTGCGATAAACTAAGTATGAATCTAACACTTAGGAAGTTACACGTTCCATGGATAAGTATACCTTCGTCTTTCGTGGACTCTCGTATTTTGCGAAACAAGAAGATGTACATAACAAAGCAGTTTACATTTAAATTGCAAACACTGACGAGTCGTTGTTACTCTTACTTTAGCCAAGTATTTGACACGAACCTAACACTTAGAAATCGTACATCTAATGGCTGAACGTACCCTCATTTTCCGGGGATACTCGAATTTCGCTGAAGGAGAAAATCCACGTGAAAGCAGGGAAAGAAATCACGAGCTCACGGAGAAATTGATCGTACGCAAAGGAGTTTATATTTAAATTGCAAACGTCGCCGTGCCCCCCTTTCACGAAGCTTTGCGATCTGTATATTAGTCGAGCGTTCTGCCACGGGAAATTAGTGGCTATTTTAGCCAACTATTTAGTCGCGTGTCCGATGCCGTCTGCGGGACGAGTCGTTCGCCGAGACGAACGTCAATTAGGAAAACGCGAGACAGACCGGGCGAGTCACTCGAGCTTCCAGGCCCGTTTCAAAAGTTAAGTCTCCCTTCGGGTTTAAACAAACCATCGGAATAATCGATCGCCCGCGACTATTAAAAGAATACGAACCCCCCCTGGTACTGCGGTCGCGTGTGTAACATTTTATTGTCAAAACCGCCCGGTAATACGTCCATAAAAAACCGTCTGTGATAAAGAAGTTTCCCCGCAGTAAGAGGAAGGATTTGTCAAACTCTCGAAAGATTTGAATTTATCCACAACCAAGCGTACAAATGTCATTTGATTAACATTTAAATCTCGACAATGAATTTTTATATCTCTTCATTCTTAATGCTATAAGCGAACAGGGATTTATCAAACTCTCGAAAGAATTGAGTTTGTCCCCAACCAAGCATACAAATATCATGAACATGACAATGAATTTTTATATTTCTTTATTCTTAATACTATAAATGAACAATATTTCCATATTTTATCTGAAATGCATTTAACGATATTCAGTGACAAACCCAGGGGAATGTCGGAAAGTCAAATTTGTCTTGATAAGAAATTTTTTTTTTATAATAATCGACGAAGCAATAACTTATCTTTATTATCCTAAAAAATTCTCCGATATCGCTGTACCTTTGTTCACCGCGTTTTGCTTTTTGGCCCTTCATTTTTCTGCCTCTCTTTTGGGTTTTTTGTTAAGTTTTTGTTTTTGCACAGCTCGCTGCAGGGAAGGCGAATTCGAATGCGCGAACGGCAATTGCGTGAGCGGAAGTGCAAGATGTGACAGCCGCGTTGACTGCAGCGATTACAGCGACGAACGTGATTGCAATGGTATCCTCTTAATTTCTTTTCTTTGGCCCTTTTATGTATTGGCAAACATTTCTTATAATCCACCCCTTAGAAATCCTCCTTTATCTTTCCCTTCTGCAATTTTTAAACCGTCCTCAACTTTTAAATCTTAATCTCTTTAATCCCTCCTCTTTATTATTAAACATTTTTTACGGGCACTTCATAAAAATCTTCCTTGATTTTTCTCTTCCTGAATCTCCAAGTCGACATCGGAGTCGGGTGGTAGGTGTAAAAACGAATTTCCTACGATCTTGTCCTCTTCCACATTTACATTTGTAATACAGGTTACTGGCGATTTTTTCATCCTTTGACGGTGGTTCACGAATGTTTCGATTTTAAGTGATCGCGATTGGACAATATGGACGTTTTTTTTACAGTGACCACCTGCAGCGGAGATCAGTTCCGTTGCCTGGACGGGACCTGCCTGAGCATCGACAAACGTTGCAACGGAATGCCGGATTGCCGGAACGGCGAGGACGAGACACAATGCGGTAAGTTCGTCATCCGGTTGTACCCCTCTTGGAATTTCGATTCAGGTATCCTGGCGTCGGAGATGAATCCCGTAAGGACGAACAAAGACGACCTTTCATGTCCTGTGCTCTTAACTCGCTCTAACCCACAGGATTTCACGTATTCCCGCCACTTGCAATTACGAATTTCCACGGAGATTTCATGTTTTTTGTGTCGCCAAGTGAATTCTTGGGAAATAATAACGTTCCAGCCGATGACAATTTCCACGGCTTATGCGGATTCAGCCGTTACATTTCCCACGTGATTTTCACTAGCGTTTACACTCGTTAATTCAGGAGTGACTGGATGAATGTCGTTTTCGCGAGGAAGGGTGCAAAATTAACGGGAGAATAAATAGCGGAATAATTGGCCACACACGGGGCAGAGTTTCGTTATCGTTCAGAGGGATCGAGGAATTAACAAATTTGCCTTTTAGATCGATCGACGTTATTTCCTACGCGAAATCGAGGTTACGTTGTTTTTTAGAGGATTTTAAGAATTAACAGTTTGGTCTGACTCCGATCGACGTTATTTCCAAATCCAGACAGTGTTGCCTCGCCTTTTTAATATTGCGTTTCGTTTTTATCGCGGACGAAATCCGGTGTGTCGGGACGTTATTTCGTTGCTTTCTCGCACATAAGTAACGCGACGTAAAGTAACTCGATTTTCAACGTCGCCGGGGCAGACGCATTTTCGATCAGCGATTTTTCCGCGCCAGCCGGGACCCGGCGCCGAGTAAAGCATTAAAATCGTTTCGCAGTGACCCTCACACGGCAATACTTCCCCAACCACGTGATTTCCACTTCGAACAAGCGAATTCCCCTCTTCGAGGAAAGCCAAAATGGCGTTTAAGTTCCTCCTTAAAAAATCATCGTGCAATTTCTTGCTTCAACCAAATTAACGAGACTATTCCCCGGTCGGATTATTCTGTCTGCTAAGTTGCCGAACATTTCACGAATTCCGTCCCGTAATTTGCCTTTCGATCGAACGAAAATCGTCTGATTGTCAAAGAAAACTTCACCCTTCCGTCGTTGTACGAACGTGTGTGAAATTGCGAGAGAGAATTCATGTTGTATGTGAATTCACGGCGCTGTGCTTGTCGGAGTATAGTTAGCCAGGCTCTGGGTAATTGATTAAATCGGTGAAGGCAAGGGCTATGGTTTCCCCCATGTCCTGGACATTTAAAAGCGCATGAGTGTGGTGTGTGGGGCAGGTTGTGGGGCCGCCGAATTTCGCTGCATGGACGGACGGTGTATCGACTACCAACTGCTCTGCAATGGGGTACCGGACTGTCAGGACTTGTCCGATGAAAAAGATTGTGGTAACTATGGCATTCAGTCAATACTTACATAAACAAATATACAAACACGAACAATGCGTCGGTCAACAGCTTGAAATCGGCCTGCCGAAATAGTACACACACTGGCATTTTTATTTGTACACCGTACACGCATACACACACATACACACGCACGACTGTACCACACGTGAGCTGTCACTCATAAATATTTATTTGGACAGTATTTTAATGGCACAAAAAATCGAGAGTAAGGTAAAAATGGTAAAGTCGACAAAAAGAAAAGTAAGATCAATGATTTCACGGGACCGTAAAATACTGTTCAAGTAACGATTTCATCATCGAGAAGAAATTTCATACACTGACGTCACCGTCACATGGAATTCCTTTACCGTTTTCCTCGTCCTTGTGATTTCTTCTTCTTCTCTCGTCGAATTCCGCCCTGTGATGAACGTTTCCCGTTTCTCGCTAAAACTGACCGTTTCAACGGCCGAGGAGACGAGTAATTTTGACGAAATTTTACGCACCAGCACGACGACGAACAGATACACGAAATACGGGCAATTGGAGTCTTTGGAAATACGTAACGCCACGATTCGAGCCGATTGGGGACCCTATCCTCATGGCTTTCCCAGAATTGCTGTCGCTGCGAAAGCTACGGAACAATGCAAAACGGGGGAATGACATTGGCGATGCGATTGCTATGGCTTTTCCAGAATTGATTTCGAGTTCGGCAGAAGATTCCGACGAATTCGACGTGATAACCGCGAGCGGCGTTTACTCCTCCCGGAAGGACGGGTCGAACGAAATTTACCAAGAAAGATCAGCATCGAAGCATCATCCTTGTCCAAGAAGGATAATCAACGGAAAAACGTGGCTCGTAAATCGCATATGCGGTCGAGCGAATCTGCCAGTGAAAATGCGGAAAAAGAGAAGTGTTCCACAGGCAGAATCGAGGAACAATAATAAAACGCTGCCTCGACAAAAAATACGAAAAAAATACAACAATTATCGCGATAAATATCTGAAAACGACGAAAACTCTTGCCAGTGCAGGTGGAACGACAATTTTTCCAACGACCCCGTCGACGAAAATTACAGGAAGAAATGATTCCTTGGAAGTTAGCACTAAAAGAATGGGATTTCTTGGAAAACTGAGGGAGAGAATTGTATCGGCCGTTCCGAGAACCGTCAAGTCGGAGGATTATGAAAATTCAACGTCGAACGAATCTGGCAGCAGGGAAATGATTCTTAGATACAAGGTGAAAAAGAATGGACCATTTTGGAGATACTATAAGAAGTATTTAGTGAACCAAACTACGACGATGAGAAGCACTTTTACGCCTACAACAGACTACTATACGGATCTAGTTCTGTCGACGCTGAAATCCGCGAGGAAACTTGCTTCCGTGAAGGTGGAATCGAAAGTTTACGAATCTCACGACGCCAAAGTTTCCATAGAGCCGCATGTTGTAGATTTAAATGTCAGCGGAATCGAACGGCCACCTGTTATCGAAACGGTCGACAGATGCAAAACTGTCTGCTCGAAAACGGTGCGTCAGAAAATACGAACTTCGAAGGACGAGGGACGCCAGGGGAAAAGAAGAAAAAACGTGGAGAATAACGAGAACATCGACTCCGGGTTACTTGAATCGGCGGAAAGGGTTAATTCGAGTTCGGCATCGAAAGAATCCAGAGAATACGACCGAGAAAATACCGTACCCGAGGTTGATTTTGTCACAGCGAAAACGTCCACTGAGAGAGTTTTTAAGAAACCGCAAGAGCCGTGCCAAGATACTGAGAATGAGTCGAATTGCAGGAAGAGGAAAAATAAGAAGAAGAAGAACAATAATGGAAGAAACAAGAAAGGTAGAGGCAGAGATCGGAAGAATAAGAAGTCGACCACCAGTGGAAACAATTTGAATGCAACCACCGTGGCTTTTGAGATTGTCGAAGAAATTGCTTCGACGGATAAATATGTTAGCGATTCCGTGAGTGAAAACGGTGTCAAAGAATTTCTATCGAAAGAGACGACCGATTCCTTCGAGCCAATGAGCAGCAATACTAATAATGACAAGGAACACCGTTTCGAGATTACAGAAGAAATTTTATTCTCATCGCCGACTACTGAAGGTACAACGAAATGTATACCGAAAACAACAGCAGCAAGTTCCTGGGGTTCCTGGGGTTCCTGGTTGTATGATAGTGATTCAACTGACGTAGAATGCGTAGAAAGTACAACGAACCATGCTGCCAGCGATACATCTGAAGATTCTGAGTCCGTTGCCGAAACAACTGAAAAAACGAGAAACTCAATAAGCGACGAAGGGATCGTATCAACGAAGAAGGATGACGACGACGACGACGACGACGATGAGGAGGAGGAGGATCCTTTCTACGAGGATAAGAGTTACAAAACGACGATCGACGACAACTACGACGGTAGCTACGACGATCGTGACGATTACACGACGGATTCATACGACCCAAGTGATTTGGCCACGAGCGACGACGACGAGGACAACGGTTACAACGAAGAAAATTACATAAGCGGAGAGGACGAATTGACAGTGTCTACCGGCAACGGATTCGAAGTGACGGTGACGACTGATCGACATAGCCTGGAACATCGTTGTACCGATGAGCAGCATTCCTGCGACAACGGAAAAGGCTGTGTCGACGAGGAGAAACTTTGCGACGGGGTCAACAATTGCGAGGATCTGAGCGACGAAAACGATTGCGATTATTACAACGAGATGAAGGATCGTATGCGGAAGCATCAGAGGAACAAGCTCCTGAGCAACAAGAACGGTTCCTGCAAGGATTGGGAGTACACGTGTAACGGGAAATGTATAGATTTCCATCGACGGTGCGACGGCGTTAATGACTGCCATGACGGAAATGACGAGGAGGATTGCGGTCAGGTTGACAACTCTGCAGGTAGAACTTTAGCTACCGTTGAAAAAACTTCTCTTCTTACTGCTGAACCTCGCCTACGTGTCGTTTTCCTGCCACTTGTCTCAACTATGGCTTCTCTGCCCGAAGAATCGAGTCGAGAGGAAATTTTCCACTTGCCAACGCGACGAATGAAGATGAAGAAATTTCGATCGTCGGTGTACGAGGACATTCGCTGGGTCAATGTTGTTTCGCCTGGATGTTTAATTATGGCTTCTCTACTTGGAACTTCTGCCTGAAACAATGCTCACTTGAACAGGAAAAATTCTGTCGCTGTCCATTGTCGAACGATGCATTTCTACCGGCTTACACTGTACATGGCTTTTTGGGAAATACTATCGGACCGCCGAGAAAACTATTGTGAACGTCGAACTCCCTGCGAGTGGCGCAAAAGAGCCTGGGAAATCGGCATAAAATTGCCGCATGAAGATTTTCCCTCTGTGACTTTGTACATAACGCTAGAGCGAGGAAAGTGTCATTAATGTGCCTGTTAATCGTGTTATTCGCTTGGGAGAAAACGCTCGGCATTTCGAAACTTTTCCACGAGACATTTCTCTCGAGAGCTCTAGAGAATACCTGTGAATCTGTCCGCGCCTGTATTACGCGGCAATTACGAGCCGGGAAGGGGCATTTTTCCCGAAGGTAATCGCCGTGAGCCAGCGATTAGCGCTTTTCCTTAGAACGAAAAATTCCGTCCGTTCCATCCTCGATTCCGTCCTTGACATCTTCCGAGCGTTTCGTCACACACTCACACTTCCGTTTCGTCCTCGCTCATTCGTACGCGGAGAAAAGAAAGGGACCCGCGCAATTTCATTAGCGGAATTATTTATTTTCGACGACGGCGAAGACAAATACAGCCACCTAACGGTCCACTTTTGTACACAATACCCGACACTGTACATAATGTCATTTTCGGCCTATTCGAGCGCTTTCTCGCGAAGGGATTTCTGTGGACGATGCTTTCGGTGTTAGGCAGCTTCGAAGCTGTTGTTTTGCCAGGGACCCTCGGGCCCTTCGTCCAACTTCTCCCCTTCGTCCGGGGGCAAGTTATACGTGAGAACTGATACTCGTTGACACTAAACGCTTTCTGTGTACAGATAATAAAACTCCCTCATCGTCACTAAAACTGCTTTCAATGTTTTTTACGTACATATGTTCGTAGCTTGTACATAACAACGACCGCGCGACTCGACATCGTTTTTTTCATGATCGAAGACGATCCAACAATAATTTGAAGTAAAAACTTGAAAGTTCGCTTCTTGCTCGTCGGCAGACGTTGAAGAGATAAATGTAAGAAAAGTGGGAAGAAATATTCCTGCAACATTCCTTCTCAAAAATTTGTGCTTTTCGCCTGTAAATTTTCAAGGGGATTCAAATTTTAAGAAATACCCTGCAACCTCTGCCGACAGATTTTTCTCAGCTTTTTCTCCTGAAATTTCTGAAAATTTCAAGAAGCTTTTCGTAACGTCTGTTGACGGATTCTCGTGGCTTGAGTCTTTAAATTTTCGATAAATCGTACGGAGTCGAGGCATCGCGGTCGACGTGGAAGGTTTCTGTATTGGCAATGGCGTCCCTATAGGCTTGGCCCCGTGCCCTTCGGTGGATTTCACCTGCAAGGACGGTTCTTGCATTCCGAAGAGCTCGGTCTGCGATGGATACGACGACTGCCCGAGCGCGGAGGACGAGCTCCACTGCGGTACTAACGTGTTCCTATCCTTTTACAAAGCGGATACTACCTGCCAGAAATTCCATTTGAACCAACACAATTTCAAAAAAATAACAACAGAAGAAAAATGATATCTTCGGTGATGCAAATTAAGATACAATTCGAGAAATTTCGCGGTCGCATCGCGTTAATTCTGCCTTGAGAAACGCGTAATTTTTTGTCATAAAACTTTAGACTTTCCGGCACGGAGTTCCCGCATCCTCGCTTTGCTTTTTGTTGCGTACAAAGGACGAATGCTCGTGAATTAATGGCCTGTACAATAGAATATCGCTAGTCCCATGTACATTAATGTAAATAATACGACGATACCCCGTAGAAACGGAGATATTCCCGCGGGGTTAAATTTCTTTCATTTTTTTTTTTCTTAGAAAACTCGAAAATTGCTAGATTCCGCGCGAGTAATTCGTAATGTCGTTGACGATTGAATTGTGTGTGGGGAGGGGGGAGGGGGAATTAGATGGCGTCTCGCTTGTACGTATCTTGTACATATAAATGTGTGTTCTCTGCGCATATGCCCGGCCAACAAACACACAAACAGAGCGGGAATGCACGCCAACGCAGTTCAAATGCCGCACGGGGAACAAGTGCATCGAGGGTATCTACAGGTGCGACGGTCGGCCGGATTGTCCGGATTACAGCGACGAGGATTGCGGACCTTCGTCTAATCAAACGATTACACACAGCCCACCTACCAGTACGCCTTTTATCCAGTGTTTGCCTCGCCGGAAATCCCGGATTTTCCACTCCGCAAATGCTTTCCACACTCGACACAATTCGGACTGTCTTACGTCCGGACATTTAAACGAAAATCGGGCCATTGCTGTTCACTAGGAATTTTTTCACTGACCTTCTATCGCGGTAAATGGAATGCGAGAAATGTGGAAAATTCGGGAGAATTTCCGTGAAGCTCGTCGAGATTATCCTTGTTTCTCGCTAATCAGATTAATTTGACTGAATTACACGATTTTTAATATTTTTCAAATGATTCTCTCGACGAGACGTGCGCTCTAATCTCGCATGCGTGATCTGTCCCCCTCCTAAACTGACTCTCGAATTAATCCCTCTAGGAAAAACAATTTTTTAACAGCGCTCGACACACTTTCAGTCAGCTTTTCGCCACATTCTTCTCACCATGCATCGCAGTTTCACTTTGCCGGACTTACGGAAGTTTCTCAAACAGCAACGTGTACATACATTAGTTTGTCTATTAAACTTTGAATAAGCACAGCGATCGCTGATAGGCAAAAGCAAAGAATGTACCAAACAAAAATTTCCCGAGAATTACGTTCTTATTGACGAATCTACCGGAATTTTAGACACAAGCTTACGAGTGAAGACCTTTCGGGCTTGTACATTTCCTAAAGTTTTGCGCACAGAATTATCATTCATACGTACCTGAGACTTTTATAATTGTTATTTGCTCGTGATTACCAGCGATCGCTGTTCATTTTACTTCGCGACTGTGGCATTCTGCATGGAATTCTGTTGCACGAGTGGGGTTTGATTTTTTGGTTTTGCGTGCATGTGCTGGTTGTTGCGTTTCTCTATGTATGTGTATGTTGGCCACGTAGGCCGACCGACGGAACTGCCGTGGCCGGCTCGGACGTCACCGAGGCCAAGGGAATGCGATCCAAGAAGGGAAATGCGCTGCGACGACGGTATGTGCGTCTCGTTACGTCGCAGGTGCGACAACGTCTTCGACTGTCTCGATGGCTCTGACGAACGCGGTTGCGCAGGTAAAATGACCCACCCCTTTCCCTCGAATGTCCAACAGGACCCAGCAAAACCTTGGTTAAATCCCTAAACCTATTCCTGGATCGCCAAAGTAGCCAAAGATCGGTACTTGTTAAACTTAGAAAAGTATCAGCAAAAGGTGCGACAGCACAATCGCTGAAAATCTTGATAATTTTGTTGCTAATAATGGCCTGTCCTTGAAGAGATCTTTTCTTTGGCGAACTGCTCGATTTAACTGTTTCTGTTTCGCAATAATCGGACAATATTTAATTCTGTGACGAAACGTGAGTATTTGTCATTCAATCCCCGGCCTATGACGATGACTCGGGGGGAAAGGAATTTATATGGTCTCACGAGTAACGAGTGGCTAAAAAGCCGTTCATCTTGGCGAAGGCACGAAACGGTACAAAAATGGCGGCCACTAAACGTTTTCCCCGCACTCGACGGTCCGATATCTAATTTAAGGTTGCTTCGGGATGTGAATTGCTGTCATTACCGGCAGTCCAAGTAATTCCGCCGATTAAAGCCTTACGCTCGGCGGATGTGTAATTCCCTCGCGTTTGCGCCGCTTTACGCTAGGATTCATTATGCACGCGCACCAGTCTCACGTAATCGCGTTAATCTCCGGCGAATACTAAGATCTTTTCGAATCCGTCAAGTCGAACGGTTCGACCTCACCGCGGATTATCCATTCACGGAGCCGGGTCTGACCGGCTAACCGCGGATTTATGCGCGATTGTCCATATAGACTCGCTTAATGCAGTTCTAATTCTGACTCGCAAGATAATTTAGTTATATCGGAATATCGACAGAGCCTGCGAAAACTGAACCGGCTAAAAAAAGTCAATTGAAATATTCATTTCACTTGGACCAAGATTATTTTTGAGACACTTAAGTAAAAAGGAAAACAATAAAGTGTCTTCTTTAGAATCAATTTTCGGACTTCCTGGCTTGGCATTTAATGACCTATCAAAAAATTCTGACCTTAAATAAAGGAAAAGTAGACAATTTAGAATGGATTTAGACGGAATACAGATTCGTACAAAAATGTAACCCACTTTCGTATGACGATAATTACTTTTCGGACGTTTCTGCATTTAAAACATTTCTAAAGCGAAATTGCGGTCTTTCTGAAAAAATTCTCACTGAAGACGAAGGAAGAGTAGGCAGATAAGTGTGATTGTAATTGCCGAACCGAAACAGTTAGCGAGCTTCCCTTGAGTCCTCGTCCGAAAAAGTCCGTTGAAAAGCTTAAACGAGCTTCCGCCTGGAGCTTTCTATCGTGTTTGTCTCGCGAAAGGGCTCTGCACGCCAACGGAATGGAAATGTGCCACTGGAGAATGCTTACCGGAGAACGAGAGGTGCGATGGTATCATACAGTGTCCTGACGGATCCGACGAGGACGATTGTGGTAATTATTACTACAATTGGAAACATTCACACCGTTCGCCTAATTTTGCCAGATTTCAACGTCCAACAATCCTACTGTTAAAATCCTTAAAGTCCTCCCGTAACACGACCTTTTCCCAATATTTTTTCCAGTTAATTAATTGTTGTCGATTGGCAAGATCTTTAATCTATGTGTTAACCTTCGCTCGGAAACTGGAACGCTTAACATTGGTAATAAGGTATAATAAATCGTCATTGTTGCTGATGGGCCAATTTTTTGGAGTGTACCGAATAATGCCACAAATTACGCTATCCCTCGCTAATACCGCAACTGACATTTACCTTCACTTTTTCCTTACAACTGCTTTTTCACCACGAACCGTCGGTGTGTACACTTATTTATTTAAACACTCGTGCATGATACGGGGGAGAACTGGCAAAGACAGTCCATTGAAAATTTCACACGCACGTTGCCTCTGGTCATTTTTAAAACCATCGAATTTCAAATGAATTCTCGTGAACGCAGCGTTTTCCCGGGTATGTTGGGGGGTTAATTTTCAATGGACGGGTTTCACATGAATGTATCACTCCGCGTGCACGCATATCGTAATGTCTGACGATCAAAGGAACTGGGAACTGGTGTACTGCTTGTAGTAAGCGAATGTCCGCCTGGATCATTTCGATGCGGTGACGGATTGTGCATCGACATTAGGAGACGTTGCGACGGTCGACCCAATTGCTATGACGGCTCTGACGAGATTAATTGTCGTAAGATCAAGATTTATTTACCTCTGCCTTCAACGTATTCTCTTCCCCCATACTCTCTCTCTCTCTCTCTCTCTTTTTGTCTGTCTGTCCATCTTTCTGTCTGTCTCTCTGTGTGATCGTCCTTGTCCTTGTTGCGCTGCAATGTTCTTCTCTTAATTACCTTGTATATGTTTGACACACCCTGCGAAACACGTTGCCGAACAGGACGAGGAACGTGAATTACCAAGTTAGCACCGAGCACCACATTTAACGAATCTCACGATGTTATACGATATTTCTGACTGATCGTAGGCCTCATGAAATTGCTAACCCTTCGTATGTTTCAGTGTTCCTTTTAAACTTCTAGTCGACCCCCCACCCACTCACTCCACTGTAAATATAGCAACTCTATGACTCTGTCTCTCTTTACTATTTATCTCATGCATCTGACTTTCGTAGAAATGGATACTTTTCTGGATACCGTCCCTATTCATACGACTGCATTAGAATTTTCTCGACTTTTTTCAGATCGTCTGACCTGTTAATCCTACGCGTCGGTTATATCCCTTCACGCAGTACTTTAAGCGTGAGGATTCATACCGACGCGTTACTTGTATTAATACTCTTCTCTCAGTCTTCTATTAACTTCTGCATATGAGTTTTGAGAGCACGAAGACCCAGCAGGAAATAAAAGTCGCGAAATTCTATGACCAAGTGAACCGTGACGATGGAGAATTTTGAATCCGATGGGAAAAAATATGAATTCCTGCGCGTGTTCGTGCTCGACGATTGAGCGAATTTTTCTACATTTCCTTAGGCGTAGGATGACGTCGCATGATAAACGGCAGTGTGCACGTCGTTCGCATTACGAGCCACCCTCGTTTCTTCTGACATCTTTTTTTTTTCGCCGGCAGATGAGGCCCGCGGGAATGTCCGATCGATCGCTTAATTATCAAGCACCCGACGGGCTAATTAATTTCGTCCCATCATTACGAAAGAACCGGCAGATCGCCGATGGATAAAAAAGATGGATTGGAAAGTAAAAATTGATCGGCGACGAATTCGCAAAGGTCGCACCCTCCCTCGTTATCGTCATTATTTCTCGCTTATCAACGAAATTGACATTCGCGTAATAACAATATTCTTAGGACACACGACAAATACGATAGTATTCGTGAATTTTCTAATCGTAAATATAGGTCTAATATCAAGCACTAGGAAATTTCGAATCGAAGGAAATATTTTTCTGTGTCATTACTGTGACCCTGTGGAAGTAAGAATTTTTCTTCGCATCGGGTGGCTCGTACGAACGATAGGTAGAACCCGTAGATTCCTTTCCATGGCGGGGAATTCCCATAAAAATCGTGCTATTGCCGAGCGGATGGAAAACTACACGCAGAGTGCACGCTGCCGACTTTTTCCACGTGTTTTCGATCTTTAGCGCGACTTTCCGCGATTAATCTTCCCCCCGTGCGCCCTTCGCGCATTCTTCCCCTTCTTCATGTGGCTCGTTTGCCGGTTTGCAGAATGCCCGATTGGCCAACGGGCCTGCGACAACGGCGTCTGCATCGACGAGAGATTCTTCTGCGACAAGAATATCGACTGCCGCGATGAAAGCGACGAGAGAGACTGCCGTAAGATTTTTCCATTAAAAAATATACTCCATCTCACGCCAAACAATCTCAAACAATCACACTTTCGTTGATTATTTGCTATATAAAATCGTACTAAACTGCCGTGTGACAATCATTCCTCACTTCTTTTTCAATTATCCATTTTGTAAGAATCATGTACTTTCTTTTATCAGAATCAATCTATCATTTTCTGTAACGAAATCCCTCCGTCGTACTTTTCTCTAACTTTCTCTTTATTCGGAACTTTCTCCTTTTTTAAGATAGATTACACTGCTCACGTATTTCGCGATGGACCTTGCTACCGATTTCCCGCGATTCCGGTAAATTGTGTTTATTTGAATGAAAGTGTTTTGCTGGTTTTACAGCGGATACCGGCGAAACTCGCCCACCCCGATGCCACCCCGGCGAGTTTAACTGCAGCGACGGTACCTGCATTCCGCAATCACGAGTTTGCGACGGTCGTGCCGACTGTCCGCGGGACGAGGACGAGGTGAATTGTCGCCCTGGTAAGTCCACACTTTCTCTCGTCCAACAAATACGTAACGCTTATCGTCCTAAAATATTCGACGATTTTAAAGCGAACAGAAAACGCAGAAATCGACTTTAACCGAGAGGAAATTATTGACAGTAAACTTTGTTTCATAACCATCGTAAACAATCGGATCGAACAGTTAATTAGCTACCCCATCTTTATTCCAAAATGATGTAAAAATAGACGCACTGTAAAATAATAGAAAGCACATACAGTAGAGCGAAAAGTAATAATAGATTTACTGTACTCCTAATCAGCTTCTTTCAGTACTTTGATGTATCTATTCCGAAGGTAAAAAAACATTGGAACAAAATCGACCTGAGCTTTGTGCGAAAGTGGTTAAAAACCTCATGTAAATACCAACGAATTATTACAAATCATGAAAGTGTTTAATGATTAGCAAAAACAGTAGACGATGTACTTACGTATTCTACTTTTTCCGATGGTTGAATCTGACACAAAAAGCTTCTTAGAGCATAGACCACGCGTAAAATCCATTGGAAACGTGCAAGTGTACAAAATGGCCGAGACTGCCATAGGCATGGATTCCAAAGTGACAAAAACCTATAGAAATTGTCAAACAAATTACATGTTCATGTTACATGTACAAATTACATATTCCACGTGTGTGTTCATTGCAAAGCCACGAACTCTTATCGAGGAACGATGAAGCATCGTTCCAGGCGACCGGTTTTTTTTCGGGCGAGAAAACTCGAGTGGCTTCGCTTTTGAAGTAAAGGGCGAAGATGACGGTGATGGCCAGCGGAGGACTATGTGGTTGAGACCCCGTTGATTCTAGGTGTAGAGGGTTCGGATAGAAGCTCCCCGCACCCCTCGACGGGGGGTAAGGACGGCGAGCAGGTCCCCGAGGTCGACCGGAAGACCGGGAATTACGTGGCGATCACGAGCACGGCCAGGAGCTGCGCTCCGGACGATTTTATTTGTGCCGACGGCACTTGCATCCCCGAGACCCAGCACTGCGACCATTACTACGATTGCCGCGACTTTACCGACGAACAGTACTGCTTCGGTTAGATCGTCTCGCCCCGATGGAGATACTCGAAAATCCGCTGGCTATAAACTCCCCGCCTATTCGCCTCAATTTCCTATCCCAATCAACGAAATTTTCGTCCATCAGTCACTTGACAAAGTTCTGCCAAAGCCACGTTTCATGACAATAATTTCGTGATTATTTTCCAACCGTTTCTGGGGAAGAAAAATCGTCAAGACAATGAGAGCAATAGAAAATTGTGAAATTCAAATTCTTTCATCTTATTTGCGAATGAACGATTTGTGGTACCTCAAGTCGGAGAGTAGATTTTACTTGTATTAGATTCCAGGTTTGGATAATTCTTCATGGAAATTCTTTTGTCAGCCATTGTAGTTTGGCATTGTGGCTGAAAAGTTCTTGTAGCAACTTTTTCTCAGAGCTTGGACGTATTTTCTCCCTGTCGGTTGATTGGTCCTGACTTTCCGGCCGTTCCCGTCGAAGCCGCGGATTCTCTGGGTTCTACTCTATTATTTCCGTCAGTCTGAGTGTTAGAGTTGGGTAGAAGACACGCGTCGCGGATCCTTCGAGCACCGATTCCTTCGGATTTCAATTGGCCCGTTGACGATTAGAAGTACTGATCGATCGTTGCTCGTCGTATCCTTGTCTCCGCGAAATAGTGCATCTGTGCCTGACGTAATTACCATTAGACCGTTTCTTCCCTTAGGTAGAAGAGTGTGTATTCGTAGATTTACTCGAGTTACAATGTGTCATCGCATGTACCAGAAAGTATGGATACAGTAGAAGTTGTTCTACTCTTGACTCGTAGATCGTTGCTGTGCCGTTCACCCAGATCATTCATCTTTTTCTCTATGGTCTGTCATTTGCCTTTTTAACCGGGAACCGACTTGCTGGCAACGCCGTTCCTCGTTAGCTAGCAATTTTGTACATACGCGTTGCAAGGCATTCCGGATAAGCTGACCGCACACGTCCCACCTTTCCGATCGTCAATTTACCAAAAATTCGCAAATTCAACGACAGAATTTCGGCCGTCAGATTATCCCGAATGACAATTTTTTAACAGGTGTCGATCGTTCGTCTTTCCGGTTTCATTTTCACGAAAGTCACTGGAGGCTTCGCAGAAAGTTGCAAACATTTCCCCTTTTTAATCCTTTTAACAGAACTTTCTCAGTGAGTCCTTTGCTTTCGCGGAAATTGTGAAGGAAAGATGAAGATAAAACACCCCGTACGTAGATGTTCGTAGATTTATAATAGACAATTCGCCATTTTTAGCGTTGTAGTATCCGGTTGAGCTTGTACAAAGTGGTTAGTAACAAAACAAGAAGAATATTAATATTAATGTCACACAGAATATACACAATTCCCAATATTTCCGTACCAATGGAAACGTTCATTATTATTATTATTCCTGTGCACAAAGAAAAACATGGACGACCACTTCTTGCAGGCTTTCGACGTCTGATAGAATCTTTTTTTCCTCCGAACGCTAAATACTCCCTCGACGGTCATTTTTCAACCGTCACGTATTCACGTGTATTTTCGTCAATAGACCCTTAATATGCCGACATTCAGTATTGCGCATTGTATTCCGTAAGTAAGCGTTAGATCATTGTTTAGATAGCAACGGAGAGGATCCATACTCTGCGCGATCGTCGTGGCATAAGCGAAGCTTCGCGTATATGTGTGTTCCATTTTTTATGTTTACGAAGAGAATGGAAGGCACGCCGTGACAGTACCTTCGATATGCAGACATTCCTCTAATTTTAGGTTGCGCTCGCGATCAATTCCAATGCAGAAATGGCGTCTGCATCAGTGCTGAACAGAGATGCGACGGTTTTTATAATTGCGCCGATGGATCCGACGAAGATTGCGGTGAGTTTCATGAATCACATTTCGTCCAGAGTTTGTAAATCTTCAAAACGATAATCCGTACTTTCCTTCAATTTCTTTCCGTGCTTTCGACGATTTATTATTGTTTCCTTTTTGACAGACCTTACAACTCTGCCGCCAACGGCCAGACCACCTCATCCGATGCCAGGTCGTTGTCCAGCGGGTCAATTTATGTGTGCTTTGGACAAGGAATGCGTTCCCCTCTCTTCCGTTTGCAACGGAATTCCTGAATGCAGAGACGGCACCGACGAGCAAAATTGCGGTGAGTAATCAGTAATCAATAATTTAGGATTCTAATCCGAATTAAGATCGATTCCAATCCGGCTAATTGCATTGAGATCAATAATTCATTGGTGAAATGTACCAACGCTTAGGATATTGAATTTGCAGGATCCTCATGAAATTGATTATTTCCTTCTATTAACAGGTCCGCCAACTGGAAGGGGTGGGTTGATCTTGAAGACGTATCCCAGCGAACAAATTATAAAAGAAAGTAAGTATCTTGAGTCCTCATTGATGAACTCAACTGATTCTATTTATTAGGCTAAAAAATCGTACTCAACCTACGACGTTTGGGTATGATACTTAAGTTTAAAATTCAAAGTGAATATGATTAATGTAAATGTTTGTTATTGTTCTTGTTTCTCTTGCCTCGGCCAGACCCGGCGAAGCAAGGTAAGATTAATTAAAGAAATAATCAGCAGAATCGCCTATTGCAATCTTCATGATACATTGGGGAGAGACGTGATTAATACGACAAACAATAATTTCGATATTTACATCGAACAGACAACATTAATCCCCGTTTTTAATCAGTCATCCGTAAATGTGTCATTTCAGCACACTTTTAAGCATCCCACAAGACACACATGTGCATAAAAAAAAGTTTACGTGAACGTCACTAACTGTTATTTATACATGCATTTTTTCAGCAAAGCGCACGAACTGCGCGGACGGTCATTTGTTAATGCCTGCATAATTTTGCTACGTATATAATATCAGCGACGAATGTCTAACCCGCGCCGAAATAAGCATGAAGCAATGCGGACGGAGAAGCGTTTGTCGATGTGCTCGTCTAAATGGGATTTTTCTGGCGAACAGGTCGAGAAGTGGTCTTCCAATGTCGCGACGAAGGTCCCCAACGTGTGAGGGTCCGTTGGCTCAGGGGCGGCAATCTTCCGCTTCCGCCGGGCAGTCGTGACGTCAATGGGCGCTTGGAAATGCCAAATATTCAGCTCGAACACACCGGGGAATACATCTGCGAAGCCGTCGGGTACCCGTCGTCCGCGCCCGGAAGTCGTCTCTACGTCAACCTCACCGTTGAGAGACGTAAGTAATATGCATTACATTGTTTTTACTTCATTAAGAACGTACGACATTTATCGTAGAATCTTAATGTGTTCCTTTAACGAGAGAAATCAGGAGAAGATCCTTGACGGTATGTGGGTTTTTTATGGGTGAATTTACAATTTTACAGTGGAACAACCAATGACAAGGCCGCCGAAGGTATGCAAGTACGAGGAAGCTACCTGCAGTAACGGCGACTGTATTCCCAAATCTTACGTTTGTGACGGGAAATTCGACTGCACGGATGGTTCGGACGAGATGAGATGCAGTAAGTATTTCCAGAAGGTCAATGACTCCAAGTGTTTTGAGCTATTCCATTGCTGTTGACTGCTTAAGACGTAATTCTTCGTAATTGAAACAGGTCCGCACGGTTGCGAACCGAACGAATTCCGCTGCAACAGCAAGGAATGCGTGAGCAAAGTTTGGCGTTGCGATGGAGACACGGATTGTGCCGACGGAAGTGACGAGGAAAATTGTGCAGCTCCACCGAGCGGTTCGGCTTGCCGATACAGTGAATTCGCATGTTCCAGCGGTGATCAATGCATCCCGAAAAGTTACCATTGCGACTCGGAACGAGATTGTCTGGATGGCAGCGACGAAATTGGATGCTGTAAGCACGTCACATTTGCTCAATATAATTCAGAAACTGTCGAAAACTATAAAATGTAAAATGTTGAGGATGATTTTCATGTTTTTTTTACATAAATCAAGGTCTCTACTCTATCGCCATCATTGGTTACTCGGTTCTATTTTCTTGTCTTAGTTGAATATTACGTGATTCAGTAAGGATTAACCTTATAACTTTCAGCACCTGTTTACATCGTCAAACCGCCCCCTCCAATGGTGATTTTGATGCCCGGAGATACTCTAATCCTGAACTGCACGGCGATTGGTATACCCACTCCTGAGATTAACTGGCGTTTGAATTGGGGTCATGTGCCGTCGAAATGCTCATCCACTTCGGTGAATGGGACTGGTGTTCTCACCTGTCCGGATATTCAGATATCTGACCAAGGAGCTTACTCTTGCGAGGGTCTCAACATCGCCGGCTTCGTTATGGCCGTGCCCGACGCCATTTTGGTGGTCAAAAGTTCCGGAGACATCTGCCCGAAGGGTAAATTCAATTCCGAGGCCAGGGTCGAATCTGAATGCATTTCCTGTTTCTGCTTCGGCGTCGCCACGGAATGTCGCAGTGCCAATTTATTCACCTATCAGGTTCGTCAGTCAAATCATTGTAATAACTTGTAACATAAGGTCCCCAATAAAATCGAAAAGTCCGGGAATTCCTGTAACGAAGACTTTCCAATGATCACGAACCATGAGTTTTTCTGAGGACATTTAGGTGAAATTTTTATCGATGATTTTCTCTGATGCGTAGATCCCACCGCCTTTCGATCGCCACAAGATTGTTGCGGTGTCACGAGAGATGAAGATTGCGTCGGACGTGACTGACCGCATTTCGGAGATTCAGTCGATGGGCCGCGACGGTCTGCGATTGGCCGAGACTTACCCCGGTACTGAGATCATCAATGACAATATCCCTTACTTCGCCCTACCGCAAGTCTACCACGGCAATCAGCTCAAGTCCTATGGCGGTTACTTGAAGTACACGATTCACTACATCGGCGACGGAATCCCCAACGACTCACCGTCCGTCATTCTCAGCGGCAATGGATTCACCCTTGTTCACCGCGGCAGGAGAATTAACTCGGACGAGAAAGCCGAGGAAACTGTGAGATTCTTCTACGGCGATTGGTACAAATACGCCGAAGGTGGCTACGAAACTTTGGCCTCGAGGGAAGAAATTATGATGACACTTGCCAACGTCGACAATATCCTCATCAAGTGAGTTTCCATTCTCTAACAGTAACTCTAACAAAATTCACGTTGAACCTCAAGGACTTATGCGCCTAAATTTTTAGCCCTATGGACGATATGTAATTCTTTCCTTTTTCTTAGGACTAAATACGAAGATTCTCCACAATTAGATGTTCAGATCACAAACATCGTCATGGACACCGCTGACGCTCGTAACACAGGTTTAGGTTCCGCGTCATACGTGGAAGAATGCCAATGTCCAACAGGTGGGTGACTAGATATTCTTGTTTAAAATTCACTCAAAGACCTCCTTCTGAGACACAGATTTTGCGCAGGATACAGCGGATTATCCTGCGAGCACTGCGCCCCGGGATATCGCAGACGAGAAAGTGGTCCTTGGCTCGGCCAGTGTTATCTCGATGACATCGAAGTCTGCCCGCCAGGATATTACGGAGATCCTTCAAGGAATATCGATTGCCAGCTTTGCCCCTGCCCGTACACCAATCCATCGAACCAGTAAGACTTCATTTACATTCTTCAGCAATACAACAATTACACCTCAAAAGCAATAAAAGTTTGTTGACGAACGAATAAAGGAAAATTACAAAAAAAACCACATGAGGAGTGTATTATACAGTTTATTGTTAGGACAGGGGTTGAACATTTTTTACTCTTGATTGTACGCAATGTTGTTAACTCTTTTTTCCACAGATTTACTCGTGAATGTTATCTCGCGTCAGATGGCCAACCAACTTGCCGTTGTCCTGCCGGATACGTCGGTCGACGGTGCGAGCGTTGCGACGAAGGTTATCAGGGTAATCCTCTAATCATCGGCGACAGATGCATCCCGGTGCAAAAATGCGATCCTAGCGGAAGTTACACTCAGAACGTAGATCCCGTGACGGGCCAATGTCGTTGCAAGGTATGGTCAACCAAAACAGTTACATAATAAGATGATGAATTCGATATCTCTAAATGTTTATAAATGTATAATAAGACTCATGTAATTGATTTGAAACCTTATAAAACCGTCACTTTCATTAATGCGTTCATTTGATTGGAAAAATATTGAAATCTTGGGAATGTAAGTATTGTAGCTGTTGTGTTCCTTGTGATTCATAAGTTGTAGGATTGAGTTTAGAAGGGGAAATGTTTGACGTGCGTGGATTAATTTAAATTTTAGGAATACGCTACGGGTATCACTTGCAACCAATGTAAGGCCAATACTTTCAACCTGGCATTGGGCAATCAATTCGGCTGTATTTCCTGCTTCTGTATGGGTATCACCAAAAAATGCGTGTCGTCAAATTGGTACAGGGACGAGGTAAGTGAAGATACATTAATTTTACAGATCAAAAATGCGGGATATTATCAGTAATATTAATCTCGAAAAATAATCAATCATTCCTGACGATATTCTTTGGTGTCTAGATCCGGGTGTCCTTCACAAATTCGATTCGTAATTTCTCCATCGTCGAGGAAGGAGCCCCCCATGCACCGGCCATCGTTGAAGGAATCCGATTGGACAAGATCAACCGCGAAATCGTTTACGACAATTTCCCCACTCGCGGTAACGCTTCGTACTGGCAACTGCCGAGCATTTTCCTTGGTGACCAAATCATGTCCTACGGAGGAAATCTCAAGTATACGATTAGACATGTGCCTTCACCAGGTTTCCAAATGTCCAAAAACAACGCACCAGACGTTATTCTTATGAGCGTGAGTGTAGTAGACTTTCTCCTGTTGAATTATATTTACTTTATTCAGGTTTACCTCGATATTTATCCATGTAAATCTTGAAATTCTTGTATTTTGTGTCCAGTCGAACGATATCGATCTACTGTACTTCAACCCACGAGACACACACGATAGCACCTATCAACAATCCTTCACCGTTCCTCTCCTGGAACAAAATTGGGAAAGAACGGATGGGACTCAAGCCGATCGCGAACACCTTTTGATGGCCTTGGCAGACGTTCGTGCAATTCGCATAAAAGCAACTTACACGACCCGCACTACCGAGGCTGCGTAAGTAAATCGCACACATTTACAGGACTCTTACGTGGCTGAAATTTCTGTAGGAAAATATCGAATGATGAAAAAGGCAGTAGTTATTTAGCTAGCGGTTAGTTACTGACCATTGGCATTTTTATTAGCTAATTGATTACATATTTTTTAGTCTCTCGTCCGTATCCCTGGACACGGCGGTAGATTACAACACTGGGAAGCCACGAGCGGCAGAAGTCGAGCAATGCAGTTGCCCGGTGGGTTACAAGGGATTGTCATGCGAGGACTGCGACGTTGGATACACCCGAGCTATCGAAGGACTCTATCTCGGAATTTGCGAACCATGCAACTGCAATAATCATTCGACTCAATGTGACGCTGAAACCGGCATTTGCGAGGTAAGATCAATGAATACCTAACTGACGTTCAATATCTTTCCATAAAGGAAATCATTTCCTTCAATCACAAGTGTACTGAATGGGATGATCAAGAGATTACACGAAATGTAAGATATGAAGAAGAAACGAAAGTCAAAGTTGTACATGTACACGTTGTCAGATGGTCAGTGTTTCATTTCCTGTTTCCTGTGTTTCAGTATTGCGCTCATCACACGACTGGCGATAATTGCGACGTTTGCGAACCGGGATACGAGGGTGATCCTACCCGTGGTACTCCGCACGATTGTAGACCGATGAGAGGCGGGTCGTCAGTTACGGATCCACCGACCTGTTACTGCAACGAAGCAGGATCGTTGCACGGGGCTCAATGCCACGACGACAGGTGCGAATGCAAACGTAACGTTGAAGGTCCGCGATGCGACAGATGTCGACCATCCACCTTTGGACTGTCCACCGACAACGTCAATGGTTGCAACGAATGCTACTGCAGCGGGGTAACGGACCAATGCCACGAAAGTTCTCTCTACATTCAGCAAATTCCCATTGGAATCTACGACAAGCATCACGGATTCACCCTCACGGATTCGTAAGTACCTCCACTATTATTCCACCATTTTACTCTAGTAGTAGCTTTAATAGAATAGGATAAATAGACCTCTGTTATGATTTTTTTAGGTCGAGACGTGAAGTGATTGACGACGGATTTGAGTTGAACGTTGCCATGAACGAGATCGGCTACAGGTACCCACCGCACGCTTACAAACGTCGTCTCTTCTGGTCTTTGCCGCCAGTTTTCACTGGAAACAAGGTCAAAAGCTACGGCGGTAATTTGATCCTCACTCAGCACATCACCGCTCCTTCCGGCGCACAGAGCTACAAGGACCGTGACGTTCTGCTCTTCGGAAATGGAATTACCTTGTACTGGACGAACCCCGAAGCCATCGAACCGGATATACCTTTGGTAAAGCATTAATACTCGTCGTCAATGGATGCAAATGTTTTTAAAAAGGGCCATAAGTTGTCATTCCAAAAACTCTGATTCAAGTCACGTGCGTTAGTTTACCTGTTCTTGACACACGGAATTGTTTAACCCTTGCAGACTTACTCCGTGCCTCTGCGCGAGAGCGAATGGACTCGTCTGACGATGGAAGGACCGCACGTTGCTTCCCGCACTGACATGATGACCGTCTTATCGAATTTGGAAGCCATTTTGGTCCGAGCTTCCCACAGCGAAACAATGTCGGCGACGTACATCAGTGACATCAGCATGGACACCGCTGTTGAGTTACAAACCGGCTACAACCGAGCTACACAGGTCGAGGCCTGTCGTTGCCCTAAGGGCTACACCGGAACTTCCTGCGAAAGCTGCGCGCACGGATACTACCGCGACATTAGCGACAGGTCCGTCAGTTTCCTCGGATCCTGCAATCCTTGCCCGTGTAACAACAACGAGGAAAGCTGCGACATTAGCAGAACCGGCGAGGTTCGGTGCACTTGTCTGCCAGGCTACACTGGACAATTCTGCCAAGAATTCGGTGAGTAGCGACAACTCCTAAGACCTGACCGAAACTTTCAACCCTTCCTGCGCTATCCCTTATTATCGTGTCTCCAATTTAGTGGATACTATTATCGAACGATAATTTTCATCGTCCCGACGATGGCGTCTTCCGACGGGGAAATGAATTTGTAAATATCTGTACATATTTTCCACCTGTAACTGTATTTCCCGGGAGCAGGCGAGCTTATGGTAAGTCTGAAACCGATGAACGGCGAGGCTCCGGCGTTTTCGACTATGGACTTCACGTGTAGCTACGAATTCCCGGAGATCCTGCACATCTATTTCAAATTGACGCGATTGAACGGGTACGCCTTGACGGCCCGGGGTGACGTCCCCGGCCCCGTCATCAAAACCCCCAAGGGTGCTTACCGAGCCTGGAGGGTCCACATGGAACAGAGCCCTTACAACGTCGAATGCCACATCATCGACAACAACGGGAAGGAATTGATCAAGATCGTCACGTCGATGAGGACAGGTTTGACAGGGCTTTCGTGTCCGTCTGTCCTTGTGGTGATAGTTTCAACGACATCATCGACAAACGACGCATTCTTATCGTGACACTCCTGTCTCTCCTCATTTTCGGGCTTTTTCGTACTGTACTAGGTGGTGTACTGTCTCCGGGGAAGGATTAGATTAGGTCTCTTCTCGTGTAATTGTCTTGTCTTTGTCCACATTCTCATGGTCTGTTTGTTTAGTCGTTAGTTTCGGCACAAATTTCAAAGTATATGAAGAATATCGACAAGAACCGCTCATAGTACAGGGATAATTGCAATGATTTAAAAGTTAATGAACCTTCAAGTTTTGCTAGTTATGAAAAAAGGTCCTTGTGGGTACTCGTCATTTCACAGGAACAACACGCATTGTTTTGACGTCAAACTGCTTGGGAAGGAATTCACGAATCATCGAAATGTTTATTTTTTTCTGTTGCTCATGTTTCATGTAATTGTGGGTATTGTACAAATAGTGTACTTGACCTCATTCAAGGGAACACTCATTCTTCTTATATAAATGTTTATGTACCCCTTTAGCTTAAATATTCGTGATTCCTTGCTACTGTTTCAGAAATCGTTGATTTAAACTACTTTAATAGCAAACTTCATTAAGCTCGTACTTTTGTTTTCACAGCGGATGGTCGCACTACAACCACTACTACCGAATCACCCCCAATAACGCCGCCTAGAATTACCGTCTCAATTCTCGAACCGGAATTCCAAATCGTCCATACCGGAAATACGGTGAAATACCACTGTTCCGGCAAATCCCTTGACAGTGTAAGTATTTCAGAAGTTTGAAGGTCGTATATTACTCCGTTTGCAACTGTCAAACAAAAAGAATTTAGGATATTTTTGAGTAACTGGCTGTGGTTATTTCTTGCTATGGATTTTATGGAACTCTTAATTGGATGATTTTTAATATTTTTAGGGTGTGGTACGCATCAGATGGGAGAAGGAAGGCGGTTACTTGCCATATGGCAGAAGCATCGACGATTCCCATGGACTCCTGGTAATCACGGACGTTAAGGTATCAGACAGTGGAGTGTACATCTGTCAAGTCAGCGATGGAATAAACGTCGCCTACAAGAAAGTCACCCTTAATGTCGGAGGTAGGCAAAGATTCTTCTTTCAATGCTCTCCAGGAATTTGTATCGCTAAATCTCACTTAAGTCGTATTAATTCTTACATCTTGTTAACGCAGCATTTTCAAAGGAATTGCTTAAAACACCAGGTATTAATTTATAATAGCCAGAACGATTAGGTGAAATCATTTAATTACTTGTATACAGGTCTGAAGGACAATTCTCATAAGAGTTTTATAGCTAATTTTCGTGTTAATTATGACGATATTTATATTCACAGGGGCAAATGCCGTAAGACCACAAGTTACGATCACTCCGAATTATTTGGACGTGAAAGAAGGTGAACCAGCAGAGTTCCATTGCGACGCCAGTGGTAATCCACCTCCGGTGATAGAATGGGTCCGAATCCACGGACGTATGAGCCCCGAGGCGATGATTAACAACGGTATCTGGCGTCTCCCTGCAGCATCTATCAGCGATGCAGCTGAATACAAATGCATCGCAAGAAATTCAGCCGGTACCGATGAAAGAAACACGATCCTCTACGTCTCGAGTACGTCTGTTACTGGATTGGATAAAAATTCTAGCGGAATTCAATTAAAATTTGATACTATTTTTGAAAGGAAACCCCGTATACCTATTTTACGTAACTTACAGAAAATCCAACGGCACCACCTACGACGGGTATTCCACCTGTAATCTCACCCCCTGACTGGACCGGTCCGGTTGGTCAACCGATTACCCTGGTCTGCCGACCATCCCAGCCTGGTGCTAACGTCACCTGGTCACGACAAGGCAGTGTTCATCTTCCTTACTCCGCCTCGCAGTACGGTGGAACTCTGTCGATCACAAACCCGTCTCTCTCAGACGCCGGAACTTATGTTTGCACAGCAACAAGCGTAACAGGAACCCAGGCCAGCACTGTTATCCTCATCACCATCCTACCTCATCAGGAACCAGTGACCGTGCGCGTCATGCCGGAAAGACAAATGATTTCTCAGGGCAGCACTGCGGAAGTCCAGTGCATCACCGGTGGGGATTCTGGTATGCGGGTCAGGTGGACCAAGTATCCTGGTGATACACTTGGCCCCAATGTCCACGACATGGGCAACATTCTGAGGATCGTCAACGCGCAAGTCTCCGACCGAGGTGTCTACGTTTGCCGGGTCACTGGAGCTGCAGGAAGTAGTGAGGCAAGCGCCATCATCGAGGTCGAACGTGAGTAATAAACAATGATAGCTAACAAGTATAAATTTACGTGTATCGGAACCAAACTGTTGATCAGGGCATAAAATGTTTGGTTGAATTCTTTACATTGATCTGTACTGTCAATAAAACATAATAGTGACCTAGTACAAAGGTTCCCTGAGCTCTCCTGTCGATAATCAAACGAATGTTATTTGTTTGTAGCTCGGGAAGCTCCGATTCTTGAATTGTACCCCAGAGAAATGCAAACCGTGTTACTTGGAGGATCAGCTGATCTGCAATGTCGCGCGACAGCTGGTTTGCCAACACCGGAGCTTCACTGGTCACGTCAAGACGGCAGACCGTTCCCATCTAACGTCGAGCAACTGCCTGGCGGACTTTTGAGGTTGTCGAACATCACTGCCAACGACGGTGGTGCCTACGTTTGTTCAGCAACGAACCCTGTTGGATCTACGTCACTGGTGGCTTACATCGAGGTTCAGTCCACTCCCGTTATCACGATTTCTCCTAAACACGGTATCCTGACGGTCCGAGTAGGCGATAGAGTACGACTCGTTTGCAGTGCAACGGGTCATCCACAACCGAACGTTGCCTGGCGCAAATATTCACCATTGGGTTTAACTACCTAGTTAGTATTTCACTGGTTCGACCAACACAAATATTGCTCAGGTCCTTGGAGCATTTCGCATTAGGCCTTGATGATCATTCCAGTGAATTCTATTAATTTTGAACCTTATTGTCTTGTCGCAGCGATTCCCTGAAACCAGCAGCGTCCCCGCATAGTGCCGTTTACGAAATTCATTCTGTCTCACCGAACGACGAAGGATCCTACACTTGTGAAGCAAGCAACGCCGTGGGAATAGTTCAGGAACGGGTACATATTCGTGTTGAGGACGAAGGGCCGGAGAATTGCAGAGGAGACACTCCGTGTTATCCTACAGGAACTGGACATCCAAACGTATGTTATTCTGTTGAAATTTAACGAAAAAAGGTCATGAATCATGAGTCAATCGATATCTTTCACAACATTGAATCAGGGAATGTTTAAAATTCTTTGGTTAACAATTCTTTGCTCGTTTACGCAGAGAGAGCCCGGACCCGGAGGAGTGACGACACCGGAAACCCTGAGAATCCCGAACGGTGGTAAAGTGGAAATGCGTTGTCAGATCTTTGGACCGGAAGGAGACCAGATTTACTTAGATTGGAAGAGAAGCGATCGCCGACCACTTCCGGCCGGCAGCAGTGTTCATAATGGCGTACTGAGCATTCCAACCGTCGACAAAACTGCCGCAGGAGAATACGTTTGCCTCGGACTTGATTCCAGCGGAAATGTGCTTTTCAAGACCAAGTCTCACTTGGAAGTCATATGTAAGTAACATGAGTATAAAGTGATACAATTAATACACATAATTTCTTAATGGCCGAAAAAATTATAATAGCGATGACGTAGTTGTTGAGGAGGAATGATCGCTATTGCGTTAATCCTTTTTAGCACCACCAAGGATTGAACTAAATCCGCCTAGTCAAACGGTCGGACCAGGTGAAAACCCGTCGATTGTCTGCAGTGCAACTGGAGACGAACCCATGCACATCCAATGGGAAGGAATTGGCCGCACTCTTCCGCACACAGTTTCTCAAGATCGCGGGGTTCTACAATTCCATGGAATTACATATAGCGATGCTGGAAAATACGCCTGCAAGGCAACGAACGACGCTGGCACAGCAGAAGCCGTTGCTGAAGTCATAGTGAACGGTCAGTCAATATTTCCTTCAGGAATCTCTCATCACGAAGTATAAGAACGACCTTCTAAATACACGTAGCTCAAAAACATTAGTAAAATGCTACGTAAAAGCCTCCTTTTCTCAGCTCCCGAAATGATTAGGAAACTAAAACCATTTTAATGAAGATGTATTCATGAAATGTGCCTTCTTCGTTGATTTTTAGAACACCACTACGACGACACAACAGTTCGTGCGACGCAGAGGGACGTGGTGACATTCGCCGGAAATTCTGTGCGGCTGCGCTGCGAAGTTCGTGAACGAGTGGCTATTCACTGGAGTCGAGAAGGTCAGCCACTTCCGGTGAACACTAGGATCGGCGAAGATTACCTGGAATTGACGCAAGTGCGACCGGAAGACAGCGGACGTTACATCTGCCAGATTCACAATGCACATGGAGTTTCCAGCGACTACATTAATCTCAATGTTTCACGTAAGTTCCCATCTGAATGACGTCACACGCTTGCCTCCTCACGTTTCTGCACTGTCTTCACATACCACACAATGCACTCATCATGAAACAACGGCAAACGATTTGCGGTTTTGCTTCGAGTTTCAAAACTTCGGCCGGTATTGCACGTGTTTTTATTTTTAATACAGTTCGTGTGGTGTCTACGACCCAACAAACACGTAATTTAGATAATCTTTTCAATGACTGCTGACGTCAAAATATCGAATGTAAGGGATAGAATTAAGAATATTTACCGCGGAAACGCATTTCGTTTCCACTTTATTCGCCGGATCTGAGAAATGTTTTGCATCTGTTCTAGGACTGTTTTACTGAAGTTTATTGAATATTCAGCTAACACACTAATGTAAGACTAAGGTATCTACGGGTATAAGTATTTCCTGCCTATCAAACGTATTTAATAACGACCCGCACAGTTTGTTATCTCAATTTTTAAAAGGCAAACATTATGCCTCATATTGAAACAGTACTGTCATTTCGAAAATCAAAATCGATTACAACTCATAAAAAATGATCTTTTCACCTATGTCGTATTTATCATTGCAATGTTAACAATCTGCTTTGGTACAAGTTTATAAGTTATTAGAGGACCGCGAAAACATTCGCTGCAAGTAAGGCACATTTTAATCGACGTATCCAAAGTTTCTATCGCCGGGGTTTCGGTCCTTGCGGCTGATTTTGATCTTACCGAATGGGCAGAAAACAGCTATACCCCTGTCGTGCGCACTAATAAATGAGCGAGGAATTCTCGTTTACATTATCACACGTCCCATCGCACCCACGGTTCTCACCCTAAAACGCCTCACTCTCATCTTGGCATCAGATTAAGTTTTTTTTACAAAGCTCGCGTTATGATTTAGTAGTTTATTTGCTTGCGGATTGCATGCCAGTGTACCGATCGCAGTGCAGACACGGGGAGTATCAATGCACGCTCCGAGATTGCCTACCCCTGGAATACTTTTGCGACGGCTATGTTCAGTGCGAGGACGGTAGCGACGAACGCTTCTGCCGCATCGCGCATTACCGACAAATCCTCCAGAGACGACGCGGTTTGTTTTGAAATCTCTGTGTGTCTCTGTGTTATTGTCTCTCTGTGTACCCTCTGTGTGTGTGACTGTGTGTTCCTGTGTGTGCGTGTGCGTCTGTTAATTGTCCGTCGTCATTGTTCTGTGTCACGTGGAATTAAATAGAGATTCAACCCTTAGCAAGTCCCACTTGGTCAGTCCTTTTATAGCTCGCCCTATTCTTCCATCCCCTTTCTATCTCAGTGTACCCTCCATCTTTGTTTTTTTCGCATCTGTATCTGGTTTAACGATCCTTTCTCCTTCTTCTGTCGCTACTACCTTGCTCAGTGACACTTTTTTTTCGATCTGTACCTGGGAATTCGTCCGCTGATCTTCCCTGACCCTCCCGTTAGTGTTTGTTTCAGTGTCTTTAGTTAGTTAGCAAAGCCTCGAACGTACTACTTGGACCGTACGAGAGTCTAGTAAAGAATACCTATGTTTACTGGCCCAACACGAGGTCCTTAAGACTCTGACGTGACGTTCCACGAAGCCGGAAGTAGCTGACAATTTTAATAACGTTTTAGCCGCCAACAGCCCGCCGATTAGCATCGTACCGTCCCAGGATTTGGTGAACATCGGGGATACCGTCGATCTGCAATGCAACGGACCCCGCAATGCCCGGTACCGTTGGGTCAGGCCCAGTCATACGGACCTTCCACCCAATGCTCAGGATCATGGAACTGTCCTCAGGCTCAGTAACGTCGTCGTAAGCGACAGTGGAGTTTACACGTGCATCGCCGAAGCTCCGGATCGTAGCTTGCAGGACGATTACAATCTTATCGTCCATGGTAAGTTTACGATATGTCTGATAGAACATTTAAATGTCTCGAAAAATAATGAAACGTTACTTCCTTCTACCACACACTGTCCCCGTTTTAATAATTCTTTCCCATTTGTTCATGCATTTCAAATCTTCGTGTGTAAGTATTTCTCTGATCTACGAGGAAGAGAAAATTTTCCAATATTGCTTTTTGGTTTGTTGACCGACGTTCTTTCATGCAGGTGGAACTAACGATGCTCCAGCGGAAGAGACGAAATACGTGAGTTACGGATCGAGTTTGGAAATGGACTGCCGCGTGGACTTGCAACAACCGATAAAATATCACTGGAACAAGCTCGGCGGATCGCTGCGATCTGATATACAGACCTTCGAGGTAAAAGAACCCAACATAGTAAACTTTTGCAAACAAAATTCTTCTCGGTAAAACCTTGCCAAAGAAAGTCGAGAAATGAGGAATTTTGTGCAACGTGTTTTTTCTGCCAAGTATCACGTGTGTTTCTTTCTTTAGAATAAGTTGAAGTTAATTAACGTGAAAGCCGATGACGCTGGGACGTACATTTGCACTGCCAACGACGGTCAAACGAATCTCGAAGTACCAACGGTTCTAGTCGTAACCGGTGTAGTGCCGCATTTCGGCCAGTCACCGGAAAGCTACATCGCCCTGCCGCCCCTTCCGGATTCCTACCTCAAGGTCAACGTCGAAGTGTCTTTCAAGCCAGAAACCTACGACGGAGTCATTCTCTACAACGACCAGTTCCGTGGTGATGGCGGTGATTTTATGTATCTGTCCCTCGTCGGAGGATATCCACAATTCAGGTAAGTTATATAACAAAGGAGGTTTTCAAGTTATATCGAGCGGCATTATAAAGAGCTTAAATATTACATCAAATGTTGGACCTGGATCTAATTCTGGCTGAAACCTTTAAACATTTAATTTTTTTAGTTTCGACCTTGGATCTGGCCCAGTGGTGATCCGTGGAGATAAGCCTTTGTCTTTAGGCGAATGGCACACGATCAAATTGCAGAGGAACCGTAAGATGGGAACGATGTTCGTCGACAACGTAGGCCCATACAGTAGCGTAGCAACTGGCAAACGACAAACCCTCGACCTGGCCCAACCACTCTACGTTGGAGGAGTTCCGAGTTACATCGCGAACTTGGGCCTGCCGGGCATTAATTCCGGTTTCGTCGGCTGCATCAGCAGACTGGTCATCAATGAGAGGGTCGTCGACCTGATCGGTGATCAAACCGACAGCATCGGAACGTCCAACTGCGAAACCTGTGCCGAAAATCCGTGCAATAATGGAGGAGTTTGTCAAGAAGCTTCAACCAAGAACGGCTACACTTGCCTTTGTCGGGCAGGGTACAGTGGAACGCATTGCGATTATGTCGGACAGTCTTGTTACCCAGGTCAGTTCAGCAATTGTAGACCACTTCTCTGTATTTTCTCAACAAACCCTTTAACTCGAAACCAAATGCCAAATCTTCTGCTTAAAGTACTTCTGAAGAATGGAAATTCATGTTAATTATTTTATCCTTCCATGCAGAAGAATAGAAATGAATGGAAATGATGAGAAGAATGAAATTGTTGTGAATGATTGTATCCTTGATTGCAGGTGCCTGTGGAGAGGGAAGATGCGTGAACAGAGAAACCGGATTTGATTGTGATTGCCCGTACGGTTGGACGGGTTCAAGATGTGAACACGCGGTAAACATTCATCAAGCAGCCTTCCGCGGGGATAGAGCTTATGCGGCTCATCAAACACCGCAAGCTCTCAGAAGGTAAGTCCAACTATTTTCATTGTTCTAATCGTAGCTTCAAACAGTTTGCACGTGCACGATTTAATTGCGATAAATTCGCTCATGGATTATCATTACCGCGGCACTTAGTTCTCCATTGGTTTGCGATGGCAAGATATTACTTTGGTATTTTTCATTTGCTCGCTGCGTCCCATCATTGTATTACGGATAAATCATGGCTTTACCTTAAGAATCACTCTATTACGTAACCACTTATTAATGGTGCAAGTTATTTTAACAATGCCGCCTGGAAACTCCGAGGAAACAAAGGTTAATATCGCCAAAATATGCGAAGTAAGCTTATCGACCGGAAGAAAATACTTTTCACGTCAGATTGATAGAATAAAAAAAGAGATATTGCTGATGTTGAGATTATTAAAAGGCAAGGTCGCGACATTTCCCGCAGGTGTCCTAATGTCACTGACGTTCTTTTCAGGCGAAGAAAGAGCTCGAGCACTACACAAAATCAGTTACAATCGCGCGACGAACAAGTTAGGAAATCCCGATCGAGGGAACATCCGACACACGAAAAAAATCAGCACCACCACCACCACCACCACCATAACCACACAAAACAACATTAAACTCCGCGTGAATGTCAGCCGCGTTGAGAAATCATGAAACACGGGAATACCAGTCATTCGTTCTTAAAGAGATTCGATTATTTACGAGCGCGACTGCCATTGGGTTTTTATTTTCCTTTCAAACAAGCAAAAACGCGTTGAAATGGTGCCAGTGAAATTCTTTCGTCGGAAGGTATTCTTCCGCACCAGAATTGAACACTACGGAATTGCGTATATACTTGTTAAACTTACGTTCAGATGAATTCATTATTCCATATTGTTAACTTTGCGATTATTTTTGAATTTTTCAAACTTGAGATCCAAATGTGAAGAATTTTAAAAAGTGGTGCATATTAAATTATACTATTTTTTATAACAAGCGAATCTTAGACAGAGGTAAAATTAATCGCAGTCTTTAGGGTGATCAATTCTGGTTTGTAATGCGAGTTAGCTTGATGCAAACGAACCCGGTAGTGCTATTATGTCATAGGAATCGTTGGTAGGAACTAAAGTCTAATAACTAATAATTAGCTATAAAACTCTTGTACAGCTTTCTTAATTAATACACTTGTCGCGTTGTCGTGTTATAGTCATGTTAATGTTAATAAAGGGTAAGGCATCGAGTCACTGCCAAACCAAATGCATTTAACCCAAGTAGCTATCGCGTTAGAGCCGCTGGCAAGAGACCTCGCGTCTTCCGTACGCTTGTATATTGATATATCTAGTTACACGACAGCATGTACGATATATATTTGTACTTACCCATTAAGAATCTGTATACAATACATGCACGTTGAACCGACAAACGTCGAATATACGATGAATATGCTTGAACGCAAATAAAAATAAAAACTGGTGTGACACTTCACGTAGTTCCGTTTTATTTTGAACTTTCCGTTGTATGCGTATGTTAATTTCTTAGCCCTGATGTACATAATTTATAGCACGCATTAGTACGATTATTCAGTTGTGTATAATAATTTAGTTTATTTTAAGCTGCGAGTAGCCCATCCTCCATTGAGGTACTCGATTTTTTCGAAATGTAAATCACTGCTTGGGATTTTTATTCATCCACGATCACGTAAGGTGTCTTATTTTTGCATATACACATTTTCACATTACCCGTGTATGTATGATATCGTGAAACAATTACGAAGTGGAAACTGACAGTCGATTAGTTTGGCAACTTGTACAATCGACCTTACGGTTAACAAATTTCTTACGTACTTCAAAAAAACTCTTATCGAACTTGACAAGAGGCCAAATTCGAAACAAAGTTTTTGCGACATAATTGGCATGAAATTTATTAAAATTCTAACTATTGGGTACAATTCATTCATCGACTACCAGCAGCAGCTTCATTTATTCTTCACATGCAACACCCTGGGACACAAGGATGCATGATCTTTTGGTTCCTAGTAACTTCCACCCCTCACTGTAAAGAATTCCAGTCCTTTCCTCGGCCTCCGCCTCACCCACCCTCCTTTCCCGGGACGTACGATGCCGACACAAGGGTCAGAGGTGAATTTAATGACCCGGAGGAATGCATCGCGAAACCTTGACGCACGTAGGAACGAGAGAGGGGAGGGAAAATTCACGTACTTTTGATCCCTTACCTGCGATTATAGGCTTAAAGTAGCCATGACCTTTAACCCCGCGGACTACGGCGACGGGATCTTGATGTATTGCGCCCAGAGCGAGGAAGGTCTCGGAGATTTCGTGGCCCTCGTCATAAAAGACGGTCACGTGGAATTCCGTTACGACGTTGGCTCGGGAATGGCGATCATCAAAGCGGACCAAGTTCACGTTAAACCGGGCACGTGGACCAGGGTGTCACTCAGCAGGGAATTCAAGAACGCGAAACTGTCGGTGAACGGGGAACCTTTCGAGGGATCATCGCCAGGATCCGCCAAGGCCTTAGCGCTCAACACTCCGCTTTACGTCGGAGGCGTCGACCGCAGCAAAATCGTCGTCAACAGGAACGTCGGGGTCAATCGTGGATTCCAAGGTTGCATCGACGAGGTAAGAATATCCTTTTCCGCGAGGAAGCACGTAAGTTTTCTCCTTTTTTCCTCAATAATGTCTATGTCCGATGTCACGAGAGAACATGACTCTTCTGTACATGATTAATCGGACTCGATGACGCTCTCTCGTGGAATCGAGTATACCTTTGCTATGCTAAAGACCGTTTGTAATTTCTTGTGTGCTGGTTATTAACGTAGCTCGAGATATCATCGACGCCCGTGGACCTGATAAGATCGGCCACGGATCTGGCCAATATCGAGGATTGTTCGGCCATATATCCGAATCACACGACAGTTTCGTATTCCCCGACGAGCACTTCCACCACCTTCGCGCCTATTACGACGACGATTTATGATCCCTGCTCGGCAAATCCCTGCGTCCATGGCATCTGCCAGAGCACCGACTCCTACGAGTCTTATTCCTGCACCTGCGAGTACGGATACGTCGGGCGGAACTGCGAAAATGTGCTGAAACAGTGCGAGAAACTCACCCCTTGCAGAAATGGCGGAACCTGCACGGATCTTCACGGGTCCTACAAGTGCGACTGTCGCTTAGGATTTAGCGGTCATGACTGCGAGAAATGTATGGGACAATGAGAAACCTTGCAACCCTATTCTCTCAATTTCAGCACTGTTATTCGCGAAATTGTTTGTTAATTTGCATTATTTCCCGCAGTGGCGGACATCTCTTACGACGTTGCGTTCAGGGGAGACGGTTGGTTGGAACTCGAAAGATCTGTAATGCCGCACGAAGAAGAAAGGGAAGTCCTGGGTTTTGAAATATCAACGAACAAATCAAACGGCTTGATCATGTGGCACGGGCAAACTCCGCACGACCTTGACGCCGACGATTACATCGCTCTGGCGGTCGTAGACGGGTAATTCAAACACCAAATTTCATGATCTACGTGCTAGCAAAAGGACAAAAAAATTCAACAGCTAAGAGATGCAAATTATGTCGCCGTGAAATAATTCCAGCACATCTTTCTGTGTCTTGTTCTGCATTCTATTTATGAATTTATTCGAGGGTGTTAGATGGCTCACCTACATTGTTTTCTCACAGTTACATGGAGTATCAGTACAACCTAGGATCGGGACCGGCGGTGATTCGAGTGAACGCCCAGAGGGTCGACGACGGTGAACGACACAGAATAATTCTGAAACGACAGGGCAGCGACGGCAGCATTGAACTCGACGGGGAACACACAGAGAGCGGCATAAGCGACGGTTTGCAGCAAATTCTTAACACGCGTGGCAGCGTTTATCTGGGCGGCGTACCGGATTACGGGATGACTTTTGGAAGGTACCAGGATGGATTTTCCGGCTGTATTTACACCCTGGAAGTCCAGGACTCGGGAGCCATAGACATCGGGGAAAAAGCCATCAGGGGCAAAAATGTCGCGCCGTGTACCAGGTAAAATGAGTCAGAAAATGATTTGGCAAACCCTACAAAGTATATCCTTTGTCCCAATTTCAATGCATGTACAGTTTCTTGGTCGATTTTGGAATTTTATGATACGTGACAGTGAAGGTGAAAATTGTTATTGTACACTGTATTATCTGTAATGTTACACGCTGCTCAGGACAAGATGGATTCCATCATCGCTGGTATTTACCGACGCCGACGCGGATATTTTCGATGCATTTGTACCCCCTCCCCCAGTTAATATTATTCATCCGAAGCCAGCGGCGAGCTTAGCCAATAGCAACTTCAAAATCTATCCGTTATTACTCATAGTTCATTTCGTCGTTGTTCTTGCAAGAGCTATTAGCCAACGAAGTCATTTGTTTTCTTCCGTTAATACACGCGAAGGTCATTAGCGTGGCCAGAAATCCTAGGAAACTGACGAATTAGGCGATTGCAATGACACTATTCGGTTATTCTTCTGTCCATTCCAATATTTTCGCCCAAAACGAAAACCCTACAATGCATAATATTAACACTGTATTTATCAAATATTTGACGCTTTGCAAAATATCGGACCGAGCCGTCGAAAATGCGGTACGTTAATCATTTTTCACAATTTTCATTTTACCATTTTTCACCCTTGTGTTTTGTGTTTGACAGTGGCCTAACCGATGAGTCCCCACAACGTGATGACCTTGGACTAGATAATTCATTTTGGAAAACTCTCCTACGCAGAAATTGATGACTTCTGCAGCGATTCGTAGCAATTTCGTTTGCGCATTTCTCCACGAAAAGTTCAACACATGATCCCCACATATGCAATAATTCATAAAAAAACGCCCATCTTCTTGGTTATCAATATACTAAATAATTTAGCTGATATATATAGAAAATATGAACTTTTCGTGGAAAGATCTTAATGTGTTTGCCACGACGATAATTTGATTGTAACTACTATTAGTACAACGGGCCTTCAACTTCTGTATTCGCGTATAAAACTTTTCAAAAGAAGGCTGCGATAGTCAACGATTAGTAACGAATCAAAGAAGTACGGTCGCATTCTGCTAAATGTCTGTATTCTGCAATAGTTCATTGTAATCGGACAGGAGAACCACGAGCAAAGTAGATAGGAACTCATAGTTATCTCCGCTATCACGGGAGAATCGAGATGAAAGTTTTCTACGGGGAAGAAAATAACAGAGCCTTTTCCACTAATACAGTAATATCAAAGTTTTGTATTTTATATGACTATAACGTTTTATACTGCTTTACTGAAGACATGAAAGTACCGTATCGTTTCTTATAGAATTATCGATCCTACCGTGATTACTGTCTTTAGGAAGATATGCAATTATGATTTTTTACAATAATAGAGTTGCTTCGTGAATGCTTCATAAAGGAGATGAATAGGTTCAGCCTTAAAATGTATACGATTAGTTATCTTAAGTCAATGTTTTAGATAATTCCTCTTTTCGATTCTTCCTTTTTATCGATCTTGGATTAGCCGAATTTTCTTGCTGTAACCATAACGCACTAGTGAAAGACTAGAAAATACTCCAACGTACAATACATAATTTTTCACTGCCATTTTACCTTATTTCTTAGCATTGACAATAGCAATGAGAAAGATTTCTTATCATGAGTGAAATAATTCCAACAAAGGCGAGTTTGTGGACGCCACTCTGTTTTTATCAGATCGGCTGTATATAGGAAGATATTGAAAGTATAGATAATTATTAAAATATGTGAATACTGCGATACCGTGATGCTAATGCAATAAGTGCAACAAACGAGCAATTCGCTCATTTGAAAAAAAACGTAGCTTCAGGCAAGTTGTTACATCCGTTTTACATAATGTGTATAAAATAAGAACGTCTACATTTATTGCATAAACGTTAGAATGGTGCTAATAAAACTTATGAAAGTCAGCATATTGAGCTACAATTTTTATTTGAGCTGGTATATTAACCAAGTGTTTATCTTTGACGTGATGTGAATGAAAAAACTGCAGGATTGTTCGTTACGATGTGAGGGTAAGACAAAGGTAGGATTATTTAAGAAATTTTCCTCATTAGCTGCAAAGTATCGATGCATGGTCATTATGAAAATGACATTACTCTGCAGCTTTTGTGAAGTTACTAGTGGACTACGCAATGACACTAACGACACTGTTAATCATCGTGTACAGAACATCGACTCTTATGATTGTACATTACACGGCATTTCGAATTTTTAACCATAATTCATCGTGTAATCTTGAATGAATGCTTTTGTTGGCTGTTTAACCATAAAACGCCAATTACATGATTATGCAATACACACATAGTATTACGCATAAACCGTAAATCGAAAGTATACATCGTAATATTGAAAGTGTAGCCTGTATTGTTACATTGTAATTCTTTGAGAAGAAACGAGACAATAAATATAATTTTGTTAATGCAGTGTTTTCAGTATGCTCCCTTGTCAGAGAGTAGGATATTTATGTAAGCACTTACCTTACGTGATTTTTGTTGTTATATTGACATTCGGGAAATGATATATAATGCCTGTTTGGTCTTTAGTAATTTTAGTAAAATCATTTTATTTTCAACACTGATTTACACGCAGTAAACAAGTCAAGTGTACTCCCAATGTACATTGTTATTTCGGCGTTAAAATACCTGAGCATACTTAACAGTTACAGATCATTCATTGCTTATGTCAATTATTATTAACAGCATACTTATAATTATTCAGTACCGTAATTAAAATAATGAATTACATAGTTGTATCATACATTTCAAAGCTACTAATTTCAAATGTTTATACAAAATCTGAAGTACATTTTTTATTAATAATACCAAAATCGCTTCTATCATGATAAAAAGTGTATGAAAGTAGCATTGTCCATATGTCTCTCTTATAAGGAAGTCTTCTTGAATAGCCTGACTAGTCAACAATTTCTATATAAATATAATGATATTCTGTGGTAAAGGAAGAAAACATTCAGCTCTTGCAATATAGTAGCAGTGTTTAACAACAGCCTAATCATTCAATGCAGCTTTACTGCCTATCCGGATTGACCTTAAAACCAGATATGAATGGAAGCCCAGTACCCACTTTTTTTTGATACTCTACATAAGCATCTCCAAAGAACTCTATCAAAGTTAATTCCTCTATCAATATTCGGTCATGAAAGAATCGCCATGATGTCACAGCATAAGCCATAAAACAGAATGGATTCTGAAGAATCAACTGCAAAAAACAATAATATAATCACAAGTTTTGTTTCATGTTCATTGACAATTCATGGTACAGAAATTAGGACTTACCTGTGTTCCAATGGACCAGTAAAACCAGCCAACATAACTTGGGTGCCTAAAAAGCCTATATACCCCATGTGTAACAAGTTCATGATCCTCAGATTTCTTACTTTGTACAATATGATTAAAATTGTGCTTTGCAGTAAACATTGCCAATTTCCTCAAAATCTCACCAGAAATACACAATATAAGACCAAAATATGAAATTGCAGATGGTTCTTTCATTGTAGGATAGAAATATCTTTCAGTAACATATTCTAGCCAACCAGAACATGCTGCTACAGCATAAGACACACTGTGATTTAAAATAAAACTGTCTATTACTAATGTCTGTGGGTTGGTCCACGCAATGGACAAAAATTCTGAATAATGGAAAAAAGCTAATACTGCTGCATATAAACCAAACATCCTCCATGATGAAGGGCCACAAAATGCTGTTGAAATTCCAATTCCAAAAACATATCCCAAAAATGTTGCCCTCACAGCAACCTGAAACATTACATAAATTATTACAACAAAGTCCTACATATTCATCTCATGTTTCTCATTACCTTTTGAAATTGAATAAAAGTTTAAAAATCCAACTCACCTGGTACTTAAATCCACGGAGGCATAGAAATAATTGTACATGCACCAGAGCATAATGGAATGGATGCACACACCATATATTTGGAAAGTATCGAAAGTAAACAAGGGATTCTAACCTCGAATAAATTTCGGTTAAAACAGCGATCAAAGAACCAACCGCGAAGCAGCACATACTCAACTTTCCGTCTATGCAGAGCATGATGGTTTCTTGAAGTGCTGCTGCTTTAAATTTCACTACTTTTATAAAAATCCAATGTTAATAATGGAATACAGAGGCTTTCTCATATTTTAGTTAGGTTAAGATAACCTTTCTGACCAAGCATTCATCAGAAAATGAAAGTTTTCAGAGTATTTTCTTGATATACTCATCTATGTAAACACTAGAATTTACGTGGTAAGAAGACACACTAAGCGATGTTTGTGCTTTATTACAACTGCACTGTGCAAGAAAGTAGTAATACTCGATAATACAGCCGACACATGATACAGTAAATACACTTCCACCTCTACCACAGACGCGATATAGAATAGATCTATGCATCCAATGTAAATTTTGAGCCACATTCTTGGGGGCTATGCGGCCCCCTTACCATTTTAGTGTCACGTTCTATGTTACCAATGCAGCTTAAAAATGTATAGCAGCGCTATAGCTGGTGGGAATTGGTGGAAATAAAAATTACGAATTATGGAATGAAAATTAAAGAAAAGAAAAGAGGAAAAGAATAATCTTACTTTAATGTTTGAAAAAGTTATAATCGCATTAAAATAAGTTAAATAGCATTAGCATTGGCTTTCAGTTGTTTTAATTGTACTTTTTATACTTTGCTTACACTTTTTATTGTAGTCTGAAAGCGTCTGAATCATATTGTAAATAAATATAATTTAATACTTGATATCCTTTAATAGAGGATATTCATTAGTCTTGCACTACAAATAATAATAACTAAATAATTCGTAGTTTACTCTTAATGTTCAATGTTCTTTGCCATAAGTTTATAAAGAATTGGTATTAAACATAGTTTGACATATACATATATAAAAAATTATTAAATGTCAACAGTATGAGGATAATATATTGTAATAAATCAGTAACCAAACGACAGAATAATAATGTTATTTATCATCAGTACTTTTGGGACAAAATGATGTTTCACTGACACCAAGTAGTAAAAGTCTTATGTAGCCAGACATGCGGTCTACTTTTACTAAGGACAGTCACAACGTTCTTAGCATCGTGACATGGCTTTCTGCGAATGAACTTTTAATTTGAAAATACGACTTTGAGGCTTATTTCGTAAAGTAGATGGAAATGACGTCGTGGTAGTAAGAGCGAGCGCAAAATCTATTCGCCAAGCCATTAATCCAACTATGTACATAAATGAGGACTTTAACTTTTAATTGTCTTGGAAGTTTCTGCGAAATTAATAAACTTCATTCCGCAAACAGGTCTTTCTGCCAGCTGGGAAACGTTTCAGCGTCCACTCAGCTCGTTCATAGGCAGAAAACGGAGATATCTATTAAATTTTCCGTCGATTAAACTTTTACTCATGATTTCGAACTGAAGAGCTTTCCCACGTATTCCTTGGATTACCGACTCCCACAAGCACTGAAAGTTTTCGTACGATTCCTTCCAACTTGCATTTCCAAAGTACGTGGGTGTAGTGCCTGTACTTATAGGACCTTGTACTTGATAATTAACACTGCTTGAAAAACAGCGATTCCATGAAAGGTCCAGTTTCGTTCCTTTACACAGAAAAATGAGATGTTACGCACTAGGATTAATTTATTGCTTAGTAAACTTCACTTCGTTGAGTTCCAACCGAATTTACAAATAGTCTTATGGCGCGAAGCTGATTATCTCACTTCACAATTCCGTTGGTTCTCCCTTCATACACGAGGGAACAGAATTCACTTGATTCGTATGCTGCACATGCTCTCAAAGGATAAGTGTTCACTGAATCATAACGCTCATTTGCCCAAATTCTGGATTATGATGAAACCATACGAACAATTCTAAATGGGCGGTCTAATCTGTTCACGCGATACTCCATTTTCAGTTGCACCGGTAGCGTTTGAAGCCAGTAAATATTGATTCCCTCACTGTATAAAAAGAATTTCCACGAATATGAAATGACGAATACAATGAGGAAGATCGATGATAAGCGGCGCATAGTCGAACATTCGATTTAACTTTACGTAAGGCAGAAATGGTAAGCCATAAGAAATATAAGAAGTCCCAATGTCGCGAGAATAAAGCTCGCTGTTCGAAAATACCTGTTCACGTGGCCCTTGCAATGGTTGAGTGACGCAACGTGCACGTGAACCCGGAGGACAATTCAACCCTGTTGAATCGCTCCTTTAACCCTCTCTCTTATATAACGGCTTAGAAGGAGGTATAAACCTCGTGGCGGGGGGTGCATTGAGTTTTTCAGTGAAACGAAGATCGATGCTCATACCCATGAAAATAATTTAACGAGCTGATGGATTCACAATGAATTTATTCACGCTCCACTCGACCCACACAACGCGATTAATCTGCTGCTGAGCCATTGTGTAAGACAGGACATTTAGACACGAAAATCTCAACAATGCCAACGTCCATGGAGTGTTATTGCGAAACTACTTAATTCGTATAAATCCCTGGAGGGGACATTAAACAAAAGTCCCACTCCCTTTAATTCCATAATTCGCATGATCGATAATTCTTGATATAAAGAAAATATGTAATATTCGCGTGGAACATCAAAAACGGAATGTTTGGTCATTTATTATTATAATCTAGGCGCAGGAGATATCTGCAAAAATAATGTATGGAAAACATTCACCATGATGCGCAGAAGCAATTAACTAATCCTTCGTATAATGATCCAATTAACTTATGTAACAATCCACGTTGGAGCGATGAGTGTTATGCTTTTCATAGAACGCATAAATTACTTTGAACAACTGAAATTCCACGTCCCTCAAAGAAGATGTAACTTTTATTTAATAAGGGAGCTACTTAAATCGTGCGCCTTTATACAAAAACTTTATACAGAACTTTCGAGAATGCTACTTGTATTTTTAATCATAAAGTCACTAACAAAACACGGACAACGCTAGGCTAATTACTCGTGTGATAAAACGGGAGATATGTCTATTGAAGCAATATCCTCTTTGTTAAAGTTCCTGCATAAAAAATGCCGCTATTTAACCGCCAAACAAATGTACAATTACACTGAGAATTGTCGGCAAGGGGAAATACGCTTAGAAGTGTACGAGGCCACATAAATTTACCATACGTCCCTCCGGTAAGGAACACGGCTCCCGACAGAGTCTGCCTCTTTTGTCGACAATATTTGCTCGTGCCGTTCAGTGGCGGTGCCTCCTTCAATATAACAGGGTAATGAAACGTTCAGTGAACACGAGCGAGCCGTGGAACCGAAGGAAAACGTTCAAGTAACCCATCCGATCCTTTCATGCATTACGTGCAAGCCCAACGTATATTACAATTATGCAGAAAATTAAAAAAAACGGTGTGGGGGTGGGTAGAAAGAAGCTGTAATTACTAGAGAGAACCAAGAGGACCAAGAGAACCAAGAGAACCAAGAGGACCAAGAGGACCAAGAGGACCAAGAGGACCAAGAGGACCAAGAGGACCAAGAGCACCAAGAGGACCAAGAGGACCAAGAGAACCAAGAGAACCAAGAGAACCAAGAGAACCAAGAGAACCAAGAGAACCAAGAGAACCAAGAGAACCACGAGAACCACGAGAACCAAGAGAACCAAGAGAACCACGAGAACCAAGAGAACCAAGAGAACCAAGAGAACCAAGAGAACCAAGAGAACCAAGAGAATCAAGAGAACCAGGAGAACCAAACTTAAAAAAATTCTTGTCTTGAGTTATCTGTAAAAATATAAAATGCAGCGATTTCGGTACCGTATCTATGCGCTCGGACAGGGGTCCCAGATGATTGGTTAATGCGCAAAGCGCGGGCGGAGGGGGGGATGGGTTGATAGGAAAAGTTAAGCCAATGGGTAGTGCAGTTGAGGGGTGCCGGGGGGGAGGGTGAGGGGCGGCTCGCCGAGATTTCCCGAGGACGGGTGAGGCGCGCATCACGAACCAGAGGAACTCGGCGAACAGTCGACGCGCGAACTGCGAGACGTCAGCAAGTTTCCCGCACGTGAAACATCCCCCTGGGGACTTGATACTCCGTTCGTCCATTCCCCGAAGTGACCAGAAACGGGAATTAAGGACAAGACGTGAATATCCGGCAGATGAGAGGATCTCGCGATCAGCCGGTTTGTACAGTTTCTTTTATTCTCCAAGAAACCATGCACGTACAGCTGACAGTAGCGATACACGTTTACCCGTTTAATAATCATCCGATATATAATTTTTTCATTTACATCAGTATGGAAGGGAGGACAAAATTGTTGGTGGGAAGCTTCGTTTCATAATTTATCATTTATTCATCATTTTCTAAGGGGGAGGGATAACCAGCAGTTTTTCATTTACCATTTTTTTTGTACACAACTCTAAGTAATTCTCAGGTGAACGTTATGCGTAAATAATATTCGATAGAATGAAAGGTTTATAAAAATGTAACGATATAACGTGACGTTGCGGAAACGTGTACCGGTCGGGCACGAAGTTGACATTGAAAAGCGGAAAATCCACTCTCGATGCCGCACGAAGAATTCTATGAAATTCTGTTGTCGGTGCTGACGAACGTGGGAATTTCTTTAGGCGACGGGCGATCCTCTTTAAAAGTCACTCGACCTCACGTAGGAATGTGCAATTTCCAGCAATTTTGAGCCGCGGGTTCGATCCGTCGTACGCGGTCCATCGGACGAGAAAATCTAGTTCAAGGTCCTCGGCGGTCGGCCGAGAATTCGCAGTACGGATCTCGCTTCGACAATGGATCCTCTGACGCAGCGTTAATTGGCCAAAGAATCGGCCAAGAGGTGCATCCGTTCGCGAAAAGTCGTCTTTCGTTTCCGCCGGATTTCACTTAAAGAGAAAATAACTTGCCGCCTGGCACCGAGCGATAATTCCCAGAGACAAAGGACCAACTCGACATTCCTCGGGAATAATACTTTGCCGGTTAATCATTGACAACATTACGCTCGTATTTTCGTAACAACGAAAATTAAAAGTAAAGGCGCAGAAAAAACGTCGTAACACTTTAAGAAGTAAGAATATTTATCGAATTTTTTCGAGAAATCTGACTTCGCCAAGTTAATTGCTTAATGTACATTGAGGTAGGATGATGAAGTAGGATGATGAAGAGTAGTATTCATTGCCTTTGTTATTCTCGGGAGTTTACCTTACAAATGTTGACCAATTATGGAAAAGGATGATAACATCAAAAACAATATTTTTCACTCTTTCATCCTTTCAAGCATTGGCTCTTAATTAGAAACTCTCTAATAGCTGATATCACGAGGTCTTTTTAATCTGCGACTGGAAACTTAAAAACGAAATCCAATTAAGGTTGTTCTCGCGTAGTGCTGTTAAATGTGAACCCCAATCGCCACTAATGGATCGATAATAGAGTACGAGAAAAGAGTAAAGCTAGAAACAAGTTCGAAGAAGAGGAATTTTTTCCATTCGCGTTTATCTCTTATTCCACTTGATCTCAAGGACAATCGAGGGTCCATTGTTAGTGCGACAGTCGCCTTGCACTGTAACAGCAAAGGGTATAAAGGTACCGTCATTCTTAAACAATACTCATTCTTTTAAGAAATCATTTTTACAGTTAAAAATATTCCATCAGAAAACTGGAAGAGGAACTTGTTAAATACTGTCTTAAGAATACTTTTACAAATAGAACGAAGAAATCGTCGGCAATTAATCGCGTTTCAAGAGAAAAATAAGAGACTTATGATGAACGTTCTCAATTAAAAATTTCCGCAGTTAAGCAAATAGCCATTATCAGCGGCCGATGGAGCCTTTGATCAAAATTGCCCTGCACGGTATTCACGGTGCGACAGGTCGAGCGAAAAGCAAGTCTACAGTACGCACGTATGTGTCATGTCTTGTTGCATGTAACTGCAGGCATCGTGAAATTGATGATTGGTCGAATTGGAAGGGACAATACAGACGAGCAGGACACGGAATTGTGTGGTTGCCCGAGTGTCATTCATTCTCACGTCAGCAACAACCGGAAATGTCGGAAGTGTTCAAAAGCATCGTCAAATAAAAATGATTTAACAAAGACTTACTAGGCACCACTTGAAAGGAATAATATTATATAGCTATGGATAGTGAAATAAAAAATAGCCGGAAGTAGGTCTTGTCTCGTTTGATTAAAGCAGTGAAGGATTAATTAAATAAACCTCTTATTCCCTCTTACCTGCTGTCCTTTATCTATTTTCCCTTGGACTCACTGAAAAAGAATACATGTATACGTCGATTATCCTTTTCCCTGCTAAAAGGAAAACTGTGTACGACTTTGCTATCACGGTACTTTGGTCAATTGTATTAGATACTAAAACTCATACATTTTTCATAGATGTGTAAGAAGCGCAAAGAACGGTACAAAGTGTTCATAATTTTTCCTTCATACAGAGAAAATATTATTCCTTGGTAAACTGATCGTCCGTGGAATCTGTTTAGCGGATTGTTACCTTCTTGGGTTAAGTAGAGTGCAACGATTGAGTTGAAGTTTATAATGCTAGCTGCACATATCGGTCGCAATTGTCTTTGGATAGGATGAGAATGGATCTCCTTGGGAAAAGTAGGTTGAGTTATATAAAGCGGTGAAATGGACATTTAGCTGATTGGAATCCGTCGCTATGGAACGACGTATTTCGCGTGTGTCGTCATCCAATCTGTGAGTCTCGAAAGGCAAGAAGCTGCAGGTAAAGTGACGAGACTCGAGCCGATAGAAGTCTTACCCGCCGTCAGGTCTCTTTGAATTTTAATGTGATCAACTCGGAGCTCTGCCTTAACTCACGGCGGCTCTTCCGTGAAATTCTCCCGAGAAAATGGAGCCCGTTCTTCCGGTGGCGTATTAACAAAAGGCCGCCCTACCGTTCCTAATTCCCGAATCATGGGCCGGGCCAAAGTCAAACTCGATCAGGTAATTACTTTTTCGGCCAAAGAACAGTTCGTCGACTGCTTTCAAAAAATGAATATCGGATTTACGTACGAACGAAAAGATTTTTTGCCTACTAAAAACGTTGCCGTTTCGTTTTGGATATGTTTTCAACTTTTCTTCAGCTTCAACTCCATTAGGTCAGCGTGGGAGAATCATTTATTGTACAAGTTAATCCGTCACTGCGTTGTGGTTGTAATTAGACGATTAGGACGATCGAGGCAGCAGACATTAAGCTTAGCAGACATGTAGGTCATTGGCAATCAGGATTACTCGCGATTCCGCCTTCACTGGGAAGAAATACACACCTGATATTCCCATTAAAAATCGTATTGTTAGCCTATACACTGGGTGAAATAATGAGAGGGCTGAAATTACGCTATTACATTGGCTGTAATAAACATTGAAGCTTTTCATGAGATTAAAATTCTCACCGAGAGATGAATACTCACATATTTTTTCCATATTATCATACACTATCATACATTACCATCACTCGTACATTATCCATTTTAATTATGCAAACTACCGAAGGACCTCGGTTTTACCTAAACATCATTTCCTGTACATAAATTCTGCACACTCAACAACGACTTTAACTGATCGTTCTTCTTCCCGCACGAAAACGCAATAATTAAAATCGTTTATCTTTCTTCTGCCGGCGAGGCGGGTGTTGTGTTAATTAAAATTTGTATTTCGTTACCTTCCGGCGGTGATTGGTTGCGTCCGGATTTACCCGAAAGCCCGCGCCATGAATTTATGACAATTATTTATACGTATCCTGCAATATGCACGCTACGAGATGCGAGATGCATTTCCCATTAAAATATCAGCGGCGGTTTGTGTAGATTTAACGACATACACTCCGTGGGAATTACAGCAATGCCCTGTTTACGTAGAAACGATGTTTCTGCTCGAAAGATAATATTACTCTGGTTAGAGTCGTCTCTGTAACATAATTAAATTATGTACGCAATTAAGCCGGTCGATTTCGTCAATTTTGCGATAAATCACGTTAAATCCTCAACACCGATAGACATTCCGAATGTAAGAAAATGTTTCTTTTTTTAATACGCAAGCATAAAGCTGAAAATAGAAAGTATCATTTCCTCGAATGAACAGTACCAATTAGTGGCCCGTGACAAAAGTTTTGACCGAGCTACTGATTTTTCTGACAGGATGGATCGAATCGCGTACGTATGAATTATCGAGAAAAATGTTAGTATTAATTAGTTTGACCGAACAATAGGCCGTTCCTCGAATTTCCCGAGTAATTGGCCGGTGATACGCCAAGCGGATAATTGCCCTACGCAATCTTTTCGCAAAGGGTTCAGGGAAAAAACCTGTAGGAATCACGTACGACGATTTTGTCGCCCGACGCAAAGAACGTGAGGCACATTGACGAGGATCGTTCTTTATTCGCAAGTCGCCAGTCTCCATTGAAAAGTGGAACGATCGCGGAAGTCTTTGTTGCGTCGAAGAGAAAGGTATTTTTTTCTAGTAGTCTCGGCCAACACAAGGCCACGATACTCCAACGTCACACAAGCACGAATTACGAGAATTAAGCTAATTACCATCCATGAAAAATTAAACTCCATCCTCGGGTAATAAAGGGAATGGGAAATACAATTCTTCCCGCGACGGCTTAAGACTGGCCAATGTTGCTAAATTATCTGCTGATGAGTAAGTAAATCTGCATTGTTTAACAGATTTTTCCGAATATTCCGAATATTCCGAATATCGAAATTCTTGTCGCTTGTGACCTGGGGAGAATGAAACTTAGTTTTTCCCGTGGAGAACGGTAATTCTGCCGGAGCGTCGAGGAAAATATTCGAGAGCTCTGTGAATCGCACGATGCGGCAATCGCCGTGGGCGCTCGCTGCTCGTTTCCACTTTTCCCTAAGAATTTCCTACTTTTCCGTTAGCCAACGGGCCGGATGTCGGCGAAAAGGTCGGCCATCTGCTGAGATTTCGCACAATCCGCAACGATGCACCGAAAAATGAGGTCTCACTCTACAGTTGTGCTCTTCTACAACACTTTTTTTTTTCACGTCCGCTCGTCAGCCTCTGGATGAAAAATCTCGCGGGAATTCCCCCACGCGGAACAAAGATTCCCCGTAAATTGTCATTACCAAAAGCATCGTGTAACATTCTTGTTAAGAGGACATTGAAAAGCATCGTTATAATAAAATGCAAACAGGAGCATTACACGCTCTTCCATTTTTTTGTCATTTCCTGTACGATTAATCCAGAATTTATTACCTTTAATCTTGCTTAATGAACGTTATCCTTTGAACTGGTGGAAAGGGTAAAAAACGGTCGTGTAAAATGATTTGATAAAATGGCGGGAAAGACAGTTATCCTTGCGTTGGGTTGTAACCGCGTGAGCTATTTGGATCGATTGTCCCATTTCACGTGAAAACCTCGAGCGAGCCTTAAATAAAACCTTCTCTCGTCGTCGGGGGCGGTTGAAGAAGACACACGATTCTGGACTTGAGTTTAATTGCTCTGTAGTCCACATGAGGGAAGTAATTCGCCAAGGCCACGGCACGTCAAACCGTCGTCGTTGAATTACGGAATTCTGTGGGAAGCCACGGGTATAATTGCCAGGGCGATTCCCGATAATTTTCGGGACGCTTAAGGTCTCATCTTTCTTTCACGTCCGCCGCAATTCCTCGCGGCCAATGAATCTCCCGACGAGATTCCGGGCGAATCCCCCTTTTGTCGATAGCCGCTAGCTTCCACGGTAAAACAGCTCGAAAAATCCCCTTTTTACGAAACTACTTTAATTTCCCGATTCTTTGAAACTTTACGCAAACTTTGCCGGAATGCGATCGACGCAACGGCAAATACTTTTGCTTCGTTTTGCGTTTCGCTCGATTAAAGAATCGCAAATTGTTGACCACTGCACGCGCGCATATTTCACATTTGCAACAACATCCCCGACGATGGCCCCGCCGTTCGTTTGCATAGAAATGGTTCTATCGGAACTTTCATTCTCCATCGCGATAAGTTATCACTGACTTTTGGGACAAGTGGATGCATGGGCTTCCAATAAAGTTTTCGACAAGGTTCCAATCAAAAATTACCACACGAGTAATAACGCGCACGTTTGTAAACAGATTTAATCGTGTCAGCTGCGTTCGAAACCCAAAGTAATCGTGTAACATAATCTTTATCAGCATCGTATTAAAAGGAATAAGTAAAATTACATTGGGAGAATATTTTACGTTATTATTACGATTATCGTTTTTGTCCTACTTCTTTGACGATTTTCTTCTCTTACTTGGTATAGCCATTTGAGATTAGTTTAAACTGCAACGTTGCTTGCACATGCAGAGAATTCTCCAGCGGAGCAATGCTCGAGGGGTTGGCGAAAATCAAAGGGGTCTCTCGGTCGACGGAGATTAAACGAAATGAATAGACATGGCGCGAGAAACGGTGAATTCCTCGTATATGTTCAGAGCATGACTTTCAGAGATAACTGAAAGGCGGCTAATAAATAAACAGCAAATACCAAACAGGAAACGCATTCCATAATTGAAGTTAATTACGTTTTACTACCACAATCAAACGTATGTTGTACCGTAGAATTTCTCGAAGGACGTCCGTATTAAATGACGATTTAAATGACTGGTGTTAATGCGTTTTATTGAACTGAGTGATTAAATTGACGTTTTACACCTGCGCTTAACGCAAACGAAAATTTAAATTCCGACGATCGACCTCACGCTTGTATCAATTTTTGTACAGTTATTTTGGATTGATTCGTTACTGCGACTCTCGGTGAGAGCACTACTCCACGGAAAATACAATGCCGAGCAATGAATTTGCCACAGGATTATCGGATCGTCATTAAAACCATTTTTTCCATTTTGACCTTGCGGGGTAAAGCCGATTAAACCGCGAATAGCGATTTCATTATCACTTATTATTCGTCGGCCGGCACGAAACTTTCTTCAAGTTTTCAGCGAATGAAGATTCACGATGGGAACGGCATAGAATTATGAAGATGAAACGGAGGAAGAAGGACGAACGATTCAAGGTTTCATTTTTATCGGGCAAAGGCGAATGCAATTCTCTGAAATACATATTTCTCAGAAATATATTAAGAAGTGCTTCTTTCATTTCTTTGTACGAAGGACGTTCATGGACATAATTCGTTTGTATGGGAAATCATCTTTCTAACGAACAGTGTTATTCGCGCGAAAATCACGGGCTGATTCGTCCAAGTATTATTGTCAGTGGGAAAAAGTGCAGGAAGAGCCGGTTGAAGCTGAGTGCAGCCTCCAGCGAAATGAGGGATGTTCTTTGACAATGGAAACGGCAATACCGTACACAGAGTGATATCCTTCTGTGGAGCTTTACGCGAAAAGACGTTGTTTACGCAAAAAGAGTTCCTAAAGTCAAAGGTTTCGACCCGAAGGTCCTCGGTGTTACGCGGGGCTAAGCGTGAATTTCCCCCATTTTTTAACACGATGGAAATTCACGTCCCAGAAATCGTCGTCAGTCGAGACGGAATTTTCGAGGCCGGACGACTCTTCGCCGTTGGATTTCAATATCGTCCAGGCCCGAGGACCGGTCGGTTTTATTACACGCTTTTCGGCTCGAAGGAAGATCCGACCTGCGGGAAACCAAATAAAAACGTCGCGCGGTTGCATAACGTGGCATTCGGATCTCGCGATACAAAAGCCAGGCAATCGACCCTTCCCCCCCCCCCCCCCTACCTGTCCCCTTCAGCATATGAATACTCCTCGCCCTGTTCAACCCTTTCCCCTTCAAGCCGAAAACGGGCACAGACTGCGTCAACGACGTATATATCCGACGAGTGGATTTCCCGATCCCTGGCAAATCTCCAAACGACTCCTGCCGTCCTTTTTCTTTTTTTTTTTCCATCAGCTTATCCGGAGTTCAAGTTCGAACGACCCGCGAACTTCCGGTGTTTACGCTGTATATAGCTTTTTCGACCGTCCTCCGGGGCTAAACTCGAATTCCACAGACCGAGTTGACCGGAACTCAAGAAAAACTGGGTTGCTTAGTTTTTATGACGCATCCGCTTTAAAAAGGTTCGTAGCTGGAAAGACCCTTTAATGTCATCGGAACGATTTTACCAACTTTTTGAATACCCCGCAGACAAGGAATTAGTAATATGCTCCGTAACAACCGTTCTCAACGACCCAGGGAATAATATTTAAAAAGCGAGAAATCTAAATTCATTTCCTTTCAACGTTAAGAAAATATTCGAAAAAATACAGACAATTGGTGGGATTTTAACGTAATATGTTGTCGTGTGATTTTCGACGGTTTTAGAAACCGCGGTATTTAAGTTCACTTCTTTTTCTGTGTTAAGATTCTCCTTGCTCGGGGCGTCGTTGACATTTCGTCGAGTGGTAATCCTGTAAAACAGCCGGCCAAGTCGATATTCGACAAAACGCAGCCAAGTCGGATTTTCCTGAGGGCTTAACGTTCTCATCTCGTGACTCGATATATCCCACTTGGAACGTAAATTGAAGTTCATGAGTATCCCACCCTGGGCTTTCCACCAAGACTTTGGAAACTCAAACAGCAAGGATTATGCCAGCGCGTCTGTGTGCGAAGACGTTATGTGTCGTTTACCATAGATAGTTAGGAACTGCTCTCTCCACAAACTTGCCGCGGAGACGTTGAAATTCCCAATAGTTGCTCACTTCCGTAATAAAACACAGGCAATTTCTAATGGCCAAGAAAAATACAACGCGAACCGTGAAGTGCAGGCTGGAAAATTAAAACCGTTGCGAGCTAATATTTTTGAAACTCGAGGAAATAAAAAATTTCCATTTTCCATCCATTATTTTACTTACTTCGTCTCGTGAATACTATGGTTTTATATTTCGGGAATGGCTTGTGATACGCTTACTTTTTCGCCTTGTACATCGCAGTCGACGAAGGATATGTATTTATTTTCCTTCCGGTTAGCTTGACAAAGGGCCGCCGAAAATCGATTTAACTGGCGCGAAATTAATTTCCCTTTGCCGGGCTCGGTTCTTCGGGTAGACCTTTTTTTCCCTCATCGATCGGAACTTCCGTTGGACGATTCCCCGGTTTATGCGCTGTCGCGAAACTTTTCGATCGCATTGTCACCGCAAACTTGCCCCGGAGCATCCGGATTCATTAAGTTCGTTATATAATAGAAAGTTTTCGGCTGACCGTTCCCACGGCAAATACCTAACTCGAATCTCACTTGCTTTTCTATTGAGGGAAATAACTCTTTCCTGAAGAACAGACAATGAATGTCAGGAAAAACGAATTAAGAGAGATTGTTTAAAACTCGCGACAGGGAAACGAATTTTTTTCTCCACCCACGAAAGAGCGAAGAACTTAGAAAAATTGCTACAATTTTGACTTTATAAAGAATTTCCCGCGAAAAGGGTAATTCTCGAAAATATGCGCGGAATTATACCGAAAGGCCGTGCTTCGTATGTGCTTAACATTATTTTTCAGAAAGCAGGTCATTGCGGAGAGGAAATTGTCCCCAACATTTTGACATTCTTCAAAGCTTTTTTGCGTACTTTTAAAGGTGTTTGTACGTCACGCACGTTGTGTCGCATGAAAACAGGAGTGGATGAAAACTGGATGACACTTGCCGGGGAGTTGCATACTTATTTATTTATCTCCCGAGATAAATTCCCTCCGACTTTTCCGCGAGGAATAGGTACGCGTTGATGTCAAAAAGGTACGTGCTCGAGGACGGATTCGTCTGGGATATCTCGGGCACCCACGCGCTCGGCCAGATCGACCGGCAGGAAATAGATGGGTTTTCGAATTATAGCAAAACTACGATAACGAATACTGCGGGTAAGGGGTTTAATAAAGAATAATTCTCACGGACACGAAGAATTTACAAACCGAGACGGCAAAAACTATCGTAAAAGTTTCAAGAACTTTTTACAAAATATATCTATCAAGAAATTGAATAAAGAATAATACTTAAAGGAACGAAGAATTTACAAACCGAGACGGCAAAAACTGTCGTAAAAGTTTTTACAAAATATAACTATTATAACGTGAATAAGAAGTCTTCTTTATTTACGATGGTTGGTATCTCTTTTTTTCATTGTAACAGGAAGTGAATCGGTTCCTGTCGAAAATGACTTACGTGTGATCGGTCGATTAACGGGAAAGTTTTGAGCGAAACATCGGCTATATCAGTTGGGATATTTATCACGCTATACGTCAAGGGCCCAGAAGTGTAATTCCAAGCCACCTCCGCGTCCATGCCGGAACTCCGGAGCTGGAGCAAAGTTTAATTGAGTTAAATCGAGCGTGCACATTCGTTAGGTTGTATTCGTCGTTGAAAAGGTCCTCAAAAGAGGTTTCGAATATTTTTGTGCAACCGCAGTTCACGCAACCCTAGCAGGAAGATAATGGGATTAGTCAAATGTGCAAATTCCTCGGCACGGTGATTACGTCGCTAACGACTTTTCGCTTAATTGAAGACAATTATGTAACGGAATAATTATCATTACGTAAACGCCGCTCCCTGTATTTCGCGGTTCACTGGCACGTTAAGTGAGATAACAAAATAGTAACGGCATGTACGTCCTTCACTTAACTATTTTTCCTTTTCCTTTCGAATTTTCGGTTCTAGCTAAAACACAGATCTTCTTGTAATTTGTTGCAGGTACCGCCATAAAAAGGGGAGGAAAGAACTGTTAAACATTGCTTCACGGTTTGAGTGTGAATTTTGTCGATAAGCTCTTTACAAAGCCGACCAAATTTTTGTGCTTCGACAAACTCCTCGGCATATCTCGCGGGAAACCGAATAATGTTTTAGGTATCGTCGTTGACTGGGGTTCGGGGGAGGGGGCGGGACTTGTTCGAAGGGTGAGCACGTAAAATTTGTTGGACGAAGTTTCTCACGCACCGGGCGTGTTCGGCGGTAATCTCTCGGCGACGTTTTCTCCTTAACAAAGTCGCTCGTTTAAAAAGGGACCCGAGGGGGGTGGAAGAAGAAGAAGAAGAAGCGCCGAAACGAGGCAGAAAGAAAATCGTCCGAGGGGACCTCTCGTTCGTCGGATAATAAGTCCATGTGCGCGAGCGAGATTCCTTGCTTTTCCCGTGGAAAACGCGCTGACCGTGGACGATGAAGGAAAACTCACAGGCGAAAGTCCAACGACGCGAAACTTAGCCGGTCGCTGGCACGGGGCAAGGAGGAAAATTACGCGAGGACTGACGTAAAAGCCGAGCGGAGAAAATGTAGGAGTAACGGGCACCGGGGACAAGGGGGAGAATGGACATTTCGCGGAAAATGGACAATTAGATTGTAACATGGATGGTCCGAATGCCAACGGCAATAACACCCTGGAGCTCTGCAATATCCAGTATAAACACTTCGTGCCGCCGCAAGGGGGTAAGCAGGAGCTTATATTCACTCTAACCCATTCTAACCCACTCCCTGCCCCTTTAGACCCTTCCTCTAAGGCAGTAAATGTCAAAAAGCAACGCGATTTTCGCGCGAGTTTGTTCTTTAAAGTCAGAAAAATTCCCTGATAGACCTGAGATACCAAGAACTGGTAGGCGAAAATTCGTCGACGAATCGAGTTGATCTGAGTTTCAAGAATTTTGTCGCCAAGTCTAGTTTTGGAATAAACGTTTAGAATATTTTCGTAAAGCCTGTCCCTTCGGTTGAGTGTAGAATAATTGTATTATTCGTCCAAATGTTCTCCGCTGCATATGTATGCATTTCCTTGGTCTGCAGAGCTCTGGTGCAGCTGGGCTTGGGATTCAGTTCTCTGCTGGCCACCTATAAAAGCATCCACCACAGCGAAGCAAAGATGCCCCTTCGAGAATGGATTCGATACGACAAGTAAGAAAAAGCTTGCATCCAATACCTAAACATGCGAAAACGTGCTGAAACGGGACATTCGAAAGAATTGTTTATTTTAACGTCATTGTAGAAGAAATTTTATCTTACATTTCAGTAAAAAGATTTTGTAATAAGAAAATAAGATTAGATGCGTTGCTAGATTAGAATGAAAATGTCTCCCAGGAAATTGATTGAAGATTTTCTCGGAAATTTTTCGGCAAATAGCATCTTTCCCTGGCGATCACACGATTTCTGCTGGGATTTCCAAGGCGCGAGCAAGTTACTTTGAAAATCCATCGAACTTTTATGAAGACTGCATTCGCATTGCAAGTTTTCTCTTTTACGAAAGAAATGCTGTATTACGAAAGTTTTCTACGATATACACGAGGAACGCAGTGGTACATGTTTCGTTCAAACCTTACCATCAAACGAACCCTTTCGCATTTTTTACAAATTTAAATTACGATCCCGTTGGGAGTTTCAAAATGCAGTTGAATTTTTAGAGAAATTCTCGCCTAATTTTTCCGCAAATGTCTCTGGGAACTATAATTATATTTATTTACTAGACTATAAATATTTTGTAAGCGTTCGCTAGAGATTATGTTGAAATTAGGAAAATATTATATCGTGCAAACAATGCACTAATATTTGTATCCTTGTTTATTAATAATTATAGAATGGGGATTCATCCGGAATGTTTTCCCCAAAAATCTTTCATTTACGGCGTCAATTTGAGCCGGGAGCTACAGAAAAAGAGACTTTTCTGTTTAGTAATATGGAGAAGTTATTTCTGATGGACTTGCATCGATCTGTGGTCGCCGACTGCGACTGTTTTATATTCATTTCTTGCCAGTCTGCGGTACGGCTCTGCAACATTATCTATCGGAGTATAAAATATTCTGCGAGCGGTGAACAGAAAAAGGAAATTATTACCTCCGCTAGAAAATCCGATATGTATCTGCAGAAAGTAGATCGCGGTAATACTCGTGAAAAAATGTACGAAAAGATTCCTGTTCCAGCGGAAAGTATTACCGCGGAAATTTGAGAATCCAGCACGTCGAATCGCGAAATATTATTCAAATGCTAGACTGCTTTTTTCTGCGGGATATTTATAGGATTTAGAAAGTAGTGACGATTTCCACGGAATTTCATCTGATCCGGTAATACGATCGAGCGAAAATCTGAGACTTGACGGGCTGTCCATATTCCATGACATTTCCCAACGTTTGCGGAAAGTGAAAATACATGAATTTCACTGAAACTACAACTTCTTCGAACGTAGATAGAATTGTCATCGTGAACTTCTCCACCTGAACAGAATGAAAACATTGTTAAACAAAGTCAATGAAATCATTTAACTTTATTTAATCTAACGGTGATCTACTTTTAGTAAATACCATTATTAAAAACTGTTTCAATGCCTCTCTTGGGACTCGTTGAAAATTGATCTCTCAGATTTTATTCTGCTCCATTCTGTTCTATTCTGATCACGGGGTTTTGTGTTACTGAATTACTGTAATAGGAAAGCGGCGGTAAATTTCTTCCAGCTGTTGACATTCGGTGTATCTTCCCACGATTATCGATAAGATAATGTTACCGGGTGCGGAGGCAGAATGCAGGCTAATGCCTTGGTATTTCGTAGGGACAAAACGTTGCATGCAATTTGCCGCTTAATTCCGCGGAGCACTGTGAATAGTTGCGATGCAACGGTGTGAGTGACACACGGTTGAATCGAGACCTTCTCAAAGGCCTACTCGACCGTACTGAAATTAACGGAGAAGATTGAATTCGGCAGCGCAGGAAACCTCGGTTTCTTTTCATCGCTTCTGTCACGTGGGCTTTGGAGAAAAAAAATCTCTACGCAAGATGAAATCTCGCGACCGACTAAATAAGTATTCGCAACAATCCCGACAATTTGCTCAAACGAATGAACCTCTTTTAAAATTAATTAATTCATTTATTTATTTATTTAACCAGAAAGAAAGAATTACAACACAAGAAATTAATGCAAATTCCACACTGGAGTACCACTTATCGTTGCAGATCCGTGAATTACCGTGGGATTTCGATTGAGATTAACAATTGTTACTTAAAACAATTCTTCCTGACGGCCGTAGATTTGAGTAGCCCTTTTGACGTTGACGGCACTAAAAAAGCCGCATCGACAGAGGCAAATTCTGTCGGTATTCTTAAGTCTACTTTTCACAGGGAACGTCGTTTTCCGCGAGACGTTCGCCTTGAGATTTCGCGGCTGATGCATTTGCCCCCGAGGGACGTTGCATTTGAATATTTCCACCCCCGCTACTTCTGCCTGTGGAACGAGTAAAAGGGGGGAGAGCGAGGGAGGGAGAGTTGAGAAATTGACATGTATGCGTGCGGGGGTGGGAAAGGAATGTATCGTCGTATGGAGGGCGGCGGAGGGGGGGAGGCAAGATGGAGAAGAAGGGAAGAGAATCTGGTCAATGTGCACACACTGACTCCGGCTGACAGTAAGGGCTTCGGTGTAAGTTTCGTTACAGCACTTGACCCACTTTGACTGCTTCTCGATTGTCCTCGGTGGTTCGTGTCAGTGGCAATGGATCGACGCACTCACCGCCGAAAGCACAATACCTACATTGCTCTTTTTCTATACTCATCTCTCCCTCTCTTTTCCATCGTTCCCTGTCTCCACTTGAAAGCACAACTTTTCTCTCCCCTTCAGCAGCAACGTACTCCTCGAGAAACGTCGTGACGAAAGAAAATAAGCAAACAATCGAAACCGCACAAAACGGGTTACCAAGTGGAATTCTTGTACTCGGAATCTGAATGTAGGTCGTTTACCTTTTCAACCTGTCATTGACAAGAGTGCAACGACTCCGTTCTATTTAACTATAGTCAATGGAAGCAAGTAAACTACCGAAAAGTCCCTAAAAAAGGATGCAAAGTGGAATGATTATATTTACGAGCGAACTGTCTAACTTTTCTCCCTTACGCTACACCTAAAGTCTTTGTCATCACTTTACAAAATGCATGGAATGTCATTTGTCCTGAGGATAATGGCAAGCACTTAGGACCTGTCGTGTCATTTCTTTTGGTAGAATCCGTGGAAAAAAGGTGCGGCTACAACGGTCAATGGGAAGGTCAGAACGGGCCATCGAAGGAGGACGACCCGCCAAACGGATGGACGAATTACACGACCTGCTTCACCCCGGAAATGCTGCGACTACACAGGAAGGTCTACACGAGCAAGATCGAGGGCGAGGTACGTATACGCCTCACGTGCGAGAGGAATACACGAGGATCGATAAGTGCATCGTGCACTGGATATCGCAATTTCCACCGCAATTCCACAGCTCCGCGGAGTGTATCTCATCTTTCCCGATCCTTGCCATCCGCTAAACGTGCGGCGAAAGGCCAGTCGTTTGAATTTTACATGCCGCGCACGGCAGTGAATCGCTACGCGATCGTTGAAGAGTACAAAAGAAATTTTCTCGTAATGTCCCTAAAGGATCGAAAAGAAGTGCATTCACTAAGCGTCGATTGTTGATTTTGAAGATGTTGCTTGTAATGCCGTAGGTGTTACGGAAATTGTTGATTCCTTTAATGCACGAGCCGAGGACTACTTAGGTAATTTGGCTAGAACGAAACCTGCAAATAATAATATGAAAATAATGGTAATGGTAAAAATAATAACATGACATACCATTGAGACTTTTTCGTTGGACAAAAATCCGTTTACACTCCATAGTTTCGTATTTACTTGAAGACGTGTTTTACTCTACTGAATTTTCTCTTCGCTCTTTACTCGCCGATTCTCAGATGAAGCTGGACATCGCCGAGAAAACTCGCGCCCTCGAATTCGTCGGTCTGAGCATTTCCCTGGCGGCATTGCTCGTGTCTTTGGCGATCTTCTGTCGGTTCAGGTAAACCACTTGGCTCATTACGGAAAAGATATTGCGAGTATCGGAAAACTGCGCTGCTCGGCATGCAAAGAGGATTTAACGTTTGACAGGTCCTTGAGGAACACGAGGACAAGGATCCACAAGAATCTCTTCGTTGCGATGGTCGTCCAAGTCATCATCAGATTAACTCTGTACATAGATCTCGAATTGCTGAGAAGACGAACTCACGGCATTCAACGTGGCATAGGCACTACCGTAAGTTTCTGCGAATTGTTAAACACGTCCCCATTAATACCCCTACGAAAATCAAGGAAAATTCTGACGTACTGACGATATGCCTTTTTTTCTGCAATCCGCAACACTGCACATCTTTTGTTGACATTTTTCGTGAATACGTACGTAAATATTTTTCATAACAGTGATGTTTCTTTCAGTAATTGTTATATATATATATATATACTTTTTCGTTAATAATCCTAGCGTCATTCACGTTTAGCGTCATTACTATTACTATATTGGTAAGTTTGTAGAAATATTATAAATTACTGGAACTGATCCTATCTTTTTCTTCGTTGTCCCTAAACGTGCTGAATTATTCCCGGGGGGCCGGGGGCCGTTTAAAGAGAATCATTTCACACATTTTCCTTGCCTTCACTCTGACGTAATAAAACAGCAAAATCCAGTATAAACGACATCATTAACAATAATCGTATCCCACAAAGACGGTTACGAAAGATTTTATTTCAAGGGGTAAACCCCAGTTTCAACTGAACTAACAGAAACAGAGAGAGAGAGAGATTTATAAAAGACTGTATTTACGAGACTCGGGGTTTGTATTGCTTTCCTTCGTGGTTTAAGCGATATTTTTTGAGTTTGCTCTCTCGTGGAAGCCTTTCCACTTTTCCATTACAGCCGGTACTTTGCGAGGCGAGTTACGTGCTGCTGGAATACGCGAGGACTGCCATGTTCATGTGGATGTTCATAGAGGGATTGTTCCTGCACAACATGGTCACCGGTAAGTACATGGCAAACGACCTAAGCTCAAATGTCGACGTAAAAGCCTTCACAAAGAATTTAAATGAAGCCCCTTCCCCTTCTCCTTTCTCGTCTCGGTTTAAGGAGGTTCAAGGGGAAAACTTGGGAATAATTTTGTCCGCGACTGAAAAATCACCAAAAATCCCATCTTCCACGGATTTCGCTTAATTGAAAACCTCGTAAACATCTGTATGTCCAATCCTTTCTCTACGCGAATTTTTTCTTCCTTCGTTCTATTAAAAAAAAAAAAAGCGAAAACATGAAACAGCGGTAAATGAACGCGCGTGGAAAAAAAAGGAGGATTGCGCGTGCATCGGAAGTGTCCACGTGTTTCGCGATCAGCGTAAAAACGGCGCGCGGGAAATTGAATATTCACGAGGGGACATCGTGTCGGAGATGAGGAATTTTTGCAAAATTCCTGCCGGCGCTTAAACGTCCCGCTAACCGGCCGAAAAAAAAGGAACTGGGATGGTTTTAAGGAATAACGGCGAAAATCATTCCGGCCAGGTGGAAGTGCGCGCCGGTGCATTGGAAGCGACGAATTTGCATCCATTAGCGATAATTCCCGGTCCGTCGTTTTTCTTCCGCCTCAGAGGACGGGCCCGTCTAATTTGAACGTAATTCCATTCGGAAGGGAAATGTGAAGAGGAAAGACAAGCGCCGGGAATTCAGTTTCCCTTTCGACTGACGTCCATTATTTTTAGCGACATTCCAACTATTTTCGCGCTTTCCCCTCACCCCTTTTTCGTCTGGACTTATTAAAGAACCGTCAAAGAAAATGTCACTTACTTTCTCCGCTAATTGACTACGCCGGGGGAACGTCTGTTTGACGACCTTGTACCTCACTCAAGTTAAATCGAATAAACTAGACCTTCTGCGATTATTCGAAATGTAGGCTAAAAGATAATTCGTGTCCTTCGCTACTGTCACAGCTATCGGTTAAGCCGTTTTTTTTAATACATTCCTTTCGCTGTTTGAATTTTAAAGAAACTGGTTTCACAAAGAAATTACTCAATTCCTGATAGTCTCTTTCATTTGATATATTTCTGTTTTCATTCAAGATGTACAAAGCAATTATTTCACGTCTAAAAGAAGTACTCGGTTATTCAGTAACGATAGTAACAATGGAGATAAAAGTGAATTATAAGAAGAATCGTACGAGTAATTGTCTTGTTAAAGCATTCTCCACGTGATGTTTTTTCAGTGACGGTTTTCCAAGAGAATTCTCACTACCGTACCTATCGTTTCGTCGGATGGGGGTGTCCACTTGTGATGACCTTGGCCTGGGCTATTGTCACGGCGGTTTACTATCACCCGAAATCGAAGTGGGTGTTGAACTGTGTCGCCGGAAAAAGGGCTAGATGCTTATCCGGTAAGCGGGAAACAAATGTAAATACGGTCGATCGATGTTCCAGATGCTGGTGGGGATACAATCTGTCCTTTTACTTCTGGATCCTCGAGGGACCGAGATTCTCCGTGATATTGGTAAGTCGTTCTACGATTTCTCTCAAATCAACGACGTAAACGTAATAATGCTTCACTACCCCCCTTGTCAATTATTAGTTGTACTCATGAAAATGTTTACCTTCACTCAGTGAATGTATGAACCGAATTTTACGAATTTCCGAGATGTTGACTTTTCAACGTCTACGCTACAGAAATTAATGTTAACGTTTAACGGGCTAATTGAGACGTAAGCATAAACTGCAAAGTACACGAAACTTATCCCATTTGAAACTTCTGTATCTTCCGATATGCACACGTAACTTCTCCATGTCTGCTTACCTTATTTCGAAACTGTAAATAAGCGATGTAAAGTGATATGAAATACTGATATGAAACACTGTGTACTGATGAAATGCATAGAGATTAAAACGGCAATATACGTACGTACGCATAAACGAAAAATGTACAGCTTTTATGTTTCCACGTATTCTTTAGTCTCGTTTTTCTCTCTTGGACGAAAATTTAACGTACTCTGGAAAAAGTTTGACTGAACACGGGCTAATGAAATTGGTAATCTTTTACAGTCTTTCACAAAGGACAAAAGTACATATAACATTATTACGTTCACTTGTCTATTATGAACGTTACGATATAAAAACCTGGAAAAATACGAGACTAGAAATAAATCCGTATTTATTAACATCGACGTGCATTATTTCTCTGGTTTTGCGTTTTCCCCATGTGACTGCTTTCAGCTCAATTTCCTATTCCTGCTGAACATCATTCGAGTGCTCGTGCTGAAACTGCGACAGAGTCACACCAGCGAAGTGGAACAAGTCCTGTAAGCCTAATCACTGAAACCAAAGTAGATATGCACACGCATAAATGAGTATTCCATTAGCGGACATCGCGAATTCCCGTGCAATTACGCACTTTACCTGCAATTTGCCGGATTACAATTTCGTAATGGCGGTGATTGGCAACGCCTATTACAGACGTCTCTAAACAACGGATAATGTCCGAGGATCGTGTACATATTTGACTGTCCTTGGTGACGCGGATTTTCACCGACGAATATGCATGCGTTTCGCTCGATAATCGGAAATTAACAAGGAGCACCGTAAATTTAAATGAACGGACAACAATGACTCCGACGGAAATGAAGAGATTTTATACAGAAACCTTCGTTCCAAGGACTCTTTTCACTCGTAAACAAAAGATCATTTTTTTCTCTCATTTTTTTCGCAACATACCGCGGCGTAGAGGAATCATAATCAACGTTATTCTTTGGTCCTTTTTTAACCGTTCCATTTTGTAAAGGTGTTTATAATGGAGAAACTTTTAGCGTTTATAATGCACTTAACGATTGTTTCAATGAAATCGAACAGATTGTTGACTCGAAGTTTCGGTAGTAAAAGCTAAAAATGAAGGATTTTACTGAAAAGAGCGAGAAGGATTTGTGTTCTTGAAATGTATTTCTTGTTTCTCCTTGGTTCTCAGAAAAGCCGTGAGAGCAGCGGTAGTATTACTCCCGCTTCTAGGAATTATGAATGTTTTGTCGATGATCGAAGCACCGTTGGACAACGTGAGGAAATTTGCCCTCTGGTCTTACACGACGCACTTTCTCACGTCCTTCCAAGGTCTCTTCATCTCTACTTTATACTGTTTCCTCAACGGCGAGGTAAGGAAATTCCTACATTTACTACACGATTTTCAGCAAATCACCACTAGAAACATTATCTCTCATCTAGCGAGTATCAGTATCGTGTATTCATATGGTCTGCGTAAAATCGATAAACAAAATAAGCATTGCGCGAGGAAATGTAGAAGCTATTGAATTTCTCAAATGTTTCTCGCACGCCTCGGTGGCTCCGTTAATTACACGTCGGCTGCACGTAATACTGCGTTTACTTAAACGAACGTCATATCCGTAAACACCAGCGGAGTTTATCAATGTCGATGTCGATATCGACAGAATTGTCTTACGAATAGACCCTTCTATTTCAGTATTTACTTACGTCATTTTATACCGTAGAATAATACAACACAGGGAGTTTAAACTTTCCATTTTCCATGTCGCTGCTTTTCACGTCGTTTTCTTATTGTAAAATTATGTAAGACTGGCCGAATTTTAAGGGTTACTGCATGAAATATACGGTTATTAGAAATTCCTAAGGTACATTTGTCGAAAATGTGCCAACCTTTCTGCGATGCCTATTTCCTTGGCAAATAGGAATATGATATGCAGGAATTTAATAAAGGAATGTCCTACATTCTACGTATGGGGCTTGGCAAGTATTTTCTTTGACAACTTATGAGCTTCCAGGCAAATTACCTAGCTTTCCCGACAGCTTATTTGCAGAAGGACTCTATCATCTTCGATAACTCGATCGTTCCAATTACACGAACACACAGTCGTGTTGGCAAATTATTCTGACGTTCGTGTCACATTATTTGCCATCATTCGCTGCGTAATGGAAGGCGTAAAGTTACGGAAAACTATTGGAAAATTGCGTGGGTCGTTGATAATGTTACAGGTGAAACTTGCGCTGAAGAAAACTATTTCCACCTATCTATCTCTGAGAGGCACGGATCTTCAAACGAGAAGACAGTCGACTTTCAGCGGCTGTCAGCCACAACGAATAACTTCCGGTGAGTCGAATCTCGGCTTTTGAATATGCATAAGTGCCAGGAGAACCGTGGAATATCTGGAAATGGCAGAACAGGAGAACCATACGCTTGCTCTCCATTCATGTATTAGTTTTATCGACTCTTCTTCATCGCAACGCTATTTCGCTATAATTATCCTCCATAATTAGCCTTCAAATACAGACAAATTGTACACACGTTTTATCACTACCCTCGTTTTCAAGGTGACCCTTTTAACTTGCAATTATTTTACCGTTAATAGCCGGACAAATGGCAATCATATTTCCGAACATACACTTGACTTCCTTTTATCTCGAATATATAGCATCCAAAATCCGGTTCTGTTTGTCCAGTTTTCGGGTAGCCTTTATAAATGTTGATTTTCCGAGAAATTTTCGACAATAACTCGTTGTCATGTATTTTTGGGACTGAATATGAGCAGGAATATCTCCCTTCAGCATTTGAAACAGTGAATATTCACGTGCCAGTGCTGGAGAACTGTCCTGGACAGGTCGGTGTTAGGAGTGAGCATTTCTCTATAGCTTGAACCGTTGAAACAGAATTATCTTGCAGGCCAAATTAATCCCCGCATGTAACAGTAAAATACACTCACCTCGAGCTACACTCAACGGGCTAAACGTTCTATGATTAAAATTGCTGGGCTTTTATTAGGGAGAATATTCCAGTTCCTGAAGTGAGACATGAAAAGCTTTGAGCAGTTTTCGCGATTTGTCAGAAACGTTTCGTAACGAAATTACAACGAGATTTCCTTGTAGTTCGCCTTATTTAATTACCAACGACACTACGTTTTAATGTAATGAACAATTAGTTCCCCGAATATCGGCAAACTTTTGCCGTACGTTAAGGCTCGTTACACGCGGTATACACGTTTCCTGCGAACACGTTACCTGCACGTCCTGTTTCACGAAAACTATTTGTCATACTTAAATGTATTACGTAGAGAGAGAAGAAATTTTAATATCACCCCAGGGCGACCATATTTCACAAATGTAGGGGCAAGATTTAAGATAATCTAAAATTCAAGTTTTTATAAGTTCCCACAGAAAATTTCAAGCTTAACAGATTCAAAGGAAAATTTAAAGCAAATAATTAGACCTCGGTGCTTTAGAACTTTAACTTTACTTTATCATTAGTTCTCGGTCTTTGAAAATTATTCTCTAAAATGTGGACACGAATAGATTTCCCTGAAATGCTGTCCGCGATATTTGTACGCAAAAACTTAATTAGAAGGCCAGTTTTTCGCACGTTTTCACAAAGAAATTTGAGGTGTAGGTGTTTGACTTTACCCAGCGATCAATTGAGAATTATCAAAAATTTCTTCTTAAAACTGAGCACATGATTAGACTTCCCTGAGACGTTAGCCCAGCGAGTCCTTAAGGAAATCTGCATTTCCCTGTGCACAGTGATCGAGATGGAAGAAGAGGAGACTACGTCGACCGGATGGATCGGGCTTTGCTGTCGCGGCGGTGCGATTCCGCCTGCGGAACGACCAGCCGAGTGAGTAACGATCGAGGAAACCTCGCTTGGCAGCCTTCCTCCGCCTCGCCAAACCCACATTTAGATCCGCAATAACGCTCGGATCGACAGTCGATCGACCAGTCGAAAGATCGTACGTAGGTAAAACACGGATAGATTACACGTCGCATGTAAAGCCTGTTTCTGTGTTTCCGTCCGACCAACCCGGAAATTCCCACTCTAGGTAAACATGGCAAATGAAATTTCAAAGTGCACTTAATGAGATCGTCCCCATGCGGGTACCCCATCCTCCATTGCGTAAATCCCCCCTGACGTTCGCACGGAAAACCATCGCCAACGTATTTTCCTACCCCCACTAATTCACGCTAATCGCATCCGTCAAAACAAATGATACAAAACTTGATATCATGAACTTGAATCATAAGCAGGAATATTAGATTACTCTCGAAATAGTTTAACGAAACAGATACGACGTAAAGTATCATGACGTGTGTCTTACGTTAAGAAATAGAAGAATTAAGCTCTTAGTGAAAATTAGACGTTGAATGTGGAAAAACAATTTTGTCCTATGATAAATTGTGTAATGATACTCATGAAACAGGAATAGTAGTGCAAGATACATTTGGTTATACGTACAATGAAGAATACCTATTGTTCATAGGTTCCTTATTAATCTGTTTAAAGTTGTAAGTGTCAGGTATGAGGCAACTTAAGTGTGAAAGACTCAAGTGCAGGACGGTATCTTCTTATTATGCGATACATTTGCATAATCCGCTGCAAGCTTTGCTTTTATGGAATCCTGTCGTCCATAAAAATCCTTTTAAGCAAATCCTCTTGATGAATTCTCTGCGCGGTTAAAACAGGAAAATTTCTTTTTTACGTGGGTAGAAAAATCTGTTTTCTTGCCTAACGGATATTTACCCAGGTTAAATGTCATTGAAAAGAATCATGATATGCACAATAACTGTTTTCGATATTCGACTTCTAATTTCCTGAAAGCGTCGCAAGAAAGTGTTATGATCCACGACGATGAAGTTGGGAAATGAAAATTTGATGGAACATGGGAATTCTCATCGACCAACATTGTCCTGTGGATTTTCAACAATGCAGCCAATCCAAATGGAAAGCCGGATAGGTTGGTGCTTTGCATTTTGCAGAACTGGGTTATAAATAATCTCCTCTCTGACTGTCCATTATTTTCCTTTCAGCTCTCTCTCCCTTTACATAACATTGACACAACGAGACATAACATTAACATATTACGTAACCTCGCGGCAATATTACATAACGCCATTATCAGTTGCGTGGATTAATTTATGCTGACAATCATTTCCGATATTGTGTTTTCCATTGGACACGAGTACGATTTAATATTTCTTAACGATCCTCAACTACGCGAAAAATTCAAATTTACGTGTAAATATGAAAGGATGGAGTTTCCCTAATATGATAAAAGAATATTATTGACATTTCCTTGTTTGTTTACAATCTGTTTGGTTTCTGTTTTCCCTCCTGGCTGATGACACAGGTCCCACGTACCTGCAAGGATTTTACGTCAATACGTAAACAAAACGTCGGAATTAATGTGTTACGTGAATGTTTAACTATTCCTGATCGATGTCAGGCCAAAAAACTGTTGATACACTTTCAATACAAAGTTTCTGTAGCAAATAAAAGATGTTTCATGCAAAAGAAGGTCAATTATTGCACTTCGGCACGGTGTAAATAATTGCGGCTGAGATTAACAAAATCGATTAAACGAGAAAATAAACTGGCGATATACTTAAGTTGAGTATTGGAGTTTAAAAGCAGAAGACGACTGAGTGTGTGAGACTTTAATGTTGCACGTTTATCTGTTTTATCGTCCTCTCCATTTTCTCGTTGGACGGTCCGTTATTATTTTATTGACTTAATATCGTTTGTCGCCTTTCACAGGTTAATAAAGTCGACGGACAATTGCAACATGTTACGTTTGTGGAGATTTGCTTGAATTGTCCACAACTCTCTCGGCTTCTTGACAATTCAAAAATAAAGACAAAAACACGAAACTTTATACGTGTCGTCGTTTAAACGAGAGACCAAATTTCGCGTAAATGTTTAACGTGTAATCGTGATACGCGTAGGATCGTGATTTCAATGGCGGCCGAGTCATAAATAAAAAATTTAAACGAAAAAATCAAACTGGCCCCAGTTGTCGGTGATTAAGGAATAATGCGACAAGTATGAGATATTCTGCGTGACGCCGTGTACCGCTCAAACGGTAGATCGGTATTCGTGTGGGATCATGATCTCAATGGCGGGAGAGATATGTACGTATATTTTATGTAAGTCATTTTTATTCCGCATTGCAGAACAGCGGTGTGATGAACGCGTGAGTCTCGAGGGTCGGCGACTTCAAAGAACGTTCTTCAAAGACCGATGCATTAGAATATTCCGGAGGATGGCAAAGGACCGATCGAAACGACGGTTTTCGGACGAACGTTTTCCAAAGGTACACGAATCGAGTCGATCGACTGCATAGAAGGAATTTCATTCGGACCCTTTCTTCCCCATTATTTCAGCCGCTTACCCCGTCTCTTCCCGCCGAGATATTTTCAACGTCGAGAGACTGAAACTCACCGTTCCCGATGCATCTGTAAAGTGAATTCTGCGTTCCTTAACTGTGAAACTCTCCGTATGCCGTTTTGCTTACAGGAAAACCTTTTACGCAAAGCCGGAAGGGAATTGAGTTTCTTATTCCCGAAGAAACCCATTTCTCTGTGAGAATATTCCACGAAAGAGAGAAAAAGAGAGGGGGGGTCGCAAGAGTGAAAGAATTTCTAATAAAAATATGCCTCGGCTTTTGATCGCTGGACATTCTTGTAAATACTGTAATACTACGAGCCTCATGTCATCGATATACTTCTTTCGATAAAGGAGTCATTGCCATTATCATTATGCCACGTGAAATACGCTCGACGTGTGTATCATTGACATTCAGAATTATCGTAAAACGCTTTGTAATTGGTGTCGTCGTTGGTAGTTTTCATTGTCGTTGGTATTACGTTTCGCTGTTACACTTTTCAGTGAATTCGCTTATCTTCGTTCTTCGACGTGCAACCTATTACCACGATGTCCTAACATAAATTTAACATTGATTTATTCATCGAACGATTGTTTGCCAATAATAAAAACAGAGAAACTCAGTCGATAATGAAGAAGCAAACGCCATCTTTTTTTTATTACTTTCTTTCACTTGCGAGGTGATCTGGATTTTCGTGAATTGCTGTTTGTTCAATATTGAGTGTTGGCAAATTAGCATCTGCGTGGCAAAGGAAAAAAAGTGCGAGGAAAAAGAAGCGAAGAGGAAACTCGTCCCAATTCTGTCTGCACTTCCGGCATGACGGGAACCCGACTTCCGGTTGACCTTGGATTCTTTCAAATCGACCTACCATTGTCTTGTAGAAAATCGCCGTTTAACAGTGACGATTGCAAACCGTCAGGTCAATACGACATGTTGCGAATAATCTCCCCTCCTGTAAACTCGCAGGGATTTTTGAATTTTTCATTATCGACTTTGGATTCTCGTTTTTTCACTCGTAAATTATAAACATCTGACAATTTCATTGAGTGCAACGATTTGATATTCTTCCACGAGTGACGTGCATGTCACTATTAATAATAAATTAATAATAGTAATGTCGTTTGCCCGATTTTGTTCAAACGGGAAACGTCATTGAAAATCCTTGGTTTTAGGAAACCGAGGTATTGGGATTCAAAACGCTTAATATATTAAAATGAACGACATTAGAGGGAATAATGCTGTTCAGTATTATCGAGGCCTCAATTTACGACGAAAATCATGCTTACCGAGTAGAATTACAAATATTTTCAGATAACACGTGGGACGTAGGTTAACTTCAAATTACCGCTCTACATTCGAAAGGAAATTCGAAATATAAAATCTAAGATACCGTGGATGGTTTCCTGGGTGCTAAAAAATCCTTGGAAAATAGAAGCGAAAGTCCGTCTAATCGTAATTTTCCTCAGTGAGGAATGTAAATAAGCGCAGACTGTAATTTTTTAAATATGCTGTCAATATAATTGTACCATAAAATAACTGAAGAAACGAGGAATTAAGCGAAGCCCAGAATTCTAGGTAGCAATAAGAAACTGTGAAGTTGACCGTGTGATGAAATTACTATTTTAAGTATGCGTCTGCGTGTCATCAGTGTGTGTGGAATATCAGTTTGTTATTTTAAATGTCGTTAAACGTTTACACAAATCCAAGTAATTACGTTACTTAACACAGATGTATTTTTATTTTCCACAGAAAATAATAATCACTTATATTTGATGTAATTAATACAGAAAAATGTGCAATTCAAAATACGCATGATTATTAGTCAATTACGTAAATTATCGAATGACCAAATGACGACTATTGCTTTCTTCTGCGACGTTTAAGAAAGTAAAAATATGCGAATCGTGCGTTGATAATTTTCCGTGTAACAGCCTGAAAGTCACGTGACTTGCATGAACGTAAAGTGAACACATACACACACCTCTTTTGTATGAAAAGTTTCATAACGTAAGCCTTTATTTGTGTAACTGTTGGCCCGTAGTTCCTTAATTATCGTCATAAACCATTCAAGAACGGGGCGGTTGTAATTAGCAATCGTAAAAGGAAAACGTTAAGGAAACTGAATGGCGGAAAGGAAACGTGAAAAGAAATTCACCGAGAATGAAAGTTGTTCCTGCCGTTGAACACCGCATGTTAATTAAATTCCACGAGCGGTTGCGAGTCATTCACTGTAATTACTTTTCTGTACAATATACGACAACGATATTAATTGCTAACTCCTACTCAAGCTGTCCTTAATAACCCTCATTTTTTTCACCTTAAGTTTCCCTCGTTGCGTTTCTAATGAGCGAATAACGTGTAGTGCCTGATGCATTGGATCGAGGTTTAGTTCGTATACAAATTATTATTTTAAAGCACATGAAGAAGTTGAACAGGTTAAAAGATTGTGGTAATTGCATGAATTATCCTTTGTACAAAGAATAAAGTTTAATTTTTTCCCTGTGTTACACGTAATTGCGACGTAAATAGGAAATTAGTGGAGACGGGTAAGAAGATTTGAATAGGTAAATAAAAATGAGTACACGTGGATGTTATGAAGCAGTTTTTATTTATTAGGGTTTATAAAACGACAGTAGAAAAAGAAATACGGTGTATAAGAAGGTACTCGAAAGCTCTAAAAAGTGATTCCGAAAAATCCCTAACACAGTTTTATTGCACGTGCTCGTCTTATTGCAATGCATTAACATGATCCGTAACTTTTTTCAGACGTTCGGAATTAAGAGAAAACATGTAACACTCCAATTCATTGGTTTTATACAGTTTCAGTGCGAAATTCACTCGATAATAAGGGAAACGATTTAAAGTGACCCAACAAAGTGCGTAACAGGTAAAGACTTACTTGAAGTAGCACACTATACCATTACTTATGTATTAAGAGAATAACTCTGACGTAACAAATTGATAAAGAAATTTGAATCAATCGATACAGTGCCTAGTAGATTCTGAATTAACGAGAACGGATTAGAATTGACTGTTCCCCCTCTTGATCCAATCGTTTCTCGCTATTTGTGCTTCATTTGTAAATGAATTGGTCTACAAAGACATGTAAGGCCTGTATCGAATCATCTAGCAAAGGACGGACTCGATAGTATTGTTCTAATTCGCGTAAGTCAACGATCTATTCCCGGTTATCGGATAAAACGCGTTTGACACATCGCTGACGAAAAAATCTGAGCCTAGGATGGCGAAAAAGGCCATTGGAAACGATCACAATAGTGATTAGAGTAGTAACACTTGCACCGTTCAAAATGAATCCTTTTGCATTACGCAGTTCCGTCGCTGAAAAAGTGTAACAGTCTACGCATCGCGAGAAATTCGCTGAAATTGACATATCAAATGCCAGCAGTCTATTTACACACGCACGACCACGATCACCGGGATAAGAATTTTTTCACTTTGCAAGTACTTTTTTTTCTAGCCCTCTAAGAATTCTACAGAAAAGTCGTACCTCAAAAATGGAAAATCAAGTTTGTTAAGAAAATGTAGAGAAAAGAATGCGTGTTCTATGTTTGACACTCCTGAGAGTTAGTGGATAATTGGGGAAAAAATGTCTTATCCTGGTAAGCCTGGAGGCACACGTTTCTATATCCTATTTAATAGTTGTAGTTTTCTAGTCGGAATATTAACATCCTTCTTCCTAATAGAAACTCGTGTAGTGCCGTAACGTTTTCATTCAAGGAAACCTTCAATCTTGCCCGATTTTTCGGGACAGTCGAAAGTTCGCTTACAACTATGATACATGTTCGGCAGTTCTGGAGATCGTTTCATCGGAATTCATCGTGAAAACTTCTTTCCGTGTCGACCATTTTACTGCCGAGGAAGAGATCAGTCTTGCTAAGGACCTCCGCGAGGTTCAATTTCCCGTCTCGAACCGTATCCGACAAATCAATCAAGTGCTGGGCTTCCTGAATGGCGTGTCTAGGATTTCGCGGATCGATGTACATCTTCGAGAAAGAAAAGGGAAACGGTCAAACATGATACGTGAAATATGAAGAAAATTGAGCTGCTGAGTGTACCCACCAGAAGTTCCGTTCTGTCTGCTTTCCCGTTTTGATCTTTGTCGATGAGTCGTCGAAATTCGATTCTCCGTTCCTCACTTCCGCCCGTAGGTTGTTGCTGGTCGTCGTGTAAATCTAACCCGACGCCAATTTGCTGAGACGGAAATTCCGCGAACTCGTCCTCCGTCAATTGCTCATCTCCGTCTCGATCTGTAGATTTCATCAAAGATTTCATATTTAATACAATTCAAAGGCCTTAATAAAGTACGCGTCTAAATACACTAAAAACCAATGAAAAACCATTGTAATCATTACTTTCATTACTTTTCATTGGTCATTGTTATTGCACAGTTTGAAAATTTCTAAAGAGCTTTTGACCTTCTTAGAAGGTATCATTAGGTGTATTTCTTTCTTGCCTTCTTAATCAATGCGTGGCATGTTTTTTGGCTTATTTACCGAATTTTTCGAGGAGATCTTCGACCATTTGCAGCAACGCCCTGTGGCTGCTCTCGGGATGGGTAAACGCGAGGAATTCGTCGAGGGCCAATTTGTCAGGATCGTTCCTGGCCGCCTCTGCCCATCTCGCTCTGTCCCTCATGATGCTCTCCTTCAAGGACCTCGACATCTCCCTATGCTTTTTATCGTGCGAATGAACGTAACTCTCGGGGAAACCATGAGATCTGAGGAAATAAGCGTGGTACTCGTCCCAGGAAACTTCTCCTGCGAACCAAAATCGATGACACTCAGCGACCGATGCAGAATACTGATTAGAAACAAATGTCAACATGAAGTTCATCAACGCAATGACATGTTAATAAAAGCCCAAAAAGGGCTTCACCTTGTTCAATCACCGAACAGAATTGTTTTCACGTTAATCGACCGCTCAGAAAATACTACACTCATGTATGTTTATCGTCGCACAATTAACCGCGGTGTGTGAGCTTTTTATTTACCGTTTCGAGGATTGTTGTCGATGGCGGTGAACAATCCGACGTTTTCCCTCATGGCCCGGCCTATGTGGTCAGTGATTTTCGCGTGGATCCACTTGGCGAGTTCCTGAATATCGAGTAACCCGTTCTGGTCAGTATCGGCCCTGTGGAAGATGTCCTCGAGCAGGATCCTCGGATTTTCCTGGTTCTCGGCCTCCTCGATTTCCTTTATCCTCGCCTCGTCCCTGCGTCTGGCAATTTCCTCGTCCTTACCGCGTGGACCCCGTTGACTCACGTCGATCGTCACGGCTTCCAACTCGACCAGGAGATTCTCCATCAACTTGGAGTCACTGACCTTGGAATCCTCGGGCGGAAGTCTCTTGAGCGGCACATCAGTGTTGTACTTGACGAAGAGGAAGGGCACGTAAACCACAAACGGCACCAGGATTGTCCATCGCAGCAACCGCAAACGAGTACCGTCCAACTTGCATGTCATCTTAGTAATAATGATAATAATAATAAGGTCTTTACTGCGATAAGTAAAGAAAGTACGTATAAAATAATCATGAAAGAAAGGACTGCGTAATATCGTCTTAATCGTCATAGTAATAATAATAATATCTTTGTTGAGACATGTAAATAAAGTATACATTATTTACATGACGCAATAAAGATCGTATTGTTTTGTTTCATCGTTGAACCATGCTTCTTATGAACCTCGGGGAAATTTCACGAATGACATTTTTGTAATAGGATGAAGCTAATTTCGTAGGAAGTACATTTTTATAAATACACAGGTCTCTCAAAGATTAATAATACTTTTTATCCTAACTTCTTTTACGAGTAGGAGAAATACTACAAACTTTGATTAGAACTTCAAATCTGTGTCGTACTATTTTAATACTGCAATTATAGGACAGTCATTCTAACGGCACCATTATCCCACTCTGAATCTATCACAGGTGTAATAATATTAAAAATTCTGCCACTGACACTTTTGTCCCCGCGTTACTGCCACGTGCTAGCATTTTTACACACACTAACGCGGTATAGCATTAAAACTTAACGAGATAGAGAGAGAGAGAGAGAGAGAGAGAACATTACCATTTCCCACGAACAACTCGTAGGACAGACAATTTGGGAAACAAATCTACGTCGAACGTGGACTTCGTGTGAACATTTTCGACGTGTCACAATTTGGCGCCGTTTTTCTGGCGAGTATTTCGAGCACCTTTCGTCGCACTTGATTTCCGAAATTTTCTGCGCTTTCGCGACGAGTGAGTTCTTTTGCCCGTATTGCCGCGAGAGAGTACGTTTCTCCAGGCGGTTTGACAGCCGGAGGAACGTCTACTCCGCGTTCAGACTGGCCTTTCGCGCAACTTTAGGTCGGTATTGATCCGCTTTCACCATCGCTGAGCGTCTACCTTGCTTGCCTTTCTCCGTCGCGTTTCCCTGTCTAGCCTCGTTGCCCCATGACTCCCATGACGACCTTCGATTCTCTCTTAACAATTTTTAACGATCGTGCCCCCTAAACTTCCCTCGTAAGAAAATGTATCCCTAACTCAAAAAGTGACACATGAAAAATTAGTCAATATTACGTGGATCAATAAAAAGTTATATCATATGTATGCTAATCGAAGTAGGATATGATTGAACTTAAGGAAAATACTTTGTGCAAGATATTAAGGGCCAACTTGAGGCTTCCATTGGGATAATAAAAGAGACAGAATAATGAAGCAAATTTACATTTATTAAAATTTTATTGCATGCGTATATGTACAAGGCGCGAAATGCATTTTGCGTTAAAGTAAGTACAATCGCTATATCGAATTTTGACGCAGCGATTTCCGCCAAATAGGAGGGAGAAATTCCTTAGTGCGATAAAAATATGCAATTTTTGGTTGTATCTCTTGCAATCTGTTTCATAAAAACCAACGACGAACGAAGCACGCACAGACATATTGCGCGTGTTAAAACGGGATTCTTAAACGAATCCTCTATCCTTAATCCGCGAATTAAAATTTCGCCTCGAAGCAGCGACCCCATAAATAATTATCATGACTATTAACGTTAATACTATTAATACTACATCTACAGAAATGATGAAACTCTTTCTTCAAGGACAATCTCCTTTACGTTTAGGAAATCTGTGCTCAAACACAGCGAAATAAGCATTACCCTTGCTAAGTGTACGTCGCCATGAGCATCACAGACTTAATCGACGTTTTCAAACATGGATTAGATATTAGCACAGTCGAAGTAACGATTACGCATTTATGCATGGATTAAATAATCGCTAATAAACAACCTTTTACGTGTAGCCTGTCTCGACTACGTCCCAATGAATTCAGAAACGGTCAGTATTTTTTCCCATACTGCACGCCAACTATTGTAAACCGTACATTGTTGTATTTTATTGTATTATCCACGCACATTTCGCAAATCTGTTGCCGACGAATGTCGTCCGATCGGACCCTTAAAAAACTCAAGAATAGTTCGAAAAAGAGTTCTTTTCATTGGAAATGCAAATAACGCGAATCCAGTCGGACTGTAGCCTGCGAGGAACATCCTCGCTCATTTTGAACCCGTACTGTTCCCTATCTGTGGCTTCTCATCGTCCAGCTCCAGAGCGAAATTCGTGATACCCTGGATATTGCTGTTTGACCGTGGGGGTTTTGTTTGCATGCGGAAGAAGGACGCAATCGCCGGGCTCAGAAGATCCTGGTCCACGTCAGCCGGATTTTGAAAACCGGTCACGTAACTCACCGCCATGCCCACCACCATAGTCACTATGCAACCTATAGCACTGTACCACAGGTAGCTGATCTGTAAATAAGTAGAATCTCATGATGAAGATTATAAGGGAAGATCAGTATTTTGTTATTTGTCTTTTTTCTTATTTCCTGGTTCTCCGATTTTCTGAATATCTGATTCACTGATTTGTTTATTACTTTAGTAGGTAAGTAAACTTACCCTATAGATGGCTGACGTTTCGGTGTCCATTGTTTCGTCGTACGGTTCACTGGCTACTGCCAGGACAGTTTCGTTAAGACACGAACATCTTTCCACGGAAATGGGTTTACTGGCGCCAAAGTGGATTTGCCCGTTGAGCACGGCGATTTGGGCCCCTAATCCGATCCATAATACGACCACCAAACTCACTAGGGCACCGGATATCGCACCCCTCGCGTTCGCCCAGGGCAGAAACATGCCCAGGGAAAACATTCCCAAAGTTATACCACCAACCATGCCGTTGAACGATAAAGCGACCTATGGAAAATTTAAATAAAAGGGTTAATACCATCATTGCAATAATGCCTGTTAAAATCGTCGTCAAAACCACCTGTTCTCCCTGTTTTATGTAATTGACATGAGACAATTTAGACTTTATGGGGTACCTGAAGAACTCCGCCAAGGTGTTCGACGACGAAAACCAACGCAAAGCTAAACGCCCCGAAAAAGATGCTGATCCAACGAGCGTAAAGAGCCCCTTTACGAGCTGGCAATTCCATTTTAAAAACTCCTTGAAGAATATCCTCGCACGTTATCGCCGCCAAGGAGTTCAACGCGCTGGCGACGGTCCTAAACATGCAAAAAAGTTGATTAAACGATCAATAATTCAATGTATTTGAAGAATTGCTTGAAATAGTTCAGTACGAACCCGAGGGAAGCAGCAAAAATACCGGCGACGAAAAATCCAGGCATCCCCCGTAGACTGCCCATGAAGTTCATGACGTAAAGAGGAAGAAGCTGGTCGTAACCGCTGATCTGACCGTCCTCGAAAGGATCACAGTCTTTGTACGAGCTGTACAGCACCATGCCGGTCAGGAAGTTGATCGTATAGATGACGATCAAGCTAAACGATGACACCCATAATGCTCTAAAAAAGAAAATACGATCTGAATAATTTACACTAGAATCAGCCATTTCGGAATCAGTGTCCAAAGAGAAAAAGTCATTCTGTGGAGACTGAAGTAGGTTGGTAAGATTAGAATTATTATGTACTTCAAATCATGAAATTTGAGAAATCTCTGTAAAACTAAAAATCTTACGTTCTGGCCTGGCCGATGGTCTCGACACTTAGATATTTTTGGACGGATGCCTGATTGCTGCAGAACATGGTGGTCCAATAAAACGTTCCGCCGATAACGACGCTCCAGAAGCTATGACGCACGGTAGGACTGGGATTCATCTTGAAAAATTCCAATCTTCCGCTGTCCCGGTTCACGTCCCACACGGAAGCCATTCCACCTGCCCAAGAAATTCCATAACCCACTATCAGAAGCAGCGAACCCATCAGTACAGCGGCTTGGAACGTGTCCGTCATTATCACTGCCTTCATTCCACCCTAAAACAACGAGTTTTTACCTTCAACAAATCCATCCTACCTGACTACATCGAGAAATACATTTGACAATCGTAATCTAACTTGATAAGGTGGTAAATCAAGACTTGGCCTAGATTAACTCTCTGTTTTCTATGTTTTTCATTTATTTCCGATAAACAAGGAACTGACCTGGGAAGCATAGAAGATACACACAACGTAGACTAGAGTGACCGCTATGTAAGTATTCAGCCCCGTAACTGCAAAGCAGAAGAAAGTGGATTAAGAAAAGGAATATACGTAAAAAAGTGGCTATTTTAAAGTTCGTTCTAAAGTTTCATTAGTCCTTAAAAATGGACTATCTTACCACGACTTAATGCTAGGGCAGGCGCGTAGACGGCGACAGACGTGTACAAAACCATTTGCAGCATGTATAAAGCGCTGGCGAACAATCTGCAGTGTCGGTTGAACCTCAAATTCAGGTACTCGTAGCTGGAGGTCAGCCTGAGTTTCATGTATACCGGAAGGTACAGTCGAGAAGCGATCGGTACGACAAGCACAAAAGCCACGCAGGTCATCCAAAATTGAGTACCCTGCAACACCAATCATTATCCAAATCTGTTTCATTACTTCTTCTTCATGAACAAACCATCCGCTGACATTCTTTTCTCATTGACCTCAGAATAGAATGTTGTAGTTAGATTCTCTGTTTATCGTTAAAGTCCTCTACAGGTAGATTATGTTGGATTATTCATTGGTTTTATTGAAGAAAAGGAAATACAGGTAGCTAAGTTAGCGAAAAATAGATTATCCCTGGTGAGATGGGTTTGTAGGTAATTCTTTAGGTACCTGTCCGTACATCTCAGCAGGGTTGCCAAGAAGCTCGATGGCAGTGATGAAACTGGCTGCGAGAGACATGGCCATCGGCAAGGTTCCCATGCTCGATCCTCCAAGTAGGAAGTCCTGGCTAGTTTCCTGTTTCTTCGAGAAAAAGCCGTAGAAGGTTCCGATGAGGCAGGAAACGATGAGCATAATCGCCAGGACCGTGTAGTCCGCCCAGGAAAAGTAATGCAACAAAATAGGATGTTCCTCCTGGCATTTTTCAGCTGTGTTTTCGTCCTGCTGACGCCGTTGTTCGGCCGACGATGCGGCCGACAGGAATAGCAAAAGAAACAGTAGGTGTGCCCGCATCTTCCCAGGGAACCTGAAAAAAGGGTTAGAAAAAAGGATTAAAAACAAACAACTCCTCGTACCAAATCCCATTTTATTACGGCGATTTGCTAAACTCAATTACACGTGAATATTCTGTTCGGTGTGCTTCAATCGCTTGGATCTATAATGAGATGGACAAATTTTTTCATCGACATATTGAATTACGCGAGGAAATCTTAACGACGTTTCACGATCGATTAGATCGATCGCTCGTAATAACGTAAACGCCTGATGGGAGTACGCATATAAATCAGGAAGTGTTATTTAATCTGCGACTGTTGCATCACTGCGACGTAACCAAGTGTGTAAATTTTCATGATCGTCGAATGCAGCGAAATTTTGCATACTGGAGATCACGGTATTTGAAGTGTAACGCGAGATCGGACGACCAGCGTTATAATTACTGTTGGCGATTTATTGCCGGCATCAAAGACGGCAATGTAGTGCCTTAAGTTTTCTACATCACCGCGAGACGTTGAAATAATTTTGCGACAAGTCCTCGTAGCGTGTTCATACTACTGATTTAATTTAAAAAAAGAAATCAGGAATATTATTGAGAGAATGTTTATTCTTTCATTTGACGTTCTCGGTCAAATACTGAATGTCCCCTACCGTTAGAAATTTCCGATTAAAACAATTTTACGGCCTTTCAGACGTGCGTGTAAAATGTCGGCGGGAAGGGGCAAGATCCTGATGACCTTTCCTTCCGCTTACGTAAGCGAAATTTCCCGGCAAGTGTACCATCCTGCACGACCTTCCTGCGAGGAGACAAATCAATTCCTCCCAGGGCGACGCTCAGCGCGTCAGCTATTGACGAGATTATTGTTTATAAGGATTTGCACCACCCGCCGTCATCGTCGATTCTTAGTCACACCGAGAACTCTAGTTCTTTCTGGTTATAACCGGTTAGTCCTGCGCCCAGTGGTGTCTTAAGTAGATACAACTGTCCCGGGAAAAGGAAAGTAAGGGACGAGTGGGGGGAGGGATGTGCGGGAAATCACCGCAGTTTTTCGTTAATTCTCAGTCGCGTTAAATGATCGCTTTAATGAGCCGCGAGTCACGACGATTGTCATAATAACAGAGTCATAATAACACGATTCCTGCTGAGCTTGTCATGAAATCGGGAAAACAATACGATTAAGAAGGCTTTTTTAAAAACATTGCACAGATTCAATACTTAACGGACTAGACGTGTCATTTTATTACGCATTTATTTGCAATGATTTTATTTGTCTTCGGTCAATATTTACAGGACATAATATTTACTCAATCGCAATATCTTATATTTCAATAAAAATAGTTTTAGGAAAGTAAGCAAGCACTTTACTGACGTTGCATTTGTTTGCATTTAATTTAATATCATTTATTAATGTTTAGGCCTTACTTGTAACTTCTTGGGATTATGTGTGATTTTTGACAAAAAGATATTCTAAACTGTATAATGAAATGTGACTGTTGTGACTCGGATGTAGCCGCTTTTGAAATGTTCGGGCAAATGTCATATGTATCCTGCCATAATGAAAATAGGATAATAACGACTACCGGCAGTCCATTCACTGATGAGTTTATCAGTTGCAGAAACAACCGGAAACGCTTGACAGAGACACACAAGTACTTTAATAATTTTAAACCGTCAGGAGCTAACAATCCGCATCCTTCGCGCAATAATACAGTAAGGCCACGAGAAAATAACAGTGTTATGTTTTACCGCAAGTTTATCTTTCATGGTACGCACAAAAACCGTAATTAATCCTATACGTAAGGTCACAATTTTCTCTTCTTAGGCCATTTTCTTAATTTTTGAAAATGAAAAAGTACGGGCAAACATGGTTGAATATCACTTCATAACCTACTGATTACTTTCAGTTTGTGGATTAATTATTGCAAGTTAAGTAAATATAATATTCTGTTGTCGTACATAATCGATTTTTTCAATAAAATTAATGAAAACATTATCGAACAGTAAACTTACCCCTGCGAGTACTGAAGGAAACCTGAGACGAAAGAAACGCTACTCCACTATTTTTCTTGCTCAACCGTTGTCCAAATCCTTTACAAAATCGCGATACCGAAATTCTTTGACAAAAACGTGCGAAACTGCAGTTGAATAATTTTGCTCGTTTTCCTGATGTAACGCATATATGCGCGGAGGCCGAATAAAACCAAACGAACCCTCGTCAAAAATGATACTTCCTTTACCGAAATTCCGCGATACAAATGTTCGCTCTACTCGAAAAGCCAAAGCGGAAGTAAAAACTTTTCTGTCCCCTGCTTTGTGACAGGGGGATGTAATTTGTCGAATTTCGTCGAACTTCGTCGAATGGGACGAATGTTAAGTTTGGCAGAAAGGAGGAGGGTCGAAGCAATTGTGAATCGTATTCACCTAATCCTCGATTACCAGTTCGCGGAGACACAGTGCTATGCCCGACGGATTAAACGGAGAACGGTTTTAAGACTGATCGTTTTAATTGTCACGTGTGCGCCTTTATACGAAGCATCCCCCTTCCACATTATTACGAAGAGCTTCGCTAACGGACCGACACTCGAAAACAACGACGATCAAACACCAACAGGATGGTTATCTACGTGCCCAACGACACCATTGAAAAAGGGAAAATTCGACTTTCGTCAGCTGCATATGTCGTTCAGAAATTTTCTTAAAATGTGTCACCAAAAATACCCCCAAGACGTTTGAGTTATCTCTTGTCTTAATGGATAATTGCTTTTGTACTCAATGATTTTTAGCGATGTTCGTATCGAACTTGTTTATGTTATTCTGTCAAGTTTGTTTTCATGCGAATCCATTGTCCGGCATATCTGGGTTTTCACATCTGTTCGTGACTGTCATTTTCCGTCGTGTTACGATTACCGAAAAACAAACATTAATTACCACGGTAAACTTGTGTCATAACAATAGAAAAAGATATGTCAAACTTCACGCTTTGATTATATCCAACCCACTGTTAGGGTTGAAACGTCTAGGCATAAAATAAAAAGTATGAGTCAATAAAAATTTATCACACATAACACACTGACTGCACCTGGTGCAAGTATGCAAACTAAGAGATTAAGATCTCTTAACTGAAGTTTTGAATGTATTTGTTGAACAGGCAATGTTCACAAGTGAAAATGACGTACAATCTGCATGTATTTACACACAAATGCACACGAGCATCAAGCCGAAGGAAATATAAGCTCATCGAGCCCTGCGTTAATTAATTTACAAAGCTAAACTTCGGAAAACGCGCAATTAGAATCAAAGCACGTGAGAAAATCGTGTTTGACGATGCCTATCAGGATTTAACCGGTTAACAGAACGAGTATCGACGGAATCGCCGAAGGGCAATAAACAGATCGTGTTTCCAGAATTTATTCGATACGTGCGATGAAATTCCTGCCAACAAGACATCTTTGAAGAAAGACTATTCGTTTGATGCTTTAAGAGATTTGCACTGCATCGACAGTGCTTTCGTAGTGGATGAAACAATTGTTTTGTGCGGATCTTTTCAGACGACACTTTGAATGACTTCATCATTGATCTCGTAGAATCAAGAAACGTAAGTGAAATGTTAGTAGCATGAGTCTATGGTTTATGGCCCATAGAGGCAGATTGTCGCGAATTTCTGTTGAAGTCATAAACCGTAGACACGAAAAGTTGAAGTAACTAGACGAATTAGACACTACTGACCCATGACCATTTTTGGACCAATTGGGCTGGCAAAAAGTCGAAACTAATTGTGTGAAGTTGACAATAGGTTCAGGGACACTAGTTGCCGAAGTTACCTTATATAGTTTAAGGCATTACACAATGGTTCTGTTAAGTTTTCCATTCAGTCGTAAAAAATTTTTTCCTAATGACAAGTCATTAAAACAAAAAAAGTCAAATTAATCACACAAAGGTCAACATGTAAATTATACCTACATCTTCTATGCTGGATATCATTTCAATAAAAAACATAAAAACCAACAACAGGATAATACCGTAGAAAAGTTTGACTTTATCGTAAATTTTCGACAGTCGCCATTTTCTCTATTTATTTACCAACAAAGAACACGGTAACAGTATAATGATAACTAGACATTGAAATTCGCATAAATATAATCCTTTTTATGTCCATACCTTCCTCACCCCACTGTGAGTAAATTATCCTGTTAAGTCTATCGTAATCTTGAAATTTCTGCAGCTCCATATACGCCGTTCGGTTAAAACGATAAGACTTGTGCAAAATTTCGGTTCGCGTATTTAAACGCCTTTGAAACCATTCTGTGGTGAATTATAGTCCCGTTTGTTTATCGCGTATTAACGGGACGGTTTAGTTTTAACATTAGTTCCGGAACATGACGTTGTTTGTACTGAAACCGACGTCCGATGGGGGACGAAATTTCCCGCAAAACTCGCGGCAGGACGTCGTACATTAAATGTGAATAAACACACAGGACTCGCGCGAACGAGAACAACATGACGGAATGAACACGCGATGACGATAAATACAAATCAAGATAACGGTGGTGACGATGTAATGAGTTATTCATTAAGACGGGCAATCGATTCGAGGGAAAATTTCAGAGGAACCTTCGCCGGCAATTTCCGCATCAACTTGACCGATATCCTGTGTTATTACATAATTTCGGAACGTTTGTTGTATGCTTTCGTCCAATGACCTTAGGGCTATATCCACAAATACCTCAATTGAAGAAGATTACTCAGCAGCATTTAATTATACAAATATTTGTACGTTACAAAGAAAAAATGCAGGCGGACCATATTTCTTCCGTTTTGCCATAATGTCAAATAACTACGGCAAAAGGTTTGATAAATAATGTAATACAATAGTTGTCTTGTGTTTATCGGTTGCCCACGAGGACAATTAGTTTGTTGTCACGCCGACACGTGATGAATTAATATAAATGTGACAATGACGTGGCGGAATCATTAAAGAAATTAGATGAACGGCAAAAACTCCGAAGAGGACGAAGATATACATGACACCCTGGAACGGCGAAACAATTTGTCCGTGGACTTCTTTGATTAATTAATTGTCCGTTGGCGACGAGTGTCGTCGGCCCAACATGATAACGTCTGACTCAGGATAGAAACTTTATACGAGCCCGACGATCGTTCCATTCGCAGTGGAAAAATAATTAAAAAGGAACCAGCCGCGATCGGTCCCAATCTTGCACAAATTGAAACTGGTTTCAACTGGCAGTCGCTGGTTCGATCTAACACGTTAATCGTCTAAACGCGCGCGAACCTTTTAGGGCCGATTCTCCGTTTCTTTGTTATCTGCTTTAGACGAGCGACGCGCAATTTTCAAGAAATATACGGAAAGTTAAAGAAGCTTTATCCGCCATCTAAATTTCATTAATAATAATCTGTTCCTAATATCCAATGGCCAATACATATTTTTCATTGTTAATACGAAGAATAATTTTACTTACATCGAAGCTGTGTAATGGAGAAAACTTAACAAAAATAGCGTTGAAAATATTAATTAGTAATTGATAAAATTAGCTCACAACTATCGGTTCGTGGCTATTTTTTTTATATATAATATATGTAAAATATTTGTGGAAACTTAGTAAAAACGATTCAAGTGAGTTTTACAAAATGATATTTTATTTCTCAAATACTGCACATTTCTTAGCAAGTAATAGTACACAGATATACAATTTTTCTATATGGACAGTGATACGCGGAATATGCAGACTTGATCATTGGTCACATATACATCAACGACAACAATAACAATATTTAATAACAAGTCACAGTTTACCATCCTTTTCCAACCAGCGGAAACGATTCACATTTCAACAAAATATTAAATGCAATTTCTTATTTGGCATGTACGTCCGACGTAAAGGAAATAAATTGTAGCGTATTATGCGAAACTGAGGTAGTTTTACAAAGCCGTGAATATCCTTTAAAATAAGGAACTAATTTGAATGCAATACCCATTTATCACGCAGTTGGTCGATCCAATGCGTTGAAACATCTTAATCGAACGATTTTCATAATAATGAATATATTATTTACGCGGCAGTGTGAGTACGGCGAATGGAAGACATTTTTATCACAATTGTGTTAAACCTGCTAGTTATTTCGCCAATGTGGAATAAATACTACGTAAAGTAAATACTATCTAGACGATCTACTGACACAATCTAACAGGACATTACAAAAAATTGTATAACTAATAACAAAAAATGCGGTCATTCATCTTCCTTGACCTGAGCACACGTTTCTTAAGTACGATATGTAAAAATCTAAACCTACAATATAAATTCATGCCTAAACTAGGCAGTGGACCACAAATTCATCATAAAATTGTACTGGCTTTACCGGAGTTATCATTATCTACCGCATCGAACGTGTACTTTCTATGTAGTGTAATGTTTGAAATTTTGTTGTCATCACTCGTAATATCGGCTAATTGCTTTCGCCTTATGCGATTGCCTATTACCGGGAAAAATAGGTTTGGATCCGGATTGGCGAGGGTCCCTTCATTGTAATACAGATTGTACAGGTTACTAAGTAAGATACCTCCGATAAAGGTAATTAGAAATCCGATCGGAGAATACCACATATATGAAATCCTGTATAGATAAAAATAGGAAGTATTGTCCACGGTTCTAAAAAAGAATACAAAATCAGTTTAATTGTGTACAAATATTTACAGTTCACGCCAAGAAATGTATTTTGAAATACGTACACATTCGATACATTAGTACTTTGTTGTAGAACAGTGTGAGCAGTCTTTAATAGTGAGCCAGATATATCACAGCCTGCTGTAGTTACTGGCAACGTAGGTGTCAATGGCCTAGGCTGACCAAAAGCCACCCATAACAGAAAAACAAGCGAAACCGTTACACTAGACACAGCCCCAAATTGATTTGCTGATTGTGAAGCCATGCCTAGTGTGAAAAGTCCTAGCAGTGGGCCACCCACAATGCCAAAAATAGTCAAACTCGCCTACAATGAATAAATAGTTACGTTCCATTTTTATACCGACTTATAAGAAACGATATAGTTAACTCGATGACAATGACAAACTTGTAACACTCCGCCTAAGAATTGTGCTAAGAAAGCAAGGGCGATACAAAGGATTCCAAATATAAATGCGAGGGCTTTCCCCATTATTGCCAATTTCGCTGCTGAGAATTCTTTATCAAAGCAACTCTTGTAAACAGGTTTTATGTAATCTTCTATCGTCACCGCTGCCAGTGAATTTAAAGCTGCCGATATTGTACTTAGACCTGCACTGAAAATACCTAAACGAAAAACATTTCACAAGTAAAATTTTATGTTTATAAAATTTTCGTTTTACAAATGTAGTTATTAACGTACCTGCTATAAACAAACCTGGTAAGCCAGGCAAATGAGACATTGTATCCATAACATAAAGGGGCATTAACATGTCAATAGAGGAAATTCGACCTTCTTTGATAGGATCACATTTGCAGTATTTACTATAGATTGCTAAACCAGAAAAACATGTGGTCATTGAAAGTACCATCAAAATAGGCCAGTTTAACCAGACTGCTTTTTGTGCTGCTTTCAAATTCCTGAAATAAACTTTCTCTTCAGAGAAATGTTATGATTGGTGTATATACAGAACATACTCGTAAGCTCCTAATTACCTTACTGTTAACATCCTCTGTACTTGAACTTGATTTATTCCATACAGTGATAGAAAGGTGCATGTACCACCTATCATAAGAGACCACCAAGTATGACGTACAGTTGGATCCAAAGAAATACTGAAAAATAATATTAGAGTTTTATCTGCTTGTCATTAACAGTATTCTACACTTGAAAACACATAGTCGAATTTACTTAGGTCTGTTGTTTTTTCACTATGATAAGATAAGCTTTTATATCATGAAATCAGTAGTTAATCTTATTACCTATCAAATTCAATTCTGTGTCCTTCCTGTGCTATACGCCAAATTTCTCCAAGACCACCCACCTCACTTGCTGCTGTGCCAATAATGACAAACAAGGCAACATACATGAGTATTGCTTGGAACACATCCGTTATCAAGACAGCTTTTATACCACCAATACTTGAATAAAATGCACAGGCAAGACCAATGGCAACGATACTTGCAATTTTTGAAAGTCCTGTTGTTGCTTCAAAAGCTAAAGCAGGTGCATATAGTACAACTCCTGAATACAGAAGCAGCTGAACCCAGTAAATAAAACTAGCTAGCATTCTTGCAATTACTCCAAAGCGTTTTTCTAAATACTAGAAATTAAACATATGCATCATTCAACATGTGATATGCAGATTTTGTGTAGATTGAAATTTATTGTTACAGAAACCTAAAGATACTGACCTCATAGGCACTTGTGGCTTGCAATTTAAAAAATACAGGTAAAAAACCATAGCATACAAGTGGTGTGCCTATCAGGTAAGATATATTTATAGTTACAAATTGAGTCCCATATACATAATTTTCAGCAGACACTCCCAGCAGTGTGATAGCAGACATAAAAGATACCATGAGTGCTATTCCAACAGGAATAATGTTCATTGATCTATTTGCAGAGAAATATTCCTGTAATAGACAGACAAAATGTTCATATAAATTGTCATTCAATATCCTTCAGCTACTTCATTGTGACATTAAACATATAAAAATTCTCAAGTATGATACTTTCCGTTAATAAAAAATGGTATTACCTCCATAGTTTTTTGTCGGCCACCAGAAAATCTATAAAATATACCAATTGCCACACTCACACAGATCATGGCAGCAATCACCAGATAGTCTGCCCATACCAATGTAGCCTGTTTCATTGTGGCTATAAAGTTGCTCTAGAAAAATAAATATCAGTATGTTTATTATTTACACAATAACCTTTTAAGCTTTAAAACAAAAACATTTTGCACAATTTTAAGTGCAAAAGAACATCTATTATCAAGAACAACCTGTTGAACTTTGAATACACTGCTAAGTGTAGATATGAGAATGCCATTCTTTTATCAAGAAAAATTTATTTAATACGGTTGAACAATTAACATTTTTAACAAGCACGATACGCTAAGACCAGGGACCAAAAATGTTGTCAACAAATCTTTTGCGAGAATGCTTTACCATTTATAGTTGTGATAAATGACAATCGATAATAGGTACAATAAACTACACCGATAACATTGTTTCATTACATTGGATTAATCTCTTTACGGTATTTGTCGTGTACTAACATAAATTGCAAAAGAATATTACTGTCCCGGCTTATCTTCAAAATGGCTTCTAAATACATCTTTGGCGGCATTACTCAATTGTTTACTGATTACTCAATGTATCTATGAAGCGGTTGTATAAAGCAACACCGATCCTATTTAAACCAAGTTATTTAATCGTTTTTCTGATACTGTAAATATGCACCCTTCGATAAATACTGATTGCAGGGAACGTTATCTTTTTTAAATTATGCACGTGAAGCTTAAGTGATTTCAATTAGCTGTTATGAAGCAGTCATTTATCGCCAATTCCTTTCACCGTCGGCCAAGACAATTGCGTAAAGCAAAAAAGCCGACATTATACATTCTTTTGTAAAGAAATCGATCGTCAGAGGAAAATTTGTGTCAAGACAGCGTAACGGCAATAATGTCATCGCCTATTGCACGTGTTATATTCTTTTACACTTTTTTTGTCTTACCGCGACCGGCGAAGTCGGCAGTCACGCAGTCGATCGTCAACAACACTGCACGATTCGCGGTTCAGCGCGCAACTGCGCGCGTTAAGCACACTACGCTCGTATGACTAAAAATATTGGAAACCTAGAAAACCAGTCATGTAGCCAGAATCGACGTCCAATTACATTCAGTTACGATCAACCGACGGAAATGACGATCATGTGGATATACCTAAATACCAATTTCTCCAATTGCTAATTAGTGAATATTAAGCAAAATTGGTTCAATCATGCGTAATCTCGAATGAATTGAATTTTAATTGTCATGTCGTATACTAAATTTGGAAAACCGAGCGCCTACGAGTAATTTGAAGAGTCACCTATTTGACCCTAGCGGTGATGGAGCAGCAGTGTCTAAAAATATGGCGCCTGAGTGAAGGACGCTGATCAGAAATTCTGTAACTCTCGAGTTTGCATCGTTAAAGAAGACTGCGTGTGCTTAAACGTGACAATGAGTAATCTGTCGCCTTTTGGCGGTGGTAAAAATCCCCCCTGGGTTCGAAATGCAGGTAAAATAGTTTAGTATACAACGATTCGAGTATATGATGTCGTTCCGTGTGCAAGTCGACGATGTTGCCAAACTTCAGAAAGATTAAAAGAGTTAACGAAACCCAATGTTATTCAAGTATGGTGCATACATGAGTCAAAATATTCCGACATAAAAATTATGATTTTCAAGAAGTTTTGTATCATTATACTGTCTTTCCTACGTGACACACGGACAATCATGTACATGTTGTGGGAAGTGTGTGCATTCGGATTTCTGTATTTCAGTTATTTTTCGTTTTAAAAGACGCCCATGCCCTAAACTTTTTCCCATGTTTATTTTGAACAAGAATCAGTTGTTATTGTTTATGTTGATCTGTAGGACAAGGTATCCAAAACATTCAACAACAAATGTTAGGTCAAGCAATGGGTAGTATTGGTGGACAACCGATGGTTCAATACCAGCAACAAACTCAACAAGTCTATCAACAAAGCTTAGGATTACAACAGGTTAATAATAATTATCAGTAGTCAATCATAATTAACGGGAGTACAGAATTATTACGAATATCTTCCTTGGCTTCTTTGGCTATGCAATAACATATCATTCTTACAAAGCCAAGTTTTATATAGTATCCAAGATGATTTTTTTCATAAAATTATACCATAAATACAAGTGCTCAGTAATTAGTACGTTAATTATGTTATTCTATATAATATGCAAGATGTATTAACATAAACAAATATATAATCAATATTTGTTATCACAGCCAAACATAACAATGGCATCCATGGCTACTCTTGGTTCAAATCTGCCATCTGGAATAGCAGGGCAATTATATCCCCAAGTTGCCACTGTTTCTTATCCAACACCAAGAGCCTTGAACACTAATGCCTTTCAACCTTCTGTGGCTGGTGTTCCCCAGCAAGTACAACAAAATGTTCCTGCATCATCAACAAAACAGAGAGTCTTCACGGGCACTGTTACTAAAGTACACGATAATTTTGGTTTTGTAGATGAAGATGTGTTTTTTCAAACAAGGTATGTGTATACAAAGAGTCCCAGGTTTTAGTATCATTTAAGTAGTTTCCAATAACGAGCAGTTCATGACATAGAATGATTTTATTTCAGTGCATGTGTGAAGGGTTCAAACCCTGTAGTAGGGGATCGAGTGCTTGTAGAAGCATCTTACAACCCCTCAATGCCATTTAAGTGGAATGCTACAAGAATTCAAGTCTTGCCTATGGGAAATAATAGTAATAATGCTAACACCCAACAAAGTAATCAAGCAAACCGCCAGCAACAGCAGCAGCAACAACAGCAGCAACAGCAACAACAACAACAGCAGCAACCAAATCGTTTATCAGGAGCTTATAATGCTGTGCCTCCACCTTCTGAAAGTGCCAATAATAGGTACGATAATCTTTCACCTGCATTTAATGTACGATTTCTATCTGAAACTCAAATTATTGGATTAAATGTTTATAGATTTTCGGCGAGCAATGCAAATACGAATGCCCCTAGCAATCGTAACAAGGTTGGTAGGGTACGCGAAAGGTCCCGTGATCGTCGTAATGATGATGAGGAAATTGAAAGAAAGCGGCGTCGAGAAGAGCGAATACGGGAACGGGAGAAGAAAGAAGAGCGAAGTCCATCACGAACAAGAAGAAGTAAATCTCCTCGACCACGTCGTCGAACCAGGGTGGTACCACGATATATGGTACAAATACCAAAAATTGCGCTAGACTTGTAAGTACTAAACGTTTAGTTAATGCTGGAGGGTAGAAACTAAGAAACAACATTTTTTAATCATTTCATTATTGTAGGCCAGAAGCGGATGTCCTTGAGATTAGAAGACGATATCAAAATATGTACATTCCGAGTGACTTCTTTTCTACCAACTTCAGATGGGTCGATGCTTTCCCGCCGCATATACCTTTTACACTCAACAAGTCTTGCTCTTTTCATGTCATGCATAAAGATGTTGACCCTTGTACAGAAAATACTGCGGTTTTGGAACCGTCAGATGCAGATTATCTTTTTTCTGCAAAGGTAAGCTAACATTCAGTTCATACGTAAACATTAAAGACATCGAGTAATTATATACGTGACATTGTATGTACCGACAGGTATTACTGATCTCTATGCCTGCGATGGAAGAAATATATAAACGATGCTGTGGCGTATCGGAGGATCGGGATCCCGATCGTGACTATGTTCATCCCACTAGACTCATAAATTTCTTAGTCGGTTTACGAGGTAAAAATGAAACGATGGCCATCGGTGGACCATGGAGTCCCTCGCTTGATGGGCCCAATCCTGAGAAGGATCCTTCAGTTCTCATCAGGACGGCAGTGAGGACCTGTAAAGCATTAACTGGCATAGATTTGTCCAACTGCACTCAATGGTATGAGTTCATATTTTATATACTGCATTCCATACAAATCCCAACCATTATCTTTGTCAGCTCTTAAAAAGATCGTGACGTCATTAATAGACGATAAAATACTACTAAATGTCTCTGCTGTTACAAAGAGTATGTGGTAGATAGATGAGTACAGATCATTCGCACATAGTGTATTCAAAAGCGAACGGGCGCAATATCGTTATCATTTAGGCGATAGATTGTACATACATAGGTCCCATTGCGAGGTAAAAATGCATCGCTTTAAGGTAGACCGTCGTAGCATTAAGCTGCATCCCGTAGGCGTGGCAGTGTCCATTTGACGGGATTTAGCCGTCGATAGGAGGTTTTAATTCGATACTCTATGATTGTATAACTCAATCTCTGCAGAAGAGGTACGTATTTGTCCTATGCACGACCGACCCATGGAGATTGCTGCACAGGATCCTGTCTCGAGCACCACAACGATATAACGAGCAGTCGCGACAGACAAATCATCGCTAACTCTTTGCCATTATCTCTTACGAACGTCTCGGTATTACACGCTTTCTAAGAGATGGTCTACGTTCTATGCTGTGCGTGGCTTGTATGCAGTGCGTGGGCTTTACGAACAAGCGAGCAAAAGACACACTTAGCATATAAGGCAAAAAAGCTAAGGCGCGGCATTAACCTGAGTTGACGTTTAGGTATTTGTTTTTCCTTGCGGCACAGGTATCGCTTCTTGGAGCTCTACTACAGACGTGCTGAAACGACCCACAAGTCAGGGCGAGTGGTGCCCTCGCGCGTTGAAACCGTCATACTATTTCTCCCAGATGTTTGGAGCTGTGTGCCTACCAGATTGGAGTGGGACGGGCTGCAACTCAGCTATAAGAGACAACTGGAACGAAAATTGCTACGTGCCGCCTCTAACCCCGACGATTCGGATGCTGCCAATGACGCTGATGAGGCTGCCGTCGCTGATCAAAAGGCACTGCCAACATCATCCCATATTATTTTTACCTTTTTATTACAATTATCATAATCGTGCAGCTGTTTGTCCCGTTACTAAACTGGATTTTTAGTAGGCCATACTTGCCCATCGATCTAGTTTAAAAACGATACTCTCTCTGCTTCTGTACGTTTTATTTCGTCAATTTATGTAGCAAGTTTTGCTTACTATGAATCGATGATAGTTTCGCTGTAAGAGGTTCTTCAGGAGCATGCGAAAAATGAGGATTTCCGCAAAAACTCGCTCGTGTCTATGGATGTTCCTTACAGTCTCTTCCATAGTGCATTACTAAATTTCAACTGTCGCCTATGATGTGTTTTACCGTGCATACCATCAGGAAACAGAAATTACTTGCGAGTTTGAAACATTAGCGTCTGTCTTTCTTGCTTTCTTTCTCTCAACCATTAATCCTTAAGTACTCATACCATTATTGTCAGTTAAGAACCATCAGGTTTTCTGTAGGTTGTTATCAATTACCGATCACTTCCTTCTTTTTGTAATAACATCAAAGAAACCATACATTTAGCATTCATAATTTTATGTGCTTGTCTCCAACTAATAACCGTTCTGACTACTTAAGGATTAATAAACAACGTATTTGTGTGACCGACTAAACATACAATAACAAGGCATAGACTCGAAACGTGATAGTAACATCTCAAGGAACCTCTTAGACGGTAGGAATATACTGTAATGGACAAGATCAATGGGTAATGTATTGCACGTGATCCTTTAGCCATTGGCGGTCTCATTGCATTAACAAGAGAAGCGAGCAAGTCTAGCTCGGAGAAGAGCGCAGCTGAGAAATTCCCTTTCCTGAAACCTCCACCATCATTGGTAGATCATTCAAAAGCTCATTCGGTCATTGTTGTATACTTTTACATTATCTGATATGATCCATAACCTACCAACCACACAGACACCAGATCCAGGACACTATGAGAATCTAGCAGTTACTTGAGTCATACTTAAGGGTCATCGTGAATGAAGAAACTCGTATCATTACAAATATGAGAGAGTGATGTTAAACTAAAGAATGACGAAAGAATGAGGAGGGAGTGGTTACGTTTGGTTATAGGGGCCGCTTCAGTTTTGTAGTTTTCTAATCAAATTCTTCATTTCCACAATGTAACAATGATTCTCTCATTCCAGGATGAAATCGTATCCGAAAAGAAGGACCCCACCCATTATTCGGAGCTGGATCCAAAGTCTATGAATGTGGGTTACTCATGCATTTATTTACTTGTTCCAATAAATGTATACATTAAACAAACTTGATATTCTCACAGGTGAATGACTTGCGTCAGGAATTAGCCGCTCGGAACTTGAACTTCAAGGGCCTTAAATCACAGTTAACGGCTAGGCTTATCAAAGCAATAAAATCAGAACAAGCAAAGGAAGAAGGTCGCCAGGAAGATTTAGAAGAAAATGAAAAAGAAGTATCACCACCCCCAAAGGAAGAACAGAAGGATGACAAAAAATCCAAAGACAAGGACAAAGAAGTAAGAATAAAAACTGACATTAAATTTCATGTTAAGCATGAGTTTGTAATATTTAGATTTATATTGAATTGTCCTTCAGCAGGACGAAGATAAAAGGAAACTCTACGAACGTGAGCGTGTTTTGCTTGAAAAACGATACACACTGCCAGAATCTTCTCACATTATTGTTCATCCATCCAGAACTGCCAAGAGCGGCAAATTCGATTGTACAGTCATGTCTCTCAGTGTATTATTAGATTATAGGCCAGAAGATACAAAGGTATAGCTTTGAATTCTTACTTTCTCGCAAATAATTAGCTATGTATATATATTCAATGTAATATATTTTAATGTTGCACAGGAACACTCTTTCGAGGTATCTTTATTTGCTGAGCTATTTAACGAAATGTTGATGCGTGATTTTGGATTCCGTATATATCGCGCACTATCTAGTCTCCCTGAAAAACCTAAAGAAAAAGACGAGGACAAAAAGAAAGATAAAAAGGATGATAAGAAGGATGACAAGAAAAGAGAGGACGACAAGAAAGCTAGTAAAAAGGATGACAAAAGAGATGATAAAAAACGCGAAGGGAGTAGAGATAAAAAAGACGATAAGGACGCAAAAAGCAGAAATGACGATAAGGACCGCGATAAAGATAAAAATGACGACGATGACGACGATGATGACGAAGAATCAGAGGTAAATATAGGATATTCTGACATTTTATATTTCATTAATGTTCTATAGATTAACTTACGATCTGTTTTGTATCGCAGGATGATGATTCTGTCAGAGATGGCAAAAAGGACAGAGATAAGGACGGAAAGAAAAGAAAGGTCAAGTTATACACACATGATCCGTATCTTCTGTTGTCGTTTGTATACTTCGATCAAACACATTGTGGATACATATTCGACAAAGACATCGAAGAATTAATCTATACCTTGGGATTAAATTTGTCGAGAGCGCAGGTTCGCAAGTTAGTGCAGAAAGTCGTTACAAGAGATTCTTTGCATTACCGCAAATTGACAGACAAATCAAAAGAGGATGACATAAAGGAAGAGAAGAAGGAGGAAAAAGACAATGAAAAGAATGATGGTACCAAAGTGGAAAGCGAGGAAGAAATGTTGCATTCGCTGGCTCTTGGTATGTTAAAAGTGAAAAGGAAATCCACAAAGAATTGCTTTATTTACAATGTGCCAAGGGATTAGGAATAATAGGTTCATGTTTATTGTGTAGGTAACAAAAAATTGCTACCAGTATTTGTCGGGAGTGGACCCGCGTCGAAGCGAGCCCGAAGGGAGGATAGTTCCATGGAGCAAGGCGAAGGGGAGTCCGTGCCAGAAGGTTTCGTGCTCTACAAGGGTTCCTTGTTGGACGTGGAAAAACTAGTCAGTCAATTAAAGAGATCCGAGAAAGCTCGTGTGGACACGGAAGATCGAATGATGGAGTTGCAACGTGAATTAACAGTTGTTACAGACAAATCATCGAAACAGTCGAACAATATCAAAGAGCTCTCTGACGATCTAAGAATGTACAAAGACAAATTACGAAACACTGATGACAAGCTCAAGAAAGTTTCGGTAGTGTATAAATAAATACTTCATTATTACTTATTTATTGGAACATAACTTTTTGTAATGGGTCAACATATAGTAAATGTTTATATTAAGATATATAACAGATGCGCCTTTGTTACAGTCTGAGTGTCACCTGTACCTAACAACTGTGAAAAACATACAACACATGGCTTCAAAGGTGATACAAAGTGATTCAAAAAAAGTAGAAATTGTGGAAATACAAGATGAAAAAAATAGTGGCGAAATGAATGGCTCTGAAAGCGAGAGCAAGTATAAAACGGACACAAGGTGGAGCGACAAAATGACAATGAAAAAGGAACCTATAGATGTTGATAAGGACAAGAAAAGTGACAATAAAATTTCTGTAAAAAAGGAATCGTCGGATACTGACAAGGAAAAGAAATAAGTGTTGAATGAATTACTATTTATTATTAGTACATCAGAACGCACGAGATTGTATTCTTCTGTAGTTAGTAAAGGAAAATCAGATGTGCTTTGCACCGATAAACGAAATTTTTAGATTGAAAATAGTTTGATTTCAAGAGAGTCGCGTTTAAAGCAGTCGAGTTTATAAGATTTTCACAATACAGTGGAATGCAGCGAGCCTTTACGTCTGCATATTAAGTTAAGTGCAAAAACGATGTGTTTGTTATTAATATAATAAAATGATAGGCAGTACGATCCGTCAAGAAGACTCCCCACATCGCAGATTTTCATACGAGTTTTATGCTAAATGGACAAATTCCCGTGAACTAATAATAAAACTCAATCTGCCATGAAGTGCCAGATGTCGTTAGTGAAATGTATTTATGTCTCATGCTACAAGATATATTCGTTTGCAGATTTCAACCGAACACGAATCGGTTAGCATATGTGCCCGAAAATCGTAACAAGTTACAAATAATAAAAACTAAGGCATTCGTTCTTTTTTTATAATTATTTGTAAATGAATTTCTTAACGACCCAAAATTGATATTACCTGTAGCAGTATTTATTCTGCGTAGATTAATGTACCGTACTTCTGAAGCTGAACTAACGTTTAGTTCCTTGTGTTACAGGAATGCATACGTTTTTGATTACTTCCTTCCCCCCTAGAAATTTCTATAAGCATGATAGTGAGAATAATATCTTTGACCGTTCGATCTCTCACAGTTCACCTTAAAATCAAAGAATTCTCATTAGATTTTTGAAGAAAAATCGATAGAAAATATTTCGTAGATTACAACGAAAAGAAACATTTACTATGTATGAATATGATTTTGTACACAATTACAAGACGAAAGTGATTTGCGATTAGTAGTCACCAAGTAATCCTAATTGCATAATACTAATTATAGAACACATAGCAATAGTCGATACCATAACTTATTTTCTACGACACATATTTGTGATCACTATGTATTTGTCAATAAACAAAGAACTGCAGATTAGACCATCTTCGTCGAAAAACAATGCCGTTACAGAAGAAGGGAAAAAAGTGTTTTTAAATTAAAGATATTTTTTAATTTAAAATTTTGTTTATTTCGTGAAAATAGGTTTAAAAGTCCTAATAACTTTTGACTCATTAATGTACAAAAGTTTGCAACAGAACACGATCTTAATTCAGTCTTCTCCCCATTATCTTTATGGATTTTGCTTTAACTTTAGGAAAGTATAAATTGCCGCTTTCATCCATCATTTTATCATAATCTCTTTCCACGAGAACATCGAAACCAGCGGATGCTGCTACTTTTTGTGCGGTCGCCGACGTAAACGTAGTGAGCGTCGCTAGAATATTGTATTCCCGACCTATGTTTACCCTGTAATGAAATTAATTGATCAGAGGTGGCTTGTGGAGATTATTTCTTGTTACATTTTGGTATGAGACATAAATCACGGCGCAGAAAGATTGTTTTGCTAATCAGCGATGCATTAACCCCTTTTATCTTCAACATTTGTATTTACCTGGCCTCGAGAAGTTTTTGCGCAAGGCCTTGACCTCGAAAACACGGTTTTACGCTAAGACCAAATGCATCTATGTATGTGTCGACATTATACCTGTCCCACACGTTACATTCACCGGTTAATAATCCCATGACAGTCACTATTTTCCGAATGGACTCCGTCTTAAATTCAAAATAGGCGATATCAAAGTAAGTTTAATTACAAATAAAATCCACACTATTAATTCCTTTTATAATAAAAAGTATTTAACTCATTAACGTAGAAGGAATTTCAGATAGGTACCAAATTAATTTTTACCTGAAGGACGCCACCTTTTTGCTTATCATGTTTTGTAGAAACAAGAAGAACATTTAAGCCCGCTATTTCGGGTTTTTCATTTTCAGAATTCTGTACAAAGGCCGCTATGGAAACACCTTGCTTCAACACCCCTTCCCACATCGAACGTAAATCGGCCTTAGCCAATTCGTCGTCTTTTACATCTACCGAAAAGGAACGATCGATTTAGTAGACTTCTGAAGATGAACCAACAGTCTTCATTTCTTTCACCGCGGGTATGTTTATATAGTTAGCTTACTTAGAGAACTGGATAAAACTTCATTCACGATGAAATACGTCAACATGTGGTCAATGACATCATCATATCTGTCCTCGGGAATTTCTTGGATAATGAATTTCACTGGTTTTTCATCACCATTTTTCCGTACGCCATTAATGACGTTCCATACTTTTAAGGGACCGGGTGGTCTTCGCCACTGTATACCCATATCGTCAGACATTTTACAATACTACCTGAATTAAATCTCAACGTATGAAATTACAGAAATTGTCTTATTCTTCCTCTTCTTCGCTCAATCTCAGTGTTTTCGATAGAGGACAAACAAATTGAATTCGTATTCCTTTAATCGCTTAGACAGGTTCTTTCACGTGAAACGCACTACTACTGCTGCAAAGAAACGTTTATTACACAGTAATAATTCTACATCTGCTTTATCTCTCTCTGGTAGAAGTGTTGCCCGACTACGAAATGAGGGTTGAAGTAGATTTCTTCACTGCTGAGGTGCGTGCTCTAGTTTATGGTATCCGTTCACTTATCTCGAATATGACTCTTCATAAGTTCACCCGATAAACAACAACGTTAGCATTATTTTCTTAGTGACGCCAGGCAACACTCATGAGTTAGCAGAGTGTCAGTTAATACCGTAAATCTCCCAATTTCTTCAGTTTATATATTTTATTTCACAACGCAAATTTCACGTTTCAAAACTTTTTCACAATTTAATAAAACCGTTGAATTCAAGAATTTTATTATATCCTACTAAGCTTTCGTGTTTTAAAATATCTTTAAAATTTGTCTATCGCAAACGATGGCCTGATTTATACAGTACACGATTCGTGGAAATGATTATGTCTTCTTGTTTGCATAACACTTAGAAGCTTACTATCAAGTCATGTGCCTTAAGCTTATCGAATAATACCTTTCATGATAAGTATTTTTTTGTTGGGTTGCCGCCTTATCAAAACAACAATGATAAGAAGCTTGAAATGTCGATCGAAATATTTACACATTATAGGAAATAGGATAGCCGGACATTGAACATGAGTAAGAAAATGATAAATATAATGTTGAAGAAATTAACTCACCTACATGTTTGGAATTAGAATGCCATGAACGGGAGGTAAAGGGTTTGAGTCTCGCTGATGGCAGTATTTTTAGCTGGCGGCTGCGTCTTGTATTTTTGGCATCTATATTCCGAATCATATTTACTCCTCTACTGAATCTAGTAGAACATGGTAAATGGATTACAATTTGTAAAGAGCATTATGCACCTAACAATGTTTATCAGTTTCTTTGTACCCAGCTACCGTAAAATTTACCGACTCGGGACTATAAAGGAATACCTTCGCAGAGTAAAAGTATCGTGAATAACGATGACAGTATTAAAAAGACAACGAATTACAATTGATAAAACATATTTTATTGTAAATATTTTGATATTTTATTTATCAAATTCCTCTGGACTACACATTATTTACAATGTAATTCATGACTTGTTATGCACTCTTAAAGTCGGTATTGAAATCATAATCATCGGAGGTTTTAATGTTGAAGCTTTCGAGCTGGTCGGCCAATTTTGTTGTTGCTTTTTCTGCAAAATTCAAAACATTTGGTGTTAAACAGGAAGGTTACGATTGATCTAACATACTACTTTTTTCACTCTTCTGTACCTCTCCTAGCTTGTTCCTTTTTTTGTTTCTTAAACTGAAGCTTGTTCAGTTTATTTAATTTCTGATTGCCTTCAATCTCGAAAAGTGGTTCTGCTTTCTTTTTAGTCGGGACCGCTTCTTTTTGTTTTGCCTTAACTTCATTTTTCTTCTTTTTTAACTTCTTTTGTAATTTAAATTCCTGCGAACATATTACGTTAGCACACAATTACAACTGTATAGATATTCTGCAACGTTGAAGAAAAGTCGTAGTTATATTCTCTTACCGCTTCTTTTTGTATTTCAACTTCCATAGCTGCGGTCACAGGACCCGTACTATCCACCAATAAAGGATTAGCTACAGTAGGATTACTTGCTGACTCGACATGTACATTGTCAAGCATCATTTTTTCCTCGGCAGCGAAACTTTCAATATCAAATTCCTTTGCGATTTGAGTAACTATTTCTGCTGATAAGTGGGTAACCGGTTGCTCAGGAGGAACTGTGTAATATCTAAAAAAAATATAAATTTAATGAACGCGATTTTAATTTTTGCAAAATTAAAGTGCTATGTAGTACTGATTATACCTGATTTTCCCCGAATTCCAATCGGCTAAAACACTACGTGCTGCTGCTGATATGTCCGGTACACCGCCCTTCCTGAACTTACCCATTCTAGTAGCCTTTAACGCGAAGAACTCATCGGGCGTAGAAAATTCTTGTATATCATATAATTCCATTGCTTGTTGTTTTGAGATTCGCTTTAATATTGCAGTAGCCGGTGTAACAGGATCTTTTACAGATTGTATTTTTACTGCATTTTTCAAAGCTACCGTCGAATCATCTCCGTCAGATTGAGAATTTGCGAAAACTATACCGGGTGAGTCCAGAAGTTTAATTTTTGAGTCTAATTGCACTGCTTGCATGGCTTTTGTCACACCTACAATTGACATAATCCGATAAGCATGATGAATATACTTCTGAAGCAATTAATGAGTTTTGAAACAATTTACAAACCTGGAGTACTACCCACATTGCAAGCTCTACTCCTTTTTAGGGAATTAATAACACTAGATTTACCAACATTAGGAAGGCCAACAACACCCACTCTAATGCTTGTTTTTACTGTACCACTGTTTCTGCAGTAATTACCAAGTAAAGACAACAGTAACTCTGCACCAAAGCATGTACCACCCTGTATCATACTCTCTGTTTTTTTGCCCAGTTTTCTCCTGCCTAATTTCTTTGCCTGATCTTGTGTAGAAGCTTTAAAAGCTACTGCTGGTAAACTCCCACGAAGATATTTGAGCCATTGATCCAAATTTTCCCTTGGCACCAAATCTGCTTTGTTTAGAACAATTACTAATCTTTTGTTTCCCTGAGCTGACTTCACTGCTTCTTCAACCTTGATTGAAGGAAATATATGTTATTTACTACTAGAAAATAATTACCTATAGGGAAACAATGTTGATATAGGTATTAAATTCAGTATCTACCTGTGTACATCTAGTCCCTAATGGGTCACGAGCATCCACAACTTCTAGAATGACATCAGCTGCATCTAAAACCTTCTTAAATTCCTTGTAATAAGCTTTCAGAGAATTTTCTGCTTTGGCTACAAGTTCCTTAATTTCTTCTCTTTTGGGATCTACTTCCATTGTTCCATGTTCCATTTGTTTATTATTTGCTTGTGATACTAGTCCCTGTAAACCATCTTTCGCAAGCTGTTCCCGTTTTCTTTCACGAGCAGCCTCTCTTTGTTTTTTCTTCTCTTCCTCGTGCTGCTTTTTCATTGCTTCTACTTCTTTAAGTATATCTTCTTTAAATGGACATTGATTTGGCACTTCGATCATCTTGCGCTTTTCTAAATTACAGAAATATGTCAATAATAACGGAATAAATGCAGAAAATGATCTAAAAACCCAAATATTGAGACATACTCTTGGGATGTTTTTTTGCTTCTTTTTTGACTTTGCGATTATGTTCTCGTACTTTTTTCTCAATTTTATAACGCTTCCGCGCCGGCATCCGTTTACTTTGTTTCTCTGCAAATGTTTCATCGTTCAGTTATTACAGGAAATCTAACATTATATCAAATGACAAGATTCTTCGATCATAAACATAACCTAACATTAAGTCCCAACCTAGAACTTTCAATTTTGAATTTCATTAAGATATTCCCGTGCTTTAAATGTACTTACTTAGACAGAACTTCGCCATCTTCGCAGCTGTTTATATTACTACTGTTCTTTATTAATACCAAAAAAACTTGTTAAAGTAGCACACTTTCGAATTACGTGCAGCCATACACGTGCGCGTCAAGCAAAGGTAGGTTAACATTACGGTTGGATCAGTCTTTTTTTAAACATGGCGATCTAAAATTACGGGGGAAATTATAAAACTTAATTTTAATTCTTAAAATATTCTTAACTCTCCCACATTATTATATCTAATCGGAGAATATAATATAGCATGAAAATATTATGACCAATGATTAATACATTTACTGACTCTTAAGATTGTTACAAATATTTTTATTAATTATTTATACGGTATTTTGCTATTTTCACTAGTAATTAGCTTATAATGATTGGTAACTAAAAACTTCTTATACCACGATAATTGGAATACTTTTGAAGCAATTTATGGCTGAAATGTGTTTAAAACGGTGAAAGGTACACTTGTATGCATATGAGGATTCTCACACTTTCATTTCGTCTCAGAATGTTGTTCCGCAGAAGAATAGAGACACGGCTTTAATAGCACCGTGGACAGGATAGAAATCCCCATAAATTATTTTCCGTTGTGAAGCAACTTTCATTCGAGACGTTGTTTATCAAAAAGGTGAGAAAACAAAATCGATTTCTCCTCATTCAAGAATACTGTTGACAACGCATCGATACGCTGATGACAGTGATAAGATTCATAGAAATTTGCTTTCACTATAAGTACTCATTGATTAATGAATATTATACAACGAATCGAAGTGGCTTAGATCAACATTTCCCGCCTAATGTTCGAACTGGAGTATGCCGGCTAACAATAAGTAAATATTATTTTAGTTCTCTGTTTATTTTTGCAGATATGTTGATGGCACATTAGAAGCGGAAGAATATTTTGCGACAGGGGCAGTGGGGATTTTGAAAATAGCGCGGTCGTTTCCAATGGTAGCAGAAGTCGGGTGGGAGAAGAATGCTTGTGGGGGTTTGGGGAGTGGGAAAGTTTGGGCTATGGCCACCAGACAGCGCCTCTCGGGGAGTTCAGTTCTGTAATGGCTGCTGACTGGCGTTATCAGTGAGTCGGTCTCTTTGAGAGGATGTGACGAATAGAACGTATTCTCCAAGAGTTTCGTGAACGGCTATTTACCCGCCGTCGAAATATTGTAAACGCGCGCGGCCGACTCCGAAATCTACGTATTCCCGAGGAGTGAATGGCGAAAATCCGGTTAGTCGCGAAGATTCCTCTTCTGTTTACTCGACGCAACGACTGTGATGAGTGCCAGCGAAGAATTAAAAAATCCTCGGTTTATCTCAACAGAAACTGTGATTGTCGGCGTGCCGCATAATTAGTGTCAATAGTGTCGCCCGTTGGGTGCAGTGAAAAAACAACAGTGCCTCGTAAAGACCCGTTCCGGAAAGTAAACAAAAGTGACAGCGTGTAAATTCCCGTTGGTCATGCACACTGTCTCGATAGTTCTTGACAGTGTTTGACATGCTATTCCTACGATATATACAAACGATACAATTCGGAATTTCCACGTGATCCAAGGTCTCCTATATTCGTCGGTACGTCAAGCTTGTTGAGCTGCAACGGAATTTCTTCGTCTTCTTACGGACGCACAAGTGTTCTGAATGTACAAGTGACAGCGACGTCAGTTAGAATTCTCTCGATTGGACGTAGTGATTCTCCCAAGTACGTGCTTCCCCTTGATCTTTTAGTGCTTATTATTTGACATCGTCCAGTGGAACGGCCTGCAGTTGTAAACCAACCGTTTGACTTCCTTGTGGTAAGTGAATAATCTATAGCCAGTTTCGTATAGTTTTGTCCACTTATTTTACGCCGATAATTGATGCGTTACACTTCACTGGATTTATATATTCCCCCGGAACGTAAGAAAATGTTAAAAATTAAGTCGATTTCAGTCACAGCATGTTTTCCAAATATAAGCTGATGAGGTTTCGAAAGAAAGCATTAAAACATATGATTGAGCAATAATAGCTGTATAGCAGGTTATAGAATCATTTATAGTTTACTATTTTTTTAAATTTTTTAATTTTTTAATTTTATGTCTGTGTCGTTTTGCAGTGACAGTAAGACGTAAATGACGTTGACCTTGAGTTAAATAATATTAAATCGACATTCCGCGGAGATTGGCAAACAATTTTGTCTGCTCGTTTAATTATTCAGTCAGTTTGTTATTAAAGAAAATACGGCAACACAGATTCCCGTTTCACTTCCATTAGCCGAAATTGAAGCGTAGGGTTTTTGCAAGTCATGAAAGCCAATATAAAAACTGGAATCATGATAAATTGGCCGCGGGAAACACGTTTCTAATCTGTCTATGCTCTCGAGCGAGACAGGAGTGTTTTCGAAGCGAATGTAAATAGAACGGCTATAACTTGATAAACGTAAAGATTGGGATTTACGTTGGATTCTTTTTTCGACTCGTAGGATATTCCAGGGGATTTCGAACGCTACGATATCGCTGAGCAGACCGTCATCCTGGAGGTAAGGAGTAAGATGTGCCAAGTTTCGATGCCAGAGTCTCCCACCCTGTTCGCCGCACTGAACGAGCTTGAAAAGCCGCAGTCTTGCAGTACTGAGGATAATGCGAGATCAATGTGATACCTCGACCGTGATTCCACTGCCAAAACCGTGGACTTTGGTTCGGCGTCAGTAATACGATGATCCGGCGCGAGAAGGAATCTCCTGCGGTTCTAGGAAAGCTTCGAGTTTGCACGAAATTCCTCGTAAGATCCTCCGTGAAAGTCTGAAGAGCATTGTGCGCATTGTCGCGAGGAGGTTCTTGGTAGGAATAGAAGTGGATGAAGTTAGAGTAGAAGACTGAGACTTTATATAACCGTGTGATGCGCCGGAGAACGGTGATTTCGCCTGGATCCTCGTTCTGTCGCGTTGGCGGGAAATAGCGTCGAAGATGTTCGGCAAAGTTCCACCGTCCAACACACCAAGACCATCGGCGAATTCGTCTTCCGCATCTAGAACGACCACGAGACCCTGTTTGCCGTGTTTCTCCGTAGAGAACGGCTCCGGAACATGTCAGGACGATAAACCGAGTTCCTGGCGGCCAAAGGACACTGATTGTGCGGTGGTTTCCGAGGCACCGGGGAATATCCTGCAGATCACCAACGCTTCGTCTTCCGTTCATTCGTCGGAAATCCCCCGGTCTTGCCATAGGGCCGAGAAGACGAGTCATTGTTCAGCGAACAGTTCGTCCGAGGCAACGTTCCCCAACTCCAACGTCTGTGGGACAAATTTCGGCCCTTGCAGGCCCGAAATCGGTACTTCCGGCCCGAAGAGTACCAGCGCTAATCTGGCCCCTGGCAGGACAGAAATGGCGAACAGCTTAACGAGCGGGAAAAGTGAGACGGCTGGTGTTAGCTCCAAGACATCCGCCAAGTACTCTGCCAAAGAATCGAAGGACCCGACTCATTCGGGAAAAAATGCCGCCGTTAACACGCGGGTTTCCGCGGTGGGATCGGTTCACAAGTGTTCTTCGAATCCCAATTGCCCGAGTCTATCGGCAACGAAATCGACCGGCGGTGTTTCGTGCGGTAATTCAGCATCCAAGTCGCAGAGAACTCTTTCTTCCAGCGTTCTAGGTGGCCAGGAAGGCGATCACGGTCAGAAGGACTCGCGATTTTCCGCGGAGTCTTTGAAGGCCTCGAAAAAGATGCACCCAGCGAGCCACGAAATGGTCGACGGGAACCTCACGGAAAGTAGTACGACGTCGAGGAATGTTGGGCAGAACAGCTCAACTGTGATGAACGTGAAGTCGTCCTTCGGGAGGTCTTCTGACGCGAGTCATCCCGTGCCAAACTGCGGAGGTGAAGTCAGTACGATCGCCATGAACGAGAACGAGGCCGACCTTGCATCCGCGAACATTTCCGCGTCATTAAAGGTGCCCCACCTTCAAGCCTCGTCTACAACGACATCGAGCAGTGGGGTTACGTCTTTCCATTCGTCATCGAGAACCGCCGGGGTTCAAAGTTGCGTTGTACAGTCGACGAAAAAGTCTCTGGTCCAGCCTTCCACAGGTACCTCCGTCGTCCCGATGACATCAAGGCCGTCCATTCAATCCTCGTCAACGATAATACCTGCCGGCTGTCAGCCACGACCCATCTACGAATCATCGGACAAGCCTCTGTTAAGATCCTCTCTGCTGACCTTCTGCAAGGACATGAGCAACGCCATGTCAACGACCGTGCCACCGATTGCCAGCGCCTTTAACGAGAGAGATTCCCACAGAACGCCGTCCGACCTTGTACCGTCCGTCAACCCGAAGGACTGGACCAGGGGGAACAGTGACTTCCTGCAGCAGAGCTGTGCTTCCTGTCTACCTCAGGATTTACCTACAGAACTTCAGTCTTCCTCTCCGAGAAGTTATAAGGATCGCGAGAAATGCTGGGACCCTTGGCGGCCTACCGAGTTGGAAGGCAATCTTCACACTTTGAACGTCTGTCCCGGGGAACCGATTCAGGATGGCGGTGCTAAAAGGAGAACCGGGGCTTCCTGTCAAGCCCTCAGGCATGCCGTTGCGTCCTTGAATCGTCTCGACGACTTCTACATGGAGAAAATAGGATCCGGATTCTTCTCGGAAGTCTACAAGGTAAGTTTCATTAAATCATCTAGAAAAGTTAGCAGTGCTCGTGACAACGGCGAAAACAAAGATATTTGCTTGATCCAGTTTACCGTATTAGAATCAAATTATTCTAGAATTATTTAAAACGAGTTTTACCTGCTATTATGTAAAAAGTAATAAAATAGTCACGCTTGTTGACTTTCGTCAAAGTACTTGAAGTATCCTTTTAAAAGGTCTGGGGATGGTGATTCACGAGTGAATCACGTTGTGCTAAAACGGGTTATCAATGACGTTCAACAACGATTTTACCATCATTTAGATAAATTTACGGAAATATTAAAAATAGTGTTATCGCCACGACTAATAGTCCCGCGATTCAGAACGGTCCTGCAGTAAAAAATAATACCCCACCCTATGCGAGCGGGCTATTTTCAAAGAATCATATTTGCCCTAAATTGCAAATTATTCTTTACGTTTGGCACAGGGAGTGTGATGTGCATACTTGACAACGGTTCGACCTATCGATGAGTCAGTGACATGAAAGACGACAATAGAAACACTTAATATGTTCGCTACACAATACGTTGTATCCTTCTGTCCTGAAGCTTAATCAAATTTCAACGTAATCATAATTCAAGTCAAACAACATCGTTCAGTTTAGCAAGACAACACCGACACAGCTGTGCATTATGATTTGCCTATCCCGGGCGATATTTACAGAGGCAAAAAATGCTGAACGAAGCATCGATGCGGTAAATCTAAGGAAAATAATAATTGCGGATTGTGTATGAAAATCGTCCTTGAATCGTGCTAGTAGGAAATAGCGCATCTTTTGTCGAGACTGAAGCGTTGCTTCCTTTTTTTTAGTATATAATTTATCACGCATTCGAGGTAGATACCCTCGACTACCTCGCTGCAAGGAGCAGCTTTATCTTCGCAGATTAATGTAGGTATACCGTAGATTAGATACGCTTGCGTACTTACGTGAGCACGCAAGTATATCGAGATTCTCCCGTATGGAATTCATTTCGCTCTGCAATCGCCTGGTAATTCACTCGGTACGTGCGATCAACGGTTTTCCGGAAATTCTTATATCGTCTTATCTCCGTCCATCTCTTCGATGTCTGTGTTTGTCCGCCTTTTCCAATGCTCTTACGTTTAAATCCGTCTCGCAGTTCTACTAAAATCGCGTATTACGAAGCAATGTTTTTTCCCGGTTGAAGCTTACGACTGCTTTAAAGTTTTTTAACGTCGTTGTTTGGTACATTGAAAATGGCTTTGTAGTATTATAAAATCTTGTTTTTAACCCATCGTCCTGTTAATCTCTTTATTTATTTTCTATGTTTTTGATATAAAATCACGAACACGGGTCATGAGTATGCCAAGAATAAAAATTCCACTGTCACTAGCGCAAAATAACGCGCGACATAAATTATAAACTTCTGAACAGCAATTAATCGTTGCTGCGTGTTATATAAACCAACTTCTTCCTTCGACCGTAAGGTTGTACGTGATTCATGAAAAAATAAATCATTGCTGTGAACGCATGTCGGTCAAGGTCGATCACGTCTTCTTCGGTCCTTCTTTTTAAGTGTCCTACAGGAGGAAATTGACTTTACAAGCAATTACACGCGTTTTGTCCACCGGCCGGCTGTCCTTGCCCTTTCAGGACGCAACCGAAAACCATGCGTATTGTATAATTAATTTTGTCATCGGCAGAAGCTGTTTTGGCACAAGAAATTCCGCGCGGAATAATAACAAAGTAGAAATACCTAGCCGTAAGGTCGTTGAAACAAAACACTTCGCGTCAACAGCGTTCATTTGAAAAATTACTGAAGGACTTTACGCAAGGTTTTACTATATAATACGAGTCTTGAATTGCCGTTCAGGTATACCATTATAATTTTTCTCGACGAGCATAATAATAAAAGGTGTAATATAAGCGTCTAATTTACTTTTTACTAGCGGAGAACACATGAAAATCGTTTAAAATGCAATGTATTTCCGATGAGTGCTTTATCGAAAATTGCAGTAATTGTTGGATTTGCATAAAAATGCATTCTTTCCCGTGACCGCCGGACGGATGCATCGATGCAACAATCCAAAAGTTACGGAATGACCCGGGAACCTTGACAAGTATGTCGACTCTAAGCGGGGAGGTACTTTATAAATAGGTCAACAGGAAATTGAATGCAGCCCATAGTAACGTCGGTGATTCCCCACCGCGTCGTTTGCTTCCTTTAAAAATAGACGAATGGATCTTATCTAGCGCATCGATGAAAACTATCTCGTTATTAGCCTATACATGACTGCTAGGTGTATCAGAAGAATACGAACAAATGTCGTTTATATCATATCATTTCTATCCATTCGTACTTCATCGTCCTATCTATTTAAATCTATATTTAAAACTGCTGTTACTCTTTATAAATAATTTTAATGTTCTACTGCTTGAATTTCATAAGATTTTAGACTAATGACGATAGAAGGATTATAAGTACTGGAAATACGAGGTGGTTTTTGGTATGTTAGAATGATTCACAATACCAGACGTGTGAAATTTACAATCAAGGACTGCACCTGCTCCTAAATTGTTAGGATCATTGAGAATATCGCTACCCAATTTTCTCAATGTTGCTTCAACGTTGGTCACAGAAGTCTGACATTCTTGGCACGGTGTGCCCAACGGGCAGGTCTTGCCAAGATTTCGGTTAAGTACTTCCTTCGATTTTTTTCATTAAATTCCGAATAGCTGAGCACCGTCATTAGCTAACGGGCAGACGATATACGTAGAAAACCGACAATTCTGCCGTCACGGAAAGTCACGTGCCGTTGTTAGACATTTTGCACAATTCAAGTAGCAATCGTAACAGAATGTGGGGAAAATGACGGTAATCGAAACTCGAAAGAACATGACCGTTATTTATAGTGTTGTATTTACACACGGCAGTTGGACATGGGATTAGCGCTCGTAGAGTTTTCTAAAATGTGCGTGAAATTCCGCTTACATCTCGTTTGGACGGTTATGAAATGACCGATCTTGGAACAATGTCAAGAGGCAAATAACTGTCACTGAGAATCGTCGACGCTTTCTCATTCGTCGTTGACGGTGATGAAGTTTCGAAATTCTCGACCTGCTCAGATGTTTAGTCTTTTCCACACGGTTCTTTTTAACCAACAATTTGCGTCTTGTTGCAACACAACTCGATACTCATCAGAAACGAAATTGTGTGGAAGAATATTGTGTAATTATAAATATCTTGTACTTTTACTATTATAGTTTCCTTTGCTCGCTGAATATTATACTAATTTAACTTGCAAATGTTATTGTAAAATGCTGAATGCAAATACGATGACCTTGAAAAAAGTCATATATATTTAAACGTGTTAAGATAGGCTAATGTAAATCATTGCTTGAAAGTCGAATATAAATTACCAGATAACTGCTCCACTAACTCGTTTTATATTCCGCGGGGGCAGACATTTTTTTGCGCTTATCGTATAATAACGTTCAAATGTTAATGCAACGGTAATCTGTTACCCTCAATTTGGTTTCGAAGGAACTGCTCAGAATATCGAGGTATCTTTGATTCCGTCGAAAACGCAAGACGAAACAAAAACTATGGTTGATCTATTTTTAAGATTTTTGTCATTTTCGTTTTTACGTCTACCTGTAGAGTCGCAGATAGATATTGAAATTTCGAATACTCGGTTTAATTAAGTTATTGACTGTCGGCTTTCACAAGTGAGTTATAGCATATTTTTATTTATCACCTGCCTCGAACGTGCATTAATAGCCGAGATGTTCCTAGGAATTTAAAGGAGATACTTCATGTTCGCATTGGGACGATTTATCTGTTTGACTGTGATTCATGTATATTTTTCTCAGGGGGACGAATCGATTACACTAATCAAATCACTCTAACAAGCTCCGGGTATTCATTCACTTTCAGAATACATAGAAATGCTCGTACTACGTTGCTAAAATACACCCTTCGAATGGTCCACAAAATTTGGCAACAATTTATTAAATTATCCAAAAATTATTCTAGCGTTGCACAGTTTTCTTTTCTTCCATGTTCGTCATTGATTTCGTAGCAAGTTTGCAACGAGGAACCCTCGGTTTTGTAGTACATTTCGTTGATGTTTCTTCAACCGTCGCCGCACGTTTCACTGAAAAGAATTTCGAAGTAGCGGGGGAGGGGGGCGGGGATTACTCTCGCGCACTGTGAAACGTACACAATTTATTAACTTTCGTGGCACCTTTCAACGGGCGAGCAGTTCTCAACGCCCGGGAGTTTTAATCAGCGTTGTTTTCATTCACCACCGGCACGTTCAAAGTGCAAGCTAAAAGAGTGCAGCCAGTGATAGGATTCCGCGATTTTTCATGGCTAATTCATCGGGTAAAAATGTTGCGTCGGCGTACATCGTCTACCTTGCGATGCATTTATTTCTTCTTCCCATGCACGTGAAACGTTCTCGTGAAACTCGGAGTCGAATGCGTTGACCGGTAATGGGAACCGTTCGCACGTAATACATTATAATTGGCCGGAGAAAGGCACGGGGTTCGAAGAAATTGAAAGAACGACTATTCTTTCGGCCGATCGCTCGGATGAATCGATGGAGATTTTATGACGGTTTAAAGCAGCATCATGCCCAGCGGAATGCAATTATTGTCGCGCCGGTCTTTCTCGTCTTCGCCGTTTTACATTGACCGCTCGGCAACAGCCTGTTCCAGGAGAAAACGCGCTAAATTATCAGTAATGACATGCATATAACGACGATTCTCGGCGATGCACCGGTCCGGCAATGAGCCGAAAACGTAATCGCATATAGGATAACGTGAAATGAAGTTATTCCGTTACTTATAAGATTAACTTTCGAATGCTGAGTTATTGACTCTCCCCGTGTAATCAGATTATTCCTAAGGAGACCGTACGTGAAATTGTAAAAAGAGTACTCCTTTATAACCACCGAAATAAGAAGCGAGCATTTCTCCACGTGGAGTCCGTAAAATGGGACTGTTGCATAAAATTACAACAAACTTTTCCATTTAATTTATCTCCTTTAAGCATCTTATATTAAGGAAAAGCTTAACGTCCGACCAGAAGAATTTATAGGCCATAAAAGTTGGAATTTCTTCGGTGCATACTTGAAGAAAAAGCTCAGGTTGGTCAAGAAACTCATTGCGTAATTCCGAGTGCTGACCAGTGTTCGACAATTAATCATTTTTAAACCTTTGGTCGTGAAAGCGTGCGGTCATTTCTAACCCAAATGACATTTAATACCCGTTCTAGTTTATATATTTCTAAACACGACTTGCCCTTCCCCTTGATTTTCAAAACAATCGAAGCGCCAAGGAATGTCACCTTTTTCTTTCGATCTTACGTAAGAGTTCCGTGACGAACGCAGTCGTTGGAGTTCAGCATATTACACCTTTAATAACATATTTATCAGGTCTATATTGTTCACGATAAGCTAGATCTATCTTCATTTACCTGACAAGGAAACAGTCAGGATTTACCCCCGTCGATTTTTTTTAAACTTGGTCGACGCTTAGTTCCCTGCCAAAAACATTTGCCCCCATTTAAAAACTTACTACATTTAAATATTTCTAATAAGACACTGTGGATCCGGCGGCAAGGGAGTTGCCTCACATCCGAAGGGTCGCAAGTTCAAGTCTACCTAGCGATCATTTTTTTTTTCTCATGAAAGTAGGAAAAAATGTTACTATTCTTCCGACACTATGAAACAGTTTTATAAAGGATTGAGCAACGGTTTAAAAATCTTTTCAATTATCTATTACGATAAGTAAACCAATTATATTTTTCCTGGTATAGCGCGCAATAGTATGATTACGAATGCAATCATTAGAGCGGTGAGAAGGTGTGCATGGTCTTCGGACGGACAGGGAAACTGTTTGGTGACGTCAGACTGTCGCGTGCTCGCCGCGGAGAGACCTTACTAAGGCCGTTTGGCGAGCGAGGAAGGCAGCAAAGGAAGCCCTCGGCCCCGCTCGGAAATGACGACCTTGCCTCTGTGACTCAAGAGTTCGCGCGCGCTCACTCGACGAGCACAGTGCGGGCATTTCCTTCCTCGCAATAAGAATGTTCCGAGCAGACGAGAAAGCCGGTCACGCAACGTTGGCCATGGAGTACGAACACTCTCTAATGAGTACCTCATGTGTGTACGCGTGCCGCTTCTTTTCTCCACGTCCCCCTCCCTCCCCACCATTGCCCGTAAATTCCACGGCAATCCGATCGGAGACACATTTCTTGCCCTACGAATTTGGATGCACGTTGCGAAATTCTTTGTGTTTCAATCGCTGCAATCTCTGTCGAAGTTTGGGGACTAAATGCCCTGCCTTGAGGTTTTTTTTGGCGGACGAAATGAAATCCTTGGGGATAGAATTGAAAGGATTTTTTGTCTCTTCGGATTCGAATGACGATTAGGAGTTTTATCAAGAGTCAATGACTGCGTGAAAGTTTAGCTTGTCAGGAATTAGTTGCCCTTTCGTGAACATTCCCGGTTGACGATATGAAATTTTTTAGATGACAGAGTTGAGAGGAAAAAGTAATAACTCTTCTATTACCGATAACGGGCATTCCAGGGGCTGATTGAATTTTAAGAAGGTATGACGAGAATCGCGGAAATATCCATTTCGGTGGCACCGTGGAAATATAGTGGCTATTTCACGATACTCGTATTTCTGAAATGCTCGTAAAGCACCGCCGCGGTCGACGGTTATTTATGCGCAACAATTTTTCAGCCTGTAAACCGTACCTTTCCAGAGAGTAAACCGTTTATCCTCACCTAATTTTATGGATCAATCGAGATGCAGTGGTCGTATCGAGACGGATGAAAAAATGACGGGCAAGAAGCCGGTAAATCAGAAAGTCGAACGTGTTTTGCGTGGAAACTAAACGTATCACGTTGAATAAAAAGCGATCGCGGTGAATAACGGCCGGTGGGACAGATAATTCGTACCTCGGCTAGTTGTAATTGGCCCATTGAAGGCCATGTAGCCGAAGGAAAATCGGTGAAGACGAGAAATCGTCGTTTTTATTTAGCTCCACTGCCATGCAAATTAACATGCATGTGCACGGGATTTCACCGACGTAAGTTTCGCGCAAATATACGCGCCAAAAGGTTTTCGCGGTAAACCGGTCGATCTTGGCTACCCGAGGACATTATTACCCTTCATTTTTCATGCATACGAGTCTCGCATATTAAAACGTCTATTAGCCTGAATTTTATCTTCGTCGAATGACAACTTTCAACGGCGTTTCCACCGGTCTGTTATTGGCTATTTTTAATTCAATAACATAACCTCAAATTCAGATATTTGCATAAGAGGCGAATGAAACTTTAGCGACAAGTATGAATTTCTGAATTACGTGTTTATAACGTACGTTTCAAGCTCTTATGTAATCAACGTAGTATGGGTTTCTAATTTATTACACTGTCTACTTTTAATATGTGCATCGCGTTATTTTCCGAGTGATATACGAAACTCAGTTGTCTGCTGATTTCATCTGAACTGTTTTCACAGGCACCCCGCGAAGCATAGTTCTCATTGCTAGTCCCGCAATTATCTCGTTCCTAATTGCATTCGAAAGACCGAAGTTTCACCGCAATCGAATCCATATAAGTCAAACGAAGAATTCGCGGGAGTTAGGCACGTGCCGGGATCGTTTTTTTTTTCACCATCAGTACTTGACGATGGAGAGAATTGGATTCCCCGATCGACCGGCTGAATCACAGTAACCCAGATCGAGATCCTTTCGTTTCGTCGTTCCAGGTCGCTGAACGATATGCCTCGTGTTTCACGAAAAAAATGGGTGAAAAAAAATGCTGACCGAAAATGCCGAAACCCACACGAAAAGGTCGAGCGAAATTCATTAAAATTCTTGGGCGTATGAAACGTTAATTACGTTTACCGCGCGGGCCGATGACTTTGCTTTCTCCGCGCTCCAGAAAACGACGACGGGACCTGTCGTGAAAGAAATTTCGGGAACCAGTGAAAACGAATGTTTACGTGTATCGCCGTTAACGTTGTGAAACATTCCGTGAGAAAATCCCGCGAACGCCCTCGCAATTATTCATTTTCGCCCGTTCACGTGATACCACAATTCATTCGGAATATCTTCCGGCGGGGTTCGAGGGAAATTCACGCCGTTAATAATTGCGTAATGTCCACTAAACTCGAGGAGATATTACCTCCACGGCGGACGTTTCCAAGGGAGTTTATTTCTTTCCGCGAATCCAGATTGCCCTCGTCTCGGCACAATTCTCGGCTTAAATTAAGATGGCCGCTGAAACCCCCCGGGAAAACGGTTTTTTCGTATCTTAATCTTCTTCTTTTTTTTTAAGAACCCTAGGCGTGCGACGACAATGTTGATTCGTTGGATATTAGTTAGTCATCGGTTTGGCCGGTTACCAAGTGTGAAACGGCCACTGCCAAGGAGTCCCGGCCAGATATTTTCTCTGGATATTCTCGCCTTTCGGCGCGTTGGAATTCGCACTTTCGGCCCCCCCCGATCTCGATGGGTTTTCGTCGGAGATCTCGATTCAACTGGGTCGCCGCGGAGAAGCTCCCTCGCCGTTGTTTCTCGTCTGCCAGATGCCGGATTTCATTAATACCGTGGTTTCTCTTTCATGAGAATCCTCTGGGTACTCGTAGCCGTCGTCGAGGCTGCGAAAATGACTGGCCGACAGGACGACACGCGTATCGCGCCGCGATCAGCCGGGGAAACAAGAGGATGTGTTTCGTTCTATCATCGGAGAGAACGTGTAATTATCCTCGAGTTTCCTCGGAAAGAATGCCCCCACCCCTCAGCCATTGGAACACGGCAAAATCCTCTTACGATCGCGAAATTCCCCGACGTTTCTCCCGTGGAAATTAGCTTCGTTTCCTCTTAACAAAAATGAATGTCTCGACAATTAACTTTCGAGACTCGCGATGCCGCCGTTAATTATCAGACATATTCGTGGCAGAAGTGCAATTATGTCGTTACGTTATTAACGAAAGTACTTAAAGGTATAATTTTTAAGGCTTATTAGCGGACTGCCGGGTGATTTAAGTGTCATAGTTCTTTTTCTCATTCAACGGGTTGTTTTTTGCAGGTAACGCATAAGGTGACGAACCAAGTGATGGTCCTGAAGATGAATCAATTGCCGGCCAACAGGCCGAACATGCTAAAGGAGGTCCAGCTGATGAACAAACTCAGTCATCCGAACATTCTCAGGTAAGCCGATAACGAGCGAATCGAGTACGGTCCACTTTTGCCGGAGAAACTTCCGTTCCGAGTGTCCGATGACGAGCCGAATTTTGCGCGGTTCACCGTATTCCCTCCAGCCGGGGGTTTCGGCGGTAATTTCTACCAACTGGCGCGGACCGCCGTGGATCCCAGAAAGATAATATTATCCTACTAGTGCTGCGATAATAACGAGATTATTGGGACAGGGCCATTTCGACGGCTGACTTAGTTTTTTCGCCATTACCGATAAGGCACCACGGGTCACGTGGATTAACTGAATCTTAATGGTCTTGACAAGCCTGTCGTGTGATTCATCAAATTTCCCATAAGTGCACTATCAATGATTCCTCAGAAATATGGCCTACAAACGACGGACCATTAATCCGGCATTTAAGTAGTTTTAGTTCCTGTTTCACGCAGCGCATTATCAGTTCCGAAGTTTCGGTTTGACGCGTGGAAATTTTGGAGGGCAAAAGAAGTCGAGGGAGATATATTTCCATTGCTGACATCAGGTTAAAGTAGGCAGGTATGCGCGATGCATCGCAGATCCCTGACTTTGTACAGTTTTTGCCAAAGTCGTCGGAGGTTGTCGGTTCTTCGCGCCGGCGTTATGACATAACGCGACGTAGAGGTTGACCCTTGGTTGAGCCGGTGCATCGCGAGGGTGCGAGAGAAATACACGGAGAGGGAAGCAAAGGGGGGGTAGCCCCGGAGAGTGTGGCGACAACGCATACCGACGATATAAACGGCTTGGCCCAGATTCGGATGTGTTTATCCCCTGCGCCTAGCGGTCTTATTTCTGGCATTCCTCTCCTTGAATACCCGCGAAAAGTCCAAGTCGTTAGGACCGCGTTTTCCACCGGCGACGATGACTCACGCGTAAAAAGGTACATCTCGCCTCTTTGTACTCGGCTTTACGCTCGATTCCATCAACTTCCGTTACCCTCCAAAACTGCCGTTCAGGATGAAGAAATATACAAGTTGGAGAACACAAATGTCAAGATACTGCGAGAGCTTATAAAAGTAGAAACTTGCAAAAGTCGGAATATCTCAACACGATGCTAAAAGACTCATGACTTAAGCCGCTTTCGTAATCATTGAAACATTACCTCGTTAATTTTTATCATTTTCACTTCCGCATGTCTCGATTATATCGTTGGACTTTGAACAATTCATTACTGTCGTTGATCTAATGATACGAAAGATGGTTGTGTGAATATGGTATGAAGGTATTCGGCAATTTTAGTATCCGTTTTCTATACTGCGAGAACCGTCATACCCGAGGGTTGGTCAAGCTTGTGGTCAGTGGATAGAATTCCGTGGTCGTGAAACTAAGGGGATTTAGGGAGCGTTTATTGATTCCTTGCCGCTCCTTGTGGGATCCGTTGGAGCTCATCGAAAACCGTTTGGAGGACCGTTGGGTCATTTGTCGGGTTGGCTGGCTCCGCAAATATCTACCTCGTATTATCGTCATCCATCGTTTTTCCACGCTTCGCTCGATCCTTTGTATTCCGTTAGCTGCTCGCCGTTTTATTTCGTTCCATCAATTTGCAGTCGACCGGCTGGGTCAGAGTCCCGTGTTCTGCATACTTCTCGTATCAAGGTCGTCCGGTTAATATTCTCTCTGTCGTCATTAGATTCAGATAGAGATCAAAGATGATGTACGGGTCGCAATTGGAAGAGTCTTTTTCCAAAGTCCAGTCTCGTTGCACGTATGTTCTTATTTATGTTCTTCGCAGACTGACTTCGCGCTATTTATAACAGTGTACGTTAAGTTTTTCTGTCGTTTTCACGGCATACTCAGATTTTAGACTCAAAACAACTAGGGTGACGATTACAACGATTATAATAATAAACAGTCCGTCAACACACGCCCTCTTTTCACTTTTCTTCGTGTTTACTATTTCCAGTGTCAGGTCATTCCTAGTTACTTTGAGGTAGGACAACGTTTACTTACATTCTGTTAACTCTTATACTCCCGGTGCAGTCTGTTATGAAGCTATTTGAAAGTAGGTGTGAAAAGGTTTGCGATATACCTGGCTTACGTTATCTCGGAGACGACGCTAATCGACATTTTATTGACATTTAAATAACGGTTTTACGTCACGTGTTTACTACAGACTCACGCATACTCGTGCTCCAAATTACCATAAAGAAATCGAAGTTTCTGCCTACGCGTTTTGCTCCGATAATCTATTCTCGTAGTTTCTACCTGTAAAATCTAAACACATGTCTATTTCTTTCATTCCATACATGTTTTTCATGGTTTACAACTGAGGACATTGGTACAATTTTCTCATTACTAATTACTAGTCTCATTACTAATTATCTTAATTGACCTGTTTCAGGTTCATGGGTGTTTGCGTGCACGAAGGTCAGTTGCACGCCTTGACGGAGTACATAAACGGCGGCAGTTTGGAGCAGCTGATAATGGCTCGGCATACACCTTTGCCTCACCTAATCCGAATGAATCTTGCGCGAGACGTGGCGCGGGGGATGGCCTATCTCCACAGCCGCGGAATTTTCCATCGAGACCTCACGTCGAAGAACGTCCTCATAAAAAAGGACGAAGCCAGCGGTGACATGACGGCAGTTGTCGGGGATTTCGGCTTGGCGGCGAAAATTCCGGATCCCAGTTCAGGGTACCGACTCAGCACGGTCGGTAGCCCTTACTGGATGTCCCCGGAGTGCCTGAAAGGTCAATGGTACGATCACCGTTCGGACGTGTTTTCCTTCGGCATCGTCGTCTGCGAGCTCATCGGCCGCGTTCCCGCCGACCCTGACGTTCTCCCGCGATCGGAGAATTTTGGCCTGGATTACCTAGCCGTTGCAGAGATCTGCGCCGCTGCGGATCCGCCAGCGGCGTTCCTTCAGTTAGCCTTCAACTGTTGCACGGTAGGTGAATGAATCGAATAAAATTGGCACACTGTCCGGCAGGGAACGGGCATTGTCTTCTTGAAACTTTAAACCTTGAGGACCGTCCCGCGGTTCATAAGTAAATCCTTTGGAAGGTAATGAGAATGTGTCTAAAAGTGGGTGATTTTGTTTTGCAGTACGAGCCGAAATCGCGACCTACGTTCCCTGAAATCGGAAGTAGCCTGGACAACATGATCATGAGTCACGAGGGGGACTTGAAGAGCAGCATCGTCAAACGACAGTCGACGAATCCAGCGTTGATGGCCAGTATGGACGAGATCGTGAGGGAAGGGCGTACTTTGAAGCGCAGAACGGCCAGATTGAGGAGTCAATCGGCCGAGGCTGCCAGAGGATCCGACAGTGCAACGCCCTCTGACAAAGCAAGATGTCATTCGGCAAGGAGAGTCGCCGAATTGGCAAGCAGAAGGGATCCGCATTACAGACCCATGACGGCCAATCCTTTCCACGCTCTTGGCGGGGTCAAGAAGATCCTCGGCGATCTGTTTTCCAGCTGCCTTGAACTCCCCTCGCTCGAGGACATTAGGCCCAGTGTCACCGATGGGGTGGCCAAGTTCAAACCAGCGCAGAACGACAGCATCGCCAAGATCCTCGATAGAAAGAAACCAAACTCCGAACCGAGCAGTCCGACCGCCAGGAAAAAGTGGGAGAGGAAGGTACGCAGGGAAAGAATTCTCCAATGTTATCAACCTTCCAAAGAGTGTTATTAGTCAAAGAAATTGTGCAAAAATCACTTAGGTTTGATGCAAGGTATACGTTAATACGTTTTCATATTCATTATTTAATGACAATTTGCTTAAATTTTGATTGCGGTTAAGCCAGGAGAAGGAGTGACGAGGAAAAGTTGTTGGAGCCCTTGTTTCTATTTGCAGGTGGCAACAAAGGTAGGCGCGGCTAGTTTGTTCGCCCACCCCCTCTTCAGGGACGGCTGGGAGCCAAGGAGACGTGGCAGTTGCGAATCTGGTTTCTGGAGTTGCGTGGGGGAGGATCTCAGCCCCGAACCGCCGAATCGCCGGCACACTTCGACGCTGAGCAGCTCAGCGGCAAGTAGTTTGTTCTTGCTAGACGACCACAGGACGAGTTCGATCTACACGGATTCTTCGGAGGACATCGCCAGTCTGGGAGGTGGCGATTCCTACTGGGAAGACAGACTCAGCGGTATCGGCTCGTCGAGCAAAACGATATCCAAGATAGTCGAGTACTTCGAGCGCAAACGAGTGGGTGACCACGACCCAGGACCCAGCAGGATTTCCTTGCTTAGAGCCAGTCTCGAAGGTACTGTCCCTATTTGCAGCGTTTCCGCCGCCCAGAGACTGGTCGTCTGCGAAGGTGCTGTGCGAAGTAAACTTCCGCTGTTCGACAAGAAATGATCCAGTTGCCCGTACGGACCAGTGTTCGTCGCTTAGGAAATGTTCGCAGATGCACCATTCAACAAATATCAGCGTGCTTCGATTGTGTCCTTGACATTCCTGGACCGAAGGATCTTGACTGAGAAACGGCAAGTCTAAGGCTCAGGAGGTCTAACGGATTATTTCTCTCAGCGATTATTCCTTGACTTATAGGCAATGACGTCACGATACTCGTTGTATAAGAATACGTGTTTTAATTCATGCGTCTACGTGCAAAAGCCTACAAAGTATCCTACAAAACGAGTAGTTTTCCAAAAAAGCTACTCCTTTGATGAGAAAGTCAGTCCAATAACGTCGCATTCATTCGTACGGAAAAAGTGCGAAACTGAAGGACAATTCGCAAACTCAATAGTTAATGTTACGCATAGAAACAGCGTCGGGCATCCTAGAAACGTATCTTTTTCTATAAATTTCTATCTTCTAAGTATAAACAATGAAAAGTATCCGTAAAGTGCGTAATTCCTCCCGTTTGAATCGATGAAAATTATTATAACATACTTGTAATATTTTCCAATAATAATAATATTTTACTTAGGCATAGGAATAAAAAAAATGGCAATTCTGTCAGTTCTTCATAATTCAAGAAGTACACAGTCGTAATTTTACAGTTAATTATCTCCGAAAAGTCACGTAAATTGTTACGTGTTTCGAGAAGCCCGGCTCTGTCGAGATGCACCGCACTGGTTTGTCCGGATTATCGAATGCGATGACCACTCCCGTCTAAATGACCCGACTGTGATCTTTTTTTGATAATACATACACGTATTGCGACTGAAGAGTTTCCGACGATGCTGGAAGTAAGCCAGCTCGTTTGGGCTTTCGCAGTGCCTCGCAGTTCCCGATAGCCAGCTCCGTCCTTTCTCACGTCAATCGCGTCGATATCGAACGTTTCGAGAGAAAGCACCTACCGAAATTATTTTCGAAGATACGAGTTCGTCCTACGAGATGTTTGACTTATCGTTTCTTTCGCCGCCGTAAATCTAAATACCGATCCCGTTCGTACTGCCTTTCCCTTGTCAATGAAAATTAATGTCTTCTGTAATTTTTACGTACGTAGAAATTAACTTGGATTGTCGTCCAATCTCCTAAAAATCATTGTAAAAGAGAAAGGAGGACAACGGGATCGACATTTGTCCTTAATACCGCGGACTACGGACACTTGCTTTCCAATTATTTACATCTTGGCGTGAATGGCGCTTGAAATTGTCGGCCATCCAATTTGTTTTACCTTTACTTAGGATTACCGCGTGTAATACTCCATCGATTGTGGCTTTTGCAAGGACGATGATGGGATAGGTGGAGAAAGTAGTTCAGTTAATGTTGATAAACCTACACAATGGACGCAATGATTTGTTGAATTCTTCGAATTAGGCACGTTCGAAGTTTATTGACCGTAACGGAATGAAGGCATTGTCTTAAGCATGAAATTTTGAAAGGAAACAAGTATAATGTCGAACAATCGATTCATCGACATTCACTGAACTGTCTTATAAGGTATACGAATTAGGAGATCGAAAAGAAAATGGGAGAGTTTTTCAGGGCCTATTTCATACTCGTTAGAGTTTTATTGTGTCTTCGAGGGTTTTCAAGACTCAAGACAGGACATTGTGAATATCTTATTTTACTGTCCTGAATGTTTTCACGGAACTGATGTCACCAGATCGTCCACTCCGAATGGAAACATATGAAACTGATCTAGTCAGTGTATTAATGTGGCGGCCTTATAATTTTTACGTCGTAGCGCTACAATTTAGTACCCTAAGAATAGTTACGAATGTGTGAGGTATGGGGAAATCGTAAAGGGCAACTAGAAAAACAGTAACTCGTTTAAGCTATTAGGAGGAATTGTATTTATACGACATCGGCTATTTTCTACGAATGTCACCGCTGCGAATAGACGTAAACATTGATCTTCCTTATAACTTTACATGATTCGTTGATACGGATATTTGATAACATGGGTCTTTCCTTGGAGACATGCAATAAATTGAACAAAATACGCAAGGCTCTAGAGGACTGTCAATAATTCGTATTATTTGCGGTATCTGCCGACGTTTCATTCGACACAAAAGTTTCGAAGAAAGCCGAAATTTTGCTACATTATTTCTAAACTACTAAGTATTTATAAAAGGATACTAATATGAATAAGTGCGCTTGTATGAAAGTATGTTACTATCCAGTATATCGATCGACCGTACAAGTCCTGTATCACGAAAAAAAATCTATTCTATTACACAACTATAGTTTGTTCCTTAATCGATGAAAAGCACAAGGCAAAGTATAAAAGTGTTGACATTAAAATACAAATTCTTATTTGCATTTGACACGTAGTAACATAGATAGAACCGTGGGATAATCATTAACTGACAGATCAATCCTAATTATTCTTACTTAACGGACCAGGTACTTCACTAGACAGATTTTAATTTCAAATGTTTTTATTTCTTACATTACTTCGTTAGTTACTTAACTGTATTAATTTAACAGTTTTTTAATTAAAGTTTCTTATGAATAGCTTCAGTGAGAAATTAGTTTTTGTACTAATTTTACGCAACGTCTGTTTCCAGTTTGTGAAAAGCATATTCTATTAAAATGAATAAAGTTCAATGAAAATTCGACTTGAGACTTCTATGGTTGGTCGCAAATTTCTGTAAGTCGCGCGGGTATATTGTGTGAACTTGAATTTGGGGAATGAACGATTTGGATGTGAGACCCATAGGTAGAAACGGTTGTCAGCGTCGGTCGCATTAACTGCAAGGCGAGTCGAACCAAATTTTTCTAATAGAGCTAATAGACTATACCTTTTTACACGTCGAAGTTCGCTCACGGGTTCCACCTAAATAAGACTGCGTGTTAAATATGTATGTAAGTAGGACGTTCGAATTTAAAGTACCGTCGGTATTCGCAGTCTCTTCTTCATTATCCGTCCTTTGAAAAACTTACCGTTGCTATCAGTCGTTACCCTCTGTGAAGTAATTTTCCTTAATTCAATCTCTCAACAAACTTAAATTTCTTCCTTAAATACCTTTATCTTCATTCGTCTTACTTAAAAAATGGGACGTATGAAAAGTCGTTTTCACAAGTAAGATTATTCTTGGTCCACTTCGTTATTGTCATTTACCGATGAAAATTGATTCCCTTGAAAGGTAGCTACTTAATAACGACCGATGTCAGCGATAAATTTATCACGAGGGCTGCGGTGGCAGCACAGCATGCAGTTTTATTTCTGTTCCGATGTGCCGGTCGGTACCTGAAGAGAATCGCGAAGGGACGACTGCGAGCCGGCGAAATTTAGAAATCGCGCGTGAACATATCGGGAATGGGCATATCCTGAGACTAAATAAAGAGAGTGAGAGACTGCATAGAGCGTGCTGAGAATGTGAGAATGCGAGGATGAGAAAAAAAGAACGAAAACGTCGGACCGGGTGAAGCATTTTGTGGGGGAAAAAAGGATTATTTATTTTAAGTAAAAACAGGTATATTATAGATATTATATATATATATATATACATCTACATAAACGCAAATCATTTCTTCCATATGTTTGACTAATGTCCATAATCTACGGTACACAGAAAACACAGAATATAGTAATTGGGTATCTTTGAACGAAGTTCATTTCGTGTTTCGTCGGTCGTTAATTCTAATTTATTTTGTAATAATGATTTAAGTGAATCACTGTCGGTATAGTTGTAAAAAACAGCCGTGAGTTTTAGGAGGGAATGAAGGATGATTGGTGGAAAATAGTATCCAATTACATTGTTATCACGTAGAGTACAATCGTTACTTTTTCTTGCTAGATTGCTGTTATTTCTGTGTTAGCTGTGGCGGTAATCGTTATGTTGGACGTAGTTCTCGACCTTAGGCTGTACATAATACTACGAGAAAGTGAAACACAGCAATTGACGACTCGTCGGGCTGGTTACGACGGTATATACAAATGATTAAATAACAATAGGCCGCCATTCTGGCTGCCTGTCACGATCGTCTGCCAAATTATAAATAAGCGCGAGGGAAAGTGGCGGTGGCGACGATAAACAATGATAATAATAGTTATAGTCTCCGATAAGCCGGAGTAACGAATGAACGTAAAAAGAGTTTCTGCTATATATATAAATATATATATAAATATATATATATATATATTATATTGTAAAAATTCCTATATACAAAAAGTAATAAAATTAAGGGCTCCAATTTTTACCAAAATCTTAAAGCTGTCTTTTCCTCAAGCCATTCTAACGCTTGAACAATAATCATAAATTTTCAACTAGTCATCCAGGCAAGCTCCGATGAAATCAGTTTCTCTTAACTTAAAATCCATCACAGTGGAATTTCGCATGCGGTTATATGCGTTAGCGTCGTCCTTATTTAAGATGTTATTTATGAATTGGTCAGTTATTTCGTCGATCTTATGGTTAAATCGAATTCGAACTTCGACATTGTGAAAGACATTGACAGAGCCAATCGTCATCTCGTTTTATGTTTCACAAAGTCAAAGAGAAATTCATTTTATAAATAGTAAAATCACGTATGAACGTCAGGTTTTTCTTTCACTTTCACGCTTGGAAGTTGGGTTTTTTTGTACACGTGAAACGTGAGTTTCAGCCGGCGAAAAGGATTAGCGATCTCTTTCGAAGGATATTCGAGGCCTTCCTATGTCTTCCTCAGGAATTAAAGGTATGTACCTCGTCCTAGGATCCTTTTTCCTCTCATAAACGTAAGGGAAAACCATCGTCCTTGCGACTGAACTCCTCGCCGTGCTTCCTCGAAGTGCTACTGGCCGTGGAATCTTCTGAATATGAGAGGAAATCATCTCGGTGGTCGTGCGAATTTCCTCCACGTCATTGACCGTCGTGGAGAAAGAAAGGTCCGTCGCGTCCTTGAAATCCACGAGGGGAATGAATTTTCTTGCGTCTCTGGGTTGAGCTATCATCTCTATTTTCTCCTCGGGCTTCTCCACGGGGGAAATTCCATCCTTTGACAGGGACGAGGGGGAAATGGAAACCGTTTCTACAGAATTTGACGATTCAGAAGTCGTTGAAGATGTTTTATCGAGCTCAACGACCGTTATGGGAACCCAGTCGTCGATTTTTGTTTCAATGTCAGGCGCCATGTTTTCCACCCTCGGTGACCAGGAGTAACCACCTTCCTTTATCCAAGTCTGTTCCTCCTGCGAATGGCTCAAGGACCTGGATACGTTGAATTCCCTTCGCGTAATGATATCCTCTTTCGTCGCTGTGCTTTCGCCCGTAACAGGAACCCACTTGTCGAAATTTTCTTCGGCAGAAATTTGCTCTTGCTTCTCGGAAATGGTGTTATTAAATTTCGTGTCTTCGGCGGGATAAACGGCTTCGACGATTACCCCCGAGGACGGTGAATCTCGACTATCCTCACTTTCGACATCTTCGTTATTCTCCGCGGAACCATCGGACTTCCGGTCGTTCTCGATTGTCACTGGTTCGAGAGTTTCATGCGAATTCTCTTGATCGGCGATTTCACCCAGGGGAGGAAAGTACTTGGGTTCCTCCTGTCTGCTGCCAATAACGAAACTGGGAGTGTAATGCGAGATCAGAGGCAGTAAAGTTTGCCTGGCGTACCTTTCGGCCTGGGCAAGGATCCCCGCGAGTCTTTCCGGCAGGAACTGCACGGTAAAAGCCCGCGAGGACGACGACGAGGTTTCCTGAATTTCGTCCTGTCGTTTGTCCGGTGCTATGACGTTGTCAGTTTTCAAATTCTGTCTTGTCGCTCGAGGCCTGAGGATCGGTTCGGTAATTTCCGGGAACTTCAAGGATCTTCCGGTTTCCTTCTTCACCTGCAACACCGGCTCCCGAATCTCGCCGGGAATTTCCGTCGGGCCTTCGGCCGGCAAGTTTCTCGGCGTTGCGCGCGCAACAACGGCAGAACCGGAAAATCCCCTGCCCCTCTCGGATTCGGTGTTCTCCAAGGAATTCGAGCTCCCGTCGTTGGAGAGGTCAACGTAAGACCAAGGATTCGCTGCGACGACTCGACGATTTTCCGTTTCCTCGTTAATCTTGGTTTCCGGGAAAATCGTTGCCGACTTGAAGTCCTTCTCCTCGACGATTCGCAGATTTTCCTCCTTCGTGAACGGACCCAGGCCCTTCTGATTCTTCGTCCTCTCGTTCGAGAACACCTCCACCGAGTACCTGTCCTTCGTCTCGTAATTCTGCTCCCTCGTGAACGGTCCGATTCCGCCGGACTTCTCCCTCATCACCATCGGATTGTCCTCCAACGAGGTCGAATTCTCCGTGTCCGCTGGAATATTACACTCGCCCGGATATAGCGGAAGTCTAACGGGTCGGCCGGATTCCAGGATCAAACCCCTCATGCAAATAGACAGAGTCTTGCCGAAGCTATCGACTATGGAAACTTTGTCTACACTCCAGGAAACAAGACCCGATGAAATCCAACCACTATATGCCGTATATTTTATCTAAAAGCAACACAAGCAATTTACTATCATTTCTAACATTAGAAAAAAATACAATCCACACGTATTTCAGCAAAAAATTTACAACATCGTTGAGTGCTTTACAACATCACTACATTGTTTCTGATAAATAATTATATCGTTTTAATTGAGGTTACGGATTTTTACTGAACTGGGCAGTATTTTCCTTTGGTCATGTTTTTCAACAGATTGGATCTTACCTCGATGGCCTCTAAATTCACAATGGCAGGATGGGGCACGACTATTTTCTGCAAAATAGCACCGACCAGAAGTTCCTCATCTTTTCGAGTCATGGCAAAAGTTTCGTTGAAAGATCCCTCTCCGACCATAGCGACCTGCGCAAAGACCGCATTGGAATCGATTAAATTAACAACGCTTCATTGAATCCTCTCCTTTAAGCATGCAATTATTCCCCGGACGAATGATCGTAGCTTCAAGTAGCAATTACGACGATTACTATTAACGTCAGTCAAGCGAATCGGATTAAGATTCCTTCTTTTGCATCATCAACGTGCAAGTTCCTGCCTGCGGCGATAATAATTGACACTTGATATGATTTTTTTCGTAACGACGAGTAACGGGAGAGTTTTCTGCTTGCCTGAAGTTTCCCGTAACTCCTGGCGGGCCTTTCACTGCGACTATTGTAGACTTTCACTTGATATTGATGCGCGCAGAAGGGTTCCTCGTCCCTGGTCACCAGGTACAGTTGACCCCTCGCCGGGGACTCGTTGCTGTAATAACCCATGTCCCCGCAGGGTCGGTCCATATTCGTTCCGCAGGGAAAACAGTCGCCTTTCAGTAGACCGTCGTAGCCGTGATCACAAGGAAACGCAGGAAATCGGCACTTCGGACTCACCGAATCCGTGAAAAGCTTGTAGGCTCGGCGATGATTACACAGGGACCTTCCCTCCACTGCGCTAGCTAGAAATCCCGAGAAAAAAGAAATACAAATAAAATGTGAAAATCATTTGTTTCACTGTAATATTCCTGTGAAATTTTCTCATATATTTTCACAGGTATTTAAGTCCAGTATCATTTATCAGTTTGTACCAAGGGTACGTACTAATTATTGAACTACTGACTTTCCCATAACATGCCGCCATGTTTGATTGAACTTTATTGCTCCTGGCATTCGTTGGGTTTATTTACGTTTAACGAGCGGCGAATATGTTAATGCCGAGTTAAAGAGCGGAAGAGTGAAACTCTGGATCCTGTGGTAAAACGATCCGCGCCTATCGCGATGAACAATATTTCTACGTCTCCGGTGTCCTTTTTTTTGCAGCTCGCACTGACAGATCATTTAGCCGCCGTGTCATCGGGTAAAGCGATACGGCCTACTTTCTTTCCTGCGAGGAATCCGATCGGTTTTTCCAATCGTGTAGGAGGCGTAATGCGAGATTCGCCGAGTCATGGAAGCGCAGAAGTGAAAAGGAGTCGCCCCGAGCTTTCTAATTGCCGATACGTACGGAATTGTCCAACCTCTTCGACTAATTAACCGTTCGTAAAAAAAACCATTGCACGTGACAGGGCAACGCTTCGCTCAAGTTCACCTTTATCGTCGACTTTTAATTAAAATTTAACTTGGGACAAACATATCGCTCCAAGGAAAACTTTTTTCAAATGTAGGAACTATTTCAAATGTAGGAAATTTCCGGTTCATTCGTGTTTCTTCGACAGTAGAATGATCTTAAATACGCGCTCGGTACAAGCGTGACACGTGCAGGATCTAAATCGAAGGTCTAATTATAATAAACGACGTTGTTGCGAAGTGCAAACGTTTGCTGATTTAACGGACTTCCGCGGTGCTTGTGAGATTTTCCTGGCAGCAATTATTGGACTTTCTCTTACACCAAATAATGTCGGAAACAGCGCCGAGGAAGAGATTCGAGCAGCCAGTCTGCATCCTTCCGCCGTTGGGATAAAAATCCACGTCGCCCATTGGTTGCCAGGAACCGAGTCCCCCGAGGATCAGCTGTTCCCCGTTGCTGTGGATCACGTCGACGAAATTCGCGTCCGTTTCGTCCAGTCGAGCCCGAGGATCTTGAGATTCGAAAAGCGGCCCTGCGGGGTCCAGTCCTGCGAAGCCATTGAAACAAAACTTCAAAGTCTGTCTCGCCATACTATTCACATTTTCCAGGTAAACTGTTGTAAGCAAAATTTCCTTCCGCGGTAGACTCCTTATTCCTTTGCAGCCAAGAGATATGTAATTACGTTGACAGCTGTGCAATGAGGAAATAAAGGAGAACTTCCCGCTCACAGGACGGAAGATCATTTGATCTTCTGAGGATTCATTTTCGGTTGAACCGCAGGGAAACTCGTAGGATTGCCTGGGGCGGGATATCGCAAGGTGATATTAATGTCGAAAGTACTGCAGCGGGGATCGACTTTACAGGAAAGTTCGGGAAACAACAGAACAAGACAATCGTGACGAGTGAGACGGGGGAATGAAAATATAATTCACTCGGGACTGCTTGTTCACTGAAAATGACGCTCCCTTCGTTTCTTTTTTCATTTCATTTTTTTTTCTACTCCATTTGCATTGTTAATGAGAGCGATCGTCGACAGACTCGCCAGTGAAAATGGCCATTTGTCATTGGTCACGAGCGTGCCGATGCGTGTCGACGTGTAAAAGCTGGAATGCAACGATTGCTCGTGGACCTTGTGATAGTTTGCAACCGATCGACTAATCGATCCGACAATCTCGCAATCGCCGTTCACCGATGTTCCATGCATACCGCCAAACGTTCCCTTTCGTAACCCAAATACCCCCTTCTAATTTATTCGCTCACGCTTTAAGGGTACTGTCTTACTTACACTTGACTTTTCCTCAAAACCGTTAAGTGCGTGAAAACGTAATTGCTAAGTAGAGAAAACGTTGTGAGTTATTAAGTAAACTGGTTTTTATTTCTGCATTCTTTCAGAGCTATTAGAGAATTATAGTAATTTGCATAAACGTGTATTTATTTCCTTTTTCTGAGTAGAAAATCGTGCAAGGATAGTAAAGATATTTGACGGAAGGTGAAGGACGATACTTGAGGTATTCTAAACATTTGAAATCTTTTGCTGACCTGTGATCCGTGAAACGTTCCCAAGTTCCGCACCGGCAAATCCCGCCACGTGGGCGCCGAGGCTGAAACCAATAAGATGCACCTTGTCCAAGGGAACGTTGAGACTTCGTATAAGTTTGGCTAACTGCCTGCCAACTAATCGAGTGTTGGCAGCAGCCCTCACGTAATTCGGTACCGCACTTCCAGGGCCCCAGTCCACGCAAACTAAATGACACATAATAGAAAAATAACTCCCTCGCCTGCCTAAAAATTAGACTAACAGGTTTGATAAGAATCAGTGGTTCGTTTTATATATTCCTTAAACGTATTACTGATTTGAAGAAGAGCGTGTTCGAGCGAATATGAGTCTCTTTTACCTATGTTACATTCATGTACCGCCATTAGAGCCGATCTCATTTCGTAAACCCAGACATGATCGCAACTTGATCCAAAACCGTGGACGATTACTTTGGTGGGTAGATCAGGATCTATGGCACGATGGGCGTTGTCGGTTATACGCTCCGCGGGGACCTCCATGGGTATTGACCTGGCTTTCCTGCTTCCGTAAACTAAGAACCTGAAGAAGAACATTGACAAAGTGCAGGTTCAGTTAAAGCATTTAGGTGACAATCAACAAAATGAACAACTAAAACTGAACAGCATAAAATATGCTATCTTAAAGTTAATCAGTGTGATCAGAAATAAGCATTATAAGTTGTCATTTTTTGATTGATTCAAGTCTTCAGGTCTGAGGCTCTGCGAGTTTTTTCTTAACCGACGTCATTTCACCTCTTATTTTTCAACAAACTTACTTGTACATATTAACTACATTATTCATCTTTCCTTTATATATGTTATTGTTATATATTATGTATTATAGTACTAAAAGAACTTATAGTTCCATTATTATTGAATAAATTAAATTAAATTTTTATGATGAAAAGTAAATTTAGATCTGAGTAATCTGAGTAAAGTAAATTAAGACAGTGTACAGTAAAATCGCGAAAATGACGTTGCTAATGACTTTCATTGTTCCATTTAGTTTCTTCTTTATGTATGGTTATGAATGTCTACCTGGTACCGACATCCTTAGGGGGTGAAGGCAGCATTTCGAGGTAGCTGAATGGTCCTGTGTCCTCGAAACAGCCGACATCCTCGTAGCAAACCTTGGACACTTCACGCTTGGCCCTGTGATAACCTTTCCTGTGAAGTTCCCACATTTTCATGGACTCGACGACCGCGCGGAATATCTCGGCGTCGTTCTTCTCGTCGAGAGACTCGTTGAGGATCGTCGGCAGCTTTTCCCCCGCTACGAGATGCCCTGCGTTACGGTGAAAAGTGTGTTAAAACATCCATATATTCATTTCCGCTGGGCTCTCGGTTAATCGTCGCACGCAAACCCGCCGTATATGTATACCGTCCTTGCGAAACAAAAAGTATCCGGCACTCTTGTAGCATTATTAAAAAATATATTCATCGCGCAGTCAGAAAGGAATTCACCGGAGAGAAAGTACTCCGGAGTTTTATGGATTTTACGTTATCTCCTACGTGCTACTGTACGTCATTTTATAATATTTCACTTCAAGTTCAATATTTCGTATTCTCGCAGACAGGAAATGCAATTGTTATTGTTTTTATTATATATTATTGTAGTTATTGTTTTCGCAGTGATTTCTCCGCGCTGAGGCGTTATTTTACAGCTTTGTTTGAATACAGTTACTAATTTGATGCGTCTGTATTACTGGTGAATTATCTGAAACACTTGGATGCGTTTGTGTAAATCTTTCCAACGGGATCCTCGGCTCGTTGCCCAGATGGACCGTCCTTTCTATCAAAATAGAGCTTAAATAACAACTCTACTGGAATGCCAAGTCGTCCGTTACATTTATTCTCAGTTGCAGTGTACTCGTCATTCTATAAACTAAATAGAGTAATCCAAGTACAAACCCATTTGTACACGTGTCACGTTTCTTCTTCCATTTCGAATTAGATAAATACGAATGAATGATATCTATCTTCGGTAAATATTTATGACACATCTTTATTATGATTGTTCAATACTGATAATGTCATTGTTTTATTCAGTTAGTACCGTTTTGTTATGTCTTGGTCATTGAGTACATACGAATATAAGATAATTATCTTTACATTCTGTAAATAATCGTAACACGTATTATTTAGGATTCTACAATAATATTAATGTTATCGTTTTATTTTTTGATTATTGTATTTATAAATTTTGTCTAGATGGTATCATTCGTGATACAAAATTACTATCTTGGCACGTTCGTTGCAGCCTCATTTTGGAAAGTTGGCAGCCGATAGGGAAAAAAAGACATTCTTCGAATTATATGCGCGTTATGCGCGATTCGTTACGGATCGAAAGCATTGCCAGTTGAGGACACGCTTTGAGTGTTACGAAATCGTGTTGCGAGAACGTCTGTCCGGACTGTTAAGGACTTTGCTAAGTCCTCGTCGCAACAGAATGATCGATCGATCAGGTCTTTAAATAGGGCCATCATTCGCCATTTTCTTCGATCATCCAGCGGATAATCGGATTTGTCGATCGCGCAACTTTCGCCGGCTCTTAATGATTTTACCATGCTCTTCCTACGCAGTTACAAATCTCATTGCTACCCACAATTATCTCCAACAGTTTCAGCGTTAGAAAATTATTTATCAACGCAGGAACTTTTCAAGGACTCTGTACATCGATAAATGTGCAATTTCGAGCTTTCGTTTATGTTGAATTAAGGAGTTTAATGTACAACGCATCTGCGAGGATTCCCGTGATTGTCGGTGAGTGTGGACGGAACTGACGAATAAGAAGAAAATCCCCGTTTGACTCTGTCGACCGTGAGACGCAAACTATTTGGCCGGCGAGTGTGTCTTGAACTTTTGACCCAGATCCGACCACCGACGAGTACCAGAAAAACTCGTACAAGTGCATTGGTTTTTTGTTTCGACAAATAATACTTCAATGGACAACTGTCAATCTGTCAATTTTTGCGCGTAAAAATTGCCGAAACGTTCGTAATCGTCTCGTAATCGGGCAAATATTCCCCGAGTCGCCGTTGTTCGGTATTAATTTCGGTGGAATCGTGAAGAATTATCTCGTGAGGAAATCTGTTCTTCCGAATAAGGAGGACGTCGGGAAATATTGCCCGCAGACCGGCAGACAGGTCTGCCGGGACAAGGCGGGAGAAATTCGAAAAAAGAAAGTCAAAAGACGACGTGCGCATACTACCGGCGGAAGACAGTCCGCGAGAGCAACGATTTTAATGACCGCCGGCAATGTGATGGACTTTTTGCAAGTGCGCAAAAAGAGCGATCGATGGATCGATCCTACACAAACGGCTCGTTGGCGCGTTCCTTTTATCAATCGAAAAGGGAAATCGACGAAGCTAAGTCATATCCCCCCTCCTGTGGACCTTTTTAACGTCAAATCCAAAGCCTTCGATACCAGCTGAAACGTCAGCGAAATGGAATTTAATGAACTAACTCTTACTGCGTACTGGTCCGGTAACTGCGGCAAGAAATATTTCAAGAGAACCACGACTCTTCCCTTTTCTCCGGGAATATGTCGAAGGAAAGTTACATCCCGATGCTTTTTACTTCTCTTACAAAATATCAAACGTTTCTTATATTACCGTATTAAGTCGAATTTACGACGTCTCGTGTTCGGGGAGTATGAAACGTGAAATTTACGGGGAACGTGAAAATGCCGTGCTTCGGGAATAAAATGAAACTGTTTGGCGATACGCTCGTTGCGAGATTCTCTTTCCGTCTTATCCAGGAAAGTCGTTTGAATGATCGTCGACCGTGTCTCCCGCAGGATACGTGCATTTTTCCCAATCGTCCAGGCGGAACCGGTCTCCAAGGACGCCGTGTCTTTCGACAGAAACCTGGGAAAAACTGTGGTACTTGAAAAAACAAGATCTCGTTGCTGCCAATAGACGGCGATAGAAAGTGTTGCGCTATATGTCATCGACTAATCACGACCCTAATTCACCTGCGCGCACCGATTGATCCTTGCGAAATCATCCTCCCCTCCCCTCCAGCGAGTTTTCTTCTGCGCCAGGCATTATTAATCATTCAACCGTGTACTCGTCGACATGTCGGGATATTAGCGGTGTCGTAATCTCGCTGAGTGATCTTTCAACAGTAACGTTCACGAGTAAATAGCAGTAAATCGAATGAGATACATGATTCAAAGAACTGTTTCACTTGTAAATTCTTCAGGATCACGATAACAATGATCCTTCGTAAATTGTACATCTTTGTGTGCTAAATGTAATTAGATGTCGGACGAGGTACACGTTTGTTGGATTTTGTAAAGTGAAGGTGGAGGATGTAGATGGACTCGAAGGATGAAAACGAGTGTGGGTCGGCTCAGACACGTGGATGCTATTCGAAAATGTCGAAATAAATGGAGTGCATGGCGGTGATGCGTCTATCAAAGAAGGAATCAACGGCTTAACGGTACGGGACAATGGGGTCTGAGAACTCTCTACAACGGGATTCTATGGACATCTCTGAACGTCTTACGGTGCCGGTGTGACGATCGTTGCGACACGTCACTCCGAGGACGCAAAAACTGAGAACCCCATAATTCAACTGCATGAATTCAAATGTAGCCCCGTTTTTTTGTCCCCTGCGCAACAGTCCGTTCATATCGAAAGCAATTTATTCCTAATCAATTCTTCACGCTCGTCGACAAAAAAAATAGTAATCCCAGTATGATGTCTAGTAGGCGATGAGGAACAGTTCTGCGGTAATACCTTGAATTTATTTATAAACACGTATTTCTCCTAGTTGATGAATTTTCTTAAATGTGTATTTGGAAAGCGAATGTATGATTAGTTAAATCTTCGCACTCGTCCATCGCGAAATAAGCAGATTTTTTAGTAAGCTTATATCAGTGTCTGGAGTTTGTTGTATTAGTTTGACTTTACTGTTTTCCCTGGTTCATGAATTTTCTGAGACGGGGATTTGGTGAGGGAATTTAAACAGAGATGACCTCGGGGTCACGAAAGTGCGACGCTCGTAAGATTCTCACGGTAAGACCCAACGGTGCCAGATGCGCAAACGTTTCGCAGCTTGACATAAATTCCCTTCGATTCTGCGCGCACGAAATTGCCGTTTTTCCTATTTACCGCCTGTAATTTCGAGCTGGCGTTGATGCATTCGAAGCAGTGCAAACTGTGGACGCGCGTATTTAGCGGGCTGTGCCATTAAAGAATGCGAGGACGATCGTTTCGCCATTCCATGGATGTCCTTGAAAAGCGAAATGTATGGCAGGGACTATTCGTGACAACCCCTTGAACCGAGAAACCTTTATTACAGAATTTTCAACATTCCTACAGCCAAAATACCTCAGGAATTTCAATGAGAAGTTGTAAAAATGTATGTACAAGGAACTTGTTTATATTTATATTTCCTTGACGCTTAAACGTAAAGTGTTATGTCAAAGAGGAAGGTGAAACGAATGTCCCAGAGAACGTATTCACACATGTATGATATTTCGTATTGTATTAGCCTTGTTTTTCATTCAGTCGGCGACTTTATGTTTGATGTAATTATTTGGCCAATGCAGCTAGGCGGTATGCATTTACCGAATTAATTGAGGTGGTCGTTGCTTCCGCTGTATCATTCTTAGTTAATCCTAATTGCCATTCATTCTTTCATTGTAATTCTCTTCCACGTAATACTTTGCCAGATTAGTACACACGGCGTACGACGATTAAAAGGGGCCAGCGGATGTCTGACATCAATTCAGGCGCGATACAAGAATGCTTTATAATACCGCACGCTCTTTCGCTCGGCGTATTTTCGCAGATTTATTATTCGGCCACCTACTCAATCTTTTTCCTAGACGTCGTCCCAATTCCCCAAAATCATAAGTGTGTCGTATCTTAAAAGTCGACAAAACTCGTTCCTGTGAATAACATTGACTGGCCCGATGAATGCACCTGAGGGTATTGATAAGGTCACTCGTCGGTTAATAACGAAGAAACGAATTAAAATGGCCGTGGAAGCGTTGTATTCTTGAACTGTCATCGCGAGGTCTGTGCTTTGATCTATTAATTCGGTGTTGGGGAACGATTAGTCGGCGATGAGAACCTGTACAGCACGAGGTCGGAGAAGGGCTCGCCAGTAGCGCTCTCAAAATCGGATAGTGACACAGTTTCCATTAACCCGAGGTTAGTGAACTCCGGGAAACGTTCGCCGGTTCCTCAGAACGTCATTGCGCCACTGGCACCTCCGAGAAAAGGTCGTCGAAAGATCATTCCCAGCTACGGATTACCTCGTTAAAGACCTACCTCGAAATGCAGCTCAAGAGAAAAGAGTAGTGAAATAATCTGTTCAATCATGAGAAATCAATATTTCACAATGACTCTTCTAAAATCGATTTATTGACCAATTTTACAAAGAATCTTATAACATAACATAAGATTTCAGTACATTTTTTTAATATAGGAAATTGTGCCGTTGTACCTTATTATAATTATTTATTTATTTAGAATGTGAGATGTTTACATTGGGAAAGTCATTTTATGACGTTTTCTTAATTCGGGTCAATGTGATATGGATTGCTTCATCGTCTGCGTGGGACTACATTAAAAAAAAAGATCCGTTAGCCGGTCAGTCTGCGGGTTTCGATAGTGCTGACGGTACCTATAACAGTATACAACGACTGCAACGGTGTATACGAGTATCGGCTTGACGAGAGCATTTAGAAATGCTCGTAGTATTGAAATAACCTTCCACTCATCCCACCGCGTTGTACAGTCCCCCGAAATTTTTCCAATCATAGACTACAGAGTCCCCCGACAGGTTTTCCAAAAGAATCGGGACACAATTATTCCGGATACATATATCTCCCATATATTTCATCTTGAGGTCTCTCTCACGTTCCACGGAACAGAATCTAGTCCCATGGTTTACTTTTTTAAGAACTAGGTTTCATGAATTATAGATAGTGATTTTTACCTGCAATATTATGCGTAACAGTCAAATGAAACGTGATTTTATAGATGATAAGATTAGTGTTCCTAAAGGATTCTACTTTTCAGATACTTTCTTAATGAAAGCGATGAGCCAGAAGCCGATTTCTTATCTTATATTATTTTTGTAGGTACAGATTTTCACATGTAACTATTACAGTTAACAGTTGCACGGAACGCGACCTTTGGGAATATCCATGTCCTCGGAGAATTCTACTTTGCATTAGGGCTATAAATTTTGCCCGAGTATATGAGATACTCGGGTACTCGAGTACCCATGAAATACCCGGGTAGACGAAAATTACCCGATCGAGCCAGGTATCTCACAAGTACTCGAATACATAAGATAGTCAAGTTCATCAATAATTGGGAACAACTTCAAGTTGAAGTGATAATAACAAGAAAAAAAGAAATGTGTTGCTACAGTCTACGTCTACGTCGCATGTTCTGTTTTAACGGTCAAGGTCGGCGTTGGGCCAAAACCTGATTTCTAGAGAGGACAGACTTGGATCCCCGGTGATCTGCATTGAAAGTGGCGCTAGCCGTGGATGAAAGTTAACCGATCCTTCGGGGGGCACCTTTCTCGCGCCAACGTGGGAGTAATAAACGTTCGTATCTCTTTCACTTCCGTTATCTCCCCGTGCGTCCAGGCTCGTTCGTTTCTCCGGGTACTTCTGCCCCGCAGAAAGTCCATCTCCGGATCGCCGGGAAACGACGGAAGTGCACCGGCCGGACCAGGGAAGTTCGATTAGACGAGGGGAATGAGGTGGAGAGGGGGGAATAAGACTCGCGGCGGAGAGAGCACCGCGGACCAACGGCTCTCGCTGCTTCAACTGTCTCGACATTTAATTTCTAGCCGGAAGCGTAGCTCCTTAGCGCGGCAACTTAACACCGGATTGACCGATAACCGCACATTTTCGCTGTTTATCGCTCATTATCGCTCTTCTACGGATCACACCTTTTTCAGATAAGAATAACCGTTGGATTGGGTTAAATCATCGCGAGCTTTTGGTACTGAGGTGTTTTTCATTAATTTCATTAGCTTTTAACGGAGAAGAGTACGAAAAATGTTTAGGTTCTTTCTCGTTCCGATTGTCCGATTGGTCGATGTTTCTTTCTACTGGTTCATTCGGCTTTTTTCCGCTGAATTCCATTGTTCCTTGGAAACTCCTGCGATGTTTACCGAGGGATTTTGAATATTGCGATAAGATAAGTTTCTGGACATGCGCAAAGTGTGACTGCAGGTTCACATTTGTTGTCTTTAAGCGCAATATTTCTGCTTAAGTGTACGGTTATTAGCATTGTTTTGAAAGAAGATAACGAGGACCTACAGAGGAGGATTTATGACGCGTGCAGAATTTTTCGAAGGGGCCAACGAGTTTTGTGATGAATTTGATCGAATGGCCGTGGAGGATTCATGACGGAAAGTAGAAAAAGCAAACGTGCACGCTCGTCTCGGAGAAAGTATCATCAACTTTGGCCGTAGAAATTTATCTACTCGAAGAAGTGGCCACGTCTCTGTGCGCGAAATCTAACAATGAACGCGCGAGAAGGACATCGCCCGGCAAATTGCTCGTGTTAAAACGCTCCTAACTGTATCGAGCACCTTCGTTTCTCTCCGTCAGACCTTCAGCAGCCGCCAAATAATAAACATTTTCAACCATTCACGCTTTGAAATAAATAAAATACCAAAAACACTAAGACAGAATCGCAGGAATTTCACCGTCATCCCTGTATGCTATAAATCATTTTTTGATTCATTTATACTTCTTTATTATGAAGATACAATTTTTGTTAATACACCGGCGACATGGTTACAAGGTATTCGAAAATTCGCTATTCTTGTCTGTCTTTACAAGCAAGGACGATAAAGGTAGGACATTTAATACACAACTCGGGGAGTTTATTGTAAGTTATTATCGTCCGGCTAATGACGTGAGCTTTGACAAAGGAATTGCAACGGGCGATACGTGCAAAAGTACGGGGAAATAACCGTTCTCGGACGACAGCGGTTGTGATTCGTAATTGACGAACTAGCCGGCGGCTAATGGAAACACAAAGCCGTCCTTTTCTTGTTCCGCTGGGCGGTGCGCGACCGGAAGTAACGTTATTGCGTCTCCGTCGTTGCTTGTGCGGGCTCGCCGGAGCGAGGATACTGTCGCGTTTCGCGTAATGCCAAATCGTCCGCCAATGAAAAGCACCACGGACGGTGAGGTAATACACGTGATTCTCAGGCTGACGGGAAAATAGGACCGTCTGTTCGACGCCGCTCATTTCCAAGGTTCAACTGGACTCTCGCGAGAAAATTCCCATAGCCATATTTCGGCTAATCGAAATATAATGACCTGTCAACGTAAATTCGCACTCGAGTCTCCTCCTAAAAATAGCTTATTCTTAGATCCTATATTCGTATTATTATTATCACAGCTGATTATCTGAACAGTAAGTGGAATTTCCAAAATTCTGTTTTTGTCGAGTATTAAGAATCGAGAGTTTGGGATCTAGATCTTTTGACATTAAGCTGCGGGAAAAAATTGTTACAAAGCCAGGAAGTGGTGTTGGAACATCCTTGCCGGTGATAGACTTATCGCTCTCTATTCGGCTGCATCTCGTTTTCTACACGAACGATTGTTGTTGCTGTTTCGCACGCGATAACTCGAGCAACTCGCGTGTAGGTATCATTTTTTTGCGCGCACAATATCGTGCTTATCCTATCGGCAGTTTCGTTTCACAACGTACAATCAATATGTCATACGTGCAACGAGTACGATTCCTTTTTAATTTTCTTCTATTATGATCTATTAACGTAACTTTGGAAAATTAATTTCACTTGTGAAATCATTTCAAACGTCCATTTAGAAATACAGTCGTATTACAACGATATTTCTTTACCTACGTCACTTTGTCTTTCGACCAAAGCGAAAATTCTCTTTCGCATTCATCTTGTCAGAGCGTGTATTTCTTTCGCGTAAACGTCCTTGTTTCGAGTGGCCTATTTCCCCCGGTAGACACGCACGGCGAATGCAAGAGAAAAATACCGGATTACAGGAGTGTGAACATTTTAGCGCGATTTATCCTCCGTTTCCCCGCGCAATTTGCTGTATTCGTAGGCACGATGTGAATCAGGGTCACGGAGGCGTTACTTTGTTTTGTAATAGCGCCGATTCCATTTGTCCGAGCTCAAGAGATTCACGATGCATGACGATGAAAAATCCGCGAGAAACCTTCGCGCGCGAACCGAGGCTCGTTAAGGGCCGTGTATTGCGTAAATCTCGGAGATGTTGGCTAAACAATTATGCACATTCGGCCAGAGGATTACGTGGCTCTTCGAATTTCACGTAACACTGAACTACATTCCCTCGGACAACGGTCCCTTGGAAATTCACGTTGAATTAGTTGTCCTTCTGTTACGTAAACGAATTCATAGAGAAGAAAATGACGAAACGCGTGTCACTGCGGGACTAGTATTAACGAGATTAGATACTACCGTTGGTTAACAATTTCATTTTCCTTCTCACCGGTTAATTCCATCTACTTTCCTTCACTTGACGCGAAAATCGTCGATGAATTTTTACCGCTGGTCGTCTCGATCTAACGACATCGTTACGGGTCTGAGAAAAAATACAAAAAATTTCGATAAACGTTGAGGCAACACGATGTTACCGGTCATTGTCCGACGGTTATTTCACAAGTATCTAATGGCGACAGTTGCACAATGCATTGTTAACCGGCGTGTCGGAAATTGACAGTAAAAAGATGACTTTCACGCCGACTCGTCGCGCTGTTGCATATCGAAGGAAAAAAAAGAGAAAATTGTCCATTTTTATGCTCTTACTTTCGTCCGAGCTTTTCGTATCTGTATTGGCAGTATCTTTCGGGTCTCTATTTACTTAGCAGTTTGGCCGACGCCTCTGTACGTCAGTACGAACATCGCTTTCACTGAGTAACCTCGAAGAACAGCTTCTTGCCGCCTCTACAGGGTGTCCGTGAAAAGTTTGCGCCAGATGAAAACTTCACACGGCCGGATAATCGTTTTTAAGCAGACAATTGTGCCCGACAAGCCGCGATGCAAGCCTAACGACCCTTGTTTCCCCATTCATTATGTAAAACCAACCGTTTATTAGCACCGTACCCAGACTCGTTAGCTTAGTCATCATTTATTGTCTTCTTTCAGTAAAAACGTGCGTGCTTAGACATTGTAAAGACTTTACGAGAGAACTACTTATTTTCTTAATTTCCAGGAAATTTAGCAGTGACCGGTAGTTTTTTATATCGACTGCTGATATTTAAGAAGGCAATATAAGCTGGTTTTAACGATACACCTGTACCTTATCAGGAAATAATTGTCTTTGATTTGTTAACAATTCGTGCCAAGCAAACCATAACACAATCAAGATAACAATGTTTTCGGGTTGCAAGTAAACTGCCAGTGATAAATCTTCTTTTCCGTTTAGTCAGTTCTGCGTTCTATTTAACGAAACGGTTAAATTTTACTGGCCGTACATTACTTTTACATTGACTAACGAAGGAAGAAATAATCCATCATCGGAGAAGAGTCTTAATGTCAGCAATCACTCAATTGGAGAAATATTTAACGATGAGATTTCTCCAAATGGTTTATGTTTGAGTTTTCGCTGACATGAATATCGTACTTAATTTTCATGAAATGCAGGACACGCATCATCGTCATCGAATATTATCGAACATTGACACGATGACACGATGACACGAGATTCGATGGTACTTTATTGCCGTTGAATTTTTAATGAGAGACCTAAAATACGAAGACTACTTCTCCGACACACATCGGGGGGACCAGTGGGACTTTCTCTATTTTTCGGCGCTGATACAATCGAGAATTCAAATCTGATTGACGTCTATCAAAGTGTAACGAAAAAAAAAAATCTCTCTGTTGAAATGAAATATACCAACGACTGACCACAGTGTAATTATTGTATACTTTTAGTTTTTCGCAGAGTGAAGATAACACTCGAATTTATACTGTATAATTCATACATCTCATTGAAATATAATTAACGATGTCTAATAAATCGGTTGTTTCTAAGATAATTGCGAAACATAGAAACGTTTTACGTACCGTTGAGGCCGATCCATTGGATTATCCAAAAGCAGAGAATCAGTTTGCCGATCATCTCACGAGTCTGTTCACTCCGGAGGCAGTTTGGCAAAACCTTTTTCTCAGAAATTCATCGTTTCCGGGCGACCGCAAAGTCAGCGGACCAACGCGAATAACGGTGCCCCGGAAGAGCAGACACCGTTTTAGGACGTTAAAACGATTTCGTCATCTTTCTCTTTCCCGTCGACGAGCACTGAGAGACTTCCCGAAGAATTCCTCGTCACTACGACGAATCCTAATCGCGCGGACAAGAAAAAGGCGATTAACGCGCCGATTGGAACGTTCCGCTCGAATTCTTTCCAATTGTTCCTTCCTATCCTCCTGGTCCTTTTCCTTATTCTTTCTCCTTTCAACGGCAGTCACGATTACCCGATTGTCACACCGGTGAAAAATGAACGCACTTTTTACTGTCCAAAGATAGCTCCCCTGGCACTAATTTTTGGCGGGACAGGAGTACGTGGAAGAAGGTTTTTTCGAAGGAGTCGCGGGGGGGCAATGTATGATCGAAGAACGTTTACGGAGGCTCGTATTCTCTTCTTCTGCTTTCGCGCTGTCACTCGATGGACTTTCGAATAGGAGAGCGAGTTCGAAACCGTGTACTCCTCGGTTTCGTGACAGGCTGCACAACGATCGATTCACCGGCAGAATATCGTCATTATCGTGACGACCCCCTGGCTGTACGGAAGTTCGATCGCTGCTCGGAGGGTTAGAAGGTCCCGAGGAATTGAGCTACATCCGCTTGGCATTACGTGAGACACGGGGCCCCCCCAAAATTGTTCTCCTTCGCTTGACTCACGCTCGCTCGCTTTCTCCTCCGAAAGAACGGCGACTCCACGGCATTGGAAATTTCGTTTTCAGGAATCCGCGGTGCCGGGCTTCCGGCATGGACGGTCGTTCGTCGAACCCCGCCGAAGTCCACCGTGCAGCTCCATAAACCACGGAACCAGTGGTGCGCGGGTTCACCAGGTACCGGAGCGAAGTCGACGAGGAGAGAGCTGCCTGTTCCGTTGGCACGGTCGTTGCTACTGTCCTTAGACGAGACACTTTGCCCGACGTGAATTACGTGCCGATCGAGCCACTTGAATCCTCTTCGACTCCTTCAGTAAATCATCCCCATGTGGTCAGTGACAAAGGTATCAACTCAGTCATCGCTCGGTTCACCATTAACAAACCCAAACCTTGACAACCCAATTTTACGGAAATGCTATTCACTTATGTCTCGGTTATTTTCTTCAAGGATGTCGCTGATCCCCGTGTAGTGGAAGCTCTTGCTGACAGTCGGAAGCTACTTGGAGAGTATCTTCGCCGGGGAAGTCGAGAGCTGCTCTGCTGGCTTCTCACTGCTGCCTCGTGGCCTACTATAACAGAACTGACTCCCACCATCCTCTGCCAGCGACTCCGTACCTGCTCGATCGCTGGAGAACGGTGTTTACACGCCGTGTGTCTTTCTGTCTCGATGCACCACCGTTCAGATTGACGTGCGCTTCACGGTGGAGGGGGAACACGCGGTTTAAGATGATCGCCGCTACTAAATTAGGTAGGATCTCCGATAAAGTATGTTAGATCGAAGTGACGGAAATTGCACCTGATCGACAGCGATTGGACGAAAATCTTTTCAAAGTGATAACGTATAATTTGAAATATCGTCGTCCGATACGGTTTTTCGCCGACGCTCTAACAGTTATTCGCGCGTAAATCTTATCGCAGAAAGGCACACGCGGTCGAATAGGAATGCACTCGGACGAGTAGGAGGGAAAGAATCCTGCGGGATCCAGTTTTCGTAATACCCCTGCAAACCCGTTAAACCCCCGCTCGGAAATTATTACTCAACTGTTCTTGTAATTAACGGACGCGATGAGCGGCCTATGATGTGAAGCCATACGATACATTAAATAATGTGCATTCGCCCACAGTAACAACACATTTAGCCTGGAAATTCAGTGGCGAAAAACCGGCGGAATATGCAGATGAACCGCGCGGTTCCGAACGAGTGCCAGAACTCGACGGACCGCGAAATTATGCACCTGTTATCTTCGGTGGAGAAGAGAATCGTTTCGCCTCATTGTTCGCAATACCACATCCGATTCGGCGAACAAAGTATGCGTTCTTTACGTTCATAAAAATTAATTTCGAGAAACTCAAACGAAACCAATCGCAATTCGACGCAGGAAGACGCTTAAGCATTAGAATTCTTTAACGTAGAAGAACGCATATATGTGTCTAAATACGACTATTTAGAACACGCCGCTTCAACGGGGTTGCCTATTGTAGTAACTTAACAAGCCTAGGCGTCTATGAAGTACAGGTTATGATTACTATTATTGCTCAACAAAAGGCATCAGAATTTTCCCGGGCTGTCGCAACTACGTGGTTTCACTGCGATCGAAAGTGCTCTCATATACGTGAGCCGCATTACCAAATATTATATCACCGTAACGAACACTGGCAAAGATTGGTGCCATCCTATTGTAATTGTCAAATTATCATCATACGAAATAATTTAATTTAATAAAAATAATAAAAATATCTGGAAAAATCGACTTCTTTGCGTTCTTCTTCTCCTTCCCCAACAATTTAATCATAACGATTGCAGCAATGTATTGCCGTAACGCCATGAAAACGGCAGGGCAAAACCTATCCGTTGAATAATATTGCAGTTTCTTTGCACTTAAGTGACAAAATCGTTGACACCATTTCGCTATAATATCAACTGCCTCTGACACTCCGTAATTGTCTTCACTTGTCGCGTTTGAACGATAGGAAGGCCATTAGGCAAGAGCAGCAATTAAAAAATGGCCATGTGAAAAATCAGCTCTAGCAAATCATCGCTAACGACCATTATTAACAAAATTGCTAGCTTACGTAATAATCGGGGTGAGAGTAAGTTCCTGTGACAGTTTTTTATTCTAACAAATAGAGGACGAATTGGTTTACTGACGAATACTTTGAAACTCTAATTTGCACGGTTTATACGTCACTTTCACTCGTGTTCAATGATGCAACATGATAATTTTCTGGCACCTTGTATTTTATAGTTATTGTATTTGTCTAAGCTATTATAAATAGAATCTCACGAGAAGAGGGCATGCCGTACAATTAACTCCATCGACATACCATTACAATTACTAACAACACGGTAAGCTGGTATAAATATTAAGATGTGATATCCTACATCAAGAAAATTGTCAAAAATTTGTAGAATTTCTGTTTTCTCTTATTCAACTATCTTCTTGGACAGAATAACATGGATGTTATAGCGTAGAGCCGTAGAGTATGATCCTGATCTCTTCCAAATTCTATTCGATATACCGAATTACCACCCAGCCAAATTGAAGCGCAAGTAGCGCTTCCTTAACCAAAGCGGTGATCGATTCAATTATTTCGAGCAACTGGCAATACTGGTTAAGTATATGACAACAGTAGACGATCTCTGTGCACTTTTTCAAATGTTTCCCGACTATTTCAGTATTGAAACTACATTCTTTTTCTTACAAATTATACCTCCAAGTAAATTAATCGCAGAATAAGCAACTGCAACTGATGAGTAACAACTGATGGCAACAACTGATGAATATATAACAGTATATGACAGCAGCAAATTTTATTCACGTACTTTTTTCAACACGCAAAGTATTAACCAGACCCACGTACTACATTAAGAAAACAGTCAGTTCTCCAATGCGATACTCAGTGAAGAAATGTATGACCAAATACTGATTACTGTGTTTTCAAAGTATCTGATGTCGAACTGTCTACTCCTACTTATAATTAAATGTGCCTGACCGCGCGCTTACCTTTACTACTTAAATGTGCCTGACCGTATATCATAATCATTATATTCTAACGTAGAAAATCACTAAAACACATCTTATCGCATTTTAAGACACTTTTTCGTGTATTTCAACGTCAATTTTAAAGTCTAATAACGCTATAATTTAACGTACTATAACACATTTAAATATATTTTGATATACTACAACGCACAGTAATGCATTTTCAATCTACTTTGTTGTAACCACTTTAACCCACGATATCGCTTTATTAACCTATAATGACGCACTATAACGAATTTTAAACTATTTTAATCGTATTTTAACGCATTTTCAACGCATTCCAATGAACTTGAACTGATTTTAATGCATTTTTAACGCATTTTAATGTATTTTAATGCACTTTTAACGATTTTCAACGCATTTTAATGGATTTTAATGCATTTTAATTTATTTTAATGCTCTTTTAACGAATTTTATTGTATTTCAACGCATTTTTATGAATTTTAATGCTCTTTTAATGAATTTTATTGTATTTCAACGCATTTTAATGTATTTTAATGCATTTTTAACGTATTTTATCGTATTTCAACGCATTTTAATGTATTTTATCGTATTTTTACGCATTTTAATGGATTTAAATGCATTTTTAACGTATTTTATCGTATTTTATCGTATTTTAACGCATTTTAATGGATTTTAATGCATTTTTAACGTATTTTATTGTATTTTATCGTATTTTAACGCATTTTAATGGATTTTAATGCATCTTTAACGTATTTTAGCGTATTTCAACGCATTTTAATGGATTTTAATGCATTTTTAACGTATTTTATTGTATTTTGTCGTATTTTCATGCATTTTAATGGATTTTAATGCATTTTTAACGTATTTTATCGTATTTTATCGTATTTTAACGCATTTTAATGGATTTTAATGCATTTTTAACGTATTTTATCGTATTTCAACGCATTTTAATGTATTTTAATGCATTTTTAACGTATTTTATCGTATTTTAATGCATTTTAATGAATTTTAATGCATTCTTAACGCATTTTATCGTATTTCAACGCATTTTTATGGATTTTAATGCATTCTTAACGTATTTTATCGTATTTTAATGCATTTTAATGGATTTTAATGCATTTGTAACGTATTTTATCGTATTTTATCGTATTTTAACGCATTTTAATGTGTTTTAATGCATTTTTAACGTATTTTATTGTATTTTGTCGTATTTTCATGCATTTTAATGGATTTTAATGCATTTTTAACGTATTTTATCGTATTTCAACGCATTTTAATGTATTTTAATGCATTTTTAACGTATTTTATCGTATTTTATCGTATTTTCAACGCATTTTAATGTATTTTAATGCATTTTAATGGATTTTAATGCATTTTTAACGTATTTTATCGTATTTTATCGTATTTTAACGCATTTTAATGGATTTTAATGCATTTTTAACTTATTTTACGTATTTTATCGTATTTTCACGCATTTTAATGGATTTTAATGCATTTTTAATGTATTTTATTGTATTTTATCGTATTTTAACGCATTTTAATGTGTTTTAATGCATTTTTAACGTATTTTAGCGTATTTCAACGCATTTTAATGGATTTTAATGCATTTTTAATGTATTTTATTGTATTTTATCGTATTTTAACGCATTTTAATGGGTTTTAATGCATTTTTAACGTATTTTATTGTATTTTGTCGTATTTTAATGCATTTTAATGGATTTTAATGCATCTTTAACGTATTTTAGCGTATTTTAATGCATTTTAATGGATTTTAATGCATTTTTAACGTATTTTATCGTATTTTATCGTATTTTAACGCATTTTAATGGATTTTAATGCATTTTTAACTTATTTTATCGTATTTTATCGTATTTTCACGCATTTTAATGGATTTTAATGCATTTTTAACGTATTTTATTGTATTTTATCGTATTTTAACGCATTTTAATGGATTTTAATGCATTTTTAACGTATTTTAGCGTATTTCAACGCATTTTAATGGATTTTAATGCATTTTTAATGTATTTTAGCGTATTTCAACGCATTTTAATGGATTTTAATGCTCATTTCAGTTTCTTTCATTTTTTTGCTAGTATAGTAATTTTTTCTGCTACTATAGTAGTTTTTCGGCTAGTATAGTAGTTTTCGCCTAGTATAGTAGTTTTTCTGCTAGTATAGTAGTTTTTTCTGCTAGTATAGTAGTTTTTTCGCTAGTATAGTAGCATAGTAGTATAGTAGTATACTACTAAGTATAGTAGTATAGTAGTGTACTACTAAGTATAGTAGTATAGTAGTGTACTACTAAGTATAGTAGTATAGTAGTGTACTACTAAGTATAGTAGTATAGTAGTATACTACTAAGTATAGTAGTATGGTAGTATACTATACTAGCAGAAAAAACTACTATACTACTATACTACTATGCTACTATGCTACTATACTAGCGAAAAAACTACTATACTAGCAGAAAAAATTACTATACTAGCAGTAAAACTACTATACTAGCAGAAAAAACTACTATAATAGCAGAAAAACTACTATACTAGGCGAAAACTACTATACTAGCCGAAAAACTACTATACTAGCAGAAAAAATTACTATACTAGCCAAAAAATGAAAGAAACTGAAATGAGCATTAAAATCCATTAAAATGCGTTGAAATACGCTAAAATATGTTAAAGATGCATTAAAATCCATTAAAATGCGTGAAAATACGTAAAAATACGATAAAATAAGTTAAAAATGCATTAAAATCCATTAGAATGCGTTAAAATACGATAAAATACGATAAAATACGATAAAATACGTTAAAAATGCATTAAAATCCATTAAAATGCATTAAAATACGATAAAATACGTTAAAAATGCATTAAAATACATTAAAATGCGTTGAAAATACGATAAAATACGATAAAATACGATAAAATACGTTAAAAATGCATTAAAATACATTAAAATGCGTTGAAATACGATAAAATACGTTAAAAATGCATTAAAATCCATTAAAATGCATGAAAATACGACAAAATACAATAAAATACGTTAAAAATGCATTAAAATCCATTAAAATGCGTTAAAATACGATAAAATACAATAAAATACATTAAAAATGCATTAAAATCCATTAAAATGCGTTGAAATACGCTAAAATACGTTAAAGATGCATTAAAATCCATTAAAATGCGTTAAAATACGATAAAATACAATAAAATACGTTAAAAATGCATTAAAATCCATTAAAATGCGTGAAAATACGATAAAATACGATAAAATAAGTTAAAAATGCATTAAAATCTATTAAAATGCGTTAAAATACGATAAAATACGATAAAAATGCATTAAAATCCATTAAAATGCGTTGAAATACGCTAAAATACGTTAAAGATGCGTTAAAATCCATTAAAATGCGTTAAAATACGATAAAATACAATAAAATACGTTAAAAATGCATTAAAATCCATTAAAATGCGTGAAAATACGATAAAATACGATAAAATAAGTTAAAAATGCATTAAAATCCATTAAAATGCGTTAAAATACGATAAAATACGATAAAATACGTTAAAAATGCATTAAAATCCATTAAAATGCGTTGAAATACGCTAAAATACGTTAAAAATGCATTAAAACACATTAAAATGCGTTAAAATACGATAAAATACAATAAAATACGTTAAAAATGCATTAAAATGCTTTAAAATACGATAGAATACGTTAAAATAGTTTGTACAATGAATATATAATACGTATATAATATATATAGTACGTATATAGTATATATAGTAGGTATATAGTACGCATGTAACATATACAGTACGTATGTAGTATGTATAGTAGGTATATAGTACGCATGTAACATATATAGTACGTATATAGTATATATAATAGGTGTTTAGTACGCATATAACATATATAGTACCTATATATAGTGTATATATAGTGTATAATAATAATATAGTGTATAATAGGTATATAGTACGTATGTTATATATATATGTATAGTACGTATATAGTATATATATAGTGTATAATGTATATAGTACGCATGTAATATATACAGTACGTATATAGTACATGTATAGTATATAATATATATAGTACGTATATAGTACATGTATAGTATATAATATATATAGTACGTATATAGTATATATAATAGTATATATAATAGGTGTTTAGTACGCATGTAACATATATAGTACTTATATATAGTGTATAATAGGTATATAGTACGTATGTTATATATATAGTAGGTATATAGTACGCATGTAACATATACAGTACGTATGTAGTATTTATAGTAGGTATATAGTACGTATGTGTATAATAAGTGTAATAATACGTAGGTAGTGCATATATTAAAATATTTAAAACAATATTTAAAACAATATTTTAAAAAACAATATTTAGGATAGTATAAATAAGTTAATAGTGCGTTATAATGAGAAGAGAAGCGTTATGCGAGGAAATACATTAAAGAATGCATTATGGTGCGTGCATATATGTTAAAGTATCCCAATTGTGCATCAAAATACATTAAAGTGCGTGAGGAATGCGTTAAAATGCGTTGTAAATGAGTTAAAATACGCAGAAAATGCGCTGAAATTCGATCGATTACATTTAGGGATTGTTGGCGTTAAATTATCAAATTTTCAGGTTATTTGATGATCTTCGGTGTGAACATATGAAAATGTTGAATTACTGTGGTAATTGTCAAAGAAGTGTGTAATTTGGATAATAGTTTTATCCCATACTTCATCTGTGTCCATATGTTACTGACCCGCTGCTTTGACCTACATTGATGACGGTGAAAATCAATCTAGCGATTACAGATCGGTTGCCGATGTGCTGCTTGGATAGGTTAGAACATGTTAAAAATGTATTGAAATGCGTTAAAATAGGGTAGAATATTTAGAAATGCATTAAAATGCATTCAAGTAGAAATATAAATTAAATGTGTTAAAATACGTCAATAGTGCATTAAAATGGATTATAATACGTTATATATAGCATATACACAATGTATAATCACAGACGAGATATAGAATAGACCTAACATCTTACGGGGTTTCGTCGCCACAAAACTGAATTACCGATGCAGCCAAAATTATAATTTATAGTAATATAATTATGATTATACTAATAAATAATCATAGTAATTATAGTTATAATAATATATAATTATACTAAAATTATAATTATAGCGCTGCTATACATTTTCAAGCTGTATTGGTAACATAAAGCGTGACATTAAAACGGCAAAGGGGGCCACATGGCCCCCAAAAATGTGGCCAAAAAATTACATTGGATGTTAGGTCTATTCTATACCTCGTCGGTGGTATAATATACAGGATTTATCAATCTGTTTTTCCACAGCCGGTAATATAGAACACTATGTTAAATATCATGAATATTATATAACTTATGTTCGCATAAAACAGTCAAATGAAACTAAAGATCACTCAAAGATACCTGGAAGTTATCAAGGGTGAAATAATATTTTTCAAAATTTTTGGTCGTTATAGTAGAATTCTGTTTTATCGATCTGTTTTTCCACGGCCGGTAATATATAACACTGTTTTACCATTGTAAGTAAAAGCGAAAGCTGTAACTTGGGCAATACATGGCAAGTTAAATTTCTAGGAAAATGTGTAAACTTCTAAGCTATTTGATGATCTGAGCGTGAAAATATGATAACGTTGGATTATTTGGCGAATTATTGATTCATGAGTGGTACGTGAAAAAATATTGTCAAATTTAGGGATATTGCGGTAATAATCAGTCTAGTGATTACAGATCGGTTACGGATACCATGCACAGATCTAAATTGACGACGGTAATAATCAGTCTAGTGATTACCGACAGAATACCGGAATGTTTAATCACCGACGAGATATAGGATAGACCTAACATTTTAAGAGGTTTTGTGGCCACAAAACTGAATTACCGATGCAGTCAAAATTATAATTTATAGTAATATAAGTATGATTATACTAATAAATAATCATAGTAATTATAGTAATAGTAATATATAATTATACTAAAATTATAATTATAGCGCTGCTATACATTTTCAAGCTGTATTGGTTACATAAAGCGTGACATTAAAACGGCAAAGGGGGCCACATGGCCCCCAAAAATGCGGCCAAAAAATTACATTGGATGTTAGGACTATTCTATATCTCGTCGGTGGTATAGAATAGACGAGATATAGAATAGACCTAACATCCAATGTAATTTTTAATACGTTATAATACGTTGAAAATGCATTAGAATGTTAAAAATGTACTAAAGTGCGTTAAAATAGGTTAGTATATTTCAAAATGCATAAAAATGCGTTGAAATAGATTAAAATACGTCAAAAATGTATTGAAATGCATTAAAATGTGTTGAAATAGGTCAGAACTTGTTAAAAATATATTGAAGTGCGTTATAATGGCTTAGAATATGTTAAAATGCATTAAAATGAGTTGTAATAGGTTATAACACGATAAAAATGCATTAAAATGCGTTAAAAATGCGTTAAAATGCGTTAAAATTCGTTGAAATGCGTTGAAATGCGTTGAAATGCGTTATAATACATTAAACGCAATGAAAATTAATTAATATTTTTATAATTCGTTAATACTTATACGTATATAATACGAATGACATGTGTGTCTATATAGTACGTACTCAATTTTACTATTGGCGATATTCTGCTATAAATTAATCGAGATACCTTAAAAATGCGCTATAGTGCGCTATAGTTGAAAGACATTAAATGCGGTTACTTTCAGTTTAATGTAAATTTTCAGATTTTTGGTTTAATGATTTTTTTCTTCGGAATATGATCATGGAAATATAAGGTTTTCTACAACATTCAAAATAACGTAGAACATGCCCTTTGCATGGATTAAAAATATACATTGCACAAAATTCCTCGATAATAGGTTTAAAAAAAAATTGCTCAGCGATTTATTTCAAGATATTCAGGAAATTTTTGAATAAGTACGTTCTTTTTCATCCAGTGTTGCCAGTTGGTCGGAATAACTGGATTAATCACCGCTAGGGTTTGAAAAAGCGCTACAAGCTCATTTAATTTGTCCGGACAACGGACCCATGAAACATAACCGGGCACCGAATTCAATTGTGTGCAGATAAGTGGGTACAATAATATATACACATTCATATGATAAATAAGTGTGTATTTACATCATTAGTTAATACAATGGGTACAATTTTACAGATTTTAAAAATGTTCAGTTCCAATTGTGCCTTTCCGAATCTAGATATTCTATGCACATTTGACAAATGTAATGTAAATAATTGTAAGTAGCACATTTTACTAACTAAACCTTTCGAAATAAACCAAAATATTCAATAATACGTGTTTTACTTTTTCATGTATTTCAGATATCTATTTTCATCAAAATCATCTTCTATTTCTTCATTTATGATAATCTTGGTTTTAGGACGACGTTTCTGTATTCTGATTTTGCGTTCAGCTTCTGTGAGTTCATCCAGATTAAGTGGTAATTGTATCATTCGAACTGGTTGAGGATAGTCAATATTTATACTGCTACCATCTGGTAGAACAAGGATTGTAGGGTATGTTCTTTCATATATTGTTCTATGTTTCTTAGTTATACCTGCTGTCCAACAGTTTATGTTTCGTGCAAGAATCATTGCTGGTTGAACAATACGTAACATACCCAGTTGGTTCATTCTGAAATGTACAAAAAATTATTATGTATTTTTATATAAATGCGAACAGTAATGTAAGGTAATCATAGTTTTGGTATTTAAAATTGTAGGTGAAATTTTTTTCAAAACAAATGTCATGTCTCAAACAAGGAACTTTTTATAACTTTTAGAGAAGTAAACTAGAAAAATGTACTTTTTGTGTGGTTACAAAGTTACGAATTCAAAAAGTGATAGCAATTGCATCAAACTTTCTGTTTAAAACCTATCATCCAGAGGTTATGTTACCGCATATTTAATTTCATGTGGATGCCTCTCTTAATTGATACACAAAACTTGTTGAAAATTACTTTTCGTTGCTCCTAAAACTTGAATAACGGCTGAACATATTCAGTATAACAAAAGTATCTAAAAAAGACTGTTACTTACTTGACAGTATTACGAACACCCGTTTCTTCTGCAACAAAACATAACCTGCGCTTGCGCAATTCCAAAGCCACCGTCCATGTTGATAATCGATACTCTATACGAGATTGTAGTATCGACGTATTGACGAATTCGAGAATTTGAATATTTGAATATTGTGGAATTTTTCAACAGTACACACTGTCCGGATTGTTGTGTAGAGAACAGTGGTATATAAATACGTATTTAATTCGAGTAATGTGTAAATGATACGTGGTCCAATGAGAATATAAAGCGTGGCACTGTCCACGAATTAGAATGCTGATCTCCACGCGTTTTTCGATGAAACTTCCATCGATTTCTTGTTGAAGAGTAAAAATTGCGTGCAACGTTGCCTTGGTATTAAGATTTGTGTGTTAACGTCACACATTGAATACGGTAGGGATACAATAAGAAATAAATAAATAATTTTCCGGGCTATGGGACACAGGATTCATGCCACTGAACTGCTGGATGCGACGTCTTGATAACCCTCGTGACAGTCACCTGGTAACTCGGTGTATTCTTTACGGTCCCTGTGAAAAAGGAATGATAGCAGTTTTTGTCCAGATCAGTGACACAAAACTATAGAATTTGTCACCGTTAAAAACACGTATCAGGTATTAGCAGTACTATCATTATTCGTAGTACTTTTATATGTATATTATGAATAGCACTTTTTATTGGATATTTAATTAGGATGTATTCGTATCGCTTTAATTATTTCACTCGGAAGGAAAATAATTTGGAACTAAATTTTCAGATAAAACAGGGTTCCTTTGCAGGTAAAATCAGTTAGTAGTTCAGAAATAATTTTGTCTGCATGGAAAAAATGATTGCGTTTATGCAGTGCAATGGCTATGTATAGTGACAGCCCTTTATCTGGTATATTTTTCACATGTATACTCCTTACACTTACATTTTACCTTTGTTTAAACTGATTGCAGAATATTCGGATTTTATTTTTTCTAGGAAGGCCACTGCAATGTCTTTGTTACCATGCAAGTTAACAAAGTTTTACAGAAGTCTGCCTCGCAAAAAAAATAATCCCTGCTTCAGAATACCAGGGAATGAAAATCGTCATGACGATCATGCACCTTTACAGGCAGTAATACACTCCAATTTATAAAACGCATGCATAATCTGACATAAGTGCAGAACCGATGATGTATCTTCGTGTATCAGGTTTTCCAAGCGTCGCAATATTAATGACGCAAACTATGAAATATTCTTCAATGTAAAATCCCCAGTATTGGAAAGGTATATTTTGAAACATGCGAAACACTCTTTTTATTACAATCTTTTCAACTTAGGATAAACGGAAATCTCTGAAAGTGGTGATGAATGAAATGAAGTAGTTTATATTTTCATTTGACTGCGTGCTGATCAATTTTTAGGAATTTGTACATTTTTGTTTTGAATTGGCGATATTTCCGTCATCCAACGTAGTCTCTTTTATTGTACTGAATTAAGATATTGCCCTATGAATCATGTATGCCAAATAATCACCTATTTTCATTTGTTTGTGTAAAAATATCTAATGATACAGATATATTTACAGACATTATATCGATGGTAGTTTATAATTACGGTCATTATACGTTATGACGAGAGTATAATACAAAATAAAAATAATTTCATCGAGTATTGTATTCGAAAAATCACTAAGTAGCCATTTAATACTGATGGCTGGTGGGTATTTTGGTTCACGACTTTTCAAGTCATCTTCGATTTCATATATATCCATAATTCCCGAGTTTTTTTAAGTTATTTACTTACAATAACCTTGCAAAGTATAACAATGTACAAACGTATAAAAATATCTAAAACTCATATAATACTGAAACTTTAACAACACTACCATTACACTAAATTCAACTATTCAATAATTACTTTGTTCGGTATAGAAATCTCCTTTTTTACATATGTTCAACGAATATAACGATAAATGGGGAATGTTTAACAATATATGAATTGATTATGTGCAGATGCTTTTGAGAAGGAAATCAAGATTACATCGCTGATAACAGTTGTATTATATTCGGCCATTCAGATCAATCACCTTTTCATTGATAAATCTGGAAAATTAAAATGTGTTCCACCTTATGCGAGTGTTTGCTTTAGCGTTAGAAGTATAGCGCGGTTTGATTGTTCAAAAGCTATGCAAAAAATTATACAAATGCATTTCGTCATTTCCTTATTATAAATTTATTATCGCGGAGTATCAATTGGCATTCCGATATTTTAATGCAATACCATTCAAAGCACATTAAATGACATTTATCTCACATTGATGACCTCATATTTGGTTCGAATTATCTACAGTCACATTAATGTGTATGTAATGTATGTATGTGTATTATAGCACTGTCGCACTACTCATGCACAAATCCAATTTACATATACCACTACGAGCAGAAAATCATGCGGCATGTTACTGTTGATGTTAAAGCGTATAATAACATATCAAAATGCGCGATATGTATCCATTGCAAGTGTTATATGTGGGGTCAGTCGTTTAGGCCAAGAGATAAGGTCGATATTTTGGATTTTGTATCAAGGTCAACGTACCTGTATAGAACGTAATGTTGAACAATGAAAAATATATCAAAGGCAACTGAAAAGAATCCAAGCCCAAACTTCGTTGGATCCCCAAAAATACTTTCCCAATCATCTAAAATGACAAAAAGACGAATGAGTAATATACTTCGGGGATTTAAGTTCAAGAATTATGTGAAATGTATAAAGTATAAATATAATGAACTGAAAATCGTTTTATGCTTGGGATTATATAGTTACCGTAATTGTAGGCATTGAGTATCATTTGCAGCATAGATAAAATGCCACCGGTAAAATCCAGAAATATGTTTCCGATACTCCATCCAACGGTGGACTTTCTTCGGTAATTATAGAAAGCTTGTGGTACGTATTTGATGAGAGTTATAGCTAACTTGACATAGCTACAGTAATACAAAAAGTCAAGCCACGCGATTGTTTTTATTATGGATAAAATTGTCGACACCAATATGAAAGTGCCGAACGTCCCGTGGATAATGCGTGCCGTTGTTGAAACTCTTTGATTACCAGTCTATAAAATACGTTCAATACAATGCAGTGAAAAATTGCTTTTAATCGTTCGTGAAAGTATCGACTGGCATTACTCAAATTAATTACCTCGTAAATGAAGCACTGAAAGATAGTCACTACTGTAGCAAATACTGCATGTAAGGAGAAGAATATATCGTTCACTTGTACGGGATTCAACCCTTTTGGATATCTATTGAAATATTGTTGCTAAAAGAACAAAAAGAAAATGTATGAAACAAGAGACGCGGGACGATTAAGCGCAATTAAATGCCATTGTTGTACATACCTCTATGTCCGAAATCCAATAGAGACCACAATTGAACAGTGCGTACATAATAAAACCGACGACATTGAGAGACAGATAATCGAAATTCAGACCTACAACGCTCTTGCGTTTGTAATTGCTGTAGATTTGCGGATAAAAGCTCACACTCCATGCGAGAAAGTATATCCATCCAACGACCGCACTAATGTGATACAGTGTTTCTGATTTTTCTATTGTCACTCTGACGAAAGCTTGTGAAAAACTGTAACAATTTAGGGAAGAAATTTAGCGCTACATTTTTCTTACTTATGACAGAAACCTAAAATTTACATTTCAGGCTTATTTAACAAATTCAAAGTTTAGTATAGTAACATCCTTACTTTAAATCAATAGTCTTTAACTTGTCCTCTGGTATAATTATAATTTTGTAAAGAGTCATTTTCTCACAGAAATAAATATTTTAGAAAAATTAATAACAGTCTCACAATATTGGTACACGGGTTAAAAGTATAAAAACTTGAGAGAACGATTTCGAAAAGTTAGTTCCACACACAAATTCACAAACCCACTTTTCAAACACTACTTAACATAATAATATATGTAAAAAAAGTAAGTTTCTTTTGAATGTCTTGACACTGAAGAATCTACCAACAGACACAACTTTCTCAGAGAGAAAGAGAACAGGAAGAAGTGACCTGCTCAAAATCTGGGTATGGACTGACTGAACTTCAACTCTTAATGACAAGTGGGGGTCAAGAGGCTATCTGCAATAGCCACCACTGAATAATAGAAGTGGGGGTGGCAAATGTAAAACTGATTGGAATCTTCCCAAAACCTAGTACCAGGAAATGAAGCAAGCCAATCACTGAAACTGAGGGGTGGGGCAAGGGTTTGGGAGGGGTTGAGGGTAACAGGACATATTCATTATATTCCTCCAAATCCCTGTTTTATTTACTTCCCAGTAAGATTATTACTATTTCAAAGCATAAACAATTTATTATAAATAAAAAAAACGATATTCTAATAATCCTCAGAAATAAATATATATAAGGTATAACATTGTTAATGAGGTATACTTACTCTGTTATATTTTGAGGAGTTACATTAGCACTGAGAATTGAGTGTCCTGCATGTAGACCTTGCACAGTAATATTCCATAACTTTTGATCTGGTGTGATATCAAAGCTACTTGGAATAGTTTTAATCAAATCTGAATGTTGAACTTCTATTACTACAGATGCATTCTGGGTTATAGGTTCCCTGTAAATAACAAATATGAATATTCAATTCTCAATTACCTATGCTGTAAGAATATTGGAAATAAACAAAAGACAATAACAGTTAACTTTTTAAGTGCTTAATTAAAAATTACTTACGTTAAGTATAAGTTAAATGTCTTTACATTATTTACATGTACTTTTAAGTCTTGTGTTGAAACTCGGAAGTCTGCCAATGACCCTCTTGTCCCTGTAACAATAAACGTATTTTAGGAAAAGTAAATTTTTTATGCCTTCCTAGAAATATAATATAAACTGTATGATGACATACCTAAAAATATTAGGATCAAGACATAGCATAGCAATGCCATTGTGTATCACCCTGTCTGTAACAGATTACATGATCCAGTTAATCTCAGTGTTATCAGTGACTAGCATTTGCTATACTTGTCGGTGTTTACATATGAGAACATGTCAAAGATCTATCACGTACTGCCTGGTATTTCAATTTTAATTTCCTTTGGTGAAAGTACAAGGCAAACAGCATCATTTCAAAAGCGGAACAAATCACACGAGACTGGGGTCAGTAGATACTAGGAAAGCTACTATTACGTATTCATCTCTAATGTCAAATGATTTAAAAAAAAAAAAAACTTTTTACAGCCTATTTCACAATGTATGTACAATCAATATTCTAACCTACAGTTTCAAAGGTTAAATGAAGTAGGAATAAGTTTATTGTAAATTACATACAATCGGTGACACATAGGTCAGTTGTCATTCAGCTAGAAAACAGCTGACAGAGAGTATAGACAGAGTATAATGTGTCAACATTCTGGCAATCGAAGGAACTGTCAAACGGTCGTCTTTCCTCACACGATGGTTTTTCCATCGCGATATATGTATTTGTGTTACGTATTGTTCGAATAATTCGGCATGATGCGCGGCACAGGAAGGCTTTATCAGCCGGCAGAAAGCTCAGAATTCCTGAGAATTTCTCGGTTGCGCAAGATAGAAAAAATGCGCGATGTCCGAATGATATCGCGTGAACTTAACCTTAAAAGCACAACGAACTCATTGTCAGTAACGTGCTTTAGGTGGTAATAACAGAGATAATGCGTACACAAAGAGCGATGACGATGACTGCCGATATCCCGCGTACGACATTCTCACTGTTAACGGAATATAAAAGTCACGTTTTGCCAGCGATCTCCGGGCGTACGCTTTGTTGTCATCGATGACGGTGACTATTTAACAGCTGCTGGAAATCGCCGGCTAATTAGACGACAAAAAAACAGGCTTATCGGTCGGAACGAGTGACCCAAATAACGTAACCGTAGTCGGACGCGACTTTTTCTTTATCGGTGATTAAGATAATTAGGGTTCATAATTTCTGCCACATATTTACGGAAACTATAAAGTGCGTCTACGAGCGACGGAATTTTCCTACATGCTCCAGGTACCAAGTGATCGGTCTGTTTGTTATTACCGAATTTCGGTTTCTTCGAAGAGCGAGATAAACTTTTCCACTGTCCGTTCAAGTGGAAAGTCTGTAGTTCCCAGTGTTGTACATAATTACTCATTCTTTGTGTATACAGTGGGACCTTTCCAACCCCTTACGGTTGCCTTTTATACCTGACCTACCCTTGGAAATTTTCCTCAAACCCACCGGCCAACCGAGGTCGTTGTGGAATATTCCATTCTCAGCAAGGAAACATATTTTACGAGTTATAAATTATTGTCACAACCGCATGGACACTATTCAAATTAACAAACGTTAAATACATAATAGTTCCAGATGTGTGCAAAGTTAAGTAACATCAAGACGCTATTACAGAAATGAATTGTATTGCCTTGCTGACCAAAGAATGAGCGTTGGCGTGACAACGATAATTTTCTCCTCCATTTCTTTTCAATCTACACGTTCTAACAATAAGCGATATTCTCATCGGCACGGATAAGCTGGAATGCCAGGATGATCGTGTGTAAGCGACGCTGGGATGGACTTCGTTTTCTCTTTTCCTTGCCCTGTATTTTCCCATTCGTTCGTGCTTTTCCTCCTATTCGTCTAACTATGTTTGCCCGAAGATAATGCACTTTACTGGGTCAAGCGTCGGTGAAGTTACAGCCAGATTGCGGAAGATCGCCGACGTGACGGGAGAAATACGCCAAAATTTCCGGCGAAGATCATTAACGGGCCAGCGAATAAAAAATTTCAGAACTTTGAATTTCTTTCGTAATCGCGTACAAAATGCTCGTCGACGGCCATTGTGATAAACGAATGTATTAAAAAAATAATTGCACGTGGTAATTCATAACACTCGACCTTATCAACCATTCTGCAGAGTCATAATTCTCTGAACCATATGGTATTATTTGTGTAATCATGGCTTTTAATGTAACAAACGTCCGCCATGAAAATGATGTTTTAACATTAATTATGTTTTATGCATTATTATGCATGTTATGCATGCGTTTTGTGCATTCATGACGGAAATGCAGTGCTTTTCCTCGAAATCTGTCAATCATTAATAATCATTTACTGGAATATTAATAACAATTTACAGAATTACTATTGATATCGAGAATATTAATTATGGAGTTTTGCCACTGTGAACTGAAATGTATCAGGCTCATCTAAATCTAGTTGAAGCATTACTACTGTAATTTGATTTGTGGGCCAAATAGATTTGAATATTCGGTTATTGATGCTACATTTATTTAATTAATTATCTCACGGCAAAGGAAATAACTTACATCATTAATTAATTGGACGTACAATATACAGTTCTATGACAATTTTGAAAAATGATATTTCTATCGAATAAATCAATGGGTTAATTAAAACATTGTTGAGAAGATATTTCTCTCGAAAGAAAATTACTTTTACCGTCAGCGAATGTATAAGTTATTTATTGGTATTTAACATTCAGTACTCGTTTCAAAGTAGCCGCATATTATATGTGTGATTTAAATTTGAAATCATGCAACCTTACTTATGATAACTGAATATTACATGAAGTAGTTCAATAATGTTCTCGTTATGCCACAAGAGAACGGTAATTTGTAATAAAACAGAAGTTTACTTACTAAAAATTGTATAAACTAATTCGTGAATGTACGTGTAAAATCCACTGGTTTTCAATACAGTAAAATGGACATTAAATCGTGCATTGGTGCATTATATTATGCATCGTATATTACATATTCGTTTGACGATATTGATTTTCTTGCAATTAAAATTTAAATGTCAATCTTTCGGTAATCGTCATAACGAACGACCGTTAAATCAAACGTAGATATATATCTAATGTGCAACGTGAAAAAGTTAATTGCATAGCGATGCACAGCACAGTCCACTCATGAGAATTATTAATTGAACGGTGTCATTAATTACACATCTTGATACAGCATGCAAATTAGAAAATTATTCTGCCATCGTCAATTAGTCTACCATTAATATCACATTTCGGCACGGGCACATATTTGTCAACATTATGTTTGACGTAGAATTATAATTAGCGTGTTTTTGATTATGTCAATTGGCTGACAGACGAGATGTTTTGCCAAAAATATCACGTTGTCGAATAACGAAGATTGGACGGTTTTAAATCTTTCGTGACTTTTGGCGTTGGAAAGAAAATCAATAACCCGTCTCCGCAATCATTCGCCTAGTGGGCAAATTTTAACTTGTATGGATTTAATTACATAAGTCTAAACGTGGGTCAGCGAGTGTAATTATGGCATTTTTACATTCCTTGCGTATCGGGAAGGAAAAGAAGAAGACGATAAACCGCGCGGTTTAATCTCCGACCTGCTGATCTCATAATCCTCTGGGTTTTTTGTTCACAATGGTAAAGCATATCGGGGCCAGCGAAGGATCCGACGATTTTGCGGACCTGCTTTCGATGGAATATTGATACGAGGGACGTACCAGCGTGCTCCGAGACCTACTTTGACAGTCCCAATTCCACGGGGTATTCGAGACGTACGACCCAAAAGAAGGAGAAAGGTGATACCTGCCTTCCTTCACCTGCTAAAGTGTCACTCCTACTATTTCACGCGTGTCTCTGGCGAATGTTCGAAAGCCTTCCACCTGTATTATTAATTACTGCCATTCATCACGAGCTCGTCAGGAATTTTCCCTCATTACGTATTTCCACGGCGCTCATTAGTCCACCTCTTTTTTATATCACCTCGTGCGAATAGCCGAGAAAGTTGTAAAAAGTAGATTTGTCATAATCGCGGTGGAAATAAGTGGAGTATCAATTTTATCAGGTGCCTTACAGCTTGACGGCTTCATCAATTCGGCCGAAGCCAACTACCAAATAGTTCCCGTTGGAATAGGCTCGTAGCATTCTTACGATCGATCGGGCAATCGCTCTTTTTATGATTTCAACGTGCTTGTTCGAGAAACAAACCGCGGCAAATATTCATTCTACTATACCGATTAAAAAGCCCTCTGAAACGTGTGCTCTGCAAATCGCAACGGCACGAGCCTCAATTGTTGCGTTTACGTTTTAATAATGATACAATTAATCTTGGAACGTGAAAAAGCATTCCTCATCAACGAGCGCTTGTAGATTTTCCTTGTCCCACTGAGAACGAGGTCAAGCAACGATCAACTAATTAGTCGCGTTCTTCTGCCGCTTTTATGTTTTCCAGTTTTTTAATTGCTTCGCTTTAGCCTTCGTAATTTCCTTAGTGAGACAAAAATTGAACAACCTATGTGTTATAAACATCTTTGAACCGACCGAACATTCAGAACGATTAAACGAAAGCATTACAATGTCAAACTTTTAATTCAATGATCTCTATGAGAACGTCAATTTTTCTATATCTTCATTGAATTTCTCTGTTCCTGACACACTTGTTTGTCCGACAAAGTGCTTGTCCTTTCAAAATATTACATCGTACTCAGAGCACACCCTTATTTGAGAAGTAATCTCAGGAGCTTGTATTAGGTATCCGACTCTATTATTCCACCTTCTGACGTCAGCCAAGGCCGTCTATTCGGACCAACATTTTAATTGAATACCAGTCTGCGCGCATTTCCAAGCACTTTTTTTCGACGGAATCATTTCGAACATTATTTCGAAAAGTCGTATGAATCGGATTATAGAATGACCTTGGGATTCGATCGTCTTGGGTGAGTGGATAAACGACCTAGACAGCATTGAGCCGGCGCCGTTGGCGAAACGTTCGATCAATTAAATCGTCCCATAAAACAGTGGCATGACGATCCCCCGCAACAATGGCTTCTTCATCGACCAACGACAATAAACCGTCGTCGTGTGGTCTTGGCTCCACGTGCGAATGTGTTTCCGTGTTTTCTTATCTGACGATAATGGCTCGTACAAACCGATTGACATGGTTTAACCGCTCGTGACGGCGTTCACGTGCGATACGCCAGTCAAAATCCGTGATAACGGTTGTATCTTTACCTACTAGCAAATCGTCGAGACTGGCGCGCTATCAGATAACTTAATCATCAATTACACCGACATACTAATTAAACCGTGGACCACGAGGACGTGTCGTAAAGCCTGCAATAATTGCGGGACGATCGAAACGGGAGAAACGCAATACTCGGAATAATTTGTACAAACGTGGGATCACGTACGAACGCTTCTAATTATTATCACGGTTTTTATGTACCGCTAACTTCTAGCAAGGTAATATTTTTTTTCTAACTGCCTATCGGGCTGCCCGCGAAAAAATATACCAACTTCCGGGCCTCGTTATAACTTTTTTAACCGTGCGCTAAACCAAAACTACCGAGCCCTGGGCCATGTTCATTTTTCTGCCGGTTTTCCAGAAATTTTTTTTTTAATGTATTGATTTGCCGTGCCGCATCAAACGAATTTTCTGCCTTTATATATATGTGGAAATTTCACTGACAGACAGTGAAAAAGCCTTTTTCATTCAGAAATACAGTGATTATTCTAGCCCAGAAGTTCATTTTAATCCGCAGTTTAGCAAATTCCCATCACGTACAATTCAATGTAAAACTCCTACTTGAATTGACAATATCCATATCCCCTCAACTATTGCACCGACCATTACATTTCGATGTTCATTGAACCTTGATTCTCATTAATCTTATCAGACGACGATTAAGACGGCTTTGAGGAATGACTGTACCGGTAAATCGAGGTCGGAAAGAATGCTCAAACTTCGTACGTTCCTCGGTCTTCATCATCTTCAATTTTCCTCGCTCATTAAACCACAAGTTTATAAACACGCGTTTCACGAGTTTCTATCTTAAGGGGGAACTTACTTGCGGATAATTACGCAGCCGGTGATCAGCGATTGATATTACGAAAGGCAAGCGCGTTCGGTGTTACTTTCTCAGCTGCGGCTTCGAGGACTGACGTATTGACGCGCGCTTATTTACATTTATGTTTCACGAAAGCCGACGATTGTGCATCGGTAAACGCGTGTCGATGACTTACGGGACTTATTTCGTCGACGCGGCCAAATATCCTGCATTCGACGCCCTCGATTCCCCGTTACGACTTTCCATCAGCTGACCGCGAATTCCTTCACCGGCGGGAACGTCAAAATTGCCGTAATTTCGGGACGGATTCGCGAAAATCCTGTTTTCCGCCGTCGTACTTTCCTCGGGAAAGTCCGGATCCAACGTCGAACGCTCTCCTTATCGCTCGACGAATAATAACCAGCCCATTTTTATCGTATGACATACGGGAGATACCGAGTAGTGCGTATGACACGTAATACGATTACTTGCAGAAATTATTTTTCGAGTAATTACGTAATTACGAGTAATATAGTTTGCCTTCGACGTTGGATATCCTCGAAGTGTGTGTAATTTTTAGTCAATTTTGTAGGCTCAACGATTTTGTACTTCCTTGTATTCAGTAACGATTGGAAAATTCGATTACTCACTTGTTTCTTAATCTTCCAGATAAAGTGGTTACTAAGATTTTCTTATACGTATCCCACGATTGGAATGCTCGAGTCGTGCTTAATTAAAACCTTTCTCTCGGTATATCATAAATCACATCACGTCACTCAGTCCAGCGAAATACTGAAACAAAGCAAGATTCGTAATGCCACGTAAGGCTAAAAAATGTCATTACTAAATAAAACCGAGCATAATATTCGCAACATGGAATATTTAAACTGATTGGCAAAACTGCATTCCTCGATTTTCTTTACTTATCGGAGAGGAGATGATTCACTTGGAGCAACAGATTTCCTTGAAACCAGGGGGAAAAATGGCAAGTATAATATTTCGCGTCACTCAAATTCCCGTTTGATCGATCGTCAGAGACAAGGAAGAACCGACTATGAGGAAATTTTCACGGTGCAACGTTTACGGCAAGACGAGTATTGTTTCTCGGTAATTTCGCGGCCTGTACTCACTGTTCTTTGACCCGTTTGCGATTGACGGGGATCTCTACGAGTTCTGTCGACCGGCCGTCAGCACCCGGAGGTCATCCAGGTGAACTGGTGCTAGCGTGTCCAGGTCGAGCTCCATGCGAGGGATCCAGCTTGCTGCTTTCGTTATTTCCCGGTTACCAGGTCCGCCTGCTCCTCCGGGAATCGCGTTTCTTCTGGCCAAGCGCGTCCGGCCAACTTGTCCCCCGATGCGTGCGCAACTGAATCAACAATTTTCCCGGCCACTCTTCCGTCTTCAACGTTGAAAAACTTCCTCCTGTACCTCGGCTGATCGCCTTGAAAATCCGGCCCTACTGTACTGTCCAGCGAAACTGTGCCCTTGTCCAATATTCTTCGTTTTTGTCCCCGGTGGAAAGGGGGGGGAGGGGGGTTCGCGAGGGACGTGTGCGGCAAGGTTCTGAGCTGGAGTTCCGTCGATTGATTCTCACCGGCAGGACGGATCGATCGTCCGATTAATATCGCGACTGAAACGCGACTCCCACTGGCCCCGGCAATGCCGTATCGTGGCCGCCAACAAATCTGTAATGACGCGTAGGGACTGACGACGCTCGAGTATATAAATTCGCTGGATTACTTCGCGCCGTTGACCATCCCCTCCCCCGCCCCAGTCGGCTTGCATTTGTCGCCGAGACCATTCGAATGACTTCGTCTTACTCTATTTACCCTAGGTATCTTTGATACACACTTATCTTACGTGTCTTTAAAAGTCATTACTCTCTTAAGGTCATATTTAGTTCGTTCAAGGTTTATAAGAATTAACATCGCATTATTACGTAAATTGTAACCGTGTTGATTACCGTAGACACGTTTTATGTATCTTGGTTCAGTTGCTTTTCCTAGAAATTACTGTCGCAAGGTCACACTTAGTTTACATCAAAATCTCCGGGCAATGGACAATAATTAACAGCGCATACCACAATGATAAACTGTAACAGGCAGAACTAGTATTACCATGTACATCGTTGCCCTTTTGACTGTGACCTTTCGTTGATTAACGAACAAATTTTAATTGCGATGAAATTTCAGTATATGTACAAAAAAAATTGTTCCAGAGTTCGACCCTTTCGTTTTGAAAAATTCTCGACCATGGAAATGGTGTTCGTAATTCGTTAAAAAGTATTCATTATCCGCAAGAGAAATTCGCCGGTGCCATGGCAATTTGGCGGGCAGGCGTATGGTTTGGCCGGTTTTTTAAATTGTGATTGATGGTCCGACGGAAGTTTATTGGAGCTTGCGGCCCGAGGATTGGAGGTTCTTGATTCCCCAGTGGCGGTTGCGCTATTAATGCGTCCGTGTACACGGCGTTAAACCGTCCAGTCGAAAGATCAGCGGTTTTAATTGATGGAGGAGCGGCGAGAGTCAGCGTCGCACGCTTCTTCATGGAACGTCTGACAATGGACCGCTCAGATATTTCCCAACGGACTCTCGAACGTCCATTCTAACTCACCGCTTTCCCATCGAATTATGCATCGTCATCCGCCAATTCGTCATCCAATTGGCCCGGCAACCATTTCGCAATTTCCTCGCTGGCTGTCGAGGCAAAGATAAATGTCAATAAATAAATAAATAAATAAATAAATAAATAAATAAATAAATAAATAAATAAATAAATAATATAAATAAATAAATAAATAAATAAATAATATAAATAAATAAATAAATAAAAAAAGAAAAGTGTCAATATGTTGCACAAAATTGTACGGCTAATCTTCGTTACTATTGGTTTAATAACGACTAACGACGTGGAGGAACTCGCGATAGGAAGTACGGAGAATGAAAATGAGGAGGAAAATAATCTTCATTTGTAGCATGGGCCAAGGTTTCCAGGGAGAAATGATCTTCGAAGAGACGGGTAAACAGACATACGAACGGACGGAAATGTCATATCGCCGGATTCGAATTCTGCGATACCGAAAAACGTGCTTCCTCTTGGAAATTTCAAGTTCGTGTAAACGATAGCAACATTTTTATTACCGCACCGACAATACGAATCTCCCCTTATCGCTGTGTTTTACCTTTTTTTTTTGTTTTTCCGCTAATGCAACCGGAGATGCTAGGTTATTTATTCGCAACGTTTTTAACGAGGTTTAGAAAACTGGATAAACAAGTTATCAATACCGGGGCGGCGCTGCTCGAATGTCGATGTTATTTACAACCATCTGTGCGGATTATAAAATTCATGACTCGCGCGATTCCTTCGGGAAGTGTTTGCACAATAAGGCGAAATAATTTTCGTACTGGTTTTGAAGACGGTAATGGGCTTAACGACACCGGAAATCATAGTCCCCTCGTGGTGAAGTGCTTAAAACGTCTAGTTTCATTGCTATTAGTGGCCTGTAGCCCGCTGCGACGATCATAGTGTCACTTATATCAATCACGTGTGACTTACCATTCGTTATTACCAAGCCGATTACCTTGAGCGACTGTTTAAGCGTCCAATATCATAACTAATTATCGCATTCGTCGCATTTCTCCCCGCAATATCGAGCGGCAGTCGGCACGTCATTTAAATAAATTTCAAACGAGATAATTGACCTCGGGAAATCCACGCGCCGTCAGCATCAGCTGTCAAAAGATTACTGGATGCTCGTTACATGTAGATAAAAGGGTATTAAGCCCAGGTAAAATGATATCGAATTATTTGAAATCGCGCCAACACAGGGCATTTAATGAAACGTGTTTATGTAGGCTACAGTTCATTATTTGTCATATATTAAGAACGATCTCCTTGGATTATGTTTTGTTTCATATTCAAGAATTTTACGCGATACGTGCAAGTTTCTGCACGGTGAGATAATTATTCGTTTCTCTATCGATGGCCACTTTCATTTATTCTCGAATAAAAATTGATTAGAATTGGAGGAGGACTGATTGTGAAACGTGGGAGCTTCGATAAATTCACTTCCATTCAATTACCGAGTCGAAAGATCAAAATTCAATCTCGTTTCGTTCAAGAGGAGGAGAAGGAAGATGGGAGGGACGGGGCATGTGATGCTGTTAATGGGCTATCGAGCAATGAATCAACGAAATTTGCCAGTCAACCGTCTTGTCCATGTGTAACGAAAATACCAATACCTACAGAATATTAACATCACGATTGATCGCTTATCGGCATTAAATTCACAATTCTAACGAGATTTTATAATTACTCGAGAAGAAGGGCGAGGGGTACGATTATCTTGAATTAAGAGTATACCAAAGATCTTCAACATTGTATATAAACCTTCTCCAAGATAAGTGTACCAAAGATCTGTACGTTCGATCTCCGATATTAGCTGATTAAAAATGCAGCACATATCTGCCTGATTATCGTTGTTTTTCTACTTTTTGCGAAATTTAATCTGACACAGGCAGATTTTTCATCCTTCCGTTTATTTAATCCGCGGGGATATTGATGTTGCGTTTTTGTATGCAATTAACGGCGGCGGGCCAGCTGATAAAATGGAACAATGACGATACGGATTCCGCGCTTCGACGCGGCATGACAAAGCTTTTTGACGTAACTTAAAAAGAATTCAAACGCCCTCCTGCCGTTTCTCGGTCATGTTTGTCCGCTGACCGTGAGTGCGCGAGCTATTAATAGTTGCAACAGTAAAAGGCCCTTGTGATTCTTCCAGCAAAATTCCAACTGCGATCAGTGCGCTCGGGACCATTAAAAAAACAAAATAAAAAAACAGGAAATACCGAAACAGTGCTTGATATTTCCCGGCGTTAGATTACGCTATTAATAACGTTTTAGTCATTACTATCAACCCAACGCCTCCCCGGTTTCAAAACGATATAAAAAAGAGTGGAAACTGTCCGGTGTCCGAAAAATGACAAAAACATGTCTTTTGCTAAATTCCTGACTTTACAGATCGGCCGTTCGCGACAGAATGTTCGATAATCTTATTAGTGGGCACTTAAAGTTCGTTATTTTTCAATAGCGCATCGATAGTTGGATAAACCGATCGTCGGATTCATTCATTAGGACGACCCGATTGGGCCGATTATACCGGGTATTATCGGTTTTGGAAATTCCTGGGAGCAACTGGTCAGCTTGTTATTGTCTGATCGGTCGATCCGAGTGTCGGCGGCACTTGAATGGAAACTATTATCTCAAGTTCGATAATGGAGCTCGCCGTAGATTATCGTCCCCGGCAAGTGCACTTTTTTCATAGCAACCGAGCACGACTGGGCAATCGAATGAAACGCGTCTTCCTGGCACGCGATGGGAACATGTCGATGTTCACCTTTGCCAGACAGATTTCATCGGGCCGTCCAGCTGCGCGTGGCATTGAGCTGAAAAGTAAGCTGCAAGGACGGAGAATGACGGCCAGGAACTCGTTCACGGCCAAAAGCCAGCAGGGAATTTTAAAACTTCAGGGAGATTCGGCGAAACCACTTCATTTTCCACGTTTCTGACCTTCCTTTTCGTCTATCATCGTTGTTTTTATCGTATCATGTTTCAACGAAATCTACGATCAAGTGTCGTGACTCACTTATCGTCGCATCGTTTCGTTACGATTGTAGTCAAGACACGAAATGATACTCCGAATCCTTCGCCTTTGGGCCATTGAATGACGAGGAAATTTCGAACGTCGGAATTGTACGAAGGATATGTCACGTTTGGTTCTGAGCGAAATTCGTCGGTCGATTGTCAAATATCAAGTGTTAACGTTTGAAGTACGACTTGCACTTGTCCGTGTAATTTAATCAGCGGTGTAAGCGGAATGCGTAACGTTCGGGCCAGTCGGGGATCGTGGGGGAAATTCGTCGGTGGCTCGTTTAAAATTGCGATAACGTTCGTACGATGTAGTTTCCTTTTAAGGGGCCGTCATAAATTCCCTAAGTGCCCGTAAAATGATTATAAATGGTCCAAGTTCCGACTAACCGTTGCTCGCGAGCGAACCTTGATTTAACGCAGAGTTTGTGCGCGTCCGAAACTAAGTCCGAAAGTCGGAGCGTTTATGCACGTTTTCCGAAGTCCGTTAGACCTCCGAGGGTGGAAATTTCAGCCCCGCGGGTCATTTGCCCCCTCCACAATCCAGGTCTCCAGTAACGATTTAAATGTCGAGCAAAAGGACGATACACCTGTTTCGGCAAACTTTCCAACTGAAAGAACTAATAATCACGCACAGTAACTACCTGTATTTCTAAACACTGACTTTGTTAAGTACTCACACAGCAAGAAGAAAATTCCAGCGATAAATATTACGATGAGTAAAGTTTTGGTCGTTAAAAATTGCCTTACCTAAATTACAAGGCTGGGGATTCAACCATCTCACGGGCGAGTGACTTAAATTAGCTCTGTAAGTGTATTCCGCGCGATCGTCCCGTCGTGTCTAGGATGCTTCGAATTTTCGTTAAAGAGTCGCGGCAAAGCGTCCTTGTTCCCATTGTCAAGGCAGCTGTGAAATTATCAACAGAGTCGTCTGACAAAGTTCTCGGTGCCGGTTTCTATGGCCCTCGTCTCGAGCATTCTCAGCCGTATTCCCGTGGAAAGTGTCTTTAAAGGCAGTCGTGAAACCGGTGGGCTCTAATGAAAAAGGGAAAGGCTCGTTCAAGGTCCGCCCGTGAACGGTTAATGAATGAGCGCCGGCAATGATTAGTCCCCCTTTGGGGAGGGTAATTAAGTGCGTGGGGAGAACGGCACGATGGAAGCCAATAAATCCCGGCCTCGACGTAGGACCGGAGTATCGTCGCGGATTACCGTCGACGTACGCTGGATTTACACGGGCAGATCTCTTAAACTTTATTTATCGTCCCTGCAAAGTCCCGCGTTTCCTTTATCTCGGGGAGAAACTTTTTTAATGGCCACGGATTACGCTCAGTCATTCATCACTTTCCCTTTAAACCCCCCTCTTTCTACCAGCATCCGTCCAATCATCTTTATGTCATTGCCTCCCTCGTAAGAATCATTCCCTTTCATTTAACTTTGAAATACCTTACCGAGGAATTAATATGGAACATAGTCGAGTGAAATTCGTTATTGCGAGGGGCTTAATGAGTAAAGGAAAATGCACTCTTTTAGAGGGTACTTGATTGGGCTATGTTTCAGGTAAAATTTCATCGAGATGACCTCTCGCTTTTTTAGCTCTTTATTAATTTGCAAAGCGCCTCGGCAATATTATAACCTTGGAGTCGTTGCGACCTTCGAGGAGTGGGCCTTTGCGAAGACGTTTTACTGGAACCCATCGTTTGTGTTCTTGCTGCAAGTTTTCAGTAGTCACTTCAAGTTTCGTCGGTTAAGCGGCGATAAACGTCAATAACGCTGGTCCCTATCTATTATCACTTACATAATTAAGGAGAATGAAGTAACTCTCTCGGAATCATCTACCTTTCATGAATTATAATTCTGTATCGTCATCGATCTGCCTTGAGCCGCGTGGACAGTTGATAAGACAGCATGGCGAGTGATCTGTTAATCCTTAAAAATTTCGCCGTGCAAGATCGATAATCATATTCGGCGGAGCTTCGGTAGAGATTACGAGCGACTGATGATCGTCCGGTAGGCGATAAAAATGATTTCACGCCGTTATCTCATCACACGTTGCTGTTTTTCAACCGGACGAAAACAGCAACGATATTCCCAGCTTCGTTTCGCACCGGTGAGGACCGTTCCTTCCCCATTTTGTTTTCTCCTTCGTCGCATACGGGGAAACTTGGACGAGTCACGATCCTCGGACGATCGATCGCCGGTGATATGAGTAGAACGGGTCGACACGCGATCTCAATTGACTGGCACGCAAGGATATTAGGTAACGCGACACGCTGAAAATCCGCTGACCGCGGGGATCAGGGCAAACGAGGACGACTATTAGGGCCTAGGGAAGGGGATAAAGCCAAAAACTAACCACGCGCAAAAGTCCGTTTATTCGGTCGTTTGTGCGCAATTCAAATCAAACGAAAATTTCGCTTCAAACACTTTCGTCCGTTGCAAAATACGAATTATCAAACGACAGTGAAATCATTTGTTCATTTTGGCCACTAATTCATTGGCGAAAAATTGCAAAATATCAACAAGCCGGACTTATTGTTACTTACGTGGATTTGTCTGGTGAATTTCGACAGCTGGCCAAATATTTATCTGTCTCGTGGGTTCTACTTTGTCGAAAACATACTAATACCGGGGGAATACGATTTCATTATCACTGACGCGGTACGTGGTCTCCCGCAAAAACATGGATCGAGCTGTCGTGTAAAAGGCGTGAAAATGGAGAAGCGTTTATATAGGTAGAGTAATGACTATATTAATGGATAAAGACAGGCGAAAAAACCTACGCTACTCTTATCCATTAATATAAACATCGTTTATTTAGCATAAAAAATGTTCTCCATGCAATTCATGTACAATTATTCGACTGTATCGCATCTGCTCGTCTTTGTATACTTGGACTCCTATTTCTCGGGCGCTTCGGCTGGCAGAAAAAAGATTATAGACAATTGAGTAGGGCCTACCGTCTAACCGTAGCAATACGCTTTGTTCTCTCGTGAGCTCCTTAATTACGCATAGAGTCCTTATAGAAAAATATTATTGAGCACTATGAAAACTCATATGGTTTTCGATAGTTATCAGTAGTATTTTCGTTAGCCCGTCAACCTTTCCCTCTTCCCTACGCAGCTACATACGTACGCGAACGAAATAAACTCTCTGGTTGGAGCTTGGAGATTTATTGAACCTCCCCGATGTAGCAAGACACTGTAACAGTATTATAATAATTAACATGCGCCGTCGCCGCGGCGACGAAGATACGGTATAATATTCAATTATAATTCAGTCTGAGATTCGATTATTGCTATTTTATTTAACAACATATTTCTTTCTCTTTGTCTCTCGCTTCTCTTTGTTTCTCTCACTTTCTTCTTACATTCAATGAAAACCTTGAGAGGGGGTTTTGTTTCCAGAAGAGACGGCAACGATTGTTAAATAGCTTACCGTCAGAGCTTATGTGTGTGTATATATATATACGTATATATACACACATCCATATATATATACTATATATATCGTGTTTGTGTATCAAGTGTCTTTTTATATATACATATAATAGTTTGTTACAAGGCACAAGTAGCTTACACACACTTTATCATCTTCCTTTCCACAATTGTCGCCTTTCGGTTACATGCTATTGTTACGCGCTCACACACTCGCAGATTCTCGCACACGCACGCTATTGCTTTTGCCATTCATCCGAAAAATCGCAAGATTCTTCTCGACTGTCGGCTCGTTCCTCGATGTGTATTCCTTGTTCTTAGTCCTTTAAACGATCACGACAACTTCGTGAGCCATGTCAGACGTTTCTACGATTTAAATCAACGATCCTTACCCTACGAGCCTGCAATTAAACCGCAAAATCCCCATGAATTATTCTTCGGTAATCGGAAAGAAACTGTTTGGTGAAATTGTCGGCCATTTTATCGAACGCATCGGGAAATCATGATCGTTTGAAGGAACAGAGGATACTTCAAATAATCCAAGATCAAAGATACGTGTCTTGATTTGTCTATGTGGTATAAGTGTCTCTCGCGGTGACTCGTCTGTAAAAAGCGCTAGTTTCCTTGCTTTTCGTAAACCATTGCCCCGCGGTCCTTGACGATCCCGTGATATTACAGTTCGCAGCGTACATAACTCATAAACGTGTAACGCACAATTGCCGGTACAGATACATACATGTATATCAAACAACACAGCGAAGGACAATTTGTTCCTCTCGTGTTTCCTTTGTTAGCGATATTATTCGTCGCTGATCGAAATTTCCACCGTCTCATCCATTATCCACGGGACGGGGAATTTACAAAACCTTTGAAATTCCCGCCGGTTCCTGAGGATCGGGGATACGGCAGGATAATCTTGATTCCTCTGTGCTTGTGTTTGGGGCTTTGACCAAGGTACGACTGGAGAAGTGTATGGAGGACGATGACGTTGATGACGCTGATTCGATAAAAAGAAGGGCTCGATTGCTCGTCGAGGGATGATTGTCCCTTGATTGAAAACGTCGTCGAGTCGATGAGGGGGTAGGCCGGGCATCGATGGAAAATCACATGGGGGATGACGGGCGAGGGAGTGGAATCGCTGCACCCCATATGTCGATGGGGTCTTTCTAATCCTCCGACGACAACGACTAAGGACACCACGAGAATCGTGTGTAGTGCCCCGCGATGCCATTAAAGGGCCTTCCCCACCCCCGACGCACCGGGGGCAACTGGCAAAGCAATTTCCCTTCGAGAGGAAACGCCAAAGTATCTGCGCCAAAGTGCTCCGGATATACCGACTTCTTTCGTCCTTTCGAACCCCCTAACGCGTACACGTGATTCTTCTCGCGCACGTTTACACCCGACGATTCTTATCTGAATTCGAGGCCCGCCATTAACTTAAACACGATTCCTTCCAATGTCACGATTTCCGCTTCCTTTCCCCCTGCGGACACCGAGGACTATACGTGATTTATTCGACAGAAAAAAAAACGTCGTCCAACCGCGACAACTTATTGTCCCTTGAATTCAACTCCGTTCGAACTGACATTTATTCGAAGGGCCATACGTGACTCGTTAAGAGGAAGTTACTTCAGCGCGACAATTTATTGTCCCTGACATTGCCCTGCGTTCAAACTGTCGATGGTTGGAATATTTATTGTTTTGCATACGTCATTATTAACTTTGAAGGAGCACGTCGAGGAGTTTCGAGTACTTTCGTGACGATTATGCGTTGAGTTATGACGAACTAGACCCGCGGAATTATTAGCTAATGAGCTTAAAACCCTTACGATTCGGCAGGGTCGTGAAATCGGTGGAGGAAGGAAGGACCCGAGCTGGAACGCTTGATACAGCGTGCGCCAGTGTAATAAACTACACGGGAGTACGTCGTACCGACATGGAAGTAATCCGATAATCCCATTAGACGAGTCCCATAAAATCGTTAACACCGCGCGGCGGCGACCCGCACGCGGCATCGCATTTTCCGCGACTGTAAAGAGAAAGGAAGGCAAAGGAGGGGAAGTGACGGAGAGAGAGAGAGAAGGTTACAGATGAGGGGGAGGAGGATGCAAGCTTCAAGCCGGATCTGCATTGCGGAGGAACTTATTCTTTGAATTCGCCTACGATTTAACGATCCTTTTAATGGTCCTTTCATTACTCTCGGCAAATCCGTCGAACGAACGAACGAACGAACGAACGAACGAACACTTCTGACTCGGCTGTTACATCCGCCCTTTTACTGCCCGGCCGTTCTGTCGACTGCGAATTAAATGTCATTTAACACTCGAAAAAGCTTTACTTGTTACGAGCCCGATTTTACGCGGGATTTATCGCATCTGCCATTACCGCGTTAAGTCGATTCCATTGCGTTAACAAAGTTCCCCGGGGTTCCATGTGCTTTGAATACGCAGAAAAGTCAAACTTTTGCCGTCTTTACAAGGTAAGAGGAATATACAAAATCATGTTAATTAGTTCCATTGAACGTGAGTAGTTTTGACTTTGAAAAGGTATTAATGAATTCCAATCAGCAGTGCACGTCTAATGCTGCGACACGCACTAAAACAGTGAGAGTTTTCGCGGGGGCTTAAACGAACATTTTCCCGTGTACAGTGGTGTTGGGGGGAATACATGGAAGGCGATAATTAAACGAGGATCGCAACAATAATCTACAAGAGAGACGTAACAAAAACGTAACGGCGATGTTTCCCGTTTCTCATTAGCGACTCCATTAGCGGAATATTCGCGCGATATTAGGACCAGTGTAAATTGGCTGGATTCAATGCATCGGCCGATTGCATCAATCTCATTAAGCGCAGCGCATAATGTTTGATGAGCGCGGGCGCAGCCAGCGGTCAGTTAGTAACGATGTTTGGCCATGCTCCGATAATTATCGAATCTCTGCCCGTTGTTTGTTACGAGTAAATCGACGACAGCGGAATATGAAACGACGCAATGGAGATTTTTCTTCATCGCCACGTCGACGCGCCGAAAGAATCGCTGATTCCTTCGAGCGGAAAATCGTTGTTCCTTCCCGTTCGTTTGCCGTCCGCAAGCTACAATTTGCTGAGCGGGGAAAAATTCGTTAGATTGGGCGCAGCTCGGTTTTGCAAATCTTCAAGGTATTCAATCACTTACGGCGCATTGCAATCTTCACGCCGCGTAGAAAGTGAACTGATTGCGAGGATGAAAAATCCTATTAAGATAAAATCAAGTTTGGGCGGTTGGTAATTGCGATCAAGAACTGGACGTTTAATCAACAAGTCGACTTAATAGGAAATTTCGTAATTCGATGGAGAAGTTGAATCGACCGGTTCAACTGAGAAACTGAATTACTACGCCGAATGCCCGAGTAAAGTCTTGGTTAGCGGGTAAAAATGATTTCTCAGAGGAAACATTACGAATTCTTTTTCTCCTTTGCAAAAGGGAATTAAAGGTAAAACGAAGGGAGGAATAGCGTGGAACTTCGGTTTGGATTGTCGTTGAAAATCAGCGTGGCTTACTTGCAGTTTGATTTGACATTAATGAGGATTCGGGCTGCGTGTTCCGTTTGAACTGACAGGTCGAATGATTTGATGGGGCGTCGAGGACGGGATAAAACTAGATGAGACGGTTATTAGACCGCGGGGCTCCGTCTGATTGCTGTCACAATGAGCTTATTATCCCTAATAGTTAAGAGAGAGTGTCTTACGACTATCCTCCGACCTTAAGGTTAAATATTATGTTGCTTCGTCGTGGGTACAAGTACGGCTCCTAAAGTGTTTAATGCTGCTAAAAGACCCTACGACCTAAGACCCTACCTAACGCGTCTCGTTACAAATAAAACGTACGTCGGCCCTCGTTCCCCCTCCCCTCTCGGCTTTGTGCGCAATATTAACAATGATGCATTGCAATGTATCGAGGTACTCGTGAGGAGACTAAACGTAACTCCAACTGTTAGTCGCGTTCACGCGATGAGCGCTGGCGAAACGACAATCGTTTTGCCCATTTCGAAAATCACCGTCGCGTTAACGATCTCCTTGAGCAGACCAGAACTTCTATACATCGTGTCTTAAAAAACCGTTAAAATTCATAACGAATGTACAAAGGACGTGGCTTCGTCGCGTCGGTCATTCGAAAGATTTATGCGCCATCGAAATGCTAAAACACCCGCTAAAAACCTGTTTACGTGGCGACGAACGTTCGCACGACGGTGAGGTTCGTTTTAATAAAAATTACAGAGGTGGCAGAGCGTACAAACTACGGTAACGTAGTAACTACGGCGATTGGAAAAGTGATAAAATAGCGATTGGCTTCTTTTTTTTTGTATCATTCAATGCGACAGCTTCGTTTTATTTATTTCTTTTTTTGTTAATCTCCAGTATTCTCCTTGCTCGCCTCCTCCTCCTCCCGTCCTCTCGCGTTCTTCGGCTCGAGTTGATCCTTATAAAGACGATTGTACAATAATATAATATAGACTCTGTATCAGTTACAATAATATCGTGGCGCACGGTTGGCGCTCGAGTTTCCCCGGATTTCTTGTTACCGAGGGAACTCCTTCCGATTAATAAAATCAATAATAAGATTATCTCTGGTTCGATACGTCTCGACGATTGTGCGATTTTCGATTGAAACGGTGCAATGCCGCCCACGTATCGTCGCTCGCCGCCTGGCCCTACTGCCTTTATTGCTTATTGCTTCGAATTATAGATCACAAAATCACCAGATGGTTCCACACCGTCAACGGTTCGCCCTGTCCAACTGCCTAGAATATTCGGCCCGACAACATCGACACCCTCTCGCAATTTCCTACGCGCATTAATACACCGCCGTAAACCATTTTACCAAGCTCGCATTCTCCGCATATCAGAAATACAGCATTATACACGCATCCACTGTCATCCCTCTCCATCAAAGCACTCCAAACTCCCACACTTTTTGTCCCCGTATCGCCGGAGATCTTTGTACATCCTAAGACAGTACACCATCATCACATTTCCCCTGTCATCACAAGATCACTCCTTTGTAAAGGTCCGTGTTTACACGAACCGCTCGTTAAAAACGATGATGCGCGATCGTTCGTTTTGTGCACTCGGATAAAATTGTTCGTCTCTGTCCTCCCTTCGGATTCTCCAAGACCGGTTGGTCGAGAAAATCGACAGGATCCAGCTTCTTGCGTGATATGGTCCGACCAGCATCATCATGGCTCACTACTCGTCGGCTAAACAATAACCAGCTATGGTTATTAAAAAAGAGTACTTCCTGCCAATGAAAAATCCACGTTCATCGCCGACGGCCGTCTATTTCCCTGGAAAGATGAGACCGAAGGAGCGATCCTTCCGACGAAATTTCGTCGAGAAATTTATTCCTCTTCTGACACTGATTGTACAGCTGTGATCGAGGTTCCCAGGACCCTCGAGGAACGTTGGATTGAGCAGAATCTCCCGACGAATTAACAGGATCGATTAAAAAGGACTGCCAAGCTCGGAAATTCGAGACCTGGATTATCCTTCTGGTAAACTTCTTGACTGCCTCGGTGTCGGTCTCGTGATTCCCCCGTTGCCGTTCTCTCGCCGATAACAATTCTAAGCTAACTTAGGTTCGCGTTATCCTTCGTCTAGAATCACCTGAATATCGCGATTATCGTCGCCAGCATTGTCATCAGCAGACACGTTGCTCGTTGGCAAGCTACTCCATTTTCCTCCATGCATTGACCTGCGAAAACAAGTACAGCAAATCCTATTAAACATGGCGCAAATAAAATACACGAAGACCCCTGCATTCTATCGAGCAGAAATTCCGTTCGTGCTCTGTCCTCTTACAAACTGCGAACGGATCTACCGATTTCAAAATCAATGAATATTTCCTCGCTGCAAGAGTCTCGCGCGACCACCGAGGCACTAATTAATAAATGGCTCGAAATACACTTGTGAAAAAGGTCTTCTTTGAGGTGTTGCCTAATTCTATTTTAATACGATCCGCCGAGAGTTAATTAGCGCCCATAAAACAAGCGCTTAAGCCGGTCTCCCGAGCGGGTTAAACAAGGAATTAAATAATCCCTGGGAATCCGCTGAAGAGGATTACGGCTGCGGAAGGGCGGCAAGGTGGGGGGGGGGGGGGGGGGACGGCTGATGCTCCAGAGTCAAGTAGTAAATGCGAACGGCATTGTGCTTACCGATACTCGTCGCGTTGAAGGCCAACATAGGCGGGGGTGGCGGAAAGCCTCTCTGGCACGCGACGGGGCTGGCGGTGAGGCTGACTACTCCCCCGCTTTCTTTGTACATGAAGCACAATCTTCGGGCGTTCCTGTAGGGCTGGGGCCTGTTCTCCGCCGACCACGTAGAGCCCCGCGCCAGCGGGGTGGCGATCACGAACTGCGTACCCTCCGCGTCGAACCATCTACCGTGGCAGGAATACGCTGAAACACAATAAAAGCCGACCATCAGGGCCAGAAAACCGAGGGTCCAAAGCTCCGGAGATAACGATGAGAGCATTGCCGCTTGTAAGCTATAAATTTAATTGATCCCCTCCACTCCCTCTCCCCCCGACCTCCCGTGTCATGGAAAAAAGTCTCTGGGACAAGCGGTGTCATTGTTAGGCGATACGGGTATCCGCTCGAAATCAATTTAATGCCGTTCCAATTCAGAAAACAAACGCCGAAGAAATCAACGGTTTAACGATGTTTTGTGGATATACGTAAATATTCATTTTTTGTGTATCTATCAAAAGTGGGATCGAAGAATGATTTCGTACAAGGTCAATGTTTAACAACTCTTATTGTTTTTTCATTGGTATCACGTTTGCATTATCTGCATTGTTATCGAGTGTGCAACGTTATCTTTTGTGTCATGTCTTAAGGTATCAATATAATTTACTTTTATCTGGCGCCATGTACATCAATCGTCTCCTTACATGCATGTTAACGTACTGCAGATTACTTTTACAGGTTACTGTTCTCGACACGTGATGATTGACACATTAAATTATTGATAATATTTGTTTTGTCGTGTTTAACGATCGCTAAAGACCGCTGGTTAAAAATAAATGAAGTCCTACGCGTGATGATTAGCGCGTTAAATGATTGATGATACTTGCCTCGTCGTATTTGAAAACTGTTGAAGACTTTGCTGGTTAAAAACAGATAAACTCACCGGTGATGGCATCGTCGTCGACGCAATCAGTCTGGAACTCCATTCTGTCGGCAGTTGAGCAGCCAATAGTTAGGGTCGTGACCTCGGAGCTGCATCTCGAATCTTCGTCTTCCCTTTTCTTTCTGATTGCGCGCGATTGCCCGTCTCCGTCGATCTCTTGTAATTGGTTCGTCATGGCGAGAAGTTCGTCGTAAGTGACGGGCAAGTCGAGTCCTCGGGAAACTGAGGATCTCTTCTTGGGCAGATCCTCGCCGTCGGGGTAATCCCCGAAGTAGTCCTCCTCGACTTGGAGAATATCCGCGGAATTGGCAGAATCGTCCGGGGCCCAGAATTGCCTCATCTGCGCGAAATCGTCCATGTCGACCTGGAAGTCCTCCATCTTCGGGTTTCTTCTCGTCCTGTCCGCTCCAAGGTCGTTTAAACTCCGCCACTCCGCCATATTTTCCCGTACTTTTACGTCCCGGGCATTCCTTATCCTCGCTCGAGTTGTCCCGTGCTCGCGCAGCAGTTCGTCCAGGTTCATGGACTTCCTCGGAGCTTCCCCAGGAGCGGAATCTCGATGACCACGAGCGTAGGGTTTATTCGACCTAGCCCTCCTGCCCATTCGCTCGTGCACCAAATATTCGTTGTTGGCCCGTCTCTTCTCGAGGTCGAAGTCGATCTTCCTTCCCCGACGGTCCTCCGTTCTTTCCTGCCCGTGCCTCAACTTCTCCCTCTCGTGCCTTCCCTCTTGGTGCTGCATCCTTCGATTCTCCCGGATGTTCCTCTGGTTCCGATTGATTCCCGTTACGGTGAACTTACCCAGGTACGGGCACTGCCGCGGTTCCGGCGAACTCGCTGTAAAAGAAACAACGGAAACTCCTTAGAAACAGAAATTCTCATATCAAAATTCAATGTACCGTCGAAACATATTTCCTATATCCTACGTATTTATTCATTACTAAAGTACATTATTAAAATACTGCGCATTTACCACGCGACTGCTCATCGCTGTGCAACGGTATATTCTTACGCGGTTCACCGTCGGAAACCTCGACAGAGCTGTCCGATAGTACGGTACACACTGGAAATCAGACGCAAACAAGGACCTTACATTGTGACCTTAATGGAAGCTCGTTAGGTTGTAAGGAGCGAAAATAGTTGCCTCGGTGTGGGAAAGCCTGGGGGGTGGGATGAGAAGAATAAGCCGAATGGCTATAACGAGAGAAGCGTAAATCGGCCATAGGGGCACACAATGCCAACTCTAACGAGACAAATCTGACGACGCACCCTCGAGCCAAAGTCACTTCGCTCACCGTTCCTCCCGCGATTCTACAACGCTGACACCAACTTCAATCGTCGACTTTCGACATTCACCACCACCGACTCTCCCTTCTTTTTCCCCGGCCCTTTCCCCCTCCCGGATGTCTCGTCCGCCAGACTTTCTCCCGACCTTCCAGTCTCATTTATTTCCCTCGCGATTCAACATTTTTTCCCCACTCATCTTCGTCCCGACAACGCGTATCCTCCGTATGTCCTTATTATTATTAAGCCTTAATTTATGTATAACAATTTTTGATCGACGTAAATGAAGCACCAAGTCGTCCGTAATAAATGCCCTGATTCTCGGTATTAGCCCTTTTGTCTTAAATTCTCATTGTTTGCGTTTTTGCCCCTCTATCTACGTTACCGCGCTGTCCCCTTCCCCCCCTTCTCTTCCGCCAATTCCCCTTCCTCGCATTATCTTCATTTACCTGTATCCCTCGCTCCATTTATCTAACTCCCCGACGACCCCCCTCCCCCACTCTTCGGGTCTCGTATATCGATTTAGGCGTGGACTTGGCGAGACTTGCCCGCAAAAATCTCGTTATTTTTATGGTTAATTAGACACGTATTCCGACGGGCCAAAGGCGAGCGAGGAAGGAGGGCTAAAGGAGACTTGATTTTTCCGACTCGTTAGGCGATTCTATCGTGCTGTCCTGAAGGAAAGGGGGAAGGGGGCGGAAGAAATCCTTCTTCGGCTGTCGCCAAGGGCAGAGGGCTTTCCCCCTTCGATCGGTTCCTTGGCTTTTCCTTCGTATAATCGGCCAGGATTCACAGGGACCGTCTGCCCCACGGTTCGTCGGTTCGATCTTTAATTAGTTCCGCCGCATAAAACTTGCGAATACTTCTTTCAACCCCGTAATCGATATTTTCCTAACTGTCCTAATATTTGTCGCAAATCCAAGGCGGCAAGAAATAAATAATCTTCGTGCACAAAAGGTTATCTCATTGTGAATTATCTTACTTTTTAATTATCTTACTGTGAAATATCTTACTTTTTTTTACAAATCCGTGACTTTTAATGATACGCCATTAAATGAAAGAATCAGGTGCATAGCACACGAAACGCGTATCGTTTGTGCATAAAAATTTCACAGAACATTATTCGACTATGAATTTAAGAGTTTCACTTTACTCGAAGACTTTGACCTTGAATGAAATGCGATTAAATGAATATTTTGGATTTACATAAATTACTGGTTTTACGGCGTGTCGTAACTCCTTATTGTTTGTTTTATCCGAGTGACATTTCCACCATAATTTCCCGAGCGGACGAATACTCGTCGTGTCTGTCACTGCCGGCCGTTTATTCGCATGGACTGTACGACTGACACAACCTTTTCCCCAACTTTTAATTAATCGGTCGAGTGGAATTTAGAGAACAACTTCGTTTGTGTTTCCATCCAAACGAAATGTCCTATAGGTCGATCGATCTTCTCACGTATCACCGTTGACGACTTTCTGCCCGCCCCATTCTCCCTCTCTTCGTATCGCATACCTGTGCCTGCCCACTATTTTATTCGACTAAAACTTCGAATTCTCCGTTTTTACGAAGCTACGGCAACGGACGTGAATTCCTCCAATGTACTTGGATTTATTCGATGTCCAACGTTTCATTTCATAATCGAATCATCAGTGCCATTTCCCAAAGAGAACAGAAATACTAGTCTAGAAGCACGGGATAGCAACACGACGTTTTTTCTTCGTTATTCTTTGTTTACGGTCGTCGTTTGTTGCTCCCCGCGTGCCAGTTTTTTCCTCCCCAAACGCGGGAGAGGGAGGAGAGAAGCCGAGGAATACAACAGGAGTTTGAACGGTGCGGCAATTATTCTTCGCGCGAGCGGAGAGATCGCGCGGCAGACACTTTCTTTGTTCCGCCGGCCGGAAATGACGCCTCGGTTCTCTCGGCGGGCCGATAAATTTCCACCGGAAATAACTTTTGGCAGGGGGCCTGGATTCTCCCGCGGCAGGGGCCGTTCGAACCGTTGGTCGACTCGAACGAATCCACGTTTACGAAACGGGGACGTTTCTCCCCCCTCCCCCCGTTGCCCCCTGAAGTCCACGTCGACGGTAGATTCGCCCACGAACGGCCCTGTGTCGTCGAATCATTAATATGCCGCCTCATTAGTGATCCCCAACCGTCAAAACCAATGCCAAACTTAAAAAAAAAACAGAGACGAGAAACACCAACTTGTAACACGTGTCTAAATTTGCGCAATAAATCAATCGCCGGGTTATAGAGTTTTATGTTATTTTCTGTAATTTCTAGCAGGATCATCGAATTAAATGTAATTGCTTAAACATGGCTGAAGTGGGTGTTAATGCAACGAAATGTTCCCTTACGTTGACATTAATTTCAGTAATGGCTCGTTAGAAGAATACACGTGACCAATATTTGCGTGTAAATACAAACAGAGCAGGGTGTAATTAAAGTTGAGTGCAGTCGGGGAGTTATGCTGAATGGTCGGCGTGATTATTCCGTCGAGCGATGTGCAACCGTCCCGATTCTGTCAGACGTTGTTCCAAATGTTATTTTCTATCACGAATATTGATCAGCCTGCCATCATCGCTCGGCTTATCTACGCGTCTCTGGAATCCACACATTAGCTCCCTGTAGCCCGTACAATCATCGAACTAATTGAAACTCTCGCGTGATAATCATCCTTTTAAACGGATTAACGTCTTTCCCCTCGTTTTCTAATACACGAACTGTACAAACAAATACGAATATCCTGTCATTCGGGTATTTATAAACATACAAATTCCCCGTCTTTTTACGCCGGTAAAAAGTGAGGTAAACACAAGCAGTTCTGTTTTACCGACAGTAACGTAGGTATAATAAAGTACGACGAATTATACGAACTGTTGCGGATGTCCTGTCGTTTCGATATTTATAGACAGAAAAGCTGACTGATATTCCGTTAATTTCACAGCGGTAATCTTGACAATACATTCTGTGAAGTAGGGGTAGGAAGAAAAGACTAGGAAATAAGGAGATTAAGGAATGCAAGAGACCGAGGGACAGAGGGGCGGTATCGGATGTAAACGTAAAAAGAGACAGGGTTGAGAATGCGGCAAGGACGTAGAAGGGACGGATACGGAAGGTACAGAACCGCGGAGTCAGGTAACCCGTGTCAAGTTCAAAGACGCGGATCCGAGTGGTCCGACCTTTACCCCGTGGTCCGTGAACGCTTCTCTCAACGTGTAGGATGTACAGAAGGGTTGGGGCAAGGGGGAAGGGGTTAAAGGCAAAGCCCCTTCCCGACCGGAATGAAAACGGGTTTCTCGCGAAATATCAGACCAGTTTTCCCAAGGGAGGGAGGTGTAAAAGGGGGGAGGGGGGTTTTCGACGTTCCTGCCGAACCGCGTGAGATATTAAATCACGAATCGAGGAATATTTCCCCGCCGCGATGCACGTATATCGTATAAATCTTTTTCTCTCGTTTCCCTGGCGTGCGCGTACTCCCGTGTCTCTGTTCCTCCCGTTGGTACCGCCGGTGATATCCCCGGAGCCCTTGTGGTCGCGGGAAAATCAAATCCGTGAAAATACAGAGCAGATTAGCGGGGGGGAGTATCGCGAGGATGTAAAATATAAGCCGTGCAAATATGGCCGACGTAATGCAATTATCCTGTCCGCCGGATAATCCGTAATGCATTGTCTTCCACTTCTTCGGCCCGTAAAAATACACGCGCCAGCGGAATACGGGTGCGAAACATTTACGCTAGCGTGAGTGCAAATGTGGGTCAAAATTAATAAGCGACTGTGCAGTAAACATAATTACCGCGTCATAATCCCCGTTGTTCATATATTTTCACGTTAATGGGTATATTTTATTTTTATTTCGCCTGCTTCCCGGGGAATTTCGCGGGGAAATAAATTCTCGCGTCATTCCGTATTGTTTCATTTTTTCGTTTGACTTCCCGCGGCCGGCATTCTCCGCATCAATTACAGAGAAAACGAACGGCAAGAAAGGAAAGAACAAACACCGCAGAGCCTAGCGTCGACGCGAGCGTAAATTGATTTCGTCCGACAGGTAAATTATGCAATGAAATAAACCGCATACAAACACATAAAACTCGCCGGCGCGGAATGGAACTAGTTAATTAGAATTTTAATTAGATCCCGATGCTTTACCGTCGTCGCAATTAGTGCGCGTATTTCGCGTCGAATCGCCTTTCACCTCCCTCGGTGAATTCCCGCTCCTCCCCCAGTCCCCCAATTAATTACCACACGTTTGTGATTATCATTTATTTTCTATGCACTCGCATCGTGAGCTTATTGCTCGTCGCCGTTCATTTTTTCAGCTACATTTAATACCTCCGTACATTACTTTAATTTCCCATTCACACGTCGCGTTGGAATCTTAGGAAGCGGCTATTCAACACAGAAGAAGAAGAAGAGGAGCGACATAAAAATTTGCCAAGGGGGCGAAAAGAAGGCGGTGCTCGGCAATCGAAGGAAATTCAATTTTCCCGTTGGGAATGCATTTATAATCGGCTGCATCGGAGGAAGGACGGCTAAAAGGACCGAACGGGAATAGAGGGACCGTAGAGGACCGTTGCACGAGAGAATGGAGAATGCGGGCCGCGCTGTGACCTTCGTATAATGGAAGACCGGACGTAATAATCGGGCAACAGGAAGGAAACGAGGGAAAAATGATGCGGCCGCGTGGAACCGATACGCGCGAAAACGATGGGGCCATTCATCGGCCCGGGCCACTGGAAATTCAATTCCCGGGAGAAAAGCAGTCGTACAAAAACGCCCCTGGGAGATGGAATTTTGCGACAGGTCCGACCGTTTCCTCCTTTTGTTCGCCGTACTTTCCCTTGTCTCTCTGTATTCTTCTCCCCCCTGCCCCGGCCCGGATCCCCTCGCTCTTCGCCCCGGCGATCAATCCGTCGACTGGTCCGGTCCGACGTGTACTCTTTTGCCAGGCGGCCAGCAGGCTCGGCATTTTTCAATACACCTGGCCGCAGTTCCATCGCTTTTTCAGCGTCTCGCTCTATTCGCCTGGCATATTGCGCAAAAGCCGTTAAAGCAAATAATCCGGCCTTCGCGGATAGCCGGGCAAATATTTTATTACACCGGCCTATATCCGCTTAAAGTACAAACGCAGATTCGAACAAAAGATATTCCCTTTTTAATGGGGTGCGCCATTTATTGGCCGGACGGTAATGGCTGTATTTGTTTCACTTAAGTTTATCTTATTGTGCATACGAGATACCGGGGAAAAGTCGATGTCAAGGATTTGCATGCTCGGCGATTTACTTCGCAAGGAAGACCGATTCTCTTTTCTACGTCCCACATTTCCCCGTGCCTTCGTATCACGTGTATGTAGCTACCGTCTATCCGTCTGGACTGCGAGATTGAAATCAGGAATAATCTTTTGAAAACTTCGAGCTCGAAAAATCCCAACTTTCTACAATCGCTCAGGTAAAATGGAGATGAAAGTACGTAAGCGGATTCCAAGATATTCGCGAGGATAACGTTCGTACGCGTACGCCAGTCGTGTAATGACTATTTACTTAGTCATTCAAATAATTATGTCCTCGCAATGGAATTTACCGTACTGCGCTGCGTGTACCCGATAAACGCGTCGACTTTCCACTAAATTCATTAATACGATTGCACGGTAAAATCAGACCGTTCAGAAAGTTTATTATTGACCGACACGCAATGACGACTGTTTGCGTGATTGTCCGATATTCCTGGCCATTTGTACGACATACCCGCGGTAATTACCCGACATAAATGAGAGAAGTCGATGATTACCGGGTCAATGAATATTATAAATCACCAGGTAAAATCTTTCCTCGTGCGCCTCTCGCGAAAGCCATTTTTCTCCTCGCTATATCTTCTCTGCTCGCCTGTTTCTCCTTTTCCCCTTGCACATAATTCTACATAATTCCCTCTTCTGTTTCCTTGCTCTCTCGCCCTTCCCCGATCTTCCACTTGCGACCGGAGTAATGGCACTGTTTCCATTATACGCCTGAGAAACGTTATTCGCGGGGAAAAAAGCACGGCGTCGAGAGCGCTACTCCGAAAACTTTTAATGGAGCACGAGCATAATGTCGGAAATGGTCGGAACTACTTCAATTTCGACGATGACGGCGACCCGGCCAAGGGGAGGAGGGCTGAGGGGGAGGGGTACGTACTCTCGCGTGATCGACTTTATATGTGAAAGCGTGACTTTATGACGGAGCTAATTATTGCGGCAACCGTGCGGCGTCGGTGCATTGCGGGCGAAAATGGCGGCAAGGATCGTTGCAATAATTACAATTTCTCGGAGTTTAGCAAAAAGGGGAAAAAAGCTACGTTCTCGCCGAGACGTAACATCTCTTAAGCTTCAGAGTCAGAGAAAAAGCTCAGCTAAATTTCAGGGAATTTAATATTAACGCTGCGCATATTCATGTTTCCCAGAACTTTATTCGCAAGGATGGCTCAACTTTTATCGATTGTTCGCTGTTGTTTCGTTTTTCTTGTTTACGAGGTCGACATTAGCGAGGTGCATTGTGTACAGCTCGGCTAGTGTTACTATTTCGCAATTAGCTCGTCATTCGCTAGTCCCGGAGGCGGTATGACCGTCAGCGCCGTTTCCGGAAATGCCTGTGTATCGGCGAGCACGCTACCGGTTTATCCTTCTTCGCTGTCGCAGGGCCGTGGAAAAAGCACGACGCATTTATGAAAACTACCATTGAGGCGTGCGCTTTTAATCGGATCTACGTCGGGCCGGAAGTTATACGATGCATTTTCGTTACATCCCTCGATAATAGCGAACCCGGTGCATCGCCACCTGGTGTCGGGCTGCATAAATGCCTGCAACTACTACCCCCTTCCTCTGTCCCCTGCCCCGTCCCTGACACGTATCGGCGCGTATCCAACGACGAGGCTTTATCTTGCCCCCGTGTACCGTATGCAACGTCGTTCACTGTCCGAAGACCCGTAAAATGTCGTTAATGCACAATCACCGCCGATCAAGTAATCCGTCTCCTTCTATCCACCTTTCGCCCCATTGTTTCCCCACAGCTCCACCCTCCAACACCAGCTACCTTTGGTTACAGTCGTTGTACAGCCTGGTGAATTGAAGGTACTCCAAGACAAAATTTCTGAAACTTCGGATCGAGGTGTCCTTGAAACGATTGTAACAACGGTTTTGAACTTCGTTCAGTTTCAGATGTATTAGCTAGCAAGGCAATGCTGTACAATTAGAAAATGTTAAAGACAATTTAGTTTGCACAATTCACTGATCCGAGACATTTGTGAAATTTGGCTTATCAAAAATGATTTTTTTACACTTATTTTCTTTAACCAGGTCAATTTCGCTTGCAAATATCGTATTTTCTGTGTTCTCCATGTTTATTGTCATCGTAAAGAAGCGTAACGTTATAGTCGTATATTTCGTAACGTGTATTTTTTACAGTCCCATTTTGTTTGTATTTGCTTTATTATCATGTTCCCTTTACTATACTTTTACTTGTTACTTCCGCACTTTCCTCGATTGTCCAACTTTTCCGCGTTTCTCCTATCTTTCTCACGTGTGTTTCCCTTGCTCGTTATTTCCGTCTGTTTTATTTGTAAAAGAACCGTTGGGAGACGGATGTACACATTGAAATTTTTTTCGATTTATCATAAATGGGGCGTATGAGGGCAGCTACTGAGGCAGCACGTGGAGGAGTGAAAGAGTCGGCTAGGGGTGTTCGTTGAACGTTTTTAGCAGAGTTAGTATATTCGGTCGCTTATACAATCGATATACGAGGGTGAGAAGCAGAACCGAAAAAGGGAAAACAAGTGGGAGGCGAGAAGCGGCGTTACGGAAAGCAACGGAAGATAAAAATAGGTCGAACGTGATGAAAACAGACGACAACGATAGTGGGGAAAAAGATTCTCACAATTGAAAAAAAAATCAAGCATCCGCACGGGAAGAAATAGGAATAAAAATGGACAGGGGGGGGGGGGAATGCGATACTGCCGGACACAAGTGGAAAAGTGCAGATGGGAGGTCGTATAGAATATTAGAAAATGGACGGAGAAGCGGACTTGGAAAATATCTGTTGGTATAAGAAATCGAGAGATATGAGCCGGAGATGTTATCGGGCCGCTAAGAAAAGCAGAAAAGTAGAAAAGCCGATTGTTGTACCGACATATGCAGCAAGAGGGTTTATAGAATCGCCGAGAGGACAGAAAACCGAAGAAAATGTCCGCTGGTTGGCCAAACGAAGATTGCGAGATGCGTACCGCCCAAGAATGACGAGTAAACGAAAAAATGATTAAAGGGAAAAAAGCTGGACAAACTCATCGGGGAAAGAACGGCGGAAGCATTCACTGAAAACCGGGGGATATGTGCTGCAGGGAAAAATGAGAGCCGCATAAAGGGAGGAAAATAGTAATAGAGTAGGAAATCGGCGAGGGAAGAGGGCAAAAAAATGCAATTTTCTGCCTATTGCACAAATTGAATCTGCGGAAGATGCAGTCCGAGGCAATGGGCAAATTAAAAGGGACAATGAAAAGTGTAGATAAGGAAAATCCGCGAAAAGGTTTCGTTCAACTCCACTTCAGCGAGGAAAATATCGTATAATGTGATCTATGACAATGCAGTTAAATTCTTATCTTTTAACTAATTTAACGAAAAATGGGGAAATTTGAGTTAAGCAGAGGGAGAAAGATTGGCAAAAGAGAGAGACTTAACGTAGAAGAAAGTCCCCGAGGAAAGATTTCGCAGAATATGAGCAAAGTGCGACCTTTGTTTGGCACGTGCAATGTTTCCCGTGTCGTCCTATTTGCAGGAATTACAAAACCCACTTTCTTCGTTGGTCCTCTCGAAACGACGACGGCCAGCGTTGCAGCCCTTAAAAGGGTCCAACTTGGTGTGGGGGGGGGGGGGGCATCGAGGAGGGGGAAACGAGGGGCGAGGGTATTCCGTGCTGAAGTTAATGAAGGATCCTTGAAAGTGCACGAGGTCGATGGTTGACGGGCAAAGGGCGGAGGGAGGGGGAACTTTCGACGATCCGTTAATTCGGCCTGACTCCAAGATCGATTTGAAGTTACTCTCACGTCGTGCTAAGTGCTTAGCGGATTGCAAATGACCCAACATCGGGCAGACTTTTAAAAGCAAAACCGCGGATATCTCGCGCAAAGTTCCCCGGAAGGCCGGGGAAATAAAGTGTCGGAACGAAATAATCGTCTCGCGTTTAATTCCGTTCGGGGCAAGACGGAGGCAAGCTCGAGGGAAATATGTAAATCCAGTGACCCGCGTTTGGACAATCGGTTAGTGTCCTTGCGAGATAGGAAAATATGTAGAAATATCCCCTATAGGAACCCCATGAATATGTATGCAATTTCCTAGTCTACTTTTCATCGTACGTCCGGCCCAGTAGCCATACTTTTAGCCGTCCTTTCGCCCGCGGAATTTCATTCGCGAAATGGCCGTGCTTTCCATCTGCGGGGAAAAGCTCGAGCGTGTGGCCGCACGAAATCTCCACGCAAAAGGAATCCATTTCATTATAAGGTAAAACCACGCGCGCCACGACGTGGCTCGGTGGAAACCGTATTAGAAGGGCGCAACGGGAGGACGAAAAAATTCCTTTGTCGTTCGATTAGAGCCCCGAGCATTTGCCATTCGTAGGAGAATCTCCTGCCATGAGTAGGAAATGGTGGGAAGGGGAGGGAATTCTTTGAATCGGCGAACCGAGTTTGAGGATCTGGAGGATCAGGACAGGGGAGGGGGGAGTTTGTCTCGAGGCGCAGCTGCTAACGCGTTCTCAGCCCTTCGAGTTCACGTGTATACGTTTGTACGTGTGTGTGTGTGTGTGTGTGTGCGTGTATGCGTATGAAGCTCCGCGTGTCCAGGGGGCCACCTGAGAATTGGCAATTTGCTTGCAAATTTCGCACATGGAGAGCGGTCACTCTGGCCTGCGGCCTTCGACCGCCGCGAAAATTCCCGGAGCATTTGGAATAGCGTATTTCGATGGAGATAAAAGGGGACGTGTCCCGTCAGCCCACCCTCCTCGAGTTTCTCCCTTAAGGCGTTGAAATCCTTCCTTCGCGCTTTACAACCCGTTTTCACGCCTTTCATCGTTTTCCCCGCGAATTTGTATTGGCAATTCCTACGTCGCGGAGATTCGCTTCGTTCTGCCCCGCGGTCTCGACTTTTCCCGATAAATCACCGTCCCTCCCCTCTTTGTCCTCTTCGGATTTCTCCGGCGGTTAATGAATATCGCTCTCCTTGGTCCTTTCGCGCTCGGCGAATGGGTTCTCCACTTATTTGTACGCTGATCCGCTCGCGAAACTTCGGTAATGTCGAAACACAGTTCCCCTTTTATCCTGCCCCGCGCCTCGTATGGCCCTTCACCCGGTCGTTGTCGTGTCCTTTTTCCTCTCGCTTTGGCCCTCATTGTTCGTGTATATCTCCGAGGGAAAAGTAGGTTAAGCCGAGAGTGTATGAACAGCTTCCGGAGTGAAAACCATTTAGCGGACATGAAAGCGGCTGAAGTGCGCTCGACAATTCATGTGCATATAGCTCGCAGATACATAAGGCCAGTGCGAAAATGGATCCAGGTGTGGAAGGACAGAAGGTAGACAGGAAAGTAGAAGGAGGATCGTGGGTAAACAGAATGTAGGTATTCAGGGTTTTACGCGGTAATACGTGCTTAGATAAAGCCTACCTTACGGCTGATCAAACTTTCAAAATTTACATCTTCCTACCATTTTAATCCCAGGGACAACCTTCGTAAAATTAATGAAAAATTTTCCCAGAAAGATTAGCCAAGTCGGCTTTTTAGGCCGACAAACGAAAACACAGGGACCGAAATGACAAAGAGAGATCGGGAAAAGCGGGTAAAGATTTCATAGCATTGGACAGTTGGAAAATGATATACACGTATGCCTAACGAGGTACTTCCGTACCTTTGATGCGGAAAACTGAATCAAAGAGGAACTACACGCAAAAGCTTTGACGCAATGCTTTCGTAGCTTTGCAATTATTCATTAAGCGACTGAAAAACCGTCAAGGATAAAAATTCCTGTGTTATAATCGTAGTTCCGAATGCTCGAAAATTAAGCTTTCTACAAAAATGCCTTCCGGGGGGGTAGAGAAAAATAAAGTTTTAAGAGTGGTTAAACATGTATTTTTTTAAAAACAGTTGCCGGCAATCTGTATGAAAAGGATAACGGGTTGCAGCTCGAGGAAACTAGTTTGGACAAGGTTGCCTGCGTTATTTCATCGCACGCGGTGTTGCGGCAATGTTCTTTCATATCTACGTGCGAGTGGTACGAGCGCAGTCGGAAATACAAAGATGGGATGTGCACGAGCAACCCACTCCCCCCACCCCCCCGGGACCCCCCGCCCCTTGCCCCTGGCCGTTAAATTGGCGAAAGCACGAGGTTCCTGTTTCCTGGAGTTTCCTGCGATAGGCAAGAGACGGACGAAACGCAGACGGTACACGACAATTGTTTTCCTTTAATTTGCCCGGGACAAGGCCCCGTGACTTTTTTCCTCTTGCCGATGAAATTGGTCATCCATGTCAGTCACGTTTCTCCTTGTTCAAACGGGAAGTTCAGGTCCAAGTACCTGCTCCACTCCCCCCATTTCCTGCAGTTTCCAATATCCTCTTCTTTCCTTTTCACCGATTACCATTTCCCTTTCCTGCTTGGGCAACAGGATTTTCTAAAGTAATTTATCCAGCGCAGCGTTAACTTCGTGCGGTATCAAAAATATAAGTACGAACGTTTGGTACGACGATACGCTACACTGGGCGAAGAAAGATAATTTCATAATGACATCAGGGCAGAGGGGACTGTTTTTCTCGCAAGAAATCCAGGGAGATTGATCTAAAATTTTCGGATTTGAAATTGTAATGCGATAGGCAGGCCGAGATATTGGAAGGAAACGAGTGGAGAGTGGACGGCGGGGGTGAGTTCAGTTATATTACGAACCGGCGAGGTGTAATTTCGATCAGATATAGTTCAGGAGCGTCTGAATCATGACGCCGGTTCCCCCGGTGCCTTGATACGTCACGTCATTTCCGGTTGCCGATCGCCAGGGGCGTTCGCCTGACGTTGCACGTCCGTCTCTACTGAGCACGGCAACCACTCCTCTGACTATTAAAGTAGAGCGATTCCAGAGTTATATCAAAAACACACTACTCCCAGATTTAATGTCAGTACTTAAAGCAAAGTTTAACGGCAGTCGCATTCTAACAGTTGCTGCAACTCTCAAACAACTTCTTGCACCGAATACAAGTTTAAGGATCAGCATATTACCGTGACAATACGTGTTCCATCATCGAAGGCAAAATATTTCCCGAGACTGGGTTACAATACGAATGATTTCAAATAATTTCAATAAATTCTCAGTGTACTTTCTCCCGTTATTATTGCATCGATAAAATATTCAGCGCACCGCCGGTGGTATGTGCGTGCGCAATAAATCAGTAGGAAATTGTTTACAATACGGTAATCTCGAATTTGCATTTCGACCGTTTGCTCTGTTAGGACATTTAATTATTCACTTACCAATTTGCTAATGCATCGCACTCGCTAAGGCTATAAAGTGAGGTGCGATATAACTGCGGAGAATTATATAAAACGCTCCAAGAATAATTTGTATCTGTAAAAGATCGCTTTTAAATGGCGTATTTAGTGGTTCCTGCGGAACGATTTCCGGAGCGGGGATGAGGAGGGGGGATGGGTGAGATGAACAGTCATGAGAGATCTTTTATCGATTATTTGTCACCGTGGAGGGCTCGTTGGGTTCGATCGACCCTCAGATACTCCTCCGTCCCGGAAGTTTAATTTGCACCTGAATAAGACGGTGAGGGAAGAGGGAAATTAAGTGATCAAACTCGTTATTAACACATTCGAGTGCCTCCATGTAGATCGTCCGCCGACAGATATATAATTACTCTAAACTCAGGGACAAGATTGGATTTACCTTCAGGGGCCATAAAAACCGTTATCAACGCGGAAATAGCTCTGCCTACAATTTAAGAACCCAATTTTTCTATCCCCTTTTGTATTTTATTTCGGGGACGATAAAGGACAGAGTATTGGAAATGACGACCGACAGGTACATAATTACTCGAAACTCAAGGATTTTATCTATAACTCTGCAACTCATTTTTCCCATGTACTATTCGTGTTTGATCTCGAGGAAGATATCGAACCAAGTATTCACAACGCACCATTAACACTATTAATTCCGTCGAAACGGGTGCCACGAGAAGCGGAATTTTAGGCGGGGTTTTCGCATTGCTCTCGGAACCCTCGGTGTTGACTGCGGAGCACGTCGTGATTGTTCGTACGTTTTTGTCGGCCGTTATTCTCCGAGTGCACAGAGCAATTTTTTTTAGTTAGAAGAAGAATCGCCGGGCGCGTAGCCGGTGCCAAGTTGGGCTTTGTCTTCCCGGCCTACGGACGTTTTCCCGAGATTGCCGGAGAGCCGAGAAGGGGGGGCGAGGAGGAGAGGGGAAAGCGTCGGGGAGAATCGTTCTGACGGATTATTCGGGGAACGTGTCTCTCGCGTGGGAGTTAATCCACGTGTCCCTTTGAGGCCCTTAAGATCGACTCCCGTCGGATTCTCCCGTCGGGAATGAATCGCGGGACCGTCCCTTCCCCCTCCCCACTCTCAACCTATCCTCTTCCCTCATCTCTTCCCTAGTGTTTCCCCGTGGGTGGAATTTCCGGCGGGCCAGTCCGAAGGTCAACAGGGCGAGATGCGCCGAGGAATATCGACTGCTCTCGAGTTTCGCCGAATGGAATGAGTCCGGGGATGAAAGGCCCGTTCGGGTCCTGCAGTCAAACGCCAAGATTGCGGGTCTATCGGGAGGCAAAGGGGGCGGAGGGGGCGGATCGGTGGAAAAAGGAGAAGCGTGTACGACAGGGGAGTAAGTGACAAGTTGAGGGATTACCCGTGGCTCCGCGCGCGCATTGTGCCCGATCGTTCGTTCTACTCCCCTCTCCTCTCCTTTCCTCTCCTGCACCCTCGGGCCCGTTTTCGCCTACGGAGAGACGTGCCGAAATTCGCAAAAGCGAGACTCGTCAGACGTGCTCGCATCGATCCCCACCAACTCCGCACACCTCTGTCACTCTATCTATCTCTCTCTTTCCCTCTTGCGGGAAAACTGACGGAAGAGAGAGAACTCCGACTGCACGGGAAGGACGTGAAAATATTGAAAACACCTATGCGCCGTATTTGAGTTACAAAGCTTGAGGAAGGAAGGCAAGGGAATTTATTTACGCGCCAAGGAGAAGCAACTCTGACATTAATAAGACTGCAGAAGGGACAAGCAAACAGTTGTGTACGAGTAAAAGTAAATCGTTTTTCATGAATAATTTATCACCGGCCTTATCGGTATCATCTGTTCGTGTCCCGTGTATGAATAACGAATTTCCGTGTTCCGGGTAAAAAGATTAACCGTCTGACGGCTGACTGGGCACAATTAAAAGCCCGTAATACACATTCCGGGGTAAATGGAAGAGAAAGGCGGATCGCCGCTAATGGCGTGCGGGATCGATAATGTTCGGGAAAAAACTTGCTCTGGCAACATAATTACCGGTTGTAACGTACGCGAGCACAACGATGCGTGTAAGCCGGCCGGTTGCACGTTCGTCCGCTACAACTGCCGGCATAAAGTTCCCCGAAGCAGTTTTCCGGATTGGCGGATGCTGCCGAGCAAGAGAAAGGGAAGAGAAAGAGAAGTACGGTAGGGGGGAGGGGGGGACGGTGCGAAGGCGGCGCAGGGAAAAAGAGGATGCAAAACCGTGGAAACGCGGGTTTCGCGAGAGAAGAGGGGAAAAAAAATAAGAGGAAAAGGAGTGGGGTAGAGACGGGGTGGGTGGGTAGGAAAAGTCGTTCGAAATTCCGTGCCATATGCTCAATGGTTCCTCCAGACCTTCCGCTCTCTTCTTCCAGTTCCGCCCCCGCCTCCCGGGACCCCCGCCCACCGAGCCAACCACTTTTCTAGCACACCAGCCGGGGAGAAATTCAAATTTACGCACCGACTGCCTGGGGTATGTTTTTCGAACTTATGAAAAATGAGTCTAGCCGACGGTCCAGACTTTTCCACCCCCCCCCCCTCCACCTTCTCTACCTTTGCCTCCAGGCCGGATCCTTCGGTCTTCTCCGAACTGCCTCGAGCCCCCTCCCCCCACTCCTCCCCTACGTCCTGCACCGCCACACCCCCCCCGCCCACGCTTCTTCTCGTGATTTCCTTTCATGCTTCTTTTTGCACCTTCGAGCGTTCCCCGCTCGTTCGGAAGCAAACAAAATTGTTGACCGCCTGGCGGACTTCCGGCTTCCACGTAGACGCGCACGGAAGTATGAAAACTGGAGGAACACTCGTCTATCGAGCTCCGGAGCGACCGATGAAATGAGAATGGAAGATATTGTCTCATACGAAATATTATTCTATAATATTGTCCTGTTCTAAGTCGTACAGTAAAAACAAAGCCCGATATAAAAGCCATCGTAGGTCATTGAAAGAAGCAATTATCTTTATGTTTTTGGGAAAAGTCAGCTTAGTATGTGCGACACGCGTAACTGACGTCACGCTGCTGCGGATCGTGTTATTACGTGGCGCGATGGTCGCATTGTAAGAAGATGAAATATAGATAACGAGAATCGTTGGATCTTCTCGTCTCTCGAGGTCATAGTCCATAACTCAGGCTGACCCTGTCGCTGGAATACGGTAAAAAATACCGACGAAAACGGGTACGAGCGGGTCCCTAGCCGTTTCCTCCTGGCATCCGTTATGTCAGTTTCGCACATGATTTCGTATCTCCATATTTACGTTGAAGCGCACCGCACGTAGTCCTTGAAACTCCCTTAAATTTGCCCCTACCTCCTGTATTTGCTCGCGGGATCGCACTAATTTTCCTTGGCATCGCAGTTTCCACGCTTGTAATGACACAAAGGCACACATCGATTACGAACACGGAGCAAGAAAATTCACTAATCCTAGCAGTTCCGGACAAACGTTTGTTCGCCGGACAAAATTCCGACTTCCGCCACGATCGCGTTTCCATGAAAAATTCGATGTTGCTGGATTCGTAAGGTTGGACACTTTGTAGGTTACACGATTGGATGTTCATAACGGAGGACGTTAAAGACAGGGATCGTTTGTCTGTGAGAGATGGCGCCGAGGAATTCAATAAAGGGATGTCGAAGAAATTATGGATCCTCTATTCTTCTTCTCTCGCCTCATTCGCCATTGTGCCAGGTGTAATTCCAGGGATCTTAGAGGTATTACGCAATCGAATTGTCCCTCCCGTTATTTTTTTTCCGTTTTCTGGCCCGTCTAAGCGAGGACAAAAATTCGACTCCGCCTTAGAACTCGCGGCGGAGTAGGGAAAGAATTCGCGTTTACGGTCGTTCCGGGTTTAACGAGGTTAATCGCAGAAGCTGAAAACGAACCCCGAGGTCGAGAACCGGGTGTACACTTTAAACGCCTTTCACCCTCGGCTGAAGCCTTTTTTTTACGGCTCTCGTCGTGAGTACCCGCCGTTATCGATCGAAAGTCGGCCCGGTCAGCTTCCTTGAAATGCTTCGCAACCCTTTTAACGACGCGCACGGTCAGTACGGTTTTTGCGAATTTCACCAATTATTCCAGCGCGAGAAAGCATCGTTCATGATTTTGCTCCAACATTCCAGTCACCGAGACCATTATTCCCCATTGTTTCGCTGCAATAACACGACTCTTCGCAATCCCTTTTGAGATAATATCGCGGAAAATGATGTACCCTGATAAGCCAGGTTTCATTACTAAATTATGTCAAAATTTAATATCCGGAGCTGAGCCCTGTTTTTTTTCTATAAGCTATGATGATGTTCACGGAACACATGTTTGTTGATAATCTTCCTGTTTTCAACGTGTTTCCTTTGTGTTTACAACGTTCTTTATGTGAGCTGCGCATATACACTGGGAATTTACAAGATATACGGAGGTTACTAAAACCCGTTGCCCTTTGGCAGAAAAAGAGGAGTTGTGAAAATGCATTACGTTGCGTCCTCGCGCCGGAAAATTCGTTTACAATTTCGTAGGTAGCCGTGGCTGGGCGAAAGAAGAGGAGAGCACGCGGGATCCGCAAATTTACGAGTCTCGTTATTAGACGGGAAGAAGCGGGAACGGTGGAACGGCTCTTTAAAGCAGCAGACTCCCCGTATTAATTCCATCCACCCTGAACCTACCACCCCCCCTCCCCCCTCTGCCCGCTACCTCCGGCTTCTGTTCTCCTCCTGGTCTGTTCGATGATCATTTACCCAGCTGCATAACAGTCACGGCGCATGAAAACTGTCAGGTCGGTCGTTAATTTACGCCTTCCAGATTCAACGTCTCCGCTCTTGTAATCAGTACCCCGCTGTATCCTCATTTTTCCCGTCAATTCGTTTCTCCTCAACCAACCGGTAAAACAAAAGTACCTAGAAAAAGGTGCAACGATTTCTAAGAATCTGAAATGTTTTACGACACGTTACAGATTTGGAATCCACCTGAAAGATATCGAATATTGCTGTACTCTTCTTCCAAACCAACCGAGCAGTGCAAAACTCGAATAATCTTCTACTGCTGTGTATGAATCAATATCTTACGTTACAATATACATTTTCGGTACATTTTAATGAGATTCGACCCAACAGATAGTGACACGAAATTCTTATGAATAATTATTTACACGGTTTTTTTTTATAGACTAACAACGGCATCAGGGAGTAATGATTTGGCCGGGAGATTTGTTAAGCCGGGGTCGTCGGGTTGTTGTAAAACTGGGATTGCGGGGGGTCGGGTCGTTCTGAAATTCCATTCATTATGGGCGTGGACGTAACGACGCGCAATTATCGAGTCACCCGGTAAACGAGTCGGCATTCGCGTGCATCGTGTGTATGCATCCGCATACGAGGGGGGGGGGGGAGGGAGGGATGCATAACTGTGGATGCAAGGGACAGGAGAGACACGATGTCGGGCCTGTAGCCGCGAACGGTTCGGTGTGCGTGGTATTTGTCGACGTTTCCCGCATGTAGGACAACCGGGGACGTAAGTGCCGATGGTAGCCCTTATTAAAAAATATGAAAATATCTCCGCACAACACGGCATTCCTACAAGGCGGTTAGAGTACCGAACATTAAATAACTTGCATCGCTCTGACCATTTTTATTTGGCAACATAGCGCATAGGTGCGTGGAAAGTTTCTACTGCAGGCTATTAAAATTACGCATTCGAGGGGAGAGTTTTGTTCGTGACTTTTGAGGTCGTTGCAAGGTGTATTGGTTTTAACCGTGTCTGTTAATTAAATGTACGACTGTTAGGCCAATCACAGTTCGTTCATGCGTTTCAAATCAGTGGAATGAAGCTTCAAAGTAATTATACAGTTTGTTGGTTATGAAAGCGAAATAATGTATTTTTGTTAATTTTGCCAACCTAACCTCATTTTTTGCAATGATCCTTAGTCCTCTATAGCACGATTTCGCATAACACGGACCGCTTTACGGTACTATTCGGGGGTTGACTGTATTACATATTCGCTGGCTGTCCGATTCGCGAACCTTCTGGCTGAGGCAAATCCCGTGGATTTTGTCATCGTGGCTTTGTTCCTCATACGTCCCCTCTCGTGCCAATTTTCCCTGCTCTTATGCGTCCTCGTTACGTTTAGTCTTTTTGTCCTTTAATTTCCTCGCCTTTCTATGCCGAGCGCCAGGCTTTTTCAAACGAAATGGACGGCTAATAATTATCTCGTGGCAGTACAATGCTTTGACTGATTTGCGTAATTAAAACACGAGAGTTTTCCAGTAATTTCAGATGAGTGACATTTTTCATGTCCAGAATTACTGCATGCACATCATTCAGAGCGTAACGAAGGTATGCAATATTCCTATAAAAAATGGTACATATCTACTGGTAAGTCTCTATCCTGACTCTACCATTTCTCTTGGATTTTTGCTGATTTTTTCTTTTGTGAGGATATATGATTTGCTTCGCTTCGTTAATACCGCCCAATTTTTCCTTCTTTCCGCTACTTTGCTACACTCTTTGCCCCACTGAAATATTTGTTACCTCTATCAAAGTGGCTTCTGTTTTCGTCCGAAGCTTTTATCACCTTACTACCTGTCCCCGAACGGCTTAATTGGCGCGTTCGAAACCTTCGAGAAGGCACTCAGAAAGCAGAGAAGCGCAACGAAAAGTAAAGAAAATGGTGGAATGAAGTGCGAAAAAAGGAAAACAAAAGATCAAGTGTGACGGAGGAGTCGGGAATCGTGTGAAATCGCAGCGGGAGAAGAGTGGATGGTCGGACGGACGATAGTCGAGTTTATCGACGATCCCAAGGAGGTCGGGAATGAGGAAGGAGCCGGAGGAGAAGGGATGGAAACGACGAACGAAAGGTATTTCGTGAAAGGACGAAAAAAAAACGGTCTCGTAGGAGCCGCCCGGAATTCCATAAAACGCGTCAAATCGGTTTCACGTTTGATATAAAGCGAGGTATCGGGCTTAAACGAATTTCCAAAGTAGAAATTGCCCCTTGAAAAATTTATACGACGGCACTTAAAGTCCGTCCGGACGGCTGGACCCACGCGGCTACGAGGGGGGGGGGAAAAGGTCTTTCCGGTATTTGGAGGGGAAGGAGGCCCGGATAAAACGTCCGCCGTTGGAGAATTGAGGAGAGGATAAGAAGGTCCGTACGAACTGCCGCTGGATCAAATCGAGCCCAATAACTCCGTCGGGATTACAAGTACGGCCCGTGAAAATCGATCGATTCCCAGGAAGATTGCCAAACTCCAAAGTACGAATTTCATTGTAAAGGAAGTGCATATCCTAGTCATTAACAAACACAGTGATTAGAACCATGAGTAACGACTAAAGAGTTGTACGTAATTAAACAGTTTAACACGCTATTTTATAGCTAGCAGTTTAAACGTTTTACATACATTTCAGATTCACTTGCAATTTTTCTTGCTGACGTCAAGATGCAATGCATGACTAACAGCCTTAATTTACTAGCATCGTTTCAGTCTGCGGTATTCAGACTCTGAATTTCAATCTCGTGCAAGCTTACGTACCTGTACCTGACTCGAATGCGGCTACAGCATCGATTTGCCACATTTACAGTATTTCAATTTCCTAATAGCACACTTCGAGTCGTTCCCCGATGTTTTTCCCCATTAATTGATTTCCCTATAGCTATGAATAAGTGTTTAAGGCACTTGAAACTGCGCGATTGGTACTTGAAAGTTCATGTGATTCATCGTTACGTTGGCTTGTAAAAAGAATTAAGAGCAGGATCATTGTGCCCTGACCAGATAATAGAGTGGAAGAACATGGAGTAGAAAATGCTCGCTATCTACGACTTTAGGCACGTGCGTGAACGTGATCGAGCAAAGCAGACTGCTTTAGGAAGTTACGATTTATGTATCTACACGTGACTCGCGAAACCTACGTGGAAATTTGACAAATTGCCCGAGTCTGGCCGAGCCTTTTTTCCCTCCATCTTTTTTACCACCTTGGGTCAATCCGCCGCGCAATTCCGACACACTAAATCCTCGTAGTCGCAAACTTTCCCGCAAACCCGAGTTTTCCGTGTGCTACTAACAGTTCTAACGATCCCGTACTTTCTTTTTATATTGTTTCGACTGTTCCTGCCACCCCTGCGTCTGTATCATTTTTTCTTCTCAACCGTATAGCTTCCCGATTGCTTCTCGCACTTTTTCCCCATGAAGTACAAACACTTCGACATCGCGGAAAACTTCCATCGGCAACAAAGCCAAAATTGCTAGTTCATAACCACTGGCTGTTGCGTTGGAGGTTGAAAAATTGTCATGAAAAATTCATCCCTACCTTTTTCGTGACTATGAAATGATAATGTTCTTGATAATGTTAGTTTAATGATAGATACTTGAAATCTGTCATGGAAGAATGTCGTTGTGTACTCACTGACTAAGGTGAGGAACGGTATGCTGTGTTGCTGGAAATGAGGAGAACTGCAAGCTTCTTCCGGTCGGGAAACCGCATTACCAGTTTGTACTTCTATCACGTGCCCGTCTCGTCGGTAGAACGCCATGCACATGTAACCACTTTGACTGAAATAGCCGAAAATTTAATAATGTCATCTGCACATTACCAATTAAACTTCATTGCTACGTCACAGACAAAGCTTTTTAATAAAAAAAACAACTGAATTAAATTACCAGCTTGATTTTTAGTGAATATTTAACGAAACAGATGATTATAAAAGGAATAACTTCTTTAAATTTAGATCTAAACTCCAAGCTTTTGTAGATGTTTCCTTTAGATTCCCACGAATCACTGTACTTCGTATAAACCACTGCTAGCGACGTAAAACGTTGAATAAAAGTAACGTAGGAAGAGGGATTATCTTGGAGGGGCGTAAGGTGGATATAAAAGCTTACCATCCAACGGTGAAATGTGCCACTAGCATCGTCATTGTCTCCGCAGCGTTGGCTTGCTTGATACTGTTGCATAAGAGTTTTACGTCCTGATCTTCCTGGCCGAGGCCGTATTGCGATTCCGCAGGGCCGCTCTCGTATCTCGAGGAACTTGCATTTGATCTGGTGACGTGCAAAGAAGCGTTCCTCGGATGGAAAGTATAAGATCTCGCGAGGTCCAACGTATGCCATGTTAATCCGCTGTTGGTGTGTCCCGTCAACCAGCTGGGAAATCTGCATTCTCCTGGTGATGAAACTGCAACACGAAAGTACAGCATCTCTGTTACACGACGTTGAAGAATAATATAACAAAGATCCTTCAGTCAACATTTCATCAGGCAAATTCCATTGTCTTAATAGAATTTTTTATGAAACTAATATCATTTGTTTTACCGAGAATTCTATTCCATCTAAAAATAGTTTTTATTAGAGTTATCGAGTATTTCTATCCTTGAAACAGAATGCTTGTCGTAGCGAAGGAGTAGTCGGGAATTATTCATGTAACGGTAGGATTATCCGCGGGCGCGTTTGTTTTTATGGACAACTCTTCGTCTTGTAATTCGGCAGACGTCATAGGCGAAGTTCGTTGATAGAGAAATGACACACAAACACGTTTTTATAGCACGTAAAAGCATTGTTGCCCGTGGTGGGAAAGAATAAAAATAATTCAGCTGCCCGGTCGACGAAACTGCGTGTCGATCGGGCGGACGAGATGCAAGTTTTTCGCCCGTAAAAATCAGAATGGTTTTCTCCTACCTCGCTCCTTTTTCCCATTTCCTTTCTCGCGAAATACGTTTTGCGTTATCTGTTTTTCTTTTAACCGCGCCCGTTTTTCCTACTTTCAACGACAGGACATTCTTTGCGAAAACATCAATTGCAACTGAGAAATTTTGTCAGTAGAATAATTCGATTTTTGGGGAATATTTCTTCTCGCTAAATGAATCGAATCGTTTGCATAATTTCCTTGTACAGAATTTGGCAACACGCTGGTCGAATGAAAAATAATTGCTCAAAAGCAATGTTCGGTATTCGACGTGAGGTTTGCACTGAACGGTTCGACCTTTGTTTGCTCTGCAGGTACCGGAAGTTGAGGAATCCGGGGACAGACCATCGGGGGGACTGTTTTAATCGTTCACACGTTTCAGCACCAAAAACACCCTTTTCCTTCGCTTCTAACTGCTGACTTTACTTTCTTTTTTTGACATCGTCGAGGACCGGGTTTCAAGTAGTTATGAAAACGCAGTTGAGTAATTTTGCTGGGGTATTGACTCTCTCCTTCGAGAGGAGAGTGCAAGCTAATTGAACAAACTTTGCCGAGCCGCGGATGCAGTTAAAAGGGCTTGGCGCAGCAGATGACGAGGTAGACAGTTAAGACGAAGAAAGGAGAAAATAAGAGTGGAGAAGACGATGGCGCGAACAATGGATAAAGGTGACAGAAAGAAAAGAGAATGGCGCAAAGCTGTATAGTACTGAGGAGAAGTACAATAAAGAACCAACGAATAAAACAACTGGTTTTCGTGTTAATCCATTTGCAAATTTCCTTCCCTCTTGACGTCATTTTCAATGCTGCCACGCGCGTCAATGTCCTCTATTAAACACTTGGCGATTCTTACAAGCGCCGTCCAGCTTGTCCCCCATCTTTCCTGCCTCTTTACGGCAGTTTTAAGCGCGTGTCTACGAATCCCACTCGACTTAAAACAATTTGCCAAAGAAAGTGGCGAACTGGGAAGTGCAGTAAAGCGGGGATCGCGAAATCCACTGAAGTGAAATCCGTTAACGAAGTTTGCCAGTAGACGGTGCTTTAGTGAAATACTGGTTTTGCAAACTCCGCGCGGTGAAAGAGGCAAACGGGAATGAATGAAAATGAGAGACTAACGAGCCGAGCGAAAAAGAAAAACCAAGCGGAAAGCAATACTGCAGGACAAGTGCACGGCAACAGAAATCCCGTCGTTTTAATACTCAGCTTAATATACTGCCAACACGAGTAATTAAAACATGTTACTTGTTAGATACAACATGATGCATCCATCTTCCCCAAAATATGTAACTTTCGTTATACCTCACATGCATTCACAATACTAATAAAAACAATTCCTTTCTCCCGTATATGCAATTTCGTTACATGAACATATTTTCTACACATTTTAAGACTTTTAAATTTTTCTCGTATTGCACTACTTGTAGGTTTTCTTGAGCGTCACGGTTCAGGTAAATCCGTTTATTCCTGACATACATTTCCAAGGATAATAAGAATGATATTCCCAAACCTTTGTTCCTAAAATATTAATGCACTTTTATACTTTAAAATTCTTCGTCGATTGCACTCTGTGTGCGTGCCGGTGTGGACATTATTACGGGTTGGTTTTTTACGAGGGTACGAACCTTTCTTGAGGGTCATGGTCCTGGATCCCTCCATGGGGCTGAAAAGCCCGTTACAAGTGGCGTCACCGCTCTGCGCCACCCGATATATTTCGGCCGCACCCTCTGGCACGGTTCCACCGGCACTCGGCGGAAGCCCAATCTCGTGATCCATGGCGCCTATGCCCATCGCTGGCCGGTTCAAGTTGCCCTGCACCGTCGTCTGGCCTGCCTTCTCGTAGACGAAGCATCGGTATCGATCCTCGTTACTCGACGCGTGGTTGTGATGCAAGCGGCCAACCAGGTACCGGCTGCTGCCCTCCTTCCAGGTGGCCAGGCATTCCAACTCCTCCACTGAAACACGCCGATGGATCCTTCGTCAGATATAGCAATGCTTAAAACCGTAGGTTTTTCGGATATTTACGGACCAACTCCGCCGACAGCTGGAATACGGTTACTCAAAGTAAATATTCCGTTGCCTTTCTTACTAGAGTCCAAATGTTCGTATTTGGTAGTCAAAATAACCTTAAGGCCGCAAGGATCATAATACAGCGATAGATTTTTAATCATGTATTACCCGAATATAACCTATACTTTTCACACAATTCAAAATGGCTGCCAACGTTCACGAGATGGAACGATTTTTATCTTACGTACATTGTTTTAAGAATAGTTTTCCCTGAAAAATGATAACTTCGTGTCTATCGGAATTTATTTATAAATTTCCCGTTGGTACATGTTCATTAATTACCTTGAGGACTTCAGGAAAAACCTTTCCAGATAAGCCGTCGGTTTTTTTCTTCGGCTCATTGGATAGCCATTTGGCGTGAGACGGTGTAAACCAAGGCCAACAATTATGGCGGTCGCCGGTCGCGTAAAAGTGCGGCACGAATGACCTACCAAAGATGGTATCTTGGCTTCCGTTGAGCCCGGATTCGTTTGAGCGTGGCTCGTGACCGGACTTTTTGGAAAACTCGAGACGACATCAAGGAGTCCTCGCGCACGTATCTAAATCACATCTCTCTGAGGAATCCTTGAGCCTCTTTTTCCGGCTTCTTCCATCCCTCCCCTTACCCCCTCGCCCCCTTACCGTTGAGTTTTTCCGATCGTTCACGATCCGGCGAAACGACACCGCGGGGCAATTTGCGCGAACGCCAAGGAAAAACTCATCGACCCGATCGTCCTCGCTGCTCCGTCGAAACGAGAAGAGATTCGTCCGTCTCGGCTAAGTCCTTCCGCTTCTCCACCATTTTTCACCGCCGATTTCGACTTGCCGATGTCACAAATTACTCGCGTCGCGCGAAACCGTTATTCTACTGAATTATCGATACAGTCGAAATTACAACAATGTCGCAGCGCACTCTATATTTCAGCAGCGGCCAGTCTAAGAACTAACGAAAAAAAGGTATATAGATGCAATATTGCATATATCCATATTATTCATATATACATACATATGTATATATATTTGTCCTAAGGGGTTTGTTCCGTCAATACTCATCCTCCCCCCAGGAATGATACCTACTTTAATCGTAATTTTGATTCCCACCAGTAATAGCGCCGCTATACATTTTTAAATTGTATTGGCATTTAATAATACGGAGCATGACGTAGGGAGTTACGTAACCTCCAAAAATGTGGCCGAAAGATTGCAATGGATGTTAGGTCTATCCTGAACCTGTCACGACCTGTTTCAACCTGTCTCAACCTGTGTGTAGTTCGACCGAATTTGTCGCTGGATATACTGGACCAACGACCGGGAGTAATTACTGCAAAAAAACTAAGAACTGCGAGGTTTACAAGTTTCTAATACGTAGTCAGGTGAGAATAAAGTATTGTCTGATTTCAAATATTAATTTGTAGACACGGCCGCGTGAAATTTAAGTCGCCATTCGCGTTACGTTGAAAATACATTTTTTCCCCGCTAAATAAATCTGTACGTTAACAAAAATTATTTATACAGTCATCTACTTATCCTGTTTTTCAGGATTTAATGCACTTTCTGTAACACGGTGAATAAAAGCACGTATTACGGAGTGTTTTGTAGGAAATAAAGAGAGAATTTTCATCGTAGCGAAACGCAATGTTTCCTACGACTAGAGGGAAGTGTAACCATGAATATAAAATTGTACAGCGCTCAAAAGACAAATTATATTTGGGTCCGGGAAAAATGTTCATTAAGCCATTCCCTGGGCCTTCCCCGCGCGGTGAACACAGTGTAAAACGAGTCTCTTCAGTTAGGAGAATATTTTTTACACTGTAAACAGCGATGATTGTGTAAATAAAATATGGCCTCTGGGCCGGCCGCCACGGGAATTCTTTCATTAAAGTTGAAAAACGTTGGCGAGTGACGATGTGTTAGGTGCGTTTTCGACGGGAACGGTCGACCTAAAATAGGGAGAAATGCGGGCGGAACGAGATTGGACTATTCGCGTCGTATTTCCGTCGATATTAAAATTGAAACGCGGTGGACGGGGGCAAATGGAACGTCGGGGATCGGGGGGTTAGCGCGGCCCAATTTGGGTTTTTGAAAATTCGTTGCGTGACCGAGCTAACCGCGGGACCGCGAAACGCTGGTTAAAGAGCCGAACGCGATCGTTCTCCCGCGTGCTACGTTTCATACGAAATTGTTTCCATTTCGCCGGATCACTCCGCCCAGGTATCGGACGGTAAATCACATCACACTGGGGAAAAAATACTAATGTAAACACCGTACCAGCCCACTGCCGTTCGTTCACCCGATATTTACACGCTGCTCCGCCCGTACGTACGTGCGACATTTTAATTCGATGTACTAATTGTAACCTCTGTCATCGGCCGCCAGGAGTTTTAATACCCCGGGCGGATTTTGAAACCGCAAAATAAAACGACGTAGCTTGCCGGCCTGCGTGGCAAAACAGAGAGAGGTGGAGACAGGTAGACAGTGCTAGAGAAAGGTAGAGAGGGAGAGAGAAAGGGAAGGGGAAAAGACTCTTTTCTCCCTTGCCTCTCACGATTCCGTGTCGTGTAAACAATCCGCATACCGGTAAAATTGTGGCGATATTCCATTTGGTCGACCAATTCAATTTCATTGGCCAATAAAACGCTAGCAACGTAACATCCATTTATGTTGACGACCGGCACGTGAATATGTTCTGAAAAACTTCGTTCCAGGTAAAAAAAGCGTACTTCTCCGGTTCTCACGAAATTCAAATTTACTCTATATACGAATTCCAGAAATTGGTCAAAAATGATCTCGGATATCTTCGCGTCCTCAGTTCGATAAATTTCAGATTCTACGTGGCCTTGCGTTTAAATTCTAAATAGCAAAAAATGAATTTTACAAAACCCGGGTCCCGATTACAGCGACAAAGGGGCGGTTAATGCGTTAAAGAGAATCCTTGACGAGCGGGACAGGTGGTTCGGATTTCACATTCCCGAAGAAATCCATCACTCTGAAAAGCACGTGACCGATTGAGCCGTACGGCTGACAACGACATCGTTGATGGGCGCTTAATTGAACGACATAAAGATTACAGGGCGTACCATTACCGTGACTACGGCACAGGCCCGTCATCGGCACATAACGAAACCAATAGACGTAAAACGGTGGGGTGGAGAGAGCGGTTCGTTAGGGCGAAAGGGACACGGGGTCCGGTTCCCTGTGTGCAACGATAGGGTGCGACACGAAATCGTTAATCTCCCGGTTGCTCGCAGCCTCCTTCCCGAATTCGGACCACGATAAGAGACCGTGACACGTTCGACGCGCACCGATTTATCGCTGCTTTTACTTTTCCTCTCCTTCGACCCTCCGGATCACGTTTCCTGATAAATCGCAGCTCACCAACCGCACACAGGAGGATTAAGAATTCCCGCCTAGCATTCGACAATACGCATTTCCGTCGAGCTCTAATTTACGATCGATAAACAGACATTATCTGTTTTACGACAGAAGACGGAATTTTAAAGTTTTCTGTTTGAGGTTAGATTTCCTGTTGGTTTTTTAATAATTTTTTAGTACGGAAAATTTGTTTGAAAATTTATGAAATCCGTGGTAATAGTCTGAGCACAGGCTGCGTGGATACCATTATTAAGCTTTCATTGAAACGTATTACAGTTCTGGTAATTGATCAAACGACAATTTCACCCTCCGCTGGTTACACAATCTAATTGTGGCAAAATTGTAATTGCTGCAACCATTATTACCGTAATGATAAGGTCGTAATTGAAGAATGGGCGGTTTAAAAAGGGAAACAATTGGTGATATTTCTGTCTGAGCTTACCTGCACTTTCAGAAGCTGGCACATCGGGACAGGCCTGGTATCTGAAGAGAAGTCTGCTATCGTCCGTGCAGGTGTCGACGTTGCTCTGAGGACTGGAGCAAGTGCCGTGACCTCTGTTGTATGAAAACGTCATGGGCCCGCGAAAGGGACACGGCACGGAAAGGGCCTCTTCTCGGAACATCGAGTAAAGCAGAGCATCGCCCGTTATGTACGAGCAGAGCGACGACAATGAGTTCCTACTGTGACAGTAAGCTGTAAACAAAGACACGAAGGATGTCATTTCATTGTTATTACCGCTGGCAACCTACCCGACTTTTTCGCAGTGGATGAAGAATGCTCGTGACGCTAGTGCCTGTCTCCCCGTAATGTCAACTTCTGTTTCGCCGAGGCGGCGAGGGCAGTTCGCGAAGAGTGACAAAAAACAACAAGGAATTTCTCTGAGTGGAAAGTTGGTACCGCGGGGAAGTTGTACCGTCGTGGCTAGTCTATGGTAATAAGGACAAGATGTGTGGAAAGGCTCGAGGTATGCGAATGAACTTCATCTTTCCATACTCAGGTGTTAGGATAAGCCTCCTTGCTGCGAAAAGTGCTTTCAACACTTGGCCGAGTATGGATGGTAATAGCCTTGCCTCGCTCGAGAGACAAAATTTCAGTATCAAAAAATTACAGTTGCCCAATTCTAGCGTTACTTGCTCGAACATTCTGGTAGTTCATGGTTCACGTTAATTTGAAATTTCCTGAATGGAGAATTATTGCACGACTCTCCCCGGTGTTAGTTATTTGTCGACGGGGGAAGAAAATTAAATGGAATGTAAATAAAAAGGATCAGCATTTTCTATCGGCGCAATTTTCAGACACGGCGCTTGCACATTTGATGATCCTAGCCGATTGCCATGAGCAGTACCGTCCATTGACTTTTTTTTCCCCCCATATCGCGACCGCAGAACAATAACCCAGGCGGAGAGGCGACAAGCGGCCTCGATGAGCGTTAAATAAAAGAGGGGAATTTCAAAACTATTAAAACCGCGATAAAAGTGCAATGTCGTGTTTAGCCGGGGCTCGGCTCTTCCTCCACCTCTGCGTCCCCCCCCCCCTCCGCCGCTCTTCTGGAAAGCCCTCTCGAGCCGCCATACGACCCGTCTATCCATCTGTCCAATCTCCATCCCTCTTTATCTCTTTTTACCGCGACCGAGTTATCCCCCTTTCCTACTTTCCGCTCGCCCCCTTCCTCCCTCGCTTCACCCCTGGGTTGTCATCCTCATTCAGTCTCACTCTTCTCATCCCTTCTTCATACATTCCACATCCCCTCTTCACCTTCTCGCTGTCCTCGCACCCACTTCGCACCCCCGACACCCCCGTCGTCCCCCGAACGACCCACATTTTCTCGCATCACAACGACGTTTGGTTTCACCATCCCGAGCGGCCTGCAGCCCGGTCATACCTGCGGTATGACACTGTGCAGATTGAAATCCGATAAAAACCACGGGACTTTGACAAATCGTCGAAAAATGCTAGCGCTGCTCCTCCTCGCCTTTGTTTCTTCTCTATAATTCTCTTACGCTACGTTTAATACCTTTTTTCTGCCTCGTCGATTACACGTGTACAGAATCCCATTCCCTGGCTATGGGTTATATTGTTCTCTCTAATGCTCATTTGCCATCTTATACACTTTCCCTACGGTTTAAAAACTTTTCACCACAGAGAAAATGCGAGAAGTGTTTTAAAGTCTTCTTCGTTCTTGTTTTTATTTTAAAGAGTAAATGAAGAATGCGAGAGCACGATACATAATGTTAATTGGATAAACCAATTAATTACTTATCGTCGTTTTCCTCATTTGCATATGAAGAAAAGTCATTAAGACGTCTTGGAGGAATAATAAATTCCTCGGAGGCTCAGCCCTGCCCGTCTTTTTCCTGTACTTCGACGTCGTAGAAGATTTTAATTAACGACCGGTATTCTAATTAACGGATAGGTCGTCTCGGTCCACGGCGCACGGAAGGAAATCGTTATCGATCTCCCGAATAACCGAGAATGACGCAACACGAACGAAGACGACTACCACGACGAGGAGCAGTATTTTATCTTGAGCTTGGAAAAGAATAAGCCGGGGAATTCTAAAGGGATAGGTACTCACTCTCTTTGTACTGCAGAACATTGGGGTGCTTCTCGTGAATAACAACGCAACGATAGCAACTGGATTTTCTGAAACAATAAACGTACAATTTTCCCTGAGTTCTATTTTCCAGAATCATTTATTCATTATGACAAAGGATAGTGGAATCGTGAAATTCTTATGCTTTATATTTTGCCATTAATGCATCGTGCGAATATTTATGTCTAAGGTTTTTACAATGTCTTAATTAACGTGGAATGATATTAATAACGGTACATGGCGCCAGACGTGCATTTAGCGGTAATTTCTAAAGAATATCTTAAATATTCTTTTCGTTCTAATTCCAGCACGTTCTCCATTTTACGGCGAACAAAACCGTCGGACGGTGCGTTGAATAAGTAGAAATGAAGGCGGAATGAGCACGAAGAGTTGGAAGGTGGAAAGGCGTGAAGGGGAAGTCGCACGTGAAATCGTAATAGTTGATTTCCGTTTTTAATCAGTCCCCGTGCTTGAGAGTCGCTCGAGGTGCGTTCTACAGAAATGAACATGTACAGCAGACCATAAATGGTGCCTAGCAACTGCAGCGAATCATGTGAGCATTTGAAAAATATGCCCCTTAGTACGGTCAGCCACACATCTACTAAGCAATAATCTCTCACACCTGTGCAAGAACCACATCGTGCAACGACTATAAATTAGTTTCATAATTAAGTCATTATTTAGAATGATGAGGATCTTTCTTAGATTTCTCAAGTTGTAATAAAATGTATCCTAAAGTCGAATGATTAGGCCCAATTAATGTGCCACTTGATCAAGATTTCTACAACTATGTCGTTCCGAGTCCTCGTTTTAGAGTGAATTAGAGCGGTTTCTTTTTATTTCGAGAACAGTGGCGTGTCAATTGCGGGGTATACGGGCCAGAGGAGGGCGAGGGGAGGAGGGGGCGGGGGTGATAAAAATCTCCACGAAAACTGGGCGGTCGTGTGACACGAGAGTCTAACCGTCGGTACGAATTACTTTCCTCCGACGTTTTCGCGCGCTACGTGTCTCCGTCGTCTAAGAAGAACAACGGCCCCTGCAATTTCCCGTTTAATCCCCTCTAACCTCGGGGCAAACTTGCCCCATATAGTACACCACGTCGACGGTAAGCCGAGATATAACGCACGATATCGACGTCTCGCAATGGCGAAATACAGAATATATGCGACGACAAAGATAAAACTCACGTACCGTGTAATCGCCTAAAAAAAAGGAAATATTGAATCGAAAATTAGGAAATATTGATTTATGCTCATTGGATGCAAGTATACGTTTACGTTGTTGTACTGACCGGTGAATCTGGATTTTCAGGGATCGAAGTTTCGCCTCAATTCATATTTGTGACATGAAACGGCGGAAGAAGTTGCGAGCAAGGTGTTTCGTGAAAATCAGCTTGTGCCGTGGGACTAAGTGAAAGGACGTGTTATGCAAAAATGGAAGCGAGGGGTAAGTAGGTATGCGAAGTTAGTAATATACTGGTATGTACTTACTGGTCGACGAGCAGGAACTTGTCGCCCTCGTTGTGGAGGCACTTGCCCTTGCTGGAAAGCTCGTTCCTCGAGATAAGGATCGGCTGTCGCACTCCACTCTGGAACCAGGTGCCCTCCCAACGCGGTGGAAACAAACATTCTGAAACAAGACGGTAGGCTTATCGAGATGTGTTCCGATAAGATTCCTGATAACTCGTACCGCTGTACTGCTCTAAATTAAGCGACGGTAATTAGCAGTAATGGCGAATCAGTAATTCAAAGGGAAACGCGATTGTCGTTTCCGGATAAGTCAGCGGGGAATATTCGTAAATCAGATATTCCGGGGATACACCAAGCAAGACCGTTCAGATAAACTGCGAGATTGCGTGGTGGGGGGAGAGGGGGGAGGGGTTGCTCGTAAGTAGAAGCAGTGCTCCCTGTTAACCGATAAGGTCATTTATAAGGTCAAGGTAATCTCGAGAAAGGTTCGTTCATTATTGATGAGCGGAAGTCGTCGGCGTAAAGCGAGCGTAATATCCATAATGGAGCAATCTTTCGGAATGGCAATTTTTCAGAAATCGAATAACCAGTCGGACTAATAGGGACAGGTATTCCAAAGCGGGATGGACGGAATGATCGAGGTGATCCTGAACGAGGGATGATCGCAACGGGCACCGAGTGTTCTCGGTAACTGATAGGGTAATTTATAAGATCAAGGTAGCCTTTAAGGAGAACGAACCGTTATTGATTGCGGGGGAAGTATGGTGGATAGAGGAGAAGGGGAACTAAGAAAGTCAGAACGAGAGGAGAGGTTAGAAAGAGTTAAGAAGGAGATGATAAAATTATACTCAAGTCTAAGGATTTCCCCAACCGAAATACCATTTTCTCCTGGCTGAAGTTGAGAAGAACCTCGCCCGAGTGTCAAGCGTTTCGCTAGGCTTTGTCGAGGGGGAAAAAAGTTATTGACGACTGTGTTACAGCTTGCCTGAAAGAATCGTTATCAAATTTGCGACAAATTTGCGCACGAATGGCGGTGACGGCGGAGGGCTGGATGTCGGAAAGACGTTGAGAAGTGTAGAATAGGAGGGTGGGCAATTCCGGGATCGAATAATCCCGGGGGCGAAGGAATTTCTGCAAACTGACAGTACGGTTGATACAAAATTCGAACCGCGGGACGAGACTACACCTCGCGAGTTATCGTCCAGAAAATCCCGGGAATCCCACGTGCCTCGTTTCATCCCCCCGTCGACGGGACACGCGTGGACGAAAATCGAAGAAAATCTGGAACAATCCTGCGCAGTTCCTTTAAAAGAACTTTCCTCCGCGAGCGCCGGAGGATCGATTAACCGGAATAATGAAGGACCCTCTGAGGTCGATCGCTGCTGTTATCGTTTGTCCTCGTCGATTATACAATTACGCGACGATATTGACTCGCCGCGACGAGGGGTCGCGCCTTGGAAAAACTTTCTCCGCTCCGTTCTCAAAATACCACGACCCCGGAAGTTTAGGGGAGGAGTTTTGCTTCAATTAGGCGGATTGTTGTTGCAAAACAAGAAAGCTTATAAATCCTCAATGAAGCCCAACACGGATTAACGGAGGCACGAAATTCTCTCTCTTTATGCATCTGTATGACCTCCTCTGCGGAAGGTTACGCCAAGAATAATTTCTTCTTTAATTACCAGTTTATCGAATTTCCATAAAACGCGGCGAATGTTACGCGACGATTTTTGCACAGTTTCGTAAACTACGGCGGAGGGGCGATTTATTTGCCGGTCGTCCGACGCTTTCTTTTTCTCATTCTGTGTTGTAAACCGAGCGGGGTTGTAGCCGGAGGAGCTTATCGAGAGAAAACACCGAATCCGCGCGCGTCCGTCGATTTAATCCCCCCGAATCAGCAGGACTCACTGGACTCCCCCTCCCCCCTCCCCTCCCCGAATTCTGAGGACGTAGGGATATTCACTTCCGCGAATAAAGAATCTGCCCACATACGAGTATTTCGTTGGCGTGGGCGTGATATATCGAAGTCTCCTCCGACCCGATTCTGGCCATTCGGGAGACGGGAAATCAGGGATCCTGCGAATCCCCCCGGCATTTTCCATTCCCTCTGTACTTCGGGAATTTTATTTCGATCGGCCAATCCAATCCGAAACGTTTCACATATCCGTGTACATTTTGCGTAAAAAATAGGATTTCCCGCTGGCAACGTCGGTATATGATTTCCAGACGGATCCGCGCTAGGAAGCCCCGCGCTACACGTCGTAATCCGGGCGAATCCGCGCGATTGTTGACAGGTTTAATTTCGTCCACCGAGAGGGCCATTCATTTTTTAATACTACCACCCCCCACCCCACCCCTCTTCGACGGTTCGAGTTTTTGCCGATGATATCTGCAGGCTTTCGTTACCGACGATCCATCATCGACAAACGCGTGCCGTACAAACGAACTAGGGAAATTAGATTAATCCCTTCGCCGTCCTTGGAAACTAGATATTCGTTGTACCGTACGATTTTAAACGATTTCGAGTGTAAATACGCGATTCTAAACAGCCGGAAACGATATCTTCCGCCCTGTTATTGCAAAAAATTTCGTGGAAATCGACGATACGTAAACTCGTAACAACAAATAGCTACGTATGGAGAATTTCATCTTCGAAAACTTGTTTACCTGAATTTTGCAGAACTCTTGTTTACGAAATCGGCACAACAATCGGTTCTATTTATCGGCGAGTGCGCAGCCAAACGCGCGGCGGATATTGAAAAGGAAAATTTGTTTTTCCCCGCGTATTTTCATCGCTCTCCCATACGGTATTTTATTTCCCTCTGCTTAATTTAATTCACGTTTTGCGGCGATATCCGTGCGATTTACCGGTGCGGCAATAGAGTAAAGTTTAGTGACTTATTACGGGTCGGGCGAGTTACGACTAAAGTTACTATGAGCAATCTGGCCGGGGGTGGGGTGGGGAAAAGAAGGGAAAAAAAAGAATCAAGCGGAACGGCAGATACCGCTTCAGGTGCGTTCCGTGAAATCGATACGCCGTGGGTTCGCTATACGGTCCTGGGAGAATCCGTCACCCCACAAACCCCTCGAGTCTCTCGCATTCCCACCGCCCCTATCGTCAACCCCCCTCTCCCTCCACCCTTCGAGCCGCGCGCCTCGTCGATCTCTTTTCCCCGTTCATTCCCCCCCCCCCCTACCCCCTCTCCACACTCTCGCAATCCTCTCTGCCGTTCCTCCATCTCTCTTCGTCCACGCTCCTTCCACCCTCGGGCATTTATTTATTTGCATGCGGTTCGTATGCCGCGTGCATTGCCTTCCCCGATTTTCGAAGCGGGGGTGGTTCGCGGGGAGGAAGGGAACGGCGAATGCCGCATGCACGGGCGGTCGAGGGGAAGGGGAGAAAGAGTGGCGGGCAGGCGTAAAGGGGCGGGGGGGGGGTAGTCGCGATTCGCGACGAGGTCGTAAAATCCGCGCGCCCGGCAGACTCGCAATACGTAATCACAGTTCGCACCAGCCATCCACGATGATGGAGAATCTCGAGTCTCGTCGGCGGAGGGAGGAGGGCAGGGGGGGGGGAGGGTGAAATGAATGTGAGAAAGATGAAAGTGAAGTTGAGGCAAGTAGAGTGAAGTGGCAAGGACGCGCAGAGGAGGGAAAGGGGGAGGGAAAGGGGGAGGGGGGAATCGTGAGGTAACGTTACAAGGAACCTTAGGGAAGGGGAGATGAAACAATGAAGAAAGAATGGAACAACGAAAAGATAAGGGAACGAGGGTCCAACTTTGAGCCAAAGAAGCATGCATATACCGCGAAGAAAGAGATGTAATGAAAAAAAGAAAGCGATAATTCCGCGATAAGCGAAGACCCAGGAAATGTAAATTGCGCGTCATATTTCCCGCTACGGCGAAAAATATTCTTCGGGCTTGTAGTTTTTGTTTGTCTTCTTTTCGTTCCCCGATATTCCTACATAATTGTAAGCTTCACGATCGTCCGTTTGCCCTCTGCTGTATTCGCTTCTCGGCGAATAATTAAGAATACGTTATTTAAGAATATACAAGAAACTTGGAAACTGGCGGCTGGCAGATTAATTTTGACGTTTAAATCGTGCTTTCCGGAGGAACTTGACTACGGTTTAGTTCCTTCGTCGCTCGGCAAATAACCGACCGTCGGAATTCTTCGGAGCGTATCGGACGGGTTTAACTGCATGAGGAACGAACTTTCATGGGGTAGCGGCGCGAATTTGAGAAACGCAACCGAGACGACGTGCAATTAGGCGAGTTTTATTCTCACGCTCTGAGTATTACTTTTCATGGCCTCCTCGCTTTTCCCAACCCCTCCTCTTCTCCCCTCCCCCCACCTGTCTTTTCCTCCCTCGCTGCTCACGTCTTTTTTTTCGCGTTCCTCAGGTCCTCCCGCAGCACTTCTTCTCCTCGTGCTTTCTTTCTCCCTTGTCCGTTTTCCCCCCTTTTCCTCCCTGTTTCCCCGCTCGCCTCTTGGAACCCTCCCTACACTTTCAGCCCCCCCCCCCACGTCGGTAACGACCCCTGCGCGGCTGTAATTCACCCCTCGAAATGGCCCGCGGACTACCTACTCCTCTGCTTACCTTCCCTCTTTCCTTCACTTCCCTCTTCTTCTCCTTCTTCTAAATTCCTTCGCTCTCCACTACATTTGTCTTCTCACAGCACCTACATACCTCTCTGGGCATTCCTTTCTCCCTGTCTCATTCTCGCTGACATTTTCAGTTTCTTATTCATGTTTAATACCTGGCTCTGCTTTCTCTGTCCGTCTCATTAAGTCATTTAGAGAATTATGCTCGTCTAATCCGTTGGACAAGCATTATTATACCATATTCCGTAACCGAGGGTGAAATACCTGTAATTTCGAGGGGTGCATGAAGCTTATTCCAACGTTGCCCGTGCATTATCATTCTTCTTCCGTCTCTCGTGTGCCCTCGTCCCCGCTCGTAATGCCGGCCCTTGTCCCGTTCGTGACGTTCCGAAATTTCTCGATTAAGACGATGGCACGCGATGTGCCCAGGTACCCGCCCATTTTTCTTCCCACACGCCGCTACGTCGATTAATCTCGCGGTCGGTGCGTCACCCCCCTCGGATCCACATAGCGCAACGGAGACACGGACGTGAACGCCGACGAAGCAGGCCGAAGCTCGAACCGCCATGGACGAGAAAGGACGAGGTTGGCGGGTCCAGAAGAAAACTATCTCCTCCGTGCCCCGTCGAGAATAACGTCGAAATTCTCGGTCAGTTGTAATCAGGACCGTGACGTCACGAGTCGTCATTCCCCGGATTCTCGTGGGGGGGGGGGGGGGGAAGAAGGTGGTTTCCCGTTCGACGGGGTTTGGGCCGGACTTTCATTGTTCCCTTCCGTGTTTTTTTGACGGCTGGGCTTTCGAATCGCCGGCCCGTGTCTTCAGGCGCGGCAAGTGAATTATTGACAGCCGAGGACCGAGAGAAGAATGGCACTCGGGACCTCTGACACTTTGACAGTCGTCGGCCGTAGGAAGACGGTAACGAGGAAAGGGGAGGGGGGTCGACCGAGGGAAACCCAGGGGGGGGGGTGAGGCCGGGAACGATGGAAAACCGCGACCATGCTACTCCCCTCCCCCGCCCCTAACCGTTACTCCACGTTTCGTCATTGACAGCTGTCAGCCGTCAGCCGCGGAAAGTTTTACGAGGACGAAAGTTGATATTGCTGTGCTTGCGAGCTTTCCCGGGCTTCCGTTTTCCCAGCACCTTTCCTCCCTTTTCGAACGGTCGCGCGAAGAAACGAACCTGCGGTTTTTTGATTTAACGCCGCCGGAATGCGACTCGCCACGAGGGAACAAAGACATCTCGTGATCGTGATGCATCGTCAGACGTAAAGGGTTTACAGTTTTCAACTTCCTCGGGGAAGTAAATTTATTTGTTGCTCAACGATCGGCGCAAACGGTTCACGAACATGTCTGTAAACTTTGAAATCAAGGATATTTGCTCGCGCATTTCGTTATCTGACAGACATTCCCACGGTAATGATCTTGTATTTATTGTCTAACCATTGGCTCAATGGTATACGAATATTTGCTCGATGAAAATATTTAATTGTTTGAGTATTTGACGGTAAGAATCTTTTTGTTCAGCGTAAGTCAAGTCTTTCTACGTTAATGACGTACTTAATGCGGAAGACGAGTCTCTTGATGAAGAAAAAGCAGCTTGACGGAAAAAATCAGAGGATTCTCGGGCATCTAGAGGGGCTTAGCACGGATCACGATGCGAACAAGGGTCTCAGTCTAAAGAGAATGAAAGAATAAGAGAAAGGAAGGAAGGAAAGGTACGTGTATATCTATGTGTTTCTTCTTTATGCCGACGTCAAGGATTGAAATGGCGCGTAAAATGGCCACTGTTCCCAGAGGCGAAATAAGCGCGACTCTTCTTCCACTGTGCAGAATCTCCAATTTTGTCGAACCCTCGTATGTCGTCTTCCTGAGTCGCTCTCATTTGTGGTCAAGAAATAAGAGAGAATAAGGAAACTAAGGAAAATAAAAGGGTCCCTCTAATGTAACGTGAAGGAAAACTACGAGAAAGGTAGGACACGTAATTTCCTTATAAAAAAAATTTAACCTACAATATCAGTATGTTAATTAGATTGAGGTACCTGCATACTTGGGCAATCGTTTTATCTTATATTCTCCGTACTTTCAATACACCTTTACGTTTTCAATAAGTAAACAGATGTCAATTTGGTAGAGGCAAGAGACAAGGAAAAAGTCTTTGTGCTGGTTTTAAGATAGAACAAAAAGAATGAAAAGGAAAGAGCGGGTAGAAGACTTGTCAAATACAGGGAAATATTCAAAGGCACCTTATATTCGCTATGCATAATTGATCACACTTCAAAAGAACTATTAAATAATCCTCAATGAATGAAACGGTCTTTCGATAATGTCCTTTGTTCTCCCTCATTCTACTCCTTTTAACAATGATTTACGCTTCACTGATTTAGGGGTAAAGCAATCGGATCTGTAGTTAGTTCAAGTCTCTGAATTAGCACGCAGTACTTACACTCGGAATTACGTGAATTCATATTTCCGAAGTTTCAAAGTTTTGCACGTTAAATCATATATTCATATAAGGCTATTCTTTGTCAGTATACTGACAATATTTTCCAATGTAAAGTTTAGAAAGACATTTGCGGAGAGCGAAGGAAGGGTCTCATATGACTATACTTTCAGTTTGAATTACACCATATATTCAATGAAAAAGTGTACATGTTTACAGAAGTTTCTCTCATTCTCCAGTGATTCAAAGTTAAAGCAATCGAATCTTAAAGGTTCACACTTTCACGTTAAATCGTACATTCTTATAAGGATATCATTTGCCAGTATACCGGCGGTATTTTCCAATGTAAAGTTTAGAAAGACATTTGCGGAGAGCAGCGAAAGGATCCCATATGATTGTACTTTAAGTTTTACGGGTAAATGAATTACGTTATATTTTCGAGGACTAAGAGGGTATAGGTGTGCAGAAGCTTTCCTGATTCTTGCCACGAAGCAGAAAGTATCCGAAGGACTTTCGAATGACTTTCAGTTCGCCCCCGTCTTGGCCGTGGGAAGGCAAACTCCACTCGCGGGAGCACAGTTTCTTGCCTGAGCGTTGGCCTCTCCAGTTTTCTCCTTTCGTCTCGTTATACCGCGACTCGTGCCGCGAGTCTGTGAATTGTGCACGGTCTCGCTCGTCTACGGAGGATTTCCGCGGATTCCATAGTGATTCCCCGGCCGTTCTTTCGCAGTTACGTGCCCATAATGTATACACGTATACCTGAACACGTGAAAGCTGGGAGACACGAGTCTACCGACACATCGATACATCGGATATTTTATGAATTCTTTCCCCCTTTGTCCGACTATATCCTTCCTTATCCACTGCGCCGTTTTCAATACCCCTCCCCCGGGTTTCTTATTAAACGTCTTCCCACAATATGACATTCCGCTGGATAAAATGTCCGGGGAAAGATTGATTATGCACGCAGAAATGTTCCCCGGCCCTGTATACCTTAGTCCCGAGAATCGAAATTTCCTTGAACCTTCCTACTCGCCGACAGAATAAATCCACTACTCCGACAAACGTTACACGTTATTATTAATGTTGGCTCGATTAAATATCCTGAAGTTCCTGAAATACGATCCACTCATAATCGGATAATTCGCCGGGGATTTCCTCTGTTCTCGCGGAGTGTACCGCAACGATATTATTGTTCGGCGCGATAATCGCGTTATCGTTTACCTTATTAGAGGGCCTTCCGCGCAGCGCCGGGGACGTCGCAGTGACAATCTCATTCGCCGGGAGTATACTTGCGGAATTCGATTCCGCCGGGCGAACGTATTGCAAACCGGGCGGCGCCGTCGAATTGCAAAGTTTCCTCGCGAGAGTGGTAAGAGCGGATTTCGTTATGGAATCTGCGAAAGCCGTTTCGCGCCCGGCTCCGACTTGCCAACCAACTCGCCCAACTACGCTCACCGATGCGACAACAATGGACCCAACTCGTCCAGTCTTACCCCGTATTCCCCCCCCCCCCTCCCATCCCGTCATTCCCCTATCATGCGAGTACTATTGCCAGACTCGATCTCGAAAAAGGCCTAACCTACCATCTTCCCAGCTACGAACATACCTCGAATAACACGGTACAGGCCAACCCCGTGTAACACAATGTTCTTAAAAATTCCTTTACCTGTATCTCCAGTCTTAAAGCGCACATCGTTCTTAGCAATACGAAACGAACAAACCGTTTTTTTCCACCACGATAAGTGCAATTTCGCAATTCGAACCGTGAGTGAGTTCTCGCGCAAATTTCGTGCTGTACGGGGACCTTCTTTGTCTCCTCTTATCTTTCGAAATTCTTATTTATAATCCCAAAGACTCCCGCGAAACAGAGGGTTTAAGCGCCGCTGAACTTGCAAACCATCCCAGAAGTTGGGCATTTGCGGAAAGTCGTATAAAGCGACAAGTATGGCAAGGACGGGAATGTCGAAGGAGCGGTGAAGGGAAGAGGGAAAGGTTGTGGCGAAAAATCTTTGGAAACACAGCGGCTGTAACGCGGGGTAATATTGTATTCATGGAGTGACGAACGTTCGAAGCGTTCTGAATGAATAAATAAATAAATAAATAAGCGAATGCGCGAACGAATCGCGGCCTGCCCGGCTCGTACATACGTATGTATGAGTGCGTCGGTGCGCATCAAGTGTGTGCATACGTAGTTGTCGGTGCACGGAGGGGGAGGGGGGGAAGGTTGAGAGGCTTGCCGGTGGTTGCAGGAGGTTGACAACTTCGAGAACTCTTTCAATTTATCTCATACCTTGGAGCATCCTTTCTTCCTGCCTTTCCAGCCACTTTTTACCCCCCCCCTCCCCCTCCCCCCTCCCCCTCCCCCCTCCCCCTCCCTCTCCCGCCCCTTTTCTCTCGCTATTCAGCGTCACCTTCGTCCATTCTCTCTGCACTTCACCTTCCGTTACCCCTCCCCCCTCCCCATCTCTTTTCGACCGCTCTTCTCGGCGGCATTCTTCCCCCCCCCCCATCTCTCGCTTCGATTTCTCTTTTTTCCGTGCCTCGTGAGCCGATATTTATTAGAGTTATGTCACGTAGCCCGCAAAAGGAACGTCTTCCCCCCCTGCCCCCCACACACCCATTCAACCCCGCAGGGAAAAGCCGGAATATTTAAACGGACGGCGGTACGGCCGGGCGATAAATAAAATCTCGGCAACGCGATGATGGAATTACAATAACGGTGGGAATCGATATTCCCTGGCAGAAACGGTCCGCGCTGACGGTATGTCAGGACCGAAGAGTATCTCGGCATTGTGAGCATTGTTCGCGGGACAATCAACCTGCTGGGAGAGCTCGCCGTAAAGCTAATTATTTCCGGCCGTGAGGCACACTTATAGTTAGGTAATTTGCATGAAATATATTTCAGCGGTGCGGACGAAATCTTCCGAACGTTCTTCTCATAAATATTAATAGCAGCCTTGTCCATACATCACAGCTGTCTCATTTTTATTTTACAAAGATCGTCCCGTATCATAAATTTTCCCGTACTTCCTGCGCTGGGTTTCATTTCGATAGTTATACAGGTCTGGGTAAACTGGTGTTAACGTTTCCATTCGGCCTTGAATACGTACAAGAATGGTCCTGTATGAAAAAGATTTCCGTACTGTCTGATTTCGTTCCGATAGTTATCCAGCTTTCCGTAGATCAGTGCAATGCATTTCCGATCGGCCTTGAGCCTCGACGAGACGTATTAGCGATTGAATCTTCGACGTGTAGCACGGCCTTACAACAAGGCCGTCATGCAATTAATGGCCGAGCAATTAAATTACAATTCCAACCCTCTTGGCCGGGGAGTTTTCGACGTCCCGGGGAATTGGCGCTTCGCGGAAATTCATCACGAGTCTTTTCACGGTCGACCCTTCAGCCTGGAATTTCAGCAGGGGCCGTGGATTACCGTGGCTCAAACAGAAACATCGGTAGCCCCTTCGACGCGTTTCTGTATGGACGAGGCTGCCCTTCGGCCAATTCCTGAAAAGCTCTTCTGTCTGCTTGCGAGTAATAAAATATCGCGCGACGGACAGAGAGGGAAAACGGCTCTCGGAGGGAACGGAGAGAAAGAGAGGGAGAACAGGGCAAAGAGAGGGGAAGGGGGGAAGGACCCTCTTGACTTATATTGCTCTTGGCCTTCTTACTAAAGCGCTGTCGTGTGGATCCTCGACTGCTCGCAGGGGATGAGAATTCCTATTCTTTCTGGTCCGTAACAGCTGCCGGCTGGGACGGTAGTCGGTCGACTGGTTTCAATAATTTTGGAATAATCAAAGAACGCAAATACCGGGCGACCCTTGGCGAGAAAGCTCCGCGGAATCGTCCATTCCGCGGGTTCTCGTAAAAAAGTATGTGCAGCCCGCGGGAAGGGAATGATTATGCGCCCTCGGAAGATGGCTGTATTAAAAGTCCGCCAAGCCGGTGGCTTTATTCGCGCGATCCTCCGAGCAAAGGGGAAATATCGTCCGAGACTCCTCCGACTGAATGTCAATGAATCCCCCGCAGCTGGATACAACGGGGTAAACATTAATTCCCATTTACCGCTCTTCCAGTCACCGTAAATGTCCGTAGTTCATGTCGGCGGTGCGTTTATTCCGACCTCTTTTTGCAACAGCCGGGATTACGCAAATGGAAATAAATGTTTATATCCTCGCTGCTGCGCTACTTCTAAACATTAATTAAAGCCAGTTCCTCCGGTTCCACGGCCGGCTCAACGACCGGTAAAATTACGCCCGCCCAAAAGGACCCACTTTTGCCGCATTAGGAAATCGCCGCGGAAATTCCCGTCAAACCGATCCCCAATGGTTCGTCATGTTATTCCCCTTTTCCCACTGACGTACCCCTCTCCGCAACGACGTTAATTACAAGCCCCTCCACCCCCCTCCACCCCCCTCCCCCTCTGATTACAAGCGACGAAACCGTAGGTAATGAGATGCGTCACGCATAAACCCCACGAAAATTACGGCGACTCGCGCGGGCATTTTGACACGGCAATTTTATTTCCTCCCCCGCGATGCGGCTAACCGTGCGCGAGGCACACGTTAATTACGTTTTCCCGCGACTCGAGATTACGGAAATTTTTATCGCGGGGGGTCTAGAAGATTGTCTGGGAAAGGGAAACTGGAGGGGGGGGGAGGATTGGAATACTAGTCGGACGGATACATGAAAATTACGGCAATTCGCCCGGTATTTTCGCACCGGAATTTTACTTCGGACGAATCGTCAGCTACGACGTTAATTACTTTCTCTCTTGACTCGAGATTACGAGAATTTTTAACAGAGGGGTCAGGGTGGTGGGCTGCGCGGGTGAGAAGGTCGTCTGTGAAGAGATAGTGGGGGGGGGGGAAGGGAGGGGAGGGGTGTTGAATACCGGCCGAGTGGATACTCGAGACAATGCGAAAGCCGAGGACAATCCGGAAGAACGGGCGAAGGGCGGGGAGGTGGGGAGGGGACGATCGATGCCAGCGAAAAGTATCCTCGAAATTCCGATGCTCTCGTGTCCACCCTGTTTCTACCCCCCCCCCCCCTCCCCCCTGGTTTTTTCCCTCCCGTTTTGCCGCCCTCGTTCCTCGCGTAATTAGTCGCGACGCGCGTTCCAATTACGAGACGCGACATCGGCCCTAATGAGGTGCTCGCAAGTAAGCCCGTAGACGGGCAAGGGCTTTGACTAATTAAGTCCCCGCGCCGGTCTCGCCGATTCCACGCCCACTACCCCCCCCCCCCTCTCGTCCCGTTCTGGACTTAGCGCGTGTGAGCATTCTGAGAAAAAAAGAGGAAAAACTTTTGTTATCCGCACGACGGCGCCCCGTCGTCGATATATCGATTTTTCAATAACGTACACGCATTGTTCCCGAGGAAGAATGCCCGCGACACTGTTCCCTGGCCCGTCTTCCAGCAAGCGCATTTCTCCTCCGTATAATTACTCCGCGACTCAATTACCAGAAGGAATAACCGCCCTCTTGGGAGGAAAGTACGTGATACAACAATACAGGGACGGGGGGGGGGGGAATTAAAGGCGTTACGAGCTAATATTTCAGGAACCGAAAGGAACGTGAGATTGTTGTTTCCCGGGATGAATCGCAGGTTTTTATTAGAGTCTTTGAACTTAATGCACGGCATTGGGAGTTCTTTTATGAGAATATCGCAATGTGACCGGGAAATTGTTGCTTTTGGCGGCAAGTGAATTACACGGACTACAATGCACGGTGGGGGATTTAAAGTACGAAATAATGCAACGTATGCAGAAGGTCGATGGAACTGCACGTTTAACGGAAAGCGTTGAAAATCCTTTCGTTCTCTCGGAATATCGTAACGTAGGTAGGAAATTGTTGGTTTTGGGCAGCGAGTGAATTACCAGGGGTATAATGCACGCGCTCGGTTCTTGTAATAAAAGGTAATATGTCGCCGGGCGAAATAATTCGATGGCCGGTTCGCTCGGTACTTTCTCTCGATGCGTGGCGTTATTGCCACCGCAATTACGGCTAAAATTTTCCCGCCGGCGGGGGCATCTGTTCCTAACGAACTTTTGCGCGGCATGGGCCCCTAGGGTGTACGCGAGCGAGTCGCTTCGTTCCGTTAATATTATCCGCGAGAGCGGCCGTTTGACAATGTATCAGCCGCAAACTTTCTCGCCGTTTCATCGCCGGCATTTCGAGAATATTGCCCGGAATTCCGGGCCGGCCGAAAAGCTCGGGAAAAATTTCCCCAGGCCCGCGCTGGATGAACGAGCAAACCGGCTTACCGTACTTTCCCCGGCGAAAACGTTGTTGAAAACAACCCTTCACCTGGGCCGCGCTACTTCATATTTTAATATCCTCATCGCGGCGGCCTTCGCCGAGCATTAACCCCTCCCTCCCCCCCCCCCCTGCCCCTCCTAATGAACGATATATAACGCAATCGCCGGAATTCCCCGGCAACGTCCGAGAACCGTCAACGTCCACGGTGATCTTCAATCAGCAGGGAAATCATCAGCGAAATGCACTTTCCAGTGTCGTACACTTTTTTTTTGGCCGCTTTTCGCCGTTCGTCCCAGAATTTTTCACGAAAGAATTTTTACTCTCGCACAGGAGGAAAGCAGGTTTCCCGTGAACCCTCGTGCGACTCGGATCGAGATTCAAAATACAGCCCCCGCTTCCGGTGTAATTAGGGGGAATTGCCGGGGTGAATTCTCCAAAAGTCGGACATGTCCGCCTAACGACAGGGGGCGCATATGTTAAATTGCTCGATGAAATTCAAAGCGCGCCGACGTGCAGTCATTAAGCGCTCCGTAAGGGATTCGACGTTCCGTCTGCGTTGCCCGAGTACCTCCTATTTATTTTGCCCTTCTCGTTTTTTTACCCTCCACCGTCCCCCCTCTTCCTCTGAGGGTTTTCCTCGTAGACGCGAGCACCGCGCGGGGTCAGTGGACAGAAGCCGTGAATTCGGTCCATTTGGGAAATGAATGCTTCCTGCCGACTTCTGCCCTCCTCTAATTTCGACGATCTTCAAAATGAGTGGCGAAAAAATTCGTATGGCCGTGCACGACCCGCGCATTTTCCACCGCACCTTCCGTGCGATCATTATCATTCAGCGTGAAATCAACTACGCGGTTACAGGAATATAAACTCGTGCGTGGGCGGTTAATCAATTACATTACATTCCAGTGAATGCTTATGGGGAGAAAAGAGAGGCGCAGACTTTGATTTAGAAAAATCTCTTTACGTATGAAGGACATTGTCGCGTAAAAAGGTCCAGGAGTAGAACAATTCCGAGGGTGGGGTACGTCCCAAATGACTCGACGGGTTTGCCAAAGCAAATCACGTGGCCACTCTGCAAAAGAAATGCAAATACGTGAGCGAGAGACCACTGGACGACGGCGCGGGGATGGGGAGGGGGGTGGGGGTCAGAGTGGGTGCAAGACGCGGGTGAATTCCCAGGGGGGAGTTCCCCCCTCCGCCATCTTTTATTGGACAGCAGAAACTCGTAAACCGTCGGAACTGACCCCGGCCCAGAGAACCCCTCTGTCCCATCGATTTTCTCCCCCCCCCCTTCGGCCCTCTCGACCCCTCCCCACCTTTGTCACCCACCCTCGGGTCACTTTCTTATTTCTCCACCTCCCGTCCGTGCCTTTCCGTTTCACTCAGGTTCCCCCATTTTTCAATTATTTTACGATGACATCTTCTCACCTCTTCCATCCGTATTTTCTATCCCCAGTTGGCGAGTGTCAGGATATGAGAGCATTTTTCTATTTACTCCCAGAAACGTTCGAGGCATGGGATGAAAAGCTTTGTTGTTTTTTTTTTAAGTTCTCAAAGACTTTTGTCTCGAATTTCTTCCTCTTCGCAGTCGAAGTAGCAGGGAGACTAAATAATCGCAGTGTCAGATTGCTTGCCTTTGTTTTGTGGAACTTCAACTTCGGTCCTGTAATTTCCCGTTGATCGAAACAGATCTGCGCTCACGGCGTGTCCCCGTTTCCGGATGTGACGTGTCGTGGGACGGGCTGGTAGAAAACTTGAACGTACCGGTGGAATCTCATTTTCGAAATGTTCTACGTGACCGCTCGACTTCCTTCGTAAAAGAAGTTTCCTCGAAAAAATCGATAGAACGAACCTTCCGTCAACATGTACATTTCTCGTTTTACCTCACTCTACCCTAAGAAATTTCGCACTGTTCATGAATCTGGTTCAAATTCAGAAGAAAGTGCAACGATAAAATTCATCATTTGTAGAATAATGCTACAGAATTTTGACAGTTACAAAAATTATATTTTACCTTCTCTTTTCTCCATTTTACAAATTTTGCGGGGTTTCTGAGTCTAGTTAAAATCGATACAAATTTACAACGAGAAAATTCGTATTTTTCGGGCCAATAGCGCAGAATTTTGACAGTTACAAAAATTTTACTTTTTCTTCTCCTTTCTCTTACGAATTTAGTTAAAATCTTCACAAATGCACAACAAGAAAATTCGTATTTTTCGGGGCCAATAGCGCAGAATCTTGACAATCGTGAAAATTTAAGTAGGTCACCCACGACTTTCGATTTGACAACATACTTCTGACTTATCGACCGGTCCGTTGTCGGGAACCTGGGGAAACCTTTCTCCATCGTAATCCTGGCATTTTGTCTTGGTAGGAAACGTGATTCCGGCGGGCGTAGACGTAGCGTTTTAAAGACGTCGTCGTGGACGCCGCGACGCGGAAATACTTTAGGAGGATCGGAGGGTCCCATCCTTGCGGGCCGATTATTCCGCTCTGGCACAAACAGCGATTTTTCTTTCCTCGCTGGCTCTCCTATTTCGGTCTCCCACGAGCGGATGACTTTGCTGAGCGAGCCTGGGATACACCCGGGAGATTCGCTGTACGTGGGAAACTCGCTGAACGACGAGGAGGAGAAGATTCGGAAAGACAGGGGTGCAAGGGGGAGGGCGGGAGTAAGGATAGAGGAGGAATCGAAACTGGTTAACGGAGGGAGAAAACGACGGAAGCGAAAGCCGGGGGGGGGAGGGGATATATATCGGGTTTTGTTTCGTGGGTTAAGAGGAAGGGGAATGGAAAATGCTGCGTCGACAATGCGTACGGAGAGACGGTTTTCTCGAGGGAACGGCACGGCACGACTATGCCATGTCTGTCGTTTTCCCCGGAAGAGGATCAGTCGGCTCCGCACTCTGAGCTCTTCATAGTTCCTACCTGACTGCAATGGTAATTGATAATATGATATCCGCGCGGGCGAGGTACTTTTCCAATAAACTTCCAATACGGATATGATATTTCATGAGTTTATTTTCCACGTAATTCTCAATTTCCTCCTCCCTTTTCAAACATTATTTCCCCCCCCCCCGTCCTGCCCCCTGTCCCGCGTACGAGCACACTGTTAACACTGATCTTAATGAACGAGTGCGTTCAACGAATTATTTTACCCAAGTCAGCCTGTCGTTGTTTAAGTGCTATCGGCCAGTCCGAAAAATACGTCAATTGCCATCGTTTGCGCTAATGTAATTTATACCGATTTTCCAACTACGGCTGTACGTTCGTTCGGCGAATATTTCGTTGCGAGTTTCCTTGTAAATTTATCCCCGACCATTAACGACAAGCGTACTGCACGTCCCTATTATTCATTCGGCCGCTCGAAATTCCAATGACTCTCCGCTGGGGATGACGCGTCGTTTTCCCGCTAAAAATACATATATCTGATCGCGTCTCTGTCATTTCCTTTTGTCACGCACACGTCGAGGATCCATTTCCTACTCGTAACGTGCGCGCGCTCGCTCGCTGCTGGCTTTTCTATTTTGACTTTCCGATGTGCTCCCGTCCAAATCGTCCAGACATCCAATAATAGATGACACTGTTTTCACCGACGTTCATTTCTGCCGGCGAAAGACGTGATATTCGCCAATAATTAAACACGGTCCACTGTGCCGCGGCTAAATAAAGTTACAAAAAGGGTCAAAAAACCTTCTCATTATTCTCACCAGTCTCATATCTCATGTTTTTACAGCAAGCTATATACTAACTATTTTCAAACTATTTGTAAATAGATATACAAACTATTTATTACCATTTACAGCAGACTTTATTTTCAAATCGGTCGATTAATCGAATTCTCAAAAGGGGACAAATTAAATCAAGGACCAGTTTATACGCTTTTGCTCCAATTTGACTTTTCATACCTGTTCACTGAACTATTTATAGGTATTTATTATTTATCTCATCGATTAACCGTTATTAATGTCCCCGACGTAGAAGGCAGTGTCTTTGCATTTGGCGCACGGCCGGTCGAAATGGTCTCTTCTGTTTCCTCTGCGCCGGCTAATTGAGTCATTAGTGCCTACGAGTTTTGTCCCCGAGATAGGATGACCGTAGCGGGGTTACGCGCTCACGCACGGACACCGGAATAAGGGTAATTCCATTTCGGCACGTCCCTGCCGCGCTGTGCACCACGTACGCACGTCACGGCCCACGTGGCCCAATTATTATCGCGATTATCATAATTACGATGATTACGCTGCCGCTGGGTTTGCAAGAGGAGAAAAAAGAAGAACAGCCAGAAGCAGGACGCGTCGTTCCGTTTCGCCTAATTACGACGTCCCGGTAAACAAAGAAATGCAAGGAAATTCTAATTGATCCACGCAAAAAAAGGTGGAAACAAGGACTTACATGTAATAAACTGATAATAGTGGTAATGCTGACGACAACGATTTTCGATAAAAATCACGACTTACGTGACTTAATCTGACGACACTCTGTTTGACATTTTCTTGTCTCGTACGTTACTGGAGACAATGTAAACGAGTGACGGTGAATGTTTCCTTGCACATTATTTATTTCCACATCCTTCGCAATTATCTCCCCCATCCCGGCTCGTTTTTCCCCGTCGTTGTGTTTTTTCATCGTTTCCTCAGCCGGGGGCTTTTCGCGGTGCCGGGAAACCGTCTTTTCACTTGCACACACACACACATACACACGTGTGTTTAAGTAGAACGACGAGCGAGAATGATAACACGACCGCATGTCAGCCGGCTAACGAGCATTCAGATAAAACACCGAAACATCGGCGGGATTAATGAAATAATTAAAACGCCTAATTATCTCGGCCTGGAATTGCGCGCGGGCAAACGTGAAATCGGAGAATGCCGGCCTCCGGGCTGGACGAAACGTTTTCCTAGAAATTATTACGGTCCGCTCGGTGAAAATTTGTTTTACATCAAAGTATGACCGATAAAGTGCACTCGGTGTAGTCGCTGTATTCAAATATCGGGAATATTTCTTTTCGAAGGATTCATCGATAACGGAAATTGTAATTGCAGGATATGTACTTCTTCCTTTCCGGCCTGTATTAATCACGAAAGAGGCGGTATTTAAACATGAGTTTAATTAAAAATATTTCTCATAAGGTAATCGCTGTGAATATTCGAATGCCGAGAATATTTTTTTCGAAGAATCTATCAATTAGGGAATATTCGTCGCTTTTGCCCCTTTTCCTTGCATTAAGGCGTTAACCGGGCCGTCATGCTGAATACTTTATTTAGACGTGAGGGAATATCAGGGGTAATAAAGACTGACAATGACGTTACTAAGACGTGCGCACAAGTTGGTGCCCGGTTTTCCGGATCAGTGCGGTCCCTTTTCACTCGTCGATTTCTCCTGGTTCCTCGGGGACCTGGCCTAAGTTAGCGTTCGAGGAAATTGATATATCGGCGCTAAGGTGAAAAAGTGGAAACGGTGTAAATGAAGACGGAGGAGCACGAGGAAAGAAAGTACAACTAAATGTACTCGTGAGAAAGTTAACTGGAATTACGAGTATATGGAGTATCTACTGAAATTTCCTTGGAAACTCGAAGAAAAACGTGATGGGGAGGGGGGGAGTGGTCGAGAAATCCGGGGCGCTGTTTGAAAAAGGGAAACGAATAAATAATGGAAACGCGCGACGATTTACAGGACGGGAGGGTACGGGCGAACAACGAAATAGGGGAAGGGGGGGGGGGCGGGTGTGGGGTTAAGCAGGGACGAGAGGAAAGGCAGGAAAAAAGCGGGACAAATGAAGAGAAAGTGCGATACGAGCGGCCCGAAACTCGGCTCTGCCATTCGTCCCACGGGATGTCGCAACTCCGCTCTGCTTCAATTCCCGCGGGACACGTGAATTCCCTCGGCGAACGTGTGTGTGTGTGTGTGTCCTCTGTACGTGTGTGTATAGGCACTCCAATCACCGGGTCATACATCAGGCCGCACCGGCGGCGAAGATAGGGAAAGGGTGTGGCCGTCTAAGAACGGAAAAGAAGGGAACCAAACCGCCCAAGGAAAGGCACAAAAAGTTCCTACCCGCTAAAAGTCCCACGAGGGAAATGAGTGATACACCTATGCCCCCCCTCCCCCTACACTCCCTTCCTCTCCCCCCACTCGTTGGCGCTAAGTGATAGATCGTAGCGGCCAACGATTGTCAAACGTTGCGTCGAGGACTGGTCTCCTCGCAAGGGTTATACTTCCTTCATCTCTACGACCGATAGCAAACTCCTGTTCGTCCGTGATTTTTTTCCCTCCTGCACCCTCCGTCCAAGAGGCTCGCACTTTTCATCAGATTACGCGGAGAAGAAGAAACTGTGCGCGGAATCGCTTCCATCCGGATCGCGAAATAACGGATAAAACGATCAGGGATGAGACGTTGGGACACGTTCAGCCAAGTTGATCGAATAATTCATGCGAAAGAGGGGGAGGGGGACTAATTATCGTGTCTAAATATTTAGGGAAATATCGTCTTACACGGAGTTCCATTTGCAGTAGACATCAGGACGTATACGCGCACTTTACAAGAAAACTGTGTTAAGACGCCTTGAATAATGAATAACTCTCCCCCCCCCCTCCACCCTTGTCCCTCTCTCCCCGCGAATCCAGGATTTATCTCCGCCCGGGGTTTTTCGTAAATAATTCACCTTACGGCGGAAGTATCGCCGTCTAATTGCCCTGAAATATTGAAGCGCGCGATATTCCGCCGCGCGAAACTTCAGAAATTTATCGCGAATTTAAGTTTCGCGTTTTAACGTGTCCGTTGCACCGTTTCAACCTTCCAGCGATTACAGAGGGAGCTATCATTTGACGCGTAGAACGGGTGAAGATATAATTATCGGCACCCACGACGGATAAACGTGTGTACCTTTGCCCCGGCACATTTTTGAAATTGCCTCAGATGTTTCAAGGATGGTGAAAATATTGATTGTCGAGCAGGGTCGGTAGCGGAGAGGACGGAAATCTCGGTGACTAATAATGTTCCGAGGGGGATTCGCAGGGGCGACAGACGGCGGGAACGTTAAAAGGCTTTTAAGGATCTTTCGATGCCTTCGGCAGGATTGTCCCCCCCCCCACCCCACCCCCACCCCCTCCCTTTCCCACCACCCGTTCTTCAGTTGCGTCTCTTGAATTCTTTATTTGCCGAGGCATCAATTAGCCGATTACCGTAGAATCGCGTTGAGGAACTGTCGAAACGTTGCCGTTAATGTTTCAGGGAAATCGCCTTACACGGGCACAAAGCCGTTCGATTTTTTTTCCCTCCCCCAGGAGCAGTCTGTTTGCGTACGATCGGAATCCTTCGATCCTCCGACGCTCTCGTGTCCTCCCTTCTCTTTATCTTTTAATCGCCTTCCGTCCGGGAACTGTTTGACAAGACATCCTCTGACACCCGACATGTTTTTCCCGTCCAAACATTTGCAAAAAGTCCACACAGAAGATCGGTCTCTTCCGCGGACTCAAAGGGGATAGAAATTTGAAATTCAATTTCAAAGGGTACGAGTCCTTAATAACGATCGATGAGTGCGCTCAACGGGACCGTTCATTAAACGTTCCCGTTGATGTAAAATAGCCTATAATACCGTTAGACATTTTTTCCGGCCTGGAAATAAATTATTTGTAAGTTCGCGCCGGACGGGTGGTCGTTTAAATTCGCGTTTTCCTATCGGCCTCGCCATAAATTCCCGAGCGGCGCGATTGGAACTTTATTCCGTCCGTCGGCCCTGCGTTACCGCGTTTAGACTATAAACTATCCCGGCAATTTACCGGGCATCGTCTGCATCGTATTTCGGCATTCCGTTCTGGGTATTCGTCGTTCTTCGTTGCCCGGCAATTTCGAAAAACCCTTTCCCCCTTCCCTTCCTCTTGGGGAAGACCCAGCGCGGTCAGGGTAATCCGTCCCCCCCCCCCCCTCCACGGCTTTTCCCGGCAACGAGTCGGCATTTTTCTCTCCGTTTCGTCGCCACGACTAACATATTCCGAGAATTCGCGCGAACTTCGTTTGTCCTCGACAGGGGGAAACAAAGCGACGTGAGGGGAGGGGGGCGTAACCGCGGAGGGAGGGAGAAAAATAATGTACAGAGAAAAGAACGGCAGTGCGCCAGCAACCGTGGCTGGAAAACAATGACGTACGGAGAATTTCCTGCACGAAGCTACGATTCTCGTAATTCTCCCCCGCGTCCTTCGACGCCTTTTCCCGCGAATATTAACCGCTCTCTCGTTTCATCTCGCTCACTCTTTCACTTTCATTTTAGTCCTGTATACGTCCTTTTTTTATCTGCCTGCTATGCGTCACCGTCTTCGCATCGGAATTCCCTCGTATCAAGATCGAACGGCACCGGTGGGGAGTGGGTTAGAGTTGGTTAGAGTGGGTCCGGCAAGTGCAAGTCTATCCTCTATTTCGAGCGGTGTGTAATGGAAGTGACAAAGGCGAAAATGCTGGAAAGATATAGCGGCCGTGGTAAATTGAACACCTAAAAGAATATAAAGAGCAGAACGAATGCGAAAAGACGAGGAGGGGGGGGGGGAGAAATCTGGGAGAAAACAAAATACGATCGACTCGCTCGGTTCGCGCGTATAAATCAACCGAGCTATAACGTACGTCCTTTATCTACAGTGAAAACATTGGGCCGAGAGGTGTGTATGTGTGTGTGGAGGGGGGGATATTTTTCATTAATCTGATTATTTATCGCTCGCCGGGCATCGCGTTCCCCCCGGTCTCCTTGCGGACTTATAATCCGCGCACCGAACGTTGTATCATATTTTCCCGGAATCGCAGTCCTCCAGGACGAAAGCTCAGCAAAGCAATGCTCAGCAAAAACAGGAAATAACAAGGGGAAAAAATGGACAATTTACAAAACATTACCGGACATTGCACCGATAGTTGACTTATAAATGCACCAAAATTATATTCTATCGTTTTACCGTGGAAATACGTGTCTTCATTCAGAAGCATTCACTTCATTTTCTCAAAATTAACAAAGTTTAAATAGCTTTTAATTATGCCAAGACAACAGTAAAAAGTCCAGTCATTCTTCACCAAACATTCACAACCGTTTTCATTAACTATCAAACGTTTCTTTATTGAAATTATTTGAATTCTTCTCTTAAACTCTCAGCTACTGGGCGAAACTTGGCTCACTGCACTTGCTGCTAAGAAATATCGATTTTTCGCACTGTTTAAACGACGCGGATGGCGAGTAGAGTAATAATGGCTACAGAAAGAAGGGGTGTCCGTAAAAAAGGAAGGACACGGAAAGACGAAGAAGACGACGGGGACTCTCATAGCGAAGTAAAGAAAAGGGTGGCGGGAGGGGTGGGAGGTCGCGACCCTTGGCTGTCGGCGATAAATTTGAACGAAAGGAGATGCGAACGGGGAAATACAGTGGCGGAATGCGTAAATCATGGGACGATAATGCCGGATGTCAGGCCGTCGTTGCGTTTACGAGCGAGCACTTAAACGTGGAACGCGAATAACCGTCGCGGACAGGAAGTTCCGTCGCTAACGTCGACTGGATTTCACCGTGGCGCGCTTCATTTACGAATTATCGTAATCCCAGGAAAATTTCGATGATGCATCGTCGAAAGAGAGAGAGAGAGAGAGAGAGGAGGAGATGTACGTCGCTCGTTGTAACGTGTTATCCAAGATTTATAGCGGATTTGTCGGGACCCCTTTTGGGACAGAGCGGACAGGGTGAAGGGGGAGAGGGGATTTAGGACGAGTTATACGGCTGTTGACACTGTGTCCGCACTTCCTCGGCGACTCGTCGAAAGTTCCCTGCCAATATGATCAAAAGCCAATTAAGGCCCGGCCGATTGTCGGCCAATAAAACCAGCCGCCGATCTTTTGTCAGCCTCTATCCCCCCCCCCCCCCCGGTCGCCGTTCTCCCCCACTCACTAAGGGGGGGGAGGGGGGAACTTACGACGGGCTTTACTTTACAGTCGGCGAAGTATCATTAAGTCGATGGCAAACGAATGGCCAAACGGCAGCTTTTCATCCTTCCTCATTCGCCCGAAACTTTTCCCGGCTTAGTTTTCTTCCGTTAACGTAACACCCACGTGGCTAATTACCATTACCTCCTGCCCATGCGTTCCACCCAGCAGCGAAAATTCCTGTAAACAATATTTATCTTGGATAAATCCAGCGGCGTCGTTGCCAGCAGTTTTTTCTCTCCACGAGGATGATTTATCGGTCTTCGTAATTAATGCACGCCGCGCGACTATATTTAAGGTGCTGCATAATTACTATTTCGCCGCAACGTTATCTTACTGCGATCGTCGGTGAAACGGATGCAAGGCAGAGCGCGGTTAATAACAAGCTCATACGCATAAATTCCGCGAAAGCCATGAATCTAGGCGACGGGGAATAGTTATTTTTTTATTTTCATTCTGGATTTCATTGGACGCAACGATTGTGCCAGGAGGAGGGGGAACCTTTCTTCGTATTCGCAGGGCCGATGGGCTTCAAAGATGGAGGTACGTGGAATAGGCGGTTGTCCGGGATCGTCGCGATAAGGAATTCTCCATGTCGGACGGGGAAAAGGGGAATTCAAAAAACCGCCGTGGTCGCTCGGCCTTTTTTCCATCTCCGTTTCCGCCGTTTCATTTCCTGATCGCGCGGACGGTACAGCGGCTCCTTTCGCCGTCGTCTTTTTTCCCTCCCCCCCCCCCCTCAACCCCTTACCCCCGGCCCGTCTTAATCCATTTTCCAATCTTCCTTAAACCATTCTTCGGCGCTCTTTCGAGGAAGTTAATTTCAAAACCGACGCTGATTTTCGCTCACGAGCCTGCACGATCGAAACGTGTTGGAAAAAAAAGAAGGTGGCACCGGAAGTGCCTAATAAACGTGGAGATTTTGGCGCTTCCTTGGCAGGATGATCTTCCGGTCGCTCGATTCTCGCTCGTCCGCGTGTTCTCCTCGGAACACACATGTGCCCTTCCCCCCCTCCGTGACTGTAGAAAAAACCGTTCTGGCACGTGTGATCAATTTTTTCCCCGCCGTGTCCGGACTGCGCTTCGTAACGAGGCAACGACTGGGGAGAAAAAAAGCCGGGACCGAAGAAACGACGCGGGGGAAGAAAGGAAAGACGAATTAGCGGAAATGAACGAGAGACGGAAATGAGTGACGAGCGAGCGAGAAAGAGACGGGAATGGGGGGGGGAGGGGGGAGGGAAAAGTTCGCCGATAGGAAGGACCGTTCTAAATAAAGGGGAAAGTTAAATAAGCGCGGCCGAGTATAACGGTGGGACGGGGGGAGGAAAAAAATGTTTAACCGTTGCCTAGTAGCGTCTCTTTTCCATTAAAAAAAACGACACTTTGGAACTCGAACGAGCTACCACTTCGAATTAAGCCAGGAGACTCGGGGGGAGAGACAATTTTCCAAAATCGGTCTTTTAATGCCTTTTATTTGTCCAACTAATGAATTTTCACTTTTTACCCGCCCTAAGCGAAACGATAAAACGAGCTAACAGTCGCTCGGATAATCCGCCTTTTAAGAGCACAAAGCCAAATTCAGGCATTGGCGGCATTTTCTTCCCCGATTCTTCGTTGAAAAAAAAAGTAGAAGAAAAGATCGATAATTGATCATTACTGCAATTAGTTCGCTAAGTTCCTTTAACGAGCCGTTTTCCTTTCCCTTAACAAAGCCGAACTAACGAACGAACGAACCAACCAACCAACCAACCAGCCAACTTCTAACGAACGAGGGGAAGATAAAAAATGTCCCGTTGGAGTAAACAGAGGGAACACGGTGCAGGAGGAATGCGATTTTCGAGTAAAGACGGAAGCGACGTGTCGTCGCTAAAGTCCCGTTCTTCGTCTTAACATATGGTCTATTAGGACTAATAATAGTTGCCCGTAGACGTTACCTCGGCCCGTATAAATTCCCTCCGAGTCTCCGTCTGCCTCCCTTGCCCCCCCCCCCCTTCCTTGGCTGTCCTTCTCTTTGTCGTAGCCGGTCTCTCGGCGGTCGGTTCTTCCCTCGTTTTGTGTCTCCCGTGTTGCGGCGCCTTGTCAGGGTCCACGTTAAAAGGACCACCGTGAAAAACAAAGCCGACGGCCGCTGGCCTTTCCTCCGGCTCCCCGACCGTTCACTATATTAGTCTCTGTCACCGTCTCCCCCGGGAAACATAATTAAATCCTCGACTTGGGCGTTTCTCGTTGGGCCCCGCGCCACTCTCCGAGCCCCGGACACGCTGTTCCCGCTTATCTCGATGCGTAAATTATTAGCCCGGTCGTCCACTCGCGTGTTCATTGTGCGAATTTTATTCGCGAGCTACGACGACGAGAAATACCCGTCAGATAATGCCCTGTCGCGTGGTTGACGAATCGGAAGACGCCAAACCCAAGATATGATTACCTAAATTGCCAAGGGGGGAGAGTTAACGTGATATAAGTTTGGAGAAGTATTATTTATCAGGATTTAGGGGCAGGGGGGTGAGGGTTGGGAAAGCCGCGACAAGCCGAGGCTGAGTTTTGCTCAGACGTTAAAATTGCAGCCGGAATCCCTCGTTACTGGCGTGCAAAAGCCGCTGCCGGCGCCCTGACGAGAGGGAAACGCTTAAATATATAAAGGAGAACGAGAAGACAACGGCGAAAGAGGGGTCAGTGACGGGGAAAAATACGAATAGAGAGAGGGGGGGGGGGAGGACGAGGCCGACGTGGAGACAGAGTCACGTCTGGGAATCTAAAAGAAGCCACCGGCTCTCGACACTCGACACATCGTATTGTTCGCGTGATCTCCAAAAATATCGCTCTTGTCCGACGAGATCGCCGACACGGCTAGACGTCGTGAAACGTAATAGCTGACAAAGCGTTCGGCCATTATAAACATATTGGATTTCAGCGGACGGAGGAAGACCTACGAGCCGGGAAAGAAAATCTCGACGACAGGGAAACGTGCCTGAGCAATTGCGGGGAAACCGTTTTATGGGGCCAAACCGTGAACCCTTTCTTCCTTTATCGTCGAATAAAAAGCTACATTTGGAGCAACGATGAAACGTTTATTACGAGACAGCCCGGTTTCTGTACGGAATTTAGCTTGATAAATCGTCCTCGGTGATTGTAGGAATAAATAAAAGACCGACAAAAGGAGCAAGGAGTTCCTGGACAAAGTGTAAATTTAGTCCGAGCAGACGGAACGGATTTTTAAGGGGTCGTGCTGGAGGGGGGATAAAATCCATTAATTTATTTTCCATTCTCTGGCTGATCGGGACGCAAAAGGAGGACGGGTGGGGGAGGGCCGTTCCATTCGACTTGGCATATACACCGGGGGAGAGGGATGAGGGGCCGTAGAAAAAGAGGGAAAGACCGGGGAAGAGTGAGAAGGGAGAAATAGGAAACGGCATTATTACCCGACGAAGGCATTGGGCTTTTCTTCTGCTGGTCCCTCGTTTCGTCGCGCTCCGTTTGCCCGGGCTTTCGCCATCGTTTTCCCTGCGTTTCCCCCTTTATCTGCATCTCCAGAGCCGTCGTCGTTTATTGGCCGAGCGGTTTTACTTTCTCCGGACCCTCCGTAGTCCGTCCAGGACCGCTACTCAATAAGAGTCATCGAGAAAAATCGTCGACTTCGGAGAAAACGTTATTACGATCGACTTCAAGATATACACACACACACACACACACACACACACATACTCATGGTCCACAGGAGTGTAGGGGGGGGAGGCTAATACATTTTCAGGATCTTACAAAAATGTTACTTTTCGACGGTACAGAAATGCGGCTAAGGCGAATCAATGTATTCCACGAAAAGTACAATTCTCGTCTACCCTGACCCACTCTAACTGCGAGTAATTGCTCCGATCCTTCTCTCTTAGGCATGCACACATGAGCATAGTAATTCCGATGGACGTATCGTAGGGCTTTTATTCCCGTTGAAGCACTCCATTTGGCCTTGTGTTGTCGGGCAGTCGGTTTTACGACGGTCGGTAAGGTGACGGACGGGCATGTGCTTTATCGGACTGACAGAAATGAAGGGATTGGTATTCCATGTCCCGGCGTACAACGACCGGGGAGAATCGATGGACATATCCGCGATGCTATCGCCTACGGACGAGGAACACGGACCTCTCGGGCTCGACCTAATAAACCGGAAACCTAATGCGGTTCAACCTAATAAACCCAGATTACCCGTATTAGGTGTCGGATCGACCGGTGTATCGCGCCCGGCTTCTCGCAATAATACGAATCCGAATTGACCCAACCACCACCCGTCCACGGGACGTGTCCCCAACTTCCACGGACAAACTGCCAAGTTTGCCGAAACATCGATCTGCACGGTGCAATCCAAAGTTCCTCGCACTCTCCGACACTTACTCCACGACGGAAGTAACGATTTTCACAAAAACGTTGCACGGTTATATACATAGAGTAATTTTCGAACTATCAAGCGCTTCTTAATAATAGTAGTAATAATAATGAATATTCTACATTTAGAGAAACTGAAAATAATATTAGTAGTCATGGAGTTGAACTTCCACGAAAATTATTTGTATTAATGAATATCGGTGTTTTTGGCACAATCGAAAATTACTTCACCACTGAGGTAACAATTTTTATAAAAGCGTTAGGGAGTTTCCTCAAAGGGAGTAATTTTTCAGACATCGCATGCTTCGTAAAGACTTTGTAATAATAGTAATGAATATCCTGCATGTTGAGGAAAAAAAAGAAAATTAGTAGAGATTGACTTGAAATCCTGGAAAAATAATTTTCATTAATGACATTTTTGTTAGGATAAAGAGGGGTAATTTCGGAGAAATTTCACGGCACATTTTCATCATTTTTACGTAGTACATTGATCAACGTAATACATTAGCAAATTCCCGGTATAATATGAGTGTTTATTAAGAACTTTTTATTGCTGCTTCTGGCTTTTTAATAGAGCCGGAACGACTATATTTGCATAATCAAATTGTTCAAGTTTAATGAGTTTTCCACAGCGCCGAGGCAGCGCGTTATTACAAATCTAAATGGTAATAACGTCAGAATGTAATATTCTTTTAAATGTTATTTGCTAATCATTGCAAAAATAATTTACACCGTTCCTCGAGCCGGACATTTTCCTTCGGGAATATTCGCTCCCTGTGCGGTCTAAAAAAACTTCGGTTGAGTTTCAGCAGCACCTTTGACTACGACGCTGGGAAAAAGCGGCGCCGAGTAGGAGAAACAAAAATGGCCGACAGAGGGGTTCGACAGTAATTTGGCGAGCGCGAGCATCGTCCTGGAACGGCCAGGACATGGAATACGCGTGTCAACGGGGTACACAGGAATCTCGCGGCAGCGATAATCGACAGTTCCTGTCACGTACGGCGGACAAAAGAGATATTTCACCGTCCGACAAATTCTCCCGGTAAATGGGAGGGCATGCAAAAAAGCGGAGAGAGAGGGAGGGGGGGGGTTGACGAACGAAAAACGAGAGAGAGAGAGAAAGGGTGGAATATACATGTATATAAACGCGGCTGGGTGGACGACATGAAAACAAAAAGCACCGCCCCCCCCTACCCTTCCGTAAACACGGACGTGCGATTCTACCGGCGCGAATTAAAAACTCATCGTTCCGCTACAAACGACACGTAATAATTAGTGTCCGCCGGGCTCGCGGCCCCGGCACGATGAATCGCGACTAATTACTGACCGTTTTTTTCCCACGAAGCCAATACGCCCCGCACGAGAGACAAACGTGCCGCCGTACAAAAGGGCGTTTCGCTGTCACATTGCAGGTCCAACGGGAAAAACACGGACGACAGTCCGTGAGAAAAAAGCAGAAAGAAAATTGAAGAAACCGTAGAAGAATTTGTTCAAGTATAATACGACATCGCCACGAAACCGGTTCTACGAAGATTAGAAAATTTACACGAAACCCTGTTCTAGGTGCGTAAAGAATTATATCTGAGCAATTGGGAGAAAGAGAGCGTGGAAATTCGGAACAATTTCGGTCGTCTTAAGTGTCAAGAAAGTCTGTGACAAAATAATGTAGATAGAAAGAAGAATGAAATATATTCAAACGCTAGCTTGCCACGAGATAAATTTTTACGCGAAATAAAAAACTGAGACAAGATCCTGTTGTCATTGTACGGTGGATTCTATATATATCTCGTTTTATTTTTGTAGCCGAGAGATAAGACAGAATTGGGGCCGGAGGGGGGGGTGGCAGAGAACGGGGGAGAATTTCCGAATAATTCGACGTCTTGGAAAGAGACAGACCGGGCAATAAAACGCGTCGGACTTGGTTTTCCCGGGCTGTTATGCGACTTGACAGACGAGCAGTCGAACGTCTGTTATCTGACGCGACTTTATTGGCGGCCGACACGACAGAGGGTTTTCGCCGTGAGAGAAAAGAAGTGTATATCAAGTCGGCGCAGATGGCTCGATTGGTCTCGCACGAGGTTTTGGCTTCTTTCTTTCCCCGCAGCCCGAGTCTCGTGGCGGCCAAAGAAACGGATTTCACCGGGGAAAATCCGTCCAAGAGACAGATAATCCCCGGCCCGTTCGTACGCCAGTTTGATTTCTTCCCCATGAAAATCGGGGAAACAAGAAGAACCGGGCAAAAAGGCCACGCACGACCGTCAAATAAATCGATAGGTGGAAAAAAACGGCCAGAAAAGGGGTCAAACGAAACGACGAAAACGAGCGATAGTTTGATGAATCTAAGATGGCGAAAAAATTCCGTGCGATAGACTACTCAATTGAATGAATAATTTCCAGGTAGATCGTCGAATTTCGAGGTTCATTTTGCACCAACCGTCAATTCCAACTGAAGTTTCCTCCAAGCAGTATCGTCGTTAAATGAATATAAATTGACGCTGATTTTCCTCTACTTGCACCACGTATCGGCAGTAAAAATAATTCTCTCTTTCGTTTCACGTACGAGTGACAAGCGAATGCTAAAAAGAATCTGTTGCACCAACTTTTTATACAAAACACACGTGGGTAAAGTACTCGACACGAGTCTTATTCGGATGACGCGGTATCTCGATTGGGGGGGACGTTAAATTGGAGATTTCACGCTTGAGACGAACATTTCTGTCGGCGTGACGGGTAGACCACATGATCTTGTCGTTCTCAGCGTTATTCGACTTAAGGGCGCTGTCGGGGGAGGAAAAAGGACGATTCAGCCGGAGACGGTTGGAGGGTATAAACGTACGAGGCGGAAACATTTAATTCTGTTTGCGGCGAGGTAGGCGGCATAGGGGGAATAGGAGGGGCAGGGGGAGGGGGGGGGAGAGTATGGTGAATGACGCTCGTGCGCGAGAATAGAAGATCGGAGACAAATGGTCTCGCATACTTAGCGAGCACTTGACTGTGACAAACTGCCGTGAACGCAGTGACAGCCGTGGGGATAAGCAACCGCGTAGGGCCAAGGGCAAGGGAAACGAAGAGGGAACGGGGGGGGGGGGGGGGGCGAAGGGATTACCGAAGACTCGTTTTCCAGGGACCATTGCACTTCTAAGACTCCGCGTTTGTCGAAAGATCGTCAACGGATTTTCACTTCCATTTTTACACCCCGAAACAAATCGGCCAGGACTTTTCGGATAAACTACCAAAAAAATCTTGCGTCCAAAGCCGTAGGCGCATTAACTAAGAGTGTCTAAAAATAGCGTTTTTACGGGCTAACGATGCTTAGGAATTATTTTTATACAGCGCCGATCGAAGGACAGAAAAGTCTACTTGCCCGTGGCTATTGGGGAAGTTTATGGAAAAAAAAACATCGCGCTGAGAGGAAATTACGTAGATATTACACTCATTAACGTCTCGCTTTGAACATAATCAAAGGGAAGACTTTGCGCGTAATTAAAGGTGCAATTAACATAATTTAAGGCTTCCTGCAATTAGGATATTTTGTTTTCCGTCTGACCCGACGATTGATAAAAGCCTTAAACATCAATTTCGCCGAAGACCCGCGTTTACATAAATGCTGATACAGTGCGATGCAATATTCATGCTTACTTTATATTCCGACTACAACTCGACTGACCCAGAAAAACATTTTTCTCCCAGCAACAAAAATACAGTCCGAGAAGGAAGACTGTTCCCGAGCGCGCCAATTGTCCGGGATATTATTTGTTTGCCGCTGTCGATGGCTCAATCGATAGTCATCTCCAACGGAATTAGGCCGGCTGAATAATTGATTTCACTTCGCTCAACGGTACACCTCGCTAGATTACATAATTAAGCAGCACTCGCGGCACCGTCCAGGACGAGCATTGCTTTTGAACATTGCTTTTTCCGTTTTGCTGCATTCGGAGTCAAGAGTAGTACCTTAAAAAAGTTGTTTTAGTCGACAATCAAGCCCCTTTTTAAGCCCGTGTCCCGTCAAGGACGTTGAAAAAGATTGCCGTGAAGGATTCATTAATTGATATCATCACTCGTGTGGCTTGCAACGAGACGTACATTGAATCGCCAGATGATAGGACGTGTCGTACGCACTTTCCGCGTGGCCAAGGGGGACGAGGGGGAAAGCTTTTTCCCCGACCTCGAGGGTTGTGTGTCGCCTCTCGACCGGTGACTAATCGGTCTTCCGCAGACACCTCGGAGAATCTCCAAAGTGATTCCATTTTTTGCCCCCGCACGCTCGACAAAGAAGTTTGACGTGGCCGAATAAACGTTTATTTAGGCCGTTCTTCCCCTCCTTTCCTATCGGCCTTCCTCCCACGCGTTATACTCATCATTCATAATGGTCTTACAAGATTCCTCAACTCCCACGAATTTCATATTCATGCGGATCTTTAGGAACGCCGAAAAGTCGTCGTTCTCCTAGCATTCTACATATCGAGTTAGTAGTAGTTTAAGTGTACCAACGGGGGTACCCTGGTACGAACTGATATGTTAACGACCAAGACCTAACGTCTCACGAAAGTGTTTACCGACTCTCGCAGCGGCCTTGTTTTCGCGGCGGTTGAGGGGAAGGGGTGGGGGGGAGGTGTTAGTAAACGCTGCTTTGTTATCACCGTCCCGGGGTTTGGCCCCTTCGATTGAGAATTCGTCCAAGGAGAAGCGGGGTATCTCCCTTCTTGACGTCTTTCCTTGACGTTCCCCCGGCGGTCCTTCATTCGACACCGGCCCTGTTTTCCTCGTGAGGGTGTTGGTAAATGCGGTCTTGTTAACGCCGTACACATCGCTCGCCGTCCTGTCTTGTCACTCTCTCTTTGCGGAGATCAAAGCACGGGGATACGACGACGCCGAGGCGCGTCGCTACGGACAAACGACGCTTTACGACCGGCAAACCAGCCGCCCACGCGTTGGCTTTTGCGTAATTACAGCCACTTTCAGACACACATGTGTCCCCGCCACCAATACCCAGATCGCGGTTCAGCGTGTACCAAGCCTGTAACGCATCTAACCGCACGGCCCTGTGAAACTCATTTTTCTACTCCTTAAGACAAACCGACTGAACGAAAATTAAATAACGCATACCACGGCAATTGGCCCCTTTTAATAAACTACTTAATGTTACGAAGTCCAAGGTTCGTTTCGTAAAGCGTACAATTATGGAATACTTACGAGTATAATTCGCCAAAGGACAGATATGAAAAATAATTTGAAACTCTAGGTTTCAGAGAAAGGAAATCCGAGAAGTATTTCTACGGGATTAAGTTGTTTATAACTTTAAGTTAAGGGCATGTAGTTGTATTAATCCGGAGAACACGGGATATATTTACGCGACGTCGTGTAAGAAATCTTAAGGGGCCCTTAAGTACGTAATAATATGCGGTATAAATGTACACTGACTGCAGGAGGCGCGCATAAAGAGCTGACGTTTATAGAAGGTGGTTAGTTAAGGTGACCTTAGCTGCTGGTACAGAGTGAGTGCTCGTCGGAGAGCCCCATGGGGGTCACGCGAGGCTACCATTAAAATTCGATCAGATAATCTTATTTGCTGTGCGATTAGGGCGGTCGTTCTTCTTTGATGGTGTCCCCTAGGTTCTCCGCCTAGTCCACCCCCTCTCCCCTTCACGTCTGGTCTTGCCACCTGCGATCTCGATCCCCACGAGAGAGACCCTCGCGCATAAATTTCCAGCCGATCAATGTCTCCGGTTCGTTGGCCAAGGACAACAGCCCCCCGCGAGCGGTTATCTCGCGGAGAGCCTAAAAAAGGGTTGACCTTAATCCCAGAACGGGGACGTGATCGCCGTCAGACTCCCCGTGGAATCAGTGTCCACGGCCGGCACGATTGCCTCGTTAAATATACATCGACATTTTCGTCCGATCGACCAGACGCGCTCGTCGATTTAATCTCTTAAGCTTTACACTTTTTTCCTTTCATTCGGCCGACGCCGAGAACACTGTCAACGTTGACAAATGACGAAGAAAATGTTCGCGTCTGATGATATCTTACTCGAGATACGTACGTCAACTTCGGTTTCGATATTTTCTACTTAAAACTTCCTTATCGGCCGAGTCGTCTGTATTTAACTACCCCTTCTCGGGGTCTGATTAATTCGAAAATAATGACAAAGGTACAAGTAGATCTTACGAATGAAGACATTTGAGGTCGTCGTTTCTCATTAATTCCCTTTCGCGTGAAGAAGGGTAGGACTGATTTTCACGTGTAGGTCAGGATCAAAATAAATGTGCGTGTCCGATGTTCTACGCAAGATACGTTAATTTCGGTTCGGATATTCTCTACGTAGGACTTCTTTATCGACCCTGTCTTTTAACATTTAACAATCTCTTTGCCGAATCTGATTGATTCGACATTTATGGCAAAATTATGAGTAAGTCTCGCGAATAAGGACATTTAAGTTCGTAATTCCTCATCAATTTCTTTTTGCCTGGGGACGTTTAGTGGAAGAGTGAAGGCGGGATAAGGGTTGATTTTTACCTGTAGGTCGGGAACCGAGTACACCGGCGCTTCCTGCGATGATTAGAAGCAGCAGCAGCGGCCTTAATAAGGCTCTCGAGGATGGCAGCATCTTTCCTGTGCTCCCGAACCGACGCTCGCGCGACAAGGTCCTTATCCCGCTTCCCTCATCACAGCTTTCTGAAAAAGAAAACACAGAGACGAGGGGATTAGACTGACAACCATCATTAGGCCGCTTTGCAAACGCCTTCCCTGTTCCCTCATTTCATTTATAAATCCTCTACCCACTAAATTCTTTCGCCTCGGGAGAATGAAATTAATACAACCGACATAAAACTACAACAGACCGTAGCTCAATTCAATTTACCCAAGTACAATCGGATTAGTGACTTCGAAACTGCAACGGATGACGGAGGATATCGTAACTTTGTTATTCACAATCAGGGTATGTATAATTTAATACGCAACGTCCGTGCGCAAAGTATTATTACCGTTATTACTTGTGCCACGTGGAATTAATGGATGGTAAAATTACAGCGATTATTTGCGCGACTTTGCGCAATTTCTGTAATAATTATAACGTCAAGTACATTTCGTTATTTCAATCGGCATTCACCGCGCATTTCGTGTGGCGCATAATGATGAAAAATTATTCGCTTCATTTTGCGACGTAATCCACATGATGCGTACAAGTCATAATTAATTCATACGATGGATGGGTAAGTTTTAATAGATTTTTCGAATTTATGGTGTTTCTAATGAAACGTGTAAGGAAGTGTAAGTAAACTTTCCTGCTTTGAACGACGGCGGATCATCCTATTAGCGGGGTTGCGATTAACCCTTTGTCCGGTTATCGCAATTACCGTAGCTCAGGGGCAATTACCCTCTGACAATTCGTCCGTTACTCTTTGCCGTCTTTCCCGGGGAGCATTAATGCACGCAATTAAATGCCTCGCGTTCGACTCGCCGGCAGCTCTCCGTCTTTTCACGCAGAAGTAGGCGGTAATTGTCGATCCCTAGGCTTTCCGGGATATTCCGATGATCGTCGAGGATCCATTGGATTGCGCTCAACCATTGCCGTTCCAATGCATTTCATTTTACATCCGGCAATTATTGCTGACATTTAGAAAATACATCGTTACCTTGGCGGTTCGTGAATAACTGGCAGGGTTGAATGCTCCGTTTAAACGTGTCCGGGAAAATCGATGCCACGGATTATTTGCTGGACGGAAGATGTACAGTGCGGGATCTCCATGGAAGTCGCTGGATTGAAATGAATGTTGCGAGAATACGAGAGGACGGGCAATATCGAGGGATATGAATGGAAGGTTTCGTCTGATATGAGAACGTCCCGGCTAGGATTGTCCACCTGTCACGCCTCCTGCAACCCGAGGCGAACTGTCGTTTCAACGTCTTCCCGGAAGCCCATTGTTGGGGTCGTTGGATGAACCTGTCCGCACGCACGTTCTGACTTACATTTATTCTTATCCCGCGGTCAGGAACGTGGGGAAGAATAGCTCGCGGAGCGGCTCGGGTCTCCAGGGCTAAGAGTGACGTAGGCGAGGAGAGGGGGGAAGGGCGGGAAGGGCTGATGGTGGCCCCGGGGCGCTTTGGGTTTCCATTATGCTAAACCGCAAATGGAGTCCTGCGATCGAGTGTCTCTCCGGCTCGGCCCGGAGGCGCACAATGGCGCTGGAATAAGGCTCCTAAGGTGTAATGTTACCCAGAAATTAAATTCGCTCGTTCTCTCCATTCGCCCCGACGCCGCTCTCTACTCTTCCTCTCCGTCCTCCCCTCCCCCCCGTCCTCTCCGGGCTTTCGTCTTTGCCATAGCACCCTTTTCAACTGCGTCCGTTCTTCCCTTTTCTCGCCGAGCCGCAAATGAACTCGCGTTACCGTGTCGGCGCGATCTTCGATTCCCTTCAGAACCCGACCACCGAGAACCAATGTGTTTCCCCATTTTTACTTTAATCTGCCTTTCTTCCCACAAAAGGGGACGGATTGTGGAAACCGTCCTTTCAACGTGGAAACGGATATTTTCTTCCAATTACCGTGAGATTCTACCCCGCGGGTGGTATCTAAATTACACTGCCAATAGATTTTATGTAACACCGCAGGAAATTTTTTGTGTTTTTCCAGTGAACTTTCATCAGTATTGCATTTGAAAATATGAATATTCGCGACGTATTTATCTTTCATTCTGTGATCATATTTTTCTTTTGTTAATCCAAGGAAGAATTTTTTTGCCAAACTTGTTTTGATTTTCCATTAACGGTTTCCTGGGAACTGCGTGTGTGTGTGTGTCTAATAAAGTAAAGTACCGTTATGCTATTGTCGATACTCAAAGCTATTAAACGAAATAACGTATCGATATTTACCGGAGTACCTGCACGGAAAACTTCATTACTTTACAGATTTACCACCCTGATGCATATTGCTTTTTTCATTTACGTCATTACTCTTGAAAGCCGGAATTTACGGCTGACAAACGTGCGTGGACGTTTAGATTTTTCGGTGGAAAAACAAAAAAAAAAAAACACGGTGAAATATTAATTGGCCGTTCGTGCCTCTCCGCGTAGTGATGTTTTTGCGGCGGACGGTAAAAAAAAAAGACTTTTCCCTTTCTCGATCAATTCCGTCCACGTGGGGCAAAAAATATTAGAACGTGTTTTATGGCGGTATCGCCTTTCCGGTTAGCGCGAGATTTATCTCGCTCGGGGAGAGAAAAAAAGTCAAGTGTGAGGGGACCAAGCACGAGATAACCGGGGAATAAAGGCCAACGGATAAACGGGATAAAGGGGCGCGGGGGGGGGGGGTTGAGGGGAAAATGCCGGGCGCGATGGAAAGTATCCAAGGTCGTCGAACAATGGCATTTTCCGGGAGGAATTTCCACGGCTTCGCCGAGTCGTTTCTCCGCGACTTCTTTTCTCCGGGGTCCCGACGCCCGGGAATCCCGGCGACGGCTCTTTCGAGGTCGGCCATTTGCCAGACGAGATTGAAGATTTGTACCGCCGCCCCCGACGGTTATTATCTCCGACGCGTATAGATGCCAGCGGGAAACGCGAGGAACCGCAACGATACCCCTTCACCCGTTCCTCTTCCACGCTCAGTCGTCGGGAATAACGGAATCCTCGTCGACCAGTCCCGCTAAGACCACCACCCCCCCTCCTCTCTCTACCACGCGAAAGATTATCGCTTAAGCACCCGCGAGAACGTCGCAACGAGTAATTCCGAATCTCCCGTGAGACGGGAAATCGAAGTGTCCGCGTCACCGTACCCCGGAAAAAGATATCGGGGAACCTGCGCCGCTTCCGGAAGAGAAGATCGGTCCGTTCTTCGCGGGTACGTGCCGGTGGGGGGGGAGACATTTATTATGCGCCCTGAGACTAGGTTGCCCTCAGGCGCATTTCAAGCAGAAGTTTCATAAGAGTACACGAAAAGAAATCATATCAATGATAGCAGGAACGATAATAAAAATAGTAATAGAAATGGTAATAGTAATGACAAGATAATAGAAATAGTAATACAGTTTACAACAGAAGTGATAGTAATAACAATAATCATCAACCGAGATAACAGTTAATAATCTATAGTTAGCAAATAATTGAAAGGCACGGTTTTAAAAGAGGGTAGTGAGGTCCATTCGTGCAATTCTCGACACGGTCGCAGGGCCCGGTTCTCCCGTAAGAAAAGTTAAAAAACGTTAACGTAAAAAGCGTTAAGAAATGTTAAGCTAAGAAGCGTTAAGAAACGTTAACTCAGTTGGCCGGCCGGTTAACAAGGGAACGCAGGTATTCTCCCCCGGTGGTTGGTTCGTCTGGTTCCGCGTGGCCCAGCCGATAGCGGCCGAGGGAGAGATATCAAATTATAGCGGGAAGACCGCCCACCGATTTCCCCGCGGGTACCAGGGACGGTAAGGCGTAAAGCGCGTGAGGAATAGCGGTGGAAGGCGCCGGGTGAAGAGGTAGGTGGCTCGGTGAGACGGGGGGAGGGGGGTGGTTGAAGGAGCCACGCGAAGCCCTCGAACAGCCCGAAATTCCAGGATCGACTGTTCAAGTTCCCGACGGCTCGGCGCGAGAGGAACTAATACTCATTTCCCATCCGGCGCCCACGCGTGAGAGTCCCTAGACGTGTGTGTACGTGGGGCTCTGTTAATAATTTGGAAACTCACAAAGGGCCGAGGAAAGGGGAGGTGCGCTGGGCTGACGAGGGGAGGGGACGCAGCAACTCGATCTTCGCTCCGCCAGGATATTAATTTCGCTCTGGCATTTTCTGCGCCCGCTCAACCCTCCCCGCCCGCAATCGAAACTTCCCCCATCCACCCACTACTACCCCCCCCTCCTCAGGCTCATTTCGTTGTTGAATTACACGCGCAAATTCCCCTCGACACTTCCCGTCTTTTCGTCACGTCGATATCATTAAATAAGCCGCGCTCCATTTTTGTCTGACCCGACGATTTTGTCAATATTTTCGTCCCTTTTTCCCATACCTCGATCGTACGATTCCCTGCCACTTTCTCCCGAGTCCCTGAACTTTCTCTCGGAGGTGGACGAAGATCTGCTCCCAAGGGCGGACAATTACGTCGTAAGAAATCCGGGAAAGCGAGTTGCCATGCCGCGGGAACCTGAGGTAGAGGCGATCCAAGGGAAACTCGTACAAGTCCGAAACGATGTGCGGGACCTGCGGACCTACGGTTACAAACTTATTCGAGTTATAACAGTTGCAAGACCGACCGTGGTTCCATCGCAAGGAGAAGGGAGGAAGGGGGGATAGTGTATCCTAGATAGGGCAACACCTTGGGACCGTTTCTCCTAGTACCGCATTACGTAACACACCTAAGTGCGCTGGGACCTTGCTCGTCTCTACCTAAGACGTGCTTCGTGTTACCGGAATTACGTCGTTCCTGTGTACGAGAGAATCCATGGCCCACATACACACATACGAGTCGATGAAACTGTTTCGTTTACTGTAACGAACATCGAAACAATGATTTTCTGACAATCATTATCATTCCTTTCTTGGTATCTCTTCTACTTGCATAATGCATCACAATATACCCAATCCGTGCCTAATTCCACGTCTGTAATGTTACAGGGTATAAAAAGTGACGTTTTGCTAATAGACCGGAATGCACGATGAATGATAATGCAGAGTTTTTCAGTACCGACACAGACCTGTGGAAAATGCCACAGGCAGGAACGATAAAACTGGAAGAGAACCTAGTAAGAACCTTGAGAAAAAGCAGAAGAATGTCCAATCGCGATAAGAAGGAAGGATAAAGTGAGAGAGGAGGGAGGAGAAGGATGCAAGGGGGATAGAACGGCGGAGAATTAAGACGAAATCCTAAGGGGTTCGCCGCGAAGGAGGAAGGAAAGGAGAGAGAGAGAGAGAGAAAGAGGGAGGAGAAGGAGGAGGAGGAAGGGGGGGTTGGAACGAAGTCGTGCTAAGCAACTTAGATTAGTTGAATCGACTGGCGTCCGTTGGCGAACCGCCAGGCTAAATTGTCAAGAGAATTGCTCCCCGGACTTTGCTACCATCTCTCCTTCGTCTGCCCCTCGGCCGAGCCCATTCTTCCTCGACTTTTTCCTTCCCGGCGTCGTCGGGCCGCCGACAATGACGAGCCGAGAAATATTCGTCGAGCCAGTCGAATCACCGCGGTTAATCGCGATTCGCGGTTATTTCGAAAGTCCACTCTACTGACCCACGGCCAATATTCTTACAGCGATCCAATTTCATTGGACCGAAGTGAAACCCCCCACTACCTGCTTTTCCTTATACCGGAGCAAAGGTCAAATCAGTGTGCCCGAGTTGCCGGAAAGCCAGAAATATTCCCCGTTGTAAAAGTTAGAGAAACCGATCGAGGAAGGTCGTTGAAATGAGAACGGTGGATTCGTTTTTCCACGCACCGCTGACATTTACCTCTACGTGCACCTCGGCATGGAGGTTACGTTTTTACAGTGGGAAATATTTGCCGCGGAATCCCGTGGATTAGACTGCGATAGGGCAAAAATGGATTCGCTACTGTTTTATTTTTAGCCCAGCGTAGAAAATGAAGGACGAGTATCAATTTCACGTGAACACGTACGAGCGAATATTTGTGCAGCTGTTAACGTGGATATAGAATCTTGTAGGCCGTTTTTCAGTGTTATTACTTTCTAATCCAATTAACTAATTAACGGCGCATAGGATTATCTATTATTAATATTTACCGTGACAACCTCGGCGCGTGTGGCAAGTGCTGAATGCGCTAACCGCTGTTGAACAATTTTCCCAGTGTATAAGGTTGACATGGTTAATCGATGAGAATATGACGATGTGGCTCGAGCACAAAATGAAGCTCATCATAAAGGCTTATAACACATTATCCTACGTCATTATTATCGGGTTATTAATTATCAGTAATTATTATCATGAAATAAATGCGTTCCAGCAAGTGCCGAACGAACGGTGAACGTTGCCCGGCAGTTTTCAGTCTCTCCAACACTCCATTGACGTCGTTTAATGACTTTGAATGTCAGCTTTCACGCAATACGAGCTTCAGATCATGTATATTGAAATACATATTGTTATTTACTGTCAACGTTATAGCCAACCGCATTGTTCAACGCAGAGTCAAATATAGAGCAAACGTTGCCTAGTAGTTTCTCTTTAGAATTTACTCAATTGACAATATTTCGGCGTACATCGATTTCATGCACGGTTTATCACAATAGATTTTAGCATGTATTATTTCTCTTTAGAGCAACCAAAGACAAAACTAAACCAACAGTTTTCTCTACAGTTCTTGTTTCAATTTTTGCACTTTATGACTTTTCGAATCTATTGACCAGGTAGTTCTGTTCGTCGGTTCTGTTTATTACACATGTAAGAGACATGTATAAGTGCAGGACTGTACTCGCGGCGTCGTTTTATTGGATTTCGCGGCAAGGGCGGTGCCGTTTTTCCAGGTTACTGTCGACGAGAGAAGCCTGCTTCGTTCTCATCTATCATCCTCCGCTACGGAGCGCCGAGTCATTTAACAAACGTCTGCTTCAGATTCCATATTGCCGTTTCCCCGCGCACGCGCCGGTACCAGTAACGAAAAACAGCCGTCTGAGCGGGGAAAAACGGTCCAACAGATGACGGACAGGATCGTCCTCACTCGAGCATGACAGAAATTGCAGCGGAATAAAGTCAGCGGCAAAGAAAGACCCCAAGATACACTGGTTTCAAATAAACAGCCAATTTTCTGCTTATGCTAGAACCTTCCACCGAATTCTTTCACTTCGTCTCAAAGTTTCGTCAGAACTCACGGGAAAAAAGTCACTTTTTACTTGTCGACAAGAGTTTACCGGGTTACATTTTTAGCTCTGATTATCGTTACATTTATAGTATTTAATAGGAATTAGGTATTTAATCGTCGTTCCTGTTGAAAAATATATTTGAGGTACAAGGAAATGAATTATTGTTGCACTTATAATTAATAGCAGCGATACCACGGAGCATGATACTTAACAGAACCTTGCTGAGAATGATAATCCTCGTAGCTGTTTACAAACGAAGAACGAGCCGCGTATTCTTTTGGTTCGGTAAAGAAAGCCGTTGAGACGGCTTAAGGTGGGTCGTTGCCGTCTTGGAGTAGATGAAAGTAGAGGAATATCTGGCTAGTGTTGGTCGCGTGAATGGAGCGAGGTTCGTCGTCAGACGGACATTGTCTCAGGGACTTGAGGAAAACGTGTCCAAGACGGATGGACGTGGCCGAGGGGTGGCTTTATCGGCAGTCGAATCCTTATCCGTCCGGAGGGTTAATCTCGGCGAATCCCTTCGCGCGCTCTTATCTCCTCCGGGTCCGAAGTCTCCCCGCCTACTTGGAGTTTCCAACGGGACGACGCAGTCGATATAGCACTGCCGCTACTATCAACAGTCTTACCCCGTCTACCCGCGATTACAATTACCAGCGATATCTGTTTGTGCCGGCACTAAGGAAACACTTTGCTTGTTGTCGCTCGTCATAATAGCAACCCCGCACTACTGTCAGTTCCGTCCGTGGCTGTTGAGTCGCTCGGTAACTACCGAACGTCAACGTTTCCAAATCAGATACCGTTCACGGGGTACCAGAAAATTTGTTTCCTCCAATGAAGACCATTTAAACATGTGGGATTACCGATTGAGTTATCAATTTTATCACGTTTCATTCTAAGTACCATCTAACTGTGCTAATGAAGTTATCAGTTTCATCACGTTTTGTCCGTCCTTTGTCCGGAGGATCTTGTCCTTCAACTTTCCTTGGACATTCTCTCCCCCCGTCTTTGTTCGCTTTAAGGCTTTCATTTATAGTTGATTGGTCGTCTCAATGGGTTTCGTTTTTTCGCTTGCCCGCTCTTCATGTTTAATTCTGTTTCCCAGTCGTCCCCTTTGTGCCACTGTGAGTCGGTGTGTACAGTCTTGGCTCGGTTTACGTGGTCAGCGTTCGAGGTATTTTCCACGGCCTGTCCCCCCCCCTCCCTCCCTCCCTCCCCCCACACCGACGGGGACCAACACGCTCGCATTTTCCGACGGTTTATCCGATTCTTCTTGTTTCGGCTTCTCGTGGCATCGCCGCCACCATCGCAACCCACTTTCCAGGCACCTCGCCTTCGACTTTCTTTCCTCTTCTTGCCCCTCCCCCCCCCCCCCCCCCTCGGCCCGCCGTCTTTCTTCTTCAGCCTCACACCTCGAGTTCCCCCGACACTCCATGAGAACGGTAGCCGTGCTGGTTTTATGAGAAGAGAAAAGAGCACGATCCTGCGGTCGATAAAATCGCCAGGAACTCTGTCCTATTCCGCCTCTTTTTTTTGTCTTCCTTTTACGAACGTCTGATAGTCGTGTAAAACGTAAAAGGACCTACCTGCGTCGTGGTCCTCGTTGTTCGTCTTCCTCGTGGCGAATAGGACACAGAGACCTCTTTCTCGACAATTAAAATTACGATCTTACATAATTCTCGAGCTTCGTTCGAAATTTTCTAATTAATCCGAACTGCAGCATAATTCACCGGAAGAATTCCTGTCAAGTCTGACGTTCCAGCTCGACGCACAGTGTCTAGGATTTACTTTTTCTCATGGCAAGTTATTACTCCGATTGTCGAATATGAGCCGTTGAATTTCGGCGATTCGCAAAGTACGATTTGTTGGCATAGGTGTAAGCTGATTTCGGGTTTTCCCCGCAGCTGGGGAAACGGCTTTCGGTCTGAACGTGCCTCTCGTATTTCGCCTCGATGGGAATATATGTATTCGCTTCGGGACTGTTCGGAGTTATGACGACGATCCCGTCGACTGCGCACCGTGGGGGCACGGGGTTCCCCGTCGTAAAGCCGATTCGGCCGATCGCTCGGCGATCTACGAGCCGAATCCGCGATCCCCCATTGCCCCCTCCCCCTCCAATCCCCGCTACGCCCAGTTTCCCGTAAACGATCGCGCGGTAAATATTAATATCGCCCATTACGCCGGGCTACGCGGCTTTTACAGCCTTTTACGTCATTATGATTTTTTTAGCAGACAGAAGTACTCCGATTTAACTCGGATTATTTTGACCCTTTCGTTCGGGCATCGGCAACGCGAAAGTTGCGCGCGCGCGCGCGCGCCCAGATAAATACGTTGGCCGCGATTTTTCGCAATGTTTGCAGGAGAGTTTTATCGTGCGCTCATTGTCGGACGAGAGAAAAAATCAGGGGTACATCTGACGTCAAACAAATCCGTGACATTCAGAGTTTAATAATGGCCGCTCGGTTGGGAACAATTTCAGCGGTATTAACAGGAATTTTATCATTCATCCGGCGAACTCTCGGCTCAAAATGTGTGTACATTTAGTGTTGGTTTTTGAAAGGATTTACTTTCAAGCGTATCAAATAAATGCATGAATTTCGAAGTTTAATAATGACTGCCGCGTGTGGATTTTCGTGAGGTTACCTACCGAAATTTCGCGTAAAGCAGGACGGTGCAAAAAATCCTCGGGTAACCGTCGGTATTTGGACAATCGTCGAGCAACGTTGCAGATTTCCCCCCTCCCTCCTTCTCTTCTCTTACACTTGCCGTCTCCGTTGCATTGCCCGGGGCACGAAAGGGAATTAACGGGCTAACTTAATTAGGCGTCGAAGTGGAATTACGAGTCAACAATGGAATCTTCCGTTGTCCCGTCTCTCCCCCTCGCCCCCCTCGCCCGCCTTCCCGTTTTCCCTTCCGTGCACATTCTTCGGTTCCTTCCGTTTTCCCGCGACTTTCGTGGGCCTCATCCGTCCCCGCGGTGAAGCGCCCCTAATCGTTCGTATTCCCTTCTCGATCTTCCACTTTGCTGATAAACAATCATCGGTTTTACGCTTCGTTCCGTTCCCATTGAGTCGTTACGTACGTGGGGCAGGGGACAGGGAGAGGGGAGGGGTACCGTCAACTTCTCCAACTCTTCCGCCTTGCGCCTCTCCTCCTCGGCAGTCGATCCTCCTTCGCGGTCGGAATTGCGGTTACAGGCACATTCGGGCTTGGCCAAATTACGAGCGGGGCTTACTTTTCCCGTAGAACCGAGGGAAAGTAGCCGAGGTAAGCCGATTTCCCGGCGGCAGGATCGCCTCGATTCCGAAAGGGACGCCAGAGACGAACAATTTCGCTCGCAGGATCGAACTCTACCACCCCCGCCCCTCCCCCCGCGGCCCCGATTGCGGTAATCCCCCGCTCCCTCCCCGCACCTCTACCGACTCTTTCTTCCCGGATAACACGGTCCTCAGCGCCCTGCCGAGAATCAAGTCGTGGATGAAATTTCATCGGGGTTATTCTGAACTTTGAATCGTCTTATTAAAGTTACCCCGAACAGCCGGCATAATTATCGAAATTCCGAGGGAAATCATACGCGTGAAATATAAATCGCCTCGCCACTTTGACGCAGACCCTTTTTTTGTCTTCGACGAATTTTCGCTGCTCGTTAAAAGAGTGCAAAAAGGGTCAATGCGCGCGATATTTAGGCGCAATTGAAAGGATCCTGGTTCGCGAGAATTTGTATAATCTGGGTAAACATTTCCCATTGAAAAAAACGGGGAATGGGTTTGTAAGTTTTGTCGTGAGTGCATTAAAAGCAGTTTAGTTCCAAAGAAGCGGCTTAGCCTTCGACGAAAATTCGACGGTATTCGAATGCACTGGAAATGCCGTTGGTCGGCGAAAATTTGCAGAATTTTAACGAACATTTCCAACTGCAAGAAAATGGGAATGGTTTCGTAAGTTTTGCCGGGAACGGCGCCGTGGAGAAGTAGCTTACTTTTTAACGGAAGCTGCGGGTCGGAGTGAAATTTTCGTAACTACGTGACGAATGGGTCGTGAGGGGTGCGCGGAACGAGAGTGGTTCGTGCCGATGGTCATGGAACCATCAAAATTTTACACCGGACCGACCGAACTCGATTCAACTTCCCTCGGTCGGCGCGACTGTTGAATGCAGTCCATCACGGGAAATCGAGTTTCCGCGACGGTGTCATCTGGAAAACGCCGGGGCAAAGGGAAAAAAGGGAAGCGAAAAACCGCTCGGTTCGGCCAATGGAAGGACGGACAGAGGAGAGAGGGGCGGGAGGGGGAGGGCTCAGTCCGTCGGGCCAGCTCGCTCAAACGGAAGTCGTCGAAACTCACGTTAGCCCAACGACGTAATCCCACCTATAACTTCCCACGACTCCGGGGCGACAAACCTCGCGGTCCAGGCAAATTCCCACGAAAATCGCTCAGCACGGCAATTTTCCACTCTAACCCACTCTAACCGCTGATAATGAATAACCTTAAATTCACCTCGAAGGACACAAAGTACTGTCGTAATAACGTAAAACTTTCCCGGGGGTTGATGACAGTGTCCTTCTAAAATTTCAAGGGTACGATACTTGATTAAAAAAAAAAAGTTTGATAACTTTGCACCAAGCACGAATATGGCAATGGGAGGAGTTCGCTAAACACATACTTTGTCTTCACGAGAAAAGAGGCTTCGGGGGTTAAGGGAACCGCGTATACAGGGAGGAAGAAAGAAGAGTGGAGAGTAGAGAGGGGAGGGAAGAATCGGGGACTTTTCGGGTAGGGCAGAATGAGCGAGCCAGGTACAATTAGGTTGGCACCCCTGGGCGCTATTCCTCTTATTCGTAGCCATGTCTGCCCCGCTTCCAAAGTCCTCCCCACAGATTGAACAGTTTTCCGGTAAAGGGGAAAAACCGGTCGCGTCTGGCCCTGGGGACATGACGAGCCCCGCACCTACCATGTCGCTGCAGCAATCACCACCCCGCGTCCCCTTCCACCCCCCCCCCCCCCACCCTTTCCCCTCCTCTACCCCTTGCCAGCGACAAATTCCGATTGCACCGGGTCCGCTCGGTCTAACAGTCTTGCAGCGGACTGCCCGGTCATGTGCGCAGCATGAATTGACAGTGCGGAAAACAGAGTCCATTTTCGAGGGAAAAAAACAAATAGGCAGCCTTTCCCTAAACACGTTTACCGGTACATCCAATCTCGTGAATTCAATCCTTGGTCGTTAAATTGCACGGGTCTAAAGATACGTTGTTGCACGTTTGCCCCGTTTTTCTTTGGTCCCGCGATTGTTGAGTCTGTTGCAATTCGATTCTTAACGGATGATCGATAGCGGTGAGCTGAGATTCGAAAAGGTTTCGATGTCTAACGAGGCGTAATCCGATTAACAACCGCGGATACCGGCTGTGTGTTTTACAAGTTAGGAATCAGGTTGATTAGTACGAAACCGAACTGCCGCGGACGTGTCCCGGAAGCCCTTGGCCCGGGCTGCGTAACGACTTAAACGAAGGACATGCGATCGAGTTGCTCGTACGCCGGCGAGTTTACCTTTCGCAGCTCCGTTCTTGCTTTATCGCTTCGCAAACGAACCCTCGCAGTCACGAAAGAATTCCGCGGCTGGAATACTTGGCAGGAATTTTCAGGAATCATTACTGGGCCATCGTTTCCTTCTATTCTTCCTATTCTTATATATTTCTTTACTTATGTACTTCTATCTGTCTCTACTTATAATTTTACTATACCCATTTATTTATAATCACATTCTGTACTTTATTTTTGATTTCTACTCACTCGTTAATGTAAAATTATCTATACGGGATCTTGTGTCCCTGGAATAAACCATTTTCTCTCTCTCTAATAAATCTCTCTGATAAATCTTTCTAATAAATCTAATAAATCTCTCTCTCCAATAAATGTATCTTTCTCTCTTTCATTTTCCTCGTTAATTGTTTAACACCTTTGCACATGACTCGTCGTGTGCTACGTGAATTCTTTTGCGAAACATAGATGCAAAGAAGGATGGCCATTCTAACTGGTTGTACGAAACTTCATAAATTACGAATAATATTGGGGATAGTGAATGACGGATGATATTGCTACCTGAGAGACATTTTCTTACACGTTTTGTTTTCGAGTGGTACATTAGGAATGGGGAATTCTCGGGGTCTATGACGGATGGGGAAGCTTTCAAAGCGGATGATAATAAGTGACAATTTGTGAGGAAACAAACGACATCATCTGTCTTCTGCAGGGGATTTAAGAGCATGCGTGCTTTCTCCACGGCTGACGATACCAGCCGTGGTCGCCACGTGTTTACGGACAGGCCGAACCCAACGCTCGGAGTTAAGCATCGTGTCAGATCCATGATGATCATTAATTTCTGAGCCATGTGGGCCTGAGAACTCCAACGACGAGGACACCAACGAGAGACAGAAATATATTGTACGTACGTGTGTTCCAACGACCTGACACGCTGTTACGTGCCTCGCTCCGAGCAGTTAGCCTTAAAAGAAGCTTAAAAAAAGCAAAAGAAAGGTCTTACAATAATACAACAAATATTAAGCAAGCTAGCATAAAAAAAATAAGTGCAAGCAATTGATGATTACATGTTTCATTCGAATTATCCTACAAAAAAGTCACTGTTTAGCCTTAAGACAAGCTTCAAAGAGTGATAAAATGGATTAATAATATCATTTCTACAAGAAATTTCAAACAAGCTAGAGAAGAAATGAGAATAAGAAATTCAATGACTACACGTCCAATTGCATTTGTTCTACCCAAAACTCATGGTTCATCGAAACATTGATCGACGTTAATGATACTTTGATATTTGTAAGATTTTTTCATTAGTTCGATCGTATCCTTAGGAGCGATTGTTGCATCTGAAGGAGCGTGTGAAGTCTCGGTGTAATTAAGGATAAAAGCTAGCGCGTAGTGGGAAGTTAATGCCTATAGGTGGATGATTTGCGTTGGGTAGGATCGAGTGGACTAGCCAATTGCTCGGGCGGAGTGCGTTACGCTCGGAATAATCTCGTTTGTATCCCGAAGAAGAGAGTGGGGGGGGAGTAAAAATGGCGGAAAAGGAAAAGGGCGTCGTGCAGTGGCGCGCATTCATCATCGCGCGTATCCTGATGAGGCTCTCCGGCGCGCACCAGACGAGAGCCTGTTCTGGATGTTCCAGCGCAAAAGGAGGGACACAAAGTCACTTTACCCGGCAGGAAATTACACGTCCTTCCGAGCCATAAGTTTTCGGCTGGGGTGCTTGCGGTTCCGGCGCTCTCTCGCGCGTCCCCCGTGTATGCGAGCTGCGCCGTCTTCCACGTCCTCTGCTTATTACACGAAACGTTTATTAGACAAGATTTACGGGGGAGGAAGGGAGGGAGGGAACAAGAAAGGGAAGGGCAGAGAGAGAGAGAGAGAGAGGGGGGGGGGACTGGGACACAGGCGAATTTATTGTGGAATAACTGGCCTCACATGTACACCGCGTCTTCGCGCGGACCACGCTTTATTTCTATGTCTCAAAAAAATATACCCTTTCCCCCCCTTCGTACCTAACGAACCGCCCGTCATCACTTCGTCACGCAAATTAAGATGGTCGGTGTATTATTAAGTGCGTATGCAGGCGGGAAAATTCAAAGTGTTCAATGCAAATTTCGTATTTCTTTGATTGTAAGAAATATTAATTCGTAAGTAGTGCCTTTTAATTCTCTGTAGGTGGGTATTATTAATTATGTGGTTGATGTTGATTTTCTTTTTTACTTGAGCGTACTCCTTTTTTTCTTCCTTGTTCTTGGGGAATATAACGGGACCTGTTTGGGTCCGGGTTTCGCGGTCTACGCCGACGCGTTCGCCTGTAAGTACGTGACAGGAAGTCAGCGAGGACGTCGACGACACGGGCCAGGACGTTGCGCGACAGCCGCCAGCCGGCACCGTCGCCACCGGATCCCCGTTGGCTTTCGCCGAGATTAATTATCCCGGAAACAAAGACTCGACTGCCATTCGCCCCGGGTTTCCCGTTTCACGCGCAACCCGCGTGTTCTGTCGATCTGCAAGGACTAATAATTCGTATATTCGCTGACGATACATTCCCCTTCAACCCATTTCGCCCAAGAGTCCTGATGAAATTGTCAAAAACATCAACAACTCGTGTGCCTTGTTCAATCAGCGCAAATCACAAGTTTCTTACGTTCTGCGCATACTGCTGTGCAATTGATTAGTTACTTTTATTAACTAGTATTTCTTATTCAAGGACTATTCGTTGATCGTCTATTTTTGTTTTACCTACAGAATCTTTAATGAATTATAAAATATTGAACAACTTATTTGCCCTGTTTGAGTTTTGCAAAATGCAAGTTTCTCGTATTCTCCGTATTCTACCGTGTAATTACTAAGTTCTTCACAGACCATAAATTCCAGGCGGCCTGGCAAACCTTTCTGAACTCTGCATATGTTTCAAAAAATCGTTGCCGCTTGAGTGTCAACTTTGAAGGAGAAAAAAATGCAACAGTAGACGAGGAACATGAGAAGACCCAGGACTTCCTGGGCCCATTTCTCTCTATAAATGTTACGCCTCAGCCTGGAAAGCCACTTAATTAAACCGTCGAAGCTCGACTAATTGCTACCGGCTTGCCCGAGTCCGACAAAGGACTGAAAGATGCCGGCAGGGAAGAAACCGAGCCGACGAACGTGTCCGGAATCAATAACACACTTTTTTTTTCTCATTTCGAAGATCTCAGCTCCCTACATGTCAAATTAATTGCTTCATATTTCCTCAGAGATTGATGGTCCAATGTATTACGCTTAATGAGCTAATTTCACTTAAAAAGGAATTAGTAAAATGCTAATGCTGACCGTAAAAAGTCTCTCAAGAGTCGTCAAAACTGTTCGGTCTTTGAATAATCCTTCTAAATCTTTTAACAATCACGTTCCCTTTGGCAGAAGTTCAATTGTCTCTCTTTTCCTAATATTTACTGGAGTCAAGAAACGCGTAGGACAGTAATTAGCGTAAATTATGCGGTGCTTATGCGATTAAGAAGAAGACGACACAGTTCATTTCTTTACTGTACGTGCGGAAGGAAGTTCTCGAGGTGGAAAGTTAATCAGTGAAGGCTAGTGTGTCAATAGCAGTGATAGCCGATCTGTTCGCGTGCGAACCACAGAAACGTGTAATTGAATATCGAACGCCGTCGTTCTCTTTCGAGCCTTCGGTTATTAACGCTAATGATTTTACAGCCTCGCGACTGATTTAGTGCCGTTTCGTGTTCGCTTCGATCGACCTATCGCCCTGTTTATTCCATCCACTTGTCCGTTGTTCCCTCGTTTACCCCAAAAGCAAATTCACTCAAGCATTTTTTTTATTCTACCAGAGTGAACGAAGATTTGGTAAACGTTTCGTATACATTTCACTGTATAGACGAGACGATGATTAGGAATATCATGTATTTCGAAAAATATTTATTTGACCTTTGGACGACTTTCTTCTCTTTTTGAACCCAGCAAAAATAACTAAAATTTCACAAACGCGTATTAAATATTTCTTTAATTGTTTTGATTATTCTGTAGAGTTTATACGGCAATTAAGAAAATTATGTGTATTTAGGAAAACGGATCGTTCGATTCTTCGTGGGTTTTATTCTTGTAGAATTGACTTGTAAGACAACGATTATTCTTTCCTCGTTTCCTCCATTGCAGTCTGGTAACCATCGGGCCTTCTCTGTTTATCCCTCGATTCGTAACTGGCTATAAACTTCGCGGAACTCGTTATCGGATCGGATCCGCATCTCGGCTTCATAGACTCCGCAGATAATCGAGAACGGCCGGTGAGGGGAGGGTGGAGGGGTGGAGGGGGTCGATTCGCGAGCTTTATGTCCCGCTTCGCCGGATAAATCCGCTGAACCGTAATCTCATGATCGTTGTACGATTCACTGCAATTAGAATGTTCCGTCAGCGCGAACAAAAGGCCTCGGCACGACAAAGGGTAATGGCAGAGAATATTTGCCCTCTGCTCTGTGAGCCATCTTTTTATGAGTGCCAAACGATTAGTTAATCACGCGAGAAGTCACATCGCGCCATCCCCTCGTAAGAATTCTCCAATTATCTCCCATTATCCAGGAGGAAATTCGTTAGTAATTGACGGCACGATTTGTACTTACCCAGCACGTTAGTCTCGAGCGAAGGACGTTGACGCCAAATCTGAAAAATACGAATAAAACAATTGAAAAGGAATTAATGACTAAAGAGGTTGAGTCGGCATTTAATTTGAAAAAACTTAAATTATGTGAATTATATTTTCGAAAACTGGAGAATAATGTCGAGAAATCAGGATTTTATTAGCAACTTCGCTGAAATCTGTCGCAGTTTTCCCCGTCTATTGTGTAACAAAGTTCGTAATTCAATAAAAACTTAAAAATCTAGGCAAAATCTCGTTTTCTCTTATTTCCTAACAATTAATGCAAGCGCAATTTTCTCATCGTCCACATTATTTCGAGTACAAATATGAACTGAACCGAATCGCGGGAATACCAGGGCTTTTTTCCCAAGAGAATCAAACTGAAACTGAAGGAGAAACCGAACGGCGATCTAAAGGGACATCGAAAAGTTTTTAATAACGTCGCTACGTTAATGCTTCGCGTTTGTCCAAACGTTTGACGATTAAAATGGCGCCGAAGGTTGGCTGGCGAGCCGAGGAAAAAAGAGGAACGGCAACGGAAGGTAGGAAACGTTTCATCGTCGCCACGTCGTTACACTCGATAAATATGACATTCGCGTTTCGCAGACATCGTGCGGGCTCCGTGCGCTTTCATTTCCGCCATAGAATTTCATTCGTCAAGCGAGGCGTACAACGAATCGCAATTATTTCCCTCCTTATATATTTCACAGCAGCGCCGGGAGAATTCCATTTTTGCAAATTATTCTTCCACTTCTCCATCTCGTCCCGCATTGTTCCGCAAGAGGCACATTGTGTCCCGGGGAACATAATAAATTATTCTTTCCCGTACTTTGCCCGTCTCTTCGTTTCCTCGCCTCTCTCGCTCTTTCTTTCTTTTCCCCTCCTCTACGCGTCACCCCCCTTTTCCATCGTTTATGTATATATATATATATGTGTGTGTGTGTGTGTGTGTGTGCTTGTTTTGTGTACGCATGTGCACGCATGTTCTTGCGATTTAGTACAAGCCACGGCGCGACGGACCAATTAATATTTCAATTCGAACTTTCACGTGCGAGTCGTCCGCGAAAGTGCACGGCCGGGAAAGCGTACGACTGCCAGGGGAGGGATTTCAGTACCGGGGAAGGCACTAGAGGGTTTCCGTACGAAGCTCAATGCTGCCAGTCATCGGTCTTATCGAATTAAACATCTAACAATAAATAGACGAAAAAAAAAGGGTTACCAATAATACCTTTACCCTGGCTCGCGATGCTTCCTACCTTTCTCTTTTTTTCTCCAACCCCCGGAAATAATTCTCCGCCGATAACTAACGATAACCTTAGCCCCGGATCGTGTACCGTTTAATGTTACTTGGGTTTTCACGGATTGGACAATGCACGGCGTAGGATATAAGAATAATTCTGCAATTAGCTTCGAAGAGTGGATGTAATTGACTTTCCGGGGGATTGTGGAGGAGGAAAGAAATAAATAGAGGCGAGCGGTGAATACGAAAATACCATTTGGGGAGGGGAGGCTGTGAGGGTACGGGGGGGGGGGTACTCGGTCTTTTCCCGTGCTTTATTGTTCCACTTCTCCGCCAATTAGAGTCGCTTGCCTTTTGCGGATGATGCTCATAAAAGGAAGGAAGCGACGATACGAGATGAAAAGAGACGGACAGTCTGGAAAGTATCCTTAAGTGCTTCGACTACTACCCTCCGCCGCTTGTCCGAGCAAGCTGTTTAACAAGTTCCGTTAACTGACGTAATCTTTTTACGGGTAACGGAATAAACGGCCGAGTGGAAGAGTATCGATTCCCCGTCGTGGCATGACGATAATTCGCTTTAGCGGGATCATATCGCTGTCTTTTGATGTTATTTCAAGAAGGACTTGGAGGTTTGCCCGTCCACCACCCGCGGCTACTGGACTTCCTCTGAAATTATCATATTTTTTATGAACCCCCGTTTGAACGAATTCTAAAATACTCGCCGCCACTTTTCCCCCCTTTTGCGCATTTCTTAGTTTTTCCGCGAGGAGTATTCACCCCCTTGCCCTTTCCCCTTTTCCTTTCCCTTCGTTTCTTCATCCGGAGATTCGGTCTTATTAACCAGTAGCCGGCGTCGTAAATATGACTTTCCGTCGTAAAACTTGTCGAGCGACCGAGGCGTCGGGGAATGGCGACTTCCGGTGGCGTTTATCCGCGGTTTCCCGTTGGTCGAATGTCAATGTAAGCGCCGGTGTCGGCGTACTCCCTGTCTATATTTTTATTCCTTTTCAGCACGGCGGTCACGTGTAACGCGCTTATCGAGGCTTGAGCGGGTAAACAACAACGTCGACGTAGAACAATAAAGCGCAGTTTCGCTATATATAGCCACGATGACCACGAGAGTTTACTGTCAATAAAGCCAGTTTTTCTTTCCTTCTGGCCGCTTTTCATCCATTAGCCGCAAAGGGGAGGATTATTTTTTTCCAAAATGGAAAAGGAACGGGCTACGGGCAAGTGGGCTTTTTTTTTTTATCATCGACATTCACGTCAGCGGTAAAACCTTGATCCGAAGTCTCGAAATACACTCGGGGGAAAATGATACTCCTTCTCGTGGGGCGAAAAAATGGAGAATATTCCGATGGGTCGACGGGGGAATTGACGATTGTTTTTCTGTCTACAAGTTAGTGCTTCTCGCGTATCAAGGAGAGTATTTTATGGAGGTACGTACGGTCGAGCTGCCGTTTGGTTCGTGCCTTTTGCACGTCTATTCGTGGCGACGCTCGAAGTTCGCATGCTTCGCCCGTAACCAACCCCTGCGTTTGCCAGTTATGCCTGTACTGATCGTTGCAACGTGTGCACAGTAGCTCGGGAATGACTCTTAAAGGTATATAGATACTCGAGACGAGTACTCGACCAGGGCTGAGTACGCGAGCATTCGCCGAGTATTCCAAAGTACTGCCACCCACGGCAACCACTACCGAGCCGTGCAACCCGCAGTCTAACCCACCCCCGTCGTTCCCTCGAAAATCACTCCCCCCCAGTCTAGAAAATTATTCGGCCAAACATTTTCCGCCTATCTCTAAGCATTGACAAATCAACACTTGGGCAAAATTCAGCCACGAAACGACAGAAAACCTTGTATCTCTCAGCTAACGGAAGAATTTTACAAAATCTTAGCCTTCATGACTGGCTAAGAAGTTTTTCGGAAGGAACTAGCTGGTTCGACTGGACTTTTTTCTATTTGCTTAACTGGTACAAGAATTTTACGAAATTTTTCTTTATCCTGAACTTTTCAGGATTGGACCGTAGAAATTACGAGGCTGACTTTATTGCTTTTGCCGATATTCTATAAGGTTTATGAATGCACGGAGAGGGGTGGGGGGTTTGAGGAGAAGCGTTAAGAAGGGCTGCTGGCAAATAGAGTCGTTTAACGAGGCGGCGGTTGCGGGAATTATTAATTTTAATTACGCAACTGGCGCATCCGTGTTACCTCGCCCTCGACCTGCCGTAGTCTTGCCTTATGTAATAAACTTACGGCATCGATGCCACGCCACTTCCACCGCCTCCTCCCCCACCTCTCCACTTCCCTGCGCCACTAAACCCTGCCGTACCTTCGGCTTCGATCTTCCCTTTAACACTCCTGTGCTGCCACCTACGACCAGTACACCTGTTCCCCATTTCTCCTTAAATATCCTTCACGTTTCCTCTGCTTACCTTTCGATGCTCCATCCTCCCAGAACTGCGTGAAAAATTCCGTTAAAATGGCCGACAGGGCTTCATTTCGGTGCAACTCCTTCCTGGCCCTTTAAACAGAACTTGTACTCGTTTCTCCTCGAGAGGCAAGCCTAGATCTGTTAATCTCATTAGTCTTAAGTGTATCTTATCTTGTATTTCCTCTCTTTTTCTTTCATTCTTCACTGTACTTTGTCCTGAAGGGATTTATTCTCAGGAATAAAATTATTTTTCTTCCTCTCTTTCAACTTTCTTGATAGAAAGTGTTCTTGTTTTGTAAGTTCATGGATTGCGTTTTGGGTAACTTTGATATACACGTTTTGAGCAAACAACCGACTCACAACAGTTACCCCCCTTTTTCGTCGCAGTTTCCCACCTATGGGAAGTAACTATGATCTACGAGAAAAAATGAAGCAATCAACATCATTTTCCTATCGTTGTCCTCAAATCCTCAGAAACGTCAAAAACCTCGAGAAACTTCCCGAGGGATTAACGTTCCCTCGCTTCCGGAACTTCTGTGCGTTACGCAGGGATACAACGCAGACTTTGATCCGTTAATTGCGTTTAATTTTTGCGCTCGATGGGCCGTTGATTTCGAGCGATCTCGAGGATTGACTGGAGCTGTCGATGAGCATCTTAGCTGGTGATTCTCGTCGGTCGAATCTTTGCTTCCTCCGGCATCATCCATCCGCAGAGGGGTACGTATTAAGTACGTGAGTATTGATTAAACGCAACGCTCAGCGCTCGGCCCTCTTCGTCCCTCCGGGCCGGCGGGAAGGGGGTGCGGTGGGGTGGGGGTGGTCGGGGCCGTGGGGGGATGGCCGGCAATTAATATTATTTATCGACGTCTTAATCGGCCGGCCGCATCTAACCGCCACCCCCGACCGTCGAGTTTCGAAGCCACAGGGGTCCAAAACGAGGAGTTATCCCGAGACGCGGGGGTGGGGCAGTGGGGGTTGGAGGTTGGAAACCGGGAGAACAGGGTATATACGAAGAAAGTACGGCGCTAAGGGATTAAGCTCCTTATTCCAACTTCCTCGTCGACTCCCGGGATTTTTAGCTCACCGTGTATCCAATTATTCTCCTCTTCGTTTCCCTCCTCTATGAGCCGTTTCTCTCCGCTCCGGCCTTTTACGTCATGCTTTCTAATCAACCTCTGTAACTTTATAGTCCCCGTATTTCCACGACGGAGAAGATTTGACAATGCGATATAATCCATACTTGGCGGAATACCAACGATCTAACAGACTCGACCTTCGGAATTAACAAGATCCGTTTGTACGTTGAGAATTTTTCTTACGTAAGACATTTTTTCTGTTGTTTCATTAACTTTAAGTACAAAAAACTATTCCTTCCTTCTATCTATTTACATATCTATAACACGTAATAAGATTTCGTATTTCTTTCCACAATTTTATTTGTATCATTGCCTCTTTTTTTGTTTTACAAAATGCCAACCATGCATGTGCCTTTGTTCCATCGTGTATTTTTTCGCTTTTTGTATTGCCTTCCGCGAGTTGAACCCTTCTGCTTTATTTTTCACTCGTCCCCGTCGGCTTATCTTTTTTCTCGCGCAATCACGATCAGCCATTTATGGAGCCTTCGTTCGTAGGAGGCCCGCGTAAGCCGTCGGTATTACGAAGGTGGCAGATCGGCGAGCTGAAAATTTCGCTGCAGGTCAAAGGAAAAGAGAAGAAAATTAACGGACGGAAATACAGCTCTTAGTCATTTTGATGCCGTAATCGTTAGGTTGTGAAGAGAAAAAACGGGCATTAAAGGTTGATTGACAGCTAAGAAAATTTGTTTCCCCGAAACCCGGGCAGGGTTGAAGTAAATTGCGTTGGGCATTGGCCGGTAAATGATTCGTTGAAAATCAACGTTCCGTGCAAGAATATAAATCCCGTGTTCACGGTAAGACGAGGGCAGGGGGGGGGGGTGCGGGGCATTTATTCGACAGAGAGAAACTTGCCCCCGTCAGCGTGCAAACATCAATTTATTTGATTCCGGCGCTCATTTGAAGTCTCGTGCTCGGCGCCGGGGTCATTTCTTTCGGCACTTTCTTACGTGCTTGTTCACTTTAAGTCTGGTTATTCAAGTCAGCGGCAAGGTGAACCCGTGAGTCGATAAGACTCATTGTCGACGTGCGGGAGAGTGGGCGGCGTTCACGGGGCTGCGGGAGGGGGGTGGGGGTTCGAACGTGCGCCGATTGAATCGTGGACTCTCACGAGAACGTCTGCCGAAGGCGCCAAACTCCCCTCCCCTCGCTGCTCCCCCCTCCTTTCCTCGCTCTCTTTCAAGCCCACCGAGGGTCCCACAACCCTCCTCTTCTGCTCCCCTCCCCTTCTCGTCCCCCCGTGCCGTGCGGCTGATAACAAATGGCCGGTGCCGGCCCTGAAGGACAACGGGCGTAACGCCGTAGTAGTTCGGGCGTAATTCCGCGCCGGGCCGACAGGGCCGTAAGTCACGGGCTCAAACGAACCGGCGAGGTATTAATTAGAGTTTCGGCCCGGGGAACCGCGATCACTTATCACCGAACCTAACCTAATCTTCGCAGCTGCCTCGAAACTAAACCCGATGGCCCGAGCCCGCGGTCGTTGTTTTAAGTCGCGACAGGTGCCTCGAAGGATCGCAACCATCGAAGGACCAAGCAAAAGTCATAGGGTCCATATTCAAATTTAACCGATCTCAGTCCTTTGCAGAAACATAGAATCCTTGGACATTGAAGAGGGACCTTAACGATTTTCAATTTCCTTTCGTGCATTTTAACGTAAGTTAACAGCGCAAAAAATATTATTGTCAAGCGGTTCCCATTTACGTGGGAGACGGGAACGAATCGACGGGGAAAGAACGCTGGTAGAATGTACAAAAGGGAGTGAAATAAATGACTAGGCTAAATTCCAGAAACGTTGCACGTCACCCGGTAAGTTTGTTAACGGCGGCGCGTTGAAAAGTTTTCACTGGACAAGAATTCGCGGTTGAACAAGCAGAGATGAGATAATGTCGTGGATCACGTGTTCGAAATGGCGAAACGCAGATAACATCGGCGCGGTTTCACGGTTAACAAAAAGTCGAGACAAAGGTAAAACGTAATACGTAAATAACTCGGCGAAGTAACCGTTGGAGGGGGAAAAATTGGTATTTAACAGTGGCGGAAAGCTAATTATATGAGCCTGAAATATCTTCTACGAGCGGGGAAGGCCAATTAAAAGTACAATGGCCAGGAATAATACACGGGATTCCAGCCATTTATTCTGCGCCGCAATTCTGGCCATTCGCGATTAACATAATAAATGTACCAGTGTTTCGTAAAATTCATCCAAAAAACGGCATTCCAATTTATCTTGCTTCGTCGATCCTCAGGTTTATCCGAATCTACGAAAAAAACACTAGGCCGGTTAGAGAAGTTGGATCGTTGCCAAGCATATCGTTGGTCCTTGGAAATTAGCCGCGGTAAGGATAATCCCGGATCCCGGTGACGTTAGTTAGGGACATCTTCGATTAGGACGTCGAATCTGTATGGAGCTTCGCGATATTCGCACCGATAACCGCAACGTGTCCGTCGTCGCCAATGGAAACTGCGGCGATCCGCGCGGGGCTTTCGAGACAAACAATTAATGGTGACCGCTCGGGCGAAAGGCCTCGAAGGAAACTTTCGGCATTCATGCCTTTTGCCGGGCAAACGGAGGAGTTGCGGCCGCTTCTGGACACCGGCTACGAAAGTCACCGATCTTCTAGGGATTCTCCGTCCGTCCGTCCGTCGGTCCGTTCGTCTTTCTCGGCGGGCTTTGCCAGATACTCGCCGACGGCCGGCTTTGCCCGTATACAGAGGATTGCTCCGACCACCGTAACCCCGCTATTAACTCCGCTGCCAATTGATTCTCCGGGGTTACCAACATTTGCCACGATACCCGTCTCCTAGCGTTCCGTTTTAACATCCCCCTACTACCCCGTCCCTCTCTGGCTGGCTCCAACGAAACCTCCGTGTTGCCGGAAATTTACTGTCCGTACGTTTTGCCCGCAGGGACCGGCCCAGATTTCACGGCGAACGTTTTATGTCTCCATTCGTACGCGCACGATCCTGCCGAAAAATATTATTCAACGAAAAACCGTCGCTACGTGCGCCCACGGGTTCGGCGGAAAATTTCCGCGCTAGATTTATACCGTTCATAGTTATCCGCAGGAATTGTTGAAACAATTGCTTGTTTTCCTTCAATTAGCCCCGGTTCATTTGCGGCGCGTGTTGTTCGTCGCCGTTCAACAATTTATTTGTACATATTTAATGGCGTATTTACATGGCGCGACCACAATTACCTTCGCTAAATGCTACAGGAATTTAATCCACCGTCTACAACGAAAATGAGCGAATCATAATAAATTACCCGCTGATATTTCGTGGACGTCTTCAGTGGTGCGTACAAAAATTCTCCGCTGGTTTAGTACATTTTTCGACATAAATTGTGTCAGGGAAAAATATAGCAGCATTGGTAAAGCTTTTAATTGGCAATATTTTGTCACGTAATATCGTTTGATTCTGACAATAATATTCTGTCTTGACACGTTCTAAATAAAGCTCGTAAAAAGGTTCCGGGAATGGATCGATCCCCCACGAACCGCACGGGCCACGCCAACGCGTAATTCCAAAAGTGTCCAAAAATATCACAATTACGTGTCCCTGTTCTGCCGAACCTGCGCGAAAGCCCACAAAATGCCGTTACGTAAAAATAATAAAGGGGACAACATATGTCAATACATAAAAAGATGACTATACGTATTTTTAAGCTAAAATATTAACTATAAAAATTCCTTTGCTGGCTACAAGCGTAGTTAAGTATACTTAAACACAAAAATTTTACATATCATTATCGATTTCCTGGAAGTATTCCGTGAGTATGTCAATACTCTACGTAAAAACATGTCTATATGTATTTTAATGACATAATTGGTGCTACGATATTAAGTGAAAAAAATCTTTTGCCAGCGACAAGCGTAGTTAAGTATATTTAAACACAAAAATTTTACATATCGTTGTCGATTTTCTGCAAGTATTCCGTGAGTATGTCAATACTCTACGTAAAAACATGCCTACATGTATTTTAATGACATAATTGGAGCTACGATATTAAGTGAAAAAAATCTTTCGCCAGCGACAAGCGTAGTTAAGTATATTTGAAAAATTTGATTAATCGGGTGTATGATCGAAAATGGAATTAATGGACGACCATTGGTTTATGGATTAATCCGTCGCCGTTGGGGAAGGTTTCCTCGAATTTGACGCTCCTTGCGAAGCGTATTAGACCGCGGACGACGACGTCGACGAAGCGCGTGTGTTTCCATCCGTCAGGATCGGGGGGTAGGCGGGTGGGTTTCGGGGGTGCAAAGGACGCGGAGGATGGGCGGGCAAGGGGGTTGCTTGTACACGAAACAGCACTTACGCCCGGCGACGACTGGCAACCCTCGACCCTCCGTGGCCGACCCTATCCCACCGACAGTACAGACCGGTCGACAGCCAGTACCACCCGGTATACGCAGGTCGACCTCCGAATACACAACCCTTTCCACCTACACATCCTTACAGATACCCACCATCCCCGTACAATTGCATAGACAAACGTCCGCTCGCCCGGGATATATTTCCAGGGAAAAATAACCGCTTAACATTCTCATGGTTTTAATAAGAAATTCAAGACTGTAGGATTTTAACGCGATTATTGTTTTGATTTAACGCGATTATTAACTCATTCGTGGGATACATGTAATCGAGATAGAAATCGTAGGATTTTCATTTGATATTCATTTGTAAATCTTGTGCATTAAGGTTCAATGAGATGTATGTACACGTTAGGACAATTCAGATGCTATGATTTATTAGATATTGATTTTCTCATGATTATTTTTATCTGTTAATTGCAGCCCCTCGAGTGGAAAGTGGGTTTCATTTGTGCCGGTCATATCTGCTGGTAATTCTCGGGACATTAAGCAGAGAGAGAGAGAGAGAGAGAGAGAGAGAGAGAGAGAGAGATTTTCGCGTGAATGTTCACCGAACCTTTGCGAGCCTAAACCACGTACACTCTCGGTAGGAGATCCGTTGATATCCGCTACTTGCGGTCCGACTGTACTTACTTTGCAAGTGGAATTCTCTAGTGGACCGAGCCAGTCAGCCAGCCAGTCAGCTTGCAGTCACCGCCCTTTCGCAGGGAACTCCGGCTAAGTTGCTACGGCACTGGGAATAAAAACGGATCGCCCTTCTTTTAGCCCGTTTTTCATCGAGCCCGCAGCGAGGGCAGACACGAGTACACTGCTCCTATCAGGTAAGCAAAAGTACCGCGTCCCAGGGTTTCTCTTTCAAAGCAAACCCACCGTCTCCTATCTTTACATCATTTTTTCAATGACTCCTATGGCCACTCGGGGGAAACCAGTATCCGGACACTGCTGGAAATGATGATGATGATGATTTCTCGTATTCACAGGACTCCAATGACGTATGGTTTAGTTTTCTTTGCCTCGCTGATTAAAGGGACCATTTAACTCTGAGTATTGCTTTCATAATTATCAGAAGTATAAAATCAATTTCAAGTTTAAATCCACTGACGACTGCGTTATTAGTGGAACAGTCATAGTTTTAATTTTCCACGTACCATTTTGGAACAGCATTTCTCTTTCTTGGATGAAAGATATCAATTCATTCAATGATTGCGGTTACACTTAAAAATCCTTATCACGTGCCGTGATATGTGGGATTTACCTGTGCAAGAGAGAAGACCTTAGTTAGTATTAGCCGTTGCACGGACTAATTGATTAATGTGTGTACCATGAAATATGTTCTCAGGTACTGTATTGCCAAGTTCAAATTGTCAGGGCAATGGCAAAGTTATTTAATGTTCATCATCCGAGGGATACGAAAATAATGAACGAGATTTAACGATGAAGAATCGCGCCCGGCGATATTTATACCCTGTGGTCCCTGTGTTTTTCGGCCTTTTTTCGTCGGAACAGGATGTGATGAGGGAAAACTAAGGCCGGGAGAGGGCCGGACCGACGTAAATTCGTGCAACGTCGAAATCGGCCACATAATGAAAACGAATCGCACTTTCTCAGCGACTTCCTTTACTTCTCTCTCTGTCCACTTTCTCCAACCCTGCCGGACTAAAGGATTCTTCAGTCGTCAATTATCCTTTCCCCACGAAATCTCTCGATATTTCCCGAACGCGACGGCAAATTAAAAATTCAAATTTTCCCCAGTTTTGCCTGATCACCAGGCCCCGGGAGTTTCAGCTGAAAATCACACGCGGTAAAAACAGTACCCTGATTCCTAATAGGTTGGCCTTACTTTTACGAGATTTTCCCAGGGTTTTCTTTCCCTTCAATTTCGGGAGGAGATAAAAAAGAAATAAAATTTACCCTTTCCAGTCGAGAGCGTAGCATCAAGTCTCGAAATCCATAGGTTTTTTCACGGTTAAACGACGTCGCGGGTATTAGACAAAGCGAGCGATGTACACGAAGAAATGCACGTTTTCTCCGTTAGATAAATTGCTCCGCACCGTTCGGAAATATTATCCCCCGGATCCGCGACATCTCCGCTCGAGAGCCGTTCATTTACAACGTTCCCCGGTAATATTTTCAAACGCCGGACGGTAATGAATATGGAACGAAACCGACACGACCGGGGAAGCGAAAGACGAAAGAAAATGGAGCAAGAGGAAACTGGTCCAAACCGACCAACTCTCTTCTCTCTCGTTACGGTTCTTTCCCCGCCGTCGAATGTCGCTTTCCTTGCCAGTTGAGATAGACAGTTTCAAACTCATGTTTATCTATCTATCTATCTCATCTCATTTCTTGTCATATAAATATAGTAGTAGTTAGTACATAATAGTCAGTTATAGTCTTAATCATAATAACGTAAGGTAACTCACATTATCGTCAAGTCTGACTTAGTCTCGACGTATTGGAAATACTTATATCGTATAATAAAAATATCTAAAAACAAATATATTTTGCAAAGCTCTATGGACATGTTCCCGAGCAATAAATCTATCTATCTATCTCTCTATCTCTCTATCTCTCTTTCTCTTCCTTTCTCTCTTTATGTATGTGTCCTTCTTCGAGCAACGTATTCGTATTTACGCGCTGGTATATGTGTAAAAGTGTGATTGCACGAGTGTGTAGAGGTGTGCGTTCGCTTCAGGACTTCTCTTTCCCTTCCTTTTTCACTTTTCAGCCGTTCCCTTCTCAGGCAGCTCGGTAGCACGTCTAATTAGGCCTCCTGGAGCCTTCTCGTGTGCTCGGCACGCTCTCAAGTGTTCTCCCGGTAGCGCGACCCACCCGCAAGGCTTCATCCGTGAAGAAACGCTATCAACGGCAAAGAGGTCGGCCCACATCGTAGCTGGAGTTCTTCTCGAGCCAACGAATCAGCGTTCACGGCCAAATGCCGCTGCAGCCGTGGTAAATTAAAAGATTTTTCATTTACCAATCACGGCTCTCCGCAGACTCGCGCAATTATCCCGCTCGGTTCGATAAAATGACACCTCGCAAACAGCTCCCATAATCCACCACGATTAATACAATACGGTAGGTGAAATTATGTTCAAAGATTCGTACGATTCGATCATCGGCTGCATTTACACGAATGTCCAAGCATCTAATTAAATGGAATAATAATTGATTAACGTTTACGTTCGGCGGATATGATGATACCGAGCAAATAGTTTTCGAAATCCCATTTAATGTTAATTAAATGCATTATTTGGAATTATGTTAAATATACATTATGCTCGATATAAATTTCCTTTCGGAATGAAACTCGGCCGGGCTTTGAAAATTGTTAATCGCCCCGACAATTCATACGAGATAACGATCGTGTCGTCGATAAATGCAAGACCCGCTGTATTACTTCATTACCGGTCCTCACACATTGCTGTTCTCAGTGGCGCTCGGATAAATTAAAAGCCCGAGAGCCCGGTGTAATTTATGCGCAAAGAATTAACAAGTCAGATGATCCATCCTTTTTCTCTACATTTCTCGCACATCCTTCCTGCCTTCCATTTTTCATTCGTTTCTTCTCCTATTTCTCGTCACTAATTTCTTCTCCCTTTTTCCCCTGACGTACGTTCTCGGGGGGAATTCATCGGTCGGCTCGTTCTAACCTTTGCATTTTTCAATCGCCGCGATATTGAATGAAGAAAATCGTCGCTACGATAAAATTGGCAACCGAGGTAAATGTTTCCCTTCTGTCCGCGTGAGGAACGGCTCGGCGATCTCTTAAAAAGTTAAACACCATCAGGGAGATCGACCATGGCAAACCTTCATTCGAACTCTCCCGATAATTAGCCCCGGCAAGTCCCGTCCGATGGCTCATTAAACTTTTCCTTCGGTATTCCGTTTAATACCGCCAAACGAATCGCCGGCTATCATCAAACTTGCCGTTGACATTGGCAGGAAGGACGGTGGAGGGGGTACCTTCCAATGGAAACGAGGGGAGGGGATTTTCAATGCAGCTATTAATCAGGTACTAATCAGCGAAATAAAATTATCTCTATCAACAGATCTGTTTAAACAAAAAATCTATTACCTTTATATCAAATCATACATTTCTTGTATATTAAAGATATGTAAATTTCTAAGAGTTGTAAAGTTATCTGTCTGATAATACATTTCAGAGAGAGGAATTTCAATGCAATTTCAGTGGAGCTATTAATGAAGTATCAATCAGCGAAATAAAATTATCTCTACCAAGAGATCTGTTAAAACAAAAAGTCTATTACCTTTATATCAAATCATACATTTCTTGTATATCAAAGACATGTAATTTTGTAGGAATTTTAAATTTATCTGTCTGATAATACATTCCGGAGAAAGGAATTTCAATGCAATTTCATTGGAGCTCAGTTGTAGTGTGTGTATTTTTATTTAATTCGCCGGCTATCATCAAAGTGGCCGTTAACATTGGCAGGTAGGACAGTGGTGGGGGTACCTTCGAATGGAACAGAGCCGAGGAAACGAGGGGAGGGGGTTTTGTATACAGCACTAATGTCAGAGCCGAGTTAATCACGTCCAGGAGCCGTGTACCTACAGTATGGCTGGCTTGCTATTGATCTCAGTGATTAATCAGTGCCATATGGCCAGCCTGACGTCATCGATTCCACGATGAAAAGCGATTAATAATGTTTCCATTATCCGTCCCCCCGTAATGAAAAGAGATGGACTCAGCGTAATTTACTCGCCACTGTGGACCCATTATCGCGAAATTTTGACGAACCTTTTTGAAAATCGATACACAGATATTCCCATTTCCATCGGCGGGGCTAAATTCTTCAAAGGAGAATCATCCTTGCGGTCGTTTTAAGTTCGGTTTATGTCCCTATGAATTGCTCGCTAAAACCGGGACGTGGATGTATTTATTCGCGACGTTTAAACGGAAGGACGGGGAATAAGAATCCGCCACAAATCAGGGAAATTTTCTGCTAACGTATATATATACGGGAAGCGGAGAAGGGGGGGGACGTAATTAGCGGTGAAAATTCAGGCGCGTCGTTTTCCACGGTCGAAATTATTGCCCGCCATAAAACATCGGCGCTTTACGGTATAAAAGGTAATTAGTGCCACGTGTTGGCGGTCGCGAGACGCGCGCCGAGGAACAATTAGCAAACGAATCGCAGCAGCTGCGTCACACCGTGGAATATTTAGAACTGCACGAAGGGAAGTGGAGAAAAACAAATAAAATCCACGAGGATAATTCTCAAGTGAAATTGCCGTGAGGCCAACGTGAAAAGTGCGCGCACGCCAGAGAAATGTATGAATTCCCGACTACTGGAACGTTAAAATATCGCGGCACACGCGCTACTATCCGTTTGTACTACACAAACTGACTTTTAGGTCAGCGGAATTGCGGAAATCATTTTCCAGCTTTACCTTCCCATATTCCGATGAATCGAGAAAGTTCAGCAAACGACCATGTAAATACTCCACAATGAAAAATCCTCGGTCGTACGTGAAAGGATTAAAAGTTACTACGAACAATGTATGTTTGAACAATTACTGTTGAGTAGAAGTATTTCTTTTTTTGGATTATCCGAAAGTATTCTGTCTACAGTATGGAACGAATTAAAAAAGTTGAGCGAACGACCACGTAAGTGTTCTGCAAGAGATAATTCGAAATTCTTCCAATGAAGAAATTCAAAGTTATTTGCACGCACAGTATATTTTTGAATAGTTACCGTTGGGCGGAGGTATTTTCTTGTAGGTATCTCAGAGTTCGCTGCCTAAAATATGGAGAAACTTAAGTTGAGAGTGGGAAAAAGTTGGGGGCGAAGGCAGAGCGTCGATATAGTCGGTTGGAGGGAAAAAGGTAAGACGATAAATTGCCGAATTTGACTTGGACTTACTAACGGGAGTGAAAGCTCACACGGACTAGTTCCTCCGCCGAGGAAATTCAGCGAGTTTCATATCGGCGGCCGTTACTTTCCGAGCGGGAACTTATTTTCCCCCGTCGGCCGTGCTTTTCGCGGATGCAGACGAAGAGCGAGACGGGAAAAAAGGACAAATTTCCAAGAAATGTCCTTCGTGCAATTCGCGCTGCTGCGGTTACTCGAGGTAAACAGAAAGAATACACGCAAAAACCAAAGAGGAAGACTAAGGACGTCGGTGTGGGACGGGGGGGGGGGGGGGGGTGATCGTCGTTATGACAGGGGGAACGAGGAGAACGGGCAGGAAGATATGATTGGTTGGACAAAAATTGAAACAATTTCGATTGCTCGGTCGATAATTTAGCTAACTGTCGAGGAAAGGTTTCGTCGTATCAATCATCCGACCGTTGCTCGATGCTCGTAGAAGCAAAGAAAGACAAGCGGGACGGCCATGGGGGATGGTGAGGCGGGGAGGGGCCCGGGACGAAGGTGTAAGTAAGAATCAGTGCCGCGGGGGATATCGAAGAAGGCGATATTTCAATCGCCGTCAGATTTATCGAGCTAGCTTGCTCCGCGCCATACGAAATGCCGAATCCCCCCTCTCGCCTCTTGCCTACACCACTTTCGCCAAATGGTTCGTGCTCCACGGCTCTGGCCGTTTGCTACCCTTCTAACGGCCCTACCGTTTATTTGCCATCTTCCGAGGTACGAATAAATTCCCGACAGACGCGAAACAGCGGAAAATTCATCCAAACTGTCCCGTAAGTCGCCGAGAATCCACGAATAAATACTTTACTACGAAAAAATGATTCCCTGGAATAAGTTTGCAGAAATAAGGTAAAAGAATCGAACGGACGGTTTCATGATGATAGAAAATACCGTGCAATTATCCTTGAAATCGCCTTGAATCGACAAATGAACGCTTGACTATCGAAAGATGATTCCTTGGAATAATTTTGCCGAGTTGAGGTAAGTACAAGGATTGGTAAGAACGGTTCCTGGCGGCAGCTGAAGTTCGCACGCTCATAAATATTGTAGGCTGATTAGAAAGGAAACGACGGTGGAGACGTAAGTGGAACTTGGAGCGTGAACAAAAGGCGTAGAGGCAAAGTAGCGTGATTGAAGTGTATAAGAATTAAAGTCGAGTTACTCGACTGACATGAGTTACTGACGTACCGGACGAAAGTTCAGTCACTGAAGTATGGAAGGGAAGTACAGTTGGGAAAGTTTAGCATCGTTGTCCGTATAAAGTAATACGAGGAAACTTTTGGCACGTATCGGGCGGATCTCCTCTGCGTTTTATTCCGCCGAGAGGACATGGACGGGGAGGTTCCAAGTGCCGGGGCTGCGCGGACGAGGGAGGAGGGAAATAAATGAGTAATCCAGGTACAAAGAATCCATTCGATCGGGCCATTCGATGAAACGTGTGCCAAGGTGGGCGGCCTTATGGGGCTCTCGTAAGGGTTTGCTCGAGGCGCCATGGGGTTCCGCAAACGTGACAGATAGAGGAATACGCGACGTGAGGAGATATAGTAGGAAATAACGCCGACGGAAAAAGACCGGCCAAGCTAGAGGTACACGCGGAACAGAGAGGTAAACGATGGATCGAACGAAAAGAGAGGGGCAACAGAAAGGAGAATTAAAAGAGTACTTATTCCCCCTGGATAAATCCGTAAAGCCAACGGTAGAAAAGAAAAGGAAAATGAACCGTGGGTACAGTACTAAGATTATGCTAAGAATAATTCATCCAAAAAGGAAATAGAAAAAAGGAAAAATACTGAAAGGGTTTATGGATAGACATAAGAAGAACAGAGAGAGACAAGTGTAGTGAAGTACAGGGACGGGGAGGGTGGTAGGGGTGCTGCAGTGGTTACAGATCGACACGAAGGGTGGAGGGTAGCCGGCTTTGGCAACTTGCTGGGGCTCAGCCCATTGAAATTGCAAATGCACATTATGGATATTTCCCTATAGAGGGTCGAAGGCCTCTCTCACTCTCACTTATCCTCCCACCAATTCCCCACCCCCCCCCTCCCCCTGCCCATTTCCTACCGTCTCGTTTGCGTATCTCTACTCTCGCCTTCCTTACTCTCCTCTCGCTCGTTGCGTTTCCACCCTCCTTGTTATCTCGTTATGTTTCGACTTTTCCCCTATTTCCTACTTCCCCGCGAACCAACTTTCCTGACAATGAAAACATTGGACACCGAGGTTCTCATATCCATCGGCACGGTTCAAATTTTAACAGTGGTTTATACTCTGCCCAAATAGTTTCGTCGGAATAAATCGTACCTCAGGGTATTCCCTAAAGTTTTTCAATTATTCTACGTGCTCTTCGACATTCAATTGTTTGACCACTAATTCGTTCTTTGCCGAAATGCTTTCTTTCTTCATGGCGACCTTTCCAAAGGTATTTATTTTTGAATTATCTTCCTCACACACGGTAAACATGGATAATTCTTTAGTTGAAGTTTGTATGGACGATCGAATGGCGAGATGGGAGGGGGGTAGGAACGAATCGGAGCGTCACTGTCGTATAATTCGCGAGAGATTAAGGGCAGAGACGAAACGAGAAGAGGCAGTACCGGCCAGTGGATAAGTGAATCTGCCGCACGGCTTCGGCAGGGGTTTTGATCGCTTTGGGCTATTCCCTCTCCACCTTCGATTCCATACAGCTCGGCAATCCCCTCTCACCCCCCAGCAGTCCGACCGTATTCCCATCCACCTTCTTCCACCGTTCCCCCGCGCGTCACTCTTTTTCCCATCCGCGCCGGTATTTCAAAGGGGTTTTAGTTACGTCCGACATCAAAGTGCCGCACTAAAAAGAACCTGTAGATGGACGCATCGGCCTGTACGACTTCCTTTTTTACAATTACAACGACGCGGTTAATGAGATTCTTAAACGGCGGTCACCTTGACTCACGTTAAATCGTCCGCGATATGTTATTAATTATGACGATTACTCGGCGGGTAGTCGGGGGACAAAGCCGGGGCGAAGGGAAAACTTCATGGCGGAGAATTGAGTGGTGGAAAAGGGAAGTGTACGTCGGTACACCTTGTTATCCGTCGGAACTAACTTCATTGTCCCAACTACGTCAATACATTCGCCTAGTCGTCGCCGGGAAATCTTGTCACTCGGCTAATCTTTCCCTCGTCGCGCTCTCGTTTCGCTTCCTTCTGAAGTTCTGATTACAACGGCTTACTCGGCCGGAACGATACCCCGTTCCGTCGTTGTAACGTCTCGCAGCGTCTTATTACACCGCTATTTAAAGGGAACGGAAGTAGGGATTTTCCGTCGAAGCGCGAGAATTCGTCGTCTACGGAGGGGGATGATCCCCGAGGTTTCGGAATGCCCGGAGAAATAACCTAACTATCCCGTCGTCTCGTTGTCGCCGCGCAGAAACGTTTTCCATTTACGACGGTATTTCGCATCGGGTTTTGCCGTTCTACCGGGAAACACGAAAAGCAAGATGTTTATACACTCTGGCTGCTTCGTCAGCTAAATCCCGCGCTAATGAGCTTCTTTACTCGAGGAAGGGATCAACGGCTTTGCCCGGCCGAGCAGCAATAAAAAAAGGACGTCCTGCAGTTAACGAACAATACGACTGAGCAACGAAATCGACGATTCCATCGGAAGAACCTAACCCTATGGACCCGTAATAATTCGCGCCTACGTCAACACGTGGGGGCATAACTGCGTCGGTAAAATCGCAGTTGACGAAATAATGAGGAACGCTGGCGGCGGCTTAAACGAAACGAGAGAAGGTTAATAAATTACGATGTCATTTAACGGAGGCAACGGGATTCGTGTAATAATTTAAAGAACCGTCGACGCAATTATAACGCGCATAATAAGGTCAATGAAATTACAATGTGTAGTATCAATTAACGGAGCTAGCGCACACGGGGCGACGGCTTTTCCATCGATCGGCCGCCATTATCGCTTATCTCGCTTTTACGTTTTCGCAATGCGAGGAACGCGCTGGATCAAGTCGGCCAGACGCGCGGCATATAAAATTGAATTACAGAGCTTAAGCTCCGCCGTGCGAGCCGAGCGTTGTCGTTATAACAGTCCCTCTAATTGATAACCGGACAGCGGGCCGGGGAAGGGGCATAACGGCGGGGAGGAGGGACTGGCGCTGGAGGGGATGGAGGGGGGGGGGATTGGAGGATGGACCGGACGGCCGGGGCGCAGCTAATTGGCTGATCGTATTGTGATTTAAATGCAGAGATTTCCGCGAGAGTCGCGGATTATCGCGAATTATGGCCGATCAACTAATTGGCGGATAAGCTCGAGGAGGTGTGTGCGTGTGTGTGCCCGGCGACAATCGACTAAAAAATGAGCAAGAGTAACGGCGCGGATGGGAAAATGGAGGTGGAGCAGGCCGAATGCAGCGCGGGAGATTATACGAGAGCCCAACGCAAATAGCCGATCGAGGAGAAAGGAAAAAGGGAAACGACGAGCGGAAACACCTACGACGAGCAAAGATATCGTCCTCGAGTGCGGTAAGTATTTTCGCTTGAAATATCACGGCCATTATACACTTTTATTGTTGATAAGGAGAACTTCAAAAAAAAACTTTCGTCGACCAGTCGATAAAGAAGTATAAATCTTGTGAGATGAACAGATTGGCAGACATGGCGGATATTAAGTGAGAAAAATTAGCTCGTGGTAATTAAACTTAGCTCATAAAACTAACTCCTCACTTTCCAGTCGACTTTTTAACACGATTTTTCTATCAACATTTCATTAAGGTTTTCGGCTATTAATCAACGACACAATGTTATCTGTGTCGGTGAATTTATAAAACAAAAGATCGATTAGCTTAATATCCAATATCATTTTTTTGCATCAAGGACAGGCAAATTTATAAGAGTTTTACAGGTGCGGGCGCCAAAAATAATAAATTCCGGGGAAAAAAGTATTTTAATGGAATTTTGTTAAAGCTCAATTGTAATAGGTATTTTTATTTAATTAATGCGCGCAAAGGTATGTGTTTATTCCAAATAAATCCAATCTCAGTTATACAGAGTAAAACGAATAAATACAGCAAACGAGCGTTATTTCAACGAAATAAAACATGTGTCCTTTAACTATCCATTCGCCCAATTAAAATCAAGGACCTCCGATAAAATCATCGTTAAAATAATATAAAATACAGCACTCTTGTCGTCGGTAATTTCGGTGTATCCCCGTTAAATCAGATAAAATTTTTCCTATCGACACGAACCTCCGTGTATCGCCGGTTATGTCTGAATCGCTGGCGAATAATAAAACAGTTGACACTACGGCTATACCTTGTGAAAATCAGAGCGCGCATCCAATGTTTCATGCGAATTGGCGCAGAATCGCGCAGTGTTTTAGGTCACAACGGTCCCTCTGGGTACCCTGTGACCCGCTATAACTGTCCCCGGGGGAAAGAATTTTTATGAGCTGACCTTTACGCCAAATGCAATCCGACACATGCCACCGACCCCCACGTAATAATGTCGACTTGTCCGGCAAACGTACACAACTCCAGTACCACAAAAAGCCCTACGACATATCAAAAATCACATATAAAAAATGTACAAAAGACATTCAAAATGAACACAAATAATTCACTGACACTTTCATGATCGTACGAAGAAATGATGCATTTGAATAAAAAAAACTGTATTTCCACATTAAACCTACAGAATGTAATATTAATTGAACCATACGTGTAGGGTATTGGGGGACTTAAGGACATTTCTTTGGCGTGTAAATTACTTCGTCGAGGAAGTCTGTGGAGTTTGTGATCGCAATGCCGAGTGGTTGAGTTACGTTAACGGGGCGAACAGGCAGCGTCGTTACGGTGTAATAACGATTTGGTCGCGACGGATCGCGCCTGGGGAAGCATTCCCTATTAGTGTAATAATGGCGCGGGACGTACAGTAGCCGGGCCTGCATTATCGCGATGCAATTCGTTCCAGGTGAAATGACGTTTTGACAAAACCGCCAACGCCGAAATTACGTTCGGCAACGTTCCGCTGGCCTCTATTAAGCCGAAATTTGCGGGGTCTTTAATGCCGCGCCGCAGTGCGTTTCACTCGATTACATGGAAATCAGCGAAAATATTTGCAAACGAGTTACACCGAATGATTCTCCACGAGGCGCATCGACGCACATGACCGCTCGGTCATTCCTGCTCTGCAATCAAAAAGCAAAATCTCTGGACTCCTATTCACTGAGCCATTCCACATTTTTTATACCTTTAATGCCGTCCCAGGCAAAGACAATTATCGTCCATTCAGCGCTGATGCTTCGAAAATCTCGATAATCCCTATTTATACACGATTTTTTCTTTACCTTGAGAGAAACTCCGGGATCGTTAATTATGTTTTTCGACGATCTGATCGTTTGGCTGCCGGCAGTGTTATGGCTCTGCGGCAGGTAGCAGTGTAGGCGAATAAAGCGACGGTGCGTCCGGCAAATAACCGTGCACTCGGATACACAAACAAGCATTTGATTCGTGCCGTAGATAGGGGTAGTTACAGGAATCTATTGTACTCTCGAGAGGTCCGGGAAAGAGAGGGGTGACCGTGCTAACCAAGAGACACACAGAGAAAGAGGGGAAGGGGGAGGGTTGGTAGAGAGAGAAGCGTCATGGCCGAAGGGGGGGTAGGATTAACGAAAGAGAGAGAGAGAGAGAGAGAGAGAGAGAGAGAGAGAGGGAGGGAGAAAGGGGTTAGAGGAGGGGGGGAGAGGTCGAAAGGGGCGGATGGAAAGCACCCCAATGAATGGCGGCTGTGGTGGTGGCTTTTAGCTGGGTGCATTCGACCGCGAGGGTTAGCCGGGGGTTGGGACACCAATGCATCTCACATGCCTCGCGGACTGACTGTTTCTCGAGGACGCCAAAGCCCGGAGATGCTGCTGGCCACGGAGAAAGAAAGACAAATGGATAAACAGTGGGGATAAAGGATTAGACCGACCGAGGGAGCCAATGATACCGCCATAGAAGAACAAAGAGTTCGGACGATACGCCAATCGAAATGCAGAGAGAATAATACCAAGGGAAATCTAAACTGACGAATAAATGAGAATAGCGAAAGGTACAGGAGATTTGCGGTACGAAATGTTCAGCAGGATTTATGCTTCGACGTGTATTATCAAATGTCTTATTAATAGTGAGCTTTATTATCACGAAAAAGGAACTAAAAAGAATGACACTTTTTCAACATGATTTCTGGTCGATCGACATTTATTCAATTGGTCCCATATGGTTGTTTCCGGTAGGATTGCAAAATACGTATATTTTCTGTGTAATGTATATATACATATGTGACAGGGGAAATGAGAGATGAGGGGGAAGTGGATATGTACGTTTTGTAAAATGGTCCATAAAATGTATTGGTTGGTGCGTGGCAACCGCAGGCTTCGTGTTTGTTTAATTCACTTTGCTAGCATGGCGGGGATGGAATTGAGTGGAACAGCCCCTCATGAAGACAGTCGGCCACCCTTGTCGAAACCTCGGATGATTTCAGATGAGGGACCTGCGCGAAGGATCCAAGGGATGAGGACTATTCGTATTCGACCCTCGTAGCTCGACAGGATTTGACTTTCCTACGCGTACAAGAGCGTGGACTACGAAAAAAATTCGCACACTTGTACGCTTCAGAGATTTCCCTGGCAATATAATTGACGGATAATTGACAATTCTCGTAGAATCCATGGGAAATCGCGAAAATAAAATCACCTAACGTATTAAAACAAAGGCTAACAGCGGAGGAATGGTATTTTCACGAAAATTCGTATGACTTCGAGGAATGATTACTGTCTATCGAACGATAATCGTCCATGAGGGAGTGATTGGATGTTTAAGTTCTACTTGGACGCACTTGCCGCGACCTTAAACCAGCATGGGTATTGTTTTTATTTACCCAAACGGTTTTGCCGGCGGGCAAATACGAGGACGCAAAATCTTCCTTCCTCTCCGGTGGTGCATGGACGATCGGATTATCAACTCCCGGCGAGGCGCCGTATTTCATCGAGACTTAGGAATCAAATATTTGCACGGCTCGGCAGAGTAGAGGTTTGCACGGGGAAACTCGCGAATCCTAAATACTCAGCATTTACCGGCTGTTACGTAGAAACGGCAGACGGGGTCCGTCCGTCGAAGGGAAGGTGGTCGCTCATCCTAACCAGAAGGTAACGAGACGTACAGGGGGAGGGGGGAGGGTGGAAATATACACGAGCCGTCTTCATATTCCCACAAATTCTAGCATTTTTTCCAGACGTGAAATCCTCGATGCGACGAAAAATATGAAAAATGAGTTTCGAAGGAAGGACATTCTTTTTACCTTCATTCTCTAATTAAGGAATAGTGTTTGAATTTGACCAATTTCACGGTACATAATTTCTTAGTTACGCAAGCAAGATAGTCACGAAAAAATCTTTTTCGTCTCATCATTTATTCGTATAACGAGATATTTTGTAGCGACATTTAAGAGTAACTCATGTACGGATTGATTGTGTAGAGTTTGCAATTGGGGACGGGACATTTGGGGAATGGGTTAGAGTGGGATTCTTCCTGCGGCCGTAGTGACAGGGTTCAGTGAAAGAGGGGAAAGCCTGTCGAGGGCGGACACCAAGAGAATTGGAAGGAGGGTAGGGGGCTTTGTCGGGAATAGGAAGTTGGCAGTGCTCCCCCTCTCTGCCCCGTTTATCGAGAGATTCGAAAATCGCAAGCAAGGCGATTATTCGGGCGAGCGTACGAGCGAAAATAGCGCTGAATCAGTGGCCATTAGTGGCTTCGACGGCGCCGTTCGTCGTTGCGCTGTTATTATTGCGATTTAACTTGCCCGCGTGTCTGCACGGGCCAAAGGGCTCCGATCGTCGGCGCGTAATTGGCACTTGTGTAACCAACGGATACGCACATGCTACTCCCTACTACGCGCGAGCATGGAAATCATTGAATAAAAGAATCGCACAGCAAAAAATTGGACCGCTCGCTAATCAAGGCACCCCATTCGATCACCGGGAAATCATAATTCAATCATAATTACCTAGGGACAAAATCAAGTTATTCCAACGATAAAAAGATCTAATTATTCAAAGAATTCAGTAGGGGTGGTCATTTATGTCTGGTCTCCCACGAAGATTCGCTCGTGAATATTTCATGAGACAATTCAACGACAATATATAATGCAGTATACCTCAAACTGGACCCGGAATGATAGTGTCTCCAATGAAACATATATGAAGAAATGCTGTTTCAAGTCCCTTAACTTCGGAGTAATCGTGGCAAACGCAGCATTGCGTACGTTATTTTTGATCAATTCAAAACCAATTATTCATTTTTGCCACGACTGTGTCGTCCTACGGTTTGGCCGGGGCTAAGGGAAGGGGTTTACCAGGGGAGTGCGCAAGTCGAAGTAATAACCGGGAGGTCTGGCACATTGGTAATAGGCGGGTTTGCATGGACGGTGCACAATGACCGCAATGACGCGACGGCCTAGCCCGGAGTACCACGTTCAGACGAACGGTCGTATGCATTTATGGGAGAGGGGGGGGGAGGGCCGTCGATGATATATCAATATCATCGACGTGTAGACCCGGAGATGTGGCGGAGGACGAATATAACGGTCTCCGTTGCAGCATGAATTTCTCCATTAGCCGAGCTGTCTCTCTCTCGACGACCCGCTTGTTTTCCACCCTTCCGTCCCACCGTACGATCATCCTCAGTTTCGTCCCCCGTCTCTATCTCCTTCTCTGACCCATCCCACTGTATGCCCCCCTTTCTCTCTCTCTCTCTCTCTCTCTCTTTCTCTGTGTACGTGGAAAGGCACACTGCCCCGTGTTTGCGCACTTGGCACACCCCCCCGGACACGCAGGCACGCAACAAGATGAACGAGGGCGCAAATCACCCACGATCCGCCGAGAGGACACAGCCAGAAGGATGATAATCCGCACGGACACGCGTGTAATTCGATCGCTCGCGTACACCTCGTTTTACAAAGGAACAATGGACCCAGGGAAAAATGTAACGCAGCGCCGAGAATCACTGTGAGCTGTCTCCGTGGAATCGGTGCGCCAAACCATTGATCGTACTTCGTTAATTTTAATTTCATTCAGTCAGCATGAATATTCAAACTTACTCCGTGGACGTTCAAGGTGTGTACCCAGCTGCGTGAATGCGAAGAATCCTGTCTTTCGTGCACTTTGCTCAGCGTGCAAATCATTTTTGAAGACCCGCAGGACGACAGGTTTCGAAGGGAAAATTTTTCCAGAGTCGTGGGGAAAAAATGGAGACCGCTGTGTGGCGTTGGAACGTGCTCGTTGGTGTCGATTTTCTTGGGGGAACGAGCCAATGGTTTCCCGATTTTCGCCACATGGGCCCCAGCCGGTTATTTCCGCGCGGGGAAACGCGGGCCGTCTCGACGTCGCCGCGACGTAAGGGAGTCAATGTCGAGAACCCGGCCAAGGAGTAGGAGGGCGGGGGGTGTTGAAGCCCCGCGAGAAAGACGGGAACGATCGGAGGCCGGGAAACGAGCGGGAATATCGATGAAATTCGTGCGAGGGGCGGGCAGAAATGAAAGAGGTGTTCGCGTGACCAGGTTGGCCGATGGCTCCGTGTTAGCAGTGGCAATGGCAGCCCCCAGGCCGGCAAATCCATGGAGGAAAAGTGTAAAAATTAAAGTACCCGATGGGCCGGACAAACGCGAAGCCAAGGGGACGAGGAAAGAATCGATAGCAAAAGAAAATCTTGCAGCGTGAGGAACAATCTATTTTAGGTAAGAAAATATGTAAAAGTCTTAGAATTAAGGTACATGATGTCCTGAATAATCGAGAAGCCAAGAAGACTAACAATGGGTCGGATAATGAAGGCAAAAGTGTAGTGAAAATAATGTATTCTAGATAAGGAAGGTCTAAAAGTGTAAAAATTAAACGACCCGATGACCCGAATAGACGAAAAACCAAGGGGACCAACGAAGAATCGATAAGAAAGGCAAAATTTGTAGCGAAAATAAAAGTGTATTTCAGGTAAGTCCTGATAACGGAAGACACTATCCACGACTATTTGCGAGGAATGCTTGCTGGATGCAAAACGACTGGAAAAATTCTTCCCCCGATCAATAGCGTTCTGGCCAGCCGGGAGAAGTAAAATTTCGAAAAGATTCTGCAACTCATCCGCAAAATCGGGGCATGAATACACAAATTTTTCCCCGGGAACCACGCTCGCGGGGCGCGCAGAAAAATTTTCATACACATCGAGACTTCCCCCTCCCCCACCCTGAACTTCTTCGCGACGAAAAGGGTTCCGTTCCTCGAAACAGCACAGAGAAGGTAGACAAATTTCCAGTAAAACCGGGACGAGCCGATATTTTAATAAACCGAAGGAAAATGACTTTGGTTTGACGAATTCGCCGTGGAGTATTTCGAATTTTCCTCGAGGGACAAAAGTTGTAGGAGAGGGCTTGGCAAAAATTTCCAGGAGAGACGGAAGAAGGGGTGTGTATCCGAAGACGGTGGTAGTCGAAGGGAGACGGAGAAGAGAGGTAGAGGGGGGCGAAAGGGAGGAGAAAGAATGAAGATCGGGCGAAGTGGGTGGCTATGCGGGGTAAGGGGTAGGCGGGGAGGATGGTCTGGACGGTTTCTGGGGGCGCAGAGCGTGCAGGGGAAGCTCGCGGATCGATTCAGCCGCTCGAGTCGAGTCGAGTTGAGACTATGCTAGGGTATGCCATGGCTCTCCGGCTATATACGTATGCGCGGTATATGTATATATGTATGCCCCATACTCGCCGGTTCTCTACGGTAGACGAGCCTCGCGTTGCTATATCCCCGCACGTTTATGTACGCGTACGGCCGAGAAACGAGGGCCCCAAGGGCCCCCGGGGATGGGCAGATACAGGAATGATATTAAGACGAGAACCGGAAACGTCACGGAGTCGCACGAGCCTGAAAATCGACGGCGATGCCACGAATACTCAAGAAAATCGTATTTTCAGATCGATTAGGCCGATCGATCAATGAGAGGGTTTCAAATCCAACGATAATCTCTACTATCGTTAGCTCTTGATCTTTAAAGGCAATGCTGAAATTCACCTATATTCCTTATGGTTTATTTGATCTCAACGAGAGCCTTGATTGAATCATCACAAAAATCACAATCTACACATGAAACCGTGACGATGATTTTCCCATATCCCGTACGTTTCCAAGAATCTCAAAAGCATCAATACAATTCATTTCTACCAGAAATGTGTCCACATCGTTTGCCGCAGTATCGACACGCGTTGCACTCCCTTTCATCTCGTCAGGAACGTTCTTTGGGACATTAGAAAATTGAAGATCTTTCCCTGGAACCGCTAGCTTGCCTCCTCGTAAGTTCGCTTTGCGAGCAAACGGTTCTGTTCCTCCGCGGGAACGACGGCTAAGAAAGATGCGAATGCGAAGGGCAAGGGGACGGACCAAAGGATTTCAGCGTACGGCAGGAGGAGGGGGGATGAGTCGTCGAGGACGAAGGACAAAGAGGAGACGAGAATAACGCGTGAAAGGGACGGAACAGACGACTAGGGGAAGGTGGGGGGGGGGGAGATCTCTTGGCTCCGCTCGGTAAGCGTTTCTGTCAGCCATGCGCTGCAGCCGCATTGCTCGCGCGCTGCAGTACCCACCCTCCCCAACCCCTCTCTCCCTGTGCTTCTCTTCCCCTGTCCGGCGTTGCAGCGTGTGTCGCGCAGTGCATACCGTTTGTCACCATTCAAGATGCTGACGGCGAATGCCGCGCGAGTTTCACCGCGGCTCACCCGAGGGAATCCCCCTCCCCTCCTCCCTCCCCCGTGCCCCGCGCGGTCTATGCAGATGACGTCATTTCGCGGACACGTCCGATAACAATGATAATGCAGCCGCGGCCCCGTCCTCGCTTTATTTATGGTAATCCGGCCGTTTACAGGGAAAATCGGCCGAATGTACGGCAGGTATCTCCGGGAGATGATATTAAAGGAGAAGGAATGACGACGGGAGAGGTTTAGCTCGTTTGAAAAACGAGACGGTCCTCGGTTAGGGTACATCCTTTTGCGGCTGTTGTGTCTTTTTCCGTGAAACCATGCGGGATTATATCCCATCGTAGAAGCGCGAGCCATATCTGCGCGTTATCAAACGTACAGTGCTGGATCGTACGAGTCGTGGCCAGAGGATCATTGTAGAATTGCTCTACGAAATTTGTACTTCAGAATACGAGGGAAAGTTAGAAATTACTCGACGTAAAGAGCATGTTCCAGCGGTACGTGTATATGTATCTATATAATTTTAATAACGGAAGCTACTTCAGCGAGGAACGACATAATTTGCAATATTCCTGCGTATGGCTTTGTGGAAATTCTCTGGGACTTACCGGGACGATTCTGCGTGATGATAAATCCAGGGCGATGCGAAACGACGCTACACTGGAACAGAGGTAAAAAAAAGGAGAGAATTTACTTATTGAACGCTGGCAAGATAAAGTGTACGCGTTGTATGTATGTATGTACGTCCCCGGTGGGATAGTTCCTTGGTCAGTCGATTATTGAGCCATTTGCATATGAACTATGGCCATCCGTACAGTATTATTACTCTATTAATAATACATTACGCTGTTACACTATCCTCAATACACTTTATACCGCTATTATTCATCGCTGTATCACTTTGGAACGATCATACGTGGCACGCATTCAAAGCTCGTAGAAGTCTAACGAGCTATAAGTAACTCTATAAACTACTTCCACCAAGAGCCAGAGAAAGTAATTTAATTATATTATCCGACCTGCACACACACACACACACACACACCTCGCGCGCAATTTTAAATGAGAAACTTGTAAATCGCTTCTTCCCACCTCTAATCGCGTTATCAAGAACATCCTCATATAAGTTACAAATAGAATCCTTAAATACCCTTAATGCAAATACTAAGTCAATGAATTTTCCATCATTTCATCGACAAGGAGATATAAATCTCTGAACTCGGTGTAACATTGTACAAACATAGAGATACCGTGTATAGGAGAAAGCTAAAGTCTAAGAATTACCATGGCTAATGCATTCGTCACGGACATCGTGAATGGTCCGTAAATCCTTTTTCTCCGTGCATTACGGTTCCTGTAATTAATTTAACATGGTTCTTAGGGGGATTGTTACGTAGGCAGAGGAGCCACAGTGGGTCGCATCGAACGCTCAACTTCGCTCCCACGTTCTCCATTGTGTCGTCGTACACTGCAGGTTTCGCTTTATCGACCCCCTCGTATAAGACGGACAAAGAGAGGGAGAAAAGGGGGGAGGGGGTAGATTGGGACATAGACGGCGAACGGGCGCGTCTAATCGCGCGTCGGAACAATAGTAACGCCATCGTCATCAGTATGACTATTGCCAAAGTAATTGCTGCAGTCGAGGGTCACACAGCCGAATCCCCGATATGGCCTGGACTCGACAGCCACTCGTTTGACGCGTGTCAAAGTTCAACGCGTCCCCGAAAAACCAGATTAATGAGCGCCGGGGGATTCTCCTCCATCGCAGTAGTTCGTCGAAAAATTTTGCAAAACATTGCGCCCCTCGTAGGTGACACTTTTATTGTCTCTTTCTTAATTTCTATGATTACCTTAGTACGACTATTCTTGAAGTAGGGAAGGTTTCGTCATTGTTACGTAGAACATGAGTAGACGAGGTTGCGATGACCCATTGATCCGATCGATATTCACTAACGAAATCACGGTCGGGGGGGGGAGATGGGCTCGTTACCCATCTCGAAAAGGGTTGACGGGAGGTTCTGGCTGTACAGCCGGCCTTGAAACGTTGCGCAGAGGGGTGTTTCACCCCTGTGCGTAACAGGCAATAATAACAATCGTCGCGTGGCAAAAGGAAAACCGGACCCGCTGGGCTCTGTGTTTGGATATTCGAGGGCCGACCCCGTTATTAATGGAGAACGAAACAATTTCGCAACGCCGCCCGGCTTATTATAATCCGCGCTTTATATCTTCGCGCCGTTCCGTAGTCGCCTTCCATTTAGTCGAGCCACCCCTCGCGTCCCGCCCCAAACGCACGCAGTTCTCCGCGTACCATCCCTTCCCACGAGGAATGACACGAAGGATTAACGTGCGTCCTGTCGAGATCACCACTTTTTTCCGGGGACTTAGTAAGCGAGAACACGATGAGCCACCCCTCGCGTCCCAACTGCTCGTTTGCCTGTTCTTACAGGTCGATAATACGAGTTCCTCCACGTCCTTTCGACCGCTTATTTCCCCTTTTTTATCCTGGCCAAGAATAATTTCCTAGTTACAACTCGAGCGATCATTTTTAATGAACCTCCTTTCCTCGTAATTTCATTAACAAGAGTTTAGCTCGTTACTCAAAATTATTTCCCGTGTTATTCGTACCGCTGATCAGGGTAAATGAATGTTAATTATAATTTTACGAACGAAATTCGAGATGTATTTGAAAAAGGGGTTTATGCGAAATCTAGTAGAAGTTTCGGCGTGACTGGAATTTTCTTTCTGTTTACATTGGCAATGGGTGGTCCTGCATGGAAAAATATTTTCGATCCGACGTGTTTGCCGAGCGGTGTCAAACGCTGTGATGTTCGTTATTGAATATCGGTAAATTAGAGATATGACTTTTACCCCGCGAATGCATCTAGCTATACCTCATTTACTCCAACGTCAGGAAATCGTCAAAGCACGAGAAATAATGTCCTTTACAATAACACACGTTTATCCTTTCAAAAACATCATCAGTAACAAACTCTTGGTTCCCCTTTAAAAATACCCTGGATCAAGATAGGACGTTCGTCTTGCGGCATTATTGAAACGCTTAAGGTTTTCACGGCTTCGATTTTCTTATCTTAAAGGGCACCGCTGCAGGATCGTTATACGCAGTTTCTCAATTCCTTTAAAATGTTTACGCAGTCGACCGAGGTCTACGGTCCAACGGGATAAACGGAGAGTCGAAGGAGCTCTTGGGCGGAGGGGGGAAGGAGACGCGAGGTGTCGGAGGACCGAAGCCGAGAAGCAAAAGGTGGTGGGAGGGGTAGGAGGGGTTGTGAGGGAGTCTCGAGGTCGGCTTAGGGGGTGTTTTACTCGGCAGGTGCAGACTCTCCAGCGACGGTTTCCCGAGCCACGAGACTTCACAGATGCCGCGTCGGCACAGAGACACCCCCCCCCCCCGCTTCTCCAGTCTCCCCCTTTTCACCGAACTCGTTCTTCATCGACCACCATTTCACTTTGCAGTCCGTCGAAAGCCATCCAGCAGCCTGCATCAACCACTCTCTGCCTCCGTCGCTCGGCAAGGGCCATCTTTTTGACATATTCACTGCCCCCTCCCCCTCCTCCTGCTCGACAATCACCCTCCACAACGTCGACTAACCTTTTTGCGGGCCACCGAAAACTGTGGCTTTCGATTGCTCCGTTTCTACGGCATCGAGTGCCACTACTCTTTTCATGCGCCCGTTACTCTCTCAACGACCCCTCAATTCTGTCCCCTCCACCCCCCTTCCATATTCTACGTCGTCGAATACTCGCAGACCCCTCTTGGAGAGTGTCGCGGGAGTTGCCTACGCGGAGATGTATCATCCTAGACTAACATCCTCTCTAACATCTGGGAAGAGGTACTATGCCAAATGAAATTCACCCCTAACATGAAATCTCCCGATGTCCGCCAAGAGAGGATTATGCTTGGGAGAAAATATTACTGCTTTCTCCGGATTCCGTGAATCAGCCTAATACTTTATCATGTTTTGAGGCTGAGTGGTTCCCCGCGTTGATTCGAAGATCCTTGCCTTTCGGGACTTCCCAATGTCCCCCATGAGGAAGCAGTATTGGTTTCTTCGAATTTTGTTTCGTCGATTACAAGATTCTTCTTCTGGATCAACGTTAATCACGACTACTCAATTTATTCGAAAACTCGTAGGGAAATGGTATTGGTTTCTTCGAATTTTGTTTCGTTGATTAGAAGATTCTTCTTTTGAATCAACATTAATCACGACTGCTCAATTTGTTCGAAAACTCGTAGTGAAATAGTATTGGTTTCTCCGAATTTTGTTTCGTCGATTACAAGATTCTTCTTCTGGATCAACATTAACCACGACTACTCAATTTATTCGAAAACTCTTAGGGAAATAGTATTGGTTTCTTCGAATTTTCTTCCGTGGATTACAAGATCCTTGCCCCTTGACTCGCCCATTAACCAAGCCTTCTCGTTTCACTGAACAAATACCCCAACGTCCTGCATTACACTTGTGACAAACTATTGCTCCATTCTTCGAATTCTGCATTTGTGGATTCCGGTTGACTGAACCATCGCGAATCATCCTCCTACTCGAGCATGTTTTGAGGCTGAGTGGTTTGAGGATTCTTGCCTCTTGGGTTAACAAGGTCGGGGGGAGGGGGGGGGGGGGCGTTTGCGATCTACGATCGATTAGACGTTTGCCTTCTTTGAGCGTCAAACGCGCCCTTAGCCCGAGCGCCTTTCCTCTCGAGCGAATCTGCCGATAGTCGGCGCCGGCAAAGACCTCCTCGGAAAACCGTCTTCGGCGGTTCGCCAGATCTGACGGGGGTTTCGTTGGCAGAGGAGGATGGGGAAGGGGAAAGGGAGGGGGCGATCACGGTCGAGCACGCAGGAACTTCTTGCCCCGGCGTTATCGTGTCCCACGAGATAAAACGAAGTTCGCGCGGCATCTGTACACGGGGGCCAACGTCTACCGCCATCTGGGCAGGGCTGTGTTCTTCTTCAACCCCCCTCCCCCCCTGCGCCCTCGTTCCTTCTCCCTCTTGCCCCGCGGCCCACGGACCATCCCCCTTTCCCGACGGTCCGGGCACAAACGCCCGGGGCTCAGGGCTTCCTGAATATTTTATTTACTCGCCACCGCTGCAGCCTCTTCTTCCGCCACTTCTTTCACCCTTCTCTGTGTCTCCCGTTTCTCCGGCGTCTTCCTTTACCTGCCAGCCCCCCCCCTCTGCCCCTCCTATGACGGAATCCGTCTCACGCGAACTGACTCCATTCTCTAGCCCTCCCCCCCCCCGTTTTCACGCGGGGATTTCGATCTTCACCGTGGTTTTTCGGCTCGCCAGAATTCCTTCGCCTTTTGCCCTCTCTTCATCGTGGTCCATTGTCGATACAACTTTTTCCTTAGTTTCCACCTCCAGCCCCCCCGCTCGTTACTGTTCTCTTTCTTTCTCCATTTTTCTCGAGAATTTTTTCCTTGCCTTCATTTCGATCTTTGCTCCCTGAAACGGTAGGCTAGCTTTGCAGTTTCCCTGGTTTTTACCCTACGCCGTTTTTCGTTTTACTCGCCTTTACACTATTAGCGTTTTCCTCTTATCCTTATTACTTTCCCCTGTTCTTCCCTACCTTTTTTCTCCTTTTTTTCTCCTTATTTTCGTCTGTTCTATGTTCCCGCGTCTCCCCGATTCCGCTCGGAGGCTTCTTTTTATCTTTAATCGCTTGAATTTATCTTGGTTAGAACGTCTCCGGAACCGCTTCCCCTCTACCCCGGTTCTTTAGCCCATCCCTGGCACCTGCGAGCAACCCCTCACGATACAACAGAGCCCGCACCTACATGTACACTGACACCTAGCCGAAGAACATAACGATCCACCCTTATCCCTTCGCCTCTTACCAATCTCCATTTCGCTTTTCTCATGGCGTTTACGAAAATCGAAACGACGACAAATTCTAATCCACCGTGAGACGTGCGAGCCGAACTCGTCAATTCTTCAATAAGGAAAAAGTATCTTCGACAAAATATGCATAAAAAAAAGAAAAATTAATGATTCTTTAGCGTAGTATCGATAGGTTCTTTCCTTTAAATACGATCACGAGATTCACTATTGTATTCATAGTGGAAAATTCGAGATGTTACGAGATAATATTTGCGAAATTTGTAATCAACATCTCCTTGAAATGAGCTTAACTTGACTTACAAAACTAATATTCTATTTCGTACCTAAACACATTTCTTTCGGGTGCAAAAATATTCATTCGTAAAACCTTTAGCAGTACCAAAATATATTCCCAGACCCATTACGGTTCATGATCCTCGAAACCTTGTGCATTTATCGAACTTTCTTGTCAGCGGAAGACATGAGGAGTTGCCTTAAAACTGGGCCGGACATTCCAAAGCCATCCTTATTTAATTACATCGGTTGTTTGCCGGACGTTTAGCGCGCGGGGAAAACGGGGGGGGTTCCAGCACGGGGAAGTTTTAATTTGAATTTCACTTTGCGCGGGCAAAAGCGTGCCGAAGTTCTACGTACGGCCTGTCCAGCTGGCCAGGAACATCACCGCCGGAGTCGTTGTAACGTGGCTACGGATGGACGGGCGTTATACAACGAGCCAGGATACACAGAAGCTTCTCGCACCTTCCCCTCCCCTCCCCTCCCCCCGTCGTATCGGCCGGCACCGGCAAGTTCTTCGTTAATTTTGCACGGCGCATTTCGCAAACCCCGGGGCCCCGTGTATAGCCGGCCTAATCCGCCTCGTGGACACACCCGGTGATTTCATAGGGACTTAATCGATCGGCACGAGTAAATTCGGCCGCCAGCATTAGAGGATTTCCCACGTGGATCCTGATAATTCGATTCGGCCGGCCTACGGCGAACCGACCAACGCAAAGGTTTCGCCAATTATTGCACTTGCACAATGGAAAAGGAAGCGACGATAAAGGCGCGGGTATTTCGGGTATATTCGTCGTTACGATGCAGTATCGACTTCCCGCTCGAGCGTCGATACATCGATTGGGATTAACAAGAGCGACGCGAATTATCCGTCCGAATGTTATAAACGAAATTTCCGGTCTTGGAGGAAATTCGAAATAGCCGTCGTAGCTGAGGGAGAAAATCTCGTGTAAAATCGGACGTGGATACTTCGGAATCGACGTTTCAGTTTTGGCTTCGTAAGGGTTCCGGAGGACCGAATTCCCCTCCTCTCCCCTCCCCTCCCTTTACTTTCCTCCGGCGACGGAGGCGCGGATAATTGCTTTTCACCACCGCGAAGCAATGAAAATATTGTCCCTCTCTCTCTCTCTCGTGCTCGGCTCTGGCTGATGGCATAAATTGAGCAGAAAAAATAGACGGTAATCGCCTTATCTCGTGGGAATCGCGCGATGTCAGCGGAAGAGCTGGACGGTGGGACGGGGGAAAGGGTGGGGTTTGGGGAGCGGGAGAGGGTAGAAATAAAGGGAGAGAGTCAGGCAGTATAAAGTGGAAGAGCGACAAATAGAAAGCGATAGGCATAGCGATAAAAAGAAGACATAAAAGGGAGAAAATGGAAGCCGCCGAACGGTGCCCTCGCGAAATACATATATATACATGTATATGTAAAAAAAATACTCTGGCGAATAAATTCGTATCAGCGATAGCAATATCACGCAGTTTTGTGCGAAAATTAACGGATAAAACGTACTCGGTAGACGGTACAAAGGGAATTATAATCTCAAGACCTTTCAGGATTAAGTTAAAAACTTTCCCGGGGAAGTTTGTATCTGCGAACAAAATGATCATCGCGTTCTTGACAGTAATTCGAAAACAGAGAATTACGTTTCGGAGCTAACTTCTCATTACTGTCATTCTTAGCTGACGAGTAGCTGGATTATTTCGTTTCAGTTGAAGGTGTTACAGATTAATATCTCGGATACTGAAGAAAAGATGATATTTTTATATTCCAGCGACAGTCACGTGGTGACGAAGTTAATTTTCAAGTCACTTGAAGAACACTTCGATTTTAACTGTCAAAAATATTACTTTGCCACGCCTCAGTTTTCACCCTTCGCATAATTTTGTTGATCGAGCAGAGTTTTAGGGAAAAATGGTGGGGGGTGAGAATTAGGAACGAATACATGGAGCATCATCCGGCTGTGCGTATGTTTGGATTTCGTGGAAAAGAAGTATCTACAAGATGAGGTCGAAGGCACTCGCGTAATAGGCTTAAGTTATTAAAAGGGCTGAAGGGGGGCTACGAGCAGCAGGACTTGCTGTGTCAGTCGTCCTTCCCAGCTGCGACTCGAACTCGAGGGCTGTTTATTTATTCAATGAATTTCGCCTTTTAAACTTCCGATAGGCGTTTGACGAGGAAGACCCTGTCGAATATTCTCCTCGATCGACCGTCCCTCACCTCAGATAATTCCTTAAAATATGTCGTCTCGGTAAATAAACGTTTATAGCTTGAACGACGTCCCGATCTCTTACGTCGTTCAAACTGTTTCACTAATATCGCACCGGCGCATAAACGTCAATAGCAATTGTTCGCCGGAGAATGTATTAACGTTGAACCTAATGAGTAATTTAGTCATTGCCAATGTGAAGGTTTAATTAAACGCCCCGCTATTGTTTAGCATTGCTATTGTTTAGCATTGAGAAATGCACTTCGATATGACGTTATCAAAAGGGGAATCCTCAACGCGGCAAATCAATTATGAAGAAGGATATAAAGGAAAAAGGTAGCAAAAAGAGGAAATCTGTAAAAGTATATAATTGAAGCATGGCCATAAAGAATTCAAAAACGTCGGGTGTACTATAATTTTCAAGATAATCCTTTGAATCCTGCCGTGTGAATTTTACAGCAGACTTAAATAGTTTCTTCATGATTTTATGATGGATACCGAATTTCGTGTAAAATTCGCAGAGGGTTTGCTAAAAGTTGAAGCCGTGAATGACGACACCCTTGAGGAAAGGGTTGAAAGGACGGGATAAAAATAAATGCATATGTATATGCGTATCGAATGAAAAGGAAAGGGTGGATGGTGAAGGGTGGTAAGGCAGGATGGGATGTCTAATGCTTTACGACCCCATTTTTCAGAAGCCCACCTTTTCCACTCCACCCATATCTTTTATTCGCCTTTTTCCACCTTCCTTTTATCATCTTTAACCTGCACTTTTACCTCCGTCTACGAGTTCTTTCGTTCCATCATTCATCTTTTTTACCGCACTAAATTGGAAAATAATCTTGATTACTGGGAACGCTTTGAATCCCAAACGATTCACATTTAGCAACGAAATATCAACGTCTGGGAAAGCAATATTAATCAACTGTCGAGATTTATCATTCCACACATTAATTGTTGACTTTTCCAAGCATTTATCAAGCATATTCCCTTACCCTCATTTTGCTTCACGTAATTTGTTCAACGCAGGCACATTTATTGGGAATAACCATCCTATTTATTTGTCCTAACAAACTTTTGACTCATAACTTTTCTCAGTACAGTTCGTGTGAGATCAAAGAGATGTAAATTTGTCAACTTAATTGCCCAGCGTAAATTATTCGCTGCATAAATGTTCATTGGGAGTAAATACCCCGTTTACTTGGCCTAATAAACTTTTGGTTTTCGTAGACCCGGTGTGATATTACTGAGGTGTAAATTTGTCTACTTAATTGGCCTACTGCGAGTAGAAAATGAAGAAATTCGGAGTGCATCCTCTTCTCCCGTTCACATCTGCTCTTCCAACGTCCATGCGCATGAATTTTTCTACTCGGGGGTAAAAGCGTTATATTTTACGTCTCGTGTCCTCCGAGCCATGCCCTCTCGGCCTCTTTTGTTACTCGAGAGGACGGCTAAATAGCCTGTAAGATTTTCTTAAATTCTGCTTCTTCCCCCTTTCAGCCTCATTCGTCATTCTCCTCCTTTATTTCGTTCTCCTCTGCTTCCCGTTCCTCGACCTCTCATAATTACCTTTCTCTCTTTGATAACTTTTCTATGTCTATCGTGGTCATTTTCCACCGTGAAAGCCCTTTCTCTTGGCGCTCTACTTTCTTCCACTCGACCCTCAAGATAGAATTATAATTGCTAAAAAAGGCCCTTATGCGGATTTAAAATGGCTGAAATTAAGGATAATTTCCTTGACACCCTGACTAACGGCCAAATGAAGAATGGAACAAGAAGCACCTTTATCTTCCTTTTATACGACGTCTCATTAAACAGTGCGGATTACGTAGACAGGTTTGAGAATCTATAGAAAGTGACTCGGATGGGGGGGAATTATTTTTAAATATTTTAATTCGGCTCAGTGCAATGAAACGTCTGGCCATGGCCATACCGAGGGGGAAAAAAGGAAGGAAATGAACAGCTCGAGTGAAAGACCTGTCTGCCGACGAAGATGATCTCGCGAAGGCGCTTTGGACAGCTGAAAATTCGAAAGAACCAAGCGAAAGGGTGGAAAGTGCCTGACTTTTCGGCCCGACCGTTTTAGGAAGAAAGAGAGAGGGAGAGAGAGGACGAGCGAGGTATAAGAAATAATAAACGAGACCATTAAGTCCGTGAATTTTCCTCGTGCACGAGGGCGGAAGAAAACGAGGCGAGAGAACAAAAGTCCCCTAAGCCTTCCCGCGCAGTCTTTACATCCCACGGTCTTTATATTTTCATACCGTACGCCCTGTCTCCCTCTCTCTCTCCCTTATTCTCTCTCTCCTTCACCGGTGGTGCACGCGAGCGCGAATAAACTCGATGTCACACGCCACGTAAATTTATAAAATATTCCGCCCTTCGATTTCTGCATACATTCTTCGCGTAAACGCAAAACCCACGCCGCTGGAAATGCAGGTGCAATATTCCTCCCCCCCCCCGTTCTCCTTCAACCGGTGATAGAGCGGTTATAAAAGATACCACGAGCAGTGGTTAAATTCGCCAAGCATGTCATTTCAACGTCGCACCGGCAGTCTTAATGTTAAGTAATCTTTTAGTAGAAAATACTCGGTCGATAAGAAGATCGAGCAGTATGGTTTTCCACCTGTTTTTCCTTTTCGTATAATTAGAGGGGTAAGTTTGCTAAGCAAATAATGTCGATATTTCCGAGCCCTGAGAGGAAGTATATTCTTTTTTTTTAAATCGGTTTAGAGAAATGCTTACGCGATTGGGGCGGATTGGGGAGAGGACAGGGAAAGAATTTCTCGACCGTGGGTGGAGGGGAGGAGGGGGGGTTCGCCGTAAGCATCGTCTCTGGCATTACTGGGACAGGTTTTGCTCGGCGGAATTCCCCAGATGCGAGATTCCCCTTTTCGACGCGAAGCACGTATTATAAAGACCGATTTCGCACGGCGGCTTCCGCCGTCTGCCATTGGACGCGCGATTTTCGCGTTCCAACGTGAACGATTTATTCGAGTTTCAGGGATAGAGTCCCTCCCGGGCTCTCGACAGCTCGAAGAACGTCCCCATTATCGAGGCATCCCCGCCGAATTATCCCCCGGGCAGCCAGGATTTTCCCGAGTTCCTAGCAATGGCGTAGCAAGGACTTTCCCGGCACCAATGAAAATTCTCCCTGAGGTTTCAGGATTTCTTTGACGACAATACGAAAGAAAGATTCTTTCTCTATCTTAACACCTGTTCCCGGGAAAGCTATGGGGGGGGGGGGGTATTTCCCAGTTTCTAATAAAGGCGTAGCACGAATAAAAAAAACGTCCCAGAACGCTGAGAATGGATTTCCTTTAATTTTCCAATTACTTTATCCCCGGTTCAAATAGTCCTTGGGGTTCGGGAATTTTTCGGGAGGCCTCAGAACCATTTCTTGAATTTTTCCGGATCACGATGGGGGGGAGGGGGTAATTCGGGCTGAGGTAATGGTCGCTGTAGAGGTCCGAGCACTGATTGTTTCCCCAGAAGGGGCAATTTGCGCTGCACCACTGACATTTCGGGGTCTGTCAACGCCCCCGTACCTACCACAAAGGGCCGTAAATTATCGAAACCGTCGGACTGGCCATGCCGTGCTTGTACCTTCGCGCAGGCGATCCACCGTACAGCGAAGCCGATAGCGGAGGCTGGACAATGGGCGTAGGGAACACACCGAGAAAGACAAGGAAATCTATGTACATAATTCCTCACGCCCCCTCCCGGCCCATTTCTCGTATCTCCAAATCATCGGGAATTGATACACGGCTTGCAAGACATTTCATCAGCGTTAAACATCCTCAACAAACACGGACCAGGTGCTAGAAATTAACGAACATTGATACAAGGGTAAAATACAAAAGGTAAACCTTAACGAAATGCGTGGAACAGAAGATTCTTACGATCTGCTGAAATCGTTTTAAAATTCAGTCGTCCTCTTTTTCTGTGGGTTCAGAAACTGAAACAGGAGTTGCAAGACATTTCTTTGTCATTAAACATTCTCAATAAACACGAATATTAACAGAAGGGTGAAATAAAAAGAAGCTAAACCTTATCGACACATATAGAAATGTATGGGAATACGTGTATTGAATCCAACGAATATTAACAGCAGCGCAGATGAAAAAGATTTCTTCAAACAAAGAAGAAATTTCGTGCTATTTCCTCGGATGATTTTCAAAATTAGATCAAAGCATTGACATTGCGTGAACGTCAACGACAGAACTGTGCTCAGCTAGCCCTGAGCGATGGGTAGAGTGACAAAGCGAAGAAAGGTAAAACACGATTGTCCGGGACAGGAAAAAAGTAACGGACTAGGTCAGCAACTGACAATGGGTAAAGTAATAGCGAGACGAATGGTCATGGCCCTTTTTCGAGGCACGTAACTGGAAGGAAAAAGGTTGAGGGTCGATGATTTCCACTCCAGTTTACGAACTGCTCACACGGGGGACGACAATGGGCCCCGTCCGGCGTAAGTCGTGCGTATGATGTATTGTAATGACGTGCTCTTTGCGTGCAGAAGGGAAAGGAAAATGTTGTTGAAGAATCGGGAAATTTGAAAATCAACGAATGCATCGACAATACAGGTGAAACGGTAATGCGGATTTCGAGATGGCTTATTATTTAGCAAAATATCGCAATTTCTGTCGGTGCTGTTGAATTTTCGTTTATTTCCCGACACGTTAATGGCGGCACGAGTGTGCTTCGAGTGTGTAAAATTAAATACAGGGGCCACGAATGCACGGTAATCGGCATTGCAGTGTGGAAGAAATTGTTTTGCCCGTCAATGAATTATCGAGGCCGGATTCCCGCGAAGTCTTTGTAAATTCCCTATTAATTCTAACGATTGTAGCGCAGTCGCCTAACTGGCGAGAATAGAGGCCGATGAAAACGAAGCTTGCCGTTGGCATAAATTTCAGCCTGGCAATTGCTATACAACGCCTACCGGTGCGCAATATTTTACGTAAATTCGACCCGGACGAACAATATCGGCAATACAATATTCCATTATCCGCGGGTATCAGGTTCCCGATATAAATGAATGCTTAACGAGCGATGCCTACGTGCGTATATTCCACGACAGACTACAATTATGTCCGCATCACCTTGTAATAAGCAGTGTTTCATCATCATTTGATACACTTTGCCGATAAACCCGTTAACGAAGAATCCAGCTGACGTGTCGTACGAGAAACCATTTCTGTCCGAAGCGACAGATTTGACAGGCAAATCAATTGAATCGTTACGTTATCATCCTGGGTATTAAATAATAACACTGAGCCTACGTTTCGGGGTAAACTTGTTCCGACCGCATTAAAGTATCGTGCGATATTCGTACGTTACTCAACTGAAATGATTTTCCGACCCGTCCTAAACCGTACGAACAATCGTGAAAACACGAAACGCCGGGATCCTGTGTAGGGAAATTTTCCGCAATCTCCGGGCTGATATCTTCCGCGGGGTCTGATCGATATCAATAACTAAGGAGGGTAAGAAAATTTCAATCTTCGTTCCAAGGCGTATACCATAGACCTCAGGATTGCGGTGAGGGTCGTAAAGGTCCCGCAGGTCCTTCCGCGGCTTTCGATACGCTTAAGTCTGACGTAATAAAATAAGAGGCCGATCTTGTAGGACCGTGTTTCCCGAGTACCGGATGGTGGGCGGGCTGAAACGTGGGGGAAGGGGGAGAAGGGGAGGGGGGTGGGGGCGGCATCAAAAGCATCGCCGGCGGATGTTGTGCGAGCAATATCCAAAATCTTCCGCGGATCTGACGATCCAATATTTGCCGTTGAGATGAAGGAGGGGGAAAGCCCTTTGCCCACCCCCCTCTCCCCCACTCCGCCCAATATCCCAGCGCTACCCCTCCAACTCCACCTGTCCATGAAGTGAACTTCCCTGCTGGTTTACCTTCCTCCATGCGCGTACCCTGCGGAATATATACAACACACTTGGGCCCCGATAAACATGTTTTTGCCCCTTTACACGATATTACACGGAAACAGAAGCGAAGTGAATACCCATCCATCAAAACCCTCCTCAGCCCCTCCCCCCTGTTCGTTCCGCATACCCTCCGCCAACTCGTCGACGAAAAATCATTCGCCAAGAACTCACACAAAAAAAATATGGAAATTCCCCGATGCAAGAGTATTTCGTTGACGCATGAGTTATTCGGGGAACCGTGTAAAACGGTATTTTGCTATTTCGAACGGTAAGGATGGCATTTGTCACGACGGGGGGGAATCAGTTTAGGGACAGTCCAGCCTCGTCGTCGTTTTGATGAAAATTGAGCACGTCGGGATACTCCGGAAACAAAGTTTACAGAGTCACGTTGATTGACAAGAGTTCGGCGCGGCGCGGAGTTTCGGAATATGCAAATGTCGCGGGTTCTCCGGCGAGGAAAAAAAGGTTTCGTTATAATGGACATTTTTCATGATCGATAGAAAAAAAAAGAAGAGAATGGTCGCTCAAAAGAGAGACGGCTGATGGACGAAGTTACAGTGCATCGCTGGTAATGGAGGCATAACGAAGCTACGTGGATCCTCTGTAAAAATTCATATTCTTTCGGACCAGAATCCGAAAATGACGAGTTAAATTGCTTTAAGCTAATGCAATCGGATTGCCGAATACCTCGAAAATTTCGCTACTATTTCCGCATGGATTATCGTCAATTTCCGCACGAATCGTCGCGCATGAGTCGTTAGGGAGAGGGTGGGGGTTAGGAAAAAATGGAGGAGGCTAACGAGGAAATATGGTCTGTCGCACCGAAAGAAACTTGTATATTCCTAGTCGGTAATGGCCACTTCAACGATCCTCCAAACATCGATCATGTCCCCGATAAATAAAAATCTCTCGTACATAAACCAAGAAAAATATCCACCGCGGCTGAATACTGGCTTAACAAAAATGTTATATAATTTAAACATGAATTTTTGCAAGATAAGTTAACTCTATCAACGTGAAATTGGCTTCATTATTCCTGGCTTCCCGCCGTAAATAGGGAAGCTCGTAATTTATCGAGAAGCAAGGAAAAACGTTCCCGAGAAATAAAATCTCTCGTACGTAAATCAATAAAAGATCTCCACCGCGGCTGAATACTAATTCAACGAGAACGAGAATAATTGAAACGTGAATTTTCGCCACATGGATTAGCTATATTAACATGCAATTCGGTTCATCACCCTCGTCTTCCCGGCACAAGTGCAAAAGTTTATGGTTTATCGGTCAGAAAGGGACAGTCCTTGCATGACTAAGATCCTCGAAGGGCAAGAAGCAAGGAAGAAATACTCCCCGGCGTTTCACTGCTCTTAGCGGGCGCTATCGGTTGACGAATTCCCTAACAGTAATTTCATTCGAAAAGTTCGTCCACCGCGGTAGGAAGTCGTGAAACGACGGACGGAGAAGCAATGGGAGGGGAGGGGGTTGGAGACGAGAAAGGAAGGAACGTTTCTCACCCTCGACGATCTCCGAGGCGGTTCTCGATCTCGGCTTTAGCCTCGTTTCTATTCCAGGGCAATACGTGTCTGGTGGATTCCCTTCCGGTCCGCGATTCGTCGGTCCAACATTTACACGTACACCCACGGACAAAACTTTTATCTACATGAATGCTACCAGTGCCATTCATGGCTCTATAATATTTCCCCCGCACACATACAGATACACACAGAGACACGTATTGCACGTAGACGCGAGATTGTATTGGCAATTCGTCTCTGTATAACTTACACGCTGGCTTTTATCTACATGCGCGGGAGATCTTGTCGAGGAAACTTTCGCAAATCAGTCAGTGTCGATTTTACACGCTGACTCGCGGGATAGAAGGAGACGGATGCCCAGGGAGAAGGAGAAAACCGGGAGTAGGGCGTCGGTGGAACGCCCTCGGCGTTTCGGGGGGAGATTACAAGAAAGGGACAGATTGCTGTGACTCAGAGATACAAGTAAAACGCCAGGGTTATCGCTCGGTTTGAGCAACAAAAAAGAATCATAGTCGCTATCGTGCTCAACGGATAAGGAAGGCTTCTGCAATCACTTTACAAATGGAAAAAGGATTAATTCTATTCCGTACACTTCTAATTCCTTCGATAATACTTCTTAATATTTTTATGCGATTCGCTCACTTCTGTCGACATTTCCTTGCCTTTGTGCGCCGGTTGTTTGCTTAAAAAAGCTAAACTGTTATCATCCATGGAAGTGATCTCCAGGGGGAGGACGGAAGGAAAATTGGCCCTGTTGGCTGACTCTCCCATTGTTTCTTTTCCCGAGGAACTTGCTCGAAATTCCCCGCTCCAAGGCGGAGTCGAAGAACGAGCCCATTGCCGGTAGTGGTGCGTTTGTGCCTCTCGACCTTTTCCTCTCGGCGGGTAGATACTGTAGTGGCTATCAGGAGGGGTCAGGCCTTACGTACACGTCGAAGCGAGGCAGAGGGGAGGGGGGTTGGTCGGTCAGTTCTCGAGGCGGGCAGACCGGTGGTCGATCTTCAAGACAAATATTATTCCGAAAAATTGGATTACCGCTATCGGCTGCCGCCAAACGTCACTCGGCCCTTGCCTTTCTCGTGTGCGTGCGCCCGCATTTCACGTTTCGACAATCCCAGACGTAATTCCCCGACATACTCCTCGATCTTGCCTAGTCCCCGTCTCTTGCGAACTTCCCCCTCGCCTCCCAGTTCTCGTCAAACCTCCCCGATCGATCGTTGGGCCAGTTTCGCTCGACAGGTGAGGACAATTTTTCATTTCATATACACGGTAATAAGAGGGAAAATGGGTGGGGACGGGGGATTAAAGAGATTCGCGGCGGGACAAAGTTCCTATCGAGTACGGCCGGCGGGGAATGGATGGGAAGAGACAGGTCAGGCAGAAGGCTGAGTTTCGCCCTCTCTAATGCTCCCTTTGATATAACTGACTGCGGCCACGGCAGTAGCCTCATAATACCGGGATTAATACACCCCTCACGCTTTGGCTTTGCAACAGTTTATAGAAACCGACGTAACCTGCAGATTCACGATACTCACTAGCCCAACAGCACAATCAACATTCCGTCGAGGCCAAATCATGTTCGCAACACTACGACAACAATGATGGTAACGTAACCCCACCCACACCTTTTAGACTACACCTTGCCTAAAAAAAAGCTAAGAAATTTTCAGAACATAAAATTGCAGCTTCGAAATATTTCCTCCTCTTCTCACAAAGTGTAGGATTTTTAAGTTTTTCTGAGAATCGCTTTCTATCTCCGGCAGTGTTAGATGTCTGTACAAATTTCTTTCAGTTTCTTCGACTGGCCACAATAAATTCCAGGGCATAAAATCCGTGTTATTTAAATCACTCTTCCCTCGCCGGTAAAGTGTATGGTTTTGCGTAGTTTTTTTCGTGATCAGCAGTGTTCTACATCTATAAAAAAAATGATCAGTTCCCACGATCAATTGTAAACTAAATTAATAAAATTCTAATACACTATGAAATTTTGTCAGTTTCCTCGGCTGTACAAAATCAATTCAACGACCCAGGATTCGCGTTATTCAAAGCCCTTTCTTCTCGGCGAGGTATACGGTTTTTCGTGCGGCTAGTTTTTTCTATGTCCAGCGGCGTTCGATGGCTATGAAAATTTTTTCAGGTCGCTCGGCCGGCCATAATCGGCGGGATCTTAAGCGTGCGTGTTCATAGATTGCGTGCGCCATCGATGGAGTTCACACTCGAGTCACGAGGAGGTCGTTTGGCATGCATCTGCATATAACTTACTACCCCGTACACAGAGCTCTACGTGCTGTACCGCTTTCCGCGCTCGTATTTTCCCCGGCCGAACTATTGCCATGAAAAACTCGTATTCACGGCGCTCGATGGGGCAATCGGCGAAGCTGCCGGGCCATAAGGAATATTTTCAACCAATTTCCGGGACCCCCTCCTCTTTTCGTTCGTCCTTTTTACGACGACCGAGGGCAACGTCTACCCTCGCGAGAATTATACCCGACTCACGGATACGAAAATTAGCCGAATTCCCGGGGTACGATGCCATAAACAGGAGAAGTCGCCGATTGAGGGACAAAAGCGTGGCGCCGCTTGTAGCTCGACATCTGCAGAGAAGTAAATCAATTAAAACGCGTGCGCACGGGCTGGTGGTACGGGCAAACAAGTTGCCGCGCGCGCGCCACTGAATAAATGGGGAAGATAGGCCGTGCGCAGGTATTACCTCGAATAAGTACACGATTTAACGCGCCAATGTGTGTGGATGAGTAATGCGTCTGTTTACGTAAGCTCCGCTACGCGGCTTGCTCTGACAAATGCAGTGCCACCGACTGTACAGGGTTTGCAAGGGCTTCGAAGGCCCGGGAGGGGAGAAGAAGAAATATATTTGCCCTGAGAAGGATCCCCTCGGAGGTAGAAAGTACAATACATAGAAAGAACAATAGAAAAGTAGTACTCTTAACGCAAACTAAAACTAAACGACAGTACAATTAAGTTAAACCTAGCCAAAATACCGTTTAACACCTTACCTTATTGTATTTTGGTTATTACCAAAATACTTTATTAATTAAGTATCATAAAAAAAAAAATAAAAATAACGCAACATATAGCTCTTACCGATTCGTCGGTAAGGGAGAGTGTTCAGAAGGTAATGTCGCAGATATAGAAAATGTCTTAATAAATTTCGTAGCCCTGTTCTTAAAACTACCTGGGCTACGATTGGGCTACGATCACGAGGGGAGGCAGGTATGTGGGTAATTCGTAAATATTACACGAACGATACGCAGGCGTGGGCGAATGTATTAGGTACGTCGATTTAACACTTCAGCGGCTTTCAGCCAGGTACGTGAGAAACGCATGCAGGTGAGTCCTGTTCTGCGTCTGACAAGTACGCGCCAGCAGGGTTCGCGGTCCTTCGAGGGGGCCCTTCCTGGTTCTCGTTTTGCCGTGGCCCAACACGAAACGGCTCTGCCGGCGAAAAATGAGGGAAACACGCGACCGAAAAGACCGGGGAAGAAAGAAAGTGAGGGGGAAGGGACGGTAAAACTAGAGAGTAGAAAGAGAGAGGGAGAAATATGTCTGCGGGCTTGAAGAAAGGGGACGGAGCAGTAAGGACTGGAGAAACTCAAACGGGGGGGAAAGAAAAAGGAAGTACGAGGGGGCGAGAGGGGGGGGGCACGTCGAAAGCACGAACCTTGCCCCGGAGAGATTCGGGATATCGCATCGCTGATCGAGTCGTTCGTGCATACTTCGCCAGCGTGATAATTCGACTGCGACTAATCCGGGAATTGGCCGGGAGCGGAGCAGCGTCGACTCCACGGGAAACGACGCTCCCCCCTTTCCCCCCGTAGCTAGCTTTCCTCTCCATCCGTTAGATCAAAACCAGACGCTGCCTACGAAACGCGCGAATCTATTGTGCTCCGCAACGCATCAACGCACCTAATGTACTTAAATGCACTCCGAATTATCGGCAATAACGTCGAAACGTCAGATGTATCATGCAAGATGCGTAATATCGACACGAGAAAGTCTTCACAGTCTCGGAAAAACAGTGGTCCCCAACTACTCTGCGCTGTCATTGAAATTTATTCTCCTTGGCGAGAAAGGTTTTACGCAGCTAAAGTTCCTATTGTTGTAAATTTAATGACATATTTTCCATGGTACATAGAAACATTGAAAACGAGCATGTTTGTTTCGTTTCAAGAATTTACTGTAGAACAATAGACAAATATTACACCTAGAACCGTGTAAGTTCTCGATTATTTTGACGTTCCTCCAAAGGTTTAATTTTACGAAACGAGAAACATCAAGGAATTCCATACCTCTATTTTCCATGAAATTCCTAGTCCTGTATAAAAATGTCGCATCGCTATTAATACCACGGTACACGGATTCCCGATAGTTCGTAGCCATTGTTAAGTTCGCCCTGTGCAGAAGCCATAGAAATGCAAAAATAAACCTTGTCTGACCCAGTGTATCGGCTGTTGTTTTATACATGTTAGTTCCCTGGGAGACAATTCCTGGAAGCCGGGGAGAGTGGCAGACGTGGTATCGGCTGACACGTTGAAATAGTGCAAGCGGGCCGATCGTTGCATAAAACAAAGGCCGCGGAAGACGATATCCCAGGGGGGAGCTGGAACCGTCGGTGTAGCTGCGTCTCCTGCATAGTTGAGCTCGGTCGGTGCACCTTGAGATGCAGGGGTAAATCGCGATGCACTGGCCAGCCGCAAGGCATTGTGGCCCGCGTGCTTCCCTTGTGCATCCGCCCTGTGCATGTGCATGCAGGTGCACGCAAGCCAGTGCGCGTCAAGCGCAAATGCAAGCCGAACGATCGCTATGCGCCCGTGTCTCATTTGCCCCCACCTCCTCGAACAGCCTCGCGGCGGTTTCCCCTTCTTTCCCCGCGTCGAGAGGAGAGTTAGGGGGGTGGGGAGTTGATGGCCCACGGGCACTCGGTCCCGTACGAGTGCCATTGATTGCACAAGTGGCGCATCTTGCATCCGCAAGGACCAATTGGTCAGGCCGTTACCGGACGCGCTGCACGTGCTTGGCCTGCAACGCTTACTTCACGTTTATCGACCTTTTTCAAGCCCCCCCACTACTCCGCTTGTCTACGCCTTTCCGCCAAACACTCCTCGAGGTGCTTTAAATGTTCATTGAACTCATTAACCGCGACGGAAATGTGGACGTCCACCTTGGCGGGTCCCAACTTTTTATTCCGTTTTAATGAGCGCAAAGCCCGCGCGGCTAATTGCCGGCAATTCGGCCGCGACGTTTCAACTTTATTTCCTATTAACAAACGCCCCTGTAACGTTACAGCGTTTACGCCCATTCGCACCTACTCAAAGTGAATACCCGGAATTCCACGTTCGAACGTAACATACCAGTCATCGTTGCCAACGTTTGCACGTATTTTCGGGGATTCACGTGCACGTTGCAACGGTAACAACACATTTGGACGTGGTCGGTATCGTTTCGCGAGTAAATTATCGCCGAGGAAAAGGAACCGCCGGCGACTTGGGACGATCTGGAAATTCGTGTTGGAAATAACAGCGCGGATACTATAGCGGGCCAAAGTTGCCGGGATATTCGCGTGAGGGAAAACGAGACGCGTGTCTTTTCTCGCCGCCGCGAGAGTTTCGCACGAAACGGAGAACCGTTGGCAAAGTCCCGATAAAATAAGTTCCCAACTAAAAAAAAACATCGACCCTAAACAAAATAGTTCGTACTTCCTGCAAAGGGTATAAAATTAACACCCCTGCAGAATTGAGGCACATCACGTTACCCACACCCTGAGAATAGTCAGAAAAATTTGCTTTAAGTCCAGTCTCTTACGGTCGAAATTTCTCGAAAAATTGACAGGGTCCTCGCGGACAGCAAATATTGCACCTAAGAAACAGTTCACACTTCGTAGAGGATTTCTTAAGTCCTGAGGATGTTTCGAAAAAGTCTTTTAAGTCCGGTTTTGGGCAATTAGAGGAAGGATCTTGGCATGGAAGAAATTCTACGAGGAATCGGCAACGTCGTTGCGGGATTCTCCAATGAAGCTACCGGAGAAACGTCGTATGTGTTCCCCCCCCCCTCCAGCTCTGTTCCCCCGTGGTGCGGGCACGTACCTGCACCGGTATTTAGGATGGCGATAATGGTGCTCACGTTTAAACAAGCCCTCACAAAGGACGCCCACTGAAAGTTGTTTCCACAGGAAACGCCTGGATTCACTACTACTGCGGTGTAGAAACGACCTACGTGTGTTATGTGTACAATCATCCCCTGCAATGGAGCTGGCCAAGGCGCAGTGGGATTAAGTGCATGTATAAACATGCACACACACACACACACAGAACATTCAGGTCTGTCCTCGCATCGTCTGCTCGATGATCAAACATTAAAATACTTTTAACGCACGAAAAGTTTCCGTAAACACGATTAAACTCCCGCAAGTGACAGCGAGAAAACGTTTAATTATGATAATCTGACACTTTATCGACGCTCATCAAGCACGCCATAAAACTAAATGTTCACGGGCGACAACTGCGGGGAAAAAGTTTGTCCAGCGTGCTTAACTTTCCGCGAAAAATCGGCTAATTTAAGTGACGTACATCACGGTCAATATCGTCGAATTATAATAATAATGCAGGGACTAAAAACATGCGTATTCCTCCGCAATCATTCAGTAGAATTTAATATTAAGTCCTTAAAGAATTACGACAAATCTTACAAGGAGAGTGCAAGGCCTTGGGGTCACCGATTTAGTTCAAACTTTGTAGGATGGTAGATTTAGCTTCCCTGATAATGAATATATATGGTTATAGGGGCCACTACTCAATAATTTTTGAGATATTTGCAATAAATTTAATTCACTTGTTAAATTCAGTTCTGTATAACATGGTTAACATGTAATAGGTTAGCGTAGCAGCAACGGATCGGCGTTCCTAATCATTAGACCCATGTTCAAGTCCATGGAGGGATGAATATTTTTTTTTTTTGGTTTCTTATTTTCTGTCTATTTTTACATACAAAGATACATAATGAAGTTCAAATAAATTGAAAATAAAATATCTTTAATGACTAGAAACCTTATAAAAATTTTGTTTGCCATAAAAAATAAAACTACAGAAAAATATTTATTACAAAATAATAAAAGCGTTACGCAAGAAGAACAGGAGAAAAGCCTTTTAACTGCCAATTAATCGTGCCTGGAAACAATAAATTGTGGATGAAAACAATAAATAAAACATTTATCAGATTAACAGAATTAGTATAAAAATATGATTAGCTTCTTACCCCTCATTGTCCGTACAATGGTGAAACTTATCATAAAAGCAATTAAAACATAACATTGAAAAGCATCTCGCGCATCAAATTAGTGCAGTCTTGTTGCATATGCATCTACTGTTTTGTATGTCTTTTGGAAAACAGACTTCATTGACGACAACTCTCTCAAAAGACCGATCGCGACTGACCATAGAATTGGTTCCAACGCTCGCGAGTTTCTTTATCAGATTCGATAAAATAAACAGTTACCACGTAAACAATAACGTAACACGAGAAGTGCGACGGAGGAGTTGTGCGACGAACAGAATCGTGGACCAAAAAGAATGATCAGGTTGTACTAACATAAATTTTTGTATAAATGATCGTATTTGTAGCTTTTGGCGTTGATAATAATTTGTAGTTTTATGCTTTTTATGGCAAACAAAACTTTTATAAGGTTTCTAGTCATTAAAGATATTTTATTTTCAATTTATTTAAACTTCATTATGTATCTTTGTATGTAAAAATAGACAGAAAATAAGAAACCAAAAAAAAAAATATTCATCCCTCCATGGACTTGAACACGGGTCTAATGATTAGGAACGCCGATCCGTTGCTGCTACGCTAACCTATTACATGTTAACCATGTTATACAGAACTGAATTTAACGAGTGAATTAAATTTATTGCAAATATCTCAAAAATTATTGAGTAGTGGCCCCTATAACCATATATATTCATTATCAGGGAAGCTAAATCTACCATCCTACAAAGTTTGAACAAAATCGGTGACCCCAAGACCTTGCACTCTCCTTGTTAGATGATAAAAGGAGAAATTCCGTGATTAAAATATTAATCACGGAATTTCTCCTTTATAATAATAGTAATAATACCAAGAGTAATAATACAGGGAACAAAGACCGCATATCTCTGAGGATAATTTCGTTGAATTTCGTGTCGAGTTATTAAAGAATTACGATAAACCTGGGAGGACAGGGGGAGGACTGTTTCGGGCGAACGAGGCGTATAATTAATGTAGACATTTAAGCAGTGCATATTTGCACGTATGGGTCGCGTAAGTAATCGATAAAGGAAAACCGTATTTTCGAGCGACGTGCCGTGGCGCAAATATACAATGGTATACGGGTAGGTAGTTGTATTGCCGCGGCTAAGGAAGTCGAGCACGCAGGGCGTGCAAGCGGGTTAAGCCGGTTGCACCTGCACCAGTCGTATGCGAAGGTGTTGCATGCGCCGCGAGATTGCATAATGACATAATATTCATGGCGTAAGCTTATGCTCGCGGCCGAGTATGTAATAAGGCTGTCGAGGGGCCTCGACTCCGCTGGAAATGTTCACAGAGGTCGCTGAAGACGAGAGATTCGAATGAAGAGGGGTGGGGTGGGGATGCAAGCACGAAATTAAGCAGCGTACCTATGGAAAAATTTGCTCAGGGAAGAACAGGGGGGGGGGAATTCTGTGGGAAGGTAGGAGAGATCGTTAGGCGAATGGCTGGCCAACGTATAATTGTCAGTGGCTTGCGTAATACCGTTTCTGCATTTCATTACGTGTCTTCCGGGAGAATCGTTGGCGTTCATCGCACCGCGCGATAAGTCTGTGCATTTTATTATCGCAGGCTTCTCTCGCAGCCGTGGAGACGGGACGCTTTCGGGGGGTGTTTGAAATGCACGCCGGTCGAATATTTTTGCCGTAAGGGAAATGCTGATTGACAATTAGAGAAACGAGAGAGGCAAATGTACGAGGGCGGAGGCGAAGCCGACGGAGAAATTGGAATAAATTTGAGACCCTTGCAGGAACGTTGTGGAGAACGACGATGGATTCTCGAGAGCGTAACGGCGCTGACGGACGGCAGACATATTTTTAATTAAGACAGTTTCGAGGCGTAATTAATTTCACGACATTCCCGGCTAACGACCGTCAGACCTCCACCGCCAGCTGCTGATCGATAATTCCCGAAAGCTTAAGACACTCCCAGACATCAACATCGGCGAAACAACATTGCCAGAATCTTTCATCGTCCAGTTTCAAGTTTCAACGTAAAACAGGACGTTTAATCTACATGCACGTCGTTTACGGAGATAAAAGTCTTTCGAATCGTACGTACGCGAAGCGACGGAAAAATCAGTGTTCCTCAGGTCCTCGCTGGAGATGTGCCCAAATCTTTTCGCGGGACTCGGTTAAAATTTTTCAACGGACCGTCGTCTCGCCGCGAAGTCGCCAGTTTATCAGCGCGCCTCCCTTGCCCGCTGGCACGGACGTCCCGGGGGATTCGAGCGGGACGAAGAAAGTACATTTCTGCCCGGGCTCCAAGGAACCCACAGTTCCCGACTCCTGCCGGCTAATATTTAGTATTCCCGCGGCGTTCGCTGTCGCGGCTTATAATATTTCGCGTCATATTAATATTCCAGAGGGATACGCTGGCCGCACAGTCTGCACAAGAGCCAGGACCAAACCTCCCCTCCCCTCCACCTTCCCCGGAGAAGGGCAACTGCGTGCACCGTTATAACCCGTCCCAACAACTTCATCATCCGCCAGCGGACCTAATTGGATTCCAATATTTCCCCTGTTTTCGCAATTTACGAGTATACACGGTTTTTGCTAATAAGATCCCCGCGTCGACTTACACGAGCTGAATTGCGGCAAACCCTCGTCCGAGGGGTAAAGTAATGGAATACAGTGAAAGGAAAATTTCATTACCCTCGTGATTGTCTTAAATTTGCACTGCAATTTCGTATTTTTTACCGAATTACAGCAAACGGTGAGACAGAACGAAAGTCAAACTTTATTCTCCTCGTCGTTATTCTAGATGAATACTTGACAGTGAGACATCGATGAATTCCCTGGGAATTTACGTTAGGATTAAGTCGTATTTTCGCCGATACGTCGATAGCATCGGAATTCCTTTGACACATTCTCGGCTGAGCCATACATCAGGACCGAACTCTATGTATTATAAAACACGGCGGACGAAGTATGGGCCGGCTGGGTTGGGACTTGCGGACGTACAGTTAGCCGGAAATTGCGTGCAATATTAAACGTCCGCGCGACTTTGCACATGGTGACAGTGTAGGCGGATAGGTAATGTATCAGTGCGCCTGGCCTGCAACGAATTCTATGATCAATGAGCCATAAATATTGGCCTATGTGCCCGACAAAAGGACGGCACTCGATTCGAGTACATGAATACTAAATACCGGCCAGGGTCGTGTGTACCGAGAATACATGTGCGCGTGTCGTTACAATGACGCGAATCATGACAACTATGCGTAACGAAAGGCACACATTCGCAGAGACCAGTTATACGCCCCCAACGTGTCATTACAACCGTCCCAACCCTCCATCACTCCTCCCCCTCCCCCTACTTCTCGCTTATCTGCATATCTCGTTCTCGCCTTCGCGCATGTCTATGCACACAGTCCTCCCTTTACACACTTTCCCGCTGATTCGTCAAGTTTCTCACAAACAACTGTCGATTCGTCCAACGTTCGTCAAGTTTTAATGTACGCTAATAATCTGCATTTCAAGTTTCCCGTCCCTTGGGGCATTAATTTTCTAAAAATTCTGTACACAGGACAATGATCCTGAGGAAGGGCTTAAAAATGAATACAATGGGCCAAGGTACCTTAATTTAGGTTTTAAACTTCCTAAACGACCATCGGAGGAGAACCTTAAAGCACGGTGGGTGGAAGTAATTTTTTCCCGCTCGTGTGTTAAGTATACGTCGATGTGTCTAATGTTCGTCATTAGGGCGTTGATGGTGGTGATTGACATTTTTTTCCCTCCATTGCTACGGGGCCGTGACGGCCGGTACGGGCTTGTGTCCCTCGACGAGGATAGCGTGTAACTCGCCCACGAGCGATATCTGCCGTGTCTCACGAGCACGTGACGATATCTTAACGACATCAGCGGTTGTCAGGAGACCACGGCGCGCAGGCTGTCTTTGATGAGCGACGCGTGAGGAGAAAGAGGGAGGGGGAGGGCAGGGGGGAGGAGTAGAGGGGAAGACCAAGAGGAGAGGTGTGTAGTACGGTTGTAGAGCGATTGCTGCGAGTTTCTCCTCGCGCCAGAGTAAACGCATGCGTGTGTCTGTGTGTGTGTGTGTGTAGTTGTGTGGGAGTACACTGACGCGTATCGCGTCGGACCGGAGGTAGAAGGGCGTAACTGACATCCCGGTACACAATGGTTACGCCGTTTCGGCATTAAATCCACGTGGGAAGGGGGCGCGAGAGCGAAAGGGGCTCCATCACGTGGCAGAGGGAGCCATTTACGGGCACGTAAGCGGTTTCCATTGTCTATGAGGTATAATGGAGTAATCTCGCGGTGATGCCTCACCAACTAGCTCGTTCTCGTTCGAGGCCTATATTCAAATTGCCCCTGCACCTTCCACCCGGCCTGCTTATGCGTGTATTACGACTCTGTATCGCCCTACGATTACGCCCTGTCCCCCCCCCCCTCCCCCTTATACCCCTGAGCATGATTTATCGGTTAATTATCCCGAGGATTTATTACGACGCGGAATCCCAGCACCGGAAGTCAGAGCCAGACGACGTTGGAATGGTCTTCCGCGAATCGTTCAACTCTTGATTCCTCGGATTTTAGTCTAACCCACTCTAACCCACTCTACTTCCCGTACCGGTTGATCCGATCGCGCCGATTTACGGTAGATACTCTTAATCACAACGATATCGTTGTACCTGTGGCAAGCCGGCGATTGCGCAATTCCGTATTATTGTTGGAGATTATAACGCAGGGACCGCGGGGGTATCTATATGTATATTAGGCCGTCATCCGGCTAGGGTGGAGCGGTCAGCCAGAGAACTCAGCAATTCACTCGACGACGGTATCATATACAACGCCGCGGTACGTATCTATCCCCGCATTTGTACGCACGGGCACACGTAAACCGGACACTGTTTCTCAGTTACACGTAAACCAGGCGGACGGGTGTGCGCGTGACGCGTCCGTGAGGTCGAGTGCTTACCAGCGATATATCATGGCATGTCCAGGGCCATAACGTGACGAGCAACACGCGGCGCATCAGTCATTTAGCCGCAAATGGAATCCGCTTCCTTCCTCTTGCTCGCGTTTCGCACCCAGGGCAGGGCTAAGGCCAGGGAAAAAGCCGAGGAGGGTGGGCGCACGGGGATGAAGGGAACTCGGGGAAAGAAAAAGAGAAATTTTGCGACCGAGAGGAAACCCATTGGAAATTACGGAAAATTAGCTTATCGTGTTTCTCATTTTTACGGGTTTCGTATGGGAAATGATTTTAGGTGTACGTTTGAATGTTTCAACTGGATCGTGGTGTCGGTTGGTTCGTGTGTTTTAAATAATTACAGGGGAAATGGAATTCTTATTTTTGTACATTTATTACGTAGTTGAATGGAAGAAGAAAGAAAATCTCCACCGAGACGAGATTGATGGTAAGATTGTCAAAAGTCGCATGTTTCTCGAAATTCATGCAAATAAGCCGGCTAATAAATACCTCAGAATAGGACATTGATATATGTACGCCGGGATGATTCACGGGAATATTTTGGAAGATGAGAAAACTTTTTAATCGACGAAATATATGACTTTGCCTTGAAAGGAGTTATGATTCCATTAATTTCAGCTTGATTTATCGCGTATAATGGAAAATCCGGATTCACGGGGACCGTCGCCCCGTGCCCGTGAAAGCCGAACTATAATTTACACCTGAGTGCCGGGTAATCTAGCCGAATTCACCTGCGAAGCTCTTATAAATGCCTTATGAATGCCGAAGGCATAAAAAGGGCCAACTTACGTGACTACTCGAGGCGGGGGAAAGAAGAATTCCTCGAAAAATTTTCCCCAAGCCCTGCGAGACACCTGCATCGTACATCACCTGGCTCCCCCCTTCTCTCCTCTTCCTCTTCCTCTGTGTGACCCCCGCTGCTTTTTTCGACCGCGTCTTTCGTCTTCCGCTTAATGGACTTTAACGAGCACGAGACGGGGCGGGCCGGGACGCGGTTAAATTAGAAAACTCTCCGGGTCCCGGGTACCGGAGGAATATTTAAATTGGGATAACACGCCCCACGTAGAAAACGCACCCCCTTAATGAGCCACGGTACGATCGAGATTTCTCGCGCAGGAGCTTGTCTCAATCGTCGCGGGAACGGATAGAAAAAGAAAAACGAAGAAAGGGGAAAACACCTCGTAGATTCTTCCTTTTTTTTCCTTCATCCTGGGCCACCTCGGCTCGCGTTAAATTTGCCGGAAATTCGCGGCCGATAGGATCGTGTGTACGATACGCTTTGGCCGATACGCCGTTCAATTTATCTTGCCAACGGCTTAATCCGTCTTCTGCGTTGCCGGGCGCGAGCGTGCGGGCAAATCCGCCCGCGGAATAATTTAAGTCAGCGATTGTATCATCAGTTACACGGCATTAGGCAATTGAATGCGTGATTAATAACGTTAATTCCCCGGCAGTAAGGTGACACGTACGTCTCGTGGGTTAGAGGGTGCCGACGGTGGAGGAGGGAGGGGGGTTCTTTTCGGCCGGGGTAATATTTCTATGAGGGAGGGCAGAACAGCTGTGCTCGGGGGCGTCAATAGACAGGCTGGATGGGCGAGCAGGTTGGTAGACGAGTAGATGCGCAGGTAGATAGAGCTAACCTTCCTTAGCGCCTTCCTTAGGAAAAGGCCTGAAGGGGCGGAGGGGAACGGGAGGAACACGCCTCTAAGGTTAAGAAGAGCACGAGAAGACGAGAGCATCTCACGCGATCAGACTTCATGAGCGACCGACCTCCTCGAGTCTTCGAAGCCAGCAACCTTGAAGTCCTTCCCAGTCTACCCCCCCCCCTCTTCTGCCTTCTCATTCCTCTTGCCTTTTTCATCGTAGATCCTCGTCCGTCGTCTCCTCGCGTGTGTTTACCCTCCTCAGCCCCTTTGCATCCAGTCTTTACCCTCGACGCTCGCTCCCCCCCCCCTCCGCTCCTTGTTATACCCTGCGCAAGCACCCACCCCCCGGGGACTCGCGAATCCTTCGTCCTTAAATCCTCGAGCCCAGATGCCAAGGGCACGCTCCGGGGCTCTCTATATGCTATCTCGCATTCACCGCAAATCATGCATATTTAAAGGCAAAACCGGCTCGATCCACTTTCCTTAAGTGTTAATCCCTTTATCGCGACGGAAAAATCTACGATCAAATGATGATCGTAAGAAGCTCAATGTAGTTGCAATGTTTTCGTGTGATGTCAAATTACGGATACGGACATTGCCCTTTCAGTGTTTCCACTCGACTAAATACTTACTCAATATTCACATAAAATTGTATATCAATCATTTTAATATTGTATTAAGAGATTTAGAAAAATATATGGCGGTAATTATGATAATGGCTTAACTCGTATGTTTTTCCTTGTAGATATTTCGACTTTTTTAAAAAAATTCATCATATCTTTATATTTTCTTTTCGTTCTTATAATGTGAATCATGAATTCCATTCCATTTTCTCAGGTACTTGACTCAGACCCCTTACGTAATTATTGGCACATGCAAAGATTTATCAGAACATAAATATACGAGTTCTTAGTTCGCGGTGAACATTTCGGGTTTCGTATCCGTCGAATTTTTTCGTAAAACGTCATCTACGCTTATCGTGTATGCAAGAACGTTCCTGCCGGGCGACACGTCCGGAATTTTGCGCTACAAATCGCGAACTTCCGTACAATGGGAGAATCAAGGGTACAGGATTTGAAATAACTCCACGGCAAGTGGGTGAGCATTGAAATTGCAAATCCGCGTCACAAACTAAAACGCACATCGCCGAGAGGTTCCGGGGCCGGGCATATTTATCCTCGAAATATCTTTCGCGGCGGGATCGTCAACGGCCCATTTGGTTTTTCGTTTCTGGTCAAAATAAAAGGACGCCAGTTCCGTCTACTTTCGCGTCGGGCCAACCGATACGGCCGTCACGCGAATACACCCCGCTCTTCTTCTGTGTATCCATTTTTCCTCGTATTTTTTTTCTTCTCCTCCCCCCCCTCCCCCACGAGCCCCGGAAGATACGAAATTAGAGTGAAAAGGGGGACAACACACGGTTCCTCGTTCTCACTCGCGCGCGGATGTAGCACGTCGAGCTGTCATCGCGAGAATCGCTCCAATGTACCGGCTCTATTTGTGCCGTTCGTCTACACAAACCAACACGCATACACACGTACACACGTAGAAATACATACATGTATATACATGCCGAGGAACAAGACACAAAAGCTGTAGAGAATCTGGAATATTTCTCCCTCTCTTTCTCTCTCTGGTCTTCTCTCTCCCTTTTCCTCTAACGTGAGCGCAAAAAATACGTACGGCTGTAATATTCAAAGGGAACGGTCGTTGCCGAGTCGGACGAAATGTTTGTCAATACAAGGGGGTCGTCTATTTTCGCCACGCGCCGCTAACTTCACCGATAAAGCCTCGCCTTTTCAATTATTTTACTACGGCATACAACGCCGCTAATGGCGCGTAAATATGTTTCAATGAAATACAGGAAAACGAAGAGGTGCGCGGTCGGCCGAGACTTACGAAATGTAGAAACGTTTAAGAAGATATATTTTTGGGTCCAGGATTTATTTATTCTCGGACTGATTGCGGTGTCAGGCGGTTTGGGTATTTTAATTATTCGTGATGATGTTTGATCAAATTTCTGTTTTTACATGGTTCTTTCCGGAATTGTTTTTAGATCTGTGATTTAATGTTTTCAATGACCACAGGGTTAGTTGATTTGTCTTGACTTTAATTGCTGCAGAGGCTGATGAAAGTTTTATTTTTACACGTTTACCACATGTTTCCATGTCAATTTCGTTGGGTTCCCACGATCTCTACTCGGTACACGTACATTGAGTTTGGCTGAAGGGAATCCATAGACCTTCCCTCGGAGACAGCTGCGAGAAAACTGGATTACCCTACGTAGACGGGAACCAGCCGTGTCTTTGTGCTAATCATCGATCTGAATTCCATAACCTCATTGAGAGATGAACTCATTACGTTCCACATCCAACGACTATTCTTAAACCCTCCCCTCCATGCCCCGAGTACCGCGTAATTGCGATTTAGAACTGAACTCATCGGAGAATCAACATTTCCTATGCACCCCTGTCATTCGAATTCTCAAAACGAAATTGCCAAACTCTGAGTCATGCGGTACGTTAAATAATTTAACACCAATAAACTGTCAGTAAGATCTAAACGAAAGGTTCATTCATAAAACCTAGCAAGAAAAATATATGACCCAAGCTTTGACGTTTAAAAATGACAGAATTGCATCAATGAAGACAACAATTGGACTTTGTCCAAGCAAATGTAAGGACATTGGTGGATCGTAATGAAGTCCTGTGAAAGGTGTTTGCGCTGGAAGAGTTGAAGATGAATCCGGCTGATGAAGGGGAATCTCGAGGAGGACAGGAGGGGTTGGGGGGGAGTGGACGAAAGTCCGAGGAGTTGGCGGGTGTTCTTATCGGCCCCCGGGGGCCGGGGATGGTTCGGTCGAAAACGACACACCGGGTATAAGCGCCGGATAAGAAAGTTTCGCGGTCTATGAAAAATGCAACGGCCGAGTTATCGTCGACGTGAATTTTTCATCGGCACCGCGGAGCCCGGGTCCCGGGGCCGCGCTTGGTTACTGCACGTCGTTATTTCTCATTTCTCCCCCCTCCCCTACCCCTGCTCCACCGACGTCCGAACCGCGCGTCAGTCTTAGGAAAACGCAACGGCGTGGCCGCGACAAGAACCGAACCGGTCGGAAAGTCGGCCACAAGAAAACCCGGCCCCGTCGCTCATTGTCGACCAACTTCCACGAAATTCCGCCCCCCCCCCCTCGTCCCTCTACACCGCCGACGCCGAAAGAAGCTAAAGCCAAACGGGATCTACAAAACTTTCGCCGAGATTACCGGGCCGGCACGTTTGCAGAGTTTTTGCTTAAGAAGTCCTAAGTGTAATGCAGCTCCTGACCGGGTTAGCAATCTCCAATCATAATGCACAATCGGCAAGAATCAATCAAATTCGCTGGACGCTGGATCAGAAGTTTTAGTTACTGAAAATTGTCGCGTGATATTTTAGGAGACGTTACGGGCCGTCTGCTGTCAAGATTCGCTCGCGAGGACGTAAAATCAATGAATCTTGGGGCAGGGGGTGCGTCGGTCGAGGGTTTCGCCGTGAAAATTGAAAGCACCGTGTGACAGAGTTTGAGTGAGGTGGAGGGAAGGAATACACTGAGAGAAAGGAATAGTGTTGCGGATACGGAGACAGGAAAGGTTCGGACCCGCTGGAAGATAGGAGAAATTCCGAAGGGGCGTGGACAGGATAAGTTATCCCTGCGTGTCTGTATGGCGTTGGTGGGCGCGCGCTAGAGTCGACATTATTTCGTATCTTGCAGGACACTTCGGGGGCAATGAGGATGTCCTGCTTGCCACGCCGGTAGAATCCATAACGAGTCCTTATCCGTCCCCCTCAGGAGCAGCGGCTCCTCTCTGTCTGTCGTTCCTCCTGTTTTCCCCCCTCCCGGGGATACCCTCGGCGTGGCTGTCCGCAGAGAAAGACCGAGAGAGACCGGACGACGGGCGAAAAGGGCCAATGGCCCCTCAGATAAATTTGGCGCACCGGCCGCAGAGCCTCGCGTTACAAAAGACATTTTCCGCGATATGATGAATTCCTCACGCGGACGAACTTAGGAAACACGCGGAACGAGGACGCCAGGAAACGAAGGAAATATCCAAGGGTCGTAAAGGACGGGGAAATTTAGAGTACAGGAAGGCCACGTATAACACGGCACGTGATGAGGATTTTCGAGTGCAAATGCGATCATCGAATAAACTGATTCCTATCTATCTCAGCTGTTCATTCAATTTACGACTGTTTCGCTGATAAGTCACTCGCGGCTGGTTGATGCCCTGCAAATTGTCAGATTAAACTTGAAATTGATCCCATATGTTGGACAATCATCAAAGGGAAACAGTACGCTTTTTATTTGCCTAACCCTGTTTTTATACAGTTTCTTCGTCCCGTATAACACGGTATTTTTTATGAACCGAACAACCGTGTTATACGGGGTTTGCCTGTACATGAATGAAAGGAAGATGATAATGTAGTCAAGCGCGAGCGGAAGGAGTAACGTGGAGAAAGGGAGAATGGAAAGCAGAGCGGGGTAGGAGGGGGAGGGGGGTTGCGGTCAGAATTGAAACCGAGAACCCTAAGCCTCGCGAGGTGATTACACGACGTGATTTCGCGCAGATTGAACGAGTGATTAATTCTCGCGGGCAAATCCCCGTCGTCCTCTGTGCTGCTTGTTTTGCCGCCCTGTGCCGCCCCTCGCGAGGATATTTTCATTGGAAAACGGCGAGGAGCCGTTTCAAACGGTTATTAATTCGTGTGTCGAGGGTGAGACACGAAGGGGTTGGGGGTGGGTGGGGGGGTTGAGGCGAGGGGTGGGACAAGCCTCGTAAAAACAACCCCATTGTTATCGCCGTCCCGCGGCTCGTTTCACAGTGGGTGTCGCCCCGGCAGATACACCCAAACGGAAAGGAAGAAAGAAAAAAAAATACACCCCGCCATAAAGAGATGCGCGTACATGGGGCACCGTGCAATTACATTTTAATCTGGGAACACGTTGCCATCGCGAAATATCGCGTACGGTCGGCCCTTGGATCAGTCTGATGGTTCAACAATAACATCGTGTCTGTACGAAGCATTCCAAATAGACATACCGGAAGTTACGTAAAATTTACTCGTGCAAGACATTCAGCATTATCACGAAGCACTTCAACGGTAAATTTCTAATGTGTGTTCTGCAAAGGAACAACAGATAACACGTGGTTTCTGTGAAATAGGTGGAAGGATTGATTATCGGTCGATCAATAATTTAAAAAACCTACAAGTGCAATAAATAACTCGTTGGCTGTATGAAACGTTGTAAATAAACATGTGTACTTGAATGTATGTAAAGCAGTTATCTTTACGAGGCAATCTAACAGCCAATTTTTTCTGTGTGTGTGTGTATGTGTGTTTAACCGCGTGGCAGATAACACACGGTTTTTGTGGGATAGGTCGTACGGTAAAACTGATGGTTGGATTGATAAATGCGCTCGGTAGAATCCCCCTCGTAGAAGTTTTCCTAGGACGTTACTTGCGGATGACTCTGGCGGTTCGCGAGGACAGACTCATCTCCGATTTTATGGCTCGTTTGAAGATCCGCACACGTCCCCTCTGGTCCTCCCTTCCCGCAGACAGATAGAGACGGAGAGAAAGAAGGAAAGAGAGAGAGAGAAAGACGAAACACAGTCGGGCCCGACCCTCTTTAGAACCGCTACGAAAATCACAGGCCACCGCAGATCCGCGAAGAATGGCCCATTTGGAATTCAAAAGGGCGCGCGTGTGTATATGCATACACGAACGCTGATTAAAGTCCGGCAATTACGAGACGTAAACGTTTCTGAGCGGGCCGGCGGAAAAATCGTAGGCTCACTTGCGCCGGTTTACGTTTGTAATTTCGCGCCGGAAAATGCCGAGGGTAGCGCCGGACCAATTGAAAAGCGTTTCCTTTCAACGAGATTACGATCGGCCGATCGTGCATTACAACGGAATTTTCATTTCCGTTTTACCGACGATCCTACGTCCTCTGTGGACGCGGCACTTCCGTATTTTAATAAACACGCGATAATTATTAACGAGCGAGCGTAAGTCCTTATTAATTCGATGCAGCAGCAAATTTTCCACGGAGGGGACGGGGGTTCCGTTTAAAGCCGATTCGCGGATTAATAAATATTTCCCGGCGGAGCAATTTGCTGTATCAACGGTAAATCGGCGGGACAACGGCGCTTTTGATTCGGAAAGTTGCAGTCTCCCCGTCTCGCGGGACATCGAGCTTAAAATCGGGGAATAACGGATAGCCGACTTAACGTTCTTGGCAAGGTGGCTCGAACAAAAGTCGTGCTTCCGGCATGAAAAGTCCGCGCACCTCGTAGTTTCCGAGAAAACTCGGCCAAGTGTAATTGCGCGGAGTTGCCGGGCCCTTCGTTATCAGAAGGAGAAATGAATTGTCTCGGGAAGCACGTTCAATGTACACAACCGGAATAACCGAGTAAACGTTTGTAGCGCTCACTCCCGGCTCTAGAGTGCCTCGCAAAGTGACAGTTATAGCGTACGGTAATAGATTCTCAGAAGCAAAGAAAGCCAAAGCGAACGGAAATTGCAGCGTCGACGACCGTACTCTGCATTCGATCCAACCTCCCACTCCTATCGATGAGATTTTCTTCCGCGCAAAGAAATTGTTCCAGCGATTTCCCGCCAACAATTACTCAAATCATAAAGGTCACTTTCTTGGAACTTACGTCGACTTGGATTGACTTTTATTGTCATTTACTATCAGTTATACTAGACATTAAAAACTTAAAATTTAGATGTCCATGACTCTACTTTGAAGCGGATTATAAGTACGACAATTGTAACAATATACCAATGTCATATTTTATTCAATTACAGTAATATTAAATTGAAACACCTTTCGTTTTTCAGGTATTTTTCACTGACGAAACTTAATTCCTACGTAAATTCAATTTCCATCATTATTGCCCGCGAGTATTGCTTTTATACATATCTTTTTTTTAACTTTGAACGAAGGTTTGTTTAACCGAGGTTTCATTTGAGCCAACAAATCCCTTCCTAACGACTGTGAGGTTTTTTTGCCAGACAGTGTAAGGGAAATTACCTCGTAGCATCGAGCGTGGATAAACAAGCGTACTGTGCTTTTTCACTGTTTTCCCTGTAACACTATCCGCGTAGAAAAGAGCGGTGAAAACACTCGCAGAAGCAACAAAGGGCCCGACGGGGGAAGCGATATATGCACTCGATGAGGTACAATGGACGGTGTCACCTTACGTTAACTTTTCCTTTGCGCTACGTTGAAAGGGTATTGAATTATTAGCGCACAGAGCGATGAGAAAAGACCGCTGAAAGAGCAGGATGGGACGGGGGTTAGGGGGGGTAGTGAAAATACAGAATGGACCCGCATGAGTCGCGTTTTCTCCATTGTTCAATACGTATATATACGTACGTGCATTAACGGTAGGGTCGTACGGCTTACCGGAAGATAGTTAACATTAGACTCTTCACGAGCGATTAATTCCCCGATAATAGGATAAAACATTTCAGCCGCTGACAGTCCATAAAAGGCGCTGTCGACACCCCATCGAAGGCTTTGTCGTTGCCATGAAATGAGCCACTTCCATAAAAACCAACAACCGACGTTCCTCTCACTCCCGTCTCACTTTCGACGGTGCTCTAAGCACAACGTATCATACCTTCTTTTGGACACGTCGATCCAATGAAATCACCAAGAATCGCCTTTCATGGGGACGGCCAAAGATGATACACCGCAAGGAAAAGAGCGAATGAACAACGATTTTTCGATTGGAACGGCCGAAATAACCAATAATGAGAAATAGTTTCAATATTGTAAACAACTTCTTGATTGGAACGACGGAAATTCAATAATGAGAAATAGTTTTAACGTTGTGGAGGACTTCTCGTTTGGAACGATAGAAAGTCATCGATAATAATAAATGGTTCTAACGTTGTAAAGGATTTCTCTTTTAGAACAATATAAATGATTAATATTACGAATAATTTTAGTGTCGTAAACTTTGAAATACGTCTGTGTACCAGTAAATAAAACTTTTAAATACGACAATTACTCAACGCAAGAAAATACGAACGAATATTTATGTTTATGTAAATTTCCTGATATTAGATTGATTTTGTCAGCTACATCCACATGCAATGGCTTTAAACTACCTGAGGTAATCCAATGCTGATATTTTAATTAACACGTTTTGGATGATGTAATTGCATCGAAAGCTAAGTACGATTAGTGGATTAAATTCATTAATAAAACGTACTACCGTAGATCCGGGATGCTGTGCAATTAACAAATTCAACTATGAAGCCGTTTAGCATTCTATTGAAAACTTACGGTTATGCCAAGAGTAGCCGACATTTGGTTCTCGGCCAAGCATTCAATTTACAAGCTTTATATCTCTCATACGTGGAGAAGAAAGCGGGTAGGAAACCTTGTGAAAGACTCATCTTTTACGACAGTTCAACGACTGCTTCGTAAGTAACTTTATGCACGGTTCTATGTCTTAAATAGTTCAGTTTTTATAGTGATATTATTTTCCATCCATGCTTAAAGTTGATCAAAGATTTTACACCGATTGACTGATAAACCGAGAAACCTTTTCTGAACATTAAAATAAACTGTAATATTAAGAGTTTCTCGTAAAAAGGTTTTTATATAAATGTCTAAAAAATCCAGTTGTACCCAAGGGGTATGTATAACGATGTATTATAGTAATTTCATCGTTTCACTTACTTTCGGGCAAGCTGATACGATAACGCCGAAGCAATTTCCGCAATACAGAGTTTTCCGGTGCTCGGGATACGACGGTGTGATCTATTACGTTGTTGCAGGAAGTGCAGTAACGGAAAGTCAAAATGGATCACTATCACGTTACAGACTGATACCGAGAGGACTCGGTATCACTGCTCAAGTTAATCTCTTCTCAGAATTCCAATTGCTCAGCACGGAATAATCACTGGTTAAAGTGCTACCACTATATCCATACGCTGACAATTGGCTCATGTGATTTTCAGTAGTCCCACAAGAATCACTTTATCTTCAACACAAACACCATAGGGAAAAGTCGTAGTTTGAAGAATTTTCTGCCAGTGTTTATGGACCGTCGAGTTGGATCACAAAACTTGTCAACAACGTACAACAGATAATACGAAACACTGTTTAACACTATACGCCGTTATTTAGGCTCACTCAACGGAATCCCAGTTCTCAGGTTCCATAAATTAACACATTATTGCATTACAAAGATTGACAATCACACTACGATATCGGATTGATAAGAATCTCCTGCAATCACTGGGCAAATTCTCGGTCCAAGTAATTCGATGTTTCGGTATGATTACTCGAAACTTTTGGACCGTCAGATTGCCTTGTTGGGGAAGCTAGTGAAACGACTGCTAACAAGCGTGTGTGTGTGTGTGTGTGTGTACGTTCGGAACGACGTTTAACTGTCCAGTAACAACTGTTTGACCTTTGGACCGCACACTAAGCCTTCCGCCGTGAGCTACGCCAGTGAAGTTTCAGCGTGAATAACCAAACAATCGAGTACCGTCGTTGGAAGTGGGCGATATTGTTGACCGATCCTTCGAGGGGCAACGATTAAACGGTTCTCTTCTCCCAATGATCCGAAGAACTGGCCCCGGGCAGGATTGTTGCGTGTATCGGAATCGCGCGAGGGATGTACCGAAACGTCAGAAGTCCGGCCGAACGTCGACCGGGATTACTGTGTCAGCGGGTTCGCCGCGTTGCCCGGCGGAAGAAGGAGACCCGACAAGGATTGCCCGGGAAGGACGAGCGAAGGTCCTCGAAGCGAGGGAAAGTGTCGAGGAAGAAGCGAAGTCAGAACGGCAGGGCTCAACGAACGAGAGGAACGACCGACGCGACGGCGACGGTCGCGTGCTATCGATTCGTGGCCGTGGTAAAGCGAGGCACCAAACACACACACACAGAGAGAGAGAGAGAGAGAGAGAATGCTTTTTCTTCGCTTCCTCGAAGCACCCCTCCCGCGGACCCCCTCCCTCCTCTCTGAGCGACTCGACTTCTGGTTCCCTTTAAAAAGCAGCCGTGAACCGGCGGTGCATCAATCTCGCGCCCGGAGGATAATAATCCCCTCAGCCTTCGATCCTTTTCTCCGACCAGCCGCGGTCTCTCTCCTCTCCGAGGGGTAAGTCACTCGCGATCTTTCTTCTCCGTCGAGCTGGCAGATCCCGACTGCCGCGAATATTCGCCGACGAGATCACCGAGCGACTCAGTCTGGCGCGCTCGCGTGTGCGTTGGTCCTTTGATCCCGACGTGTCACGGATTGAGAAATGCCGAAACGTCTCCCTCAAGCGTCCGGATCGGACTGACTGCGCGGGGCCAACGACAGACCGTCGAGTCGTTCGAGCTACCGACTACCCCCACCCGGAGGAGCCACGCTTCGGAACCATCCCCACTCCTACCCCCGTCATCCCCTACTGCGCTTCCACCCCTTACCGGGCCCTCGGCGCAACCTTATCGTTTTCTTCACCCGGACAGAGTTTCTGTTAATTTTCGACAACCACCGAACTTCTGTCGTCAATGCATTGTCCAATGTTAACGTCGATAAACACTCGTCAGACGTTACCTGGAATGTTTGCTGAGAATTCTACGGTAAGTTGGTACGTAATGGTCGATACGTAACGCGCAAGAGCGAGATCTAAAGTGTAAAAGGAGAGATTTTTCGTTGTGTCGTTTATGTGTTGAATCACGTCTTACTCTTTATCGTATAATTGGACTTCCTGCCGTTGTTATATTAACTCTTTCTAGACGAATTACCGACGGATGAAAATTTAATGCGCTTTGAAAAATCGAGCAGGCGATACTCGTCTGGCTGTGGCATTGATACTCATTTTTCCGATAGCATAATAGAACGCTGGCGCATAATAAAATGCCGGACAATACAGCGGTACGGGCGAAGCAAGGACAGGAGAATCGACGAATTGATCCGGACTGTCAGAAAGAAGAGAAGGAAACGGATGATGGAATCGGTTGAATCGAAAGACGAAGAGAATCCAGATGAAGCCTTCGACGCCCTACCATTCGAGTTGTCTTGTTACGAAAGGAAACACAAACAGTAACGTGCCTGCCAACAAGTTTCAACTTAGTCCTCTAAAGAATTAACTTTATCCCTATACAGCGACGATTGCTCTTAATCTTCGTTCGTTTTGCTCGTGAGGAACGGGAAAGGCTAACAAGGCTTTTCTCCGGACTAAGAACAACGGCCAGAACTTAACTTTACTCCATATTTCGGTTAATTAAGACGCAATCCAAGTGGTAAATTCTTTGGCCGTTAACCTCGTACGACGAAACTCAAACGTTCCTGTTACGATGAACATTTATTTTCGGAAATTTCGCTGGCGGAGAACCGCTGGAAATTTTATCATCCGCGTCTCGGCAAACATTGGCGCGAAAGGCTCGATGACATTCCGTGCATCCTCTCGGGATGGATAAACATCGACAATCTCGTCTGAGAAAATTATGTCACGTAGCGGCATGACGAACGGATCCCCGGCATGTTTGTACGAATTTCCACGTATCCCACTGCACGCTCCTTTTCTAAACTGCCAGGGAAAACAACACACTCAGACGAAAACAGACGCACACGTCTACGTGATTCCTCAAACCTAAATACGAGGACTTCCTGTCAATACTTTCGTGGATTAGAGTGGGTCATCATTTGCGAGACGAGGAACGATTATCCACCATTTTCGAGAATTAAAGGGACAATTCGGTCTATTATCCAAGACGATTCGAGGGGCTGTGGAAACGTGGATGAGTTTTTCCTTCGTTTCTCCACTTTTTCCCCGGCTTGTAGGGAAATGAGGGGCATTCGATGAGCCATGACCGACGCGGAGGAAGGTTTTCGGCGCGTTTGTACGGTCCGTGCCGCAACACGAGAACGGATAATAACGGCGGGCTATCGGACGAGCCACCGAGTCAAACCGCAGAGCATCGATATACGCTGCACGTACGGTCTCTGCGCGCACGTGCAACGTTGCAGCAGCTATCGGCAACTCGCGCGGCTTTCCACTCCGCTCAATGCAGTTTCCCCTGTGCGGGCTTCGAGGGACCCTCACAAACGTCGGCATTCGCCGATTCATTGTCAGCGCTCGTGGCTCCGCGAAAAATATTGCCCCGAAAGGCAAATAACTGGCTATCTCCTTCCCCGACGATCGCAGCTGCACCAATCGATACGTTCGCCGTCTGTACCCGAATAAAGGAATTCATTAACCCGTTCCACCGGTATTTCATTAGCCAACGAACGAGCTTTCTACACATTTTTATGAAGACTTCATCGGGCAAATGTAGATGACGTTTAAGTCCTATTAAAGCTTCTTAACAGTTACGTACATAATGATCATTTCCAAAGCAGTGTCATATAGAGTCATTACCGGACGAAAGAAAGAACTTCGAATCTTTTTATTTGATCATTGCGACATTTTTCGGTATATCCTTACTTGTTACAACTCACTGCGCCGACTGTATTTATTTCCCTAGGACGTTGCTGTAGGTAGAATTTTGGCTAAAAAGATCGTATCACTTCCTAGTCCTGGCGGAAAGTCCTAAGAAATTTCATATCCCGAATCTTTGTGTTACATTTTAACACGATATTTTCGTGTCTTTCTAAGTTGGCTATATTCTTGTTAATTGCCGTTGCGCATGCGATTCCTCGAAGGTAATTTGCCCTGTACGCCGTTGGTAGAGTATGATCGGCGGGACGGTGTAATTGTCGATTCAACGAGCTTTGTGTTAGAATGAACTTCTGCTCGAGGGGAGCTAGTTCTCAATTTAATCTAGTTTCGCTTGTCCTTGGCGTTTAGGAGGCCGTCGATCGGCCCTTTCGCCTGCGGGGTACTTGCTGGAAGTTTCGTCGCCTCCGTCTTGACGGGCCGCCGCGATGAGGGAAAACGTCGCACGGGCTAGACGGAGAAAACGGAAGTGGTTAGTACGGGGCTCGACTGTTAGGCCTGCCTGGAGAACCCCAGCGGCGTGGTTAATGGGATCCGCCACTTTCCGAACGACCTCATCCTCGGCATCGTTACAGTCGAGTGTACATATGCGCCCGTTTACCCAGGGCGATGGAGGAACGACGGGTTCGCTTGCACAATCCATAATCGGCCAACCATTTTCACCGTTATGTCGGTAACGCGAGGAGCTCCGCTTCCGGTTACCGCGCAGCAGAGTCTGCCTATCGCTTTGTATACAGCCGATAAACACGTTCCACAGAGTGCTACATGCTCCTACGTTACACCGAACCCTTGGGTAATAAAAATTTACCTACACGCGAATCATAGCCACTCACGTGCTTACCACTGATTCCCATACGACAGTCACATAAGCCACGGAGGACAAAGGCAAAGGTGTTCGCTTCTAATGTGTCCTCGAGTAAGAAAAGAAGAAGGAACAATTAAGAGTAACCTAGGTCTACTGTGATTATTATTTTAATTCCTGCGAATTATGTTTCTGTACGAATTTTCCTATGGCAATATCATGAAAAAGATATTCACTTGAAATGTCTCCTTGAGTAAAACTAGAAAACCAAAAAAGATCTTAAAGGACCTACTTCTGCTACAATTGATCTTTCATTTGGATGATTGTTAGCTGTTGTTTGAAAAGGTAGGAACGAGAGGAGCGAGGGGGATTGGATTCTCGCCATTTTCCCGGGGAAACGGATAAAAATGACGATCGTGCTCGGCGGGGGGAAAGAGGAAGGAAATAATATTATTTATCAATCATCGATGTAGCAGTTTGCGGGGGCGCCCGTTTACCAGGAGGGGGAGGGGGAACGAAGGGTGCCGAGGTACATGTATAATGCATCCCTCGGGAAGGATCCGTTGCCGATCCCATCGGTCGATGCATGGATGCAACACACTCACACCTACGTGTCAGTGAACCCGTCCTACACGTGTGTGCGTGTACGTATTCACACGTGTAGCCGCTTACATTCTCGATTTTGCACGTACATGCCAGGGCCGTTTCGCTTATACAGTCGCATCTTCCAGCGGCATTTACACGCAAACTCCCTCCCCCACCCCTCCTCCTCCTCGACTCGTACATCTTCCTTGGCCCTCGTACATAAGAGCTTCGCGTATTCGCAAAAGCCCATCTGCGGTGCGCGTCAGAAACGATTTTCTTCCAGCAACGTAACAAGAATTCCTCAGCAATGGACAAACAGTTTGATTCAATATTTTAATCGATAAATTTTGAGAAAATTAAGATAATTATACCTCTTTCAAGTCAGGCGATACAGTTGGTGAGTGTGTAAATTTTGATTCAACGGGAGAATCGTTAAACCGTGCTGAAGGGTGGATTAATTCCTGTTGACGATAATCGCGACGCGTATAATTAGACGTGGAAGGGCACTTAGAGTCTCGTTACTCCCCGTGCGAAGGGTAAGAGGGCCGCTTCCCGTTGGCCTTGTCCTGCGCTCAACTTCTCGCCGTTGGAATTAGTTTCTCATAAACGGAGTTGGCGCTTCTCCGACGTGCGGTCGGCGTGTCTTCGCCGAAATATTTACGGCAGTGCGGCTCACGCGTGTTGGACGTTCCTCTTTGCGGAAATGGCCGAGGGGTGCCGGCAGACGTGAGGGTTCTTTCTCAGAGGGCAAAGGAAGGGTGGGTTTACGGGGATGGAAGCGCCGGATAAGCGTCCGAAATATGGCGAGGCCTCTAAATACGGGGCGTCGTTAACACCTGCTTCGTCCCGCACGTAAGCATTATCCCCGCATGGCCCTTCCGAACGAACCGGCAAAAGGGCCGGCGAATATGCGCAACCGAGCGAGAACGATAGCTCGATACCCAACGCCCTTTGTTGACACTGAAACTCGACCCACTCCCCGCGATACTCCCTCTCGTACAACCGATCGTAGTTTAATTATTGCTACTTGAAACAAAGCCCCTCAGCCGTAGCAAGGAAATCAATGAAAAGGGACGAAGAGTTCAGTTTCAGTTGCTTTAAGACAGTCTTTAAGAAGTTTCTCACCGAAAGTTTAGTATCTTAGGACACATTGGAAATTGTATATTATCCTTCTAGTACTCGTCTTGTTCGTAATCGAGTCATTCCCCATTCTTCTTTTTAAGTGTGCTACAAAGCTAATATTTCGGATACTTCAAATCAAAGTGTCCTTGAAATGTTCTTAATGAAAATGACAAATCCAAATCTCGTTTCTGATATAATAGCTTGTAACTCTGTTAATTTTCTGTCTTGTATTATTCTCGTTCCTATCGGCTGATGGCTATACGTAGTAACGTAAGAAAGACTGTAATAGGTTCATTAACTTGAAGTAAATGGGCCGACGTTTTCGGACCGACCCCTGACCGACAATCAAAACCTAAGGCAAGAAAATGTAGAAAACCTGAGCTCCGTCCGCAATTAATAGGCAATTCCGGCTTTAGGGACAAAGCCTAATAGCCTGCATTAGCTGTAAATAATTGGCAAGGGAGTGTCTCAACGTCCTTTTCCATGATATTTCTTGAATCTATTTTATCCGCTCGATGACGTAGGAGATGGCCAGTAGCTTACTGGGGCAGAGTTTATACGCACCGTACACGTTAACCGGGAGAATGTCTAGAGCCAATGGCCTTGTGTACCGTGAAACACGATCGTTCTGTGCACAATTAGGCAGGTCGACCTTACGTCCTGTCGACGATAGTGTTGCCTTCGAGGGGACCACTCAGGATCCACTGTCCCGATAATCCTTAAATCGGATATCGGGCCCACGGTTCACCGATACGACTCAACACACGTATTTCCACCTCAACTTTAGAATCCTCCACGTGTCACTATGTACCTGTACAAACAACAACGAAATAAAAAACTTACTGTGGAGCCTCAGAAAAACTTTACCCCTGTATCGTTACAAACAGCTTTAAGGTAAAACCAATGTACCGTCCTTCTTGTCGCAGGACTTTTTACTGGGTCGATGAAAAAGCTGAATTACCAGGCTTTTACTGGTAATCGTAAGAACGATTTCTACGTGTACCATTTCCGTGCTGCTGTTCTGCACTCCTCCCCTCCGTTCCCCCCTTTGCCGGTGCTTCTGCTCACTCCTCTAGCCCCGGTCTCGAGGCGAAGAGTTCGTGACGGTAGCGGGAAAAACGGGCATTGTGACTATCTGTCTGACGGCAGACAGAGCGACAGAACTAAAAGTGCTCCTCGAGTGGTACGTCCCTAGCTGGGTTCATTAGTAAACTGAAGTACCGGGCTGCACGCTCTCTAAGGGTCTTTTGTGCGAGGGCGCGCGCCATTCGCGATAACTCTCGTCCCTTTCTTCGTCTCTTCCACCCCCTTCCCCGCCTCGCCCCGGCGGCCCTTTCCCTCCTCTACGACGTACAGTATTTTCGCAGGGTCGTACGTTCGTCGCTGAATTTCAGACCCCCTCCACCCCCCATCACTGTTCTGTCGATTCGCGAGGAAATACTCGTCTGGAAGTACTCGCCGATAACGCAGGGTCGAAGGGAGGGATTCCTTACTCAGCCGGTAAAACAATGCACTATCGTCATATTTATCGGATCTATTTATGCCTTTTGTACAGGAAGCTTTGTTTGGGGATTTGCGCTCAATTCGTTCCGGGCGAAACGTCCTCTTTGGTCTTGTGAAAAATTCAGGTGTACGTTTCAACGACGAGGGATGAGAGGGAGCGGGGGGTAAGGGGGGACAGTCAATTTTTCAACAGATCTGAGGGACGTTATGCCGATAATTATCGGCTGTCGTCGAGGAGAAACGCTCGGCAGTCAAATTAACTTGGCACACTCGCGAGAATTTCACGTTACGCGGCAAAAGGCGGATACGTTATCTCACCCTTCAGTCCTCTTCCCCTCTCCCCCCTCCCGCCCGCCGCTCACGGTTCCTCCCCTTCTTCGGCGAATTTATCGAATCCCGTCCGTTTTCCTGCGAATTCCTCCTGTCCTTTCACCTCCCTCACAGATCTACGTCTCTCCCCCCTCTCTCTCTCTCTCTGCCGCGTGGGCTTGTTGACGCCGGAATAAATTAAAGCTTAAAACTCCAAAGTGTCGGGCCAGTCTGTTGCGAATCTCGCAATACCAAAATTACCTTCATCGGCACCGTCGTGATTAAATCAACGATTAGCGAGCAAGAAAACTTGGCAACCTAGTTTTTCATCCCGTCAACTTTCCGTCGATTTTCTTCTCGCGCAACAAAAGATTCGAAAGCAAGTTTTACATGTATAAAGAAAATATTGTCCTATCACTGTCCTGTTATAATTATTGCACAACTGTTCCTTTGAGAGGACACAAAATGCCAGAAAATGTGCATCTATTCGAGTGTTCGACGCGGAGTCTTTTTTCGTAAGGAATTTTCGGTGTAGCTGCTTGAAACGGATGTAAGGGGAAGGAGAGCAGGAGTCAATAAGCGCAGTACTCGGTTTCCCGGCTTTCCTACGGTTCCAGGTACACACGCCGGCATTGTTACATAAACCAAAATTTACCCAAGCAACGTGATGGTTGAGGAAGGAGGGTGAAGAGGGAGGAGGGGGAAGACGACGTCCCTATGCGACTCGGCCTGTTTCCATGAATCTTTCATCGCGATCGGAATTTAAGATTTTTCTTGTGGCGTGGATCGAGTAGAACCAGGATCGGGCGAAGGATCAAAGGGTCTCCCGGAGCGAGAGGTTCATGGCTACGGGAGAGACGGGTTAAACAAAGGAGGCCAAAAAATACGGAAAACGCGAACCAAGGAGAAGAGGGGAGGGGGTGGGGAATAGGCGGAGTCCTTGACCTGCTTAGGAACAGGCGAGAGTACTCTTTTTGCTAATACCGAGCAGTGGCTGACTAAAGCAAGAGCATTGCGAAACAAGGGGTACCGGCAAACAGAAAAACTAGGCAGGGGAAATATTAATAGGAATGAAATTATGTCGGCAAAAGACGGGGAAACGGGAAACGTCTGTGGGAGAACATTTTATTACAGCCAGTAGAATGTGAGAAATAAATTACACGCTGCATAAAAGCCTGCTAATGGAGCTGCGGAAAAACAGGTGAAAAGCCATGCAGGAAACGCGAGAGTAAATAGTGGGAATTGTGAAAATTTCGCTAAGGTCTATTGGAAAAGCCCGGGGAAATGAAATCCACAGATATGAGGGAAAACCCGAGAGACACGAAGCTCGGAGAAATAATTTTAGATACGTACGAGCATTTTCGTAAATACGCTGCGACATGTAATCGCATTGAAATATAATGACGGCGAAGAAACGAGCGCAAACGAATGAGAAGTATGAGGCATTTGAAGAGACGTAAATCGAGTAAACCGGCAGAGCCGTTAGGGTGGGCAAAAGAGAACGTTGGGGGGCAGAAAAAAAGATAGTACCGAGGAAGAGAAGGAAATGAAAGTGAAGGGAGGCGGACCATGCAGAGTAGACAAAGTGAATGATAAGAACAAGAGAGGCAAGAGCAACAAGAGAGCTTCAACAAGGGAAGAAGCGAGATCTCAATGAAGTCGAGAGCGGGGGCAGATGAATAGTGCGAGAGGGACGGAGAGTGGAGTGTGGATGGGGGGGGGTCGACGAGGGAGATTATGTAAATCGGTTGGCTCGTACTCGAACGTCGGGCAAAGACGCGTTTTCGAGTCGTAGAAAAGCAACCTTACGCCACCCCCCTCCTCACCTTACCCTCGCGGTCGACGTATAACGAAATCTCGGGAAAAAATTCCGGGGAATCGTCTCCAACAGCCGGCAAAATCAGCGCACATCCAATACTTCCAGGCCGTCTCACCATTCCCCTCCCCTCCCTGAGGGTTTTTTCGATTTCCTCGTGTAGCGGCGACGGGTCCCTTCGAGTTGATCCACATTATAGTCCCATCAGACACCCCTCCAGCGAAATGTAATCCCGGCGAGATCCGTGGATAATGCACGGCGAAACATTTGGACATGGGTACTGATATATGACACCGGTACCATCGTTTCGCATTGATTCCACGGAACATGAAGACGAGAACGCGGCACCCGGCGAACATAGTCGGCTAATCGAGGACAGAAGGAAATTATGTTACGAGCCTGACAACCGTTCGAAAAAATAATGTGTCTAAGGGAATTCATTTTCGTGGCAGGACGAGACAGTTGAGCAACCGGACATTGGAAACCCTGGGAAACGGCGATGGTTTATCCGATCGTTTTGAGATCTTTCCTCAAACTCGTAGGGTCATTAGAGAGGAAATATCCTCCTCGAGGACGGTCATCGGTCGAAATTAATATTCATGGCCAGGTGGAGAATGAAGATAAAGATCGACAAGGAGTGCCTATCTTCAGAAAAATATCTTCAAGCGGGGGGAAGGGGGGTGGGGGGTGAGGTATATAGGTCGGTGCGCAAAAGACGCGCGTTTTCGTGGCGATGGCAAACGGCGGGGTTAAAGTTGCCGGGGAACCTTTCAGCCGGACTTACGTGACACCTGCGGGGTTTCGGGGGATAATTCCTCGTTGCAGGATCTTCAGAGCAGCGCACCGTAAAACTCCGTAAAGCCCCCGTGAGCCCGGAGCAGGGAGCATGGAAAAAGGGTTTGCTTCTCCAGGACTGAAGAACGTCGTGGACCACCTATACGTGTCCCATACGTACATACCGTCTCTCTCTCTCTTTCTCTCTCTCTCTCTCTCTATATATATATATGTGTGTGTGTGTGTGTGTGTGCGTGCGCGTGTGTGTCATGTGTGTATGTTGTCTGTGTCTACGTTGGCCTGGCCACCCCCGGGTAATATTGCCTTCCGCCGGTAATTTACGAGACTCGCCAAACTACAGCGACGTGCACTTTCCTCGCGCTCTAGCACGGCACCTTCCCATCCTCCGGATGAATTCCCCGCGATCCGTTCTCCCTTAGGGACATTCGCTCATTGACACGATGCCACGCTCGTCTCGATTAATGGATTTCACAAGGACAACCGCCCATTGCCCATTCGCACGTGTTTCCTGCTCAACCAACGTCGCCGTAATGTAGTCCGCCGAAATTCAACGGAAACTTATGCCCCAGCAACTTGTCTCACTGCTCTTACTCAACAGGGCACAAATAAAAATGATATACTACCTATTAATTTATTTATTTATTTATTTTTATGTTAATTATATCGCTGTACTGGATTGTTAATTTTTCACCATATGTTTTTCTGTGCGTTGTCACGCATTTTATCTTTTTTTTTTGTCTATTCACTATTATTCTTTTGTAAAGGTGTATACCGTTAAATAAATATTATTATTATTATTATATTTTACGTTGAAATAATTTACAATTATGTTTAAAATGTGTCAAAATGATTTTATTATGTAATAGTGAAAAATAGTGAGCTTTGTGAAATGGATAACGATTCGTTATGGCTGAGGGAAATGATGGGTAATTATTGAATGATTCGAGATAGATTCGTTGTCGCGAATATGTCTTTTGGCGTAGCCCAATAACCTGCCAACATGTTTGACCGTACGGTAACGGTGAGCGCGCTTTTTTAATCGCGAATACCTCGCGTCCTCGTTCGAAATTATTCGAGGGTCGTAGACGTGTTTCCTCGTACACACGAGTGGCCACAGGGCCGCGTTCGCATGATATTGAAGTTTTCGAGTACGATGCCCCGCAAATGCCAATCGACGAAAAATCTGTTAAATGCGGGTAAAAATTGAGGTTTCAAAAACCAAACCGAAACGCCAATCACCGGCCACGTCAAGCGACATATCCGCTCTTATGAAACTTCTATCCTCCTTCGTACCTTGGCGCGCAAAAAACTGCAACTCTAACGAGGATCGTAAAGGTAAAAGAAAAAAATTAGGTCAGTACCATAGGGAATTGAGGAGCCATGAAAAGGTAAACTTGCAGTAAGAAATGTCAATCTTAATTATACGGAATAACGGATTGAGATGTTGTAAAAAAGTAATCCTCTTGGATGGCCAAGACGTCCATCTTAATTATATAGAATGTCAGCTTTTATTCACCGTTCGTTAATCGATTACATTACCGATCTGGCCGTACCCATTGAAATATCATTAAGGTGCATTGACTTATTTACAATCGTCCGACGTAAACCTATTTATAGGTATTGTCGAGGCTAATGAGAATAATCTCCATGTCCTTCAGCTTGAGAAAAAACTGCGAGAGCTTTGGCAGCTCGGCGAAGGAGTACGACTTTTCCCCTTCGTCTCCGACGTTTTTTTTTTTTTTTCATCCTTCCAATGTTTCCTCACGAGCCGTGGGTCGGGGTATTATGTAAAAGTGTACAGCAGGTACCGGGGGGAAGATCTTTTTATCCGATCTCCGCTTTCCCTTCTACTACCCCCCCCCCCTTGCCCCCTCCGCGCGAGCATTGTCTCATTTGGTCCCACCGCTTCCTTATTTCGTCCGCTTTCTAACAGGCTCCTCTCCCTTTTTACTTGCCCCTTCCCCGGCTCTACGTGTCACTGTCTTTTCCCCTTACACTCGTCCTTTCTGTCCCTTTACTAGCGCTTTTTATCCCAATAACGTGCATTGTAGGACTCCCGTTCCCCGTCTCTCACGTTATCCGAGCATGCACAAACGTCTGCCGCAGGTTCGTACGATCTCAAAGATCGGCCTAATCGAAAACATGCCCTCTATGCCCCTTCTCTATTGTCCTCGCATCTACCGAGGTTTCCAAAGGTACCCGAATAATATCGATTGCATCAACAAATTGAAGACTTCCGTTGTCACGAAGAATTCAACATTTTCCTCTCTACACGTGTGTGGAATTGAATGAATGAATGAATGAGTAAAGTAGGAAATGTCAAATTTTCGTATTCAATGAGCTCTTTACCCGGACGGCTAATTGCCTCGTGACAATACTTGACCATATATCTTTGATCATCGGCATCGAAAATCGTTAACAAACGAACCATAGGCAAGATGCAAACTCGTCGAGAGAATCAATAGCCTACTTCCAGTTGCGCGAGTTTGTACGTTCGGTAGGCTCAATCGTTTTCCATTCTGCGTAATGAAGAGCTTCGGTAAAAGGACGAAGCGGAACGTATGCGAAAGTCTCTACAGTAATTTAACGTATATTCGCGGAACTGCAGGTCCTGCCGGTTATTCGACGGTCCTTCATGCTTTTCGCGGAACCTGCATGCGAATGAATTCGCAGAGTACGCTCGAGAGTTCGTTACGAAAGTTCCGCACTTTTCCGCCTATTTGCCATTCTCTTTTTACGGCCTTAACAAAAACGTATCATCGACCTGCGGGTTAAGGAAATCCAAATGTCCAGCACGGCCTGTCGATGTGATACACATATCTTCAATCCCGGATAATCGAGGGTCCTAGGAAAAATACTGATCAGAGGTTTGAAAACGGTCCAAATTTCCAGTACGAAAGACCCATTCTAGATACTTCCATTAATTAATTGTTACTGTACGGTACTCCGAGAAAATTCAAATCCGCTGGTCCCGATATCGATCGACCTTTCTAATTAGTAGCAGAATATTTCACGTCGGTAATTATCGGGGAAAGAGGGGGGCGGGGGGTTAGAAATTTCAAGTCAATTATACGTCGGCGAATTGTTTCGCGAAGAAGGGAGGACAGGGGGTAGGGAAGTGATTATGATCAACGTTCGGGCATTTCGACGTGGAGGGTGAAAAGGCGTCTCGAATTCCAAGCGCGACGATGTAAGACGATTGTCCAGTGTGTTTGCCGAAACGCACGCACACACACACACACACACACACACACACAGTCCTCCGCACGGGAATTAAGAACCTGGGTCGAGAAAAGTGGGGGCTAAGTTGTAGAGGTGCGGAGGAGGAGGGGTGGAGAGTAAATCCGGACTTTTCAGGCGGATTGGCCGCGTATTTCCGCTGACTGCTTCTCCTGCCCCCCCCCCTCCGCGTTCCCTCGGTGTTATATCGATTTTCGACTTTACTTATACAATTGGCAACATATTGTGGGGTAATTTACGCCCGGGCCAGCCCCATGGAGGATCACTCAGCCGCAAAAACTCACTGGCACGTGAAATGAAAATTTATTCCCATCCCTACCCCCCCTCCCTTCCACTCTAAGCAGCTTCCTCTCCCTTTTTCCTTCTCGCCGCGCTCTCCGTCCGTCTATTTTAATTTCCGTCCTTGTCTCTCTCTGTCGGTTCGTCCCCTCCCCCTTCGCGCACCTTTTGACCCTCTTACCCCACCTCCCCTCGGCAAACGAATAAGCTGGGTGGTCGCGATTACAAATAAATCAGGCAGCTGTCACTCCGCCGCGGCTTCTCTCCTTTTTTCCCTTCCCCCTTGGCCCGTAGTTTCCGTCGAACAAGCGATACAATCCGCACTCACGAGACTCACGTTTACGTTCCGCTCAGCCAGCCGATGCGCGCCACTCTCTCTCTCTCCCTCTCTCTCCCTCTATCTCCTTCCTTTTTTTATTTTCCCCCGAAGCCGCGGTTAACTCCGGAATCGCGTTTCCACAAAAGCGTCGCGCGAGGGGAAATCACCTTGCACAATTGCCGGGGGTTTCAGGTTCGTTCGTTCGCCGTTTATCGCGTTCCCAAGCGTTTTTCACACCCCTCCCCCCGCAGCCCCTCCCTCAAGAAAAACTCGTGCCATCAATTCGCGGTTGATACAACTTTCGCTCAACCCCCATCCCCCTGGTACGTTTATCCCTTCGTACGTGTTTACCGCCGATTAAAATGAGCCACGCGTTTACTCGTTAATTAAGAAAATAATGCCGACACGATCGTTCGTTCGGACGGTACGAGGTTCACCGTGACGTTATTGTTGCACGAAGTTAAAGCTCCTTGTAAATAGCGGATTTCCGGTCCGCTCGGGGAACCGTGGAAAATGGGAATCCGATTCCTCGCGGGGTTCCCCGCGTAAGGTGGGTATGTTTAATTAATAATTACCGTCGCCGGAAGGGATGGAAGCCCGGATAGACGGAAATATGGCTGCTAATAAAATTCAGCCGTCAACTCCCACTGAACTATGGCTATGGTAGTGAAGTTTTGCCTTGGCGGTGCTACATATACGACGATTTCGGGATAAGTATGCCCTAAGCGTAATGAAATTAAGTGCCACTCGGTTTGGTTTTTCCGTCGTAAGCGCCATTTTAATGACGCTTGTAATTAACCATGCGCGAACGAAATTGCACATTATACCGGGAAATAATGTAGGGAAAAAACAGCGGAAGGATTTGCAAGGAAGTCGAGAGAAAAACAGCTTTTTCATGTACCTAAAATATGTATATATATATATATATGTGTGTGTATTTCCTAAAGTTCCGAAACACAGTACACCGTACATTGAGAATACTGTGCTCGTTAGTGTCTACGTAAAAGTATTGCACTTAACGCAGTTCACCGCCTTCATTGAACGTCTCTGGGACCGAGGAATCAGTGATAGATTAGCAAAAGTTTTTGAGGTTTGCGCTAAGGTACAGTTTCAAACACTTACAACAAGCATACGTGTACATAAATTATCGTCGTCAATACTATTCGAAATGATAGCAACATTTACTTCACAATTGCGGCACGTGAAATTCACACTGTACAGAGAGAAGTATTTCCCTCTGAAGGAAGTACGAAATAAAAATTTGCCCGACACTCTTTTCGGGTTTCCTACCCGCATATTTCGTGGCAATTAGCGACAATCAATCGAGCGGAAATTCAAGCACGAACGTACCTGTCGGCAAAACTGTAAAACTCAATGAGTCGAATTCCGTCTAGCGAAGCGTTCTTCTGGCCGGTTAACGAATTTATGGGATTTTAAAGGCGGACCTGAAATTGCCACGACACTTAAACCATTTGGTTCGGTCGAAAGGGCTATGCAAACTAAGACAGCGGTATTTTCGGCCCGGACTAAGTGACGTACCGGATTGACAATTTAGCATTTTGTCAACGTTAACAAGCATGTCGCGTTGCCTACGCTCTCGCTTTTGCCATCGCGCCACGGATTTAACTCGAGTCAATTATGCGCTGCTTATTCCCTACGTTTCGCGATATGACGTGTCAAGATATGAAAGACGTTGAAGCCGCCACCGGATGGAAACGAAAATCTCTCGTCAAATGCTTCGAACGTTCCGTGCAAATGAAATTCCCTCGGAATAACAAATGTCCCGAGAGCTCGATAAACCTACCACCGGCAAACGGTAAATAAAACTTCGGCTAATCTCCGAATATACCTCGTTAACAGATGCAGTAATAATCCTGTAAAATCAGACTGACACAGGGCCGTCGCAATTATTTGTAACGATAAAATGGTTAATTATATGGCATACAGAGTTCTTCGTGCAATAACACACAAGTGCAAGAAGTTTTGATTACCTAGGCAGTAATTATTATTATTATTATTATTATTATTATTACGTAAATAACCGTGCGGGAAAACGGAATTTTCGAGAAATTAATTATGCGCTAGGTTAATTATAAACTCGAGGAAACATTGTATCGTTGGAATTGCTCATTTCTTTTACCGCCGAAGCGTAAATGTGTGCTTCTTTCGTCTATGGAAATAGTTTCTTATCACTCGGGGAGGCTGATGTGTGATATTATCAAGACGTTCTTTGGGCAAGGCTTTAATAAGTCTAAACTTCGATCCACCCTGTTTCGCGTTACGTTAATTCCGTCCACCGGAACAACCGGTGAACGAAAAGTTGTGCGACGTTTATGAGTCTCGTCGGAAATTGCGTTTTGCAACTCCTGGCGAATCGGTGTAACCCGAAGAAGTCCACAAAAGTAACGATTGCATCGTCGACTTATGCCTAACTGAATTGGACGTCTAAATTCTACCGCGTTCTAAACGTAAGAAATAATCAATTTCGTCAATATTTCATTTTCATAGAAAAATTTGATCATTGAACAAAAATTGCTACAGTCAAAGAGATTAAAGCGACAATTTTGAAGTAATTTTAAATCGTTAAATTAAGTAATGTCGTTCTCTATTTAAATGTGCAAGACAGTTACGCGATAAGTTGAGGCATCATAAATATATCATTTCCAATAGAATATACTCCATATAGGTAACATTTTCAGCGAAAACAGATAAAGATATATCAGGCTTCTTGTGTTATCAAAAATACAGTAAATGGACGACGTGAATTGGGAAAGAAGGCATTTTCGTCCTCCTTTACACGGAGGAAATAGCTCGAAATTTCTGTAGAGAATTGAACTGATTAACATAGATCAATCGAATTATACAGCATGATTTTGAAGTTTTCCTAAATTTCAATGCAACTATTTTCTCCGTGTACTTCCTACTCGCTCCTTTCCATGCATTTACAGTTCTTTTAGTACGTTCTGCTACAAAGATCTGAACGTACAATTTCATAGAAACAATCTATGAAATTCTCATCCTACCTAAACATGCGTACCCTTATTAACAGATCATCGATAACTCTTCGTAGAATGTTTTAAAGATCACAGGCGATGCTTTACATGCTAACTCAGTCGTAAAGTAATCGTAAAGTAGTACAATATTAAACATCAGAAATCCAACAATCCTCATGAACTCCATGTTTTCCATTATTGTACTCCTAACTAAATATCATAGAGAAGAGTCGCCAAAGCCAGATGAGCTTTTGATTCTTAGCAAAGTATATTGTAAATTATTACATTTTTATCGAACCAGGATTTTAACGTAGATTGCAATGGCAGACCTATTTTCTGGTCGGTATGGAAGAAATCGACACAACGACATACGAAAGATCGGCGTTTGAAAATTGCGCCCTTATGTGCGTGTATATGTAATAAACGTTGATGTTCCTCTCAAGGAATCAATGTTGTTTCGCTATTGGCGCCGTTAAAATTTCGACAATTCCCCCGTACAAAGGATTATCAAAAGTACAGAACCTCTGGCGAGACCATGCGTGTCACAACATTTGTGCAGATTTTTTTCATTGACATATGTCGAAAGAAAGGTCTACTTAAATGCTTCAGAAAAGGTATACCTACAATATACATATATATATACAGTTCTTTCACTTTTCCACCCAACAATACAGTTGTATATATATGAATATATCAGAACTTTGTTTCGTCTCCTGCCGGGCAGTCGGAATAAAAATTTCGTAGGATTTTTCAAAACTTTTTAGAGTTACTTGGTATCCTTTCAACGAGAAATCCTAACAAGTACTACGAGGTAATGTTGAAGTTGGCACTGGATTAAGTATAATTCTCATAAGACCAAATTTTAGCTACAGTTACAAAAGAAATTGCGCAATTTTACCGATCGTCGCCGATTATATTAATTACCTGTCGTTTAAGAAATATTTTTACAGCTACGTTTTCCAGAAATTGGTTATTTCGTGATAAGAGCTTACAGTATAGCTTCATCATAAGGGAAAAACCATACATAGTGATTGAATAAATTTAGTGGATATAATAAATCTCCTTTTCAAAGTGAAACAATGCAATCTGCCAAACTTTATCGGGAATATTATTTAACATAGCGAAACGTTTATCAGTCGCAATCTTTACGCTTTTATATCATGTTCGCGGAATATGTGAATCTGTGATTTCTTGCAAAGTAAGTACTTTCAATCTCTCGTGACTAACGTTAACATTTTCTAAATCTATCAGAAGTCACTACTGTTTCTCGTGTTGAAATAGATATAATTCCGCCATCTTGAAACGATTCCTTTTACGAAGAAATTCGATTACTTGTGCTGTCCTTTATCGTGACATATTATATGTACCAGCCTCAAATTTTTGATGGTAAAGAGGTTGTTATAGCATTCGACAATATCCTTTTCATTGACAGTTTCTTCCTTGGAAAGTTCCAGCAACTGAGGGACAAGGGTCCTCGATCGTTCGATTCTGAAATGAAAATAATTGTTAGTAAGGCAATAGCATATTGGCAGGGCTCAGTGTTTGAATTCGAAGAATTACTTGTGATCCAAATTCCACGTGGAGAAGAGGATAAGTTCTTCCCTCGACCTGTACGGATTAATCTTGTGCCTTTCCCCGTAGAGACATTTTTCAGCGTTCCAGATCCCGTCGCACCTGAATTCCCCGTCGCGATTGCAGAGGGCAATTAAGTCCTTCGTCCTCCTCGGTTGGACCTTGTAAGGACACTGCATTTCCTCGGCGTCGTTGGCCTCGTTCGACGAAGGATTCGTTTTCTTCGGGGACGAAGAAAACTTTCTGCCGTCGTTTTCGTCGACCCGAAGATCTTCCCCGCCGTCCAATCGCGGATGATCGATCTTCGGTCGACCCAATTTGCAGGGACAGTGATCGTAGCAGTCGAAGGAATCGACTTCGTCAGCGGCCTTCGATTCGATCCTCTCTGCTCGGCTCCTGTCGAAGTAATGGCCCAAGTAGTGATCCTCCTTTAGCTGCATCTTGAAGAATGCAATCGCATGGAGAAGGTGCCTTCGTGCCCTACGATCGCCCAGAAACACGTCCGATGATTTGATCTGCTCGACAGTCTTGTAAAGGTATCCACGTATCCTGTCCTGACATCTACGATGCATGTACGCCTCCTGCAGAAGCCAAAAAAGAAGAGTAAAATTCGCTGGTCTCTTTCACCATCCATTACAATCATCACAATATACAATAGCAATAAGAGCGACAATTGAAACAAAATTAGTATAAAAATTATTAGTGAAAACGAAGCCATTAGTAAAATTTTTCATTTAAAATTCACTGATATTACTGATGATACTGATATTTAAATTGAATTACGGATAGTGAAAATTCTTTAAAGACCGTAAAATTCACTGGTGACTTTAGATTTGACCATCCAATAAAAAAAATAAAATTAGTATAAAAATTATTAGTGAAAACGAAGCCATTAGTAATATTTTTCATTCAAAATTCATCGTTAACTAAAACTGTTACTGATATTTAAATATAATTACGGAAAGTGAAAATTCTGTAAAGACCGCACAGGATAATTTTTACGATGAATCAGTAATTTATCATATGAATTACCTTTGTTTTGACGTTAGTTTCGAGTCCTTCGAACCATTCCGGATGTTGGTGTCTGGCGCTATAGATGGTCTTACTGTCATCCTTGTTCAATGCGCTATTGAGTACGGCGACCTTGGCTTTAAGGTTTTCCCTGAGGAACTGCGAGACCTTCTCGCCAGCCGTGAGAAAATCAATGTTCACGCGTCGAAGGGTCTCGTAGAGGAGATCGGCGTCTGGAACGAGCATTGTTTGTCTTACGGAACGTCGAACGGTCCTTTTCCATTGGCGGAAGACAAAAGGGAAACAGACAGAATCGACCAACGCGTACGTATTTAGTCCGATGAGAAACTGTAAGCTACGTGAAAAGCTCAAACCGTCAAACTTTCCCATTAAATCCGGTCGACAACAGTGCGAGGAAGATATATGTCTACGTCTTTGGCAAATATTTTCCTACTACCGAAAACTGCGGGGAAATATTGACCTATTACCGAACGAGCTAATCGATTTTCCATTATTCAGAAAAAAGAAAAGAGAAACACTCTTGACCGTAAATCGAAGGAATTCGATTCCCCAGATAATTTAGCGGTTACTCGGGGGAAAATAAGGGTGATATGCGTGATCGTTAAAATCATACTTTACCAGACAATACCGTTTCCCCTGGCCTCTGCAGAATCAAGGTCGTTTGTGCCGGTAAAGTATGGAAATATTCTTCGTCGATCAACGACCCGTCCAAAAGGAATATGTTTACGTTACTTAAATCGTCCGTCACCTGCCGAGAAAAATATTATTCTAGCAAAGAGAAAATTCTTCGCTCATACCGTCAATTTTTTCAATATATTCGATTACAATTTATTCAGTATTTTTTCAATAAAAATAAATGTCTCTCTATCCCCGTCACGACATACGCGCGAACTAATACATCGATTATTATTTGTTACATTTCGCGCGGAGATTAACTATTGCTATTGACTGCCCTGTACTTGATTTCAACACCATTCTCTCGTTTCACTTTATTCACTAGTTTATTGATTATCGTTGCTGTCCTCGCCGACCACCTATCCTCGCCAATTTGATTTTACTATACGCCAGCATACTCCTTTCTTTATAAAATTATAATTAACTCCCTCTAGAACAATTTTTCTCCTGTAGCATGAATTATTTTCTTTAAACATCGCTCCGTTTCATAGCTTATATCGACTTTCAGGCTACGATTTTCATTTTGCACGAACATCGTTTATTTTATAATAGAAGGCACTGATCTACTTTCTTCCTAACAATATAAGAAAATGCAATATTTCGTACGAGCATCTCACTAAAATGAAAGATGAAGACACTTTTATCGTTATTTCACGAAAATCACATTACACCGAGCGTTCCTTTTACATGACTATCCTTGCTCCGGGTTCGCGTGGGTTTTGTTCTCGGATAATTGTTTACTTTCCGCTGGCATTGGTGCACGGTTTGACCTAATTTTTGCGCGGCCGGAGGAGGAGATGGCGGTCAGCGGCGGCGTCGGCGGATCGAAGACCTTGACATTGACGGCGCTGGCTGCCCCTGGCCCGGGGAGTTCGATAGAGCCAGCCCCGTTGGAAGCCATTACAATCCGGTGGCAAGGTCGAAGGAAGCTGCAGGCCAGATTAGATCTATCCCTCAAAGTATAAAATCCCCGGCACGTGTGCATTCTTCCTCGAGTACCCGCGATTTTCCGACATTCACGCAATTTTCATCGGCTCTCGTAAACCCTCGAGAAACGATGAAAACCGATGAAACACTGCGAAAGTTGGCCGGCAAAACACGGACTTTATTTGGCCAATCTTTCGGGTATTTCGTTGCCTCATAATTCGCGACTGTCGTCGATCTTCTAGGATCTCCGGGTTTTCGTTCAGCGTTCTGTAATTAAAAATGCTAGTCCGATCGGGAGAAGGTGCTTCGATTTCACCTACTTTTTGTGTTTGTCGAGATACGTGAAAAAAAAGAAAGGCTTCCGAGCGTTCAAATAGTCCCTGTATCAGTCTACTCTCGTGGAAGTTCTAAAAAAAGAGACCCACACGCTCTCTCTCCTTGGCACCTTTTATCTGGAAAAAACCTACTGCCGATCGGTCGGGATAGGTAAATAACGTTACTCACGTTCAGCTTTGCACATGCCTTCCGTTTTAATTCCTCCAGGTCCCGACATGCCACGCCGAATTTTCTGGCACGCTTCGCGTCCGTGACCTTGTAACCTTTGAGCTGGGGATAATACATTTTGCCAATGCTATTAGTTCCTTTGATCGTTACCAACTTGCGTAAGTCGGGAGTTTAATTAACGACTTAATTGACGCTCTTTGAAATACCCGATGAATTCACTCACGCCGAAGGTAAAACTACATAACTGCAATCACGATATTACCCCGGCATTTCTCTTTTTTTTAACAGAAAAGTCTTTAAAAGGATGTCAAATGTAAGCGACAATTTAAAAATAGGAACGATCTGAGAGGATTGTAAAATATGTGACAACTTGCTTTTGCGAGCACGAATTATCGTGTATTATGTAAGAAAGAGAGTGACGTGAACCGAAGTCGTAGTGGAACGTATCGAGAGAAGGGGGTTTAGTAGCTCGATAAAAAGTTTGGCACGCGTCTGCCGAGAATACTTTTCCTTTGACTGTTCCGCTCCATTTCACGTACATTTGACGTTCCTCCCCTGCTGAAAAATTTAAGATGTCCCGTGAAAACATCGAGCGGTACTGAAACGTCAACGAATAACGCGTGGCAACGAGCGTTCTTTCCACAATTATCGATAATTTATGTCCAAGCAGCGATCGGTGACTGTTGCAAAAATCCGATTAAGCAATCGCAGAGGAGCGATCGGGAGGAGTGGTTTAAGATTGATAGTACAACTTAGTCTGCAATTGCATGAGAAGCGGCTTGATTGATTCGCCGAACGCGCTCGGCGCGTGCATCGTGTTAGTTTCATTCACTTGTACCGCGTGAGTGTGTCATGAATTGCCTTACCTCGTTGCTGCGGGTCGTTTGGCTGACGCGGCGAAAACAGTCGGCGATCAACGACATCACCATCGCTCACGGGGGCGGTCCTTGAAAGGCCGACGAGGGAACACCGGCGAGAATGATTTTACCGCAGATCGGCACCGGCGATCCACTGCACAACGATCCCTGATCATCGGCGCAGCACACGCCGGCAAATTCACTGGCAAATTGTCGAATTAACAGGACCCCTGTGGTCGGGCCATCGAGCGATACGAGCGAGAAATCGACGATAAGGAAATCACGACGATAAGAAGTAAATCGCGGTCTAATCGGGCCAATTATTACAAGTTTGAACAGCAAGAAATGTGATTTCCTTGAGGAGAGGAAGAATTTTAATCGACGATTGGATTAAAACGTGACGACAGTGTGATAGTCGGGGAATTATTTGCTTACACACCAGCTGTGCGCGTTAGTCACTCTGCGGCGGAATTTACGATCTCTTTGTCCGGCACTTGCACTGACAGCGCGCGCTTAGATTTAAAGGGACGGGCGGGGATAGGATCGTGCCAATGGGAATCCCGGTTACATGGATGACCCAAGTGGGACGGAGAGTGAAAAAATCTAAAGGTCCCCGTCTTAAAGAGGTATGCACGGAGCGCAGGAGAAGCGTCTTACAAGGACGGGGAAGAGTGCCGTAGAGACGGAAAACAGAGAAGAATGACGAAGAAGGGGAGGGGGGGGGGACGGGGTCGGGTGAAGGGAAAGTGAGGACAAGGCGAACGACGTAGGGGAAAAGAAAGAAACCGCAAATTTCGTGAGAGGGGGGTGTAGGGGAAGAGGGACGAGAAGTGTAACGAAAGGAAGAAGAAACCGAGCGAAAGGTCGCGATCGAGCGATGCTCTCTAATGGCGAGAGACGTGTACGCGTGTTAACGAGCCACGCCAAATGAAAGCGGGGGTGAAGAGGAGGGACGCCCAGAGAAGAGGAAGAACGTATCTGTTCCCGACGAAGCGCTCAGAAGGAATGACTCTCCCCGACCCGTTCTCCTCTCGTCTCGCCGGAAGAGAGAGCGAGAAACCGGCCCGGCCAACGAACAAAGAAACCCCCATGCCCGTGCCGCGGGGGACCAACGGAGACAGAGAAACGCAAGTGCACCGTCCAGGAGAAATGCAGAGCGGAGTATGCGCCTGCGAGTTGCACGTTGCATCGTGCATCCGGAATAGATGGCAGCACGTCGCAGAGTGCGGCAAAAAATTGTCCTCTCATTCCACGAACAATCCCTCCAACACACACACACACACACATGCTCAATAATAATGATCAGTGCAATCCGAACGATTGCCCATTACACACCCCTCCCCCGCCCTTTTGGCCTTTATTTTCACAGCACGTGGATAAAGACATTTCTCAAGGATACTGTTTTCCCATTTCTCTACTGCACCATTCAATTTTTTGCCCTTAAGTAAAAAATATGACTCGAAGAAATCACCACTCGGGATGTTTTGCAATGCCAAAACAGATTGCCATTATTTTTGTCAGGGCGTGCGACAAGTGCGTGTCGTTTTATTGATCTGCTTTTTGTAGATTTTTGTAGATTTTGTAGATTTTTTGTAGATTTTTGTAGATTTGCTTTTTTATAGACGAAGAGACATTATGTAATTTCATAATGACAGCTAAATGACGATTGTGGTGAATGAAAATTGTCTTAAGAATCCTACAAACATCGGATTTGATCTTTTTTTATGTTTTATGTTTCGTAGCATATATTAACTGGGATGAACCTGTAGTCATTCGTATGAGAAATACAAATTACCATTCTCATTTAAAAAAGGTTTGTAATAAGGATATGAATGAATTTGCAATAGCCTTGCTCGTGAGAGCGATCGATTTCTTCGTAGAATATGGAAATTTTTCAGCGTATTGGGTCGGTGCGTGTTAATATTTATCGGTTATTTGAAACGGCGAAAGGGGAACTGGCGGATTCTTCGGTTTGCCTCCTGAAATTTCGCTGAAGGACTATTCTGCGTCGATCCTTTCAAGTGGAGAACCTTTCATCAGGATTACAGAGCTTTCGCCTATGAGAATGTAACCGTTCGTACGCGTTGTAATAGCACATCTCGTAATCCTCCACCTCCTCTCGATTGTATCGCATTTCGAATTTCGGCAATTTCGTTATTCCCCTCAGCCGTGGCATTCGCTAATCCTTTCACGTTGCATAATTTATCGCTATATTACGGCGCGGCTATTTTAACGTTTCTGCACGATGAACGAATTACAAAATACACCTGTCGATGAGTGTTTTTTCCACGGAATATCCGTATAAATTCGTTGCAAAATAGCTGTTTAATGTTTATTAGTAATTAGTATTGCAATTCTACTCTGTTTAGGTACATTATTTCCTTTCAAGGAAAATGACTGCAAATTTTAGGCAGCAAAGTTCATACGTGATTCTTAGCATTATCATAATCGAAGACCGTACAGTAATCATTAAGAACTGCACATTAGCATCGGTTAGCAAGTTTGAACATAATTAGAGATTTTTGGTTACTTGACTATCAGGAAAAGTTTACAATTGCACTGATCGATTGGTTAGACTAAATGACTGCTCATGAATCACGAGGAATAAAAATAAATGTAGGAGAGAAGAAAGATGAAGCAGGTACGGTCGTTTAAGATCGATAATGAATTATGCAGTTAAGTAAAGCGGTTATTATTCTTTCAATTTCCCGCAAAGAAACTGGCGAGAGAACAAACTTTTTCAAGTAAGGACATTTCATTACACAGTTGGTTAAAACAGGTGTCAGTGAAAGGTCGTTAAACAGAACGTCATATTTAAATGGATAAATAAGTCGTTAATGAACTGTTTAGCCAAAATGTGATATATTGGTAAACCACATTATAAGGAGAAAGTGAAACAATCGTTACTTGAGAAAAGAATAATATTATATATCTTAAGCTTAATTAGTATGCAGTATACGTCTGTGTAACGGACATAAAGAAGTGAACATATTTTGATGGCAAACATCTTCAGTGATTAAAACAAGTCGTCAATTTCTTTTAATTAAAAATCGTTATTGTTTTTCTTGACAGTAGTGTATCATTACAAAGGTCTTTTATGCCATTAAGGACCATAAAGTCCTGTAATGTGCTGTTGAATAATAAACGACAATTACAAGAAATGATGACTTGTTTAATGATTTTTACACATTTCGCGGATTTAATGAGAAACCCGAGAACCGATAGATCCTGATGGAGATCCTGATTTGTTGGCAGGTTTAAAGATCAACGACTAAATCGACCTTTAGCTACATGAGAGACCTAGAATGTCCTTTTTCGACGTTCCCCAGGTGGGTGACGTTGACTCGACAGGAATTGAAGCAGTCAAAGCTGACGAAACGACCTTGACATCCTTCCTGGACTTTTGCATAATCTGCGCCTCATTAACTTTCTCTCTGCACATGCTCCTTGCAGTATGAAAATTCGTCAAAGTGCAATTTTTGCAAATAAGGGCTCCCAGAATTTCCTCAAAGATTACCAAAGGGCAAAGAAAATAATGAAATATCTGAGATCCTTTCTGCCACGTTAAGTTTGAAAATTATAATAAGAATTTTTCACTGGTTTAAATGAATATCCGAAAGTACCCTGTTTACAATGTTCCTTTGATCAGCTTCAAACTGCGCAGGAATTTCATTGTTATAAATTTGAATAATCGTAATTATCGTAAACTTTGGCATTCTTGAACGCTTAAAAGGGATATGATGATAATGATGGTAGGTCGATTACGAAGATAATGTGATAAAATATTGTTACCTAATTATTCGACGTTGACGTGGGCTGACTTACGACTTGTGACATAAATATGATTGAATTTTAATATTTCAAAATGACACGAGAGTGAAACGATCTTATGTCATAGTCCTGTAAAAAATGATTGCACAATATTCAAAAGAATTAACTTTCGCCTCGGCAAATAGCGATTCTCCATTTTTGCCGAGGTTTCAATTTTTTAAATACTCTTTACCCATTGCCACATCCCAACACGATTTACTAGCATATACTTATAGATTCCTTGTTTTTATCGCGCACGTACGAATTATGCAAAATAGCTAGGAAATTAATGCAACAGCGAAAAATGCATAAGGCAAGGAAGAGTGATTGTCGTGATGATTTTTTAAAAGATTTCCTAGATTCAGTTTCTTCAGAATTGTAAGATGTGAGCATTTCTTTGATAGGTTTTAAGGATTTTCCTCTAATTGCACAGAATTATTGACCAATAAAGAGAATTATAATTACCAATATTTATTACTATGTTTTCGTAATACGTAATGCGAATTTCCGGTATTATAATCTACTTACCTCCTTAGATAGTCGTTAGACGTTTGAGTAATTGTTATTCTGCATAAATTTCTTTGACAAATGGCCTATTGTTTTTTTCATAATAACTCGCCTTAAGTGGGGTGTGAAAAATATTTACATGACTAATACCATCCATGGAAACTTTCGCTGCACTATGCGAGGAAGTTAATTACCACGATTATTCACAAACCCGATTCTAAAGGAATGCGTCTCTCATCAATGGGTGAAATTAATCGCTCTGAAATAGCTGTACAAGCATAAATAGGTGTACACGTTTACGAACTCATAGGATTCAAACGAAGAGGTGTGAAATGGCGAATGAGTAAATCATCACTAACTGTACCAGTTCAATGTTAAGAGAAACAATACACTCTCCACCCCCTTCTTTACGTTACTGACACAATCCCGAATCATCCGCTTATTTTTTCTACCTGAACGTTTACATTACTCCCCGCGGATTGGCACTTGCATTCTTCATTCATCAGCCTTTGCTTCGACATTTTCCCCCACCTTGTGTCTTTCCTTGTCGGCAATCTTGCCCTTCCCATCGCGAGACGCCTTATCTTCAGTAGTTGGAGGTGGCTTAAGGCTGGCCAATTCTACCTGTCGCTTTCTGCCTCTGTGTATCACCTTCGGCTCGGTGCAGAGCCAGTCGTCTAGGCCAGTCCATTCCCATTGCCCGTCCGAACTCAGAAACATTCGTAAACTCGCCACGAGCACTGCCGGGCTGTCTCAAAGAGGGTTGCGCTTCGGTTAAAAAGGGAACTCAGCAGGCAACGCTGCAAAACAGAATCTACGAGCACGGAAATTCTGTCACGGCCGATCAACCGTTCGCGATTACGGTCCTCCGCTTCAGATCCGACAGATTCAATCGTCTCTCGACTTTTCACGGCTACGGCGAACTTCCAACGCCGACGATTGTTCCTACGGAGGGATAGTAGTCCTGCACAAGAGCACGTTTCCCCGCGGAACAGCACTGGTTTTCACTCTCATCAGGCAAGTACACTTCGCTTAAACAGACATTTCTTCATTGTGATAGAAGTATTCATGCAGACTATTTACATCGAAGGTTCGAGAATCAGAAGTGATGAATGAGTGAATGAATGAATATATTTTTCTTCTGGCATTGACATCCATTAAGAATGGCACATCGTACAAATACAATATTCTGCTGGACTTGTAGTACAAGAAATGAGTAAGTTCTACAGGAAAAATATAGAAATTTCATTTTTTTCCCCCAGCAATGATCTTTTTGGAACTTTGCGAGAAATGTAATCTTGATTCGTTCGACAGTATTTTTCCACTTGTTGCAATGCACATATATTCGATTTGAATGTAATAAATTACCACTTCCACCCGTATAATAATTGGGCGATTTCAATTGTTTTCCAACGTGCAATTTTTGGCAGTTTTAACACTGATAAGAAAACCTTGGCAAGAAAAATGATAGGAAACTTGGTTACACGATTTTTAAATTGTTCTTCGTCGTAGTCTGCTACGTTCGCCACTGACGTTTCGAGAATAACTGGAAATTTGGCTGTTGCATCGCGTTTTCATTCACTTAAGCGTCGCGATACAGACAAAAGCATGTGATGGCACTGAGTACGGGGAAAACAAAGGAAAATCGTGTACGTCCGGATCGGTACGTGGAAAGAGCAGCAGCAAATTTCCTCGTGATTGCCTGGTGGGTGGTGAAAATTTTCAAGGACGTCCGAGAAAAGCAGTGAGGCCGATCGTGCGGTCTAATGATGTACCATTCAGGGACACGTGACATAATGAAAAACCAAGAAATACGTATCCGTTAACCACTTGACATACAAACAAAATGGAAATCGATATATCCTAAAAATAGTATTTAATTTAATTCAACTAAACGGTTATATTAGCTTATAAACAGAACGGGATACATTGCTAAATATCATTTAGTAAACTTGATGCACAATATTCATGGACAGTAATTAAGTAACATGATTAAATAAGAAATTGGTGGTTTTGTGAGGTATGAAATTTTTCGAAAAATTTCGCTAAATGTAAAGAATTCCACATTTTGATGTCTCGGAAACGTCAAGGTCTAGAATTACGTAATAACATCCCAGACGTCATTGTATGCCAAGGGGTTAATCGTAAACGTCAAACTCGCGAATCTGTAGAAATTATGTAGATTCTTCATACAGCAGTCACTCATTTTACGGAGTATTTGTATTCGGAATATCATCGGAATTGATTATTTTGAAAAGAAAACAAGTGCTTCCATTACGCGCAGTTTAGAAGAAATTGATTCGTCGATGCAATTTACATGATTCTTGAATTTTTCACATTTCCAATGGCAATGGAGTGAATGATGTCCATTGCGTCATCCGATGATCATACTGAATTATGCACAATTGACATTCGAAGATTGTCAGCTCATAAAATATTGTGAATTCCGGTAATATAAGAGTCGTAATTCTATCATTCTTAGTATTAATAACAAATGAGCAGGCCTTGCCGGTAAGGCAGTTAATAACGTCATATCTTATAAACATAATTGTGCATGGGATAAATAAGTGCCGTGTTTAGATGTGAGATTTATTTACTAAAAAGAATCACCACGGTAAGTGTATGGATAATTGAGTCTAAGGAGCGCTTGTAAATTACCGAGGACTCTACGAGGAAACATTCATCATCTGTGAAATTTGCTTTCTTTCTGTCTGGAACGTTGAATCGTCGGTTCTGAAAACCCGCCTCCGCAGTAGCAACGATGTTTATGCCGTAGAAATATCGTTGCGTATCGTGTTGCCCGCGTGACGGACGTGTTCGCCGGCGGATTATTCGCAAAGTTTATTCAAAGCATATCCGCGCAGACACTTGGCCGAAAATTCGCCACTGGCAATTATGCAAAACGATAATCTACCTGGGGGAATTGGAATCTTAGGAGGACGAGGAAGGGGTGGGGGGTGACTCGAGCGAAAATACGGACGGGAGAAAAACAGGTGCAAAACGATGCTGGTGGATTCGAGGGGAGCGGTGAATGGGGAAGGGGGGAGAGGAGAAGGTCCACGTCTCGGCGAGTTGATGTCCTTTCGGACGCCCTTGCACCGTGTTCGGACTCAAGGCCATACCGATCATGCAGCCACGCTTTCTGCCATGAATTATGTCCAGCACGTTACCTCCCGTGATCTTCTGGCAAATCCCGCATGGGGGTTCGAGCCGCGGGGTAGGCGCTCGCTTGAACATCCTTTGCCAAAAGGATCTTCAGACTCTAGCTAGTCATGGTCAGCCGAAAGCAGTATCCCCGAATTTACCTGTTCGGCCTAACGCGCCTAGTCCCCACTGAGAATGAAAATTATCGTCCCACGATTATCGAATGGCACAGAAACCGGAGGAAAATCCCAGCTGGAATTCAATGGGAATGTTGTGTCACGGGGCAATAACGCGCACTTATGTTTATTCAACGGTGTAAAGTTAAATCGACTACCCTCGACTGCACAGAATCAAATATTCCGTCCGATAAATGCAAACATTAAGGATACATTGAATTACAAAGTCTTTGGTAATCGTTCCGTCGCAGTTGTTGTTTTCTTTCGCGACATTGTGCATCGGCGCGATCATGATTTCCGACCTGTTGGAAGTGAAGAGGCGGAAAGTTATTCGATTCTACGATGGTGTGATTGAAAAAAAATATTTAATTTAATTTAGTTTAATTTATTTAACGGGGCAAATGTCCCTTTTGTTGATACATTGTTTGATACATGTTGATTGTTTAGTAGAACACGTCTTGTGATGTATCGCTACTAATCTAATACATTCTAATATATCTATAATCTATCTATATTCTATATAATATGATCTATATTCTATATAATATTGATCTATAATTGGTTAGCAATTTGACGCAATACTTCTGCCTTGAACTTATGGGTTGGATTATCAAAGAAGTTTAGCATTTCGATCGAGTTTGCAATCGTACATAATCTGTGCAACGGATCGTAGTGTGCTATATTTGTTTTATATAAGATTGGCCTGAATAACGGGGTTTTCCTGATTGGTACTCTCGGTGCGTTAAAATTAATTAGTTGTAGTAACTCCGGGCAAGATATACTACTGTCTATAATCTTTTTCGGGAAGACAAGGTCCGCCACTTTCCTTCTATCATAAAGAGTAGATAAGTTGTAACGGTGCAATATTGGAGCGTAGTCATGGCATAGATAGGACATGGAATTACCAGTTTTGGCAGATAACAGCCTAAGGAATTTGTGCTGTACTCGTTCCAGTGCTTGACTGGAATATACAATCCGTGTGTTCCAAATGACCGAGGCAAATTCCAGATGCGGGAGCACCAGAACAGAATATAGGGTTAAGAGGGTTGATGGGTTTCTGAAATCAACACTCGTTCGCGCGCCGAATCCAAGCCTTGTCGAGAATTTGTTCTAAATGGTCATGGAAATGGAAAGACCTGTCAAAGGTCACACCTAGGTCCCTTACTGTTGATGTTGCTTGTATCGCAGAATTTTTGAGGGTGTAGTCGAAGGTAATGGGAAATGCTATGCGAGTGAAAGTCATGTAGGATGATTTAGCCACGTTTACTACCATTCCATTCGAGGCACACCATTGATCTAGTTTGGTTATCGAATTTTGCAGTGTGTTGGCGCCTTCCATTGAGGACACAATGCTAAATATTTTTAAGTCATCCCCATACATTAGGAAATTGACATTTGATAGAGGCTTATATATGTCATTTACAAATAGTATAAACAGTAATGGTCCAAGGTGTGAGCCCTGTGGTACTCCTGAAGAGATATAGATGGTATTAGATAAAACCCCTTTGTATTTAACTCGCTGTGTTCTACCCGTAAGGTAGCTCTAAATCCAACTCTGGAATGTACCTCTAATCCCGTACGCCGCTAATTTGTCTATTAGAATGCTGTGACTGACCTTGTCAAACACTTTGCTAAGGTCCATGTAAATGGTATCGACTTGTTGGTCCGCATCCATAGCTCGCGCTACGAAGGCAGAAAAAAATGCTAAGTTCGTTTCCATAAAATAACATAAAATAACATAAAATGTCGGGCAATTGGAGAAAAAAGAAGAGGGCGGACTTCCCGCGGCTGCGGGAGCAAGAATGTTTCCTCCTTCTGGTCCTTGATCCCCTTCGCGAGGAACCTTTGTCAGTACACTTGCCACGCCAACCCCGTAACCGGTTTCACAATTTTTTTCCCTCTCGGATCTTGTGACAATATCGGCCCTGACCCTGCACACCGCGGCTCATGGAGTATATTAAAAAAAGCGATTTTTACCAAGCTTCGAACATTAAAAATTCTGATACTCGACTCCCTTGCTTTGATCATCTGACAAGACCAGCACTTGCGCATTATTACAATGTACACGAAGCAATAAGTATACAAAGGCTGCATATGTGAACTGAAGAATAATAAGGTTTTTAAATCTGTTTTAGGACTAAGCAACTTAAAGTCCCCCTTTTTTAATCCGACGATTACGGCAATTTAATGAAGTCTGAACTTTCGAGCTCGTAACGTCGAGAAATCTATGACGTTATTGTTGTCGGCGTACATCATGTGGCACTGATATGTCGTTATGAAATCTCTGAACACGAGCGACGGGAACCTCCGGGGGTTTCGTTGTGCCCGACGTGTCCTCGACGGAAACGACAACGTATGAAGATGAAGGAAAAAAGGGGGGTTTCATTTTCAGCCATTTTCCCTTAATCGCCCGGCCGTGATTAACGGGACCGACGGTCCACAATTATACGGTCCCGCGCCGTGACGTCGATCGTTATCGCTTCTTTTCCTCCCGTAGCTGCTCGGCGAATCGCCGCTCGCAAATTGGCCGGCAGTGATTGCAGCAGCCAGTCGGAAATTTTCTAATTATCCGAAAAATGCCTCGCGCAGCGACGACAGCCCGGCGTTAATTAGCCATTCGTTTCTGGCCCCGTTTTCACCCGTGATTCCAAGCTGTTCTGGCACATAACAATTTTACGGCGATGCCAAATGGGAAGCTGAGAAGGCTGGGTGAGAACAGAGAAAGCCCGGTGCACGCGAGAACGCGAGATCGCCGCGAATTCCCGTGGTTTTTCCATTCCGTGGACCTCGTTAAACGTCGTTTTTCGTGAAAAAATTGAAAGACGGGCAACGCTGAACCCTCTTTTTTTACCGTTGATAAAAACTTAAGAGCAGTTACCGGTGATCCTGATACCATGTCCTTCGGTATTCTTCATTGAGGAACCAGTTTTGTAAAGGCCGAAATCGGGGCCATTAACGACAATAAAAAATCGGCAAGGGTGGAATCGGCTTTCTATATTTATCTAGATATTCGCGTTCGATTCCAATGCCATTCGCTATGATAGGCCCGCTTTCGCGGAGTATCTCCTTTATGCCGAAGTCTGCTTATAGGGCCACTGACATTGTACGGCGAATAACTGCTGGCAATTCAAGTTCAGACCAAGGTGAACGAGATCGGTAATGTTCAGTGAGACTTACGGCTTCTTCCTTTGTTCCTTTCTTTATCGCTCGACTCTGCCGCTGTCCGAACTTCTCGTTCGACCAATCACGCGATCTATTTATTCCATAACTCACGCGAACATCATTCTATAAAATGATCATGTTCCAACAAGGACGTAAAGAGGAAGGAGTTTCATCTAAGAATTCATAATAAAAAACATATCTATATTTAAAATAGGCACTTGTTAGTGACGTCATTGTACAACAATACTTCAAACTTTTGCCAAGGACGTCATTGTCTGCTAATTTTAACATCATAATTTTCTCTTTTGCAGGTGTAGACAGTTAATAACAGTTCACGAAAATGTCAGCTGTCATCAAATACATGTACGATTTATTGTACAAAAAACAGGGTAATGCAGCGTTATATTGTGCCTATTTCCGAACAACTTTAATGGAAAATATTTTATTGACAAATTAATTTCGCTCTTACGTAAATGAATTTTTTCTTCGCAGACCCGAGGACCGCCGATTGGTTTCTGATCAGCCCCGGGAGTTTAGTTATAATCCTTCTTGTATACCTATACTTCACTTTATCGGCTGGGCCCAGGTACATGAGAGACAAAAAGCCGTATGATCTGAAAAAGACGCTTATGATATATAACTTCGCACAAGTTATAGCGAGTGCATTGCTCTTTCGTGAAGGACTTCTAGCCGGATGGAGCACCGATTATAGCTACACGTGTCAGCCAGTGGATTTTTCTAATGATTCGAAAGTTATGAGGGTAAGTCCGAAAAATGGCATAATACATTATCATTCATCCACGATAACTTTACTCACCGATAAAATAGGACGTCTACTTTAACGGTATTATATTAATAAATAGTGCCTAATTAATGTGAAAATATTCATACATTAATGATGGCTTCCAGATGGTGCGTGCTGTGTACTTATATTATCTCCTAAAGCTCATAGAACTGGTCGACACAGTGTTCTTCGTTCTGCGAAAGAAAGATCGGCAGATATCGGCGCTGCACGTGTATCACCACAGTTTGATGCCTATATGCGCGTGGATAGGCGCGAGGTACCTACCAAACGGGCACCCGACTTTGCTCGGGCTGATAAATACCTTCATTCACATCATTATGTACACGTACTACATGATATCGACGGTTGGACCACAAGCCGAAAAATACCTTTGGTGGAAGCCATATCTCACGATAATGCAGATCATTCAGTTCTTTGTGATCTTCGTACACAACGCACAGCTGTTTTTTAACGGCTGCTCGTTCCCGAAAATCTTGGCGTCATTAATCATGTTAAATTGCTGTGTCTTCATCTACATGTTCGGCTCGTTCTACGTGAAGACGTACATGCAGCAGAAAAGGAGAACGACGGAAAATGGATCGTTGACCAACGGTGCGGTAAAGAAAGCAGTCGGGAACGGCGTGGGTCGCGGTAAATTAGACTGAATTGAAAACGCAACAGGAAGAACAACAAAGGGTTCCACGTGCCTTACGGGAGTTCAGTAAACACGATCACCCTTGCGGTGTAAATATTCCAGTGGACATATATTCCAATGACTTATCGACCCCCAGCGAACTGGACTGGAATGACTCTTTCAGCGAAATTCAAGCTCCTGCGGCAGTCACTAGCTAATTAAAGGAATCCTTTCATCTTCCTGAAAGGATTAGGATTAACTTAGTACGGTACTTGTAAATTAGTCATCGGGAACAATGTTTTCTTTACCTTCACCCTAACGGGTGACTTTTTAACACCTTTTATATGTTTTATAAACTTGATAAGTCTTAAGAAAAATGTGGAGTAAGATATGTGCTGCTACCGGAAATATGGTGAACTGTCAGGCAATGAGTTGTATTTTTTCAAATCAGGTAGATGTACTTCGATTTTATTATCGGACGGTAATGCTGACTATACACTACCGTTGATTTTCATCGGAAGATGGCAATGGCAGGATTGTCGGTGAAACAGAAAATTTGTATAAAGTTACCGCTACAAGGTACACTTTAATAACTATCCTAGAATGTGTCGTAAGCAAAATTTACTTCTCACTGCACGATAAAAAACTTTAAAACATTTCAACATGTCGTTGCTTCCATTTTATTATAGTAAGGTGTGCTATAAATTTGCGGATCGCTACTAACAAATTTTCATTAAAAAAACCCATCTCTTTTTAAGTTTTTCTTCGTTGCCGTCGAGGAATTTATGACTTATTAATGGAAAATGATAAAAAAATGTTAAAGTCATAGAAAGTTCAGAAAAAAATAGTTTATTGCAAAACGAAACTGATCGATAAAGTAGACCAAAGAAGCCGTCGAAACAATACCGACTTAGTTCTTCACAAACAGGGCGCAGACGTGCAGTGTTTTTGAACTGAACACTGTTGAATTTTATAATGCAAGCGTTTGTAACGATTTTTGCAAAATATAAAAACGTGTCATATGTACTGCATGTCTATGGGTGTTCAATTATACTAAAGCCCGACACGAGGATTTATTCCTCACAATATTCATGTTTTTCAGTCATCATATTTCTACTTCGAAAAATTCCCATCACAAACTCTACAAGAATCATATTTAACAGGGCAAATAATACTGAGCAATAAGTTAAAAAAATGCATTATTTCTACAAATATGCAGATCTCGGTTTCACATACACAAAATAGAAAGACGTTGCATGTTTATAGGGATACAAAAGTGTTGTAACTTTTACATAATTCTGAAGGTTAATCAATTAGTTAGATCCATTCTTAATGTTCGACATTAGTGAAATTTAAACAATTTGGAATTTGCATAGAGTTTTCTGCGTTGCGCATAAATGGATGTACGTTGCATCGTTAGAATTTCGTGCCGTAAAATTTTCGATCACTATTATTAAGGTCGTTATGGCAAGGATATTTCTATGCGAACTAAAAGATGTGCATGCTAAATTATTTAAAAACATAAATCATTCGCTAACTTCATCTTTGTACGATGAAAATAAGTGGTATTTAGAATGGAAAAAGCGGATTATTTTATTTTCTACTTGTTTAATTCATATTAAGATATATCTCTAACATACCACTTATTTTTTTTAATTCACTAATAACCATTTCCTGAATGTCTAACGATATGCCTTACATCGATAGCATTAATTGTTGGAAAAAAATGTCGGTCTTTCCTTAAATGAAGATTACGTTAATTATGTGATAAAGATGCTGTCAATACAATTATAAAAGTGGGAACAATTGTTACATATTCAGCAATTGAATGTTTTTTATTCGTCGATAAAGGTCAGGACCGTGAGACCCGCGAGACCTCGTCATCCGGTGCTTACTGAATTTCAAACTTTCGTCATCGATATCGTCGGTACGTCTACGTTATAAGTGCATAAGCAATCGGAATATCATCAGTAGAAGATTTTAGAAGGATTACTATTGTGCAGCAGTGTATTATAAAAATCCTCCTCTCAGGTCCAAGTATTATACGAACGATATTTTTACCAAACATGTCGTTCAGTGAAACTATAATTCTGAAAAATGGTTTTTGAAAAATTTATCATAGCATCAGTCAGGATTAAAGTTAATTTTGACGGAAAATAAATACGTACATCATCGTGACGATTTAAAAATGTTAATACTGTGAGATTCGTGCAAGCACACGAATGAGTAACGAAATACCTTTCACTTAAATCACATGCATATGAGAACAAAGGAACCGTCATGAGGTAATTACGCGAGACTGTAGGGCTACCCTATCATATGCTGAGAAAGGAATCAGAATGAAACTTTGAAGAAATTCTTTTTGAATGGACATTTGTGCAATGACGTAGAAGAAAATGTTTTCGTTTCACCTTTGCTGACACTTAGAAGACAACTTATTCGTTTAAACACGTTCAAGCTCAAGTTATTCTGTGGGAACTTGATTGTAATTCCGTTACGTTTCACGTGGAGTCGCGGATTTTGTTTTCTACGTTCCAGCATAAATGATATTCACTTTTACGATAGACGGCCAATGACAGTTTATTGTGTGATAATCATTGCGCGCGCATGAAAATACTGTGCAGTGGCAATTTAAATATACGTACACGATGAACCGAATGCGTCAAAGTTACAATGAACTTCCAATCTAACACTCCAATATAGGCCAATTATGTGAAAATAAGAAAATCGGCTGGCACGATACAAGACAATAAAAAAGAAAATGGGGTATCTTAATTTCACTGAACATTTTTTTTTCAAGGACACATTGTCATTTGGAATTCAGTATTTTCTCCATTTCTCAAATTAGCACTTTTAGTGGGCGACATTAATTGAATCGGGTTATTTAAGATCAAATGCTCAGGAAGGGCTGAATAACTTGACGGAATTTATAGAGGGGGAAAGACCTGTCGATTTCTTCCCCCGGTACGACTTGCATTACGATTCAATGTCCGAGCGTGGTTTTTCACGTTATTAAAATGACGATCCTCAGTCTGTCGTAGTACTTCGTGGTGCATGGCCGGCGAAAGACTGTTGATTGAGTAGACTCATGAAATTTGTGAAACATCGGCACCGTGGTTACCCGAAGTCAGGGAATTGAACCGATATTACCCTAAAAGTCGCCATTTCCGTGTAGAATAAAGAAAAATATACGAAACTTATGTCAAAATCGACGGACCTTCTGCCGTGAGGAATGAAAGAATCCTCCGACTAACGTTATGCTCGCAAATCACAGGTGCTACGATAAATTTACATTCCGACAAAGGTACAAACCGATTAAAAGTGGGATATAATGTAAAGTGAAAGTCATCCCCTTTCCGTCGTCCACTGACTTTCCAGACTTTTTCGCAGATTTAGTTGACGGATATACCAATCCCGTACACGTGAAAGATTCCTTGAAAAAGCAGGTGCCAATTATTAAAGTACTGGGAATCAATAGCCGACAACATGGCAACTACCATAAATAAAATTCTCTGGTTATACACATACCTAAATGATGAAGTTGCAGGTAAACCGTGAAACCCCGAAATTCTTAATCTCCGAATATATTCATATCTTTGTTTTCACGCTCAATATTTACGGTCTGTTATTAAGCTTCGAAGTTAATGGAAAGCTAAAGTAATTAGTAGTAATTAGTAATAAGAAAACGCCAAAAATGATATTTGCAAAAGTATGAATAGATTTCCTAAACTTTTTGCATACATACATCTTTTGGACTATAATTTATTCTGAACATTCCTTTATGAAGACGTTGTTTGCCGATATTTATAAAAGAAATGTTGAAATCCATGTAAAAAATCTAAAAGACAATAGATTGACCTTTTTGGGCAATTTTTATCTACTTTAAAATATTCGTTAGCAATTATTTTTGCGTCCCTTTGATTTTGATTTTGATTTTATTTTTCATTTCTGTTACTCTCTATTTCTTTGTACTGTAATCTATCATTTTATTTTTCCCCGAATATTATCTCTGTACCAAACGGTTTATCCCGTTAATAAAGGAATAATAATAATACTAGCAGAATTTGAATGGGGTGTTTTTCAAACGACTATTTAACCTCAGCAATATATTTCGTCGATTTAAAGGACAGGCAGCAAAGATTTTCGTGGAACTGAATAGAACTTAATTGTAGAATGCAATAATCCATAATTGTTATAGAAGTATGTTTCTTCCTTTGCAATTCACAGATCCAAGGTCCCGTCACTGGTTCATGATACGAACACCATTTCCTCTTCTGGTTTTACTACTGGGATATTTGTACTTTGTGCACGACCTTGGTCCAAAGTTAATGGCCCGAAGGGCGCCCTTTAAGTTGGATAGAGTCATGCAGTTATACAATATTATCCAAATCCTCTCGAATTTCTATCTCTTTTACCAGGTAACGAGCATTTCCATTTACCTCTGTCCAACGTACCGCAAATGAACGATGCATCTTCATAGACGAATTCATTGATTACTGCACGGATCTCGAATTTATTACAGGCACTTTTAACGGGATGGTTGACAAAGTACAAACTTATCTGTGAACCCATCGATTACTCGTACAGTCCACACGGATTGAAGGTGCGTATAGGTGGACAGGGAGGATGAAAAATCAGAGTGTTGTGCTTAATAACGGAGGACATTGTTTTTAATTTATTTCAGGTAGTTCAGTTAGTGTATTTATACTTCATAATAAAACTGATGGACCTCGTAGACACTATTTTCTTCGTGCTCCGCAAGAAAGAGAATCAAATCTCGTTTCTACACGTCTACCATCATGTTGGCATGACGATTGCTTCTTGGATATGCACCAAGTGGATTCCTGGTGGTCACGGGACTTTCGTAGGTGTGTAGAAAGTCTAAGGATCTATCGATTTCGTTATGCTATCATCTGAAGCTTGCGATAACGTCCACTTATTTCTTAGGATTCATTAATTCCTTCGTCCATGTCATCATGTACGGCCACTACCTGGCTACTTCGTTGAAAATCAGCAAAATATGGTGGAAAAAGTATATCACCCAGCTGCAGATCTTCCAATTCCTTCTGATCTTGTGCCAGTTCAGCGCTATGATATTTGTCGAGGATTGTGACTATCCATTTTGGGTATCCGGCATACTCATTCCCCAAAACCTTTTCATGCTGGTGTTGTTCAGCGATTTTTACTACAAAACATACGTGAAGAAAAAACCCCCCAAAGCAGTCGATCAAAACGTCGTCGTGCTCAATGGGAAAACGAAAACTCAATAAAGTTTAATGTAATTTCGAAGGTTATTCGAAGGTGTATGGCATTCATAAATTCCAATGTCATTGTTAAACGATCTCACGGCAACGGATGAAGCGAGCAAGCGAAGAGTCAATTTTACAGCGTACCATTAGATACATCCTTCTGTTAATACGCAGATCAGTTCAATAAACAGACACTTTTGCTAAGCATCGGCCTAAAAATGTTCCCATAAAATAAGCGCGAATGAAATGCCATTGACCTTGGCCAGACGAACCGGCGCAGCAGTATTCTATAAATGTAAAAACATGCAAACTAAAAGGACGTTTCTGCGAGAACGAGAGCTGCTATATTTGGCAGATCGATTTATTAATTGTCGCCCCGAAATTACCGTTGAGAGAGCTGCATTCGTCCCACTTCCTCGCTGACACGCTTCCCCGTCCTCGGGGACGGGCGAGACAGTTAGACGAAGCGGAAGAGAAGAAGTGAAAGAAGAGTGAGAGGAGAGGACCAGTGAAAGATACCGTGGCTGCTATTACTTCTGATCTTTGATCCTCAAGGCCATCGCTCGGTCGACTTTACACTCGCCTAGGCACACATTTTTCGGCTGCTACATTTCCCTTGCAACTCCTAATCCTCCGGCAAAAATATCGCAAAGTAATATACACCGAAAGGATAACTTTTGTACCGAGGAAAAAGTAACTCTTTCCGATGCATCGTCATTTCGGTACAACGACCTGTACTTCGCATTTACATTAATACATACAAATTAGTAAACATCTGACGCAGAGATTACCGTCAATACATTCACTCTTACGGTTTACGTGTATACTCAAACTAGGTGGGTCGAAAATGTTCCGTAGTTCACGTTACGTCGACATAAATTTACTTTCGTGCCAACGGAAAGGGTTTCCAAAGTAGCGTTGTCACTTTGAAAACCAAATGGTCGTTCGGAATATTAATTAGAAAGGGGGAATAATGCAAATGAACCGAGGAAGCCCCGATTATTATCGCTAAGGATTTATACTTCTTTCCTCGACGAGTCTCATCCTAAAACCGAAGTATCCTGGCCGCCTGACCTACAATCCGACTACATCGTAATCCTACTTCTGCGTAATGTATCGAAAAGCCTTAGCTCACTTTTCACGCGCGAACGTTAGAAACCAGTGCAAAAAATGCCAACTATACGACACCCCGGGGCCATTCTTCAAAGGATAGTTTTTACGAATGGCCGAGCGTTGGAAAAACGACACCTTTACGGCCATCGGGATATGATTTAGTCTTACGATCGGTCAACTACTCGGAATGCAAAGTTTAGCCGTTAAACTCGGCGACATAATCGTCTCTAAACCCGGCATCACTCGGCTGCATGCGTGGATTTTTTTCTCCTGAACTACTTTGTTACAGCTAATATGATTTACTAGGCATTCCACTTTAACGGGTTTCCCGTCTGTCCGTTATTTCAGGACAATCTTAAATGCCCTGTTTAACGTAAGCCATCGAACATTTTCAATGGAAAGTAACGAGCAAGTTTCTATTAGGTCGAGTCATAAGTAACTTCCGATACGAATAATAGATTCTACTTAGCTGGATCGGATGTTACTTATGACTCGACCTAATATATGAAAAACCACTGGTAATGAAATATTTGTAATTCAATACACTTACTATGAGTTATTTATTCCGAGACGAATTTCATAATCGAGTTCTTTTAACAGACGAGAAAAAAGATGATGCTAACGATGTTGTTCACTTTAAAGATCGTTAGAATTTAATTAATATCAGTTCCGACCTGATGTATTTCCCGAAATTGCAATTTAATTGAGTTTTACACGATTAACCGTGGAATTGGGACTTACGTTTTCTGATGTCTATTTTTCTTTGGGAAGAACGCAATTACCTATATCGATGAGCAAACACGGCCAATCGTGAACTGTGAATTCGGAAGTGCATTTGGACGATTGAGAAACACAGTTTCGTAAAAGACAACAATTAGCATCGGATATCTCGAACGGACGACAGGGAACGTTAACGAGCAAAATTCAATGAATACATATGTTTCCTCACGAAAGCGATGGGTTTCCTTCCTCTCGCGTGGCCTTACGAAATTATTCACGTTGTCCTGCCTTGAATCCACTTCCTTTTTGCGCAGATCCTCCTTTGACTTTATTCCGGGCAAACAGTGGACCGACAAATCGCTCGACAAATTTGCCGAGCTTTTTCTCGGAATACTTTTCATCCGGCGCCTTCCATCGTTCCTCGTGATTCTCCCGCGGAAATGGGCAATTAAAAGTACCTCACTACGGGAGGCAAAGTACGAACAAGATGCCTTAGGCGCGACTGTTTTTTTTTTCTCGGAAAGGCCCGTCGTCGCAAACACGATTCTGCACACATATCCGGGGAAAAAAAGGAAGGTACGTAAACGACACGAGGAAAATCGTAACGCCCGGGAAACAATAAAGAGCATTTCCCGAGGTCAGTCTCGTGAAATTGTAAGTTTCGTCGTTCCCGATTCGTGTGCCCGTAGTTCCACGATAAAATGTACATAGCTCTTTACTGTCCTTTTTCAGCGTTATCACCGTGGTAAATTAGTGGCTCGCGTAGCCCGAGTGTCGTGAGAAATGAGACTTTTCGGTGAAGAGCCGACGGAATCGGTGTCGATAAGGCCGGCGAATCGATTCAAAAGTCGTTTTCGAAAGTGTCGGCGGATAAGAGAAGGCGCGGGACAGACGTAGGCGAGTAACCGGAGGAACTCGGAGATTCTTTTTCGCGGTCAACGGGCACATACCTTGCGCTCTCCAACGCACCTCGTCCCCCACCCCCTTCCCCTTTTTCCCGCGTCATTCTTGTATCGTTGACTTCTTCGTCTTCCTCCCCGTTGATGAGTCTTACGGGCACCAAGCGAGAACCGTTGAGGAGGGGGAGAAGTTCCGATCGGACCATGTCTTCTTTGCGGGTTCTTCCTGGCCACTCAGTCAGTTTTTGGTGCACCGGCTTTCTCACTCGTCGCTGGGACGTCCTCAACGGACACGTCGACCAACGTTACCTATTCTTACGCCGATATAAACTTCCATTCCTCGATTCAGGGGAACCAGCAGACCTGCGGTCGATTCTCAGGAACCGTGAGTCCCATTTAAGCAGGATTATTGGCTTAAGTTCTTCGACATTTTTTTTCGCGGATTGTAATTGCATTCGAAGTAATCGGGACATTGAAGCCCCGAGCCAGTGACTAACGGTGATTCTGGTAAAATTTGACGAATAATTTCACCGTAAGAGTCGAGCACTTTCTTATTATTGTCATTCGTGAAACGTGAACAGAAATGTTTCGTTGAAACTGCTGCGTTACACTTCTCGTGTTTTGTTATACCGCTTTGATTTCGCAATACTATGGAATTCTTATATTTCTTATATTTGTAGTAGAAAATTAAAATTTGAACGTGCCATTGAAACATGGATCCTCAAATGTAAAAGTAATATAGATGGGCGAACTTTTAAGAATATATCTTGAAACGGGCACTGCATGATTCAATTGAATTTCATTGAATCCACGTCGGGTTCTGTACCGTTTTCATTTCGAGCATGATGCCGATTTTCACCCAAACGATTAATTGCGTAATTGTGATGTCTGTATTACCGTTGCAAAATTCTGTCAATGGAAATAACGAGACGCAACAAGAGTGCTGGCTCTTACCTTCCACTCGACGAATTTTTATGAAAACCCATAATCAGATCATTTGTTTGAAAATGAAATCACATTAAGCTTTTAACTGTTCGCCAATTTTTTACCGCTGCAATGAATCGCGTACACAATACACCTTTTCGGTTTATATATTTATACAGCTGGATTTTTTAACATTCCCAATCTGATGCGTAAGAGTTTTGCTCACAGAAATTCATTGAAAACCGCCGCATTGATATGTTAATGTCGAGATAAAAGAAAGATAAAGAACATAATTATGCCATGGCGGAATAATGATTGAATTCGTTGAGCGATATAACAAAATGATGTATTCTTGTACGGAAGTAATATGCTCTTATCGTTAATCACATTGTTCGCTATTTATTAATGTTGTTCTCTTTGACTAACGATCATTTCATTTCAGGCTAGGGAAATATACGGTCCGGCGGATTATTGAGAGACGTCGATAAAAACGTTAAATTTGTCAAACATGGCGAATCTTATTCACCACGTGGTGAACAATTACAATGAATTGGTGGAACTCTACAAAGGTACAGTTGGATTTTCATTTTCCTTCCTTAGAAATTTTATTTCTCCGCGTTACATTACTTATTAAGCGAAGAATTCGATCGAGCATCGGCGCAAAACGAGAAATCAACATTTTCCACGATCTTTTTGCTATGCTTTCAACCTGAAGTTCTATACACAGCATATCCGACGGCTATTGAAATATCAAGATGCGGAAACGTGAAAGGCGAGACAAAATGTATTGAATTTCTAGAACGCTTCGCTCGTGTCTCTCACTCGTCATTTTTACATGTCAATTTCCAAATCGCATAAATTATTCGCGTGAAATGTCGAATAAAAAAAGGTTCTGGCCCAAGTATACATTATAAAATTGATGTGCAAGTCCTCAGAATGGCAACTCGACGGAATACGTGTCAGTCGCTGCGAAATACAGGAGTATTAGAAAACTTTGTCAATTAAATTCGTCAATCTCTCATTCATCGTTTCGCAGTAAACTTTAATATGAATAATTGATGTGACAGTTTCCTAGAAATTTGCGTTATTTATTTATGATAATTGCATAAACATATACGGTGTTCTAATTAGTAATCTGTGGATTACCATTCAATACAATGTCAGCTATACCTTGTCATTCATGCGGAATTACATTTGTGATTACTCGGGTCTTGAGAATCCATTTCTATTCGTGCTATAAATTTACTCCACTTAAAAACGCTTCATTTTCAACTTTGACCGTAGCATTAAGTAACAATTTACTACTGACTTTTGCCAATGAACTTGAAAATTAATATTATTCGAGATTAAAACATCGATGACTTCGTTTATTGACCTCGTCATTGACTCTATTTGAATTCTCGATATTCTTATTATTTAACGTTCGCACATTTTACGGTCAGATCCGATGGTCGACACGTGGCCATTAATGAGTTCGCCAGGGCCTATACTCTGCATTCTCGGGGCATACCTCACTTTCGTCTTGAAAATCGGCCCAAAGATGATGGAAAATAGGCCAGCATTTCAACTGAACACTCTCATGATCTTCTACAACGGTTTCCAAGTACTCTTCAGTATATGGCTAGCCTCGCAGGTAAGTCAAAACTGTTACCCGCTACTTTCTACCTATTCCTGCCACATAATACGTTAATGAATGAAGATGTGCCACATGATGAACCGATCTAATCGAAACAGACGTGTAGAAATCGTTTGATTGATAAACATCGGACATGATTCACGAAGTTTAATATATTTAATTCTAATCTAAATCATCAGAGAAATGAACACATTTCAGGTCTCCGCTGTTGGATTCTGGTCGCTATTTAATGTAAATAGTTGCAAGGCCAAAAATACCGAATACGTTTTTCAAGCCGTCGTAAGTAGGATTATAAGAAGACAAACAATACTCCGAGTTCGTTGGAATAAATACGTGGTACATTGAAATTCGCTTGATTTATGTGATTACAGGTGTCCAGAGGAGCGTGGTGGTACTTTTTTTCTAAAATCACCGAGCTCTTGGATACGGTCAGTATAATCTGCTATATTTCAGTAAAATTCTATTCAACGTCGAATAATAATTTTCTAAGTTGAATCATTGTGATTCAATTTACTTCATTGAATAATCGGAATTCACTTTACTTTTGGACATTCGTATTTGACGTCATGTATTGACTTTCCTTATTGAATAATCGTAATTGACTTTACTTCTTCAAAACCGTATTTCACGTCGTGTAATAATTTTCTTTACTGAATAATCGTAATTGGCTTTACTTCTTCAAAATCGAATTTCACGTCGCATAACAATTTTCTTTACTGAATAATCGTAATTAGCTTTACTTCTTCAAAATCGAATTTCACGTCGCATAACAATTTTCTTTACTGAATAATCGTAATTAGCTTTACTTCTTCAAAATCGAATTTCACGTCGCATAACAACTTTCTTTACTGAATAATTGTAATTCCTTTTACTTGTTCAAAATCGAATTAGACGTCGCATAATAATCTTCCCTATGGAATAATCGTAATTCCCTTTACTTCTTCAAAATCGTATTTTACGTCGCATAATAATTTTCTTCACTGAATAATAGTAACGCCATTGAAACTCGTGGGCTCGAGCCTCACGACAAAGTAACGTGTCAATGACTCGGGGTATCGTCGCGCAGTATGCTTTGCCACGATTTCGTCAGAGCTCAGATGACCGCTAACGCAATCCTGTGTCCGCACATTTTGTAAGACGGCCGATCCACATTAGCCGAGCGCAACAGCGGAAGAGTTTGCTAATTTCTCGTCCGTCATTATCGCCGACGATAAAACTTCAGAAGGCAACAAGTTTTCATTGCGGGCTTTCCTGCCGGCAGGTTCATCGGCATACCGATACAATGAAGCGGAAATAAATGACCGTCAATTCGTTGAAAGAACTCCCATAATTGCCCCCAGCCGATCCATAATTACGAACTTCAAAGCAGCGTTTTGTACAATCCCATAAATCTTCGTCCCTGTGCTCCATTATTCTCCCCTGATTTTTTTCTTCTTCCTTTCGTTCCAGGTGTTCTTCGTTTTGAGGAAAAAGCAGAACCAGGTGTCGTTCCTCCATGTTTATCATCACACGATAACCGCTTTCTTCTCTTGGTGCTATCTCAAACTACTGCCCGGGGAGCAGGGAATTCTCCTGGGATTCTTGAACGCCGTTGTCCACATTGTCATGTACACGTATTACTTCATAGCCGCGCTCGGACCTCAGTACAGGAAATACATTTGGTGGAAGAAATACATGACCTGGATTCAACTGGTAATAATCTTTTCGCATCAACGTCAATTCCTTTAAATTCTGTTTTAAATTCTGTAAATTCTGTTTTACTTTTATTCCTCATTTTTATTTCATTCATTCATTCGTTACTTCTTATAAGTTTATCTTGCGCACTGCTCTATTTTACTGGGAATTTCGTACTTTCTTAGGGTCAATTCGGAATAATGCTGAGCTACCTCATGGTTATTCTGGCGATGGATTGCTCGATGCCAAAAGCCCTTACGTATTTCTTCGTGACGAACGTCATTATCTTCATCTACCTCTTCAGCGACTTCTACAAGAAGGCCTACAAAAAGAAACAGGGCTAAATGCACCGGCACGACGGACAACGCTCACCCAGTCACTGCCGCGTTACCGATCTAACAGAGTGGAAGAAATTTCGTAGGAAAAAAAGTGTTGAGGATAAAGTCCGTTAGGTCGGCCACTCGAGTGAAGCTGAACTGAGGAAACAAGAGTGAACGGATAACAGTGAATAGCAAAGAAATTCAGCTCTATATCGACCCTTTTTTTCACACCTCCACCGACGACGAGTTACACGTGACAAGCTTTTCGTAAAGTACGTCGCATCGTCGATCGTTTCCAATGATCATTCATTAGGACTTGACGCGAAGCCTCGCCACAGGGGGAACAGTTGCTCGTCGTCGTGGAAAGTTTGATCGCTGAGAAAGTGCTCGTCGAAAGAAGGGTCGACGTTGGGGCTCGACGGAGGTCTGCCCGGAGGACCTTGAACCACGTGGACATAATTACCGGCATCAAGGATACAATATTATAGTGTTTATTATCGATCGATCATTGTCCTCGCGGGGTCGATCGGTGGCGGGGCGCTCGTCGGGCCCCGGTAACATGGTTCTTGGATGTAGGTCGCGCGGTTTTTCGGCCCACCGGGCCCGCCGGCCACCGGTACAAGGTAAAATCACCACGGAAGACGGGGGAAGAGGGGATGGAGGGGAGAACCTTGGAAGAGCGCGGTCAAATCTGCCGCGGGGCAAACGGCAAGTGGGCTACGACCCGAAAAAACCAGCCGCAAAGCCGGAATTTCTCGGCTCCAATTAGCGATAGGCACCGCTCTCGCCTCTCGCCTAGGATTTACGGTTACGGGTTGAAGGGGAGGGGAGGGAGGGAGAAAAAAAACCACAGATAAAAGATATCCAGGACGGAGCGTTCCTCCTCGTCGTGTTGTTCCTCGAGTAGCTCGGCGAGTACCGTTCTCTCGGACACCAACTTCCCTCGGCCGGTCTTCGCGCGGATAATACACGCGGGCCCCGTGTAACCGAACGTTCGACTTTCGCAAATACAGGGCAAATGTCACGTTCGTAACGCGTTCCACATTTTCGACGTGCGCCGCCGGTCCACCCGATGAAATTGTTCTCCTCCCCAAGGAAATGTGCGTCGTCGTTTCGCATCTACGGGGCCAAAGTTCTTGTATATTTATCGTGTACAGAAAGTTATGTTTAGCGTTATTTAACAATAAGACGGTCGATGTTCGTTCAGAGCCATCGCGTGTGAATACGGAAGACATGAGCTTTATGTACAAAGCTCCCATAGTCCCATGAAGGCAAAGATGTTCGCACTGAGCAATGTCATAATGCGGATTAGCTGAGTACATTGTTCACAAGTGTTGGAAACGTTGACGGTGCAAAACCGTGCACATAGGATAATTTATGAAATATTGGGACGTAGATAGAAATTGTTTCTTGGTGAAAATGTACCGAACTTTATGTCATTTTAAAGTACATGTCTTCTGTCTGGGAATATATTCACGATTAATAAAATACTATTTATACGAACGAAAGGTTAATGTATTTCATTGCCCAGACATGTCCTATATTATTATTTTTATGGGCCGAGGTGAAAATACATTAATCATAAAGAATGCTATAACAAAATACGAAATATTGGTCCCTTTTTCAAAAAGTCTATCCTCGTATTTGACCACAAATATTTGCAGTTACAAAATATTGAATAAAGAACACTGGGACAATTTCAGGCAGGACAAAGACAATTTAAAGGAATTTTTTCGTTTTATTGCATCAATCATACAACAGTTTTATCAATGTTTTGTACCACAACTATCAGTAAGATAATAACAGATAAATGACGAATATAGTTATGAATATTTCGTAAACACCCTTAAAATTTTACCCACCAATATGAAACTAACTAGAAAATCCTGAATCTACGAGTAAAATGTACATAGTTACAAAAGAATTTCATTGCATTATAGTTCATTGGTTTCCTCATAAGGTAGTGATGTCTTTGATGTTTACAAGAATTTTATGAATGCAAATGTTTTGTTGACATTGTCTTGTTGTAAATAGTAGAAACCTAACTAAGAACTCGAGAGTAATATCGTGAACTATTTACAGACGATATTGTACTCAATAATATTGTCGAAGGCGGAACAAATCATTTCATATGAGGGGAAAACTACGTTATCTTAAAAAACTTGAAATCCTAAGTTTTTTTGCGTAAACCCTTGAACAGGAATCATTTGAAACCTGATCGCCGAATTCTAATGACCTCGATGGAACACTTTTACTTTCCACGTGAAAAAATATCTGTTTTTCGTTCAAAGACTCCGCGAGGCGATCGGTAAATTAATTGCCTCGATGTTGTCTCACGGTGAAATACGGGAGAAATTATTCGTGTAATGCAAAACCCGTCTTCTTCCGAGGACTTTGACGAAGCGATTTGGTCAATCTGTTTTTCCCTTTCCATTCGGCAGTGCCCCGTTCTCCTCCTTCTTCTCGCAAACGCCGTTCTTAGCTTCGCCGCCGGAAGCCAAGGAATCGCCGGTTGGTTTTTCCATTTGCTTGTTCTGCACATAAGCTTCGTTGTAGAACGAGGCGAACAGGCTGTAGAAGAATATGGCATTCGGCAGGGTTATGAAGATAGACCACTTCGGGTAACCACAATCGTAAATCAGCAACTGAAGGTTGTGCAGAAACGCTACACAGAATTGAGCCTGCAAAACATACGGTTCAATCAGGTTTTCGTTTTGTCCTGTACACGTTTCTTGTGTGTCTATGTATCTGATAAACTTGTTTAATCGAAAAGACTGCTGACGAATAGCGTAGAATAAGGAAAATCTGTATTTTATGAAAATTACGTAGATTCACGTAGATTCGTACCATTTGGAGGGTCGTGATGTACTTCTTCCACCATAAATATTTCTGGTATTGGGGCAACAGGGCCGCCAGTAAGTAGTACGTGTACATAATTATGTGCACAAAGCTGTTGATAAGACCTTGAACAATGCATTGGTTTTTAGTTTAAGAAAAAAACTCGTAAACCGATCGGTTCATTTGCCGGCGTATTTTCTTCGAGCTGTTTTGCCCGACAGGTCCTTCAATTTGACGAAATAAATTCCCTTACCTACGAATGTACCATGACCGCCGGGATAATATTTCGCAGCACCCCAGGCTGCCATGGGCATCACGGTATGATGATAAATGTGAAGAAAAGTAATCTGTCTCTCCTTCTTCCGAAGCACGAAGAACACCGTGTCCAATAATTCCGTGAGCTTCGTTATGAAATAGAAATGTACAACGGTGGCGATCTAAAAAAAAATCCTTAATGAGTAACAAAGGCCAAGGTAACATTAAAATATAGTCGACTGTAACTTTGACGAAAATAAGTGATTTTCTTACGAGCAAACTTCGTTAAATGCGCTACCGACTCTGTTATTAGTGATCGCATATTGTGAAATTTCTTATTGACTAACACGTACCCTAAGGGCTTCCGGGGAATAGGAATGGTCGACCGGTTGGCACTTCCAACTGTATTTTCGAAGCCATGCACTGTCCAAGCCTTCGATAAACACGTACAAGCTTACCAAGACTTGGATAAAATTGTACACAATTAGCAGTGTCTTTAGCCGATAAGGTTTCCGATGTTCCATGTGTCGTGGGCCCCATGACAGGACGAAGTAAAGGTACGCAGAGAGAATAGTAAGACCGGGGATCGGCGAAGATATGAGAAACCAATCCTTCGTCCGAGGATCTACGAAACAACAAAAAAGTATGAAGTATTTATGATTTTCTTTTTTAGTAATTGCGATTGAGGTACGCAATTGATGATCGATCACTTACCACCCAGCTCGTCAAATACAAAATTGTAAAATTTCACAATGGAATTGTTGTAGATGTTGGACATCCTGTCAACAGGCGGTACGTTGCTGATATTCATTGAGAGATAAACTGCAAATAAGCAACGGTTATTGTTTCGTATGTGTAATAGAATAGCGGAGTCAATGAAATTTATTAGCGGAGAAAATAAGGTGAAACTTTATTAGACCGTCGATGTGTCTTGAGGCTTTTAACACCCTTGGTGTTCATAAATCAAACGAAATTTCTTTTGCCAATTTAAGCTTAACCGTTTCACACCAGGTAGTATTTTTTTCTCACCACATACCTTAATGACAGTCGAGTACACTTTTTATAGTCCACTTTCGTAGAGTAGATTGTAAAACGAGCCATACTTTATCGTGCGTAAAACAGACTCATGAATGAACAAAGCATAGAATTACGTAGGAAAATAGCAGATAATTATAACGAAAGTTATGGTTTATTTAACAGAATTTTCGCGTGGAATAGCAAAAGTTTATGATCCACCAGAATTATCTATATTTCGTCTCCCTTTTCTGTTATATTATTAGAATAATTATTAGTAGTTGAATAAATTAACGGGGCTGACGATTCGGAGCATTGACATTAGAAGAGAAGCGAGAGTGGCAGCGGACCGTCGACTTTCTTGTTCCCATTAGGCTCCATGCGTTACTGATTAGCCTATTGCGCGGCATTTTCTTACGCAAGTATCGCCATCGGCCGAGCACTAAAATCCCAACATTCCCTCTTTAAAACCGCGAGTGCCCGTTCAAGAGGAACCGGTTTTTTCTTCGCTTATCAACCAATGTCAGACCCTTAAATGATTAAAAGATGCCCGAGGTCCATATCCATTTTTTAGGGCTAAAAATGGGCAGAAACTGGCACAATTTAGAAAATAATATTCTCCCCTTAGCGTGTAATGACGATGAAAATTGTCTAAATCTTCTTTTTTAGGAAATGTGACGAAATGAAATGAGCAAAAAATGTATACGATTGTCTTGTACCTTGGACCGGTCCGAGTATGTCGAATGTACAATATTAAACAAGCTTCGAAGAGATACACGTTTGCTTTATTGTTAGCTTTTTCTTTACCCATGTTTATGTTTATTATAGCACTCGTTTAACGTTAAAATTTTGTGCCTCGTAAGTAGTACCTTCACCGTTGTTTCTACGTTTCTACAAGAAATAATATAATGCATACGTGACGTCAGACATGGGTGGATGGCGATGATTTGGGCAAAAAGTGACGGTGTAATTATTGCGTGAAACGAAGAGAAGAAAATTCATATACACCGTCGTACGTAAAGTAGATTTTCAATAACAGTGTCGTACCCGTGACACCGGAACTCACGAATCGTTTCCTGTCGCAGTGATTTTCACCGTGCTCGATATTCCTGTTCACCAATGCGAGAGAAAGGTCATGAGCGCGAGCGTGCAAACGCAATTTTACCACAGCAAGAGCGGTCGTATCTCCCACTACTCTGCGCTGCAACTGAATTTCACCGCAAACCGGAAACCATATCCCCGCATTTGATTTCAATGGTCGCACTTTGTTGCACGGTTACGATGAAGGACGACGTAAGACGCGAGGAGGGAGGGAGTGAAAGTCGATTTAACGATAAAGGGGATCCAAAGGAACGATCGGCTAACGTGCTGGACAAAAAAGTAGACCGTTGACGATGGACCGAGGGATCTGGTCGGTGGTCAGTCGTCGATCGTCGAGAATAAATATGCAGTCAGTGATGTCGGTATCCAGGGAAGACGCTTCTCGGACAAATAATTTCCATTCAGCGTCCACCCGTGGAATATTTCCGAGCGACGTCCTTCGGACAGATTTTTGCACTAAAAACTTTGGTGTCTCGACCAGCCGGAAATATTGGCCTGCCTTAAGCACCCCGGTACACTTTCGTGGTTGGTAGGAGTTTTCAACAAACGTGTCTTAGGACGATCAAGACAAAATTCTCCCGAAGAGGCAACTCCGAACATTCAGTGTTCTTCGATTTTCAATCACGAGAGAGTGTGACCGCTGCGATATCCGTTCGATTAAGAGTCAAAGGGAAAAACTGCGGTATAGGAGAAAGCACTACGGAAATTCGGCCGAGTTAACACGTACGTTTAATACTGTCAACGTCCCCGAAAGCTTTGGGCTTTGCACTTCTTTCCGCTGCTCATCGAAAGAAACGTCCGATCGAATCCGTGAACATCGGAAAACCGAGCACAAGCTGCCGTTGCCTTTATTTCTACTTCGGCACGTGATTGACTCTCCGTGCCCCGCGATTTCCTTGGCTTTTTAACGAGCCGCTTTAGGGAGGGGGTAAGAATAGTATTAACTACTTCGCCAGTGGATATCGTGATGAGAAATCAAATCACGGCGAACCGGCGACCAATAAAAACTGTCACGATTATTAGCCCAGCCAACCGACCCAGCACCGACCAACCAGACCGTCTCATAGACTTCCAAGGGGAAAAAGCTGAGCGAACGAGCAGGGAAATCTTGGCAAAAAATATTTCAACGGGTACTGTACATGTAAAATATTTGCAAGAAAAGCTACAATCGTAAAGGAACGACAGCAAAGGTTAACGATCACTCGGTTTTTCCTGTATCATCTTAAGAAACAGACTCCTATCGATTTCATTTTTATTACTCAAATTAACGAGATAAAAAACCGACTAAACCCTGGAGGACTTTGCGCTGATGTCACGCGTAGAATCCTTGTACCTTTGACGTAAATCTTCTCGCGATACTCTACAAAATTTACATGCGACCTGCTATTTCACATATATACTATATTCAGCCGCAGCTTACTGTAATATATTAAACATATGCAGATGCAGAAAGGAAGTCAAAATTAGTAAGAAAAGGATATTCGATTTAAGCTTTGTCAGTTGAGTCATCGTTTTAACAACTTTCCTCAGGTTCTTCCCGGCCTTAAAACTAATACATACAACCGTATCGTCTTTCCCTTAATACCCCCACCCCGCCCCCCCGCTGACCCACACTCGATCAAAACAACCATTAATCCGCACTTATGAAATTCCTGAATTTTCTAAATACGGATTATGATTAATTCCTCGAAACGGAAATTGATAGACGGTGCATTTAGGACGTACATTCGACTACTTCCTTACAGTTAGTTCGACAAACGCACAGCTAATGGATATGGAAAGTTACACATCTAGGTAAAACGGTATACAAACGCAATGACCTATTCTGATAAGTGGAAAGGATATTTTCTTATTTTCCATGCGGTACTCACATGAATTTTCTTTAATTCATCTTTCTTCCGGTAATGTCTTAATTCTATTGCACCCTATAAGTTCTTCAATACATCCCTTTTTTTCTTATTACCCATGTACCTGCACGTATTGTAATGAGATGCATCTTACGAGTCTGGACGGTAAAAAATATAAATATAAAATGTTGTATGAATATTTATTTCATGGGTAGTCTGTCTACGTTTCACAATATCCAGTTAACGTTTTTTGCCGACCTACGATTGAATATGCATTAAATGATGCATCGATGAGCCAAGAATACCATAATAATGAATATCCCAATAGAAGGAACGGGATTCACATGTATTTCGCGTGAAACAACAAAGCTATTTCGAAGATTGCAACATGATTCTCGAAGTCTATTACAGACATAAAAAGAATTCTCCGTTACCATTTTTGTTCTACTATTATTTCGAAGGAACTGTCACGAAAAATACGATTATCACTTCTTGAAGATTTCTTTAACAGGCTCTTAGGTTTTATTACTGGTCAATGAACGGTTCAGTTTCCGATACGAAAATGTATCTCGCTGAGCTTCATTAAAAATACATTCCTGGATGACATGTTGTTCAATGAAATCTACTCACTCATGTTACACGCACATGTTGTTTAGTAATACCCCATTTTTTCATCTTCATTGCACACTCATATCGATAAACATGTTTCTAACAGGTGACACAAAAACTGCGGATGTAGGATGAAAGAAAAAAATATAAACGATACGGTTTTTCCTACAGTTTTTTTGACATTAGGCGCGTCGATGCGAATACAAACGGCGACTTTGTTGTAATTAAAATCATCTTTTTTTTTCTTAAAGTAACTTTAACGCAATCGAAGAAGAAAAGACTACTCGTCAACACACTCGATACGCCTTACGGGAAGAACGGAACGCTACTGAATTTACCTAAGCCGTAAAAACAGCACAATCCACAGAAATTTGTGCAAATTAATGGCATGTTTTTACACGTGACTGCATAAGCCGCGCATTTCGACGAATTGAAATATCAAATAAGACACAAATCGATAAAGAAATTGGTTCGTCGGCGATGCACTCAGGAGAACGCAAAGCTGTTAATCCCAATTACAATGATATTCACTCCGTAATTGTCGCAGCCTGTATACCGTGGGACTCGCAAATGACACGGCAGATTCTCGGTCGTATTGACGCGGAACGTGCAACGCAAAAAACAACTCGGTGCTTGGCGGACTGAACGAATTAAAGGAACAAAAGTCGACGATAAGGAGGAATTCGAATGGGTGGAGTCGGTTTCCTGGCGTTTTAACAGGATGACGGTTTCGCAGGATAACAGGACTCGCGCGCGCGGGGCAGGGGGGGGGGGGTGGGACAGGGAATGTGTGTCACTAGGAACGCGTTGCAACGTCTTCCTGCCGGCTGTGTTTCTATGTCAGCATCGATACGCCGGCATCGGATACCGGTTTCCAAGTAAGTCATGAACCTTTCGCTCCGTAATACGTTTGCACCGTCTGCGCGGCGATCCTCCGGCTGTGAGTTCACTGACCAGCGCGATCCGTTCAGAAGCCAACTCAAACACCGATTCGACCCTCTTTCAAACGGTCGACAATATCCTTACAATTGCCTTACGCGAAAATCAGTTCAATCCACGAAGGTGCCGAATTCCACGGAATTCCCATCGTGGGAAATATCTCATTTCGTTTATTTACTCGTCGTTTCTCCACAATTATACGCCGTTCTTTTTGTGCAATTTTGCACCGTTTATGCTGCTACCTTGTTTCGTGCATTTAGCCACGTGGGCTTAGAGCAATGTTTCTAAATTTTTGTCCAACCAACCGAACGAATTCAATCGTTCCGCCGTAGTTTTGCGCGTCATTATTCATACGAAGCGCGCGTTATTCGAGCCAATGTTTTTTTTTTTCATTAAAGAGTCAACATAGCTCTGACTGACGCCGATTGACGTGCAAGCTTTCAATGTCTTCGCGTTTGTCGCGGAATTGCCGGAGTTCCGCTTGGGAAATTCGCGGTCGACGAAGTAATGAGCGCATGGCGGGAACCTGTCGACGATGAAACGTCGGAATGCCCTCAAGTATCGCTACTTACAATAACCCAGGGAAAATGAATATCCTGTGCGCAAACCTGGTCTTTTTTTATCTTTAAACCCTGAGGGTTGCGATATAAATCGCGAAATCAACTGGGCCAAGTGCAGCGCTAATTGCTCCGTCATTTTTCTCCCCCAACCTCCTCCAACAAAATAATTGCAACGCACCGTAGCAAAGTATTGGAATCTGGTAACCAACAAAAATTATCCGCAGATAAATCTTGCTGTAACGTAGCCGCATTGCTGATGGACCATTAACACAATTAATACGGATTTCTATTTATATCATAAATATACTGGTTGAGTAAATCGTAAAATTCGTGCTCGACGATGAGACATTTTGTCGAAGTGTTCTGGCCCGAAATCTATATCGCTTGATTCTTTTATGTTTCTTTTTCTTAACATCGCAGAGTTTTCATTGTTTTCAAATGACAAGAGGAATTTCTTATTGAACCATTTAATCCCACTATTACGCCAGTGCTTTGCATACCCCCCGGCTTGTGATCATTTAAACGAATAACGTTGAACTTGAATGGCGTCATGGGTAAAATACTGAATTTAAATTACGGAAATGTGGAAGAACCGGAAGACTCGGAATGCGAAATTGGGAGGAATGGAAGGAATATGAAATTATAAAATACAGAATACGATAATAAGGCCACGTTTGACAGCATTTTTCTGTTTTTATGTTCATCCTTCAAACAACTATTGATATACTCAAGCTCACAAATATATTTAAGCAATCGTCGCTTTTATTTTTCAAAGTTTACGTTTCTTCCGCGTGTTCAAAATGTCAAAAAAGTCATCTGCCCATGAAAACTTAATAATCTTCTTCGACGAGAAACTGCGCGAAAATCATAGAAAAATATTATGTAAGTGATATGCCAGGAAATAAATATCCACTGACAGGGTGGACATGAATATATTAGACGAGGTTTACACTGGCTTATCTTCATTCCGGAGGAAAGGCGATTTTGCGCGTTTCGTAGGCTACGGTTGCGCATTAAAATGGCGATCTCTTGGCTGACCCCGGAAAGGCATTACTTATGTTCGCCGCGGAATACTTTGTCACAAAATCGCGTAATAAAACCGACCGTACAACCGGCAAACACAAGGAAACGGCAAAAGAATTGTCGTAATTAAACGAACTCATACTCCCACCGCTTACACTTGAAATTCCATTGTCTTCGAGTTTTTTAGGACAGGTCATACGCGTGACTCACGCCAGTAGCATCGTTTTCGGTTACAACTTTTCTTCAGGGGCCAAGAAATAAAGTCTTTATGTTAACGAAGAAGAATAAACAGGAATTAGACGTGAATTTCTGAGCGACAAGCTCGTAGGATTCCGTTTAATCAAGAGTAAAAGTGGCCCGTCGGTACTTTTACTTTTCATTCCTTTTCTTGATAGTCATATGAAAGTGCCATATAACAACTGGACATTATGTTTCTCGAAATTCCTTTCTCTCGAGTACATACGGCAATACGACAAAACTATTCGACAATAATCATACATGTATTTCGTATACTCGTCGGAGATAACAGTCTTTAACCACGTAGATTCGGCGAGTGAAGGGACGAAAAAAATTCCACAAATAATATACGGTACGAGGGCAAAGTTTTCGCCGCGTTATAATGTATTTATCATTATTGTTTTCTACGTCGTTCTGTTTAATTATTTATTCGCGATTATTATTTTCTACACTGCACTGCTTAATTGTACATTTGTGATTTTCGTCAGTGAATTCCAGTGGTCTTCCTGTGCGTAGAGTCGCACGGCCAGAGTTGATCAACATAATTCCGTGTCATTGACTTCCTACTACGCTTTCTTCCTGCCTGCCTTTTCACCGCTGGTATATTCTATATACTGCAACCAAGGTTCTGATACGTAATGCCGCGAACCAGCCGCTCGCTCGTTTCATCGCGTGTACGGACAGAACGTCATTGACAGTGAAGTAAAACTACCTGTCCTGCGTATGCAAGCAATTTATTTCACGCGCACACACACCGGCGAAAATTGTTATATAAGCCAGATGAAACTCTTAACTCATTCATCTTTAGCGTGTCTAAGAAAATTGCAAAATCAAATGATCCCCCTCGCTGGACCCATCGAGTACGATGATAATTATCGTCGTCGAAATTGTCACAGCGCAGAAAAATTAATGATATCATTCGGCCTTACGCAATCGAACGTTACATAACAATTAGATTATACCGGCAAATCCTTCGTGCTACGTGTGCATTGAATTACTCGTAAAATACGACATTTCTTTGTCGTTATTGTAATTATTCAGTTAATTACCTTTCGTGTGTATTAATTGTCTCGTTTTTATGTGCTGGAAAAATGGATGAAAATTTTATTGGTTTATGTTGAGATAATGAACAGGTGGTAGTTTCGTTCGCATTCTTAAAGCATTAATTGATCTACCAAATGGAGGAAATCGTTCGGAACTGGTAAAAGTCCGAGACTTAATTCAGCTTGCGGTTATTTGTTCATTGAATTTTTTGTGCATTGAAATACTCGTAAAATACGACATTTCTTTGTTGTTATTGTAATTATTCAGTTAATTACCTTTCGTGTGTATTAATTGTCTCGTTTTTATGTGCTGGAAAAATGGATGAAAATTTTATTGGTTTCTGTTGAGATGATGAACAGGTGGTAGTTTCGTTCGCATTCTTAAAGCATTAATTGATCTACCAAATGGAGGAAATCGTTCGGAACTGGTAAAAGTCTGAGATTTCGATCAGTTTGCGGTTATTATATATAACGAAAATTCAGAGCGATCTGGA